>CM060905.1:648171709-649421709 GCA_030737815.1 Allium fistulosum | reverse complement strand
AATTTTCGAGTTTGTGTATGTGTACGGTGGCGTTGTGCACACGTTTATCAGAGAAGAATGAGAGGAGGAAGGAATTGGGATAGAGGAAGGAAGCTTGGGCCGGTAGTTGATCTTATTTTGGGCCGCTCAATTTAAAGTTTGGGCTGGACTCAGGGGGTTTTCAAAGTGGAGGAAACGTTAACTAGTTTCAAAGAAATGATGTAACAAGCTTTCAATATAAGGTATAATCAAGTTTTCAAAAACTAGATAAAAATATATTTTGGAACAAAAGTTTTGAAAATTTAAATTGTTGATTTGAATGAATATATATTAGGATAATAAATGAATGAAAGAAATGAAAGAATAATTACTTAATGTAGTTGGTTTAAAGATTAATCATTTAATGTGAGAAATTATTTAAAGAACGATTAATCATTTACGATAAAGTTATTTAATCAAGTAAATTTTGGATAATTATTTAGTATAATTAAATTAAGAAAATTAATTACTTAATAAAAGTAATTTAAAAATAATTGCTTAATATAATTATTTAAAGTGGGAAATTGGTGGACAATTATTAGAAATGATTTATTTAATAATAATTACTTAAAGAAAGTAATTGGGGATTAATTACTTAGTGTAGTTAAATTAAGTAAGAGATAATTAAGGAAAGATTAATTAATAATTGTTTGCGCCAAAAATGGTCACAAACCCCGAATGTTGTGAAAGCACCAGTGTATGAATACAAATCAGCAATATTCAAACACAAATCCCAGATCTAAACAAACAACAAACAGCAATCCAGAAATAATGAACAAAACACGAGATTTATAGTGGTTCGGCTATCTCCGGCCTACGTCCACTCCAAAGTTTTTATCTTTTATTGATCGATTCTTGAAGATTATAATTTCCTATCGCGTAGTACAACGGATTTTATGATTATAATCTGAATCTAAGGCAGAAATGGTGATCTGGAGTAAATCTGGCAGAGTCCGGGCGCTCTTAGCTCTCACAATTGTCCGACCCCCTTTCTGAATGACCTGGGGGTCTATTTATAGGTGTAGGAGGCTGATATTTCGCCTAAACTGAAGGGAGACCAGTTCTGGCACGTGAGGGGGCCCACATGCCCGCTTTCTGGAAATCTGGGCCCACTTTGGGATCGATTCGACCCTTGGTTCGAATCGATCAAGAAATCATCCAATCTAGCTGAAATTTGGCGTGAACATTCTTCATCATGTGCTTAAGCTTCTGTGAAAATTTCATGGCATTTCGACTTGTAGAACTCGAGATATGATCGATTCAATGTTGCATTTCTGGAGAACAGGGATACTTCGAATCGATCTTGGTTCGAATCGATTCGGTCGACTCGATGCTTGCTGCGACGTGGCGCGTGTCTCTCGCTTCGATCCGTTTTGTACTCCGGTTTGACTGGGTCGAATCCATGGCTTGGATTCGAGGTAATGGATTCGAAGGATTCTCAGTTGAAATGGATTCGAAGATGATGGAGTCGAAGCAAGGGAAGTTCGACGGAGTCGAGGCAAGGGAAGTTCGATGGAGTCGAGGCAAGGGAAGTTCGATGGAGTCGAGGCAAGGGAAATTCGATGGAGTCGAGGCAAGGGAAATTCGATGGAGTCGAGGCAAGGGAAGATGATGGATTCGAGGCAAGGGAAGATGATGGAGTCGAGGCAAGGGAAGTTCGATGGAGTCGAGGCAAGGGAAGATGATGGAGTCGAGGCAAGGGAAATTCGATGGAGTCGAGGCAAGGGAAAATGATGGAGTCGAGGCAAGGGAAATTGATGGAGTCGAGGCAAGGGAAGATGATGGAGTCGAGGCAAGGGAAGTTCGATGGAGTCGAGGCAAGGGAAATTCGATGGAGTCGAGGCAAGGGAAGATGATGGAGTCGAGGCAAGGGAAGATGATGGAGTCGAGGCAAGGGAAGATGATGGAGTCGAACAGTACCTTCTTCCTACCTTGTATCGATCGTATCTTCTCCGTACAAACTCCGATTAACCTGAAACTTGAAACGTAGCCTCTCCTAGTCCTCATCATCATTTCCAATCGATTTCGTCCTGATTGGAGCTCGACCAAATTTTGACGATATCCATTGCAGCCTTGTTTCCAATTGAACTCCAATCCTGATATCCAGCCGATTTGTTGATATTCCAGCTTTGACCAAAAAGCGGGATAACATTTGCCCCCCAAAACATGCCTTGTGATAAGAAGGCGTGTTTTGAATAATTCCGTATCTGATACCCAAAGTCCGTAGCCAATTCCATGTCCATCCGAACTCGAAGACCGAGCCTTTGATCCATTCTTATCCAACAGCCAATAGCCAAATCCAGGACCTCTCCGGGCCGATATCCAAATCTATAACCTCTCTGGGCTCTTGTCAAGCGCAATCCACACACGACGACCGTGGTCCAGTGTCCCTGGACGCTGATGTAACCTCTCCGGGTTCTTGCCAAGCGCAATCCACACCTGACGACCGTGGTCCAGTGTCCCTGGACGCTGAGCTAACCTCTCCGGGTTCTTGCCAAGCGCAATCCACACCTGACGACCGTGGTCCAGTGTCCCTGGACGCAAGTAATGCCGTGGCTTAAGTCCTAAGCCGAATCCTGGTCGCTCCGGACCCTTGCTGAGCATAGTCCATACTCAACGACCTGAAACAATAATTGATAATAGGAGGCCTAAGTCCTAGGCCGAATCGTGGTCACTCCGGACCCTTGCCGAGCATAGTCCATACTCGACGACCGTTTATCAAAAACAATAAAGAATCCAATCAAAATCCAATCCGAAAATCAGAAATCCAAACCGACATCCAAAACAGAAAACCCAAAACAAAAACCAGTCATCCGAACGAAAATCCAAAGCAGAAAGCAAACAAAAACCAGGAGTTCAATCCAAACTCCAAAACCAAACCAGAAAACTAAGTGTCCAATCCAAAAACAAAAGACAGATTTCGCAAAACATGGCTTTGCGGTTTATCATCATTCAGAGCATGCCTAGGGGCTATCTCCGTCCCCATACATGTGTAAATGACTCGGTTGCTCGCCAATGGTTTGCTACTTATTTCATATTATCCTGATCAATTGATTACCAATCGACCATTATTCCTGTACCTCATATCCTCATGGTTTGAGGTAGGCGGTGGTTGCTCCTGCTCCACCGCTGCATTCCGAGCCCCAACATACTGCCTCAACTGCCCATTCCTCACATGCTCCTCAATTATATCCTTTAGGTGCCTGCAGCTGTTGGTATCATGCCCGTCCAAATCGTGGAAGAGACAATGCTTTCCAGATGCCCTCTCCCGCTCGGATGATTCTCTCCTAGCCGGCCTCCGGTAAGGAAGGCGATTCCGAGTTTCCATGAATATCCGCTCCTGCGTCTCGTTTAATTCTGTGTATGTGGAAAACTTTGGATCCTTCCATTGCTTCCTGGATTTTCCTGAATCGTCGTCCAACTTCCTTTTTCCTTTATCTTTGTCCGAGCTTCCGTTGGATGGTCCTCCACCCCCAGTCACATTCACCTCTCTTAACTTTAAGTCCATACATGCATCTTCTTGCCGAAGGAACCTTTCAGCTTCGTGGAAGAATTCCCCGAGATCCAGTGGCGGGTCTCGTACTAAAGATACTTTAAAATCTGAATCCTCTCTGACTCCCGACACTGCCGCCATCAAAACCATCGATGGATCCGGCCGATCCACCGAAGCAACCGCCGCATTAAATCGAGTCAAAAATGCTCTAAGTGATTCATCCGTCCTTTGCTTTACCGATGTCAACGTCATCACGTTCTTAGGTCTTTTGATATGAACCCGAAACTGTCCCAAAAACCTGTCCACCAATTCCTTCCAAGTCCTGATAGATCCTTCTTCCAGCTGCCTAAACCACATTGCCGCTAGATCTGTCAAGTATAAAGGGAAACATCTGGCCATCACTTCCTCCGATGCCCCCAGTACTTCCATGTGTCTAGTATATCTCATCAAGTGATCAGTTGGGTCAGCTTTGCCATTATATGCTTCCACACTAGGTAACTTGAACTTAGGCGGATTCTGAGCTACCCTGATTTCTCGAGCGAACGGACTCCTGTTCACTCCTTCCGAATCTCTATTGGTCAAACCTCCACGCATAGTCTTCCTAATAATTTCCATTAATCCAGCGTTGCTTGTTAGGGGTTGCCCCCCATGCTCTCGTGGGAACTCCGGCACATATTCCTCATGTGGCTCATTAGCCGCAACGTTGGCTCTAGCTTGCTGTACTCCCTCCAAAGGTCCTTCTGCGTTAGATCCTGCGGGCCTGCCCCCAAGCCCTTGTTGATTGCCTTCCGGTTCTGTATTCTGTACTCCATTAGGTTCCGCAACCCTAGTTCCTTGTTCCACATTTGTAGTTGCTGTAGTTGGTCCAAGGTTCTGTGTTCCTGCAGCTCTTATCTGCTCGAAGAAAGTCTGCATCATATCCTGTTGACTCTTCAGCAACCTCTCATGTAAAGAATTTGCCATAGCTTCCATTTCATCTCTGGTAATGTAAATCGAAGCTTGTCCTTCTCCAGCACCAGAGGATGCCTCTTGACTTCCTCCCTGTTGGCTTCTCTCAGCTCTTTGCCTTCTACTTGTTTGTCGAGTCATTGTCTTTCAAAACTAAACTTCAATCTGATGTAGCGGGTGCTAGTCCTTCTCGGTGAAAGCACCAAAGTGTTTGCGCCAAAAATGGTCACAAACCCCGAATGTTGTGAAAGCACCAGTGTATGAATACAAATCAGCAATATTCAAACACAAATCTCAGATCTAAACAAACAACAAACAGCAATCCAGAAATAATGAACAAAACACGAGATTTATAGTGGTTCGGCTATCTCCGGCCTACGTCCACTCCAAAGTTTTTATCTTTTATTGATCGATTCTTGAAGATTACAATTTCCTATCGCGTAGTACAATGGATTTTATGATTATAATCTGAATCTAAGGCAGAAATGGTGATCTGGAGTAAATCTGGCAGAGTCCGGGCGCTCTTAGCTCTCACAATTGTCCGACCCCCTTTCTGAATGACCTGGGGGTCTATTTATAGGTGTAGGAGGCTGATATTTCGCCTAAACTGAAGGGAGACCAGTTCTGGCACGTGAGGGGGCCCACATGCCCGCTTTCTGGAAATCTGGGCCCACTTTGGGATCGATTCGACCCTTGGTTCGAATCGATCAAGAAATCATCCAATCTAGCTGAAATTTGGCGTGAACATTCTTCATCATGTGCTTAAGCTTCTGTGAAAATTTCATGGCATTTCGACTTGTAGAACTCGAGATATGATCGATTCAATGTTGCATTTCTGGAGAACAGGGATACTTCGAATCGATCTTGGTTCGAATCGATTCGGTCGACTCGATGCTTGCTGCGACGTGGCGCGTGTCTCTCGCTTCGATCCGTTTTGTACTCCGGTTTGACTGGGTCGAATCCATGGCTTGGATTCGAGGTAATGGATTCGAAGGATTCTCAGTTGAAATGGATTCGAAGATGATGGAGTCGAAGCAAGGGAAGTTCGACGGAGTCGAGGCAAGGGAAGTTCGATGGAGTCGAGGCAAGGGAAGTTCGATGGAGTCGAGGCAAGGGAAATTCGATGGAGTCGAGGCAAGGGAAATTCGATGGAGTCGAGGCAAGGGAAGATGATGGAGTCGAGGCAAGGGAAGATGATGGAGTCGAGGCAAGGGAAGTTCGATGGAGTCGAGGCAAGGGAAGATGATGGAGTCGAGGCAAGGGAAATTCGATGGAGTCGAGGCAAGGGAAAATGATGGAGTCGAGGCAAGGGAAATTGATGGAGTCGAGGCAAGGGAAGATGATGGAGTCGAGGCAAGGGAAGTTCGATGGAGTCGAGGCAAGGGAAATTCGATGGAGTCGAGGCAAGGGAAGATGATGGAGTCGAGGCAAGGGAAGATGATGGAGTCGAGGCAAGGGAAGATGATGGAGTCGAACAGTACCTTCTTCCTACCTTGTATCGATCGTATCTTCTCCGTACAAACTCCGATTAACCTGAAACTTGAAACGTAGCCTCTCCTAGTCCTCATCATCATTTCCAATCGATTTCGTCCTGATTGGAGCTCGACCAAATTTTGACGATATCCATTGCAGCCTTGTTTCCAATTGAACTCCAATCCTGATATCCAGCCGATTTGTTGATATTCCAGCTTTGACCAAAAAGCGGGATAACATTTGCCCCCCAAAACATGCCTTGTGATAAGAAGGCGTGTTTTGAATAATTCCGTATCTGATACCCAAAGTCCGTAGCCAATTCCATGTCCATCCGAACTCGAAGACCGAGCCTTTGATCCATTCTTATCCAACAGCCAATAGCCAAATCCAGGACCTCTCCGGGCCGATATCCAAATCTATAACCTCTCTGGGCTCTTGTCAAGCGCAATCCACACACGACGACCGTGGTCCAGTGTCCCTGGACGCTGATGTAACCTCTCCGGGTTCTTGCCAAGCGCAATCCACACCTGACGACCGTGGTCCAGTGTCCCTGGACGCTGAGCTAACCTCTCCGGGTTCTTGCCAAGCGCAATCCACACCTGACGACCGTGGTCCAGTGTCCCTGGACGCAAGTAATGCCGTGGCTTAAGTCCTAAGCCGAATCCTGGTCGCTCCGGACCCTTGCTGAGCATAGTCCATACTCAACGACCTGAAACAATAATTGATAATAGGAGGCCTAAGTCCTAGGCCGAATCGTGGTCACTCCGGACCCTTGCCGAGCATAGTCCATACTCGACGACCGTTTATCAAAAACAATAAAGAATCCAATCAAAATCCAATCCGAAAATCAGAAATCCAAACCGACATCCAAAACAGAAAACCCAAAACAAAAACCAGTCATCCGAACGAAAATCCAAAGCAGAAAGCAAACAAAAACCAGGAGTTCAATCCAAACTCCAAAACCAAACCAGAAAACTAAGTGTCCAATCCAAAAACAAAAGACAGATTTCGCAAAACATGGCTTTGCGGTTTATCATCATTCAGAGCATGCCTAGGGGCTATCTCCGTCCCCATACATGTGTAAATGACTCGGTTGCTCGCCAATGGTTTGCTACTTATTTCATATTATCCTGATCAATTGATTACCAATCGACCATTATTCCTGTACCTCATATCCTCATGGTTTGAGGTAGGCGGTGGTTGCTCCTGCTCCACCGCTGCATTCCGAGCCCCAACATACTGCCTCAACTGCCCATTCCTCACATGCTCCTCAATTATATCCTTTAGGTGCCTGCAGCTGTTGGTATCATGCCCGTCCAAATCGTGGAAGAGACAATGCTTTCCAGATGCCCTCTCCCGCTCGGATGATTCTCTCCTAGCCGGCCTCCGGTAAGGAAGGCAATTCCGAGTTTCCATGAATATCCGCTCCTGCGTCTCGTTTAATTCTGTGTATGTGGAAAACTTTGGATCCTTCCATTGCTTCCTGGATTTTCCTGAATCGTCGTCCAACTTCCTTTTTCCTTTATCTTTGTCCGAGCTTCCGTTGGATGGTCCTCCACCCCCAGTCACATTCACCTCTCTTAACTTTAAGTCCATACATGCATCTTCTTGCCGAAGGAACCTTTCAGCTTCGTGGAAGAATTCCCCGAGATCCAGTGGCGGGTCTCGTACTAAAGATACTTTAAAATCTGAATCCTCTCTGACTCCCGACACTGCCGCCATCAAAACCATCGATGGATCCGGCCGATCCACCGAAGCAACCGCCGCATTAAATCGAGTCAAAAATGCTCTAAGTGATTCATCCGTCCTTTGCTTTACCGATGTCAACGTCATCACGTTCTTAGGTCTTTTGATATGAACCCGAAACTGTCCCAAAAACCTGTCCACCAATTCCTTCCAAGTCCTGATAGATCCTTCTTCCAGCTGCCTAAACCACATTGCCGCTAGATCTGTCAAGTATAAAGGGAAACATCTGGCCATCACTTCCTCCGATGCCCCCAGTACTTCCATGTGTCTAGTATATCTCATCAAGTGATCAGTTGGGTCAGCTTTGCCATTATATGCTTCCACACTAGGTAACTTGAACTTAGGCGGATTCTGAGCTACCCTGATTTCTCGAGCGAACGGACTCCTGTTCACTCCTTCCGAATCTCTATTGGTCAAACCTCCACGCATAGTCTTCCTAATAATTTCCATTAATCCAGCGTTGCTTGTTAGGGGTTGCCCCCCATGCTCTCGTGGGAACTCCGGCACATATTCCTCATGTGGCTCATTAGCCGCAACGTTGGCTCTAGCTTGCTGTACTCCCTCCAAAGGTCCTTCTGCGTTAGATCCTGCGGGCCTGCCCCCAAGCCCTTGTTGATTGCCTTCCGGTTCTGTATTCTGTACTCCATTAGGTTCCGCAACCCTAGTTCCTTGTTCCACATTTGTAGTTGCTGTAGTTGGTCCAAGGTTCTGTGTTCCTGCAGCTCTTATCTGCTCGAAGAAAGTCTGCATCATATCCTGTTGACTCTTCAGCAACCTCTCATGTAAAGAATTTGCCATAGCTTCCATTTCATCTCTGGTAATGTAAATCGAAGCTTGTCCTTCTCCAGCACCAGAGGATGCCTCTTGACTTCCTCCCTGTTGGCTTCTCTCAGCTCTTTGCCTTCTACTTGTTTGTCGAGTCATTGTCTTTCAAAACTAAACTTCAATCTGATGTAGCGGGTGCTAGTCCTTCTCGGTGAAAGCACCAAAGTGTTTGCGCCAAAAATGGTCACAAACCCCGAATGTTGTGAAAGCACCAGTGTATGAATACAAATCAGCAATATTCAAACACAAATCTCAGATCTAAACAAACAACAAACAGCAATCCAGAAATAATGAACAAAACACGAGATTTATAGTGGTTCGGCTATCTCCGGCCTACGTCCACTCCAAAGTTTTTATCTTTTATTGATCGATTCTTGAAGATTACAATTTCCTATCGCGTAGTACAACGGATTTTATGATTATAATCTGAATCTAAGGCAGAAATGGTGATCTGGAGTAAATCTGGCAGAGTCCGGGCGCTCTTAGCTCTCACAATTGTCCGACCCCCTTTCTGAATGACCTGGGGGTCTATTTATAGGTGTAGGAGGCTGATATTTCGCCTAAACTGAAGGGAGACCAGTTCTGGCACGTGAGGGGGCCCACATGCCCGCTTTCTGGAAATCTGGGCCCACTTTGGGATCGATTCGACCCTTGGTTCGAATCGATCAAGAAATCATCCAATCTAGCTGAAATTTGGCGTGAACATTCTTCATCATGTGCTTAAGCTTCTGTGAAAATTTCATGGCATTTCGACTTGTAGAACTCGAGATATGATCGATTCAATGTTGCATTTCTGGAGAACAGGGATACTTCGAATCGATCTTGGTTCGAATCGATTCGGTCGACTCGATGCTTGCTGCGACGTGGCGCGTGTCTCTCGCTTCGATCCGTTTTGTACTCCGGTTTGACTGGGTCGAATCCATGGCTTGGATTCGAGGTAATGGATTCGAAGGATTCTCAGTTGAAATGGATTCGAAGATGATGGAGTCGAAGCAAGGGAAGTTCGACGGAGTCGAGGCAAGGGAAGTTCGATGGAGTCGAGGCAAGGGAAGTTCGATGGAGTCGAGGCAAGGGAAATTCGATGGAGTCGAGGCAAGGGAAATTCGATGGAGTCGAGGCAAGGGAAGATGATGGAGTCGAGGCAAGGGAAGATGATGGAGTCGAGGCAAGGGAAGTTCGATGGAGTCGAGGCAAGGGAAGATGATGGAGTCGAGGCAAGGGAAATTCGATGGAGTCGAGGCAAGGGAAAATGATGGAGTCGAGGCAAGGGAAATTGATGGAGTCGAGGCAAGGGAAGATGATGGAGTCGAGGCAAGGGAAGTTCGATGGAGTCGAGGCAAGGGAAATTCGATGGAGTCGAGGCAAGGGAAGATGATGGAGTCGAGGCAAGGGAAGATGATGGAGTCGAGGCAAGGGAAGATGATGGAGTCGAACAGTACCTTCTTCCTACCTTGTATCGATCGTATCTTCTCCGTACAAACTCCGATTAACCTGAAACTTGAAACGTAGCCTCTCCTAGTCCTCATCATCATTTCCAATCGATTTCGTCCTGATTGGAGCTCGACCAAATTTTGACGATATCCATTGCAGCCTTGTTTCCAATTGAACTCCAATCCTGATATCCAGCCGATTTGTTGATATTCCAGCTTTGACCAAAAAGCGGGATAACAATAATTAATACATTAATGTTAAGTAAGCAAGATTAACAGCGATTGGAATAAAAAAAACAAAATTTAATTTAATTTATTTAAATTAATTGGAATGGAGTGACTAATTTATCTTGCCTATGAATAATTGAATGATATTGTATACCTTGGATTACTTGATACCTTGGATAAGTTGAAGTGTGATATTGTGAATTTTCTATCGACAATTGTTTTGTTGGTGATTATTATACCTTGTATTATGATTGATTAGTATCCATTTAAACTATAATTAAAGATGTAGTGAAATCGAAGAGACCGGGGTCGAGTATCAGAAATACCCGAAACCACTTCGATTTGTAATCTTTATGATTCTATATGGATTTGACATGTGAAATCAATAGATTGAATGGAATAAAATGGACCTTTGAACCAAGTTAGAATACTTAGAATTTGATCTTTGAAAATAGTGTTAAGCATATCAAGCAATGAACTCGAAGTAAGTACGAGTTACCCGGGTTTTCCCTTTAAGTTTGAATTTAGTATTTCAAATTATATGGGTTACTCATGCTGGTTTCCAGCCTGACCCGGGTGTTACTTTGATGTAATGCTCGGGTCAGACCGAGTATTACAGATTTTCAGGTAAGGATGTTCGGGAGCTCAGGAGACGAGCTGGATGGAAGGAACGTATGGAGTGTTTCTGCTATGATATATTGTTGTATATGTGGACATGTTGATTATATATGTCCAGTGTTTGTGAATGTGTTGTAACTCTGATGTATTAAAGTGTAATTTAACTGATACAGTTTCTTTGTATAAATGATATTATATGATATTATATTTTGATCCGCTGCGAATGTGAGATTCTATGTCTCATTTTCTGTTTTTCTTCTTCTACCTCTTTCCTTCTTTTCATAACTCTCTGGAATTTTCTGGATCGAAATTCCGGGTCGTTACAACTGGACCTTTACTAATCTAACGGTCTTGTTCCTCAACTTCTTCTCATCTTTCTCTATTATCCGTATATTCTTTCTGACTATAGTCAAATCCGGCTCTACTACTAAATCATCCAACACTGTAGCTGCTATAGTAGTCTCTTGTTAACGCTAAAAATTGAACGTTAACACCCTGGTGTGTGTAGTAGTAATGTGAAAGCACCACCCGTTGGTACGGGAACAGAATATAAGCAAAAATAGCAGAAAACAGTAAATGACAACGATTTTATAGTGGTTCGGCTTAAGATCAAGCCTACGTCCACTTTGAATTCCTTTATTGCTGATTTTGGTTACAAATTGATACAATGCACTTCAAGATACAATATACTTTGATTCCTAAACACTTCAGACTAGTAGCTCAAACTTCGATGTGATTAGGCTCTTTGAATCCATGTTGGATGTGCAAGATCTCTTTCAAAGCTTGTTGTAATGTCTTGAATGTTTGGAATGCTTAATGTTTTGGATCAGGTCAGAATTCAGCAGAGTAATGGTGCTCTAGAAGATCAGCCCCAAAAGTCCCCTTGCCGTTGGAGTAACTCTTGTATTTATAGGCAGAAATTTGGGCAGAATCCAATCGCACAAGTCCTAGGTCGTTCACGACCTAAAGTAGGTCGTAGGTCGGTAGCGACCTAAAAGATGGGGTCTGTCTTATCTTGATTGCGCTTAGTTTCTTCTGAGCGAATTAATAGGTCGCGCGTGACCTGATATAGGTCGTAGGTCGCTGAGACCACTTCTGTTAGTTAGGTCGCTAACTTCTTAACTTGGTAGGTCGTAACTTCCCATAGGTTGTTAGCTTCTTAGGTCGGTAGTTTCTTAGGTCGGTAGGTCGTGGACTTCTCAAGTCGTTAGCTCATTAGGTCGGTATGTCGTGGACTTCTTAAGTCGTTGGCTCGTTAGGTCGGTTCTGTAGTTAGGTCGTTAGCCTCCCTAGGTCGCTAGATCGCGAATCAAAAATAGGGTTAACATTTGCCCCTCGAAGTACACGCCTAGGTCATAGGTCGTGTGCTTCGATTTCCTTAGCTCGCTCTTTGATGAGTTTGTTAGGTCGTGAGCGACTTAAGATAGGTCGTAGGTCGTAGGTCGTGTGTGTCGATTCGCCTTTCACCCCAGTATATAAATAACTTAGGTCGCTCCTTCTTCACTTCACCTGTTCTATCATTCCATTCAGCCATTAGCAAGTACTCAAGCTCTCGAAGACAAATTCAATTACTCGATCATCAGTTATCCTAAACATTACATTGTGTAAGTGAATCTGTTATCTATTCAATCCTCGATTGTCACTGAATCATGAATCCCATTTTTCATCTCTGACCCACTTTTATGCCGCGCTTCATCACGATCCTCGTTTTAATCGATCGCTGATGGATTCGAGGTGGTCTGTCCTGGCTTCAGACAGTTTGTGAGAACAAGGTGATGGGTTATGGCGCCTTTAGGTTAACTGATTCGTGACTTTAGAGGAGATGAGGGAATTGTTAACGGGTTATTGGATTTATGGATTTCGAATTGGCTGATTGACGAGTTACTGAACTTCTCAGTGGAGAGGAAGGTAATTGGTGAAAGCAGGAGAGGTTTTGGTTCGAGCAGGAGATAGCTCGAGATTCCATCGGAGACGACCTAAAACATTCACGATCTAACAACTTGTCCGGTTCAAAATCTCTTGCAACCTAACTAATTGATCGATCCAACTTTTTCTACGACTTAACTCTCCTACGACCTAATTATCTTGCGGCATAGGCCTTAAGTCGCGGTCGGGCTAGGACTTAGTGAAATTCGTGCTGTTCTGACTTGAGACCTTTTCTTTCATATGCATTACGACTTAAGAGGTCGACGACTTAACTTAACTCGTAGCTCATCCTTTAAATCGTGGACGAGCTAATACTTGAATGAACTGCCTAAACTTGAATTCTAAACTTGAAGCATAATTTCGACCTGAATTCTTGACTTGAATTACCGGAATATACTGCCTAAATTTTGAACTGTTTGAACTTCTTTGCAGATTATCTCTAATGCTAACAACCTGTTAAACACAACATTTGCAGAAAATTGGGACGAATATACTGCCATTGACTGCCCACAACGAATGACAGATTAGTCGATAAAGAAAAATTAACCCTAATGAACTTTGTGAATGAAATGTCGTAATCCAACCAATTTAAGTGAAGTATTACAGCAAAGCTAAAATAGTCAACTAAAGCTGACTCGTTTGCATTAACACTACACTTGAGTTTTAAGTTAACAAGTCCTGAAATCTTGTAATCGACCGATTGTCAATTAGTTTAATTCCAGTTATGTTTGCTTTCTGTTTTTGTTAGTTCTGCACAACACTTCACACATTTTTAGGAAACGTGCACCTTCATATTTGAATATCCGGTTGATTGTGTAGAATGACTTCTCAACAAGAAGAGGTAGTCGGACAAGCTGAAGAAGTTTTCCCAATTGCTCACCCGTTGAACAATCCTCCAGAAAGAATCTCAACCACACTAACATATAAAGTTTTCCGCCAACTGTGCACTCAGTTCGGCATTGCTGAAGCAGATGCCATACTTCCTGAGAAAAGCGACACTGCTGATATACCACCTTCTGGTTTCGTCGCAGTGAATCGTCAAATGTGTATGAGCGGAGCCATTCCTCCTTTTAACGATTTCCTTCAACAGCTTCTTCTTCGACTATCTATCTCTCCCTTTCAGTTACATCCCAATGACTATGCCATCCTGATGGGACTATGTGTGCTATTTAGGAGGACGCTGGATTGTCTTCCGAGTTTTGACGAAGTTTGTTATCTATGCACATTTGCCAAAAATAAAGACCATCCTTCTGTCACGCATGTGAGAAGTGCTAGGAACCGCAAACTGATCATTGGTCTTTCAGACAGTGTTCACGGATTTCTAAGTCAGTTTTTCTACGTCTGCTGTCCTTCGGGATTTTACGCTATCTGGAGAGTAGGAAGTAAGATCATTTATCTTCGTTTCTTATATTTCTGAACTTTTCGAAGCCCGAGTTGTCAAGTGTTAACTTCGCTTATTATTTTTCAGTGCTTCCTCCTCCTTCTAGGGATCTGGGTCACAAACCAACTTTTGAGAGGCTCAAGGCCGTGCCGGTCGAGGAGAGGAGCATTCAATTTTTATTGAAAGACGAGTTTTTACATCAGTTCGGACTTCTTCACTCTTCCCGATCTACTTAGATTCATGAAGTTTCTGATTCTCAAGTAGAGAATGCCTCAATTTCTGCAGTAGAGACTGCTCCAAATGAACCTACTGTAGAGGCTGCACTGGTGAAGTGTTCCACCTCTGCCGATGTTGCGGGTTCATCTGGCAAGTTTACACTCTCTCCGGTTATCGAAGAGGAGGAACTTCCTCAATGCCCCGAGAAAGCAGCCGATGAAGAGGCTAAAAAAGAGAGTTCCGCTCGGCACATTGGTGAAAAAGAAAGTTCTTCCCAGCACGATGGTGAAGACATTTTTGGTGATCTAAGTGACCTGATGGTAACTTCACGCGAGCTTTTCAAGGATGACACAACTAAAGTCACATCTCCAGCAGCTGAAGTGACATTTGCCTTATAGCAAACTTTACCAACTCAAAAGTTGACTTCTACTCCACAATCTGCTATTACTCCTCAACCAAAGAGTGGTTTGTAGTTTGACGCGCATAGTTTACACGTCACACACACTTAGGATTTTTTGCGATTAAATGCACTTGGCTTCTTTTCTTTGAAGATTTCTAAGACTTGTCTTTTTTCACTTTCAGATTCTCCAATGGGGCGAAGTGGCTCGTATTACGATAAATTCCAGCGCCATGGAAGCCGCGACACTTATGACTTTAGGCGCTATCTCACTGTCCATAGAGAAACTGATGAAGAAAGAGCCGCTAGAAAATATCGTGAGAGGCGGGACTACGAGTAGCAGCAAAGGAGAAGGGATGATGAATCTCACAAGAGGAAGTCTTATGATGTTAAAGGGAAAAGTCACACTGCTGACGATCCGAGAAAAAAGGTCAAACTTAGCGATCAATCAACATCTGCAATTTCTGAAAAGACCGATGCTCCTAATCCTCCTTACACCCCCTCTGGTTCTCCTGCTCTTAAGACATCTGACATTCAGACACTTATCAACAGGCCTCAATATCAAGTCAAGGATGCTCTTCCTACACTTCAAGGCCGCTTCCCAAATTGGTGTTTAAAGGTAGTACGCTTTGACTTAGACTTGGTACCTATCGATAAGCCGGCTATGTTGAGGAACGTGGACGCTGTCAAACTTGATATTGATAGGATGTCTGGTTGGCAGAAACTTGTTGATGAACTCCAAAGAGTTAATCGCATGAACCTTGAAGCCATGCTAACTATGTAGAATGACAAGTCCGAGTGGGACAAAATTTGTAAGCAACACGATGCAGAGATGACGAGCATTGCTGACGACAATGCGAGACTTGAGTCCGAAGTCAAGAAACTCAAGGAAGATCTTGCCACTTCTTCCGCTTCGCACTCTCAAAAAGAAGAAGTCTTCCAAAAAAAAGTGAGAGATGCTCATGCTGCTCAGAGAGATGTTAAGATGAAACTTGAGGCGGAGCAGCATGTTACTGAAAAATATCGCGAAGATGCCGCTCAGCTGCGGGAAAAAGTTATCTCGCAAGATTTGGAGATCGCTGCATTAAAAGCTCGACTTCTTAAAGTTGAAAAAGAGCGGGATGAGGCCGTGGCCGGCCAAGTTACAGCCATTGCCGAAAAAGAAGCGGCTGAGCAGTCGCATGAGGCGACGAAAGCAAAAATCAGTTCTACTTTATTCGACTTTTATATCCATAGCGTCTTGGGGCATGGGAGCCTCTCATTTCTGGGTCCGACATATGAGACTACTTTAGCTGAAGTGTGGGAAGTGATAATTGACATGTTCGGAGGTGCTGGCTATGCAGAGGCGGGTCTTGAGGCGACTTATCTGGATGATGAAGCACGCGCCGCCCTTGCCAGGGGAAAAGAGCAGCTTGCTAGGGAACGAGCCGAAGCAGCAGGAGGAGAGTGTTTAGAGAAAGCAACTTTAACTGACCCTGCTCGTCCTCCGGCTTCGATTGACCCTGATAACATTGGTTCTAGTTCCTATTCTTCACCTCCTGCTGAAACAGAAGTCAAAATAGTGACTATTGAGCCTCCCACCGTTCAAGT
Organism: Allium fistulosum; assembly: GCA_030737815.1. Lineage (NCBI taxonomy): Eukaryota > Viridiplantae > Streptophyta > Magnoliopsida > Asparagales > Amaryllidaceae > Allium > Allium fistulosum. Next base: position 649,405,420 of record CM060905.1, on the reverse strand, counting down.
CGAGGCGAAGTCCCAGGATGATGCTGAAGCCGAAAACTTTATAGTCGTCGTGATTAAGCCGATTTCTTCAGGTAATTTCAAATCTGATCTAGCTCAAGTAGACTACTTGTTCGATTCAACTGGGCTCGATGAACTTCTTGCTTATTACTTAAGTCCTGATGATCCAATATCTCCTCTTTTTCGGCGAATACTGATTTTAACTTCTTTTCTTCTGTAGCGGAAACACTTAATGTTGCTCACACTTCTCCTCTTCCAGTTGTTCCTCCTCCATCTCTTCAAGTCACTCCTGCTTCTCAGCCAGGGTCGCAGGAAGAGCAAATAGAAGCCCTTCAAGGCTTAGAGGATCCACCCGCTTCACAAGAGCAAAAGGCGAAAGATTTTGAGGACAGTGAGAAGACCCCGGAGCAGTCTCTCGACGATGACACAAAGCTTTCTGCGTTGTTTACTCCGGGAAGTGAGTCTTCTTCAAAGAGGAAAGGGAAGCGCGCAATGAAGAAGAAGAAGAAAAGCACTTCAGCTGAAGAAGACAAAGTAGAAGAAGATCCGACTACTCCTTCTTCTCCTCCCCCTCCGACCCGTCCACAACGGCTTTCAAAACTAGTTATTAAGCCGGGAAAGAGCTCTAAGGGTGGCGGGAAGAAGGAATGATAAGCTGGACTTTATGCTTCTTGTTTTGCTATTTTTCTTTTTTGCATGTATTGACCGGAGATTGTGCGGGTACCGGTCCTCGCTTTTTTGAGATCTACACATGTAAAAATTTTCATAGTATTGAACAAAATAATTCTTTCACTTGTACAAATTTTTGTGTATGTGAGAATGCATTTATTTCTCATTTTAGTGTAGAATAAACGATTCTTTTTACTTGTACAAACTTTTTGTCTGTGTTTGAGAATGCATTTATTCTACATCTTTTTTTTGCTCATGTTTCTTTATTTGATATTGCGGTGAGCTTATGGTATGCTGTTCGAGCGTTTGTTTTTATTAATATAGCTATATGCCCCCGTACCACAGCTCATTGTGATATTCTGAAAAGACTTGTACTCTTATTTTAGAGAATAATTCTTCCGTTTTGAGGAAATATTATTCTGCTTTTAATAGAGTACGCTTTGCGTCGGAGAAGTTTTTATTTCTCTCTCTTTCTAAAGAACACTTCAACTTTCGGGGATGATCACTTTTACTTGTTGAAAAGTGGATTCTCCTACACAGTGAAGCGAGCTTCTGAAGAATGTTTTAACATTTCAACTCTGGTGAAGTGGTTTTTGCACTTCAATTCCGGTGAAATGTGCCTCCAAAGAGGGCTTTGTTTTGTTACGAAGAGGGGTAGCATTTGGACTTTGTGGAGTAGCATTATGCTATGTGGAGTAGCGTGGACTCCGAAGATTAGCATTTGGACTCTGTGGAGTAGCATGGACTCCGAAGAGTAGCGTTATGCTCTGTGGAGTAGCGTGGACTCCGAAGATTAGCATTTGGACTCTGTGGAGTAGCATGGACTCCGAAGATTAGTGTTATGCTCTGTGGAGTAGCGTGGACTCTGAAGATTAGCATTTGGACTCTGTGGAGTAGCATGGACTCCGAAGAGTAGCGTTGTGCCTTCGGAGAGGTCTTGTGCTTCTGGAGAAGTCTTGTGCTTCCGGAGAAGTCTTGATTTGATTGCCTGGATGTTACTTTCTCACAGTTAAATGGATCCATGGGGCGGACGCAAGTTATTTAATTGGATGTTCGTTCGCACAAATGATCGCAACTAGTTAACAAAGGTCCTACGCCTTCTGGTTCCACCAACCTCTTTGTTGAGAAGAGAATTTCCATTTTTTGGCGTGCCTCCGAAGAGGGCTTTCGTTGACTGGCTTGCCCATATTTCTCCGTCGTCTGCTCATTAGTGGTCCCTTGTTATCATCTCTGAGCCCGTGTTCCTTTTTTGTACGTAGTTTGCTTCATCCTAAGAAGTGAACTTCACTGTTAAGTGATTCCGCGAGGCAGGTGCGAGCTATCTAATCAGATGTCTGTTTGTACAGACAATCGTAATTATATAACAAGTGTCTGGTTTCTTTTCTTTGGAAAAGGGCTCCTTCAACGAAATCATCAACTTTTTTGCATGAAGTTCATCTTATGTTGGATTTAAATCTGGAACTTTTTGTGGCTTGAAATTCGTTTATCAAGTGATTTACGGGGCTCACTTGGTCTTGTGATGAGTAAGCTTTGCTTTGATAGCCTGCAATATTAAATCGACATTTTAGCAATATTTTAAAGATATTTGCATATCGAAATGAAACAGGTATTTTATAGCATTAGAGAACACAAGATTTATAGCTTTTTTATTATTGATTCACACTGATTTCTCAGTGGTTTACAATACAAAAGTTTTACACATCCACCATCATTTTACAAAATTAAGCAATGCTGTTAAGTAAAAAATGGATGCAAGTGATTGTTGTTCCAGAGTTTCCAGATTGAATTTCCATTTCCATTGGATTCGTAGTTTTGGATTCATATGCCAGAGAGATTGGAAAATGCCCCAGCTGTAGTTTTGTGGGTAGTTAACAGTCGTCCCAACTCCTGCCTGCTGTGTGAGGACCTCCTGTGACAACATTAATAACAAGTTTTTCAGATTCTTGCACTGTAGTGTTGTTGCCAGAGCCAGATTGATGGGCAGGATGTTGTTGCCCCTGAGCGGATGAGGTTGGGTCGACTCTGTTTTTCTTCACATATTGTTGCAGTTTACCCTGTTTCAGCAATTCTTCAATCACATTCTTCAACTGGCGACATTGGTCTGTGTCATGGCCAGGTTGATTGTGGAATCGGCAGAGTCTCCCATTATGCACTGCACCTCTCCCCATCTCAGGTGGTTTAGGATACTTGACAACATCTTTTGTTGCGAAGAAGATATTTCCCGGTGTATCAGTTAAAGGAGTAAAATCTGAAAGATTAAAGCGGCGAGGTTTCTTCTCATTTTCCTACTTCTTTCCTCCGTCACTTTCCCTTTTCTGGTTTCTGAATTCTCTTTTGTTAGATGCAACGTTGTTATTCTTGATCCCGGCAACAACCACTTTCGCTGGCGCAAAAAAGCTTTCTAGACGCATGAATTCGTCGGCCTTTTTATAAAACTTCTCAAGTGAATTCGATTCTTTCATTTTTAGCCATTTTCCAAATTCGCTTGATTTGTCGATGGCTCGCATCAAGTAAGTCAAGATCATACGCGGCTCTGCGTTGTCAACTTCGGTTAAGGCTGCGTTGAAACTGTTTAGAAAAGATCTGATAGATTCTCCGGGAACTTGTTCTAGATTGGACAGTGACATCATATCCTTAGCTTTTGAAGCATACAATCTGAACTGATCTTTGAACTTTCGCGTTAAGTCGGAGAATTGATCTACGGACCGAACTGGTAGCTTTGTGAACCAAAGTAGAGCCACTCCCTCCAAGTACACTGGGATGTATCGGCACTTAACCTCATTTGATGCTCTTGCACCGATCATATGCCAGTCGTACTTATATAGGAACTGGTTTGGGTCACTTGTCCCCCTATAGGCCGGGATAGTAGGAGGTACAAATTTCCTTGGAAATTCTGCTTTCAGGATCCTTTCGGTAAACGGAGTTCTACTTGGTGCAAATCCCCAGTCACTCTCATTTTCTTCCCTCTGCATGCTCTCTTTCATGATTCGGCGAACCATCCCTGTTAAATACTCCTCATCGTTCAGAGGCATCGCCGGGCAGACGTCAGCTCTCTTTTCGGAAGTTTGCCTAGGCAAATGTTCGCGTAAGGTTGGCTGCGGCCTTGAACCTTCAGTTTAAAAAGGTGGTGCTTCGGCGGTGCCAGTTGTTCTTTGAGGAATACCTCTCTCTGTGGGATTATGAGCATTTTCGGCAAAGGTTGTTTCATTGTTTTCTGGCCGTTGATTTGTCCCAAGTAGGGCATTTAATCTGTCCATCATCAAAGCGTTTTGAGTTTCAATTTGTTGGTATAGTCCCGACACTACGTCGTCTAATTCGGCCCTTGTAACCCCAATGACAGGAGTTGGTTGATTTGGCGCTGGAGAAGAATCAGCCATGTCATTAGCATTTCCGGATCTTGTAGATCTACCAGGAGCCATGATTTCAGATAGATTTCTGATTTTCAGAGGGATTCTTTCAACAACTCTTTGCGAAGCAATGGTGGGATCTTCCTAAGTTCAATTCTCAGTGAAAGCACCAAAATGTTAACGCTAAAAATTGAACGTTAACACCCTAGTGTGTGTAGTAGTAATGTGAAAGCACCACCCGTTGGTACGGGAATAGAATATAAGCAAAAATAGCAGAAAACAGTAAATGACAACGATTTTATAGTGGTTCGGCTTAAGATCAAGCCTACGTCCACTTTGAATTCCTTTATTGCTGATTTTGGTTACAAATTGATACAATGCACTTCAAGATACAATATACTTTGATTCCTAAACACTTCAGACTAGTAGCTCAAACTTCGATGTGATTAGGCTCTTTGAATCCATGTTGGATGTGCAAGATCTCTTTCGAAGCTTGTTGTAATGTCTTGAATGTTTGGAATGCTTAATGTTTTGGATCAGGTCAGAATTCAGCAGAGTAATGGTGCTCCAGAAGATCAGCCCCAAAAGTCCCCTTGCCGTTGGAGTAGCTCTTGTATTTATAGGCAGAAATCTAGGCAGAATCCAATCGCATAAGTCCTAGGTCGTTCACGACCTAAAGTAGGTCGTAGGTGGGCAGCGACCTAAAAGATGGGATCTATCTTATCTTGATTATGCTTAGTTTCTTCTGAGCGAACTAATAGGTCGCGCGTGACCTGATATAGGTCGTAGGTCGCTGAGACCACTTCTGTTAGTTAGGTCGCTAACTTCTTAACTTGGTAGGTCGTAACTTCCCATAGGTCGTTAGCTTCTTAGGTCGGTAGTTTCTTAGGTCGGTAGGTCGTGGACTTCTCAAGTCGTTAGCTCGTTAGGTCGGTAGGTCGTGGACTTCTTAAGTCGTTAGCTCATTAGTTCGATTCTGTAGTTAGGTCGTTAGCCTCCCTAGGTCGCTAGATCGCGAATCAAAAGGAGGGTTAACATCTCTGGGTCTCTAACACACTTTCTAAGATGAGAAACATGGAAAACATTATGGACTCCTGCCAAACTACTTAGTAACTCCACTCTATAAGTGAGTTTCCCGATTCTCTCGATAATACAGAATGGTCCAACGAATCTAGGTGCCAACTTTTTAGACTTCTCGAATCTAATTACACCCTTCACCGATGAAACCTTAATAAACACATAGTCTCCAACAGAGAATTCCAACTCTTTCCTTGTTCTGTCTACATAACCTTTCTTCCTAGACTGAGCTTCTTTCATCCTAGTTCGGATCACCTCAATCTTCTCAGCGGCTTCTTTTACCAAATCTAGACCAAGAACTAATCTGTCCTTGGTTTCCAACCAACATACGGGAGATTTGCATGGTCTTCCATACAAAGCTTCAAATGGTGCCATCCCAATACTAGTATGATAACACTGTTATACGAGAACTCCAATAAGTGAATATGGTCCTCCCATGATCCCCCGAAGTCCAATACACAAGCTCTTAAAAAATCCTCTAGGATATTGTTAACTCTTTCCATTTGCCCATTAGTCTGTGGATGGTAAGCGGTACTCATGTTGAGCTTGGTTCCCAATGCTTCTAGTAGACTCTTCCAGAACCCACTTGTAAACAAAGAATCTCTGTCACTAATAATACTACTAGGAATCCCATGTAGTCTAACCACATTCTTCATAAACAATTTCATGATAATAGTTGTCATCCTTGTTGACTTTACTGGAATAAAATGGATGCTCTTAGTCAGTCTGTCCACTATGACCCATATGCTTTCATTTCCTCTTTTAGACCTTGGCAATCCATTGACAAAATCCATAGAGATAGAATCCCACTTCCACAACGGAACTTCCAACGGTTGAAGTGATACATTGCCTTTTGGTGTTCAGCCTTTGCCTGTTGGCAATTCAAGCACTGCTTAACACGTAATCCAATGTCACATTTCATACCTTCCCAGAAGAAACTTCTCTTCATATCTTGATACATCTTCGTTCCCCTTGGATGGATAGTGAACTTCGAATGATGGCATTCATCTATAACTTCTTTCCTTATGTCCCCTACATTCGGAACACACAACCTTCCTTTTTGTCTCAACCATCCCTTCTGGTTAAGATTTAAATCCTTTAAGTCATCGCTCTTTGTTCCTTCCCGTAACTTTCTGATTCGCTCAGCCAAAACTAGATTCTCCTCTTGTTTAGAAGCTATCTTCTCAATCATCATCGGTCAAATTTCTAAACAAGACAATACGACACTTCTTGCACTAGAACCTGCCTCGGATCTAAACTGCACTCTACAAATTTACAATGCTTCCAAGTCTTTCCACTCTGCGATCAATGCTAATAATGCATTTCGATGCTTCCTGCTAAGGATATCCGCTACCTTGTTTCCTTTTCCTGTTTTGTACTCAATCCCAAAATCATAAGCAGCAAGAAACTCCAACCATCTCTGCTGTCTCATGTTCAGCTCCATCTGAGAGAACAAGTACTTCAATGACTTATGATCTGTATAAAGTTCAAATTGCTCTCCCAAAAGATAATGCCTCCACACCTTAAGGGCAGATATTACGACAGCTAACTCCAAATCATGCGTTGGATACCCAACTTGATGTGGTCTAAACTATCTAGAAGCATAAGCAATCACTTTATCCCTTTACATCAACACAGCTCCTAATCTAGTTCCACATGCATCGGTATAGACAATCAAATCTCGATTCCTCTCCAGAACCACAAACACCAGTGAAAGGGTCAATAAGTGTTTCAAAGTCTGGAATGCTTCCTCACACTTATCAGTCCATACAAACTTCACATCTTTTCATGTAAGCTTGGTCATCGGTGCAACTATCCGCAAAAATCGTTTATAAACCTTTGGTAATATCCGGCCTATCCCATAAAGCTCTTTATCTCGGTCTTCGTATCGGGTCTCTTCCAGTTATTCACTGCCTCAATCTTAGTTAGATCTACAGACAACCCTTTCTCTAAGACTACATGACCAAGGAACTTTACTTCCTTCTTCCAAAAATGACACTTCGAAAACTCAACCTTCAGCTGATGCTCTCTTAGCATCTCGAGCACAATTGTAAGATGAACTTCATGCTCCTTCTCATCCTTAGAGTATATCAAAATGTCATCAATGAAGACCAACACAAGCTTGTCCAAGTGCTCCCGAAAAATTCGGTTCACCAAATCCATAAAGAAAGCTAGTGCATTAGTTAGTTCGAACGACATAATAAACTATTCGTACGATCCATACTTTTCCCTGAATGCCATCAAAGGAATACTATCCTCTACTACTCTAAGTTGATAAAACCCCACCGCTAAATCCAGCTAAGAGAATACCTTGGCTCCACTTAATAGATCGACCAAATTGTCAATTATCGGCAATGGATATCGGTTCTTTATCGTCTTCTCATTCAACTTACGATAATCGATACATAGCCTCAACGATCCGGCCGGCTTCTTAATAAACACTGCAGCAGCCCCTCTAGGCGAACTACTCGGTCGAATAAAAATTTTGTTCTCTAGATCCACCAACTGCACTTTCAACTCTTTCATCTCCATGGGAGTCATTCTACTCGGCGGCCTACTCACCGGTTCTACCCCCGGCACCAAATCAATTCGAAACTCAATAGCTTGTTTCAGTGGTAATCCAATCACCGGTTTAAACACATCAGCAAATTCCCTAACCATGAAGACTCGATGCAAGTCATTTTCCAACTCTATAACACCCAATAAAGCATTCACTTTGCAATTAGGGTTTTCTACAGTATAAAAAATTCGCTCACTGCTACTAGGGTGTCTAAGTGATATCCTCCTATCATGGAAAAATATCCTAGCATCATATTTACTTAACCAATCCATCCCAAGGATAATCACAAACCCTGCAAAATCAAACACATGCAAACATCAATCAAAAGTATGACCTAGCAAGTCAAACTCTAAATGGTCACTCCTCTTCCCAAGTGTTGCATATCCTCCTATCGGGTTTGCAACCCTTAAGGAAGTTACTAAATATGAGTGTTCTAAGTTAAGCTTATCTACCAATCATCGAGAAATAAAAGAATTTGATGCACTAGTATCAAATAGAATGCTAAGAGACATACCGTGAATCTATAGAGAGCCTCCTAGAACAACCTTCCCTTTCTCTTGCACAACTGGCCATGAAGTCGTAGGCTCAAATGCATACATCTGCCCCTTTACTTCTCTAACAGGCTCTGGGCATTTGTTCTTATAATGGCTGATCTAGTCACAATTAAAGTATCAGATATTCTTCTTCCCTATCACCTCGTTTCCTTTCTCTTCTCATTTTCCAGAATGACACTCATTTGCATAGTGTCCTTTCTTATCACATCTATAATAAACCACCTCCGCTTTTCCCTTCTTCCATGCTCCTCCCTTCTAAGCATTCTTCTTATGGAAAACTTTCTATTTTGGCCCCATCCAACCAAGACCTACTTCTCTTTCTTCTTCTCCAAACAAGCTAACGCCTCTTACTGCCTTAGCACCATCTCTACCACTACATCACATGGATCCCTTAAGTGCGGTAAGGTAGCTTTTGCCAACTCTGGCTTCAAACCTCTTATAAACTTCTCGTTCCACTTTATCACAATATTAACCGTGGCATACCCGTAACAGGCCAACTCTTCAGACCATCTTGCATACTCTAGAACAGACATCTCTCCTTGCTCCAGTTCAGCAAACTTCCTAACCGATGTCGACTTCTCCATCATCGACACAAACCTTTCTTGAAAACTTCTCTTAAACACCACCCAAGTCATGGTTTCCTCATCAACACCAGCTACAACAGTATTCCACCAAAATAGAGCATCCCCCTGAAGTTGTCTCGAAGCTAATCTCCTCTTCTACTCGTCATTCAAACCTAGATTAGAAAAAATTATCTCTTAATGCAATAACCAGTTCTCAACATCAATCGCATCTTAAGTTCCAATAAACGGCTTCCCTCCAAGCCTGGTATAGTCTCTACTCAAGTTAGCATACTGGTCAACCATCGAGATTTCCTGAGTTCCTCAAGTAGCATTCCCACCAATAACTCTAGCTGCAATTCCAACTTGCATCATGTTTACAAAGAACTAGTACATGCCTCCCATATCCACTTGAGGAACCCCAGCACCAGAAGTTTCAGCTTGAGCTTGACTTGGTCCTCTTCTAGCATTTGGTCGGGCATTCCCATAAGTGGTGGAGCTATCTCCTTCCAGATTAACTCTGCCTCTTCTTCCTTCCATATTTGTATTTAAGCTTCGTGAGATACAAATAAATAGCCCAACTAAGATAGGAGTCCAAATATATAGCGTATACTTATGTATAACAAATACAAGTATGTTACTGTAGCGTTATCCCATACCTCGGTCTTTACTCTACTTACTAAGATTATGCTTTATAAACAATTTTTAGTTAAAGTATTTCATAAACCATGCTCTGATACCAAGTTGTAACATCCCCTATCTAGAGGCCCAAAACTAAGCGTTATAGATACTGTAGTCATTTATAGTATTAGCTTCCAGCGAATAAATACGACTACGTTAATGGTATCCATAATATCAGATGCACATGAATATGAAACAAAACACAGATTTCAAAACAACTTTTCTTCATTACATTTAAAATAGATGTTCAATATTCATTTTACAAAATCCCAATATGTTCCCAAGCATAGATAAAATATACATATTACAAAAGACACCAAGAGCGCTATATGAAGATGCCCCATGAATGATTAGAGTTATATAGTCATAATAGACTTAGTACAATCATAGTGGAAACACATCAAAACATAAAACAACAACTCCAAATGAGCCATCCATTTGCCTCTTGCTTGCCTTCGGTAGCCATATTCATCATCCTACTAAACCTAAAAAAGACCTTAATCCCTCAGCATATTCAAATCAATTTTGAGCATCCGAGAGTTTAAGGGGAAACTTAAACTTCGAGTCAAACATAAAACGTAGTGTGATTAATACTATATATCCCGGTTAAATTTGTTAAGGGAGACCATGCCGCTTAGCGGAATGGGATTCCCCTCACTAACATCCTTTTAAACATATCTTTGCAAAACCTTTTCCTGCAACCACTAGTTAAATATTGAAAAGAATCATTATGTAAACATAGATAAATATCAACTAATAAATGAACCATCTGTTTAAACTTATAAGTTTTTTTTGGATAACTTTTAACCTTTGGCTGACTCGGGCCTACCAAACAACAAATCCAAATTAATCTAACAATTGTTAGACACTTCTTATCTGTACTATTTGTCATTAACTATCTATTAAATACTTCGCTTCTAGACAGTCTGTCCCTAGCTTAATCATCTCCTAGGTCTTTTTGATCCTAATGGTTTTTTGGGCTCAACAATAACATATCTGTATATAAGTATGAATTTCGTTTTGTGTGTACTCATAATTTTTAGTCTACCCGACCAAGCCCTACACACTGGAACTTTGGACAACAATTAGCTGAGGCTAAGAGCTAATGTATATGGTGCGACCCTATACCAGTCCTATCTGGTATTTTACTATTTGACTCATTTTTACTTGGGGATCTCTTCCCATAATTTTTCTTGAATTTTTTTTCAAATGATTTAAAACCTTTAAATCAAACTTATGCAAGGAAAATATATAATCATTATGCTTTACTTAAAATCATATTGCCATGTTACATATAAACTTTACTTAACCCTTAGTTGATGAAAACATTTAGACTCTGAAAGTATCCCTTTCAATTCCATTGAAAGTACCCCCTTCCAAACCTTTTAAAGCATCCTTTGAAAACCATTCAAACCTTTCGAAAGAATTGAAAACCTTCCTTCGAAAGCATTAAAACTTTAGACATCCCTTCTTAAACCATTTCAAAACATTGCCTTAGAAATCCCTTAGAAATCCTTCAATTTATAGCCTTCCCAAATCATTTAGAAACAAAACCTTTCAGCCCCTTTAAAAGGTTACCTTTCGGTCCTTTTAAAGCCATTCAATAAACAATTCCTTTCAAAAAGTTTCTGGGTTCAATTTAAAACAAGTGGAAAGCTTCCTTTAAAAATCTTCAAAATCAGTGGAAAGCTTTGGGTTAGAAGTGGCTGGTTTTCAAACAAACAAACCCTTCGAGTCTGATAGGTTAAAGGCGACAGAAACCCTTCAGCTTCATCGAACAGTTTCAACCTCCTAGGAGAAGCGGCTGGTTTTATGAAAACAAGTAAACCCTTCGACCTTGCCAGAAGGTTTAAAGCAAAATGATTGATAAAATGGCAGCAACCTTTCGGTTGTGCCAGAAGGTTTAAAATATAACATAAATAAGCCGCAACAACCCTTCGGCTTTGCGGAGAGGTTTAAAATTTTCATTTCCAAAACATGTAGGCAATTTGTTTAGCTTATAAAACAACCATACTCCAACCTTTTTGGCAACCAACCCTTCCGCCTAGAACCTTTTGGCCATATTCAATTCATTACATGCCAAGTAACTTGATACCATTTGCATTGAACTTTGACCTTGCTACAAGCTATAACCTATCGACCTTGTCGAAAGGTTTGGTGGCGGAAGGTTTAAGCCTAAAATAGCTAAAACATACTAAAAGCATGATTTTCTTAGTTTTCTTAAAAGAGATAACTTTTCAACTAACCTACCTTTGTTTCTCAAATTCTTATTGGTTGACAATATACTTTTCATAAATGTGCTGCCAATAATTTTTGAAATAAATAATAATTTTATTTTATAAAATGCACCTTCTTCTTAATTAAGTATATAAAACATATAAGTCCCATACCTTAAATAATTTTATATATTCATCAAATCTCTTAGGAAAAATTTGGAAAAATTCCAGTAAATCTATTTTAAAATGTTAACCAACATATAGAAATTTTAAGCCTAAATAATTATTTACCGAACCATAAATAATTTATAACCTAATAAATCATTTTCTCCACTAGAAAATTTATATAAAATCCGCTTTAATTCAAAAAATTATGAAAATTGAAAGCCATCTCTAAAATAACATATCTGACCTATATCAAAATATTGAAGGCATTTGGAAGTAATCAAATAGGGTTTTCACATCAACCATATCATTTAAAACAAGTATGAACATGCATTATTCACCAACAAAACTCCATATACTTTTGATCATCAAAACATGGCAATTACTTACAAAACATTTTGGATCTTAGTCTTAAAACTTAAAACCAAAAGTATATGAGATATAGTAATTATTCACCATAGCTTTGAGATTATAGATATGAGATTTGATATTGATTTAGTTGATTTTCTTCCTTCCTTTGAATCTTAGCTTTACTTCTCTTGAGAGCAATGGTAATGGTGGCGGCCTTAGTGATATTTGTTTGAGTGAAAATGAAATGAACGTGAGTTCTATTTCCTAAGGGTTTACGGTATATTAGTCTCTCATATTTCCTATATTGCCCTTCTTATTTCCTAAGACATTAGTTTATGTTTTCTCATTTTAGCTTGCATATTAACATGGCAGGACTACCTTAAGTTTAGTCAAATCTCAACCTATTAATCTCCACATTATTTTATTTAATTTAACCAATTAAATATTCTAAATAATGTTATAAAAATATGGGGTGTTACAGACCTTTTGCCACAACCAACCTTCTGATGCAGATGGGAAAGCAATAACGACTTCAGAGCTCCCTCCAAAGACAACTAATAGAACTCTCTCAACAACACAATCAAACCTTTCGAAGTCAAGGATTTCACCCTGAAGTGACCATTTTGAAAGCATAAAAAGCCTTTCAAAACAGTTAAGACACGTCTAGGAAACCTTTCAACAACAAGGGACTTTAAGCTCACAAAAATATTCAAACTGGGTACAAACCTTCCGATAAGGTTGGAAGGTTCACAAGGTCAGAAGGCCAGAAGGTTCGTGCAGACACAAAGCCGAAAGAGGTTCATATAAACACAAGGCCAGAAGGTTCATGCAAGTGCAAGGCCGGAAGGTTCATAAGGTCAGAAAGATCGTGAAGGCATAAAGATGGTAAACCCTTCGGCAAGATCGAAAGGTTTATAATAGCACTTGAAAGGCAAACCTTTCGGCGAGGCCGAAAGGTACTTAACATGGATAAACCTCTCGATGAGATGGAAGGATTCACAACAACATACAAAAATGAAACCTTTCAATAAAGTCAAAAACAAGGAAGCAAAAGGGCAAACCAAAAAGCACGAGAGATTGATAACCTTTTGGCACAAACGAAGGGTTCATAACCCTTTGGTGAAGGCGAATGGTTAAGGGCGGCATATAAGAGGAAAAACTTCCGACATAGGTGAAAGGTGAGGCGTGGCAAGGAGCCAACCTCCATCTATAAATAAGACCCAAGGTGTCCTATTTTTGGGGACTAATTGGGGAACTAAATCCATCTTCCTTACTCAATTTTCACAGTGACATTTGTACTTAGAAAAGCCCTAAATTGAATTAGGGAGGAAGCTCAATTTCTTGTAACACATTTTGAATTCGAAGGAAATGAAGATGGCTTGTTCATTAAATATATTGGCAATGAGTAGAATCATTTAGATCATTAGCTAGACTAATGATCAATTGCACATGATTCCAACCTTTTTATCATAATCTCTTTTGATCTATGTTGCCTATAAGATCAATCTAGGCATTACCTATCTAGGCACATCATTATTGCAATACATACTTAATATAAGAAGTTAAATTGGTGATGATGAGTCAATTATGCTAAATGCACGATTATGGGAATGACTAAATCAATCTTATATAAAGAAAGTATATAGGTTAAAGATATTAAATTAGGGAAAAGGAGTGAAAACCTTTCGACTTAGTATAAAGGTTTACTTCCAAATGAAATCCTTGTTTATGTATCTTATAACCACTCATAATGGATTTAATCTGAAGGGAATCTACTTCTAAAAGCATTATTAAACCCTTCGAGTTAATACTATAGTGTCAAAATGGACATCAATGGGGCCAAAGGCAATTTAGGTTGGTAGAGAGCTATGCATATCCTAGTAATAATGTCGAGAGGTTTCAAACGATACCTTTTGGCACGGTTAAAAAGGAGGTGGTAGACATCAACCATAACTATTTTCAACTCTAAGAAGAGAAATAACTCATCAAATACTGATTTCTAGAAGCTAAAGAACAATGAGTTACATCAATTCCAACTAAGTCAAAAGGTTAGAGTGACCCAGCTTACAACCTTTCTACAAGGTCGAAGGGTTGAGCTAATCACCTCACCCCAACATGGATGGTAGATTAAGATGGTCATGCTTTTAACCTTCCGGTATTGTCGAGAGGTTTAACAATTTAGTATACTATCAACCTGATCGAAGGGATGAAATAGCCTCATAAACCCTTCGACAAGGTCAAAAGGTAGTATGGAGGCGGAACCTGAGTGCCGAAGGAGACGAAACAATTAAAAAGCAGTTTATTTGTTCTTTAAAATAGTCCTTTTGTACCTAACCTGCCTTGTTTGTCTAAATCTAATTGGTTGCCAGATTTTTATATTCAAAATTGCTACCTTCTTTCCATTATTGGAAATTTAAACATTTTATAAAAAGCCCCTTCTCCCTTATAATTGTATAAAACACTTAAGTCCCACACCTTAAATAATTTTATATAACTATTAAAACTCTTAGGAAAAATCTAGAAAAATTTCAGTAAATCAAATTATATGTATTCTCTAACATATAAAAATTTAAGGCCCAAATAATTAATTATTTACCCGTAATTATTTGTATGCTAAAATATCATTTTCTTTACTAGAAAATTCTTATATATTCCACATTAGTTCCAAAAATTCTAAAAATTGAAATTCATCTCCAAAACATATTTTTTGATATATATAAAAATTCGCAAGGCATAAAAATGTCAATAAATAAGGTTTTCATCTTAAAACATGTCATAAAAACTTTATGAACATATATAAATCATCAACAGGTATATATAATCATTCTATCATTCTAAAACATGGAAAATCATTGCAAAACATTTGGATTTAACCTTAAAATTGAAACCAATAAAAATTTACAAATGTAAGAATTATTCGCCTTTGCTCTAGAGATGAAAGGAGCTTGAGATTTGAATAGATTTGATTTGAATTTGCTTTTCCTTTAGCTTTCCTTAATTTCCTCTTCCCATTTCCATGTTAATGGTGGCTAGCCTCTTTTCTATAATTTTTGAAATGAAATGAACGTGCAAAGTTATACATGGCTATGGGAGTTAAATATAAGAATGGACCCTTTCCCATATTACCCCTCCTCTTATTCATTTTAAACCCTTCTTTTAATCCATTTGTTTTTATGGTAGGGCTACGTTAATTAAAATCAAATCTCAATCCCCTAATTGTTAACCATAAAATCTACTTGAAAGCAAAATTATGAAAGAAGGTTAATAAGATTAAAATTTCGATGAAGAGCAGGCCAAGTCATCATGAAAAACATAAAAAGGTTGTTTAAAAAGCATTGAGCAGACATCGAAGGAGTCGAAAGCATCAACTATTCATACAATGCAAAGGACCTTCTGCCATTACCAACATTTCGAAATAGATGAACAAGCAATGATGAATTGGCAATCCACTTCGAAGGCAACCAATAGTACTCTCCCAAACAAACGTCAAAACTTTCGAAGTCAAAGGTTTCGCCCCATAGCAACCTTTCGAAAGCATAGCAAGCCTTTTAAACCGGTTAAGATCCATCCAGGACACCTTTTGACAATGTTAAAAGGTACTATAAAAGACAACACTCAAAAATCAAAAAAGGCAAAAGAATGATAAAAACATACCTTTCGACAACGTTGGAAAGAAGCATGGCTTTAGACTTGGTCGAAAGGTTAAGAAAGAATGAAGAAATTGCTAAAATATAACAAGAGGAACAAGGGCATCATTCGACAATATCGAAAGGAAGCATAGCCTTCAAAAACATTAAAAGGAAGCATAGCTTTTGATAAGGACAAAAGACCTAAAACAACATGAGAAAGACAAACCATTCGACAAGGCCGAAGGGTTCATAACTGCATATAAAAGAGGACCTCTCGACCCGGTCATAGGCAAGGAAGTGAAAGGATAAACCAAGAAGCACAAGAGAAAACCTTTCGACGATGT
Source organism: Allium fistulosum (assembly GCA_030737815.1). Classification (NCBI taxonomy): domain Eukaryota; kingdom Viridiplantae; phylum Streptophyta; class Magnoliopsida; order Asparagales; family Amaryllidaceae; genus Allium; species Allium fistulosum. The sequence continues at coordinate 649,389,270 of CM060905.1, read as the reverse complement.
TAAAAGGTTCGTAACCTTTCGATGAAGTCGAAAGGTTTAAGGCGGCATATAAAAGGGGGACCTTTCGACCCAGTCGAAAGCAAAGACGTGATAGGGGGCCCACCTACATCTATAAATAAGACCAAAGGGTTCCAGTTTTTGGGACTGAATTCTGGATACTGAATTCATTTTCATTTCTCTTTTTTCATAGCGATAATTGTACTTAGATGACCCTAAATCGAATTAGGGAGAAAGCTCAATTTATTTTAACTTATTTCAGAATAATGAATAAAATGGAGATTGTGTGTTCATGATAGATAATGGCGACGAGGAAGATCATTAAGATCATTAGCTAGACTAATGATCAATTGCACATGATTTCAACCTTTTTCTCATAATCTCTTCTGATCTTGCTATACATAAGATAGACTTAGACATTTCCAATCGAAACACATCATCATCAAAATCTATACTTAATATGGAAAATAAAAGTGATGATGAGGTGTCGACTATGTAGAATGCATGAGTTATGGAAACATCAAAGTTGATCTTATATAAGGAAAATAAAGTGGATTGTAGATTATTAAACTACGACTGCTTTGAAAGGAGGAATATCTTTCGGCTTAGTCGAAAGGTGTACTTCAAAAAAGAATCCTGACTTATATATCTAACAACCATTCATAATGGAATTCATTCTAAGTGAAACTACACTTTAAGTATTGGAAATTCTTTTGAAGGGTTCCATAGAAGGAATATTGATATCATGGGATGGAAGACTTCAATAAATAGTTGTTTTCAACCGCTTGGGGTGTTGTGGTTGGATAAAGTGATGATTTCAAGAGCTAAATGATTGTGATTAGCCCCTACTTAGTCGAAAGGTTGGATTGTCCCTGTCACACCTTTCGACAAGGTGGACATGTTTGCCAATTTACTTCTATTCCAACCTAATCGAAACCTTGGAGTGGCATTGTCACACCATTCGACAAGGTCGAAAGGTTTGGCAATTTACTTCTATTCCAACCTAATTGAAAGGTTGGAGTGGTCTTGTTAATATCCTTTCAACAAGGTCGAAAGGTTTGCCAACCTAGTTGAAAGGTGGTGTGGTTTTGTTAACATCCTTTCGACAAGGTCGAAAGGTTTGGCACTTTAATATTACACCAACCTGGTTTAAAGGTTGAAGTGGCCTCATTATTCCTTTCGACAAGGTCGAAAGGTTTGGCAATTCACTATTCAAGGTTGAAGTGGCCTCATTATTCCTTTCGACAAGGTCGAAAGGTTTGACAATTTACTATTCCTTTCAACCAGGTCAATTTGGTCAAAAGCTGGAGTTATCACCTCAAATCTATTTGATTAAGCCATTCCATTCAAAAATTATGCTTTCAAATGCTAGAATCATCTTGACAACATGGTCATATTTAAATAGAATTATCTTACGATAAGCATTTGGGATTTTAACAAGATTTCTTGTTAACATTTTTGGCGCTAGAAGGAGGGCTTGAACCTCCGACCTTGTCACTATATATAGACTACTTATGGTTAGTTTCTTTATCTTGGGAAAAATGAGATCAAAAAATTTAAGTGGACTTGAAGAGGTAGCAATACACACAACTAACCTGGAGGGAAATATAGCTCCAACTTTCGACCTAGATGGGTCCATTCCAGGGCAAACTTCGTCATCAGCGTAGCAGGATGAAAATACGACAAAAATCAAGCACTTGGAGCAATAATTACAAGAAATGCAGGAGCTATTGAAGATGGCTTTGTCTCAAAAATCATCAAAACTCCAAGGCATACCTAAGGAGAAGAAGTAGTTTCTCCTGGAAGAAATTTGAAGGCCAGTTCCAAGGAATGCAAAGATAAGGTGGACTTGACCTCCTTAAAGTTGAAAGAGCTTCCCTAAGCAAGAGCTAATCATCAAGAGAGAACTCTTGACAAGTCATTAGAGTAGTCTGTTAGCTCAACTTCTAAAGAGTATTGCCCGAGCTAGAAAAATTACAGCAATGTTGAAGCCTTCCTTAAAGATGCTACTAAGAAGGATATCAAAGACGCTATCAATTATAAAGGAAAAAGAACCTTAGACGAGAATGTCAATGATAATGAGAGGGTCCTACCATTCACTGATGGGATCATGGAAACAGTAATACCTCCTTATGTCAAAATCCATCTATTAAATATCAAGGGAATACAGATCCTGATGATCACCTTATGGCTTTTGACAGCCAAATAAACCTATACAATGTTGTTGAGGCAGTCAGATGTTGACCGTTCCCCATTACTCTCCAAGGGGAGGCAGCCAAGTGGTATAGATAGTACAGAGAAAAACCCATCTACTCTTGGAAGTAGTTTTCTTATGAATTCTCAACACAATTCTACATTTGCAAGGATCCAACTATTGATTATACGGTCTTAGCGAACATAAAGCAAAGGCAGGACGAATCTTTGGGGGGTTATTTGAGAAGATTCAACATAGAAGTTTTGAAGGCTAAGGACATGAATGATCGAGACAAGTACATAGCCATCCACTTTGGTTTAATCGAGAATACTCTTTTCTAGAAACAGCTCTTTATTAATGGCTGCAAAGATCTGCAAGACCTCTACTTCCAGGTTGATAAGTTCATCTAGATAGATGAGCTATATTACGCCAAGAGAAAGATAATTCCCAAAAAGGAGGGAGGAAGATTTTGCTTGGACCATGCCATAAAAGGGTCAGATAGGAAGAGCCGGTTGCTAATACAGTCGCTTTAAATAGGCCACTGTCTTACATATATGCTACAACATAGGAAAGATCAACTTTTTGACCTCCTACAAAGATAAGAATAAACCAGAGCTGAAGAAGGAGGGAGATTACTACGCCTATCATAAAGCTAATGGCTATAAAACAGATGAATGCAGAGTTCTAGTCAGCATAATTCAAAAACTGATCCGAGAAGGCCATCTCAAAGGATTTATCCAAGATTAGCACAAAGCCTAACGAGCTGAAATTGCTCCCTAGAAGCGCCCAAGCAACGCTGTAAATGTACTAGAAGATGAAGACCCCCTTGGCTTAATCCCGCTAATTAACATGATAGATGTGATCCACAGAGGGTCGCATTCGGCAGGAAATAGTAATGGGCACGATGTAGATATATCAAAGAAGCCAAGGAGTGAATTTATTCTGTTCAAGAGGAACCCACAACGAAGAGTCCATGTTTGAATACCAAATGCCTTATCTGGTGGTCAACCCGCAAGAGCTGCGCAAAGGAGTCCATCATCCTCATAACGACTGCTATTTTGCCATTTGGCAAGGCCATGACACCAAGAGCTTGACTGGAAACCAAGGACAGTCTGTCCTGAAGGTTGGTTATACACAGGTTCATTATGGATACCGGCAAATTTCGTCCGAGCCCAGAATGAGCTATAATCAATATGATACGAAAATCAAAGCTAAGGAAGCCAACATTCCAAATTTCAAGTCAATCGAGGGTTTGTATGCTCAGATATCGATCGATCAATATAAAGAAGACCATCCTCATTCGTATCCATGGGATTTCATATCCATCAACTCATAAGCATCTATTTCGTATCCATTCACATCTCATTTGTATCCATCCCACAAGCAACGCTTCGTATCCATCGTGTCTGCACCATTTTGTATCCATCGTACCAGGTCCACTACGTATCCCTCATACGAATTCCACTTCGTATCCATCACATCTGCTCTGTTTCGTATCCATCATTTGAAGATGTTTCGTATCGCTTCCATTTATACACAATTTGTATCGATCTATCATTTACATAGTTCATATCGATTAATCAATGATCGATACAAAATGTACCACCAACGATCGATACGAAACAACACGTAGAAACATCGATACAAAACCAACTACTCGATGATCGATACGAAGAGAGTTTGGCTACATCGATACAAAACGGCTTCAAATATCAATACGAAATGAAACCAATAACATCGATATGGAGTAGAGAATGGAACATCGATACGAAAAGCATTGCTTGGACCAATACGAAGAATAAATTTAGGTCGATACGAACAAAGCATGCGAAAGTGGAAGACTCGGTCACTCGGCACGAAAAGTGGATCGATCCTAGAATATAACACCGCGTCACTCCTGATCGATATGAGCTAACATGGGTACGAAGCCATCGATATGAAGGTACCAGCTTATTGAAATGTTAAACTTGGATCGATCATAACTCGAGATCTACAGGTTCAAATGCCATTAAATTTTCACAGGAGCTTACGCATTACATCTACTTTGTCTCTAATCGATCTCAGTCCAAATGGAGTTGTTTCTAATTGATACAAATGGAACACGTATTGATCCCAAATCCCCCCGGATCGACCACGTGGGCCCGCCCACGTGTGAGAAGGAGTATTCCAAGATCTCAGTCGGATTTTTCCAGCCTACGCCTATAAATAGCAGTCCTAGGCCTTCGAAAAATGGAATTTTTGAACTCTCCTACACGATACTCTATCGGAAACTTCATTATATCTCGAGCGCTTGAGAGTTTACTGTTGTAATTAGTTGTAACCAGTTAGCAATGTCAATAAAAACATAAAATTTTCCAAAGTGAACGTCGACTACAACGCTGAACCACTCTAAATCCTTATGTCCTTACATTTCTGTTTGTCTATTTTGGTGTGCTTGTTAGATTAACCTCCTTTTCCATTTACATTCTTCATTTTAATCTCTTTAAATACATCTGAAGAGTGTTGTGCCCAATTTTGGTATAAACACTTTTGTGCTTGCACCGAGAAAACCCAGCTTTTCTCCTCCTCATTGGATCTACTATCGTCATTCGATTGCAAGAATCTAAGGAGGAAGATCCAGATATACTATCCAGGAGTTCGTTCCAACCTATTCAGATTGCATCAAATCTAGGGAGGAGCTACATCATTCACCATGGTTACTACAAGAACCGCTTTAACTTCTGTAGATCCGGAAGGAAGGATTAAGCAGAATCCTGCACAGCTACCTGCTATAGTCCAAAACTCGGCTGGACCTTCAAATCCACAAGGCCCTTTCACCAGGGAGGAGTTCTAATTGCTGATGCAAGAGCTGATTCAAAGCCGCCAATAGTTTACCTAGCAGATCCGTGCCCTCACGGAGCTAACCAACCAACTGAACAAGGAGAGATGAAGGAGATCCAGAAGGGATCATGCTTCCTATTCACCCACCGAGAGCTCAACTTCCTCTGACTTTAGTCATAGATCTACACATCCACGACTGGATGGAAGCTACGTGCAAGCCTCCAGCATCATCCTATTCTAAATCTCGGGAAAGCTTTACCAAATCCCTTAATGGGAACCAGGCTAGGCCATCCTCTCAAGGAGGGGCACTTCCTTATCACACTACAGATAGCCATGCAGTTGCTGCCGCGGCAAACATGGAAGCTCAATTCCAGAATCAACCCATCCCATCCTTTCATCAGCACAGTCATGCTCTTGAACCATATGTGACCAATGATTTCGAGCCAAGGAGGCAAGACATGGACCGTCGACCGCACTCAGACCGTCCTCGCATTGTGGAACCCGACCATAACTTAGCCTAGAATGCCCAAATTCTAGACATTACAACCATGATCTGTCAAATGATCCGTGAAAGTCAGGCCTCACCAATGATGATTGGGGAATCTCTTGAAGTCATACTTCGTTCACTGATGACATCCTCTATGCTGAACCACCTTGCCGATTCAGGATGCCAACTTTGCCTGTTTATGACGGGAGCTCAGATCCTAATCAACACATCCTAAAATATGAATGGCTCATGAACGCCGCTCGAGCTGATGATGCGGTTAAATGCAGAAGCTTTCCTATTTCCCTATGGGGCATTGTAGCCATGTGGTTTACTCGTTTAACACGTCGATCCATTTCATGCTTTGATTAGTTGGAAACCAAGTTCGTTGAATAGTTTTGTATGTACGTCACAGGGTCGAAGGATGTTACACCTTATCCAGTGTCACTCAAGCTCTAGGAGAGACACTCAAGCATTGTCTGGAAAGGTTTCATGCTACATGTGCTGAGGTCAGCAATCCAAATGACAATTCAATCTTAATTGCGTTGACTAAGGGTATCGACCTCGATTCCGAATTTGGCAATTGGTTGGCTGGGAAGTCACTTGCATCATTGGATCGGTTGCTAAGGTAGCCCAGTTTTTGAGAAGGGAAGATGCTAGATGATCTAGGAAGCGGGATGATGCGGGTCCCAATGTCGAAGGCATTCAAAGTAGCGTTGCTATGAAACAGACCAGTGAGAGTTCCGATAAAATGCAGTTAAATATACAGAATAAGAAAAATTACATAGAAAAGCGATGGAGGTTAGGGTAAGAAGCAAGATCAAAATCACAAACCGTGATGAAGAGCTCCCATGTTTGACCAATATACCCCATTGAATACATCCCTGGAGAATGTTTATTTGTAAACATGTAACACTAGACAATGTAAAAAGCCTGCCTTGAAACAGTCGTCTGGGAAGTAGATTCAGACTGGGAAATTTTGTATATTCCATGATTGCTTTGGTCACAATAATGAATATCCTCATGTACAAGACATCATTGAGAAGCTAATCCAAGAGAGAAAGTTGGAACAATTTGTTCGGCGTCGTAGGCTAGAGGTGCGGGCCCATAAAATCGGAATCATGGTCAAAATCAGGCTAGACCGGAGGAACCCACACATACTGGCAAGAGATTGGTTATTAATATATTTAGGGATGGTCCTCATCCACCTGATCGAAGGTAGAAGGAAATGGAGTCGTATGCCAGTTTAGTTAGGCATACGGAATTCGAATGTTGCAGTAATGTTGATGATGGGGTTCCAGCAAAACAACAAAAAACGAGTACAGATATCATCATTTTCCAAAACAGAGACACTAATAGAGTCGAAGCCCCTACTATCGATCTACTAGTCATATCGGCTTAAGTAGTTCCTGCTTGGATGAAGAGGATCTTTGTAGGAAGTGGAAGCTGCATAAATATTCTGTTTAAATGAGCTTATGACCATATGAAAATGGAAGCAAAGGACTTGAAGCCATGTCAGTCTCGCATACAAGGCTTTAATTGAAGTGCAATGATACCCACTGAAATGGTGAGGTGACCAGTGGAGTTAGGAATCCGAGATCGCCTGAGAGTCCGGATGCTACAATTTGTTGTGTTGGATATTAACACTCTGTAAAATGCTTTCTTGGGCCGACCGGGCCTAGCTGAATTCATGGCAGCCATTGAGCAATGGTGCTTAACCCTAAAGTTCCCCACAGACAATGGGGTTGGAGTTGTTCAAGGAGTCAGGCGGTTAGACGCACATGTTATGTTGCCGGGCTGTAGGAGGCGCAGTGGAAAGTGAAGGGCAAGGACGTAGAGGAATCTCTCTACATCCATTTCATTGAAAATTGACAGCTAACGCCTGGGTCTAGGCCCAGGTGCCACGACAAGTTCCTGAAAGATCTTGATCCATGAGATAATGATAATGAGGAGGAAGTCAAAGACCATCAGCCTTCCCTGGTAGAGCTAAAGATCGATGTTCTGATCGACGACGATGATGACTCGAAAATGTTAATGGTCGAATCTAAGCTAAGCCAACAGAAGAGAGAGGAATTGGTTGAATTTCTCCAGGCAAACCTCGACGTGTTTCCTTGGACACACTCTGACATGTGTGGGATCTTGCCGGACATCGCGAGCCATCCATTAAATATTGACCCGGGCTTGTCCCGGTCAAACAAAAAATGCGTGTATGGATCCAGAGGGATCTGCTGCCTTGAAAGAAGAGGTGGATCTACTCAAAATTAACGATCTCTTCCGAGATGCATTATATCCAAAGTGGGTATCCAACCCAATGCTTGTCAGGAAACCAAATGGGAAATGGAGAGCTTGTGTGGACTACTCAACCTAAATAAATCCTGCTCCAAAGACGGTTTTCCACTTTCCTGGATTGATCAGCTTGTAGATTCAATGGCCGGACACGATCTCTTGTCTTTTATGGATGTGTATTCCAGGCTACAATCAAATACCGATGTACCTACCCGATCAGTAGCATACCAGCTTTGCCACCGATCTGGGACTTTATTGCTATAAAGTGATGCCATTTGAATTTAAGTACGCTGGGGCGGCCTATCAAAGACTTGTCAACCGAATGTTTGCAAACTAGATCGGGAAAACTATGGAGGTGTACGTGGATGATATTCCTGTAAAGTCACGGCACTTCATCGATCATGTCAAAGACTTGGAAATAATCTTCAACATCCTCCGAGATACCAACTGAAGCTCAACCCGTTGAAGTGTCACTTCCGAGTTGCATCTGGAAAGTTCATTGGATTCATTGTCAACAACCGAGGCATTGAAGACAATCCTGAAAAGATTTGGGCGATTCAAAATCTCGAGACTCCCAAAATTATAAAGCAAGTACAAAACGTCAACGGTAAGGTGCAGTTTTGAGTAGATTAATTTCCAATTCGATTGATCAATGCAATCCCTTCTTCGATCTAATCAGGAAAGTAAAATGGAACTTTAAATGGACTAAGGAGTGTGATGGCGCATTCCGAGCACCGATTCCACACCCGGCGACACCACCAATTCTTTCAAAATCAATTGATCATAAGAGACTATACATCTACCTAGTAGTTTCAGCAAACGCACTCAGTGCTGCATTAGTTCGGAGGAGGATCGGATAAAATAAGCGGTCTATTGCATTAGAAAATGAATGACAGGGGCGGAGCAAAACTATCCAAAGTTGGAAAAGATAGCTTATTGCCTCATCGTTGCCTTGAGGAAGCTCCACCCTCACATTCAAGCCCATCAGATCACAGTTTACACCGACCAGCCGTTATGACAGGTCCTCACACGGTCTGAGACGTCTGGTAGGTTACTCAAATGGAACATCGAGCTGAGTCAGTTTAACATTACTTATACACTGAGGCGAGCCATCTAAGTACTAGTTCTGGCAAACTTCATAGTCAGATTCACCATACCAGAGGATTTGTCCAAAGCCAATGAATCTCCTAAGCATGTGTGGAAGCTACACCAATGGTGCGTCAAATGACCGTTGCTCATGCACCGGAGTGGTACTCGAAACCCCAGATGGTCGATCCATATGCCATGCTTTGAAATTTGACTTCCGCGCAACTAACAACGAGGCTGAATACAAAGCTTTATACGCTAGATTCAGACTTGCCAGAGATTTGGGAATTATTGTTGTGGAGATTTATTGTTACTCACAACTAGTCGTATGCTAGGCTTGGGGAGAATACCAAGCTAGAGACAGGAGGTTGGCGGCTTATCTCACTCAGGTCCAGGAAGTGTGGAATCAGTTTGATTATTTTGCCATCTATTGCATACCATGAGAGCGAAACCAGAAGGCCGATTCTTTGGCAAAACTGGCCAGCACCGATGAAGCACAGCAAATGAGACTCGTCCCTATTGAGACACTTACCTCTCTGAGCATCAATCAGATGAAGACAGACTGGGTGCATGAAACCGCACCCGAGAAGAAATCATGGATAACCCCGTTCAGAAATTATTTCTAGCATGGAACTTTACTTTAGCGCAGAAGTGAGAAGTGATAAGTTCTTTGGAAAGCTTCATGATTCATTATCCAGAATGGAGTCGTGTACAGAAGAGGATACTCTGTTCCTTTACTCTGGTGTATCGCCCACGACGAAATCAAATGAGTGTTACATGATGTGCACGAGGGAGAATTCGGCAATCACACTAGAGGGCAAGCCCTCGCTAAGAAGATACTCCGATACGGGTATTGTTGGCCGACTGTGAAGTGGGATGCATTAAACTATGCCAAGAGATGTGAAAGATGTTAGAAACATGCTCGGATACCAAGAGCCCGGCCTACTAAAATTACTCAAATGGTTAGTCCATGGCCATTCGCCACATGGGGCATCGATATAATTGGATCTTTACCTTTGACTAAAGGTGGTGCGAAGTACGCCATCATTGCAGTTGACTACTTTAGCAAATGGGCAGAAGCTGAGCCCCCCACTACTATCGTGATGAAGAAAGTAATTAACTTTGTTGTCCGCAACATCATCTGTCATTTTGGCCTCCCACATACGATTATTACTGACAACGGAGCCCAATTCGATGTTGTCAAATTCAAGAACTTCTGTCAACATTTCCATATTCAGAAAAAGTTCTCGACAGTTTCCCACCCTTAAACAAATGGATAGGTTAAAGCTGTTAATAAAGTTATTAAATCAAATTTGAAGAAGCAACTGGAAAAGGCCAAAGGCAGGTGGGTCGATGAACTTCCTATGGCCATATGGGCAAACCGAACTGCCCAAAAGTCTGCCTCCGACCACATTCCATTTTCACTTTCCTACGGCTTAGAAGCCATTTCGGTTGTGTTTGAAGTACCTTCTCATCGTGTGACTTACTATGATCCGAAGACAAACGTCATATTGCTTGCCGAATCTCTGGATTTATTAGATGAGAAGCGTGAAGAGGCTGATTTTAAGGCAGCCACGCACTAAAGTCGAGTCGTTAGATTATACAATGCTAAGGTCCAACCCCGAACCTTTAAACTTAGCGATCTCATACACAAGAGGATTTATCCGGTCTCTTCGTGTATGAAACCAACATGGGAAGGACCGTATGTTATCGAACGAAGATTTGGAGATGGCACATTCAAATTATCAACTGTTGATGGTCTCACTTTGCCGAGGGCTTGGAATTGCGAGAGTCTCCATCGCTAGTACACAAGACAGGCTTTATTTATTCAATTAGTCTACTTTCTGTTGGAAATTTGTTCATGAATTTCAAAATTTGAACTTGTAATAAGACAACTGACTTTGCCGTACTTTCTTATTTCAGCAATAAAATGCAAACTCATGGAGCCAGAGCGGCGATTCTTGAAATGCGTCTTACGACCATCACAATGCACGGAGAGCTAAGGGCCATCCCACGGTGGGACTTATTCAAATAGGGAGTGACTGTGATACAACCGATCACTCGCTAAGAGAAACCCCAAGGTCGAGGGCAAACAACTACACTGAAGCCAAAAAGGATTGATACGCGACAATCCTCCAACGAATTCCAACTCCCAGAGTGCGAGCTGGAGTATAAATTGTAAATTCAAAACGTGGGTTCGAGGAGGGTGGACCTGTCCACCCACGACTTCGCCAATGTACAATCTAAACTCGAGGAGGAAAAATCTGTCCATCCATGACCTCCTCTCCATTTATACAAACTCGAGGAGGATGGATCCATCCATCTATGATCTCATCCATATTTTTGCAAGATCGAGGAAGATGGACCCATCCGTCTACGACTTCGCTTGCCTACTTAGGATGGATGCAATCCGACCATTCACGTCCCTGATCAAATTATCATTCTCGAAGTGAAAATGAGATTCCAACACTTAGGAAGACGTGACTGACCGTCTATCGATCAACTCCGAATTCCCAGAGTGTGAACTAGAGTATAAACATCAAAATGGGTGTGACTGACCACCCATCAACCAACTCCAGATTCCTGGAGTGCGAATTGGAGTATAAACATTTACTAACTTTGATCCTGAGCGTGGACTGGAGTACAGCATTAAACGGGTGTGATTGACTACCCGTAAAACAACTTAAGTCCCTAGAGCATGCACCTAAATCTAAACACTAAATAGGTGTGACTGAACGCCCATCAACCGACTCTAGATTCCCGGAGCTTGAACTGGAGTATAAAATATTAAATAGGCGTAATTAACCTCCTATAAAACAACTCTTATCCCAAGAGCATGTATATGACTCCAAGTACTAAATAGGTGTAATCGACCACCCATGAATTATTCTATATCCCCGGTGCGTTGATGTGATTCCAAATGATGGGCAGGCGCTACCGACCAGTAGTGCTCAAGATTGATCCGCAGAGTGCAGATATATGTTATTATCGATGAGCGACTGTCGACCGACCATTTCAATTCATCCCCAAGACTAGGGGTAAAGCTCGAGTACTATCTACTGATCGAGACAGTGCAATATTAGGACTCAACTTAACGTTTGGTATGACCCGAAGCCATGACTTTGGGACTTAACAACTGAACTCAAGTCTGATTTAGAGACTAATGCCTTGCAAGTACGTTGAATGGAAATTCGAGCACTAAAACGCTCAAGAAAATAAACACAGAGTTATGCTAAAAACAAAATGGAATTTCGTTTCAAAAATTCTTTGGAAGAAAAGGATAAGTACACAAATTATTACAAGAATTCCTATAAGCATGGGCCGAACCTACATCTACAGACGACCTACGGAAAGCAAAAATAAATTCCTACCAATCTACCAAAAAAAGGAAGTAAAAGAGCACGCCTACTCCTTCGGCGTCGTTTTCTTTTTCCTTGACATCGACCCACTAGAGCTGCCGCTCGGATGTCTCTTCGAGCCTATGCCTTTTGGAGGTTGCTCTCCAACCGGAGGAATTATGGCAATCTCTTCCTCCAAACTAACGGAAATTGGAATACTTGCTGAATGTGGAGTTGGAGGAATAGGAACGCTCTTGATGTTGGAAGACGAGGGAGGCATGCCAGTGTCGACAATTGTACGACCGGGAGAAATCATTCGTAGAGGAGCTGGGCAAGGAACCGCCATACCACCTCCAATACCACTAGCATGTACGGCTGCTTCCATTTCGACATTAATCTCCGACATTATCTCTTCCTCATGAATTGCTTGGGCGTCCATGGGGATGTTGCTAGTTTGGCCCGAAGAGCTATTCATAAATACACCTTCACCGAAGACAAAAGGCAAATCAGTAAGTCGAATGCTTTGGTGACCGAGGACCAGGCTTTTAAATCTCCCCGAGATGGCCGAGATGAAAAATCCGAGATATCAGCCAAAATCCGAGATTTGGCAGCCTATTTAGTTATAAGTGTTTTAAATATCGCCCGAGATAGCCGAGATATTTTCCCGAGATATTGGCCAAAATCCGAGATTTAAAACACTACCGAGGACTTCCTCCATCATTTGTTCATCAAGAATAAAAGCGCTCTCATGAACTTCCCTGGTCGATTTGGCAGCGATAGTGTTTGTTGCCTCCATCATATTGGCCTCCTGCTCTTGGTGTAACCCTTGGGATGTAGGAAGCTCAGCGGGTATAGGCTCTATAACTGAATAAAGGCAAAGAAAGATGTCAATGATATTTTCAAACAACTCTCCCAAGTTTGAGTAAATACGAGAAGTGTTCAGTGTACCTTCCTTAGATTGATTCGTGGATGGAGCCGGAGCACCTTCAAAAACATGCTCATGAACTAAAGACAAGCTCGGTTGATTGGGATCATAAGCAGGCACAACTGGAGGATCTATTGTGCAAGTGATTTCGGGTTGGGTTGATGTAGATATTTCGGAACATGCTTCGTGGTGATCAACTCCAGACCCCTCTTCGACATCCAAAGGCTAAGTGGCATGCTTCTTCTTTTCATGAATAATGATGGCATCAAGGAGAAAATTTCTTTCAACTTCAGTCAATATCCGATTATCAAGCTCGAAGTCGTCAATAGATGTGGTACTACGGTCTATTTTCTCGTCTTCTACCAAGTGGCACCAAGCATTATACAGATATGATGGGTAACCTTCGAGCCAGCTCAAATTTTGATGCTTTAGAACATTAACATTATATGTAATGAGGAGATCCTCGATGTCGCCCTCCAACCTGGCCTCTATCGCTCTGGCCACAATCTCAACCCTAGCCTCGGCTTTTAGCACCTTTAGTAAAGCTGCATCCCGCTCACTCCTAAGTTCCACGGCTTGATCACATGCCTCTTGGGCAGCCTTATTAGCATCGTCCTTTTCTTTGACGACCTTAACATACTTTGCTTTAAATGCATTAAGCTCCTTCAGCACTGCATCTCTCTCGGTCGGGATAGTGATATTCTGGTGGCCCATCTCCTCGACCAAGGAAAAATGCGTCGCATTTTTCCCATAGACTGATTAGCCTCATCAGATTTCTTTTGGGCCTCCATTTCTGACTTTCGTGCAGATTCATTTTCATTGTTGAGCACTTCTATTATTCGAATCTTTTGAGCAACATCGGACTCTAGTTTCTAAATTATTTTTACCCGCTCAAAAGATACTACTGAACCTTCTCTGCAGTCTTAGACCACTCTCGATACTGGCCGTACGCATCATGTACATAATCTTCAACCAGCTTTTTGATGTCATTGGGGATCCGCTTCAAGTTCGGAGGGAAGTGGAAGCCATCAAAGTAAATGTTTGGAAAGTCTCTTTTCAGCTTGGAAATTCTGATGGCTTCCTCTTTGGTAGGTTCTATAGCAGCTGATTCCATAACTACATGAGCTTCTGCCTCCATCTTACGACATTGTTCACCAGATTTTAAAGTTTGAGGAGGTGCTATTTGGTGTGAAGTCTCAATAGGTGGTTTTCCAGGGCCGAAGGGTTTTGAGGGACCTCTGGATAGCAAAGAACGCGACCGAGAGCAGCACCTACTTTGATATTGTGGTTCACTCTCCCTCTCCATCTCCCTCTCCCTTTCATAGTGCTCCTACTCTTGGTTGAAGTGGCCGCGATCATAGTACCTTTCAGATTCGCACCTGTGAAACTCAAAATAAGAACTAAAAGAGCGACGTGTAAAGTGAAGACTGCCAAGCATCGACCCTTGCCTCACCATCATATATGTAAAATGGAAAGAGAAGCAGAATCAGTTATCTCCAAAGATTGGGAAACATGTGATTAGAAGTTGTGTGGTGTCGTGAAGTTTGTGCATGTATGTGTAAACCCCTAACCAGTTGTGGCAGCCTTGCTCGTTGGAATTAGCTCCCTTATATCTAAACTACTTAAGCCTGCATTAGCCTTTGATCCAAGATCTTGATATGAAGCTAAGTTGTCTGGGATAGGTATGTCTGCCAATCCTCTCAACGAATTCTCCTTTTGCGAAAGAGGAATCTCGTCACTTATAGCCATAGTGGTAGGCAGAGATACTACAACGCTTTTACGCCTTGTAGATTTGTAGGCAACTGTCTTTCCTTTACTTTTCAACCCTAAAGACTGAGGACTTTGCGAAGGCCCAGCTATAGGCTCGTCTCCAACAAGCGTATTCTCATCACCGCCTTGTTTAGTAATCACTATCCTAGGAACTTACCTTCAAGCTTGCCTCAACGGAGCTGTCCTAAGAACTCCTATGAATCCAATGCTTTGATCTCTATAAATTAACCCAACGATAATCAGATTTTCGTCCGTAAGGAATTCATCGACCTCTCTGTACTCGGTGGGCACCTCTTGAAGAACCCTTATAATCTCCCTAAACTAAGCACCATCAGGTCATAGAATCAAAACTGTGAAAGTGTTAGATTAGAAATTGACTAAGAGTATCCAGTTGATCAGCGAAGGGGTTAGGGCACTTACGCCTTGCTAGCTACCGTCTGGCGAACCTTAGTGGACACCGAACATAGAACCATTCGCTCTTCAAATAGCTCAGCTTGCTCCAAGCCCCGACCACGATCTGAAGGTTCCTAATTGCCTCCAAGAAAGTGAAGGAAAGATTATCTGCTCGACTCTTATGTTAAACAAATATCTGAATTCCTTTGGGTTTGGGGATTGGGGGTCGGAAAAGGTGCTCCATTAAGACAATGAATAAACTATTCAACATGGCATACCCATTCAGATGCAGTTGGGATGGAGAGATCCCTAAGAAAGGTAGAATTTCTTGGATGAATTGATCAAATGGGCAGAGTGTCCCAGCTACACACGTAAATCTATTACAGGCTGTGTACCCTTCAAGGGGAGTGTGGGCTCTATCCTCTAGCCATGGCAATAATACATCATTTATTGATAGCCCATGCCTTAGACAAATCTTTCCCAGCATATCTTCAAAAATATTGGAAGGAACGGAGTATTATGGATGTACGATAAAAACAGCTCATATAGAGCTATGCTAACAACTTCGGCTGTAATAGCCGGCATCTCGATTACAGGAAGAAGTGGACTCTGAACTTTCTGCGACTGTGAACTTCCGGGTTCCATAGCCATTGAATTCAGTAAAACCATCGTTAGAGGACAATAAACCTGTGTTCCCCCAGCGTAAAGTGCGTGAATCTGTTGTGCAGTGCTACATAATACTTAGAATTCTACAGTATTTGAAAGATGTTCAAATGACAAGACTTCAAAATTCAACCGGAGAGACCGTCATCGCTAACCATCACAACTGTGCCATTTGGACTTCGAAGATCGATCCAAGATAAAGTTCATCAAATTTTGTCAAGTTACAGTCCCATCGACGAGCTTCAAAAGGCAGTCAAACATGCGGTAAAACGGCAAAGTCCAATTATGCAGGGCAGAAGCTTGTCAGAATCAGATGATCGATTATGCTATGTTTCGTATCCCTCAAAATCTAGACTTGGATAGATCACCAGAAATACACTTCGTATTAATCCAAGAACCACTGCTTCATATCGGTCACAGAGATCAGTTTGTATCGATCAACAAAGGCCATTTTATATCGGTACAAAATCACTTACTTCGTATCGATCAATAGCAACGCCTTTGTATCGATCGCCATGCCCAAGATTTCATATCGATCGATCCAAAGGTCCACCAGCCATCGATACGAAGCAAGTCTTTCCCTCAATACGAAATCACACTGTATCCAAGATCGATACGAACTTCCTTATTCCACCCAACAGATCCAAACCAATGCGAACTCCTCATTCCAGATCGATACGAAAGTATTTCCCCTTCCTTCTCATATCGATACGAAGTCAAGACCGAGCATCCCTTCTATGAATACTTCATATCCCTCCATGATTCATCTTCCCCAATTAACATAGAAACTACTCTGACCTTCCTCGACCTTGCTCTGACCATCTTTGGCCTCCTCTTCATCAGAATCGGCCACGGATACAAGTGGATGGGCACGAGAATTCAAGTCTCATCATCTTACGTTGATTTTGTTTAATGCTTTACCTAATTTAAGCAGTTAGATGGATTGAAAACTCGAAGGCAAAGGTAGTTTTAATTTTTCTTTAACTCGCAGCGATGTGAAACCAGGGTAGCAGAAAACGAGCAAGTGAAAAAAATTTCTAAGTACCAGAGCATTTATATGATTCGACCCTGGACAAATAACGATTTGTCAACCGGTGCAAGGTGATCGGTTAGAGCGGTCTATAATACAACCGATAAAAAGAGCCTTCTTTGTACCCTTCCACCAAATCGATACAAAATAGCCAATTCGTATCTAGTGAATAGTCGAAATAGTTTTAACATCATCAATACGAAGCTTCCATCATATCCATCCATAGCCTATTCAAGGTGAAGTAATTCGTATACATCAAGCTATCGATATGAAACATGAAGCGAAGGCTTGTTTGAACCATTTGTACCCATCAAAAATTCATCGATATGAAATGGCAACTTCGTATCGAGTGCATTGAAGCCTACAAAAATTTGTATTCATCGAGATGAGATATTTTAAAAGGCGAACTAATTTGTATGGATCACCATTGATACGAAGATGATTTTTTAGCTTCTCAAATCAATCTGGAGAAGGATCGATACGAAGAGATACTCTAAAACGACCATCAAGCGTCGTTACAACTTGAATTTCACATCAATCTAGGAGTGGATTGATATAAAATTCGATTTAAAAAAAAATGAAAACGACTCACGAACGTGCAACATTAACGGGAGTCAGGTCAACATACGTTCATGTATGACGAACTAATATTCAATTTTCAAAATTTACAGGAATTGAATGCTCATCTGGTGACAATTACAACAGTAAACAACAAGTTGTTAGCACTCGACACTCGGTTACAACAATGCACTGTACAATCATTGGCAGTCAACATTTCAGTATTTATATTACCGGGAATCAATTAAAGGTTACATCTTTTGACGAAAAGACAACAACTATTCAACAAATCGGAGAGAACTTTTCAGAATAAAGATCATTGCTTTTCAAAGCATGTCATGTTCTTACAAGACGTACTTTGGGGGTAAATGTTATCCCGCCTTTTGGCAAGGCCACGACATTAACGGCTTGACTAAAAACCAAGGACAGTCCATCTCGAAGGTTGGCTATACACAGGTTCATCATAGATATTGGCAAATTTCGTCTAAGCCCGAATTGAGCTACAATCAATATGATACGACAAGCAAACCTATGGAAGCCAACATTCAAATTTCAAGTCAATCGGCGGTTTGTATGCTCAAGATATCGATCGATCAATAACAAGAAGACCAACCTCATTCGTATATATGGGATTTCGTATCCATCAACTCATAAGCATCAATTTCGTATCCATTCACATCTCGTTCATATCCATCCTACAAGCAATGTTTCGTATCCATCGTGTCTGTACCATTTTGTATCCATCATACCAGATCCATTTCGTATCCTTCGTACGAGTTCCACTTTGTATCCATCACGTCTGCTCTATTTCGTATCCATCATCCGAAGATGTTTGGTATCGCTTCCACTTATACATAATTTGTATCGATCTATATACTCAGTTCATATCGATCAATCAACAATCGATAAGAAATGTACCACTAACGATCGATACGAAACAACACCTAGAAACATCAATATGAAACCAACTACTCGATGATTGATACGAAGAGAGTCTGGCTACATCGATACAAAATGGCTCCAAATATCGATATGAAATGAAACCAATAACATCGATATGAAGTAGAGCACGGAACATCGATACGAAAAGCATTGCCTTGACCGATATGAAGAATAAATTTAGATCGGGATGAACAAAGCATATAAAAGTGGAAGATTCGGTCACTCGACATGAAAAGTGGATCGATCCTAGAATATAGCACCACGTCACTCCCGATCAATACGAGCCAAAATGGGTACGAAGTCATCAATACAAAGGCGCCATCCTATTGAAATATCAAACTTGGATCGATCATATCTCAAGATCTACAAGTTCAAATGCCACCAAATTTTCATAGGAGCTTACGCACTACATCTACTTTGTCACTGATCAATCTCAGCCCAAATGGAGTTATTTTTGAATCGATATGAATGGAACACGTATCGATCATGGATCAATCCCAAATCGCCCCGGATCGATCACGTGGGCCCACCCACATGTGAAAAGTAGTATTCCTAGATCTCAATCAGATTTTTCCAGCCTATGCCTATAAATAGCAGTCCTAAGCCTTAAGAAAAGGGACTTTTTAGACTCCCCTATGCCGATACTCTGCCAGAAATTTTATTGTATCTCGAGCGCTTAAGAGTGTACTATTGTAATTAGTTGTAACCAGTTAGCAAAGTCAATAAAAACAACAAACTTTCCATAGTGGTTGTAGGCTACAACATTGAATGACTCTAAATCCTTTTGTCTTCTGTTTTGGCATGTTTGTTAGATTAACCTATTTTTCCATTTACATTCATCATTTTAATCTCTTTAAATACGTCCGAAGAGTATTGCGTGCAATTTTGTTACAAACTACAACCCCCTTATGATCACTGCACAGATTAGGCTGTCAATTGTCTCCAAAATTCTAGTCAATACAAGAAGCATAATTGATGTCATCTTCAAGCATGCTTTCAATCTGATGAATATCCAAGAGCACACATTAGAGCTAAGCTCCGAGCCGATATTTGGGTACAACAATAAGGGGTCAACTCCGATGGGGGCAAATAAAGCTACTTGTACAACTTGCGGTGCCTCCGACTTGCCAAACATTTGAAACCATCTATGTGATAACTGACCAGCACTCCTACCACAACGCCTTCTTCGGTAGACCAGCCCTGGATGGGATTAATGCTTTCGTTTTGCCAAAGTACCTCCTGGTAAAATTCTTGAAAAAACGAGGCTGGGGTTTGTGCGGGGAGAAATATTTAGCTCCCATGAAATGTACTTTTCCACGCTTGATAAATATAAGAGGGACTATTCTACTTACTTTGATTCTTCTACCATTTTACTACCTTTGAATGATGGATTTTCACATCCAACATTTGAAGAAAAGATTAATGATAAGAAGTCTAATAAGCGTATGTATCAAAAGTACATTTATATAGGAAATAAAGATAGAGGGCGTGTACTAACTCAATAGAAGAAGGTCCAATAGTCATAGAGTTTCACTACCGAGGCAAGATAGAAAGAATAAGACCCATAGAGGACCTTGAGGAAACCCACATAGATTTTGAAGATTCTTCTAAAATAGTCAAAGTATGAAAAGATCTTGATGGTGAATTAAAGAAGGATCTAATTCAGTTCCTAAAAGTCAATAAGGATGCATTTTCTTGGTCACACTTTGATATGTTCGAAATCAACCCGACTGTCATGTGCCACACCCTTAATATCAACACTAGGAGCAACCAAATAACGCAGAGTAAGAAACAATTGGATAAAGTTCGAACAGATGCTCTAAAGGAGGAAGTTGATAGGCTCCTTGAAAATGGATTAATCCAGGAGATATATTGTCCTAAATGGTTAGCCAACCCAGTTCTGGTTAGAAGGTCAAATGGGAAAGGAGGACATGTATCGATTACACAAATCTAAACAAAGCATGCATGAAAACTATTTCCCTTTACCATGAATAGATCAGTTGGTGGATGCAACAAGCAGACACAATTGTTATCTCTTATGGATGCTGATTCGGGGTACAATTAGATACCGATGTTCAAGCCAGATGAGGATCATACAAGCTTCATAACAGAATAGGGAATTTATTGTTACAAGGCATGCCATTTGGTCTAAAGAATGCATGGGAAACATATCAGAGATTGGTTAATCGAATGTTCAGGGAATAGATTGGTAGAAACATGGAAGTTTATAATACCATGTTGGTAAAATCTGGCAAGCCTAAAAACCATCTCAAGTATCTAGAAGAAATGTTCAAGATATTGCAGAGATATCAAATGAAGCTGAACCCATAAAACTAAACTTTTGGGGTCTATTTTGGAAAGTTCCTAGCTTATCTAGTATGTGCTCAAGGAATAGAGGCAAGTCCCAATCAAATTCAAGCACTAAAGGATATGGCCAAACCAAAAACTAGCAAGGAAGTGATGAGCCTAAATGGAAGAGTAGCTACCCTAAGCAGGTTTATCTCAAAAGCTACTAATAAATGCATTCCTTTCTTCGATGTAATCAAGAAAAAGAAGAACTTCGAATGGGGAGAGGTTTGCAGAAAAGCTTTCCTGGAATTAAAAAGCCATTTGGAGAAACCACCGATTCTCTCAAGACCCGAGAGCAGGGAAATTTGGTATTTGTACTTAGTTGTATCAGAAAATGCAATCAGGTCAGTGCTCATTCAAGAACACAATGTGGCACAACTCCCGGTATACTATGTAAGCAGGCGGTTAAAGGATTTAGAGGTTTTATACCCAATTATAGAGAAGTTAGCTTATTGCTTGATTCTTATAGCTCAAAAGTTCAGAGCATACTTCCAAGCACATTCGATCAAGGTATTGACCAAATTTCCTCTTAAACAAGTTTTTTGTAAGCCTGAGACGTCGTGGAGGTTGGTGAAATAGGGGATTGAGCTCAGCCAATACAAGATAGAATTTCAACCATTAGCTGCAATTAATGGGCAGGCACTACCAGACTTTGTTAATGAATGCACCGGCTTTATAAAGGAACAATCAGAAAAAGAGATGGATCAGAAGCCCATGTGGCAACTACTTGTGGATGGTGCATCAAATGAACAAGGTGTCATCGCAGGATATATAATAATAACCTAGGATAGACAATAATTGCACTATACCATGAAATTAGGATTTCCTGCAACCAACAATATGGCGGAATACGAATCAATGGTGGCGGGACTAACTTTGGCATTATAATTGAAAATCCCACGAATATAGATTTTTAGTAACTCATAGCTAATGGTCAATCAAGTAAAGTAGATATACCAAATAAAGGACCCCAAGCTATCTTTATATGTGAGGAAGATATCGCAAATGCTTACTTTGTTTGAGGATTTTTCAATAAATCAAGTTCCAAGGGCTGAGAATGCATAGGCAAACTATGTAGCAAAATTGGCCAGCACAAGGGAAGCCCCAGAAACACGAATTGTTCCTATCGAGTATCAAGAAAATCCAAGCAATGAAAAGGGGACATTTGAGCAAGGGAAAGAATCACTAGTTACGATGAGATCTCAAGCCAAGTCTCACAAGGGAGAGTAAATAGAAAGTGAAAATGAGTTAACAAATGAAAGGATGGACCAACCTAAGCCAAATAACACATATGATGGTACGTGGATGTCACCCATTGTTGAGTATTTAGTTAAAGGGACATTACCATCTGATAATGGAGAAGCAATAAAAATCAAGAGACAGGCTCCAAACTTTGGTATGCTAAACAAAATCCTTTATAAGAAAGGATATGCTCTACCCTATCTTAGGTGTGTAAGCACGAATGATGGGATGAAACTAATGGCTGAAGCACACAAGAGGTTTTCTGGTGATCATTCATATGGAACAAAGCTTGCAAAGAAAGTAATGAGGCAGGGATTCTACTGGCCACATATGGTAAGCCAAGCCATAGAGTATGTGAAAAGATGCGAGAAATGCCTGAAATATTCGAAGATACCGAGGTTGCCTCCAAGTCAATTAACTCCATCACAAGTCCATGGCCCTTTGATGTGTGGGGAATAGATTTGATCGGCCCATTGCCAATTTCATAAGGAGGAGAAAAATATGCCATAGTTGCCATTGATTATTTTACCAAATGGGTTTAGGCTGAACCACTTCCAAAAATCACTTCTGGGAAAGTATTGAGATTTGTTATTAAGAATAACATAACCATGTTCGAGATTCCCAAAAAGATAATCTCTGACAATGGAATGCAATTTGAAAACAAAGAGTTCTCTAGATTCTGTTCTGCTACAAAAATGAGATTATTAAGAGTTTTTATCTACCGTGCATCCAAAAGCTTATGGAGCAGTTGAAGCTGCAAATAAAACCATAGAAACAATTCTGAAAAAGCAACTAAATAAGGAAAAAGAAATTGGGTAGAAGAGTAGCCATTAGTGCTATGAGCCTAACAAACATCTGCTAAGACGACATTGGGACATACCCCATATTCTTTGACGTATGGGTGTAAGGTAATGTTACCAATCGAGGTTTAAATACCCTCGCACCGAAGGATTGCCTATGCATTTGATAAGAATCAAGAGTTGAAGAAAGAATCATTAGACTTGACACATGAGCTAAGAGATGAAGAAGCAATGAGAACCGCCGAGTATCAGAGATGGATCTCCAAATATTATAACTCAATAGTAAGAGCTAGATCATTTCAAGGGAGGGATTTAGTATTCCGCATAGTAATGGCCAATACCAAGAATCTTGCTAATGGACCCTTGGAACCAAACTAGGAAGGGCCATTAATCATATGTAAAGTAATCCCCCAAGAGCCTACAACCTATGCCGTCCAGATGGCAATATGGTGCATAGAGCATGGAATCTTAACATGTAAGGCCATATTTTCCAAAGATGGATTAATAAAGAGCTTCTTTTTGTAAAAGGAAAATCTATGTGGTTGAGAGTGAAATGCTTCTTAAATTTGGACACTACCTAAGATGGTAGCCTACATAAGATGGTAAAAAAACCTCTGTCCATGCCAAGATGGCCAGGGCAGAGCACCTCATGGAGGGAGGGAGGGTAAGCATTTAGCCATGCAATGAGATGGCCAAGTTAAAGCATGGGACAAGCACTTGGCTGCGCCTCTGGTCAGAATAAGGCACCTCCTAGAGGGAGGAAAGACTAAAAATTTATCCGTGCCATAAGATGGCTAGGTTAAAGCACCGAACAAGCCCTTATCTACGCTATGCTATGGCCAGGTTAAGGCACCTCCTGAAGGGAGGATGAAGTAATCCTCTATCTACGCCATATAATGGCTAGGGTAGAGCACCGAACAAGCTCATGTCCATGCCGCAAAAGGGCCAGGGCAGGGAAGCTCCTGTAGGAAAATCAGGTAAGTCCTTAGTTCCAGCCTCTAAGATGAGCTAATCAAGTGCATCAGACAATAATGGACTAAGACGTCCAAGCCCAAAAAGAGCTCAATCGACAGTGGACTAAGATATCCAAGCCCGAGAAGAGGCTCGGTCAACAACAGACTAAGAAGTCCAAGCCTAAGAAGAGGCGCAATCTACAAAGGACTAAGATGTCCTAGCCTAGATAAAGGCTCTTCAAATTATGGGCTGCGATGTCCAAGGCCAAGAGGAGGCTTATTTAGTGAAAGACTGAAATATCCAAGCCTAAAAGCGGCATACCTAATTATGGACTAATACTTCCAAGCTCAAGAGGCAGCTAATCAAATTATTTCTATGCAAGACCTGAAGGGTTCATATATGTCAAAAAGGACGAAAGCAAAGTAGTGAAACGGGACTCCACTGATTATTACCTGAATCTGGGTTTTGGGACTTTCTTAACATCATCTATTAATGCCTGAATATGGGCTTCGGGATTCTCGTATATGAATTTCAACATCTAATACCACAATCTGTGTTTTGGGACTTTATCAATCGCCATATTTATTAAGCCCGAATTAGGGTATGAGAACATTGTCCATCACTAAAATTTTAATTCTCAAACTTGAGTTTTGGGATTATTATCTAATTTCGCCTAAATACCCAAATCTTTGTCCATGACATCTACTATGAAGACAATTTTCATGAATTCTAGTTATTCAAAATATGCCCCAATACGACCAAGGGATTTCTATTTTAATAACTATCTGCTTACATAAATATGTACCTAATCAGTGCCGAAGATTCTTTCTGCAAAGAGGATCGAATAACATATGCCTTGATTTAGGCATAAAGCTTAATATGAGAATCATACCACTTATTACCATTTAGTTGGCCATAAAAACCTAAATTTGGGTTTAGAAATGCCGTATACAGAACTATTTTTGGGATATTGTTATCTGGATTCTGGATGTCATGTTATCAATTACTTAACTTCACAAGTTAATACCAAAATTTGGGTTGGATTTCATGGTTGATATAATGTAATTGAGTCTGCTGTAGGCAACCGAAAATTTCAAACTATTCTTCTTAATGCCAAAATTAAAAGTTTGTGTTTATTAGTTCTAAATGATGCTTATCAAGCGAGTAAGGGCATTAATATGCTGATCAACTACTAAACATACATGTAAGTGTGATAGTAACCATGGCCCATTTAACTTTGAATTTTGCAGGAAAGATGAAATCATGAAGAGTAAAAGAGCTATAATAACTTTTTCCTAAAGAACAAAAGCTTCTTTCATACCCGGGGAGGGGGCAAAATGTTAGCCATAAAATCTACTTGAAAGCAGCGTATGAAAGAAGGTTAATAAGATTGAAATTTCGATGAAGAACGGGCCAAGTCATCATGAAAAACATAAAAAGGTTATTTCGAAGGCAATGAGCAGGCATCGAAGGAGTCAAAGGCATCAGCTACTCATACAATGCAAAGGATCTTCCACCACTACCAACATTTTGACATAGATGAACAAGCAATGATGACTTCGGAATCCCTTTCGAAGGCAATCAATAGTACTCTCCTAACTACACATCAAACCTTTTGAAGTCAAGGGTTTTGCCCCATAGTTACCTTTTTGAGAGCATAGTAAGCCAGTCAAGATCCATCCAGGATACCTTTCAATAGCGTCGAAGGGTACTATGAAATAAGCAACACTCAAAAATCAAGAAAGATAAAAGAATGATAAAACTTTCGATAATATTAGAAAGAAGCATGGCTTTTGACCAGGTTGAAAGGTTAAGAAAAAATGAGGAAAATGCTAAAGTATAACAAGAGGAATAAGGATACCTTTCGACAATATCGAACGGAAGTAGAGACTCCAACAACTTCGAAAGGAAGCATAGCTTTCGACTAGGACAGAAGACTCAAAAAAGCATGAGAAAGACAAACCTTTCGACAAGGTCAAAGGGTTAATAATAGCATATAAAAGAGAACCTCTCGACCCGGTCAAAGGGAATGAAGTGAAACGATAAACTAAGAAGCACAAGAGAAAACCTTTTGACGACGTCAAAAGCTTCATGACCTTTCGATGAAGTCGAAAGGTTTATGGCGGCATATAAAAGGGGGACCTCCCGACCTAATCAAAAGCAAAGACGCGGCAGGGGGCCAACCCGCATCTATTAATAAGACCCAAGGGGTCCAGTTTTGGGGCCTGAATTCTAGATACCGAATTCATTTCTTTTCTCTACTTTCATTGCGATAATTGTACTTTGAAGAAATCCTAAATCAAACTGGGGAGAAAGCTCAATTTCTTGTAACTCATATTGAATAATGAATAAAATGGAGATGGCTTGTTCATGATGGATATTGGCGATGAGGAAGGTCATTAAGATCATTAGCTAGGCTAATGATCAATTGGATATGATTTCAACCTTTTTCTCATAATCTCTTTTGATCTTTGTTATATATAAGATCGACTTAGACATTTCCAATCGAAACGCATCATCATCGAAATCTATACTTAGTGCGGAAAATAAAAGTGAGGATGAGGTGTCAATTATGTAGAATGCATGAGTTATAGAAACATCAAAGTTGATCTTACATAAGGAAAATAAAGTGGATTGTGGATTATTAAACTTGGACTGCTTCGAAAGGAGGAATACCTTATTGAATATGCTAGTATATGATGTTTGTTTAATGATAATAAACATATATACATATATATTCGTTTGGATGTATTTGTTCTTGTATTATTTTATTTTCACATAATTAAATAAATATTTGTTGAATAAAATAAATAACATAGAATTTTAACTCAAACAAATATTTTATTCAGACAAATTTTTTATTACAATTTTGAATAGTACAAATTTGAGCTCTCACTATATATACATAATCTACAACTTCAATTACATTTCAATTTACATAACTTTCCTCACTACATATTCATTTGACACTCGTATTTGATCTTCAACCTAATTCCAATTTGTATCCCGCATCTGAGCTATTTGCAAAATAAACACTAACGCGGTAAAATTGAAAAAGAAATATTTTGCAATGTAAAATAAAATGTGTATTATTTGCCTCAGTTATTTTGGGTTGTTCGTCATCATTTATTTTAAAGTCATCTACACAAACATCTTATGACATGCACAGTGTATCACTGTACATGCCACAACGCCGTGTGCACCGATATACACTTGATAAAACTACAGGTACAAGTGAGCACAAGGTCAAACCCGAGCCGAAGCTGGATTCAACACAGGTGCAAATACACACATGTACAAATTGAGTATAAATGGGATACGGCACATGTATTACACAATTACACATACATACATGCATGTGAATGCATGTATATACATGAGTATGTATGCAACCCAAAGCAACAAAGTCAAAGTGCAGAACCATCAAATGAACAAAGACCAGAATACTGAAAAATACAAATGGAGCTTGCATATGCATCAAATATGCAAGACCAAACATAGTCGTAGTTGAACATACAACAAGTGCATTCAATCTTGAAGATTAATGAAACAGTGGACAAATTGGGCAAAGCAGTTTCAAAAGGGCCAACTATAGAACAGTTTCGAAGACATGATCATAACTACACAAGTGGAGGCAATGACCAGAATCAAGCTGCAACATAGACTACAACCCAGTACAGTTTAAAATGCAACAAAGCAGTGAACAATGGAATGCAAATGAGGTGAACACACACTTACATACATAATACAAGTGGAGATGACCATCAACATCAAAGAGCAATCAATCCACAACCGAATGCACACTTCAAATGCAACATGGAACTGACCACAACTGACCATAACATGGAACTGACCACTAATGTCCAAGCACAACAAGTTTCAGCTTCAAGTACATCATATACATATATACAATAACCAAGACTCCAAGTGAAACTCAAGTTAACCATGCAGTACAACAAGCATACATATATACATATGAAAATACACATGTATATATTATGCACATGAATCAAATGCACAGATCCAAACTGGTCAGAGAAACCAGGATGCAACCCCGAGCTCAATGCAACTCAAGACTCAATGCTATAGAGACCAGAAAACCAAGGACATATGCACTGACAACAAACCAGGACGAACTCAATCAAGATAGTCAGGACGTACATATATACATATATGTCGTTATGAATAAGACTATAATAAACTAAGTCACAGTTTCAAACAAAGTCAATGAATCAAAGCCAGCAAAAAATTGGAATATAGTCAAGGTCACATTCAAATGCAGATTCTAATAAAACTTTAGATAAGTGTTAACTACCAGCAAAGAATGAAACTTCCAGTTAATCCAAGTCAAGCACTCATCTCGAAATACTATCACAAATTCAAAGATGCCAAAGTCATGGCAAAATTAAGAAGCCGAAGTCATAGTAGAGAGAACAACAGTTATAAAAATAAGGTACAAGTCAAACAAATCAATAGAGGAAAGAACGGAATCAAATTCCAAAACAAATCAAAGCCGTGATACAATTAGAAAATATACGAATTGAACTAGTCAGAATCAATCACAAGAAACCAAGCATAATCGAATGGCCGAGCTAAAGTTTTAAACGAATTCAAAAATTTATTCGAACGATAATTATGGGAATTAAACCCTATATAACCCATATCATCATCGGCAAGGAAAAGGCATTCGAGTTCAAACAACAATAGAGAAGAATAAATCAATAACTCGAATCGAATCGAGTTCAAGTATATCAACGAAATAATACAGAAAATCACATACCAATTCATACTGAACTCGAAATATTTGAAGGAGCTATTCGAAAATCAGAGAGACGTTTGATCGTCAAAGCAATCACGAGAATCATATATTTGATTGATCAACAGAAAACGGCGATTTGAATTTCCAACATAACCCTAACTTTTTAGAACAAAAAGTAACGAAGAGGAACGAAAAAAGGCAACCGTTTTCATCGAGCAAAGCGGGCCGAAGAAATAAAGGAGAAGGGGATTTGATTTATCATTTTACTTTATTATTATGCCGACATCTTTTAGTTTTATTTGGGCTTTAATTTTTACATTAGGGTTTTGTGTTTAAATTTTTTTTTATTTTGAATTTTTCTTTAAAACTTCTGTAATTTTATAGTCGTGTGACTAGGGGACGAACTACGGTGGTGAAGTTCGAGAATTCGCAACTCAATGGCTGAGTTGTGGCAAGGTTTTGAGCGTAGAGTTAGGTTAGTCGATAGCGGGTGTCTCGAGTTTATGTATGTAAGCGTCTAACTAATTAATTTCTTGTAGAAACCTTGGGGGCAGCATGTAGGCAGGGTTTTGCCGAAGCTGGGTAAATCAGTGTTCTTCTATTTCTGTTTTTATTATTCTGCTATTATCTGTGCTACTATTATTCTGCTATTTTCTATGCTGCAATTATTTTATATTTCCACATTAAATTTTTATAATTATTAGTATCACCCTATTCACCCCCCTCCCTCTAGGGTGAAATTGATCCTATAAGTGGTATTAGAGCTAGGAACAAAAGCCATTTTTGTTTTAAAATTTTGATTTTTCAAAAACCAATTTTTGTTTTACAAATTTGAATTTTTAAAATGGCTTTTTTTAATAATACTTTGACTGAGGGTCAGTCCAATATCACTCCTCTTGTTTTTGATGGAACAAATTTTTTGAATTGGAAATTAAAAATGGAAATTTATTTAAAATCTCTTAATGTTAAATGTTGGGATATTACTGAAAATGGGTGTGATATAATAAATGGGAAAATAACTTCGATTAATGCTCTTGCTATGCATATACTAAATTCTCATATTAATCAAGATAATGTTAACTTTATCTCTCATTGTGAAAATGCACAGGAAATCTGGAATACTTTTGATGTAATATATGGTGCAAAAGTCAACAACGATGAGAAGTCCCCCATAATCAACTCAGGAATGTGCTTGATAGGATTGGAAAAATGCAGCAGTAAAGAAGTTTCAATAGTCAATGAGGCAAGTGATTTTCCAATCAATAATTTAGTTCTCTTGTGCCAAAAATTAATTGAAAATAATAAAGCTCTTGAGTTGAAAAATAATAAGTTGGAAAGGGAACATGCTAAACTTCATCAGAAAAATAATTTTGATTTTGAAAATGAGCTTAAACATATTAAGAAAAATAAAAATTCTAATTGCAAATGGTGTTTGAATCAAGAAAAAGAATTTGCCTGTCTTCATGAAAACTTTCGAAAATTAGAAAACGAAATTTTAATTCAGGAGAAAAACAAAACTAAGTTAATTTATAAAAATGACATTTTGCAAAAAGAGTTGGATAATATTAGGAAGTCGGAAAGATCTAAAAGTGCAGTTTTTGAAAAGAAATTAAATGAGATCAACAAAAATTTCAAAACCCTTGAAAAAGAAAGCGTCATTTTAAGCAAATCTGAAATCATTCGATTAAATTACGAGTTTGAAAAGGACATCGAAAAAATCAAGGATTTTGAAAAAAATTGAATTTAATAAACTCCAACTTTTTAAAACTCAGATGCTTGAAATTTAGAATAAAATTACAGAACTTCAAATGAAAATATGTGATTGAAAATGAATAATTTTGAAAAGAAAGATAGTACCATTAGTCGTTGTTCGAAGCTACTAACTGAAAATAAACTTTTAAAATCCAAAGTTAATAAACTTGAGTTGATTACTCGAAATTTATTCCCCAAAGAAAAATCATTTAATATGTTCTTAGAAATTCAACTGTTCAAGAATAAAAGGAATGGATTTGGATTGGCAAAAGTGTCAAAATATGAACAAACAACTAATAACACTGTTAAGGGAAAAAGTGTGATAGCCAAATGCGTAATGAGAGGAAATATTAGTCATGGGAAGAATAATTGTCTAAATATATACAAACACAAAACCGTTAAACAAATATGGATTCCAAAATGTACGAATAAAATTGGTTTGAAGTTTAAACTAATTTGGATTCCCAAGGGTACAATTATAGATGCTAATGGTTTGTTATATAGACAAATTTGGGTACCAAAGATTCCAATAGATAATAAAAGTGGTCCTACCTCCTTATTTAGACCACTTGCCCTCTCCAAGATTTAGACACGTAAGTGGGCTAAGGAAAAAAATTGATGGAGATAGATTTCAAGTTTTTTTTAAGTGATTTAAATGTTCCTTAGCCTACAAAAGTTTAGATGGAGATCGTCGCATTTTGGATATCATGACATCAAAGGAAAGTAAGGTATGATCTCTAAACTCAATTTAGTTCACATATTGTTCATATCAACATTGCTGAAGTATTTCTACCATCTCAACGTTGATTTTCTTGAAGTTTTTGGAAAGCTAATTGATTATGCTACAACTTTTCTGACTTTTGATTTACTTTGGAATGTCATGAAAAAATAGCTTTGAAATTTTTTTCTAAACATGTATTTTTGCTCGATTTAGATCACTTCTGCTTGATATAAATGAACGTGCTGATAATTTCAAAACAAATTCAAGTGTTGAGGAATACACGTTTTTCTTATACACCACTATATATCACCATGAACATCTCAAATACAAGTGGTATCTTCTATTATCTCATGTTGAAATCATTTTTGCAATAATTTAATTATTTATATTAATTTTCAACTATAAGTCATTTTCACTAAACCTCCTTACAAACAATTGATTTTCACTTTTTTTGAAACTTTGGTTTTCATCATGTTAAAAACACTCTAGGCTATTTCGGCAAGAGATGTACTCTAGAAAAGATAATTGACTAACTGAACCTCTTTGGAATTTATCAAAATTATTATAGTGCTTGAAAAGTGATGGATATGGATTAAATTATATTACATAATAAGAGGAATATAATTTTATAATTTCATGAAAATTAAACAAATTTTATAATGTTTTTTTATTAGTACTTATTCCATGATCATTTCTATCACTTTCACCTTTCTGTCAATCCATACATCACAATGTAGTGTGCAGAATTTGGTATTTCAAAATAAGGAAATATTTTTTATGCAAAATAAGTATATCCTAAAGAATTCACTCTCATTTAAAAGTCATGGCGGTTATGCATGGGTGAAGTACTTGAATTTCATTATATAGGCTTCCATTCTCATTTAAAAGTCCTCGCGGTTATGCATGGATGTGACACATATAAGAAAGGGATAAATATCAAGCATATTCTAATCTTATTTAAAAGCCCTCACGGTTATGCATGATTAGAAAATACTTGACATATTTTTTAAAAGGTTTAACTACTAACCTCATTTAAAAGTCCTAATGGTTATGTATGGTTAGTAAGTGCTTTACATTTTTTTGTATAATTTTTGAAAAGAGAAAATGCACAAATTATTCCTTTATTGAAAATATCAAACTCTTGTCACTATATGAAATTTTTTCATAATCCTACCATTTCTCTAAAACGGAGTTTGTTTCTAATTAATAAAATATTACAATTTTTTTTTATTAATTGAAATTTGAAATTATGCTTCCCTCTTAATTTGATTTTATATTTTTAATCAAAATCATATCTATTTCAATTACTATTATTATTTTTGATGATAACAAAAGGGGGAGAGAGGTTAAGATTTTGATTTTTGAGCTATATCCTTACTAATATTCGAGAGTGTTTTTATTCAAAGTTATTTTTTATTAATCTACATGCATCTGTGTAGGGGGAGCTTTGTTGTAGGGGGAGCATTCAAATATGGAGAGCAAACTCAATGACCAAATACATTTAATAAATTCAAAATCTTATCTATATGTTAGTTATCATCAAAAGGGGGAGATTGTTGAATGCGCTAGTATATGATATTTGTTTGATGATAATAAACACACACACACACACACACATATATATATATATATATATATATATATTCGTATAAATGTATTTGTTCTTGTACTATTGTATTTTCACATAATTGAATAAATATTTGTTGAATAAAATAAATAACAAAGAATTTAAACTCAAACAAATATTTTATTCAAACAAATATTTTATTACAGTTTTGAATAGTACAAATTTGAGCTCTCACTATATATACACAATTTACAACTTCAATTACAATTCAATTTACATAACTTTCCTCACTACATATTCACTCAACACTCGTATTTGATCTTCAACCCGATTCCAATTTGTATCCCGCATCTGAGCTATCTGCAAAATAAACACTAACGTAGTAAAATTGAAAAAGAAATATTTTGCAATGTAAAATAAAATGTGTATTATTTGCCTCAGTTATTTGGTTTGTGCGTCATCATTTATTTTAAAGTCATCTACACGAACAACTTGTGACATGCACAGTGTATCACTGTACATACCACAAGGCCGTGCGCATCGATATACACTTGATAAAACTGCAAGTACTAGTGAGCACAAGGTCAAACCCGAGCCGAGGCTGGATTCAACACAGGTGCAAATACACACATGTACAAATCGAGTATAAATGGGATAAGGCACATGTATTACACAATTACACATACATACATGCATATGAATGCATGTATATACAGGAGTATGTATGCAACCCAAAGCAAGAAAGTCAAAGTGCAGAACCATCAAATGAACAAAGACCGGAATAGTGAAAAATACAAATGGAGCTTGCATATGCATCAAATGTGCAAGACCAAACATAGTCAGAGTTCAACATACAACAAGTGCATTCAATCTTGAACATTAATGAAATAGTGGACAAATTGGGCAAAGCAGTTTCAAAAGGGCCAACTATAGAACAGTTTCGAAGACATGAACATAACTACACAAGTGGAGGCAATGACCAGTAATCAAGCTGCAACAGAGACTACAACCCAGTACAGTTTCAAATGCAACAAAGCAGTGAACAATGGAATGCAACTGAGGTGAACACACACTTATATACATACATAAATGTATGTATACAAGTGGAGATGACCATCAACATCAAGGAGAAATCAATCCACAACTGAATGCACACTTCAAATGCAACATGGAACTGACCACAACTAACCACAACAAGGAACTGACCACTATTGTCCAAGCAAAACAAGTTTCAACTTCAAGTACATCATATACATATATACAATAACCAAGACTCCAAGTGAAACTCAACTGAACCATGCAGTACAACAAGCATACATATATACATATGCGAATACACATGTATATATCATGTACATGAATCAAATGCACAGATCCAAACTGGTCAGAGAAACCATGATGCAACCCAGAGCTCAATGCAACTCAAGACACAATTCTACCGAGACCAACGAACCAAGGACATATGCACTGACAACAAACCAGGATGAACTCAATCAAGAGAGTCAGGACATACATATATACATATATGCAGCTATGACTAAGACTATAGTAAACTAAGTCGCAGTTTCAAATAAAGTCAATAAATGAAAGCCAGCAAAAAAATTGGAATATAATCAAGGTCACATTCAAATGCAGATTCTATGCAAACTTCAGAGAAGTGTTAACTGCCAGCAAAGAATGAAACTTCCAGTTAATCCAAGTGAAGCACTCATCTCAAAATACTATCACAATTCAAAGATGCCGAAGTCATAGCAAATTTAAGAAGCCGAAGTCATAGCAGAAAAAATAGCATTTACAAAAATAAGGTACAAGTCGAACAAGTCAACAGAGAAAAGAACATAATCAAATTCCAAAACAAATCAGAGCCGTGATAACCAAGCAATCAGAAAATATACATATTGAACTAGTCAGAATCAATCATAGGCAACCAAGCATAATCGAATGGCCGAGCTAAAGTTTTAGACCAATTCAAAAATATATTCGAATGATAATTAAGGGAATTAAACCCTATATAACCCATATCATCGTCGGCAAGGAAAAGGCATTCGAGTTCAAGCTACAACAGAGAAGAATAAATCAATAACTCGAATCGTATCCAGTTTAAGTATATCAATGAAATAATACAAAAAATCACATAGCAATTCATACGGAAATTGACAAATTTGAAGGAGCTGTTCGAAAATCAGAGAGGTGTTTGTTCGTCAAAGCAATCACGAGAATCATCTATTCGATTAATCAACAGAAAGCGGCGACTTCAATTTCCAACAAAACCCCAACTTTTCAAACAAAAAGGAACGAAGTGGAACGAAGAAAGGCAACCATTTTCATAGAGCAAAGCAGGTCGATGAAATAAAAGAGAAGGGGATTTGATTTATCACTTTACATAATTATTGGGCCGACATCTTTTAGTTGTATTTGGGTTTTAATTCTTACATTAGGGTTTTGTGTTTAAATTTTTTTAAAATTTGAACTTTTCTTTAAAACTTTAGGAATTTTTTAGTCGTGTGACAAGGGGACAAACTACGGTGGTGTAGTTCGAGACTTCGCAACTTAGTGGCTAAGTTGTAGTAGGGTTTTGAGCATAGAGTTAGGTTAGTCGATAGTCGGTGTTGCGAGTTTATATGTGTAAGCGTCTGACTACTTAATTTCTAGTAGAAACCATGGGGGCAGCACGTAAGCAGAGTTTTGCCGAAGCTGGGTAAATCTGTGTTGTTCTATTTCTATTTTTATTATTCTGCTATTATCTGTGCTGTTATTATCTTGCTATTTTCTGTGCTGCAATTATTTTATATATCCGCATTAAATTTTTATAATTATTAGTATCACCCTATTCACCCCCCTCTAGGGTGAAATCGATCCTACATACCTTTCGACCTCGTCGAAAGGTGTATTTCAAAAATGAATCCTAGCTTATATATTTCTACTCAAAAAATCCACCTTTCTACTAAGTCGAAAGGTCTTTCAACAAAAACTAAAGAAAAGGAGTTCAAATCAAACCTTGCGAAAGAGTCGAAGAGATGCAGTTATCAGGATTCATTAGCATCAAACATTTCAAAGGAGTTGAAAGGTCCATCTCTTAGTAATCAAGGAGTTCTTACCTTTCGAAGAGGATGAAGAAGTCAAAACAAGTGTGAGCCATTCCATAGTTACCTTTTCGAAAGCATAACAAGCCTTTCGAACTGGTTGAAGCACATCCAGGTAACATTTCGATAAAGTCAAAAGGTATTATGACAATACTCATAAGCCAGCAAGGAATGGAAGACAACCTTTCGACGATGTTGAGAGGAAGCATAGCTCTCGACAACAATCAAATGAAGAGCAACTTTCCAACAAGGTCAAAGGGTTCACAGCAGCATGAAGGAACCAAACCCTTCGACAAAGACGAAAGGTTCATGAAGGCAGAAAGAAAAGAAAAACTTTCAACAAAGTCGAAAAGTCCATAATATCATATGAAAGGCAAACCTTTCGACAAAGTCGAAAGGTTCACAGCTACATATAGAAGGGAGATCTTCCAACCTGTCGAGAGCATGGAGTCGAAAGGAGGGCCACCTGCATCAATAAATAGGAGCCAAGGGGTCCTGCTTTGAGAATCGGATTTCTCTCATTCTAATCTTGTAACCTCTTAATCAAAGCATTGTAACACTAATTCAGTGTTGATTTGTGGAATTTAATAAAATAAAGCTTTTTCTTGGATAAATAGGGAAGTCCTAAGCTTTGTTAATTACTTTACTATTTACTTAAATCTTACTGGATTAACTCCTATTTTCAGGTTCAACCTCATCGAAAGGTTCTTGTTGACAAGGTCGACAATACTCCTATACAAGTAATCACTGCAATCCTTCGAAGCCTTCAACTCCACAATCTAAACTCTTCAACAAGATCGACAACTTATTTGGATCAACATTCGCTTAAACCTTTCGAAATCATTAGCTCTACGGTCTAAGCCTTTCGACTAGGTTTGTAGTTCTTTAAACTTTATTAACACCTATACTTTCTTAAGCTACAAACCAAGTGGACTAACCTTCTGACAAGGTCAAAATCTTGACTCGTAAGGTTCAATCCAAAGGAGGACATTCCCATACCTTTCGACAAGGTTGAAAGCTTCAACATATCAATAAAGGAATTTAGTAACTTACCTAAACCTAAAGAGACCTATCACCCTAACCTTTCGATAAGACTAAAATCCATTTTAAACGAATAAACTCGGGGGACTTCAACTTAACCAAAAGGAAAGGTTTTGTAAGGGACCCCTTATAAATTCAACTTAGATGAAAGGTAACCTAATTCAAAGACTCAACCTTTCAACGATGTTGAAAGGTTTAACCCAAAAATTAACAACAAGCAAAGCTAAGTTTAAAGGCAATCCTTAAGGGTATAACATCTTCATTCAATCAAGTCTATCCACTCTTCTTGGAATAACTTTGGGGTGTTGACAAGAAATCTTGTTATCATTTTTGGTGCTAGAAGGATGGCTCAAACCTCCGACTTGGTAAACCCCCTAACACTACTATTCCCTAACCCCCCTTGGATTAATCCTATATCAAGTTTATTCACTTTAATTTGATCATGGCCAGAAGATTTAAAAGATCTGAACAAGGTCCTTCTGAACCACACTTGTCAAGATTCTCCCTAGTAGACATCAAAAGTTCCAATCAAGATGAAGAGCAAATACTAAGGCTCATAGCCTTAAGGATTATAAACAAAAAGAAAGAAGAATCTTATGATCCTGAGAAATGGAGCCTAAATCCTTTTCATGTTAGCCCTATCCCAATCTTTGCACTTGGATAGTGAACAAATGGAAGTGATAATATCTTTAATCAAAAGAGAAGAACAATCCAACATTATTCTAAAAACACAATCTTTGAGAAAGAGATAATGAATGAATACAACGCCTTTGCATACAAATGGCAACCAACTTCAAAGAGAGCACTCCCAACCCAAGAGATTTAAAGGGTACCAAAAAGAAAGATAATTGATGAGCATGAAATGAAAAGCCAAAAAATAAAAAGCAAAAGAATCATCCTTAAGAGTTAAGTTTCAAGTCTAGACTTCCAAAAGAATGCAACTTAACCACATCAATGGAAAATGTCTACTTGTTTACAAAGGATGAACTTAACTATTGGCCATCGCAAAAGAAAAAGTCAAAACATGAAAGGAACTTAAGAGGATCCTTCAGTCACTATCATATGAAGAATGGTCATGAAACCAGCCACTACAAAGCCCTGGAGGGGATGATCATCAATTTCTTTAGAGAAGGAAAGATCACTAAATTTGTAAAAAGTACTTGAGAAAAGATTTATAAAGATCAACTTTCTATAAAGGGAAAATCTAAATAGTTGGGAGTGAAATGCTCCTTAAATTTGGATACTACCTAAGATGGTAGTCTACCTAAGATGATAGAAAGGCCTCTGTCTACGCCGAGATGTCCAGGGCAGAGCGCCTCCTAGAGGGAGGATTGAGTAAGCCTCTATCTGCGCCTAAAATGGCCAAGGTAGAGCACTGAACAAGCCCTTATATGCACCATGCTATGGCTAGGTTAAGGCACCTCTTGAATGGAGGACGAAGTTAGCCTTTATTCATGTCTAAGATGGCCCGGGTAGAGCACTGAACAAGCCCATGTCCACATTGCAAAAGGGTCAGGGTACCGCCTGGAGGGAGGTCGGATAAATCCTTGGTTCCAGCCTCTAAGATGAGCTAACAAAGAGCACCGGACAATGGACTAAGATGTCCAAGCCCAAGAAAGGCCCAACAAACAAAGGACTAAGATGTCCAAGCCCAAGTGAGGCTCATTAAGAACTGGACTAAGATGTCCAAGCCTAAATGAGGCTCATTCTCAAATCATGAACTAAGATGTTCTAGCTCGAGGTAAAGCATATCTGATCATGGACTAAGACATCATAACTCAAGAGGCGCCAATAAAATTAGATCTATACACATTCAAAACCTGGAAGGTTCATACACGAAAAAGAAGATGAAAGCAAAGGAGTAGAATAAACTCCACTTACTATTACCCAAATCTAGTTTCGGATTCTCATTTCTGAACATTATCTATTATAACCCAAATCTAGGTTTCGGGTCTTTCATATAAAACCTTCATCTTCAAATACCCGAATCTGGGTTTCGGATCATTATCAATCACTAACTTATTATACTTGAATCTAGGTATCAAGATTGCTGTTTATTTAAAACCCTAACCTGGGTACAAGATATTTTGATTTCCATTCATCTCAAATGCCTGAATCTAAGTCAACAAATATTGTCAAGAGATCGCTATTAAGAGCCTCTGAATGGGAACTTCGGGGTTCTAACTTTTTAAATCCCATTAGTGTTAAGGAATGGGTGAGAGAGTTTCTACTTCAAAATTTCAGACATAGACT
Organism: Allium fistulosum; assembly: GCA_030737815.1. Taxonomy (NCBI): domain Eukaryota; kingdom Viridiplantae; phylum Streptophyta; class Magnoliopsida; order Asparagales; family Amaryllidaceae; genus Allium; species Allium fistulosum. The sequence continues at coordinate 649,350,263 of CM060905.1, read as the reverse complement.
ATTGAATCAGGTTCTTTATTGAATAAAATTATTATATTTTAACATTCATGACATTACGATAAGGCAGAATCTAGTACCAACAAGTTTTATGCATTCCAAACAAATGGAAGGAGTTGAATCCTTGATCATTCCTCATTATGGTTAAAGATGAGATCTTAACATTTTGAATAAATTACATTGTATACAATTAGAAAGATGACTTACTAATCTAGGAAAATGATATACATAGAGAAATATGTCAGTTTCGAGCAAACAATTGAAAATATTGCTTGCTAAGTGTTTCTCAAGGAAATCAGAATTACAAAAGATCCAGTAAGCACAAAAGTCACTGAATGAGCAATTCAGAGGTATATCAAAAGATACATTAAAGAAAAAGATCACAAATCAAGTGATATTTATAAAAAATTTATAATTTACATGAGTTATGTAGTCATTTACAAACAACAAAATAATGTACAAGATAGAAGATTTACATGGCTCAAACACAAAAATAAATTACAAGTCTTGAGATGCTGTATTGAGAGTCTTCGCCACTGATGGATATAAGACATGATTAATCAGCGCGTGCAGAACTTCCTCAAGCTTCTTTCTCTCATCATCAATGGCATCAATGTTGGTTTTTAGAGCATGGTTAAAAGCACTGTTTGCAACCATAAGGGTTTTGTTTTCCTTTTCCAATTCCGCGACACGCTTTTCAAGCATGGAATTGTCGTATTCTAACTTTTGATTTATGGCAGCATAATCATTAATGGTCTGGGAATATTTTATCTTCTGTTGTTCATCAAAATATCTGGCTATTTCAAATTTCACCCTCCAGTACCAGTTTCCCACTACATTATCATCTCGGCCCGGGGGAGGGTATTGCATAGTTGGAAATTTCGGTGCAACAAGAAGTTTCGACCTGGTAGGCTTAACATATGAGGGAGTTTTTTGAGACACCACAGGATCAACATCTGGAGTCTTTTCCCCTAAAGGAAATTCTAATGAGGCACATTGAGCCGGACTATCTTTCAATTTTAACTCTAAATTGCTTATTTGATGAATGAGTTTTGACATCATTTCATCGAAGTCGATTATGGGATTCAACTTCACTTGTCGTTTGAGCATAGCGATCACTTCATCCTTTTTCTTAATTCCAGCTTCAAGATAGTCAATATGATCCTTATGATTACTGGCGATGGTTTTTAGAATAAGGTTTCTTTTGTGCTATTTTATGGCTCTAGCGTTACCACCGAAACGTTCTAATAATACTTCATCTTGAACCACAATCGCTCCACTCTCTGTCAGTAATCTTTCTCTGATTATATCAACATGGGATATTAAGTTTCGAGTGAGAGAGATTATAGACGACTACGGTTCCTATTTAATACAAAAGGAAATGAGGGAAAACCAAAATCTGGATGAAAGATATCTTTATTACTATAGCGAGAATTACAACTCAAAAAGAAACAAAGTTTACAACAAACACTTTCATAACATCTAAAGATGAAAGACACGTTCCTAAATTTGTCTAAACTATAAGCCGAAAGCATGTTTGTTGAATCAAAAAGGATAGTAACTCCTTCAGGATTTATAACTGGTGTACATTTACTATAATCCTATTTCCCGACCGGTGGGCTATACGACTACAAATTAACTTTGATTGAAATTTTTTGACTTCTTTTAAGAAAGTTTCCTTCTCTTCACCAAGGAAGTCAAAACGAAGATGAGGGTATTCCAAGTATAATTTTTGTAAATCTCAAAGAAAGCAATATCTCGTTAACTTCGAACTCTTTAAAATTGGTGCATTTTTAAAGTAAAATCTCCTCAATTTAACATATTGACTTAGGTGGTCTCTTGGGATGACATGACCTAAAGAACTAATACTCTAAAATAGCAGAGTAAAAATAAGCCAAGCATAGAAAGCATAACAAAAGCATGCATTCATAAATCGATTACTTATTAGATATTTACAATCACTCATCTGGTTCATATAGAATAGACTTAGAGAAAATATCAGAAATAAATTTATCCTTATAATACTTAAGCTTTTCAAAAGGGAGATCTTAGGGAATCGATCTGACCCGTAGTAAATTCAAGTAGGCTCAAGGATGTGGGTCAAATCTGAATTCATCTAAATATATTTTATGAAAACATCTAAGAAGAGCCTCACTGAATTCACCTATGTACAAAAAATCTATGACAGACTGTCTACAATATGCTTTACACAAAGAATTTACTAAGATGTCTCTCTCCTTAATCATCATCCAGAATAGTGTTATTAACTCTCTTATTTCCTACAAAAGATCATCATACCGAAGATGCACTTTATTTAGTAAAGGAGCAGCTCTATAATATTTAAAATATGTTATGATGAAGGTACTCCTGTCCAGGCTGTGATATTTTTGAGATAAAACATTGTGTTCCTTTATTAATTTGTCTAACTCCTTATATAACATGTTAATTTCCACCTGTTTGCTATCAAGTTTTATTCTATAGGGAAAGTTTGACTTCTTCTTTATCTAAGACAAATGATTTATCACTAATTATTATCTCTAAAGTATAAATTATTTAAATAGAGAAGCCTATACCTGTTAAACTAGAATGGAAGCCTGAGGGATATATTCTTTCTCTTGTGGATCCCCAGTATGAGTGGAAGTAGTTTCCTCCTCTGGAGGGGCAGACGGACCAGAGGATGTTGGTGGCACACCTTTTGAAGGGGATTGCTTTTGCTCATGAGCTTTATCATCACTGTCCATCCCTAAAGCACCAAAAGGCCCCACTTTATCTCTACCAAGACCTTGACCTCCAGAGGGGTTATCATCATTATCATCGTTGTCCTAATCAATTTCATCATCATCATCAACTTTCACCTTGGGATCGTTATCTTTATCGCCCTCCTCTTCGAAATAAGATTCAATGTCAAAGGAGGGGATATCGAAAGAAAGAGCTTCCGATATATTTGGTATCTCCTCCTTGCCTTCAAGCATAGAACCCTGCTTAATTTAGTTGATTTTGTCCATAACTCATATTGCTAAAATTGGGTCGAGAGAGTGAAAGCCAATGTCAGGACATTTATCATGATTGTCAACATAGGTGAACATAAGGGCATCTTCATAATATTTCAGCATCATGGGCCTTAAGGTGGTTTCAGCAAACTCAGAGACATGCTTTTTGAAATCGGAGAGAGTTTGAATAGCTAACTTGAGTGAAGCTCTGGTCCTCTTGAATTTATCTTTCAATAAAGTATTCTTAGTAACCAAGCAAGCTTTGTCCTCTTCCGAGTCTTTCATAGCTAACTCCATTTCATACTTTTCATCATAGAAGGGTTAGTGAGCTTGCCTCTCTGCTTCTAGATCGGCTTCAGCCTTGGTAGGGGAAGCCTTGACTCGCTCCAACTCAGAGAAAGTGTCGTTTTGAGTGGCAGTTAGAGAAGATAGTTGATTTTTCAGTTCATCATTTTCTTCCTATAGCTTGGAGGATCCAATAGAGAGACTGGAGACATGTTCATTTAAAGAAATCTAGTTCTTGGAAATCTACAACAAAAAGAAGAGAAACACAAGTTAGCGATTAGAAAGATCCAGTGATGATAGCATTGTGTGGGTGAAATCTTATCAAAACTTCTTCCTCCATCAAAGTGCGATGATTTTCTGCCAAGTCTGGACTAAATTATGGTAGAGAAGAAGAAGTGAAAGATTCAAAATGAAGGATGTGCTCGATGAGTTCATCAAAATTAGCAGGTGGAGGAAAAGAAGTGGACGACTCCAGAGGAATTTGTGCCTTAGAAGGAGTCTCTAGAAGAACGAGCTGCATATGTGCTAATGAAGTGGAGTCGATAATGGTAATATGAGGAAAGGGTGCAGGTGTAGGTGGAGTTGGCTCCATTTTATCTTTAAGGGCTTCAACAGTGGGGCTCTCTGAAGCTTTCTCTTAGGATGTGTGCTTTTTTCCCTCCTCCACATCATTGATTTTTGCCATTTTCATTGTAGGAGCATCTTTGGAAGGCACTGTTAGTTTTCTCTTTAAAGATCTTTTGGAGTTAGTAAAGGCCTCTAGGACTAATGTCACCTCCGAAGATGATGAAGGAGGGGTAGCGCCACTAGAAGATACCATGGCCTTGGATAGAGCTAAAACAAGTTTAAGCATATATAAAATCAGTCAAAGTAATTCAAAGAATTCTAGAGACAAAAAAGGAAAATACTAAGTTAATAATATACTTGAAGTGTCAGTAAAGATGGGGGACGTCGAAGTAAAGTGCTCAGCATCACCTAAGGAAAGGAAACGCTTACTGCAAGAGGTGTGCATAATGGTGTCATAGAATCCTTTGGCCAGGCAGCAGCAAAGAGCGTTTCCTTAGATTCGAGCGGGTTAAGAGCCTTAGCCTGCTCCTAAGTTGTTCCAAAGTTAAGGTTAAAGAATCGATGGTTTTCTGGTCAGCATCACTAAGTGTACTTAAAGATTCGATTAAATAGGTCAGAGATTAGCTAATATAAAACATAGAGAAAAGAGAAGACAACATTAAAAAAGACTTACGGGGGAGGCAAAGGCCTCATGAACATCCACAAAGCACTTGACGATGAAAAATTGATTTTCCCGGTCTTTAAACTTATTAATGCCATATGATATCAGCTTCTTATATACATTGACTCTATAGATCTGCTTGCTAAGATTGCTTAACCTTGCCAACTTGGTCAAGGAGTTTTGGACTGTAGCATTAAGCGAGGGAAGTCTGGATTCCAATTTCAACATTTTAAGAGACAAGAGATGGGTGTAAACGTTTGGAGATAGTTGAATTGGAGCAACTCCAATGTGAGACAAATAGGAGACCAGGAACTCAGGGAATGGAAGGAATCTGCCATGCCATATATGGATGGCCATGTACGCAAAATACCTTTCTAGATTTTTTCAATGATATCAGTTGGTTTAGGAGGAATAGCTTCAATCCCAGTGATGCCAAAATCTTTGAGGATAGTATTAACTTCATTCTGAGTTTCAATGAAAGATTGCTTAGCGATGGCTTCAACCTTTGGAGAGCTCATGATTTTGCCAGGCGAAAACATTTTAGTTAAATCTCTTGCTATTCATAAGTATACACAGGCAGTTTAGAATTTAAAAATAAGAGTTTGCTTAGAAAGCCTATGTGAGAAAACATACACAAACTTTTAAGAATGGTGCAAAAGTTTAAGCTAAAAAACTTGATAGTTTAAGCTTTCAACAAAGTCGAAAGGTTATAATAAAAGCTTTCGAAAAAGTCGAAAAGTTTATATAATAATAGCTTTTAACAAAATTTAAAGGTTTATAGATCAAGCATTCGACAATTTCGGAAAGAATAATGACATCATTCTTAACCATCATACTTTAAAATTTTTGAAAACCTAGAAAGTGAATAAATAATGGTACAAATTCCTTAAGCTTATGAGAAAGCCAAAAGGTAGAAATGAAACATTTACCCATTCATTACCTTTTGACAATGTCAAAAGATCTATGGCAACCTGGATATACTTCAAGTGTAACACAAAGTCAAGTGGCAAGACCTTTCGACATGATCGAAACCAGAACCATAAAATTCCTAGGTTAAAAATACTGACATTGTTGATGTTGTCGAAAGGTCTTGTCAATGTTCTTAAAATACGTTCTATCCATCGAAGTCAAAAGGTTACAGGTTTGACTCATGTGTATTTTAAATGTTTTGACAAAGATGGGCAGAAGCCACTCTAGGGTTGAAGAATTCCAACCTTATGGAAAGTTGGTAGTCGAAGCTTTGAAACTACCCAACCTTGTCGAGAGTTTGTTGTCAAAAGGTTAGACCACTTAACTACCTATCCTTTCGACAACAATGGAAAGTTTAACATCACAATACCTTCTGACCCCAAAAGTTACAAAGAAGGCAAATCCATTATTGTCGCCTCTATCTCTTTCGAAAGGGTAAAAAGGTCATTTTGTGTTACCAAAATTTACATGAGTGGTTTCCAGGTTATCATATTAAGTTAAACCAAACCGAAACCCGATAATGAATGAAGTTTTCAAATTTTTCTTGAATAACAAGTAAATCAAACCTATTAACAAAATGAATTTCATCAGAAATCGATCTAATTCGATTTCAAAAAAGGAGTAAAAATTAAGCAAAATCAAAGATCTTGGATTAAAAACTAAACCCGATAAAGGAATTTCCTAATCAGACACCACCAACCTAAAAATCCGGAGGTAAAAAAGGATTTTGTTAATTTGAAGATTGATTTGAGAGAAATATTTTTCAGAAAACCAAATTGAAATTGAATATTAATTTTTGATTTAGAAAACTGGAAATTTGATTAAAAACTAGTAAGAGTGGAGAATAATTTAAAGTCATGAATCGAATTTGAAAGGTTACCTTATTGTTTTAAAGTGAGATCCGAGAAGTTTTGGAGAACTCTTTTACTTGTGCACGATAATTTTAATTTTAGGTAAAAGAGGAAGAAAGAGAAGAAGCGTACTATATTAGAAAAGTCGCCCAAATTTTCAACCATTGGATCAGATATAAATGGACGTCCTAGATCAATGCAGGAAGACCAAAAGGCGGGAAGTTTTATAGCTTTCGACAAAGATGACTTTGAAAGTCAAGAGCATCCCTTTGAATGGGGGGGGCAAAAATTACTCAAAAAATCCACCTTTCGACTAAGTCGAAAGGTCTTTCAACAAAAACTAAAGAAAAGGAGTTCAGATCAAACCTTTCAAAGGAGTTGAGGGGATGCAGTCATCAGGATTCATTAGCATCAAACCTTTTGAAGGAGTCGAAAGGTACCATCTCTTAGTATCCAAGGAGTTCTTACATATCGAAGAGGATGAAGAAGTCAAAGCAAGTGTGAGCCACTCCATAATGAGCTATTTAAAAGCATAGCAAGCTTTTCGAACCGATTGAAGCACTTCTAGGAAACCATTCGATAATGTCGAAAGGTGTTATGAAGAAAGCAGCACTTATAAGCCAGCAAGAAACGAAAGACAACCTTTCGACGACAGTGAAGGGAAGCATAGCTCTCAACAACAATCAAATGAAGAGCAGCCTTCCGACAAGGTCTAAGGGTTCATAGTAGTATAAAGGAGGCAAACCCTTCGACAGAGTTGAAAGATTTATGAAGGCATAAAGAAAAGCTAACCTTTCGACCAAGTCGAAAGGTCCATAATAGCAGATGAAAGGCAAACCTTTCGACAAAGTTGAAAGATTCACAGCTGCATATAAAAGGGAGACCTTCCGACCTAGTCGAGAGCATGGATTTGAAAGGAGGGCCGCCTACTTCTATAAATAGGACTCAAAGGGTCCTGTTTTGAGGATCGGGTTTGTCTCATTCTAAACTTGTAACCTCTTAATCAAAGTATTGTAACCCTAATTGGGTGTTGACTAGGGGAATTTAGTAAAATAAATAATTTTCTTGGATAAAGAGGGAAGTCCTAAGCTTTGTTAATTATTTACTGTATGCTTAAATCTTGCTAGATTAACTCTTATTTTCAGGTTCAACCTTATCGAAATGTTCCTGTCGATAAGGTCAAAAACACACCTATACAAGTAATTACCTCAACCCTTCGAAGCCTTCAACTCCACAATCCAAAACCCTTCGACATGTTCTACAGCTTATTTGGATCAACACTCATTGAAACCTTCCAATAACATTGGCTCTGTGGTCTAAACCTTTCTACTAGGTTGGCAGTTCTTTATACTTTATCAACACCTGTACTTTCCAAAGCTACAAACCAAGTGGTCTAACCTTTCGGCAAGGTCAAAATCTTGACTCGTAAGGTTCATTCCAAAGGAGGACATTCCCATACCTTTTGACAATGTTGAAACCTGCTTTGTATAAGTGATCTCACCTTTCGACAAGGTCGAAAGCTTCTACATATCCACTAAGGAATTTGATAACTTACCCAAACCCGAAAAGGGCTATCAACTTAATCTTTCGACAAGATTAAAATCGATCTTAAATGGACAAACTCAGGGTACTTCAACTAAACCAAAAGGAAAAGTTTCGTAAGGGACCCAGGACAAGTTAAACTAAGACGAAAGGTTACCTAATTGAAAGACTCAACCTTTCAATGACATCGAAAGGTTCAACATGAGAATCAACAACAAGCAAAGCTAAGTTTAAGGTAATCCTTAAGGGTATAGCATCCTTCATTCAATCAAGTCTATCCACTCTTCTTGGAATAACTTTGGGGCGTTATAAGAAATCTTGTTAACATATATCTAACTACCATTCATAATGGAATTCAATCGAAGGGAAACTACTCTTTTAAGTATCAGAAATCCTTTCGAAGGGATTCCACAGAAGGAATATTGATATTAAGGGAAGGAAGACTTCAATAAATAGTTGTTTTCAATGCCCTAGGGAGATGAGGATGGATAAAGTGATGATTCTGAGAGCTAAACGATTGTGAATAGCCCCTACCTAGTCGAAAGGTTGGAGTGGCCTCGTCGCACCTTCCGACAAGGTCGATCGGTTTAGCAATTTACTTCTATTCCAACCAAATCAAAAGGTTGGAGTGGGCTTATCACACCATTCGACATGGTTGAAAGGTTTGCAATTTACTTCTATTCCAACCTAATTGAAAGGTTCGAGTGGTCTTGTTAACATCCTTTCGACAAGGTCTAAAGGTTTGGCAACCAAGTTGAAAGGTGGCGTGGTTTTGTTAACATCCGTTCGACAAGGTCGAAAGATTTGGCACTTTTATATTACACCAACCTGGTCGAAAGGTTGAAGTGGCCTCATTATTCCTTACGACAAGGTCGAAAGGTTTGGTAATTCACAACTCCTTTCAACTAGGTCAATTTGGTCGAAAACTAAAGTTATCACCTCAAATCCATATGATTAAGTCATTCTACTTAAAAGTTATGCTTTCAAAGGCGAGAATCATCTCGACAACGTGGTCATAATCAAATAGAATTATCTTATGATAAGCATTGGGGATGTTAAAAAAAAATTTGTTAACTCTAATCAACACATTATTTTATTTAGTTTAACTTACTAAATATCCTAAATAATGTTACAAAAAATCTAGGGTGTTACACTAGTGCTCTGGATTTCGGGGGATCATGGGTGAACCATCTACATCTAGTTGAGTTTTTGTATCACAATATTTATCAGAGTATATAGGGATGGCGCCATTTGAAGCTTTGTATGAAAGACCATGCAAATCTCCTGTTGTTGGTTAGAAATCGAGGATAGGTTAGATCTTGGTCCAGATTTAGTCATAGAAGCTACAGAAAAGATTGAGGTCATTCGGGTTGGAATGAAGGAGGCTCAATCTAGGTAGAAGATTTATGCAGATATGAGATGGAAATATTTGGAGTTCTCAGTTGGGGACAAGGTTTTTATCAAAGTGTCATCGATGAAGGGTGTGCTTAGGTTTGGGAAATCGGGGAAGTTATCTCCTAGGTTCATTGGACCTTATCCTATTCTTAAGAGGATCGGTAAACTCACATTTAGACTTGAGTTGCCAAGCATTTTGGAAGGTGTCCACGATATTTTTCATGTTTCTCATCTCAGAAAGTGTGTTATAGACCTGGAGATTTCTATTGCACCGATAATGCTAGATGATTTAGTGGTAGAACCAGACTTGACCATAGTGAAGAAGGCAGTTCGCAATGTTGTGAGAGATGAGAAAAGGCTTAGAACCAAGATGGTCAGATTAGTCAAAGTCCAGTGGAGTGATGATGACAGAGATTGTGCTTGGGAGGTTGAGAGAAGGATTAGAGATACATATCCTAACTTGTTTGATGGTAAATTTTACCTTCTTGCTTGATTTATTTTATGCCTTATCATAATTTTGAGGGCGAAATTCATTAAGGAGGGGAATCTATAACACCTCAGATTTTTGTTAACATTATTTAGAATATTTAGTTAATTAAACTAAATAAAATAATGTGATGATTAGGGGATTGAGATTTGATTTTAATTAAAGTAGCCGTGCCATTAAAACAAATGAACTAAAAGAAGGGTTTAAAATGAATAATAGGAGGGGTAATATAGGAAAGAGGCCATTCCTATATCTTCTCCCATAGCCATGTATTACGCACGTTCACTTCATTTCATTTTCAAATTTAAAGGAAAGCAAGGTCTGTCACCATTAATAAGAAAAGAGGAAAAAGAAAGAAGAAAACTAGGAAGGAGCTAATACAAATAAAATCTACTCATATCTCAATCTCTTTAATCACAAAGCTTATGGTGAATAATGTGTTCGTCTCTAAATTTTTATTCGTTTCAGTTTTAAGATTAAATCTGAATGTTTTGCAATTATTTTATATGTTTTAGAATGATAGAATAATTATATATACATGTTGATGATTTATGTATGTTCATATAGTCTTTATGACATATTTTGAGATGAAAACCATATTAAATGACATCTTTATGCCTTGCAAACTTTTAGATAGGTAAGAAAATATCTTCTGGAGATGGGTTTCAATTTTCAAAAAATTTAGAATTAATATGGAATTTGTATGAATTTTCTAGCAAAGAAAATGATATTTTGGGTTAAAAATTATTTACGAGAAAAAAATTATTTATTTGAGTCTGATTTTTTTATATGTTGAAGGATATATATAATTTAATTTACTAGAATTTTTCCTAAGAGTTTGAATGGTTATATAAAATTATTTAAGATATGGGACTGAAATGTTTTACATAATTATAAGGGAGAAGGGGCTTTTTATAAAATGTTTAAAATTCCAAAAATGGAAAGATAGCAGCACTTTTGAATATAAAAATCTGGCAACCAATCAAATTTAGACAAACAAGGCAGGTTAGGTACAAAAGGACTATTTTAAACTACAAATAAACAGTTTTTAACTCTTTCGTCTCCTTCAGCACCCAGGTTCTGCCTCCATACTACCCTCCCGACACGGCCGAAACCAATGCATATGGTACCAAGAAACTGGTACGTAATGAATTGGAAAAAGGCAAAAGGTATAGGGTCAAAACCATGGAGTTCCAAAAGGGATAGGACTTTGTTTTGATTTTAAAGAAAAGAACGCCTGCTTGCTTTTGACTAAGTTTCTTTGTACATAGTTAGGTTTCGACTATGTCAAATGATATAAAAAGGAATGGTTTCGGTTGGGTTGCTCTTTTGTTTAAACGATTGCTTTCGACATGGTTGAAGCCTTTAGCTACCGCTTCCTACCTTTCAATTCAGATGGTTTCGAAGGGATCCTTTTGTTTTCTAAAAAATTTGGTCATCTCTCAATTGTTTTCAAAAGGATGGTTTCAACACCATCATTTTATTGCTTAGTAAATGGTTTTGAAAGAGTTGCTTTCAAGTGGTTTCGAAACAGGTTCTTTTGACTTAAATGATTTTAAAGGCCCTTTTTCTTTAAATGAAGTTTAACCCAAAATTGGTTTCGAAAGAGATGATTTGAATGGTTTCAAAATGTGCTTTCGACTTTAACGGGATTATGTGCTCTACTTGAAGCTATAATCCAAATGATTTTAACCAAACCGTTTTAAAGGGTTTCGAAGTAGATAACTTTGAATGATTTCGAAAGGTTTCCACATGTTTTAAAATTGAACCCAAATGCGTTCGAAAGTTTTAAGTTTGATGATTTCGAAAGGTTTTAAAAAGGGGTTTCTAAGGGGTGGTTCCCCAGAGGTTTCGAAGGAGTCAAAATGTGTGTTTTCTGATGGTTTCGAAAGGAAAGGTTTTCCAAAGTTTCCAAAGGCAATATTTAAAGGTTTTAAAAGAAAGATGTCTAAAGTTTAAAGCTTTCAAAAGGAAGATCTCCAAAGATTTCGAAAAGGTTTTGAGAATAGTTTGGAAAGGATGGTTTGGCCTATCGGCCTAGATAGAAGAAAGGGGTTTTACTTGGTTTTGAAAGGAGCACTTTCAATGGTTTCGAAGGGGTTGTTTAAAGGTTTTGAACAAAGGTTTCGAACATGATAAATAGGCAGAATTGCCTAAGCATTTTCAAGTTAAAAATGAGTTTAACTTATTTTAAAAGGATAGGTAATCCTTACTGAATATCATCAACATTATTTTAAGTAAAGTGTATAAAACATGGCAAAATAGCTTAGAATAAAGCTAAAGATATATTTTCCTTGTATATGTATGATTTAGAGGACCAAATCATTTTGAAAATGTTTTCGAGGAAATTTTATAGGGTAGCTAACCCTTAAGTAATGACTTAGATTAGAAGACCAGATAGGACTTGTGTAGGGTCATGCCCTATGCTCATTAGCTATAAGCCTCTAGCTAATTTAGCCTAGAATTCCAGTGTACAAGACTTAGTCACAAGTAAGACTAAAATGTTGGTTACAAACAGAATATGATATTGATGTGCAGATGAAGGTTATTAGTAAGCCACAAAACCATTAGGATCAGTTGACCCTTGAAGATGAAAATTTAGGATAGATAGTTTAGAAGTTTTGTCTAACAAATGTTTAGACTATTTGATATGGCATATGGTAGGCCCGAGTTAGCTAAAAGGCAGTTAGCCTAGTTTTAAGGCGGGTAGCCCAGATTTCGAAAAGTTAGTCCATTTACTACATGTTATAGCATAACGGATCTTGCTATTATCTTATTATTATAATCAATTTGATTAACCAATTTGGTTGCAAGAAAGGATTTGCAAAATATATGTTTTGAAAAAGGATATTAGTGAGGACAAACCTGTTACGCTAAGCGGTGTGGTCCCACTAAATATTAGTAAACAGAGATGTAACAGATTATATTCATGTCGGGCTTTATGTCGGACTTGAAGTTTTTATTTCCCCTTGAACTCTCAAGTGCGCAAAATTTGATTTCTGTCAGCTTAGGGTTTAGGTTTTAGCAAATTTTGGCGAATAAGCTTCTAAAGACGAGCAGAAGGCTGGCGAAGAGCTAATTTAGGAATTCTGTCCATTTTGTTTGTTTTCGCTGTGTATTAAGACGGTTATTTCTATATTGCTTCATCATCCAAGGGGGCATCTTCATATGTTGCTCTTGGCGTATTATTGTAAATTATATTTGATCATTGCCTGGGAATACGTTTGGAGATTCTTGTAACTTGGATATGATTTTATTTGAAATGTAATCACTGTAATTACTATTTTTTTGGAAATATGTGATTTTTTTCATATTGAAGAGTTGTTGATATTAAGGATACCATTAACATTACCGTATTTTGTCACCAGAAGTTTATATTGTGGATGACCGCTGCATCCATAACCTTAGCTTTTGGCCTCCAGATACAGGTGTTACACTTGGCTTACCAATGCGGCCAATAAAATCCCTACCTTGTTATTTTCTTTGCAAACTTTGTTCCGTTTTAATGATCTCTACAAAACCCTTCGTGTGCTTCAGCCATTAATTTTATTCCATTATTCATGCTCATACATCTTAGATAGCGAAGAGCATATCCCTTTTTATAAAGGATTTCATCCACCATTTTGAAGGTTGGAGCTTGTCTTTTGATTTTCCTTGCTTCTCCTTTATCAGATGGGAGAATTCATTTAACAAGGTATTCAACAATAGTTGACATCCAGGTATCATCATATCTGTTACTTGATCTTAGTTGGTCAACCCTTCCATCTGAGATTTCTTTACCATTTTCTCTTCTCTCTTCCCTTATGATTTTGCTTGAGACCTTGTCATAACTGACAATTCCTTCCCTTATTCGAATGCTTCCTTTTCAATACTTGGAATTTCCTAATATCCCACTAGGACAATATGTGTATCTGGGGCTCTTCTTGAGCTGGCATGTTTCGCTAGGGAGTCTTCTTATGAATTTTCTGCTCTTGGAACTTGGTGCATTTAGAAATCTTCAAACAAACCAAGCATTCTTAGTATCCTCTTCCAATAAAAAGATAGCTTGGGTTCCTTTATTTAATATATCCATTTCATCTAGTTCACCATTAGCTAAGAATCACTAAAGATATGTATTCGTGGAATTTTGAGTTCTAGCGCCAAGGTTAATCCCGCTACCATAGATTCATATTCTGCCACATTATTGGTTGTAGGGAATCCTAATTTCATGGCATAATGCAAATGGTGTCCATCTAGATTTATGATTATATATCCTGCACCGACCCTTGTTTGTTTGATGCACCACCAACAAATAACTGCCACATGGGCTTCTGATCTTTCTCCTTTTTCTAATTGTTCCTTAATAAAGCTAGTGCACTCATTAACAAATTCTGCTAATGTCGGCCCTTCATTACATCTCGTGGTTGAAATTCTATGTCATATTGACTGAGTTCGATCCCCATTTTACCAACCTTCCTGAAGTTTCGGGTTTATTAAAAACTTGCTTAAGGGGGAAGTTGGTTAATACCCCAATCGGGTGTGCCTGAAAGTGTGCTCTAAGATTTCGAGCTGTAAGAATCAAACAATAGGCTAATTTTTCTATAATTGGGTATCGAACCTCTGCATCCTTTAACCGTCTGCTAACATAATATACTGGAAGTTGTGCCGCACTCCCCTCTCTAATTAGTATTGAGATGATTGCATGTTCTGATACCGCCATGTATAGGTACAGAATTTTTACATTCTTGGGACTAGAGAGTATCGGTGGTTTTTCCATATGGCTTTTTAATTCCTAAAAAGCTTTCCTGCAATCCTCTCCCCATTCGAAGTTTTTATTCTTCTTGATCACATTAAAGAAGGGTACACACTTATCAGTAGCTTTAGAAATGAATCTACTTAGGGAAGCTATCCTTCTGTATAAACTCATCACTTCCTTGCTGGTTTTAGGTTTAGCCATGTCCTTAATGGCTTGAATTTGTTCAGGACTTGCTTCGATCCATTGGGCACTTACTAGGTAGCCTAAAATCTTTCTAGAATGGACTCCAAAAGTATTCTTTTGTGGGATCTGTTTCATGTGATATTTCCACAGTATCCTGAACATTTCTTCTAGTTCTTTAAGATTATTCTCGGGCTCGCCAGACTTTACCAACAAATCATCCACATATACCTCCATGTTTCGGCCAATTTGTTCTTTAAACATTCGGTTAACCAATCTTTGATAGGTTGCCCCTGCATTCTTTAGCCCAAATGGCATTGCCTTGTAGCAATAAATTCCACATTATGTTATAAAGCTGGTATGCTCCTTATCTAGTTCGAACATTGGTATCCAGTTGTACCCTAATAAGCGTCCTTGAGGGATAACAATTTTTTGTCTGCATGTTACATCTTTTAACTGATCTAGTTGTGGCAGCGAGAAATAATCCTTTGGACATGCTTTGTTTAGGTCCATGTAGTCAATGCATGTTCTCCATTTCCCGTTTGACTTCTATACCAGAACTGGGCTGGCTAACCACTTAGGATAGCAAATTTACGGATAAATCCATTCTTAAGGAGTCTGTTAACCTTTTCTTTTAAAGCCTATGATTGTACCTTGTCCAATTGTCTCTTTTTCTGCTTTATGGGGGTTGCTTCCAGATTGATGTTAAGTGCATAACACATGACCATTGGATCAATTCCTACCATATCAAAAGGTGAATAGGCAAACACATCCTTTTTGACTTTGAGAAACTATATCAAATCCTTCTTTAGATCACAATTAAGATCCTTTCCCACCTTGACTACTTTAGTAACATCATCTAATTCTATGTGAGCTTCCTCAAGATCCTCTATGGGCTTTGTCATTTTTGTTTCACCTCGACCGTCGAACTCTGTGACTATAGGGGTTTCTTCTATCGAGTTAGCATCAATTATCTTTCTCTTGCTTCCAAAAGGAATGTAACTTCGATACATACATTTGTTAAACTTATTAATGTTGATCTTTGCTTCGAATGTTGGATGTGAAATTCTATCATCCGAAAGCTATTAAATAGTAGAAGAATCAAAGTAAGAAGAATACTACCTTTTATACTGGTCAAGAGTAGCAAAATACATTTCCCAAGAGCTCAACAACTCTCCTCGAATAGTACCCCACCCTTGTTTTCTCAAGAATTTTACCAGGAGATATTTCGGAAAGATGAAAGCATCTATCTCTTAAAGAGCTGGCCTTCCAAAGAGAGCGTTGAAGTATGAGGATTGATTGATTATCACGAAAATTGTTTCACAGGTTCTATAGGTTAGTGGAACTCCCATTTGTATGAGCATCTTTATCTGTCCCATTGGAGTTTATCCTTTATTTTTGAATCCAAATATGGGCTCCATGCTTGCATCCATCTTGTCTTCAGGAATGTTCATCTAATCAAAGGCATGCTCAATGATTACATTGACTGCACTACCCATGTCAACCAAAATTTTAGAGAAGATAGATACTCCAATCTGTGCAGTAATCATTAGTGGATCATTATGAGGATGGTGAACCCTCTTTCTTAGCTCTTGTAGAGTGATAACTAGGTTAGGCATTTGAATGTTAAGGCATGGGTTTTTTATTGGGAGTTCCTCTTGGATAGAGCAGATCCCTTCTTTGGCTTATTTAATGTACATACTTTGGGCCCCTTTGTTGTTTCTTGCTAGATGTGACCCACCTTGGATCACGTCAATTCTGTTGATTGGCGGGCTCAAGCTTAAGGGGTCCTCATCTTCCAACACATTTACAGCATTTTTTGGACGTTTCTATGGACCATTCTCTATTTGCTGAGTTTTCTACTGATCTTGAACAAACTCCTTCAAATGACCCTCCCAGATCAAGTTTTGGATAATTCTACCCACAACCACACAGTCATTAGTTTTATGGCCACTGGCTTTGTGATAAGCACAATAGTCTGCTCCCTTTTTCTGTTCAGGGTTGTTCTTGGCTTTATAGAAGTTTCGAAAGTTAATTCTTTCCTTGGCTACAGCATACACATAAGACAGCGACTTGTTTAAAGCAATTGTGTTAGCGATTGGCTCTTTCCATCTTGTCCACTTGTGGCTGCGGTCTTGGCCAAATCTCCCCCTTCTTTCCTGAGGATAGTTTTCTTCTTAGCATAGTAAAGCTCATCCAATTGGATGAACTGTCTGCATGAAAATGGAAGTCTTGTATGTCTTTGCAACCATTAACAAAGATGTACTTCCAGAAGGTGGCGTTATCAATTAAGTCAGAATGAACATCTATATGCTTGCTTCGATCATTCATGTCTTTGGCTTTTAAAGCTTCAGCACTGAATCATCTTAGGTAATCTCCCAAGGACTCTCCTTATCTTTGTTTTATATTGGCCAAGACAGTGTAGTAGATCGTGGGACCTTTGCAGATGCAGAATTGGTAGAGAACTCATAAGAGAATTGCTTCCATGTGTATATGGTCTTCTCCCAGTACTGCTTGTACCATTTTGTTGTAGCTCCCTCGATAGTCACTGGGAACGGTTTGCATCTGACAACTCTAAATGCATTGTACAAGTCCATTTGGTTGTCAAAAGCCCGCAGATGATCATCTGGGTCTGTAACCCCATGATACTTCACTGATGGGACCTTGACATATGGCAGGATAACTGTAGCCATGATTTCATTAGTAAAGCGTGGTAATCTTTCATTATCGTTGGCATTTTCATCCATTGTTCTCTTATATTTTGAATTCGTAGCACCTTTTATCGCCTTTTTAGTGGCAACTTTTACATAAGCTTCGACATTGCCATAATTTTTCTGGTTCGGGCAATCCACCTTCGATGCTGAACTCCCAGATTGTTCCTAGGACTTTTCTAGAACTCTTCCCTGATGGTTAGCTTTCGATTTGGGGAGTTCCTTCTTTTTCGAGGACGTCAGATCCATTTTGTCTTTATACTCATTGCAATTAGCTTTTAGATATCTCCAGCGGGAGACACCTCTTCCCCATGAGTTTGTTTTGGAGTCGTTGAAGATTTTTAAGATAGGGTCATCTTAAGTAGCTCCTACTTCTCCTGCAGAAGTTATTCCAACTATTTGATTATAGCTGTATTCTCGTCTTGCTGTGCTAGTGATGTAGTCTATCCAGGAATGGACCCATCCAAAATAAAAGATGGAGCTATATTCTCTTCCAGGGTAGTGGTGTGTATTGCTCCTTCCTCAATTTCAATTAATCGTTTTGATCTCATTTTTCCAACATAAGAGAAATGAGCCACAATTAGTTTGTAATACTGTGACAAGGTCGGAGGTTTAGGGCCCTCCTTCTAGCGCCAAAAATGTTAATAAGAAAACTTGTCAACCTCCACAATGCTATGTGAAAGGAATTAGGTTCAAATGAAACCAAGTTGTTGAAAAAATCCCCTCCTTCCAAAACATACATTTCGACCTTATTGATGTATTTAAGAGGGTTTAAGGTGATTGCTCTACGTTTCTATCTGATTAGCATAATCGAAAGGGTCGAAGAGATATCCCTACCTTTCGACCAGGTTATCTTAGTCGAATGGCTTTAATGATTTAGTTCAAGAATGCAATCTAAGGTGCTGGTATCTGCTTGAATCATTTTCTTTAAGTTGGTCGAAAGTAATTGATCATCCGATCTTTTTATTCCTTTCGATCATGTCGAAAGGTAACGTTCTGGCCCTTCTGATCATGTCGGAAGGTATGCATATTTCATTAGTATGACAAAGCTACTTTCGACCTCATAGTTTCGTTACTTTTGTAGTGAAACCCTTTCGAAAAGGTTGCAGGTGTTGCTGGGGATAGACCCCTTTCGAATGAGTTCCTCACTATACAATTGTTAGTCAATTTTAAACTGGGATCCCTTTTGTAATGCTCCTTTCGATCAGGTCGAGAGGGGTTCATCTCTTTAAAACGATCCTAGCTTATGACTACCTAAGATTCACTTTGATTTCCTTGTATAAGATCGACCTGGGTATTCCTAGTTTCATGAATTTAACATGGTCAAAACCCCATCATAGTTCTTGTTTTCGGTGTCAAGTGTAGGTTTCGATGATGATTTGTTTCTACTAAATATACCCAAGTCGATCTTATGCATTTCATAGACAAAAAGAACTTAAGAGAATAGGTTAGAATCATGTGCAATGGATCGTTAGTCTATCTAATGATCTAGATGATCTACCTCATCATCAAAATCATTACTTAAAATGCCATCTCTCCTTTATTCATCATCCAAAATGAGTTACAAGTTATAGAGCTTTATCCCCAATTTGATTTTGGGTTTCTTGATAATTTAAGTGCAACTAAGAAAGTATAGTAAAAGAAACGTATTTGGTATTCCAAAATTCCCTCCCCAAAACTAGACCTCTTGGGTCTTATTATTAGAAGCAGGTCGGCTCTTTTTTGCACCTATGCCTTCGACTTGGTCGAAAGGACCCCTCTTTATATGTTGCTTCAAACCTTTAGACTTGATCGAAATGCCATGACTCCTTTCGACGCTGACGAAAGACATCGTCTTGTTCTTTTTTACTTACTCTTGCGCTTTTTTTATCTTTTCTCAGACCTTTCGACTGAGTTTAAAGGTTCCTTTATCAACCTTTCGCCTTTGTTGAAAATTGAGTATTGCTTTCTTCATAACACCGTTCGATGCTGTCGAAAGGTTTCCAAATGCGCCTTCTCCTTTATGTTGCCTTTTGTTACTGGAAGTGAGATTGAAGCTTCTGACTCTGTCGATAGGTTGTTCATATTTGATTTAAAGATATTTAAGTACCAATGGTTTTGATGATGTAAAGTAGCCTAAGAATTGAGGTAGAACCTTCCCTTAATATTATTGGCCTCGACCGGTTCGCAAGGCTAGCATATGCTTTCGAAAGGGTTATGATAAGGGTGAAACCATTAGTTCCAAATGGTTTGGTGCGTAAATGAGAAGTTATTATCTATTTCCTTCGAAAGGGGTTCTGAAGCAGTCTTTGCTTGTTTATATGTGTCGAAAGGTTGAAAGTGGTGGAAGGGCATACCAGTTTCCATCTGAATCCAAAGCCTTCACACTGTATGAGTAGCTGGTGCCTTCTGCTCCTTTGAAACCTTCTTAATGTCTTCGAAATATTCTCATATGAGCTTTGCAAAACCCATGCATGTTACTTCATCGGAACCTCACTCTTATTAACCTTCTTTCAAACTTATGCTATTGAATAGATTATGGCTAACAAAATCAAATCCAAAGTAAGTTAAAATCATTTCTGCTCCGTGAATCTCTCTCTCTCATTCTCTGTATTTTTATATTTTACGGTGAATTTTAATTTCTCAGACCTCATAATCGGGATTTGGATTTAAAACTGTTCAAATTATAATTTTACTGAAAGCATGTTTGATTCAATTTACTAAGAATTTTTTAAGTTTCAAGATTCAATTCATCCGAGAGAATTTTGCGATTCAATATCATGAATCGATGAGATTTATCTCCTTTATTGAACCCAATTTCAATATTCATGATTACTATTATTTTTTAGACAATCTGAATTCTCATTTTATAAATTTTGAAATTTAAACACGTTATTTCATGTTGAAATTTATTGGTTTTATGGTTTTAATTTTTTAATTTATTAATTTTTTGAATTCTTGGATTTGCAATCGGGTTTGGGAAAAAATGGTTTTTGTTTTCTTCGCCTAGAAGCTTAGAGTTGTACGGATGAAAAATTTGTGCAACAAATTTACTTTCTAACCCTTTGAAAGAGA
The DNA here is from genome assembly GCA_030737815.1 of Allium fistulosum. Classification (NCBI taxonomy): domain Eukaryota; kingdom Viridiplantae; phylum Streptophyta; class Magnoliopsida; order Asparagales; family Amaryllidaceae; genus Allium; species Allium fistulosum. Next base: position 649,329,839 of record CM060905.1, on the reverse strand, counting down.
TCAAGGCGGTAACATTGATTTTTCTTTCTTAGCCTCTTTTGATGTGGTTGAAAGGTATTATAGTGCAAATTTGACCAACCATATTGAAAGGTTGTCTAGTGAAGCAGAACGCAGTCATCACTCTCGAAAGCAAAATGTTTCGACCTAGTCGAAAGCTTTATGCTAATTGAAATCCCTACTTTTTAGTATGCTTTTGAAACCATAACGTCCTTTCCACCCTATAGAAACCTTCTGTAACTAATGAACCGAAACCTTCTATAATCACCTTCCTCCAACACTGTTGAAACGTTCCAAATTCATATAATTTTTACTTAGGACCTTTCGAGTCTATAGGTATATAAGGTTTTGATGGCATTCATACTTCCTTTAGGAAACTTAAGTCATAGGTTTTGACAGTGTCGAAGGGTTTTATTATCTTGTTGTTTTTATACTTTTTGGATTTTTTAAGTTAGTTTTAACCATTTCGTTCTAACAACATGGCTTCAGTTGAGCTTTTGGCATTGTCGAAAAGTACCAATTGGACATATACTTCCACTATTCCTTTCAACCCCGGCGAAAGCTCAGTGAATGCTCATATTTAGCCTTTCGACACTATCGAGAGGTATTTGCTAAATGTTAATTTTTCTTTCACTTTTGACTCTGTCAAAAGCTCCATATCTCCAATTTTCAACTTTAACTCTCTTCCATGAATCTAAAGTTCCATGTTTGATTTAGTGTTTAAGTTATTTCAGTAGGTTTTTTACTAATTCTTGAAAGAATGTTGTTCATACTAAATTGGAAATTTTAACTGAAATGTTTTCACCTGGGAGGACTATGAGCTCTCCAAAGAAGGTCGAAGCAACCTCAAAGCATTCTCCGATATCACCACAAGATGAAGTTGAAGCCATTCTCAATGACTGTAGAATTAGCGGTTTGGAAGCTATCTCATATAAGGAATCTGACACCATCAACAACACTCCCGAAGGGTTCTTTTCTTATATTGCCATTCATATATGGCACGAAGGGTTTCTACCTTTTCCGGGGTTCTTGTCCAATTGTCTTTCTTTTCTTGGAAACGCCCCAATCTAGCTGTCCCTGAACGTATACACCTACCTTCTGTCGTTGGAGTTGATGGCATTAGAGTCTGGCCTCCCTTTTTTAAATGCTAAAGTATTGAACCACTTGGTCTGACTGGTCAAGCTTAGAAATTTCAATAGTCAAATCTTTAGGGCAAACCCTTCGAAGAACCTAATATCAGATGGGGTTAACAAGTTTAAATACTGGGAGAACCAGTTTTTCTTCGTTAGATGCTTCCCAAATATCAATGGAACCTTCTGTACACCCCATAAATTCAGATTTTCATTATTTTCCTTCTATCTAGTTACTTTTCTTATCTAATCTTTGTCTTATGTCAAGTGCACCAGCCAAAGAACTTAATGAGGCTAATAAAAGAATGGTGGAATCTCTAATTGCGGCTTCTGATAGGATTAGAAACTGATTGAAGCTGTTGAACCCATCTAACTTGAAGAAGTATTCTCTCCTTCCCTTCGGTCAAGGGATTTTGGGACTACCTCCTTTGATCCAACATACATACAAAAGTAAATGCTTCCTTTCCATTGGATATCCCAAACATTTCTCTCCCACATCACATATTTTCTCTGGCTATTCCAATAAGTTATAGACACTATTCATGAAAACTACTGCTATTTTGTTTTTCAAATCATTCTACGAACCTTTAAACTGTTTGAATTCTCTACAGTTGCTTCTTAGGCTAAAAAACCTATTAGTGGTCCAGCTCCTCCTCCTACTACATCTCGTGTGCCATCATCGCTCAATCTCTTGCCAAGACTAAAATGGCTATCAAAAGGAAATTGGTGCATTCAACTGAAATGGAACCAGCTCTGAAGATTGCCAAAGTGGTTGATATTGAAAAGGAGGAATCTTTATCTTTTGACAAAGCTTTAGAGTGCCCGATTGTTGAAGCCTCTCAAGACAAATCTAAGCAGACCCCATCCGCATTCAATCCACTTTCATGCATCATAGTTTTAAGATGTCCAGGAGCACTCGAACAAATGCAATAGGCTTTAGAGATGACCCCCACTCTAAAGTGCATTCCTCAAAAGCTAACATCTTCTTCTTCTTCTTCCATTAACTTTGAAGAGATAGCCTAGTCTATCTTAAATTCTCTATCTTTTACCTCTATCCACTTGCCTTCCTCCATTTTTGAATTGGCGGGTCAGTATCGTTCTCTGGTAGAACCATAATTCTCAATAAGTTTCACTTCAATTAGCTTTATCGTTAATGGTTTTCTCTAAATTATGTTGCATTTCTTCTTTTGGATTTCCAAGAGTTGGCTAGTTTTGCACGAGTAGGTATCCAGATCCTCTGTTGAGACCTCCAAGTTTTGAGAGGAAATTTTTGCTCTAAAGAATCAAGTGTCTTCCCTTTTTTTCGACAAAAGATGAAGCAACCTCTTAACTGGAGTGAGTGAGAACTTCTCTCGTCCAGTCAGAATCTACTATTTTAGAAGAAAGAAAGGCTTACAAACTCCTCGTCGATGATAACTTTGCAACGTAACTAACCATAAAATAATCCGATGAGGAGAAGGCCCGTATGGCAACAAAGAACGATTCTCTAAAAGAAAAGTTGAAGAAAAACAAGGCTTTCCTAAAACATGCTATCGATACCGTTTCAGAGGCCAAACAACGAGTATCCCAGTTTCTTGATACTACACTTGAAAAGTCCATGTTGAGCTCTTTTGAAGATGCATTGTTGCTTGCCTATGCAGATAATATGAGTAAATTCCCTAAGTTCAGTTTTCCCTCGTTTGACTCCATCTATGGGGATAGAGTTATGGGCAAAATAAACAAGATGAAGTAGGGAACCGAGGCTATTGAAAAGGAGGACATTAATACCTTCCAGATTCTCTCTTTCGAAGTCACCTCTTTTGAAGTAGAATCTGACTCCGAAGATGAAGGCGACAAAGATGGTGCTCTTGGAGAATAAAGCGACAATGATGATGATAATGATGATGATGGTGATGGCGACAATGGAGGACAAGGTTCAGGTGGTGATAGAGGGGGCCATACTGAGACTTATGACAAGGATAGGGATGATAAACTAGAGCTTCAGAAAATGATCCATCTCCCTAGAAAGAAGTCCCGTCTGAATCTACCGAGCCCTTTGCTCCTCAAGAGAAGAGACCAAATCTATTACTGTAGAATAACTGAAAGGAATATAGCAGGTTTCTCAGACTTTTGTCATGATATCTCAGGTATGGGATTCTCTGTTTTAATATCTTTTACTTCAAGGATAGTAATAGTGTAAATCATTCATTTTAGATAAGGAAAAAACTACCATCCCTTATAAAACCAAACTTGAAAGAAAACAAGAAGAAATAAACAGATTATATAGGGAGTTAGACCGGAAAATAAGGAAGCACAATGTACTTTCCAATAAATATCATAGGCTTAATAGAAGTGCATTAGTGCCAGTGCCTTTTAAGAATCAAGAAGCCACCCCTACTAAGGAGAGCGCTCGCTTGCTATGGCGTCGTATTAAAAGAAAAACATGAGCTAATCACATTATTCTGGATGTTGATTGAAGAGAGGGATATTTTAGTTAACTTCTTGTATAAGGCCTATTGTAGACACCCAATTATCAACTTTTCATATTTAGGTGAATTTAGCGGCGGTATACTTAGGCACTTTCAAAAGAAATACTTGGGCGAATTTGGATCTGACCTGCATCCTGGAGCTTTTTGGAATTTACCACGAGTCAGATTCATTCTCAAGATATTCCTTTAGAAAAACTTCAGTACTATAAGGATCAATTTGTCTCTAAATTATTTACTAAGTCTATCTTGTATGAACCGGATGAATAATTGAAAACAAGTAATAATATATAGATTTGCAAATATTTGATTTGGTCTTGCTTTTACACTTAGCTTTATTTCATTATGTTATCACAGAGTGAGTTCATTAGGCCAACTTGTTTCTAGAGACCATTTATGTCAATATGTTAAACTAATAAGATTTTATCTTGAAAATGGATCAATTTTAAAATCTTCAAAATTAGCAAGATACTGTTTTCTTAGAGACTTACAAAAACTTTATATGGAATATCCTCGACTCAACTTTGATTTCCTTGGTGATGAAAAAGAAAAGCTACTTAAGGAAATTAGAACATTCTATACTAAGTTAATTTATGGCCATGATAGTCCTCAAGCTGGGGAGTGGGACCATGGCAAATGTCCCCCGGTGATAACTCCGGAGAGGCTAAATATTCCTTTTAATTCTCCAATAAATCTTTCTTCCAATTTATTGAATAAAGCTAGAGATGCTATTTCTCATCTCTAGATGTAAATCCAATGTCTAAATTATCTTTTAATTTCATTGTCATTTGATTTGTACTCTTTTATTATGATAATAAAGAGATTCTTGATGATGATTGACTTTATCTTGTTCTTTTCATTTAAATAGAAGTTACAATTATATACAGGTCCTCTCCTACTTGATTCAATGTTACGCCTCACTAGTCTTAGAGATAAGCTATTAAAAGAATTTGAAAGAAGTGTACCCCTGGAAGACATCTTAGTTGCATGGTTTCATGGCAATGCCTAAGCCTTAAGATGGCATAAATATATTTACTTCAGAAAACTATTATTAGCAATCTTGTAGATCAAATTTCCAATTTAGAGGCTGATGTCAAAAGTAAAGATGAGATGATTTCCGCACTAAAGCGATAAGTAAATTCGAACCCTTCAATTGACTTTGATCAGAAAATGCCAAAACTCCTCCAATAAATAAGCAATTTAAAGGTGAAATTGAAGCGCAGCCAAGCTCAATCTGAGTTATTGGAATATATTACGGGAGATAAGATTCCAGCACTACTCCTTCTATTTCCAGAACTATGAGGTCTATGGCCCTTGCTGCCTAAAAATTCCCCACAATGATCAACACTCCTCCTAGCTTAGACGAGAAGGTTGTGAGTGAATGGTGCAGGAAAGTTAAGTTTGAAGTGGCTAGGTATTTTGATGATAAAAAAATGCAAAATATTCACATAGTATAAATGAGTATGCCACTAGAATTTAAAAACATGAACGCGATAATTACTTCCTGCGGAAGAGCATCATAGAAATATAAAGAGAAAACAAGATACCTAAGGGTGCAAACAGAGTTTTCAACCGTGCTCTGAAGACTAACATCGATACAATCAACGATGCATATAGGGTAAGGAAGAAGGAAAAGAAACTTATGAGGTTCTTTGAGTCACAACTCGTCACATAGTTGATTCTTCGATTGTTCAGAATCTGAGCAAGGCTACTCAAGATATATGATAAATTTGTATTCATGAAATCTATATATTTATTTTTTTTATTTGTAAATAGTTGACATGTAAATCATATAAAATTTGTAAATATCACCTGATTTGTGATTCTTTCCAGTAATGTATTTTCTGAAATGCTTGTTTGATAGCTGATACTATAATTTTTGTGTTTGCTGAATCCGTCATTCTTCTTCGTTGTTTTGATTTTCTTGAAAAGTATGAAGCAAACAATATTTTCAGTTGTTAGCTTGAAACTAACATATAAGTCTATGTATATTATTTGCATAGATTAACAAATCATTATGTTAATCGCATGAAAAGTAGTTTGTATCAAATGTCTAAATCCTATCTTTAACCGTGATGAGAAAAAATTTAGAATTTAACTTTAACCACTTTGTTAGAATGTCTGAAGCTTGTTGATAGAAAACCTCGCCCCAAAGTTGGGGTATAAATGTTAGAGAGTAATTCTCTAGAGATAGTTAATAAAGAGCTAAATATGGTAGAGTCCAGAAACCGTTATCTGAATATTTGTAACAGAAACCAATAACCCATTCTTGGGTATTAATGAAATTTGAATACTTAGAAATCTGAGACACAAATTTGGGTATTAATAGAAACTTACAATAGTGATCTTCTAGAGAATTTTTTTTGACTCAGATTCGAGCATTTGGTATTGACAAATAGAAATCCATAATAGAAACCTCAAGCCTAGATTAGGGTATAAATATGTAATATCTTGAAATGCAGGTTCGGGTATGATAAAGACAGTTAGTGATGGATAAAGACCAAAAATCCAGATTCAGGTATTAGTAAATAAAGTTCTGAAGTGGAAGTCTGAAAACCCAAATTCGGGTATTAATAAGTGGAGTTATGTTCTACTCTTTTGATTTTGTCTTCTATGACATGTATGAACCCTTCAGGTCTTGTATATATAGGAGTAATCTTATTGGAAGACTGTTGAACATAGATGTCTTAGTCCATAATCGGATATGCCATTTCTCAGGCTTGGACATCTTAGTCTCTTATTTGATGAGCCTCTTCTTGGGCTCGAACATCTTAGTCCATTATTTGATGAGCCTCTTCTTGGCCTTGGAATTCTTAGTCCATTATTTAATGAGCCTCTTTTTGGTCTTTGACGTCTTAGTCTACTATTGTCTGGTGCTCTTGGTTAGCTCATCTTGGAGGCTGGAACCATGGATTTACCCAACCTCCCTCCAGGTGGTGATGTTACCTTGCTAGAGATGCGATCAAAGGCTTGTCAGATACTTTAACCTGTCCATAGCATGGTACGGATAAAGGCTTACTATGACCTCCCTCCAGAAGGCACCCTGCCTTGGCCATAGTGTGGCGCGGACAGGGGCTTGTTCGGTGCTTTACCATAGCCATGTTGTATTGTGAATATAGGCTTATTTTGTCACCCCTCGAGGAGGTGCCTTGACCTAACAAGAGGCGCGACCAAGGGCTAGTTCGAGGATTTAACCTATCCATAGCATGGTGCGGTTAAAGGCTTACTCCACTCTCCTTCCTGAAGGTGCTCTACCCTGGCCAACTCGGCGTGGACAGAGGCTTTCTACCATCTTAGGTAGAATACCATATTAGGTTGTATCGCAATGTAAGGAGTATTTTAGTTTCAACCATGTTGATCTATCTTAGGAAAGTAACTCTTATTGTTTTTCTCAGGTTCTCTTTACAAATTCACTAATCCTTTCTTGATAGAAGAAAGTGGTTATCATCTCCTCTAGGGCTCTACAATGATTGGTCTAATGTTCGTTCATTATATGATAGTGACAGTAGGATCCACCTAGATTCTTTTAATGTTTTGGCTTCTTATTCTGTGATCGCCAATAGTTAAGCTCATCCTTGGTTAGCAAGTAAACATTCTCCAAATATGTTGTTAAGTTGCACTCTTTAGGAAGTCTAGGCTTGAAATTTGTTTCTTGAGGTTAGGTTTTTGATTTTTTGTTCCTTGGCCCTATTGTTTTAGATTTTTCGATTACTTTCCTTTTTTCCACCCTTTGGAGTTCTTGCGTTAGAAGTGTTCTTGTTGTTGTTCATTGCCACTTATGCGCAAAGGCATTATAGTCAGTCATTATTTAATCTTCTAAGATTGTGCCTTTGGAATAGTTTTGAATAGTTCTTCTCATTCGAATGAACACATTATCACTTCCGTTTGTTCTTTTTCCTAAGGCAAAAATAGGGGGTGGGGACAATATGAAAGGGATTCAAGCTCCATTTCTTAGGATCGTATTATTCCTCTTTTTCTTGTTTATAATTCTTAGAGCTTCTAATCTTAGCCTTTGCTCTTCATTTTGGTTGGAATCCTTGATAATTATTGAGCAGAATCCTATCAAATGTGGTTCAGAAGACCCTTGATCGGATCTCTTGATTCTTCTAGCCACGATTAGACCAAAGTAGATAAGCTTAAGATTGAGTTAAGTGGGGTTGGACATAAGTAATGTTGGGTGTTTAACCCAATCGGAGGTTCAACCCCTCCTTCTAGCACCAAAATGTTAATAAGAAATCTTGTCAGCACCCCAAAGTAGAATTAAAGGTCAAGGTTAATCCCATTTTAGTTTTTCTTAGGTAATGGAAAAGAACATATTGTGTATTTTCTCTTTCAATTCTCTTTCAAATAGGTTGCTTTAGTAAGAATCTATTTAGAACAACCTTTCGACCCAGTTGAAATGGCTTGATTCTTTACCTAACAGCCTTTCAAGCCTGGTGAAATGATATTGGTGTCCCTTCGAAAGCCTTCCTTTCGAAACCATTGCAGAGCATAAAAGGATATCCCTGAGAATATGAGGTTTAGGCTTAATATAAGGGGTACCGATCTTGTCGAAAGCTTGATTGATTGATGGTTAATACTTCGATCATGAATCCGAAGTTAAGGTTTCGACCCTATCGAAAGCTGTAGATTTAATTGTCTTGAGATTAGATTGGAAATCTCAAGTTAAAGTGACTTGGTATCAGGTTTCGACCTTGTCGAAAGCTGATCATTAGCCACATTGGGTTAATCAAAGGTTTAAATGGATTGAGGATAGGTTACGACCTTATCGAAAGTATAATCCCAAAGGAAGGTAGCATGGAGTATATAACTGAGGTTACTTGTATATGCCAGGGTTTCGATAGGGTCGGAAGGGACCTTTCGATACGATCGATACCTGTAACACAAGGTTATATCTGAAATGGCATGAGAAACAATAAAGTCATAAGAAATACTGAAGACTTCCCTATCTTTCCTCAAAGAAGACTTATCACTCAAACTCCCCAATTCGATTTACAAATCAGGGTTTTACATCTCTTAGAATTGAAAAATACATGTTTTTAATGACTTGATTTGGATCCCCTAAACCTGACCCCTTGGCTATTATTTATAGATGCGGTTAGCACCTTTCGACCCTAATTCTTTTGACTTGGTTGAAAGGTGGCTACCATGTTGACTCTAGTATGCTTCCGCCTTTGTCAAAAGGGATGGTTGCACTTTTCTTTTCTTTGTTTCTTGTAAGAGCTTTCAGCTCTATCGATAGGCTTTATTCAATGTTTTCGAAGATGTTGAGATGTTGATGGTTTCGACACTGTTGATTGCTTCTAAACTCTTGTTTGGGACTTGATGCAGAACCTCCCTAGATAATAATGGTTTCGACTAGTTCGAAAGGGTTGGACTAGCTTTTGAAAGGGTTGTTCAGGCCAATACTTGCTTTTGTGTGGATTGAATGAAGGCGAAACTTTTGGTTTCGAATGGTTTGGCACTTATTTTGAAGAGTTGACCTCCAAGTATTCGAAAGGTATTGCTTTGACTCATTTGAAAGGTCTTCATGCATATGGAATCGCCTGCTTCGAAAGGTGGTCACTGAATGCGAAAGGGAGCTTATGACTCCTTTGACTCCTTCGAAATGTAAGAATCTTCTAGATCTTAAATGTAGCCTCCTTTTTACCCCTTCAAAAGGTTCTGAAGCTTTTGGACTTTGGCTGTAGCATCCCTTCGACTCATTTGAAAGGTCTAGTTGGAAACTTTTCCTCTTGTTCGTCTTTGACCTCTGCTCAAACCGGTTTTGACTAAGTCGAAAGGAGTTTTTGGAAGTAACAGTTTGTTTCTTTACTTAATAGCCTTTTGAGCTTGCTTAGATGATATAGTTATCCCTTCAAAAGCCTTCCTTTTGAAGCGGTTGCAAAATTCAAAAGGATAACTCTAAGAATCTGGAATTAAGACTTGATTTGGTGGGTTTCGACCCTGACGAAAGCTTAATTATTTAGTGGTTAAGACATGGATTAGAGATCTGGGATTGAGGTTTCGACCCTATCGAAAGCTATGACCTTAAATGTCTTTGGTTTGGATTGGGAATCCAGACTCAAAGTTTAGTGGTATAAGGTTTCGACATTGTTGAAAGTAGAAGTCTTTGGAAACGTGGCATGGAGTCTATAGCTGGTATTACTTGAGAATATAAGGGCTTCGTCCCAGTTGAAAGAGACCTTTCGATATGGTCGATAACTTTCTCGGCACAAAAAATATTTTATTGCTTAATTTCCCCTATTCAATTTACAAATTAGGGTTTTATAGCTTTTAGAATTAAGAAAAAACAAGTTTCAAATGGCTTAGTTCGGATCCCCCAAACCAGACCCTTTGGGTCTTATTTATAGATGCGAGTCAGCACCTTTCAACCCCAATGCTTTCAACTTGGTCAAAAGGTGGCTGTCGTATTGACTCTAGTATGCTTCTACCTTTATTGAAAGGAACAGTTGTGCTTTTCTTATCTACGTTTCTTTGTAAGAGCTATCGACACTATCGATAGGCTTTATTTAGTGGTTTTGACGGTGCTGAAATGATGATGATTTTGATGCTGTGAGTTGCCTCTGAACTCTTACCCATGACTTGATGTGGAACCTCCCTAGATAACAATGGCTTCGACTAGTTCTAAAGGCTTAGTTTAGCTTTTGAAAGGGTTGTTCATGCTAATACATGCTTCCGAGTGGTTTGAGAGAAGGCAAAACTTTTGGTTTCGAAAGTTTTAGTGCATATGTTAAGAGTTGTCCTCATTTATCTTCGAAAGGTGTTGATCTGACTCATTCAAAAGGTCTTCAAGCATATGGAATCATCTTCTTTGAAAGGTGGTCACTAAAGTGAAAGGGTGCTTTTGACCCTTTCGAAAGGTTGAGAATCTTTTGGACCTTGACTGTAGCATCCTTTCCACCCCTTCGAAAGGTTCTGAAGCATTTGGACTTTGGCAGTAGCATCTCTTCAACTCCCTTGAAAATTCTAGCTGGAGCCTTTTCCTTTTTTTCTTCTTTGTCTTCTTACTCAAACTAGTTTCGACTAGGTCAAAAAGAATTTTAGTGCTAACATTTGCCCCCCCCCACCCCTCGTGTAGGGGTGCTCTTGACTTTCCAAGTGAATCATGTCAAAACCAAGAATCTTCGCACCTTTTGCATTCTCTCATGAATCTGGATGGTTCATTTAAATCCGATTGAACGGCTTGCCACTATTGCGGACTTTTCCTATAAATTACGTCTTCTTCTTCTTCCTTTTCACTTATCCGCAAATGAGATTAATCTTAGAGAAAAATTAGAAACTTTAAACCTCCAGAAAATTCTCATTTTCCTTCACACAAATCCAAATACAAGTAAATTTTATTTATTTTGCCTCTGAAATTTCTCTCTCTTTTAATTTCATGATGGATTTTAATTTCTGAAATACCACAATTAGGATTTCAATTTTTGATTTGATTTACTAAAAAATGTTCGAGTTTTAACTTAGCTGGAAGTACTTTTTAATTCGATTTCATTATCCGATTAGATTTTCTCCTTTTTATTTTAAACCCAATTTCTGATTATAGTTATTGCCTTTTTTAGAAGATTTGAATTTTTATCTCGGTGATTTTTAAATAGTTGATTTTTGTTTTGATTCATTTGTTTATTAGTTTTTTGAATTCCTAGGTTGAAGTCGGGTTTGGGGAAGAAAGGATTTCTTGTTTTCTTCGCCCGAAAGCTTTGAATTTTATAGATTAAAGATTGGCTCCATAAATGTACATTTCTACCACTTCAAAAGGGATTAAGGTGACAACTTTTATTTTGCTTTCTTAGCCTTTTTCTTTTGGTTCAAAAGGTATTGAAGTGCAAATTTGACCGACCTTGTCGAAAGGTTATATAGTAAAGTAGCATGCAGTCACCCCTCTTGAAAGTAAAACGTTTCAACCTAGTCGAAATCATTTAGGTTGACTGAAATTTTGTTTTTAGCATGCTTTCGAAACTAAGATGTCCTTTCCACTCTATTAAAATCTTTTTTAACTAATGAGTCGCAACCTTCTATAATCACCTTTCTCCAATATTGTCGAAACGTTCTAAGTCTTTTTATTTTCATCAGTATGATTTTAACTCAGAAACTTTCGACTCAATGGGTATGTAAGGTTTCGATAGCTTTCATATTCCCTTATAACAACTTTGGATTGTAGGTTTCGACGGTGTCGAAAGGTTTTTTGTTTATTGAATATTGGTAGTATCTACTATATTTAAATTTTTAAGTTGGTTTTAATTATTCCTATTTAATAACATGGTTTCTATTGAGCTTTCGGCATTGTTGAAAAGTGCCAATTGGTCATATACTCTAACCCTTCCTTTCGACCTTGTTGAAAGCTCTGTGGATGTTCATATCTAGGATTTTGACATTGGTGAGAGGTGTTTGTTAAATGTTAATTATTTTCTTCCCTTCTAACTCTATCAAAAGATCTCTGATTTTTATCTCCAACATTCTTTCAAGAATTTGAAGTTTCATGGTTGGTTTTATGTTTAAGCTGCTATAGTATGCTTTTACTAATTGCGAAAAGAATGTTAGGTTCATAACAAACTGAAAATTTTAACAGAAACGTTTTCACTAGGCAGAACCATGAGCTCTTCGAAGAAAGTTGAAACCACTTCAAAGCATTTCTAATATCTACACAAGATGAAGTGGATGCCACTCTCAATGACTATGGAATTACCTATGTGGAAGCTATTCCACCTAGAGGAACTGACACTATCAACAACCCTCCTAAATTTTTCTTTGCATACACAACAATACACATATGGCATGGGGGGTTCTTCCATTCCTAGACTTCTTATCTTGGTTTCTATCTTATCTCAGAATTGCTTTAATCTAACTATCTCCAATGTATATACTTATCTTCTATCTTTGGAGTTGATGGCATTTGACTCTAGCCTCCTATTTATGAATGCTAAACTGTTAATCCTCCTCGTTAGATTAGTCAAGCTCAGCAATCTTAACCAACAAATCTTCAAGGAAAACCCTCCGAAGAAGCTGTTATCAGATAGGGTTAACAAGTTTAGAGACTGGGAGAGCCAATTCTTCTTCATCAAATGCTTCCCAAAAATCCACGGGATTTCCTCTACTCCCCGTAAGTTTAGATTTCATTATTTTCTTGCTATCTAGTACTTTTATTTTTTGATGTGTGCCTTATGCTAGGTGTTCCTACCAAAGAACTTAATGAGGTCTGCTACTTGGTGCCTTGGCCCGACTGCATAGGGTTGATCATGAAGACTAGACTCGATCATTGACGGTAAGGATGGTCACGAGATGGCATACATATGGCTGAGATATAATGTCAGAACAGTTGTGCCAGCCAAGGGTGAATACGGTCGATAGATAGGCAATGGAGGAAGTCGGAAGTCGGATTTATAAAATTTAGTTTTTTTGTAATAGGGGTCGGCATGGATAATTGGCCAAATTGGGTGAGATATGTATAGGTCGACATAAAATGTTCGAGTCAGCATAGAATACTTGGCAGGATTAGCATAATAGAAGGAAAAAAGATGGATCGACATAATAGAAGGAAACAAGATGGATCAGCAAAATAGAAGGAAAAAAGATGGATCGACATAATATAAGGAAATAAAATGGATTGGCATAGTAGAAGGAAACAAAGGGTTTAGCATGGTTCATTCATAGTCTATGGGTCGGCATAGGATGTTCAAGGGGTTCAGGTCGGCTTGGCTTGGCATAAAGAATATGGATAGGAGTTACATGGTATGTAACAAAGGGATCGGCGTATATTGGGGGAAGCAGAATGGGTCGGTATAACTCAGACCGAGTTAAGATTCAAACTAAAATATCACAAGGACTAGAATTCCAAGCATCCAATCGCCTTGATATTTGAAGCACCATCAATATAGACTATAAGAAAGCCACCATAGGGATGGTTAGCCCATACAAAACTCATGGAGGGGTTGGTACCGATCTCTATCCATTGAGAGTTGGGCTTCGCCCTTCCTATTGTGGGCCTATATAGTTGAGGCGGTCCAGATACTGAAGTTTCAGTCAAATTGGAGGCTGCCTTCATTTATAAATACGGGCATAAGGGGCCATTTTGAGGGACTTTTGGCTTGCAAGTGAAACTCTACCATTATAGTAACCAATCTCCTTTTATTCTTCCTTAATGTCTTTCTATTTCTTACTAATTATAATCATAATCAGGTGAACTGTGAAGCAATAAAGAAAGTATTCAAAGTAGACTTAGGCAATCAATATCAAGTGTATTTCCTCTATTTTCATTTAGTTTCTTCATTTATTCCTCTATTTAAAACAATCCTTGTGTGTTTATGGCCAATTTGGTTGCAAACATTTTGGTGCTTTCACTGAGAACGTTGATTCTTGGCTTATTAGGATTACCTTTGTTGCGACTAGATTGAAAAAATCCCGTAAGGAGATCCAGGTTCATTTTCAGAAGCTTGTAGATACCACTCAGATTTTTCAAGATCTAAGCAAAGGTATCTAAGATGGTATGGTGCACAGGATCTACTTCCCAAAATGTTGATGCTAACGAAACTTCCAGTGTCCGATAAAAGGGCCCAAGCTTCTGGCCTGCTAATGTGAATGTAGAGCCTATTGTAGTTCATAACCCCACTGATACCATTACTAGAGCTGAATTTAATGACTAGATGAGAGAGCCGTTAGAGAGCCGTAGGCTGCTAAACAAAAAGATCTAGATTAATGCCAACTTGATGAATCAGATTGCTCAATAACAAAACCAAGGCGTCAGAAGGGATCTTGCTTCTTACTCGGCATCAAATTGCTCAACTTCATTAGATGAGCATCATAGGCGTAGGCATCGCAGGGTTGAAGTAGCACATGCTAAGGTGGTGGAGCAACACTTTGTAAACCAACATGGTCTACCAAGACAGGTCGGTGTCGACCCCTACATAGGGATCAGTACCGACCCCTCTACAAATGGGACAATTCACCAAATTCAAATGGGGAATTGTGCCTAAGATTGATTTAGGAAGGTAGACGCTGGAGTATATTTGGATGCAGATCAGCTACCACACTGAGCTGATAATGAAGTGAATGTTCGGGATACACATCTAGAAGGAGATAGGCTAAGGAGACCAGAAATGCCCCAGAGACACCAGCATGAACATTCACACGAGATAGAGCACGACCACCACTTGGCGCTACCTATGTAGACATCGGATTCATCTGTAATAGTTAGACAGTTGGTGAGGGTAAACTAGGGCTTGACAAATGATGATTGGGGAGTCTCTAGGAGCCACACCCCAACTACTAACAGCTTTTATAGGTGGAGTATCCTAGAAGGTTTAACATGCCTATGATGCCTACTTATGAAGGGAAGACTAACCCCTGGCATCACGTCATGAGGTACGAATGGTTGATGAACTCAACAAGAGCGAATGATGTTACAAATGCAGATGCTTCCTTATAACTCTATTTGGGATTGCTACAATATGGTTCATGAGACTACCTCCATGATCAATCTCAAGATTTGACGAGCTGGCTACAAGATTCATGGAGCAGTTCTGAATTCATGTTACTCGCCCTAAAGATGTGATGTCGCTATCCAATGAAATCCAGGCTCTGGCGAAATCACTAAAGGACTGCTTATAGAGATTTCATGCTGCTACCACTAAAGTTAGTAACCCAAATGACCACGCAATACTTATTGCTATGACAAGGGGGTTAGCCAAATCCGAGTTTGGTGATTGGCTAGCTGAAAAACCGCCAGCCATGCTAGAGCGTTTCTACTCAAAGGCAAACCAGTTAATGAGGAAGGAAGAGGCCGGGTTGTCTCGAAAAAGCAATGCTACTAGGCCAAGCAGAGTAGCAGTACAGAGCAACATCACAGTAAAGCAGTCTGGCGAGAGTTCTTGAAAGGTTCAGGTCAAAGTTCAAAATAAGTGGGGTCAAAAAAAAAGGAGTGGAGAAGTAAATCCTGATCAGAAGAGGGAGCCTAGAAAGTGGAGGTCAAGGCTTCCTATATATAAAGACAATACACCTCTGAGTGCATCTTTGGAGAATATATATCTATCTACCTATAATACCTTCCAATAGAGGAAGTCACGTCCAAAATACTCGACTGAGGAACAAAAGCAAACCGATAAGTACTGTTGGTTTCACGAATGCTGAGGGCACAATACTGACGAGTGTAGGCACCTCCATGATGCCACTGAGAAATTGACTCGATAGAAAAAGTTGCAGCAGTTTGTCAAGAATCCACAAGATGGCGGATAGGGAACGTCTAATCTCAATTGAGGGTAAGCTCCACGCTAGCCCGAGGAACCCGCTCAGGCCGGTAGAAGGTTGGTAATAAACACGATAGTTAGTGGACCGCACCCTGCTGACAGGAGTTGGCAGGAAATATAGCGCTATGCTAGTTCAATGAGACATGTGGACTTTGAATGTTGTTCGAATACAAAGGATGGGACTCTGGCCAAGCAACAACGTACAATGACGGATGATATAATATTCAAAAGTAGAGATGCCGATAGAGTAGAGGCCCCTACTACTGATCCGATTGTTATCTCTGCCATGATTAGCCCTACTCTGGTCAGAAGATTTTTGATTGATTGTAGAAGCTATGTGAACATTATCTTTGAGAAGGCATATGATCAAAGGAGAGTGAAGGCTAAAGATCTAAAACCATCTAAGCTCGTATACACGGTTTAAATGATGTGGCAACCGAAGTAGTTGGCTAAGTTGAGTTGCCAGTGGAGTTTGGAGAAAGTGAGCGCAGAAGGGTGTGGATCCAACCATTCATTGTCTTGGATGTGGATTCACCGTACAATGTTTTCCTGGGCTGTCTGACCCTGATCGAATTTTAGGAAAGCATTGGCCCTGTGTTGTTTAACATTTAAATTTCCAACAGGCAATAGAGTAGGTGTTGTGCATGGAGATCAGGAAATAGGCCATGCTTGTTATGTGGTTGAGTTGAGAGAGGCCCAGTAGAAAGAGAAGTGAAAGGGTGTGCACGAGTCTGTCCGCACCCAAGTTACTAAAGATTGA
The DNA here is from genome assembly GCA_030737815.1 of Allium fistulosum. Classification (NCBI taxonomy): domain Eukaryota; kingdom Viridiplantae; phylum Streptophyta; class Magnoliopsida; order Asparagales; family Amaryllidaceae; genus Allium; species Allium fistulosum. The sequence continues at coordinate 649,313,248 of CM060905.1, read as the reverse complement.
TAAATAGCGCCTAAGCCTTGGCTTGGGCACCACAGTTGGTTCTATAGAGATATAGACCCGAGGGACGATGAGGAGGAACCCAAAGAGCCCAAGGTAGCACGGGCTAAATTGACGATTCATATTGCAGTCAGCCACGATGACCCATCGCGGGTGTTGATGATTGGATCACAACTCAGCACTTCGGTGATGAGAGAACATACTGATTTTCTCCAAGCGAATCTAGATATATTCGCTTGGACTCATTCTGACATATGTGGGATCTTGCCTACCCACTCAATCCATGCATTGAATATTGATCCGAAGTATGTCCCTATGAAACAGAAAAGACGAGGCATGGATCCGGAGAGATCCATTGCACTTAAAAAGGAGGTGGATAAACTCAAATTCAACGGATTTATTCGCGATGCCCACTATCCCGAAGGAATATCAAACCTCATGCTAGTATAGAAGGCAAATGGGAAATGGAGAACGTGCATTGACTATTCGGACCTAAACAAGACGTGCCCCAAGGATAGTATTCCCTTACCTAGAATTGATCAGCTAGTTGATTCGACTGCGCGGCACGAGTTGTTATCATTTATGGATGCGTACTTGAGGTAAAACCAAATCCAAATGCACGTCCCAGATCAGGAGCACACTAGTTTTGTCATGGATTTTGGATTATAATGTTATGTGGTAATGCCATTTGGATTAAAGAACGCAGGAGTGACCTATCAACGTCAGGTTAACCCGAATGTTTAAGGATCAAATCAGGAGAATGATGGAAGTCTAGGCGGATGATATGCTCGTGAAATCACAGCAATCAAACGACCACATTCGAGACTTAGCGGAGATGTTCAATATCCTACGATTTTATAATATGAAATAAACCCTCTGAAGTGCTCATTCGATGTTGCATCAGGGAAGTTCCTAGGATTTATTTTCAATGCATGAGGAATTGAAGCAAATCCAGAGAAGATTCAAGCCACTCGGGATATACAAGCACCCAGAACTCTTAAGCAATCCTAGAGCTTAAACGGAAAAGTCGCTGCTTTAAGTTGGTTCATCTCTAAGGCTACTGATAAGTTCATTCCTTTCTTCAATTTGATAAAGTTGGGGAGGAGGAATTTCGAGTGAACACAGGATTTTGAAAGGACATTCCAAGATTTAGTGAGTCATCTGGAGAGACCCCTTGTTTTGTCAACGCAGGTAGACCATGAGGAATTGTACATTTACTTAGCCGTATCACCACATGCCATTTGTGTTCCATTAATTCATGAGGAGAATCAGATCCAGAGACCAGTGTACTGCGTCAGTAAATGATTAAAGGGAGCAGAATGAAACTGCTCGAAAATAGAGAAATTGGCGTACTGCTTGGTGATCGCATCGTGCAAACTTCGCTCATACTTCTAGACACATCTAATCAACGTCTACACCAATCGGCCTTTACGATAGTCCTACAATGACCCAAGACGTTTGGAAGGCTGCTTAAGTGGATCATCGAGCTCAATCAGTTCAACATCACATATCTACGTCGTAGAGCTAAATAGGAATGAGCACTAGCAAACTTCATAGTAGAGTTTACCATGTAGGATGAGCCCCAAGAGAGCGGTATAATCCCTACTATACGATGGCAACTATATACCGTGGAGCATCCAATGATCATTTCTCTAGAGCGGGCATTATTCTTGTAACCCTTGAGAACTGGTCAATTTGCTATGCTTTGAAGCTTAACTTCCTTGCTATGAAAAATGATGCCGAGTATGAGGCATTGATTGCTGGACTTAAGCTTGATAGAGAGCTCGGGGTGAAGTTTATCGAAATCTTTTACAACTTGCAGCTGGTGGTGTACTAATTTAGAGGGGATTACCAGGCATAGGGACAACAGCTTGCCCCATATCTTACCGAATTCAGGAGTTGTTGGTAGATATCAAATAATACAACATTTCGCATATCCTGCGTGAGCAGAATAGAGAAGCTGACTCATTGGCAATGTTCGCGAGCATTAGTGATGCACAAAAGATGGGCTTGGTTCCAGTCGAGACACTACATACCCTAAGTATAAATGCGATGGAAGTTAATCAAGTACCAAAAACGGAACCTCAAAGTGAATCATGGATGACTCCATTTAAAGAATGCTTGTTGCATGGAATCCTGCCAGAGAAGAGGTACAAAAACCAAAAATTCCTTCGTAAAGCTTTGTTGTATGTTATGCAAGAAAAAGTATGTATAGAAAGGGGTTCTCTATTGCCATACTCCGGTGTATCTCCCGTGATAAGATAAAGCGTGTCTCGAAAGAGGTCCATGAGGGAGACTATGGCGATCACACTAGGGGGCAAACAATGCCAAAAAAGATACTCCATTATGGGTACTACTGGCCGACTGTGAACCGGGATGCCGCTGATTATATGCGACGATGCGACTAATACCCGATATATGCGAAAGTCCCAAGAGCACCGCCGATAGAGATCACACAAATGGTTAGTCGATGGCCATTAGCTCTATGGGGAATTAATATCATCGGCTCTTTAACAATTTCCAAAGGTGGCATGAGATATGCAATCGTCGCAGTTGACTACTTCACCAAACGTGCCAAAGCAGATCCGCTAGCTATGATCACAACCAAGAAAGTCATTAAATTTGTTGTTCGAGACATCATTTGTCGTTTCGGCCTTCTACGAACTATTGTGACTGATAATGGGACTCAATTTGATAGTGCTGAGTTTAAGGAGTTTTTCCGGAGGTATCGCTTTGAAAAGAGATTTGCGACCGTCGATCACCCTCAAGCGAATAGACAAGTTGAAGCTGTAAACAAGATTATAAAATCTATCTTGAAAAAGCGTGTGGAAAAGGCTAAAGGCCAGTGGGTGGATGAACTTCCTACGGCACTCAGGGCCTACATGACTACTTATATGTTTGCGATTGGCCACAGTCCATTTGCTCTTGCTACGGAGCCAAAGTAGTCATTCCTATGGAACTCAAAGTCCCTTCCTATCAGGTGACTTACTACAATCCCAAAGCAAACCAGAATCTCTTATTGGAGTCGTTGGACTTTATCGATGAGAAGCGTGAGGAGGCCAATTTGAGAGCAACTGCACATCGACACTGAATCGCCCGATACTATAATACTAAAGTCCAACTAAGAACCTTTGAAGTTGGCAACCTTGTCCTAAAAAAAAATTCTGGTTCCGTCGCACATGAGCCCGACATGGGAAGGGCCATACATCATTGAACAAAAGCTTGGAGAAAAAACTTTCAAGCTAGCGACTGTTGATGGTGTGACGCTTCAAAGAGCATGGAATTGCAAGCATTTATGATGCTATTTCATCTAGGCAATATCTTTCACATTTTAGTAGTATTTTATTTCAATATTTGCTTTGGCATTTGACTTTTTTGATATGTAATAAGAAAAGTTATTTCGTTCCTATTTTTATGATGAATAAAAGCTTGAAGCATCCTTTGCATAAAATTTTGTTATTGCATGTTATGTTGAGTATATTTTCGAACTGAGTGATATTGACATTTGAAATATGTGAAAAGATGTGTAGAGTTAAAAATCGACTAGTTATAACGATCCCCGACGAGATTGAAAAGGGGGGATTTGTAAGTTTTTCCGGTTGGTGATTTCAATAGATAAATCAAAAGGAAATTTTTGCAATGTGGAACAAAGGTCGCCAACGATAGGAGAATGACGAAAATCTCTAAGTCCATGATGGGGACTAGAGTACTCTAGTCCCTGAAGCGGACTAGAGTATAAACGATCTGACAAAATCCTCTGAGTCCTTGATGCGAACTAGAGTACTCTAAGACCCTGAAGCGGACTAAAGTATAAATGATTTGACAAAAATCTCTAAATCTTTGATGTGGACTAGAGTGCTCCAAGTCCCTGAAGCAGATTGGTGTATCAACGATTTTACAAAAATCTCTAAGTCCCTGATGTGGACTATAGTAATCTAAGTCCCTGAAGCGGACTAGAGTATAAATGATTTGGCAAAAATCTCTAAGTCCCTGTTGCGTACTAGAATATTGTAAGTCCCTATAGCGTACTAGACTATAAATGATTTAATGAAAATCTCTAAGTCCCTAATGCGGACTAAAGTACAGTAAGTCCTTGAAGCTGACTAGAATATAAAATATTTGACAAAATTCTCTAAGTCCCTGATGCGGACTAGAGTACTCTAAGCCCCTGAAGCAGACTATAGTATCAATGATTAAATGAAAATATCTAAGTCCTTGATGTGGACTAGAGTACTCTAAGTCCCTGAAGCGGACTAGAGTATAAACGATTTAACAAAAATCTCTAAGTCCTAAAGCAGACTAGAGTACTCTAAATCCCTGAAGAAGACTAGAGTATAAATGATTTAACAAAAATCTTTAAGTCACTGATGTAGACTAGAGTACACTAAGTCCCTGAAGCGGTCTAGAGTATAAACGATTTGAAAAAACCTCTAAGTCCTTGATTCGGACTAGAGTACTCTAAGTCCTTGAAGCAGACTAGAGTATAAACGACTTAACGAAAATCTCTAAGTCCATGATGCAGACTAAAGTACTCTAAGTCCCTGAAGCGAACTAGAGAGTAAACGATTTGACAAAAATCTCTAAGTCCTTGAAGCGGACTAGAATTTAAATGATCTGACAAAAATCTCTAAGTCCCTAAAGCAAACTAGAGTATAAATGATATGACAAAAATCTCTAAGTCATTGATGCGAACTAGAGTGCTCTAAGTCCCTGAAGTGGACTAGAATATAAACGATTTGGTAAAAATCTTAAGTCCTAGACTGTAGACAAAAAAATTCTAAGTCCCTAGACACCGGCTAACATGAAACCAAATGGGTGAACGGATGAGCTTCAGTCGTTTGTTATCCCACGAGTTTTGATCTTAAATCAACGAAAGAGGCTCGAACTGTTAGCAGCAAAATACAACCATTAGTTATAGCTCTGGCTTGGCATTGTTTACGACTTAAGATGGTGCCTATGGAGAGGCTTCGAGATCGAGATAGTGAATTATCAACAAAACTTCTGAGAATTTTTACAAGTACTTGAAATTGGAAGAATTTACTCTACTGTTGGAGTAATAATTCATAGTATGATTAATCAAAAAACAAAAACTTTTATTTACAATCTTAAAAATTCCTTAAAATTATTCGAATGTTTTGGATCCATGCTCGTGCATCTACTAAAAAAATAGGAAAGGAAAACAAATGCTTGTCTAACTTATCCTGACTAAGTATGATGACACAAGACGTTGATTATTTCTTCGATTTCTTCTCCTTTTTGGTTTTTTGAGAGTTTAGTTGGTTGAGCATCTCTTTCGAGACCCTTTTTCGCCTTTAGTGGAGGTACTTGAGGAAGGAAGAGGAACCGCAATAGGAATTTCTCCGTCAGGTAGGATAAATTGCAAAGGCCTATGTATAGGTTCTTCAATCACTGCCACATTGGGTTCACCCTTAACTTTGCATCTCGATTTTTCCTCTTCTTCAATTTGTTCTTTCATACTGAATTTAGTAGTATGCTCTAAAGAACACGTGACCACAATGTCATCATGCTCCTTAGTAAAAGATAGGTCTTCAGGCTTGTCCTTGTCGAGTGCCACAATCACTTAAGCATCGTAGCCTGGAGTATCTGTAGAAGCCGAAGCCTCGGCCACTTTTCCTTCCAGCTCTGTGTTGACATCGCTCCTAGGAGTTAATTCAAGATTGGGATGACCTACAAAAATTCATAAGAATGCTAGCATAAGTCTATAGCCGTTATGTGCAGAAAACGACAACTTTTTAATTCGAAGGAGTTTGATATTATTAATAAGATTTCTTGTCAACACCTCAAATTAATGCTAAGAAAGATGAATTATCTTTTGCATAAACAGTGAGCCTGATTCCCTTAGGAATTGCTTCTCGATTTTGCTTTGTTTGTTGATACTTCTCAAATCTGACTTTTCAATGACATCGAAAGGTATGGTCTCTGGGTTAAGTGACCGTTCGATCTTGTTGAGCTTGTATAAAGTCTCCTTCGAAAGCCTTCATTTAGATTAGATTTAAATTCCTTGAGTTAAGTCCTTTGAAGGTAGATTTTGACTTTGTCGAAGGCTTGATTATTAGCTTTCCTTAAGATTAGGCAGGAAATCTTATAATCTAGTGGATTTGGAGTAGGCATCAACCTTGTCGAAAGCTATGGGAACGACTTTCTTTGGATTAAATCTTTAAGTCCAGGTTTAACTGTTTAGAGAACAGGTTTCGACCTTGTTGAAAGCTTCAGATCAAAGAGTTGATGGTTTCAAAAGGTTACAAAAGTTATCTGGGCCTGAAGAGGTGCCGACTGTGTAGATATGTACCTATTGATGAAGTTAAACCTAAAATATAAAGGCACCAACAAAAGCTTTAGTAAAAAGTAAAGTAATCAATAATGCTCAAGACTTCTCTTTCTATTAACCAAGGAAACTTTACTTCATTAAATTCCTAAATAAATGATTTCGCGAATTAGGGTTATAATAATATATTCAAGAAAATGCAAGTTTGGAATGAGAGAAATAGGATACCCCAAAACGTGACCCTTTGTGTCTTATTTATAGGTACAGGTGGCCCCCTTTTCGCACCATTGCTTTCGACCAGGTCGAAAGGTCCTCCTTTTATATGCTGTTATGAACCTTTTAACCTTGTCAAAAGGTTTGCCCTTTATATGATGTTTGAACCTTTCGACCTTGTGGAAAGTTTTTCCTTTCATATGCGGTTATGAACCTTTTGACCTTGACGAATGGTTTGCCCTTTATATGCTGTTTGAACCTTTCAACCTTGTCGAAAACCATGCCTCTTTTCGACGCCGTCGAAAGGTATCCATGTTCTTCTTTTCATGCTCTAGCCATTCCTTCATTCTCTCTTAACCTTTCAACTTGGTCGAAAGCCATGCATCCTTTCGACATCGTCGAAAGGGTTTTTATCATTTTTTCTCCTTTGCTAATTTCTGAGTGTTGTTTTCTTCATAGCACCTTTTGACATTGTCGAAAGGTGTCCTGGATGGATCTTTGCCTCCCTATTGTTAATGGATGTAAATTTGGAGCCTTCAACATAGTCGATAGGTTGATCACATTGGTGTCAAAAAGATTCAATTGTCATTGGTTTCGACGTTGTTGAATAGCCTATGTTCTTGTTTTGATTTGATATAGAACCCTTTCAGGACCTTGCTGGTTTCGACTGATTCGAAAGGCTAACTACAGCTTTCAAAGGGGTTGCTAATACTTGCTTCGACTTCTTCACCTTCTTAAAAAGTTAAGAACTCCTAAGATGCCGTGAGAAAGGACCTTTTGACACCTTCGAAAGGTCTTGAAGCCACTAAACCTTGGTGACTGCATCCCTTCGACTCCTTCAAAAGATTTGGTCTGAACTCTTCTCTCTTGGTCTTTGTTTGAGGACCTTTCAACTCAGTCGAAAGGTGGATTTTTTACAGTAATATTTGCCCTCCCTTGCTAAGGGACGCCCTTGAATTTCCAAGTCATCAATGTCAAAACATAAAAACTTCCCGCCTCTTGACCTTCCCGCGTTGATCTGGGCTGTTCATTCAAATCCTATCCAATGGTCGATAATCTGTGCGACTTTTCTTATAAAGTAAGTTTCTTCTCTTTCGTTTTCTTTTACCTACAATCAAAATCATCGAGCAAAAGTAAAAGAACTCTCCTAAATTTCCTAAACTTCGCTTTCTAGAAATTAGGGTAATTTCCAAATTCAAACCGTAAGTTTAGATGAATCTCTATTTCTTTAGTTTTTATTCGAACTTCATTCATTCTTTAATTAAATTTCAATTTCCAGATCCCAAAATTGAAATTCAACTTTGGTTCAGCTTATCGAAAAAATTCCTCTTAATTCAGTTTCTTAGATTAATAGAATTCATTTCTTGCTTTGTATTTTGAGGTTGACAGTGGTTGTTATTGAAAATCCCTATATCGGTTTAGTTCTTATTCCAAAAAATTTAACTTTTGCTCTTAGTTTGTAACCTAGGTTTTTGATTTGTTGATTATCTTTATACCTTTTAAAATTGAGTTAGTTTTAATTTCTTTTTGAGTTAGTTTGGTTAAAAGGTTTGATTTGCTTGTTCTTCAAGAAATTTTTGAAACCTGGATTTACAATCAAGTTAGGGGTTAGTCAAACCCAATTAAAATACGGAAGCTTCTCGTGTACAGATATTAAATTTGGTGGCATAAAATGACCTTTCTACCCCTTCAAAAGAGATTGAGACGGAAATTTGGATTTGCTTTCTAAGCACCTTTCGATAGGGTCGAAAGGTGTTGTGGTGTCAATTTTATCAATGTTGTCGAAAAGATATGTGGCTAAGTAGAGTGGATCTACCCCTTCAATATTCTAATATTTTGATTTAGTTGAACCCTTTGACCCCTTCGACAACATTGACCAGACCTTTCGACGATGTCCACAACATTAATATTTTTACTTAGGCATTCTAAATTATTGGTTTCGAAAATGTTGAAAGGTCTTGTCGCTTAGCTTTATGTTACGCTTGTAGTGTATCCAGGTTCCCATAGAGCTTTCGACTTTGTCAAAAAGTGATGAATGGATTAATGTTACATATCATCCTTTCGACTTTGTCGACAGCTCAAGGAACACATAGTATTATTTATTTATTTTTAGGCTTCCAAAAATGTTGAGGTATTGTGGTTTAAAGTTAATGCTATTGTCTTTTCGACATTGTCGAAATTTGATGCAATTTAGTTTCTAACATAAACTGTTTGCACAACCTTAAAGCTTTATCTTTGCTTCCATGTTTAAATTATCTAAGTAGATTTCTTTGTTTATTTCTCAAATGCATTTCAAATCCATAAATAACCAAGGATTTTATCTAAAACGTTTTCACTTGGCAGAATCAGGAGCTCTCCTAAAAAAGTTGAAACCATTTCTAAGCGTTCTTCAATTGCATCCTAAGATGAAGTTAATGCCATCCTTGAGGATTTTAGTATCACTGGAATTTTAGCTATTCGTCCTCGGGAAGCTTACACCGTCAACAGCCCTCCCAAAGGGTATTTTTCTTACACTGCCATCCACATATAGCATGGTTGATTCCTACCTTTTTTAGAGTTCCTATCTTCATATCTATCTCATGTTGGAATCGCCCTGATCCAGCTGTCTCCAAACATTTACGCTTATCTCCTTTCTCAAGAGATGTTGGCGTTGGAATCTGTGCTCCCTTCACACAATGCTAGAGTGCTAAACTTCTTAACCAAATTTGCAAGGCTGAGCAATCTCAACAACCAAATATACAGAGTCAACCCTATAAGAAGTTAATATCAGATGGCAGCCTTTGCAAAATCTAAGAAAACTTTTAAAAGAAAACTGATGGAATTTCTTGAAGGTGTGCCACTGGAGAAAGTGGTTAAAATCATTGATGTGGAGGAAGAGGAGGAGCGCTTATCTTTTGATCAAGTTTTGAAGAACCCTATTATTGAAGCCCTCAAAGATAAGCCAGAACAAACCCCACATATTCCTGACCTTTTTCCATGCATCTACATTTCTGTTTCCCTAGCCGCACTTGAGCGGATGCAGCTAGGTTTATTGGCAACTTCTTCGATGAAACAAAAACCTCCGAAGTCATCACCATCTACTCCTCCATCTACAAATTTTGAAGAACTAATCGAGCTCATCTTGCATTTTGAATCCTTCACTACTTCTTGTCCGGACTCTTTCACTCCGGACTTGGCGGGGAATTTTTTCTCTCTAATGGAGAATCAAATTTTGGTGAGCTCTTATTCAGTTGACCTTATCATCATTAGTTTTCTATAATAGCTAACTTGTTTTACACTTCTCACTCTAGATTTCTAGGAGTTGGATAGCTCTGAATGGACACGTTTCAAAGACTTTAGCCGGATCCTCCAAGTTGCAAAAGGAAAATTTTGAGCTTAAAAATCAAGTTTCCTCCTTGACCGCTCCCAAAAATGACGCTTCCATAGAGTTGGAGTAAGTAAAAGCTTCCCTTTCCAGGGTCGAGGCTGATTTAAAAGCAGAGAAGTAGGCTAACCAACTCACTATCGATGGAAAATTTACCATAGAGCTCACTTTGAAAGATGTAGAAGATGAAAAGGCTCGCCTAGTTGCTAAGAGCACTTCTTTGAAAGATAAATTCAAGAAGACCAGAGCTATGCTTAAACTCGCTTCTCGTACCCTTTCTGATGTCAAGCAGCAAGTATCTTAGTTTACCAATGTCACCCTAGGGCCAATGTTGCTAAAGAACTATGAGGATGCCCATATGCTTGCATATACTGACAACTACAAGAATTGCCCTTACTTGGCTTTCCTTCACTTGATCCCGCCCTGGTTGAAAGGGTGATGAGAAAAATCAATTGGATGAAATAGGGTGTTGAACCTATGGGCGAGGCAGAATTAAATGCTACTGAAATTATTTCTTTTGATGTCCCCTCCTTAGAAATTGAATCGGACTCTAAGGAGAAGGGTGACCAAGATGATACCTCTAAATAAAAAGATGATGGTGAAGGAGATGGCAGTGATGATGACGACGACTGTGATGATGACGATGGCCCTGTTGGAGGCCAAGGTCTTGATGGAGATAAAGGTGATCCTTTTGGGGCCTCTGAAAAGAATGGGGCCGACAGAGCTGAATTTCCCACAACAGAACCATCTCCCTATAAGGATATGCTACATGCATCCTCTGGGCCCTCTGCTTTTCTTGAGAAGGAAACTGCTCCCGTTGATATTGAGGATCCAAAAGGAAAGGAGCAGGCATCTCAGGCTTCCGTCCTAGTTTCCCCAGTTAAGGAATTCCCTATTTAAACATCTTTCTCATTGAAGATAATAATTAGTGTAAAATCCTTCATTTTAGATAAGGAGGAAGTCCCAATTTCCCCATAAAACAAAACTTGAAAGGAAACAAGCCGAAATTCATAAGTTATATTGGGAGATAGATAGACAGATGAAGGAGCATAACATACTCTCTAAAAAGTACAACAGTCTTGACCGAAGTACCTCTGTTCTTGCATCCTATCAAAGGGATGTCCCGTTACTAAAGACAGTGCGTCTCCAATACGACGCTCTCTTAAAGAGGAATCGAAAGTTGCTTACTTTGTTCTAGATGATGATCGAAGAAAGAGACATTTTAGTTAACTTTTTGTATTAGCCTTATTATAGGCATTCTATTATAGATATTTCGTACTTAGGCAAACTCAATGGGGGTCTACTCAGACATTTCCAAAAAAGATACTTAGATGAATTCGAATTTGACCTGCATCTCGGAGCTTGTTGGAACTTACCATGGGTCAAGTCGATTCCTCAAGACCTCCCCCGTGAAAAGCTTAAGTACTATAAAGATAAATTTGTTTCGGTATTTTTCTATAAATCTATTTTGTATAGGCCAGATGAACGATTGTAAATATGTAACAATTAATTGATTTATGGATATATGTTTTTGCTCTATTTTCTATGCTTAGCTTCTCTTTACTATACTATTTTAGAGTAACAGTTCTTTAGGTCGACTCATCCTTAGCGACCACTTAAGCCGATATGTTAAACTGAGAAGATTTTACTTTGAAAACGCATTAATTTTAAAGACTTCGAAATTATCAAGATATTGCTTTATTAGGGATTTAGAAAAATTGTACTTGGAATACCCTCCCCTCCACTTTGACTTCGTCGGTGATGAGAAGGAAACATTCTTTAAAGAAATTCGAACATTTCAATCTAAGTTAATTTGTGGTCACGATAGTTCTCCAGTTGGAAGTCGGACAATAGCAAATATCCGCCAGCCATAACCCCGAAAGGAGTTATTAATTCTCTAGATAAAGTTAGGATAGTAGTTTCTCAGCTTTAAATGTGATCAAAGTGTTTATTGCATCTTTTAACTTTATTGCTATTTGAGTTGTAATCCATTTCTATAGTAATAAAGATAACTTTTATCCCGATCTTGATTTATATTTCATTTCTTTTGCTTAAATAGGAGCTACAATTATCTATAACTTCCCTACCTCCTACTTTATCATTGCGTGTCGATGCTCTTATCGAGAAATTGTTGAAAGTGTGCGGAGGGATTATGGTTCATGATGAGGCCTTATTAGAATGCTTCGGTTGTAACATCGAAGCTGTAAAATGGCACATGAGGTATTTTCTTCAAATAAACCATCGCCTATGGTCACAAAGATCACATCGCCTATCTTGCAGCCAAAATCAAGAATAAGGATGAGATGATTACCACACTTAAATGACAAGTGAAGACAAATCCCACAATCAATTTTGATCAAAAGATGTCTGAAATTATTCAGTGAATAATTGATTTGGAGTTAAAATTAAAAGACAGTCAGGCGCAATGTGCCTCTTTAGAGATTATTTTAGGGGACAAAACTTCAAATATTGATTTTGTGGCCCCTCAAGCAAGCTATTAAGCCTACAAGGTCAAAACTTCTCGCGACATAGAAATTTATAACTATACTTAACCCTTCCTCGGGCTTAGATGATAATGTGATGGGGAACTGGTGCTGGAGAGTGAAATTTGAAATAGCCAAGTCTTTTGATGAGCAGTAGAAAATGAAGTACTCCCAGACTATTAATGAGTACGCTGCCAAGAACCAGAAGTTAGAGCACGACAACTACTTGCTTGACAAGGGCATTGCAAAGTTGGAAAGGAAAAATAAAATAGTCAGAGCTGGAAGTAGAGCTTTTAACCATGCCTTGAAGACTAACATTGATGCAATTGACGATGAGAATAAAATAAGGAGAAAGGAAAAGAAACTTAAGGAAGTTCTTAGTGTGGCCATCCGACACATACTAGATCCTTCAGTTGCAGAAACTCTTGACTATGCCGCCCAAGATTTGTAACTCATCTATTTGTTTGAGCTATCTAAATCTATCTTGTATATAATTCTGTTGTTTTGTAAATGATTTCATAACTTATGTAAATCACAGAAAGTTTGTAATTATCACCTGATTCATAATCCTTTCTATAATGTCACTTTTAAAATACCTTTGAATTGCTCACTCATTGACTTTTAGACTTGCTGAATTTTTGTTATTCCTTGTCATTCTGATTTTCCCAGAAAACATGTAGTAAACAATATTTCTAATTGTTAGCTAGAAATTAACATATTTGTCTATGTTTACTTAGATTTACAAATAATCTAGCTAATTTTATGAAAAGTAGCTTATTCTAAATGTTAAGATCTCATTTTTAAACATGATGAGAGATGATCAATAATTTAACTTCTTCAACTTGGCTAGAATGTCTGAAGCTTGTCAATAGAAAGTTCCGCTTCATCATAGGGGCATATATATTAGAATGTACCTCAATCTAATAACGAACCTGATTTAAAAATCAATGTCTGAAATTTTAAAGTAGTAACTCTTCGACCCTTTCCTTAACATTAATGGGATTTATAAAGTTAGAAACCCATAGTTCCCTTTTAAAAAATCTTAACAACAATACTTATGATAATATTCCCTAGCCCAGATTCGAGCATTTGGGATGAATAGAAATCCAGTGATCTAGCACCCTTATTAGGGATTATATAAGCAGTAGAATTGATACCCAAATTTGGATATAATAAGTTATTGATTGATAAAGACTAGAAACCCATATTTGGGTGTTAGATGATGAAATTCTTATACGAAAGACCTAAAACCCTAATTCAGGTATTAAGAGCTAATGTTTAGAAATAAGAAACACAAATTTGGGTAATATTAAGTGGAGTTCTGTTCTACTCCTCTGCTTCCATCTTCTTTGAGATGTATCAACCCACCAGGTTTTGAATATATAAAGAAATAATTTGATTGGCTACCACTTGAGCTAGGACGTCTTAGTACATGATCGGATATGCTTTTTCTCAAGCTTGAACATCTTAGTTCACAATTTGATGAGCCTTTTCTAGGGCTTGGACATCTTAATTCTTGGCTGAATGTGCCCCTTTTCGAACTTCGATACCTTAGTCCATTATTTGATGAGCCGCTTCTTGGGCCGGGACATTTTAGTCCATTGTTTGATGGGCATCTTCCTAGGCCTAGATGTCTTTGATGGGCCTCTTCTTAGGCCTGGACGTCGTAGTCCATTGTTGTCTAGTGCTCTTGGTTAGCTCATCTTAGAGGGTGGAACCAAGGACTTACCTGAGCTCCCTCTAGGAGATGCCCTGCCGTGGCCCTTTTGCTGCGCGGACAGGGGCTTGTTCGGTGCTTGCCATCTTATGGCGTGGATGAAGGCTTACTCCATTCTCTCTTTAGGAGGTGCCTTAACCTGATCACAACATGGCGCAGATAATGGCTTATTCGGTGCCTTAACCTTGCCAGCTTATGGCGTGGCTAAAGGCTTACTCCATCCTCCCTCCAAGAAGTGCCTTGGCCGAACCAGAAGCGCAGCCAAGGGCTTGTCCGGTGCTTTAACCTGGCCATCTAAATGCTTACTTGCCCTTCCTCCAAGAGGTGCTATGGTCATCTCGCCGCGGACAGAGGCTTTTCTACCATCTTAGGTAGTACCCAAATATGAGGAGCATTTCACTCCCAACCATGTAGATTTTTTCTTTACAAAAGTAGACCTTTATTAATCTTTTCACAAATCCTTTTTACAAATTCACTGCCTTTCCTTGCTTAAGGAAATTTATGATCATCCCCTCCAAGGCTCTACAATGGTTGGTTTCATGACCATTCAACATAAGATAGTAGCAAAAGGATCCTCCCATGTTCTTTTCATGTTTTGGCCTTTTTTTGTGATGGCCAATAGTTAGGCTCATCATTTGTAAGCAAATAGACATTTTCCATAGATGTTAAGTTGCATTCCTTTGGAAGTGTAGATTTGAAGCTTGATTCTAGCGGATGGCCCTTTGACTTTTTGTTCTCTGGCTTTATTGTTTCATGCTCTTCAATTGCTTTTCTTTTTGCTACCCTTTGACTCTCTTGAGTTGGAAGTGTTCTTATTGCAGTTGGTTGCCATTTGTGTGAAAAGGCATTATAATCATTCATTATTTCTTTCTCAAAGATTATGCTATTGTTGAATTATTCTTCTCATTTGACTAATTAAAGATATTGTCACTTCCATTTGTCCTTTTTTCCAGTGCAAAGATTAGGATAGGGCCAATAGAAAAGGGGTTTAAGCTCCTTTTTTTAGGGTCATAAGATTCTGCTTTTTCTAATTTATAATTCTAAGAGCTTCGAGCCTTAGTCTTTGCTCTTCATCTTGATTGGAATCCTTTATGATTATTTGGGAGAAACTTATTAAACGTGGTTCAAAAGACCCTTGTTCAGACCGCTTAATTCTTCTAGCCATGATTTTCCAATGCAGATAAACTTGATGTAGGATTGATCCAAGTGGGGATAGATAATAGTAGTGTTAGGGGTTTATCCAAGTTGGAGGTTCAAGCACTCATTCTTGCACCAAAAATGTTAACAAGATATCTTGTCAATGTCCAAAGTAATGCTAGGAAAGATGAATAATCTTTTGCTTGAAAAGTGAGTGTGATTCCCTTAGGAATTGCCTCTTGATTTTGCTTTGTTTGTCGACACTTCTCAAATCTGACCTTTCGATGACGTCGAAAGGTATAGTCTCTAAGTTAAGTGACCTTTTGATCCCATTGAGCTAATATGAGGTCTCCTTCGAAAGCCTTCCTTTTGATTAGATTGAAATTCACTGAGTTAAGTCCTTTAAAGGTAGGTGTCGACTCTGTCGAAGGCTTGGTTATTAGCTTTCCTTAAATTTTGGCTAGAAATCTTATGCTTTGGTGGATTTGGAGTAGGCATCAACCTTGTCGAAAGCCATGGGAACGATTTCCTTTGGATTAAATTTGTAAGTCCGGGTTTTAATGTTCAGAGAACATGTTTTTACCTTGTCAAACGCTTTAGATCACAGAGTTGATGGCTTCAAAAGGTTACAGAGTTGTCTAGGCCTGAAGAGGTATCGACTTTGTCAATAAGTACCTATTAACGAGGTTAAACTTGAAATGTAAAGGCTAAACCAACAAAAGCTTTAGTAAATAGTAAAGTAATCAATAATGCTCAAGACTTCTCTTTTTATTATCCAAGGAAACTTTACTTTATTAAATTCCCAAATCTACAATTTCTCGGATTAGGATTACAATGCGTTATTCAAGAAAATACAAGTTTGGAATGAGAGAAATCAGATCCTCGAAAGCATTAATTAATTATAATTAATCAACTTAAGATTAATGTGATTAATTAAGGGATTGGGTAATCAATTGATAAGTAATTAATTTAATTGGAAATTAAATTAAATTAATTAGAAATTGTTTGACTAATTAATCTTGCTTATAGATGATTGGATTATATTGAATCCCTTGGTTGTTGATAATCTTTGATATGTGTTATGTAATGCTCTGTAATATTCTGTTTGAGCTATGATAAATGTAATTTATTTATCTATGATGAATTTACATATTTATCTATGAATCTGTGAATGAAGATAAGCGTTATAGGATTATACTGCTTATCATTATTAATGTGCTTGGATCTGTGATGGTTGATGATATGTGTGATGATTGATGATATTGTACTGTTGTGTAAAACCCTTGAACTACACACACACTCACACAAATATGGAATTCACAGGAAATTGGTTAAGTCATGGGTTTTGAATTTAATATTATTTTTAAAATTGAATTTTGAATTCAAAATGGTTTGGAAGTAAAAATTTGGTTAAATATGAAAAGCTTTTGAAAGGGAAGTTTTGAAATGAAAATAACTTAACTTGAATTTGAATTAAAATTTTGAAGTTGAATTCTATAAGTTTGAGATTTCCTCCAAACAATCTTATATATAGTTTAATTTGATTTCTAGAGATTTGGGACTTAAAAGACAAAATAATTCCTTTATTTTTCAAATGATAATGGCTTTCATATAAAGAAAGAATTTCCAGTTTTTGTTGAAAAGATTTCCAAGTTATGGTAAATCAAGATCGGGTCATCACAAGTATTTCCAGATCATCAAAACCAAAATTTCCAGATAAAAAAAATTCAAAAGCAGGCTCTGTTTTCAGATTCTAGGTGAGCAAACTCTTAAAACTATATATGTAAATTGGTTTGCATGTGATTAATATTGAAGTAAAGTTGTGAAATATGTTTGAATGGGTATAAATATGTATGTATGTATGTATGTATATGTGACTGTGTGCATACAGGCATATATCTCTGTTTATATATTAACAAGATTTGAAAACCTGTTCAAAAAGAGAGAAAAAATCAAATCATCCCATCTAAATGATTTTAGGTTTTGATCTCTAAATGAAAGTGATTATAATGATGTAATACTAATTTTAAAAATGGTTACAAGTATATTTATTGAATAAATATTTTAAAAATTGGAAATTACAGTAATGAACATTTTAAATCAGAAAAATCAAGTATTATAATTTCAAGTTTGGATCATAGGATTACATTCATACTACAAAACTATGAATTTTAAAAATAAAATCATAATTTCTAGTTAACCAGGTTTTCAAAGTTTTAAGTAACCAGATTTTTAAATAAAAACATGATCAAGTTTTAAAGTGTATAAGTTTTTCAAAGAAATGTTGACCCGGTTTTCCAAAATATGTTTATTAAAACAAGTTTTAAACAAGTTCTAAGGATTTAATTTTAAGGTTTTAATGTTTTAAAATTGTTTTAGTTTAAAAAATGATATTAGTAATTATCATATTAAATATCTATTTGTTTTCAAATAAAGGGATATGATTGAGTAAGTGATTAATTAATTAATATGATTATTTATTGATGAGGTCACTCTTTTGCGCCCTTGGTTTCGACCGGGTCGAAAGGTCCCCCTATTATATGCTGTTATGAACCTTTCGACCTCATCGAAAGGTTTTCCCATTATATGTTGTTTGAACCTTTTGACTTTGTCGAAAGATTTGCATTTTATATGCCGTTGTGAACCTTTTGACCTTGTCGAACCTTTCGACCTTGTCAAAAGGTTTGCCCTTTATATGTTGTTTAAACCATTCCACCTTATCGCAAGCCATGCCTCTTTTCAACATCTTCGAAAGATGTCCTTGTTCTTCTTGTCATGCTCTAGTAATTCCTTCATTCTCTCTTAACCTTTCAACTTGATCGAAAGCCATTCCTTCTTTCAACGTTGTCGAAAGGTTTTTTATCATTCTTTCTCCTTTGCTGATTTCTGAGTGTTGCTTTCTTCATAACACCTTTGGACATTGTCGAAAGTTGTACTGGATGGATCTTTGCCTCCTTGTTGTTAGTGGAAGTAGATACGGATCCATCGACATTGTCGACGGGTTGACCACATTGGTTTTGAAGAGATTCAGTTGTCATTGGTTTCGACGTTGTTGAGTAGACCTTGTTCTTGTTTTGATATGATAAAGAACCCTTTTAGGACCTTACTAGTTTTGACCGATTTGGAAGGCTTACTATAGCTTTTAAAGGGGTTGCTAATACTTGCTTCAAATTCTTCACCTTCTTCGAAAGGTAAGAACTCCCTAGATACTATGAGAAAGGACCTTCCGACAACTTCGAAAGGTCTTGAAGCCACTAAACTTTGATGACTGCATCCCTTTTACTACTTCGAAAGGTTTGGCTTGAACTCTTCTCTACTGGTCTTTGTTTAAGAACCTTTTGACTCGGTCAAAAGGTGGATTTTTTGGAGTAATAGATATGATACCGGCATCCAGTTGGCTTTCGGTCGTCACCGAGGTGTTCCCTTCAACGATGGGAGACAACATGTGTGGGCCAAGTCCGGGCTTGTTTGGATCATAACCAACATGTTGCTCCATGGGTTGAAAAGATGATGTCCTTGCCAGCTAAATAGGTGGAGGACCCTGGAGCTCAGTTCCAAAAGACCATATGATATCTTCTTTTTCCTTAGTCAGTGTAGGAGTTTTGCCGAATTGAAGTTTCATGGCAGCCAAGTCAGACGGTTCATTTCCATGGAGCACTTCTTACACAAGCCTCCCTTCATCAAGCTCCGCCACTCCTAACTCTTTCTTCTTGATCTTTGTAATGATCTCCCAAGCTTCGGTGAGCGATTCAAGAGAGCCTTCACTTAGAAAGGTCAATTCGTGGTGAAGGAGAAATTTTGCATTATATTTGGCAATGAGCGGATCAAATAAGTGCTTGATTTCTTCCTAATCGGACTCAATCGCTACCTTAACACGGGAGTTGGCTTCTATAAGCACATCTTTCCTACCCTCTTCATAGGTGGCTTCTTTCAAGACTTCAATTTAGGTGAGTTGTTCATCGAGTCTCGTCTTTCAATTCCTTGTTTCGAAAATCTCCTCGTAATATTTCTACGACACCACCTATGCCTCAACTTTTTCCTCCCTCTCTTTGAGAATAATTTTCCTAGCTCCTCAACGAGGCAGACTAAGACATCTTTCTTCTTTGGTAAGGAGTCTTTCTGAAAGCCAAGGTGCCACTGGATTGAAGTGTAGCATCCAGTTCCCTCTTATGTGAAGTCTCTAGGCTACTTACTGCCTCAGTTGTTTCCTCAGCATTTTTCTTCACCTCGGCAAGTTGAGCCTTAAATTTGAGCAGCTCGACATCTTGGTGTTTGATAATATCTTTGTCATGAATTGCCTCTAACTCAAGGCAGTCGATTTCATGCCGGTGCTTAATGGAAACTTCGAAGACTTTTTCAGCTATGTGAACGAATGCTACATGCTGGACGTACACGTCATTCATACATGCTAATGAGCTCTCTTTGGAACTACCAAGAATGAGTGTATGGAGGGGAGGAATTTGAGTCCATCAAAATATATTTTTGGAAAAGTAGCTTTGAGTTCAACTAATTTCTCCACTATTGTAGGATCTTGGGTAGGAATTGGAGGGATTTGTTTAGACATAACCAGTGGATGTGTAATATCCCGGAAATTTGGGACAATATCAATTTAATAATCTGTTTAAATAATTAAATTGATTGATAATTTTTAATAATAAATATTTAAATTGATTAAATAATCTAATTAAATGAATATTTAATTAGTGAATTTATCCTTTAAAAAAATTAATAAGATTATTTCTATTTATAATGTATATACAATTGTATATATTGTAAATGGATAAGCTTGGATTTGGAATTTAAATAATAAATAAAATCTTGTTTTAAATTTCTAATATATATATATTGATAGTTTGGAGATTTGGATTTATTTAATATTAGCTTTTCAAAGTTATTTAAAATAAATATCTATATGGTTTTAAATAAGATTTATAATAAGGTTTAATTTATTTTCTTTTTAAATATTGTTATTAAATATGATTTAAGAGTATATATAAGTTTAAAATACCATTTATATATGATATGTTAATTCATTTAATAAATAGTAGTAATTTATAATCTCTTTTATAAATTATTTTAAAATTGATTAATGAGTTATTTTCAAACAATATTAATAGTATATTGTTTTTAAATAAATAGATCTTAATAAAATAAGGTTGTTATTTTCAAATTGAATGTGTTGTTTTAAATTGACTTTAAATTGGATTTTAAATATAATTTGAGTTTGAATGTAAATTAGTTTTGAAAATCAAAGGTAGATATTTTAAAATATTTGGATTCAAAAATACATGTATAAGCTTTTATTTATACATATACAATTGATTTTATTTTCTTTTAAAAGTAATTTATAAATAGAGAAGTATTTAAGTAAAGAAAGAAAAAGCTTTTATCTACATTTAAAATAAATATAAACTAACTAAAAAGACATGTGTTAGTTCCTAAGGCTTTAATATAATATGTGTTATAAGATTAAGGCATAAGAAAGACAAGTGTCAATCTTTTTAATTTCCATTTTTCTTTTGTTTTAATAAATCATTTTTACTTATATATACATCTATCTCTTATCCTCATTTTTTTTCTTTTCTATCTTCTTCAATTCAAAAGACAAAAGACTTCAGCCTATTTTCAAAAACCAAAATCTGAAGTATACTCAAACAAAATTCTCAAAAACTAAATCTGCAACTTAAAGCATCTTTTCAAAACAAAAATTCCCAGAAGAAAAGCAAATCTGTAAAAATCTCTCAAACCGGAAACTTCTTCAAACCGTAATTCATTTTCAAACCATTAGCTTGCAATCTCTTCTTCAAAAACCTGTAAAACTTCTTCTTCAATCCCTGTAATGCATTTGCAATCTGGAAATAAGAATCTGGAAAACAAGTCTTCTGTCTACATTCATTTTCAAATCTGGAAGCCTGCATTTCTTCAAATCTGGAACAAGCAATAACCTGGAATCTAAAGCATTATCTCAACATGATAATGACGTGCATGCAAGTTTCTAAAGCCAATATTCAAGTTTAAAAGTTTTAAAGGGCAAAGGCAATTCCAGTTTTAAAATTCAAAAGCAGTTTCAAAAGATATGCTCGGTTCATTCTCAAAATCTGGTGAGTAACACCTTTTCTTAAAAGCTTAAGTATCTTAATCTGGTTGCATGTAAATTCTGGAATAAAAGCATGTTAGTGTGTTTGTTTATTTATGAAATTTTTGTGTATAGTTGGATGTATTGATGTGTGCATGTTTGTTGTCTCTGTGACATCTCTGTTCTTAGTTTTAAAACTAAGATTTTCAATGAAATTCAATTCCTCTTTATCTAAGCCTTGTTAGGATCTAAGTTCTAAACTTAAGTTGGTTATCATAAAGTAAATTTTAAAATTTGATTTAAGTGAAAATAAATTTAGAAGCTCACTGGAAACCATGAATAACAGAGTAGAATAAGTAAAAGTGGAAAATTCAAACTTCTAAATTCATAAATTCAGGAATATCAATGGAATACTTGAACCAAATCATGAATTTTAAAACTAAAATTAGGATTTTTAGAATTAGGAGTTGAGAGCAATTCATGTTTGAACTGGAAAGGGAAAATTTGAATTTTCTGGTGATCTGTTTGATCTTGGAGGTTGAGTTTACTTCCGTAGGTGGAGAAGTGATCTATGAGGATGGGAAAATTATCAGTTTTGGTAAATTTCAATTTAGTGATGACGATTTTAAATTTGAAGCTTTGGAACCCTAGTTTTACTGGGTTACAATTTTTGCGTGAGTTCGAGTTCATCTGGTGATCGAGTTGGTTGGGGTTTTGGGCACTGGAAGATGGTGGGTTGACGGGGTCTTCGCCGGAGTTTCAAAGGAAATGGTGGTCGGAGTTTTAAGGGGAGAACGTTGACAGGTTTTGGGTTTTGCTCTAGTTTCCATGACAGGAAGCTCGATTTCGAGTGGGAAGATGGTTCGAGTTGCTGGTGATCAGGATCATGAGGGATGGTCGTGGATGAGATGCTGGCGTGGTCATCGATGATCGGAGGTGATCATCTCGTGTGTGCACGTGAATGAGTATCAGCGTGTCAGTGTTTTGTTTGGCTTAGCAGAGGAGGTCGCGGATTTTTCTCGAGTAAAGTGCGTGAGTGACTCGAAGTCGTGCTCGTGATTGTTGGGATCTGGCTCGAGTTGTTTCCAGGGGAAAACTCGTATGGGTTATAACAGTTTTTAGAAATAAAATAGAAGGAAAAACTCGAAGGGATACTCGGGGGTTTTCAACTTTTTCTCGGGTATTTTGTGATATGGCTCGGGTAAGTTGAATAGTTACAGGTTTTAAAGCCTGTGTGTTTTTAAATTTTAAAATTGATTTAAAATTTGAAAACAGAAATTTAAACTTAAATCCCAGTTGTAAAAATAAATAAGTTTTTATTTTAATATTTAAACATCTTTAAATGTTTAAAGTATAGTTTAAAAGAATTTTTAAATTAAATAAATTGGTTTTAAAATCTTGTAAATTTCTTTTATAAATGTTAAGTGTTCTTAACATTTGTTTTAAAAAGATTTTGTATATTTGATTTAAATATTGGTTAAAGTTAAATTGTAATCTATTTTAAATCTTTTAATTTAAAATGAATTAAAAGAAAAGATTTTAAAGAAAAATGTTTTAAAGACTTTTGTTAATAATAACTAAAGTAGTTAAAGGTTAATTCTTTAGTTCGGAAAGTAATTAAGATTTAATTTTATAGGAGTAATTAAATTAATAAGGTAATTAAAGAATGATTGATAATTTAATTAATTAATTGGTAAGTAAGAGTTTATCAAGTTGTTTTAATAATTGATTAAAGATTAATTACCTAAAGAAATAATTAAAGAATTTTTATTAATTAACGAGGGATCATTAATTAAGGGTTATTAAATAATTAATTAATATGATTGATTTTGATAATCAATTAGATTAATTAATCATTATGAAATTAGTTAAGTATAATTACTTAATGGAAGTAATTAAGGTAATTAATTACTTAAGGTAATTAATTTAATAAATTTGATTTAGTTAAATTTATTAATTGAATTAATTTAAGATAATCACTTGATTATGTGATAAGTATAATTACTTAAATGTAATTAGTGAAATGTAATTACTTAGGAAGTAATTAAAGATAATTACTGGATGTAATTAAATGGAGATAATGAAAGTAATTTGAGTTAATTACTTAGAATAATTAATCAAGGGATTAATTAAAAGATAATTAATTAATGAGTAATTAATTTATGGAAGAGTAATTAAGGGAACTTAATTACTAAATGAAATTAATCAAAGGTGATTAATAAATATGGTTTAATTTAAGATTAATTATTAAATGTAATTAATTTAAATGGAGTAATTAGGGATTATTAATTAATATAATTAATAATGTAATTAAAGGTTGATTAATTAAGATTAATTAATCAATAATAAATGATTAAAGTAATTAATTAATTGTACTTAATTAAGGATTAATGTAATTAAGTATAATTAATTAATTAATGAAGTAATTTAAGATTAATTACTGAATGGTTTAAGATAATTAATTTGTGAAATTAATTAAGTATTAATTACTTAAAGTAATTAAAGTATAATTAATCAGGAATGATTAATTAAGATGATACTATTAATTAAGATGATACTTAAAGTATGATTAATTAATTGGTTTAATTAATAATTAAGTAAGCAGGATTTATAAAATGAAGTAATTAATTTAATTCACTTTAAATTGATTAGAGATGATATAAATCATTACTTATGATGGATGAGTAGTATTAAATGCTTTGCATTGTTGATATCTCTGATAAGAGATATACTGATCTATGATATAGATGTTGGTTGGATTAAAATGATAATATGAATTATCTGTTTGGATGATAATATGGATTATCTATTATCTATCTGTGTGTAGTATAGATAAGAATTGAATTGTTTTAACTTTAAAACAACTTGGCCTTAAAAGATACGTTTTGGATTTCGATGAGACCGGGATCGGGTTTGCTACATTACAGCGTGATAGGGGGTTCTCGCTTTGCGTTAGGTGGCGAACGGGAGACTCTTACCCCTACATGTCCCCGGGGGTAGTATAAGGCCTTTTGGGGTTGGTTGCGACTCGAGAGGGTGGCCGTAAAAGCAAACCCGAGGTATCACTGTAAGCCACAGTGGGGCTGGGATGGTTGAAAAGCCTACCGGTCGTGAACCGTTGCTGAAGGTTGAAAAGCCTAGGACGTTACAGTTGGTATCAGAGCATAGGTTGAGCGAATGCCTAAGCTTTTGGTTAAGTGAATATCAGAACACTAGGTTAAGTGAATACCTAGGTTCGGAAGGATTGTTCATTAGAGACAGGATCTGTAGCAACCTGTTTGAGTGTATATATATATATATATACGAGAGCGCGTATTTGTTAGTTATATAAAATGATTTTATATTGTGTTAATTGATCGGTTAAGTGGTATATGGATTCTGGTCAATACGAGTAGCTAACGTTATTGATAGGGATCTCTAAACACTTGGACCAGGCCAATGGACACAATATTGTTTTAAAAAGGGAAGGTGAAATAGTTTTACCCAGATATAATTTCTATATATAAAAAGTATCATTTTAAATATATATGGTATTTGTAATGATTGGTTGAGATGATAATAATTTATCATCTAGGAATAGGAGTATGAGAGTGGAGGTTGGAAGTGTATTTGTCGAGACTGTAAACCTAATACCGTCTCAAGTGAACTTTGCAATTGTAAGGATTTCACAATCTCTGAAGGAAACCTGTTAAGGTTCGGAGTCCATCTTCTAAGTTGGATGAGTAGAATTTGGATCTGTCGGTTGAACAGAAGCGAGTGATAGAATCTTGGTATCTTCTGGAAGAAGTAGCTGTGTGATAAGATGCGGTGAATATGGATATTCCCGAAGATGTTTTCTTTGGAACAGGTTAATGAAGTGTGTCTGTTTCGGTGTTGTGGCTGAGTCCAGCATGGTGCCTCTGTTTGGTTTGGGTTCGAGTTTCTCGAAGAGCTTTGGATTGAGAAGTCTTTGGCATCTGTGGCAGCAGTGCAGCTCGGAGTGTTCTGTATTGGCAGGAAGTTTTCTGGCTGAGTAGTTTTTCTGAAGGTGGAGTTCAGAAGAAGTAGAGTATATCCATTTCTTCGATGGATTGGATAGATAAGTATGAGCTGTTCTGATTTGTAAAGATAGAACAGTTTTATTTGGATTTGGCTGGGTTGATCGCAAAAGTGACTTGCGATAGTTTGAGTATTCTCTTGAGTTATCCAAGATTTTCTAGGATGTGTTGTCCAGTCTGTGTTTGTGTTCATCATCAGCATTTTCATTCTCTCCAGATCAGAGTGGTGCAGCAGAAGCAGTTTGGCGAGTGCTCTTGTTGTCTTTTCCAGATAGGAGAAGTTAGTTCGATCTTCTGATGTTTGGTAGTAGAGTTGTGTTTTGGATTATTGGTAGATCTTGAGAGGATCATTCTGTTGAGTTGTTTTTGGTTCTGTTTATTTCTAAAAGCATCAGCAAAGGTTGAGTTGATCAGGAAAGATCTGTAGACAGCTCAGGATCGTCTAAAGGATTTTGTGGATAAGAGACGAAGGAATTTGAAATTCGAAGTTGGAGACTTCGTGGTCGTGAAGTTTTTCTCTGGTTAAAGGGAGCTATAAGATTGGGTAAGTCTGGGAAGTTAGCTCCGAGTTATTTTGGATCTTTTCTGTGATCTAATTTGGATAAGTACTTTGATCTACAAGGTTGAATTGTCAGTTTGAATAACTGGAATTCATTGTGTTTTACGTATCTCTGAGGGAGTACGTATATGATCTATCTCTGGTTTTGGAACCAGCAGTTCTGGAGTATTTGGTTGTAGAGTCAGACTCGTCTGTAGTCTGATATCTTGTTTAGTTCTGTAGATCTAGATGAGTAGAAGCTCTATAGCTTAGTAGTATTGATTTCTGTAGAGCGAGTATTCCGGTTTATATATATACTTGGGGAAACTCGAGGAAATTCTATCCAGAATTTTGTCTGGATAGTTAAAATTGTTTGATTGGATAAATTGGTTGCTATGGTTGTTAGCATATGGATGATAATATATGTTTGTGATTTAAAGAGATTATTAAATTACCTTTGTTTTAAATTTCGGGGACGAAATTATTTTAAGGGGGAAAGAATGTAATATCCCGGAAATTTGGGACAATATCAATTTAATAATCTGTTTAAATAATTAAATTGATTGATAATTTTTAATAATAAATATTTAAATTGATTAAATAATCTAATTAAATGAATATTTAATTAGTGAATTTATCCTTTAAAAAAATTAATAAGATTATTTCTATTTATAATGTATATACAATTGTATATATTGTAAATGGATAAGCTTGGATTTGGAATTTAAATAATAAATAAAATCTTGTTTTAAATTTCTAATATATATATATTGATAGTTTGGAGATTTGGATTTATTTAATATTAGCTTTTCAAAGTTATTTAAAATAAATATCTATATGGTTTTAAATAAGATTTATAATAAGGTTTAATTTATTTTCTTTTTAAATATTGTTATTAAATATGATTTAAGAGTATATATAAGTTTAAAATACCATTTATATATGATATGTTAATTCATTTAATAAATAGTAGTAATTTATAATCTCTTTTATAAATTATTTTAAAATTGATTAATGAGTTATTTTCAAACAATATTAATAGTATATTGTTTTTAAATAAATAGATCTTAATAAAATAAGGTTGTTATTTTCAAATTGAATGTGTTGTTTTAAATTGACTTTAAATTGGATTTTAAATATAATTTGAGTTTGAATGTAAATTAGTTTTGAAAATCAAAGGTAGATATTTTAAAATATTTGGATTCAAAAATACATGTATAAGCTTTTATTTATACATATACAATTGATTTTATTTTCTTTTAAAAGTAATTTATAAATAGAGAAGTATTTAAGTAAAGAAAGAAAAAGCTTTTATCTACATTTAAAATAAATATAAACTAACTAAAAAGACATGTGTTAGTTCCTAAGGCTTTAATATAATATGTGTTATAAGATTAAGGCATAAGAAAGACAAGTGTCAATCTTTTTAATTTCCATTTTTCTTTTGTTTTAATAAATCATTTTTACTTATATATACATCTATCTCTTATCCTCATTTTTTTTCTTTTCTATCTTCTTCAATTCAAAAGACAAAAGACTTCAGCCTATTTTCAAAAACCAAAATCTGAAGTATACTCAAACAAAATTCTCAAAAACTAAATCTGCAACTTAAAGCATCTTTTCAAAACAAAAATTCCCAGAAGAAAAGCAAATCTGTAAAAATCTCTCAAACCGGAAACTTCTTCAAACCGTAATTCATTTTCAAACCATTAGCTTGCAATCTCTTCTTCAAAAACCTGTAAAACTTCTTCTTCAATCCCTGTAATGCATTTGCAATCTGGAAATAAGAATCTGGAAAACAAGTCTTCTGTCTACATTCATTTTCAAATCTGGAAGCCTGCATTTCTTCAAATCTGGAACAAGCAATAACCTGGAATCTAAAGCATTATCTCAACAAGATAATGACGTGCATGCAAGTTTCTAAAGCCAATATTCAAGTTTAAAAGTTTTAAAGGGCAAAGGCAATTCCAGTTTTAAAATTCAAAAGCAGTTTCAAAAGATATGCTCGGTTCATTCTCAAAATCTGGTGAGTAACACCTTTTCTTAAAAGCTTAAGTATCTTAATCTGGTTGCATGTAAATTCTGGAATAAAAGCATGTTAGTGTGTTTGTTTATTTATGAAATTTTTGTGTATAGTTGGATGTATTGATGTGTGCATGTTTGTTGTCTCTGTGACATCTCTGTTCTTAGTTTTAAAACTAAGATTTTCAATGAAATTCAATTCCTCTTTATCTAAGCCTTGTTAGGATCTAAGTTCTAAACTTAAGTTGGTTATCATAAAGTAAATTTTAAAATTTGATTTAAGTGAAAATAAATTTAGAAGCTCACTGGAAACCATGAATAACAGAGTAGAATAAGTAAAAGTGGAAAATTCAAACTTCTAAATTCATAAATTCAGGAATATCAATGGAATACTTGAACCAAATCATGAATTTTAAAACTAAAATTAGGATTTTTAGAATTAGGAGTTGAGAGCAATTCATGTTTGAACTGGAAAGGGAAAATTTGAATTTTCTGGTGATCTGTTTGATCTTGGAGGTTGAGTTTACTTCCGTAGGTGGAGAAGTGATCTATGAGGATGGGAAAATTATCAGTTTTGGTAAATTTCAATTTAGTGATGACGATTTTAAATTTGAAGCTTTGGAACCCTAGTTTTACTGGGTTACAATTTTTGCGTGAGTTCGAGTTCATCTGGTGATCGAGTTGGTTGGGGTTTTGGGCACTGGAAGATGGTGGGTTGACGGGGTCTTCGCCGGAGTTTCAAAGGAAATGGTGGTCGGAGTTTTAAGGGGAGAACGTTGACAGGTTTTGGGTTTTGCTCTAGTTTCCATGACAGGAAGCTCGATTTCGAGTGGGAAGATGGTTCGAGTTGCTGGTGATCAGGATCATGAGGGATGGTCGTGGATGAGATGCTGGCGTGGTCATCGATGATCGGAGGTGATCATCTCGTGTGTGCACGTGAATGAGTATCAGCGTGTCAGTGTTTTGTTTGGCTTAGCAGAGGAGGTCGCGAATTTTTCTCGAGTAAAGTGCGTGAGTGACTCGAAGTCGTGCTCGTGATTGTTGGGATCTGGCTCGAGTTGTTTCCAGGGGAAAACTCGTATGGGTTATAACAGTTTTTAGAAATAAAATAGAAGGAAAAACTCGAAGGGATACTCGGGGGTTTTCAACTTTTTCTCGGGTATTTTGTGATATGGCTCGGGTAAGTTGAATAGTTACAGGTTTTAAAGCCTGTGTGTTTTTAAATTTTAAAATTGATTTAAAATTTGAAAACAGAAATTTAAACTTAAATCCCAGTTGTAAAAATAAATAAGTTTTTATTTTAATATTTAAACATCTTTAAATGTTTAAAGTATAGTTTAAAAGAATTTTTAAATTAAATAAATTGGTTTTAAAATCTTGTAAATTTCTTTTATAAATGTTAAGTGTTCTTAACATTTGTTTTAAAAAGATTTTGTATATTTGATTTAAATATTGGTTAAAGTTAAATTGTAATCTATTTTAAATCTTTTAATTTAAAATGAATTAAAAGAAAAGATTTTAAAGAAAAATGTTTTAAAGACTTTTGTTAATAATAACTAAAGTAGTTAAAGGTTAATTCTTTAGTTCAGAAAGTAATTAAGATTTAATTTTATAGGAGTAATTAAATTAATAAGGTAATTAAAGAATGATTGATAATTTAATTAATTAATTGGTAAGTAAGAGTTTATCAAGTTGTTTTAATAATTGATTAAAGATTAATTACCTAAAGAAATAATTAAAGAATTTTTATTAATTAACGAGGGATCATTAATTAAGGGTTATTAAATAATTAATTAATATGATTGATTTTGATAATCAATTAGATTAATTAATCATTATGAAATTAGTTAAGTATAATTACTTAATGGAAGTAATTAAGGTAATTAATTACTTAAGGTAATTAATTTAATAAATTTGATTTAGTTAAATTTATTAATTGAATTAATTTAAGATAATCACTTGATTATGTGATAAGTATAATTACTTAAATGTAATTAGTGAAATGTAATTACTTAGGAAGTAATTAAAGATAATTACTGGATGTAATTAAATGGAGATAATGAAAGTAATTTGAGTTAATTACTTAGAATAATTAATCAAGGGATTAATTAAAAGATAATTAATTAATGAGTAATTAATTTATGGAAGAGTAATTAAGGGAAGTTAATTACTAAATGAAATTAATCAAAGGTGATTAATAAATATGGTTTAATTTAAGATTAATTATTAAATGTAATTAATTTAAATGGAGTAATTAGGGATTATTAATTAATATAATTAATAATGTAATTAAAGGTTGATTAATTAAGATTAATTAATCAATAATAAATGATTAAAGTAATTAATTAATTGTACTTAATTAAGGATTAATGTAATTAAGTATAATTAATTAATTAATGAAGTAATTTAAGATTAATTACTGAATGGTTTAAGATAATTAATTTGTGAAATTAATTAAGTATTAATTACTTAAAGTAATTAAAGTATAATTAATCAGGAATGATTAATTAAGATGATACTATTAATTAAGATGATACTTAAAGTATGATTAATTAATTGGTTTAATTAATAATTAAGTAAGCAGGATTTATAAAATGAAGTAATTAATTTAATTCACTTTAAATTGATTAGAGATGATATAAATCATTACTTATGATGGATGAGTAGTATTAAATGCTTTGCATTGTTGATATCTCTGATAAGAGATATACTGATCTATGATATAGATGTTGGTTGGATTAAAATGATAATATGAATTTTCTGTTTGGATGATAATATGGATTATCTATTATCTATCTGTGTGTAGTATAGATAAGAATTGAATTGTTTTAACTTTAAAACAACTTGGCCTTAAAAGATACGTTTTGGATTTCGATGAGACCGGGATCGGGTTTCCGTATACCGGGATGCCAGGTCTGGAGACCCGAATACCACATCGATCCAAATTAACGATAGGTCGTGAATCTCAAGTGAAGATGAAGATTCAAAGTGCAAGGGTTATTGTCGTTAACTCTGAGGGTGATTCCAACACGAGTGTAACGAGATAATGCCTTCGGTTTCGTTCGAACCCGGAACGAACTTGTATGGATCGAATGCTTTCAAAACATCGTCAGGTGGACGATGAGCATTCTAAGTGATGTTCTGATTTAAAGGTAAATCGTGACCTCAAGCCTCATCAAACCGGAAATGGCTAAAACAGGGGAGGTGCAGCAAGGCTTCGTGGGTAGCACCCACTGAGAGTAAGGTCATCCCTGTCTAGAGAAGTTCCTTTTATTTCGGCTTAGTGGTGCAGTTGGCGACGGCCATCTGTGGGGTGATTTTATTCGGGATTATCCAGTAAGGGATGGTTCCGGCTTTGTGTTGCAGGGGATTGGGAGTGATCCTCGGTACGGTGATCTAGGCCCCGTACTGTGATGAGCGGTACCCCGGTAGCTCTGCCATTGTATGGAAATCCAAATTCCAATAAGTGATAACGGACTTGATTGTATACTTATGTATGCTGGAATTTAATAATGTAACAATTTCGGCTATTTCATATTTATTTGAAAACCTTAGACCCTATCATAATACAATCGAATTTCCTATCAATGTTTTGGTTAGCGTAAGGTAAAAACTTACCCATGTTTATTTGTGGGGAGTCTTACGTGATACCTTTTCTTTCAAAAGGTTTTGAAGTTAAACAAGTTTAACCTGTTACTCACACCAGACCCATGTCTGACCCAAGTTGTTTATTTCTGTTTTATAAACTCTTGGGTACTCAAATTTTTACGAGTAGCCAAGGGATTCAGGTTTAGCTTTGACGAATTGTGGAGGAGCAATAGAGCAGGAGGCTTCGGCGTTCGTAGATATAGTATTCCGCTGTGTTGATATCTGTGTTAGAGTCTTGTATTGTATTTGAGTTGTAATATCTAGACAGATGTTTATAACTGTCTAGTATGTGTTGTATAGTTGTGTAAACTCTGATAAGTGTTTTATACTATGTAATAGTTTCTTTATGTTATTAATATAATTTATTCATTCCGCTGTGAGATCGTTGTTGTTGTTTCTTCTTTCTTCTCTTCTTTTCTATTTTCTACCCCTTTCTTTCTTATTAATGATGCGTCATTCTGTGGAATGAGTGGCGGGTCGTTACAGTTGAAGTCTTTTGTCTTTTGAATTGAAGAAGATAGAAAAGAAAAAAAATGAGGATAAGAGATAGATGTATATATAAGTAAAAATGATTTATTAAAACAAAAGAAAAATGGAAATTAAAAAGATTGACACTTGTCTTTCTTATGCCTTAATCTTATAACACATATTATATTAAAGCCTTAGGAACTAACACATGTCTTTTTAGTTAGTTTATATTTATTTTAAATGTAGATAAAAGCTTTTTCTTTCTTTACTTAAATACTTCTCTATTTATAAATTACTTTTAAAAGAAAATAAAATCAATTGTATATGTATAAATAAAAGCTTATACATGTATTTTTGAATCCAAATATTTTAAAATATCTACCTTTGATTTTCAAAACTAATTTACATTCAAACTCAAATTATATTTAAAATCCAATTTAAAGTCAATTTAAAACAACACGTTCAATTTGAAAATAACAACCTTATTTTATTAAGGTCTATTTATTTAAAAACAATATACTATTAATATTGTTTGAAAATAACTCATTAATCAATTTTAAAATAATTTATAAAAGAGATTATAAATTACTACTATTTATTAAATGAATTAACATATCATATATAAATGGTATTTTAAACTTATATATACTCTTAAATCATATTTATTAACAATATTTAAAAAGAAAATAAATTAAACCTTATTATAAATCTTATTTAAAACCATATAGATATTTATTTTAAATAACTTTGAAAAGCTAATATTAAATAAATCCAAATCTCCAAACTATCAATATATATATATTAGAAATTTAAAACAAGATTTTATTTATTATTTAAATTCCAAATCCAAGCTTATCCATTTACAATATATACAATTGTATATACATTATAAATAGAAATAATCTTATTAATTTTTTTAAAGGATAAATTCACTAATTAAATATTCATTTAATTAGATTATTTAATCAATTTAAATATTTATTATTAAAAATTATCAATCAATTTAATTATTTAAACAGATTATTAAATTGATATTGTCCCAAATTTCCGGGATATTACAGGATGTTTACAACGCTCTAGAGATTGCCTGGTACTTGACAATCCAAAGTGTTGACCATAGGAAGTGGCAGTTTGGGAAACCCGATGTGCGAACTTATCTCCGCTATGATCCGAAGGGTTAGATGGATCGCCATGGCACGGAGCATGTGCTTGAGACTTCCTTCTGGATGAAGAAGAAGATTCTCGAGAATAATAGTATCTGTCCCATCCTTCATCTTTGTCTCGGTGTCTTCCAGATTTGAAATCCCGACCCAAGCGGTAGTAGGTGGAAGAGCCACGGAGATGATCAAAAGCTTGCGAGCGAGACATTACACCTGTAAAAGAGCCAAGTAGGAACATATTAGGAGTTGTTATGTGAACAGTTAATCACAAGTGGATGGTGCAGTGAAAATGCTTGTATGTGTCCTAGTGGTTCCCCCCGATGGACCAGTGATATTAGCTTTCCTCGTTGGAGTTTCTCCTCCTCTATTTGAAGGTTACATGCGTTTGCTTCTTCTTATAGGTGAGTTAAGCCCTTCGACGTCAAGATTAATGAAGTTGTAATTTAATAAATCATCCGGGATCAGAAGATCGGGGAGTCCCTTCAACGAGCTCTAAATATGTTGAGAAGTTGGTTCTTTTTCAATCGGAGTTATGATGAATTTTGGGGTTGCCCCGGCCTTCCTTTTTCGAATCTTGTATGCCAAAAAATTTCCCCACTTCAGGGGAGAATGCAATTGGCTAATATGTAGCGCTTCAACTGCTGCCATTTTTCCAAGGCCTATGTCTTTGTTCCTCGACCCTACATTCCTTTATCTCTCTCTTCGGTGCCTTATAGGGTTCCATCAACAAAGGACACAACAGGGTCATTTAGTTCTTCCATTCTCTCGACAATAGTCTTCGGAATCGCTCTGCTTCCAGAGAGACCAATTCTACGACCGTCTTATAACAGCCCGAATAATGAGAGAACCTCATCGGTAATGAGTAGCTTAATGTCCCAATCCTCCACCAGAGTAGCATGATTGGCCACGACAGCCCTGGAGTATCCAACGGCTTCATGTCAAGGGCGGACACCTGAAAGAGTTAAAGATATTAGTACGATTAAGGAAGAAGCTGCAACTTGAATATTTGAACTAAAAACGAAGGTAGAAATGGCACTTACTTCCTTCCAACCATCTTCTCATGAAGCCAGGAGGACACCGTATGCAGAACCATTAATGTTTGAATAGGGAAAGCTTATACCATGCACCCGTTAAGACCTGGCATTTGGATAGAGGCTCAAGGAAGACATAAGAAGGACTATCAGCCCGTTTGTTGAAATTTCAAATATAGCAAATATCCTCCGGAGTTGTAGGATGAAATAAGATGTTCATGAATAGGAGAAAAGTGCATGGATAAAAGCATAACTATTAGTGTGTAGCTAAGTAGGAGTGATTTCCTTGAACCTCAGCATTTCCCAAACGAAGGAGTTGAAAGGTGGCACGCATCCGGCCCAGCACATGAACTTGTTGCATGTTGTATATCCGGCTGGGGCAAGTGAGGTCTATCTTGTCTTGAAGGAACTAAAACATCTTCAAAGGGAATCCCTTGGATAGAACATAATCGAAGAAGAGCAGCTTTACCAATTCTGGATGCTTGCGAGTCAGTTGGATTGTTCAGAATGATGGCATCTCTGCAACGCCCAAAGCTGGGTCAATAACTTCTGTAAGAAGAACTTGAATATCAAAAAGAAGCCTGGCTTGTGGATCAGATTCCCTTACTCATTCTATTTGCTAACTCGGTGTAGGATTTTTAGATAAGGTAGCAGAACTCGATCTCGCGGTCGATTCAAAAGACATTATGGTTGAGCTCTTTGTATAACATGGGGTCTATGTCAGCTATACTAAGTAGACAATCAAATTTAGAAATAATAACCTGTCCCCCTATGTCGTGTGTGAACTAATGGAGTGCAGTATGAAACAAACATAAGAAATCTGAAATCAAAAAAGCAAAATTAAAATATCAAAGCTTGGAGGTTTCGTCCAGAGAGACTATCATAGCTGGCCATCTGAAATAACGTAAAGGGTGATCGACAACAAAAGATTTAGGATTAGATGTTGATGTTTTGGATTATGAAATCTATTGCTGAATTTTGTTTGGCCAATTTTATAATTAGTTCATGATAAGTAGTTTGGAAATTCATTCATTCAAACTATGGTCCATTGTTCCAAATATGCTAGTCGCGTTATTATCAGTCAATTCATGCTTGGGCAAGGCAGTGTATAGTCATATGTTTGAATGACTTGAGTTAAGTTGGGTTTTATGGTCAACAACGATCCATACTGTGTATGAAGACCCCTATGCCTTTACCCCGTAGCTGATCCCTACATTTAGATTCACTTGGCACTACCAATCCTTTCCCATTAGCCTACATATCGAACCCTATACTTTAGCCCTCACAACCGATCGCTATCAATAGACATCGCTAACCCCTGTACAAGACAAGTTACACCGATCCCTCATACAACAAACTCTTGTGGATCCCTCACAAAATCTATTCCTACCAATCCCTCTCATCAAATCCACTTGGTACATCGACATCTCTCTTAATAGCTACTTCTCACCGATCCCTTTTCCTATGTTCACTTGCAAAAAACAAGAGAAGGGAAAAAAACCAAACTCTCCTCCAACCCTTCCAGGACACCAGGCGAGCCCTCCTTCCTCCTTCTTCTTCCCTTACTCTATTATCTTCTTCTCCTCTCCTTCGTATCTCAATGAAACCCATCAAGTTATACACCTACAAAATTACTCAAACTCATGCAAACTTAGGATACATGACTCACTACACGATTAAAAGGAGGAGTTGTACCTATATATATCGAATTAGATTATGGGCGAGTTGATGAAACTTTGGATTAGGGATGAATTACAGGCGGCTTGGATTGGGGATGGGGTTTCATGCTTATTTTTTGCTTTAGAATTAAAGAAAAGAGAGATGGATATGGTTTGGTGTAACACCCCATATTTTTTTAACATTATTTGAATATTTAATTCGCTAAATTAAATAAAATAATGTGAAGATTAATAGGTTGAGATTTGATTTAATTAGGGCAGCTGTGCCATGTTAAATGTAAATCAAAGTGAAACAACATGAATTAATGTGTTAGGAATAAGGAAGGGCAAAATGGGAAATAGGAGAAACTTATACCCTAAACTCTTATGAAAGGTAACATACGTGCACTTCATTTCACTCGAACTAAAATATATCAAGGCCAACCACCATTTCCATTCTCAAGAAAAGATAAAGCTAGGATTCAGGAGAAAGAAGTTAACCAACATATTAAACCTTAAATCTCACATCATTTAATCTTAAAGCTAAGGTGAATAATTACTACATCCCATTTTCTTATGGTTTTCGGTTTTAAGTTAGATCCAGAATGATTTTGCAAGTTTATGCCATGTTTTGGATAATTAAGGTTTTATATATACTTGTTGATATGCTATGTTTGATATGCAACCCTATTAAATGACATTCAAATTAGTTTATATGCTATGTTTGATATGTAACCCTATTAAATGACATCCAAATGCCTTGAAAATTTAAATATAGGTCAGACATGTTATTTTAGAGATGGGTTTCAATTTTCATAATGTTCTAAATTAATGTGGATGTTATATTAATTTTCTAGTAAACAAAATGATTTATTGGGTTATAAATTACTTACGACTAAAATAATAATTATTTGAGTTAGAAACTTTTGTATGTTGGAAAACATATTTAAATAGATTTTCTGGAATTATTCAAGATTTATCCTACGTGTTTTGATGAATATATAAAATTATTTAAGGTATGAGACTTAAATGTTTTATACATTCAGTTAAGAAGAATGGGAATTTTATAAAATAAATTCATTCTTTATCTCTAAAATTATTGGCAGCACATTTTTGAAAATAATTTATTAACTAATAATAATTTGAAAAAAAATGGTAGGTTTGTTGAAAAGTTATCTCTTTTAAGTTAAACACAAGAAAATCACACTTTTATCATGTTTCAGCCATTTACAGCATCTAAGCTTCCGACCCAGACCTTTCGACATGGTTGAAAGCAAGCTTTCGACAATGTTCTGAAACCAATGCATATGGTATCAAGTTATTTGGTATGCCATGTATTGGGCAAGGTCGAAGGATACTTGGATGAAACCTTAGTTATTGAAGAGGTTTGAGTATATATGCTTTATAAGGAAAAATAATGCTAGCTTTGCTTTCGAAAAGAAGCTTTCGACTTGGTTGCCTTCGACCAGGTCAAATATTTAAAATAATTGTTTAAACCTTTCAACGAGGTCAAAAGGTAAACAAACTTTCAAAGGGGTCGGACTCTTAGCTACCGCCTTTCTACCTTCCGAAGTCATGCTTTTGACAAGGTCGAAGGGTATACTTGTTTTTAAATAAGCCGCTTCTCCTGTGCTTTCGAAAGGAAGCTTTCGACTTAAATGCTTACCCTTTTTTCTGATTGAATTATAACCCAAGGTTTTGAAAGGGGTGTTTTACAGTATGACTAAGGCTGGAGCCTATAGTTTTAAAAATTATGTTTTAAGCTTTCGAAGGTAGCTTTCTAAGGGGTCGAAAGCAAAGCTTTCGACAAGGTTGAAAGGTTTTAAAAGGGATTTTTCCACGTGTTTTTAATTGAACCCAAAGAGTTTTTGAGAGGAAGGATTATGTTTTAAAGGTTTAATGTTTTCGAAAGGTACTATTTGTTTAATGGTTTCAAAGGGGTCAAAAATCAAGCTTTCGAAGGGGTCAAAAGCAAACCATTGATGGAGTCGAATGGTAGCTTTCGACAAGGTCGAAAGTTTCTATTTTCTGAATGGTTTCGAAAGGATTGAAATCGAAGGTTTTCCAAGGTTTTCCAAGGTAATGTTTTAAAGTGTTTTAAAGTAGGATGTCTAAAGTTTTATTGCTTTCAAAAGGAAAGATTTCAATGGTTTTGAAAGGTCTGAAGTATGGTTCTGAAAGGAAAGGTTCTAGCCTCTTAGCTAGATAATTAAAGGTTTTTACTTGGTTTCGAAAGAGAACTTTTCCAAAGGATTTAGAGAGGGGTACTTTCAGATATTAGAATAGTATAGGATCGTGCCTTATACATTAGTTATTAGCCCCAGCTAATTGTTGTCCAAAATTCCAGTGTGTAGTGCTTGGTCATAGGTAGACTAAAATTATGATTACACACAGAAAGGAATATATATTTCTATACAGATAGGTTATTGGTGAGATCGAAAAACCATTAGAGTCAGGAAGACCTGGGAGACGATTAAGTTAAGGATAGACTGTTCAGAAGAGCAGTGTCTAACAGATGTTAGATTAATTTTTTTTTATTGTCTGGTAGGCCAGAGTCAGCTAAAAATTAAAAGTTAGCCAACAAAACTTATGTGTTTGAACAGATAGTTCATTTATTACCTGATATTTATGTATATTTACATAATGATGCTTTACAGTTTTTTACCATTTTTTCTTATAGAAAAAATGTTTTGCAAAGATATGCTTTAAAAGGATGTTAGTGAGGGGAAACCCATTCTGCTAAGCGGCGTGATCTCACTTAAAATATTAGACCGGGATGTATA
Organism: Allium fistulosum; assembly: GCA_030737815.1. Classification (NCBI taxonomy): domain Eukaryota; kingdom Viridiplantae; phylum Streptophyta; class Magnoliopsida; order Asparagales; family Amaryllidaceae; genus Allium; species Allium fistulosum. The sequence continues at coordinate 649,274,630 of CM060905.1, read as the reverse complement.
GTATTATTCACACCAGGCTTTATGTCTGACTCGAAGTTTATGTTTTCCCCCTAAACTCTCAGATGCATAAAATTGATTTGAGTAGGCTAAGGGGTTAAGGTATTTTTCAAGTTTAAGTAGGATGACGAATAAGGCTACTAGAGGCATGCAGGAGGCAAACTGATAGCTAATTATGAGTTATAGTTTTACGTTTTATTGTATTTCCACTATGTTTGTATTAAGTATATTATGACTATATGACCCTGATCATCTGAGGAGGTATCATCATATACCGCTCTTGGCGTATTTTGTAATAATTATATTTTATTTGTGCTTGGGAACGTATTGGGATTATGTAAGTTAAATATGGAACATTTGTTTTGAATGTAATAAAGAAAAGTTGTTTTGAAATCTATGGTTTTTTCATATTCAAGTGCTTCTGATATTGAAGATACCATTAACATAGCCTTATTAGTCATCGGAATCTAATACTATAGATGTCTGTAGCATCTGTAGCACTTAGCTTTGGACCTCTAGATAGGAGATGTTACAGCTTGGTATCATAGCATGGTTTATGAAATACTTTAACCAAAAATGGTTTTTGAAAACATAATCCTTAGTAATTAGAGTTAAGATCGAGGTATGGGATAACGCTATAGTAATGTACTTGTATTTGTTATATATAAGTATACACTATATCTCTAGACTCCTATCTTAGCTAGGCTATTCATCTATATCTCACAAAGCATGAATACAAATATGGAAGGAAGAAGAGGCAGAGTTAGTCTTGGAGGAGAGAGCACCACCACTAATGGAAATGCCCGACCAAATGCAAGAAGAGGTCTAGGTTAGGCTCAAGCTGAAAATGTTGGTGTTGGGGTTCCCTAAGTGGATATGAGAGCCATGTATCAATTTTTCGTAAATAAGATGTAAGATTGAATTGCAACTAGAGTTGTTGGAGGGAAAGCTACAGGAGGAGGAGTTCAAGATGATCCGATAGTCAACCACTATGCTAACTTAAGCAGAGACTATAATAGGCTTGGAGGGAAGCCATTCATTAGAACTGAAGATGCGACTAAGGTGGAAAATTGGTTGCTACATTGTGAGTGGATCTTTGCTGACTTAGGGCTGAATGACGAGCAGAAGAGGAGATTAACTTCAAGACAGCTTCAGGGAGCTGCTCTATTTTGGTGGAATACAGTTGTAGCTGGAGTTGATGTGGAAACCATGACTTGGGCGTAGTTTAAAAGAAGGTTTTAAGAAAGATTTATGTCAGTGATGGCGTAGTCGGTGTTGGATAGCATGTTCGCTGAACTAGAGCAAGGAGAGATGTTTGTTTTAGAGTATGCAAGAAGATTTGAAGAGTTACCCGGTACGGGTATGCCATGGTAGATACGGTAATAAAGAGAAATGAGAAGTTCATACGAGGCTTGAAGCCAGAATTGGCAAGAGCTACCTTACTACATTTAAGAGATCCAAGTGATATAGTTGTGGAAATGCTGCTGAGGCAGGAAGAGCTGCTAGCTTGTTTGGAGAAGAAGAAAGAGAAGGAAGTCCAGGTGGGACAAGGCCAGAAAAGGAAGTTTTTCCGTAAGAAGAATGCTCAGAAGGGAGGAGCACAGAAGAAGGGAAATTTTGAGGTGGTTTGTTATAGATATGATAAGAAAGGACACTATGCTAATGAGTGTCGTACTGAAAAAGGAAAACATAAAAAATAGAAGGTGATTGGGAAGAAGAACATCTGATGCTTTAATCATGATCAGATCGGCCATTATAAGGACCAATGCAAGGAGCCTACTAGAGATGGAAAGGGGCAAGTTTATGCATTGGAGCCCTCAACATCAAGGCCAGTAGTGCAGGAGAAAGGGAAGGATTTTCTGGGAGGCTCGCTGCAGATTCACGGTATTTCTATTAGTGCTCTATTTGATACTGGTGCATCGCATTCTTTTATTTCTCGATGTTTGGTAGATAAGCTTAACCTAGAACGCTCATATTTAGTTATTTCCTTAAGGGTTACAAATCCGATTGGAGGTTATGCGACACATGGGATGAGGTGTGACCATTTAGAGTTTGATTTACTAGGTTATACTTTTGATTGTTGTTTGCATGTATTTGATTTCGTGGGGTTCGGGATTATCCTTGGGATGGATTGGTTAAGTAAATATAATGCTAGGTTATTTTGCCACGATAGGAAATATCACTTAGTCATTCGAACTGTAGTGATCGGATATTTAATACCATAGAAAACCATAGTCATGAGGTGAATGCTTTATTGGGTATCATGGAGTTGGAGGATGAGCTGTATCAAGTCTTTGTGATTAGAGAATTTGCTGATGTGTTTGAGCTGGTAACTGTATTGCCACCTGAAATGAGCCATGGAGTTTCAGATTGATTTAGTGTCTGGAGCAGAACTATAACACCCCTAATTTTAGTGACATTATTCAGGAGATTTAATTAGAATAAATTAAATAGAATAATGTAGATAAGGAGATTGAAGTTGATTAATAAACAAGGTGGTCTTGTTTATTTAAAATCTAATGAACGTATATAATGGTTATGATATTAAACATAGGGGCATTAGGGTAAATAACCATACTTCCCACCCTTATACCATTCCCATTAGGTTTGCCATGTTCATTTTATCTCAAACAAATTTTATAACCTTGAGAAGCAAGCAAGGCCGGCCATTAGGGAGAAGAGAAGAGAAAATCAACTTAAAGCTTAGGATTAAAGTTAGAGGAAATCAAACTCAATCAAACTTCAATTTCCTTATCCACTCTAAGGTGAATAATAATTTCTACAACTCTATTATAGTTTTATGATCATATGGTTTTGGATTTTACTGTAAATCTGTTTTTATGATATATTGAATGATGATATGCTTGATTTATGATTTATATGGATTAAACAAGGTTGTTCAAAAAGTAGATATACATGGTTTTAGGGTTAAACTAAGATGAAATGATTTACAAATGCCATGGGAAAAATTTATGTTATAGGAAACATGATTTTGGAGAGGGTTTCAATTTTCATAATTTTCCGAATTTATTTGGATTTTATATTAATTTTCTAGTAAAGAAAATGATTTATTGGGTTATAAATTATTTACGGCTAAAATAATAATTATCTGGGTTTTAAATCTTTATATGTTGGAAAACATATTAAAATAGATTTTCTAGGATTTTTCTAGGTTTTTCCTCAGTGATTTAATGAATAATAAAATTATTTAAGGTATGGGATTAAAATGTTTTATATATTTAATTAAGAAGAAGGGCATTTTATAAAATAAAATTGCTATTAAATTCTAAAATTAGCGGCAACACTTTTTTGAAAAGTATTTGTTAACCAAAAGGGATTTGACAAACATAGGCAGGTTAGTTGAAAAGTTATCTTTTTAAAATTAAAAACAAGAAAATCATGCTTATTGCATGTTTCATCCATTTTAGGCATCATACCTTTCGACCAGACCTTTAGACACAATCGAAAGGTTATAGCTTTAGACAAGGTTAAAGTTCAATGCATATGGTATCAAGTTACTTGGTATGTAATGAATTGAACAATTTAAAAGGGTACTTAGTCGAAAGGTTGATTGCCAAAGTGGTTGGGGTATATTTGTTTTATAAAATCAAAAACTTACACCTGCTTGCTTTGGAAAAGGAGCTTTTGACTTGGTTGCTTTTGACTAGGTCAATTATTTAAAATAATGGTTTTAAACCTTTCGACATAGTGATCCCATGAAAACTATGAATATGACAGGGTGTTCATTAGTTATTTAAAGTTATTAATAAACCCATGAACACTAAAAAGGTTAATAGTGACCCTAAGAACTATAACTATGACAGAGTGTCAGTTTAAACCGGGAAAGGAAATCCTAATTATTTCCAGGTATGCATATAATCATAATATTTTGGAAATGTATGTTTTAACAATTGTGAATGTAGGAGTAAAGTATATGGTTTTATAAAGGTTTTAGGATACTAGTGTGGGGAAAACCCATTCCGCTAAGCGGCATGGTCTCACTAGATATCTAAAAGGATTGAAATGTTAGACTATTATTCATACCAGGCAGTATGTCTGACTCGAAGTTTTTGATTTTTCCTTAAACTCTCGGGTACTCACTTGATTTTGAATAGTTTGAGGTTTAGGGTTTTTAGGTTCTCTTCTTAGACGAATAAAGCTTCCGGAGGTGTGTAGGAGGCAGATAGTTATTTAGTGTTTTCTTTTCCGCTGTGTCCTTGTTTGTGAAGGTAGATTTATGAGCCTTATTATATACTTTAATATACCACAAGGGAATCTTCGTATGTCGCTCTTGGCGTATTTTTATTAATTAGTCTGCTAAACGTGGTTAACGTTATTGGGATTATGTAATGAACATCAATTTTTTGATTTAAATTTGGAAACATGTTTTTTAATTGTTTAATTTTTTTTTCATATTTCTGTGATCTCTGTATCAATGTATCTTGCACCGCCGTATTTTGTCGCCGAAAATTAATAACTATGGATGACTGCAGCACCCATAGCTGTTAATTTTGGGCCTCCAAGTAGGGGGATGTTACAGGTTGGTATCGAAGCATCGATTTATGAAACTTTAAAAGAAAATTTAAACCTAAAAAGCTTTTTCGAACATAATCCAATGAATATAAAAATATGATCGGGGTTTGGGTTAACTCTATATTAATGTACTTGTAATTGATATATAGATATATATCTAAGTATGTATTCCCCTCTCTCTTAGACTTTTCTTTTTTATCTTACTAAGGCTCGTATGCAGATATACAAGATAGAGGATATGGAGGCAGGAAACGAAAGAGGAAATCTAGGTGGATGAAGCACCATAACAAATGGAAATGCTCGACCTAATATTCGGAGAAACCAAGGTCAACGGACTAATGCTAATCAAAATGCTGGGGCTAATGTAAGTGTTGGAAATCTGCCACTAGATGTGGGGATGGTGTATCAGTTGTTGGCTAATCTTTTGCAAGCAAGAGCTACTGGGAATGTTGGTGGAGTTAATCCTATAGTTCCGGCTGATTATAATTATGCTAAGCTGAGTAGAGACTATATCAGTCTGGGAGGATGTCGTTTGCTGGAATGGAAGATGCCATTGAAGTTGAAAACTGGCTGTTGAACTGTGAAAGGATCTTTATAGATTTAGGCTTGAATGATAGAGAGAAGAGAAGGCTAGCCTCTAGAGAGTTGCAAGGGTTAGCGCTTCATTGGTGGAAAAGTGTGACAGCTGGTGTACCGGAATAGGAGTTGACATGGGCTAATTTCAAGGGTAGGTTTTAGCAGAGGTTCTTGTCTGAGGTTGCCAAATCAGTGTTAATGACGAAGTTTATGGACATTGTCCATGCACAGATGTCACTGATCGAGTATGCTGCTATGTTTGATGAGCTATCTCGATATGGTTATGCTTTTGTTGACATTCATTTCAGAAGGAATGAGAGATTCATTAGTGGTTTGAGGATAGAGCTAAGCAGAATGGCTAGGACTCATATTAGAGAACCTTATCATGTGATGGTGGGGATGACCGTCCGCCATAAAGAGATGCTTGCTATTTCAGCTAGGGAGAAGTCAGTTGAGTTCCAAGGTTCTTGGGGAAGGAAAAGGATATTCTTTAAGAAGAAAGGAGCCAAGAAATGAGAGGCTGCTAAGAAGGCAAAGGCTGATTTGGTGTGTTATAAGTGTGATAAGAAGGTCCATAATGCTTATTGATGTGCACATAAATGTGCATATTTTTACCAACATATTTATTCTAATTAATTTAAATAAATGATCATATTGGGTATTTTAACTTTTTTTAACCAAAATCCATATTAATTTCAAATTGTCACATATTTATCTTCATCCAATGGCAAAATAGTCATTTTTGTGTATAAATTAACTTGAGAAAATTTAATTAGAAATTTCCATAATATTTTGTAGGAATTTGATTTCAATTACAAGTGGTTTCATGAAGAAGATATGCATGCACAAAAAGAACACAAAGGAATGAAAATGGAAATAATCCAAAGTGAAGATCATGGAGGACCTCACCTACCCACCTACCCACCTACCCACCTACCTTAATGTACAAATTAGAGGCTAATGTACATGCTTATGAAATTAATGGCTTCATGTACACTTAAATGATGATTCGTAGAAGCTAATGATTACTTGGCTTCTACACTTTTTCAAGGGTAGTTTGGGCATTCCCCAAATTATGGATTAGGTTCATGCTTATATAAATAACCCATTATGTTCATGTAACCTCTTCTACCCTCTTTAAGTCCTCTCATGGAGGCCATCTCTTCTCTTAGTTTAGCTTAGTTCTCTTTTATTTCTTTTCATGGCTACTTGATCATTCATTGTTATTTTCATGTAATTTTCTTTTTATTGCAATTTAATACATTCTCTTTACTTTTCATGCTTATTTACTTTAATGTTTGTAGTATAGATTTACTTTCATGTAAGTAGAATAGTTTTAATTCTTGTTAATTAGCTCTCTTTTTCATTAAGCTTTCATTTTTCTTTCATTTTGCTTTCATGTTGTTAGCTACATTTGTTAATCAAATGACAAATATGAGAGGCTAAACCCCTTCAATTTAGGGGTACTGAAGCTCTCTAATTATGTAGCTTCAACTATTTTTTAATTCATGCTCTCTTTTTGTGCTTAGTAAGAATGATTGAAGTGGTTTAATTGTTGTTTTTGCTTTGAATTTGATAACCTATATTGTTGACACCAAATAGGCTATGCTTAAACAATCACTAACACTAATTGCCTCTTCACCAAAATATGATTATGGCAAAAGAAAGTGATTTGAAATTAAAATTTGATGGTCTATATTTCTAATCAATAGTTAGTAGGCCATACTTAAAAGAGATTTCATGTTCATTGTCAAGTTCATGAAAGTTAGTAAGTGGTTTAAGGGGTGTGTTATAGTTTGATGGCTTATGTTAGCTAATCAATAGTACAAATATATCATACTTATGATAAGCACATCAATTAAAGCACTAATGACCATAAAAGAGAGATCATGATGTCATGTTTGTTGAACTACATGATCTAGAGAGTGGATTTATTTTCTAAATTGTCACTTAACTCTTATATTTACTTCTCTTTTCTTTATAGTTAGTTAGTTAATTCTCTAATTCTCTAGCTTAACTTTCACTTGAAATTGGTATAACTTGATTGAGTTGAATTTTTAAAATCATCAATTCCCTACGGATCGACCCGTATTCACCACGTACTACAAGTGTACGTCATACGCTTACGGTTAAATTTAATTCGAAATTTCTCGAATATTTTTTAAACCGATAGAAAACTAGTCGTTTAACAAGTTTTTGGCGCCGTTGTCGAGGAATTTGTTTTGATTTTGATTTCTATTCTTTGAATTATTTTGTTTGATTTTATCGTGTGTTTAATTTTGTGTGTTTGTTTGCAATTAAAAATAAAAGAATTTTGTTGTGTGTTTGTAGCTTGCATTTGACTGTGTGATTGTTGTTTTCTATTTGTTTTGCATTTGCATTTCTATTAAAAAATATATACATACACAATTTCAAAAAAAACAATTATTATTTACACTTGCATTTTACAATTCTGCCTTTTTACATTTTCATTTTCCTTGATACTGCATGTTTTTTTGCCTCTCATTTTCACTCTCTCTGTTAAACAGTCTTTATTCTCTGTTTCCCCTCTTCTCTGTGCATTTTTGCACATACTGTACACTACCCACTACCATTCATCAACCAAAACTGTCAAACCATCATCACATCCTTCACGCCACTACCATTCAACCCAGCCTCTTATCCCCTGTGCAGTTCAACAAACCACCACTTCAATACATCCTTTCTACAACCATCCCAGTCACATAACACAATCACCAGTGTTATAACCATCAGCCACTACATCCACAAACTGTTGCAGCAACATCCTCAGTTCATTGCCCTGTTACCCCATTGCTTGACTACCAGCATACATACCATAATCCTCTGCATACAAAGCATATCACCTTTCTTTACCTCAAAACCTCTGTCACCTATCAAAACCATCACCCTTACTGCAACTCCCTATTATCAAACTCTGACAACCATATCCCTATCGCAAACAACATCGCAACTTCCACATCTCTGTTTCACTTCATCAAATGTGTTTGACTTTAATCAAACCGTTATTCAATACTTCCCTAGTCGTCTCAGTGCCATACTTCAGCCCACCATACTGTGACCACCAAACCAATTCCAACCTTCACTCCTCTATACATTGCATATGGCCAATTCTTTCAACCCCGACCATACCCCTCTACCGAGTACATCTGCACTGTAAAACCAAGTAACTTGCTCAATAAAACTGCTGACCATCTGACCAGCCGATATACAACCACTTCCCCCTTTCCACATCACAACAAATTGATACTCCATCTTATCACTACTTCATCACCCTACATACACATCAATATTGTCACCTATTCTTCCCATCATATTATCCACTACTTCAACAAAAACCACAAAATTCCTCCATCACAACAGTTACATACTTCAAACACTGCCTACTTTGCCACTTCCATATCAGTGCAAATACCATCTCTCAAACAATCTTCCAACAGACTTCATCTCTGTTATCACTTCAACAGAAAACCATCAGTCCCTCCACTCACAATCTCCTACCACAAACACTAGCCATCACAGTTCCATAGTCACATTTCAACAAGTTCATCAACATTCAATAATCACTTACCTTCCCCTCTGTATAACAACCCTTCAAACAACGACCATACCACTTCCTTCACAACTCGAGACCACAACATCATCCCAACAAACCTCTTCTGCCTAACTCACTGCCACAAATTCGTCCCGCATCATTCCTCCCCGACTCCAAACCAACCTTCATCGCTTCACAACCCTACGGTCAACTACACCTTCATGCCTGTCATCTTCAACCAAGTGCAACAGTAGTCCACTGCACTACTTCTCATACTTGTACACACTTCAAACCTTGCCAGACAAATCACTTAACGAGACAATCACCACCCAATTCTCATTGCTATAGCCAACTTATTATAGCATCATAGTCGTCAAACCACTGTAGTTGCCTTCATCAACCAACATAGCTTCACCATCACTTCTAGCATAACAACAGCCACTTCATCAATTTCAACCCATCATTACCTGATCATCTCGACTACTCTGTAATAACCCACCTTCATCAAACGTCATCTGCCTTACTCCTTATACCACTGCAGCTTCCAAACATCATCTTCAAACAACTGTCACCCTACAAACACCTCTGCCTTGTGGCTACTTTGTTTCTCCATTCATTATGCATACGCATAGAGGAACACATACAATCACCGCGATTTGCACCTACCTCCGCAACCAGACCCGCAACCACCTCGACCAACAATCCCAAATCAACTTCGACTTCCCCGAAATCCGAACCTCAAATCACTGCGACCTATACCTAATTTAATTAGTCGCTTCATCCTTTCGGTTTTGATTATGATTTGGATTTTGGAAATTGTGTTTTGTGAATTGTGAAGTAGTGATTTTGAACAGCTGTGGATTGTGAATTTGAGAGTTTAGAAACTTAGTTCAGTGAAAACGATTTCTCTGGTATTAGTTTGATAATGTGTCTTATAAGATGAATTATAGAAGTGGGTCGGGCCGTGTTTGAGATAGATATAAAAAAAATTGCAAGGAAGTTATTTTCAATTGTTGAAAAAAAAAAAACTAGTTTTTAACTTCTTTTCATTTCATTTTTTTACCTTCCTTTTCTTTATTCCTTTTGATTTGGTTTTGTTTTATTTCTTTTGATTTCATTTGTTTTTTATTTTGCTTTGATTTAGTTTCTTCTTTGATATATAAAAAAAATATGTATATATATCTTGTTTTTATTTTCAGGTTGCCAAGCAGATTAAGGAAGAACCACCTGCTAAAATAAATTGCTTGATTTGCTACAGCCAAAAATAAACTGCTCTGCTTACTTGTTTAAAAAAAAATTTGCTGCTTTCATCTCTAGTTGTATTCGAATTGCATTGTTGTTTGCTTGCATTTTCTTTTAAAAAAAATCATTTTAGTTGCATTGTTAATACACGTTTATTTTCTGTTTTGCATTTCATCCTAGAATTTTGATTAATAATAACAATAACACTTAATTGTATATTGACAATTTGTCCTTTTTCGACAATTTAATTTCTTGGTGTCTATGCTACGACAGAGTAATAACCATTTACAAATATTACGGTGATTTATAAATATTATAGTGGTTGTTCCTCTGAAGGTACTTAAACCTTCGGCTGTATTGCTACGGTGATTCGTGGTGCACCAGTAACTCCTGCCCGTTACTTGGTTGAGAAATATTTTTGTTTATTAATACAAAGTGTGATTATACAATTTTGGGTTTAACTTAGGATAAATAATTTGTAATTAGACCCTTGCATTCATATAGTTGCATTAAAAAAAATTCAAAATCCAAAACTAAAAAAATTGTGAATATTCCTTTTCCTTTGAAAGTTTTAAACCCTTTTCTTTTGAAATTTCAAAAAACAAAAAAAATAGAAAAACAAAAATCCAAAAAAAAAATATAAGATCTTTTCAAAAATTAAAAAAATTGAAAAACTAAAATACAAAACAAAAATCAATTTTCAATTTTGAAAAATAAATTCTGTTTATAAATATTTTTCCTTTAAAAAAAATCAAAAAAAAATTCTTGAAAATGTCCAAGTTTCCTTTTCCTTACTCACTTGAATTTAGTTGTGAAAATCAATATAATCCATATAATTTCTCTTCAAATTCTTATGGATATTTCAACAACAACTATTGTTTAACCGATTCAAGTTTTGAACCACAAAATTTTCAAAATGACGAACAACCCTCAAATCTCGAAAATAGCATTTCATCTCTACTTGAAATCTCTACACTTCAAAATCAAATGATAAACGATTTGTGTAATTCGTATTTGTGTATTAACTCAAGTCAAGGATTTAAAAATTAGAATTCAATTCAAAATTTGAATGATTTTGAGTATAACCCATGCCAATTCAATTTCGAACTTCAAAACGAATTTCAAACTCAAAACGAAAATGGAAACAACTTTTCAAATAAATTTGGCAATGGCAATAATCACGACCACAATACAATTGAAAACTTTGGTCCTCATCAAGTTCAAAGTGAAAATTTTCAAACTAATAATCATGAATTTGATTTTGTTGACCAAATGGAAGAAGATAACGGGGATTTATTACTTGAGAAATACAAAACTTTTCATGAAAATCATAATCAAATCCCAACATCCGAAGAATCAAATTCACCGTTTATCGAAATTGACAATTCTTGTCCTCAACAAGTCCAAATCGAAGGTTTTCAAATTAATAATTACATATTCGACTTTGTTGAGCTAATGAACGAAATGTACAATGATCACATGGATTTGGTGTTTGAAACATATATGAAACAACATAAGCAACAAAACCAAATACCAATTTGTGACGATTCAAACCATAATCCATCTTTTACCCAAGTCGACGATTTTCAAGTAACAACTTTTGAAATGGAAAATAACAATCTTAATGAAGTTGTTGAACACACGGTAATTGAGTTGGATTTCAGTTCTTTTGAGGGTGAGAAACTCGATTTAAATTTCGATCTTCCTTTTTCTGAAAATTTGAATACAACAACTTTGGATTTTGAAATAGATATTTGCGATGAAGTTGTTGATAATCCAACGAAGGAAGATAAATTTAACGAACACGATTTTTTTGGACTTTTCGAAATTGAGTCATTAAAATATGATGGGGAAGATTTCGATCACCATTTTGACTTTAAAATCGATAATTTGGAAGAAGTTTTCAATGATAAACTTGAATTTCAATTTGGTGAAAATAAACGTGAATCTCAATCAATTGTTTTATCAATCCCAAAAATCAATGAAAACAAAACAACTCGTTTGATTTTTAATAAAACAAAATTCGTTTTTCCAAATCGTCAATCAACTTCGAAATCTTTTACGATTTGGTTTTTCGTTCTTAAGTTGTGTCTCATGCATTTGACGAGACAAATGAATCGGTCTTTAGAAGACCATTTCATTTACTTTCTGACTGTATACTTTCTCATCTCTTGTAAACAATAATCTTTCATGTAAATATATGATTTTTATTTTATTTTTCTCCTTCCACTTGGGTTGACTGTGAGGACACAGTCAAAATCAAGTGTGTGGAGGAGTCTCATCTTCATTTTTAATTTTTCATGTTTATTTTTACATTTTCTTTCCAAATATCCAAAAAAAAGTTTTTTTAAGCATTTTGATTTACTTTTAAAAGAAACACTATAAGATAAATATTTAGTTTTGGGTAATAAAATTGATATTTTTGAAAATTTATTCGTCTTAACAAAAATAAAAATGAAGTTTGATTACAAACAACAATGGTTTAACTAGTATATAGCAAGATTCAACATGTTAATTATGAAATATATCATAATTGAAAATCTTTGTTTTAAAATGTGTTGAATTCAAATAAAAGGATATAACATTTTTTTTTGTCTTCTAAGTTAAATGGTGCTAAGATGATTTTGCAAAACTCTCTTTCAAAAAAAACAAAACAAAAAAATAAAAACAAAAAAATATTTCTTGTATATATGTATATTTTTTAATAAACACCTAGAGTTAGGTGTTCACACTCATGTGTTCACTCGTCATGCTCTGTACCCTTCTCACATAAGCCCGAAAGGCAGTGCACGATCGGTAAATCTGGCCTCATTTTATCTGAGTTAGGTGTGTGTGTGTGTGTGTATAATTATTTTATTAATAACGCCTACAGTCGATAAGTGTTCACACTTGTGTGTTCACTCGCCACACTCTGTATTCCCCTTACGTAAGTCCGCAAGGCAGCGCACAAGTAATATATCTAGCCTCATTTTATCTGAGTTAGGCATATGTAAATATTTTCAATATCAATAAAATTTTCAAATGAGAGAGAGCAAGCAAATGAAATCCAAGCGCTATTTTAACTTATTTGATTTGACTTGTTATTGAAAAGAAATGAAAATACCACTTTGATAAACTTTGATAATCAACTAAGAATCTATTTCATAGTTACACTTTGTTATCAACTGAAATAACGAGTTCAACTATTGTCTACTGTCATGATAACTTGATTTTTATCGGAAATTTTGATGAGTAAATGACTTAAATTTTGAATTTAATGACCAAAACCTATATTTAACTTATTCGTGTTAATTTAAAAGTAAATCTTTCATTTGTAAATATTTTCAAAAACTCGCATTCATCTATTTGTAAATAATCTTGAATTTTGTAAATATTTTACATTTTTTACTTTGCATTTGGATTTTGTGGGTAGTATCCACTGAAAAGCCTCACGAGATAACACTCGTCCTACTGGGGACACCTGGAGGTTTAACGGCTTGTTGCATACGCTCAATGCAATCGTGCTCCCTACGAAAACGGATTTATCTTAGTTTTTTTCCATTATTCAAGGACGAATAAAAAGACAAGTGTGGGGGTATTTGATGTGCACATAAATGTGCATATTCTGACCACCATATTTATTCTAATTAATTTAAATAAATGATCATACTAGGTATTTTAACTTGTTTTAACCAAAATCCATATTAATTCCAAATTGTCACATATTCATCTTCATCCAATGAAAAATAGTCATTTTTGTGCATAAACTAACTTGAGAAAATTTAATTAGAAATTTCCATACTATTTTGTAGAAATTTGATGTCAATTACAAGTGGTTTCATGAAGAAGATATGCATGCACAAAAAGAACAAAAAGGAATGAAGATGGAAATAATTCAAAGTGAAGATCATGAAGGACCCCACCTACCCACCTACCTTAATGTACAAATTAGAGGCTAATGCACATGCTTATGGAATTAATGGCTTCATGTATATTTAAATGATGATTAGTAGAAGCTAATGATTACTTGGCCTCCACACTTTCTCAAGGATAGTTTGGGCATTCTCCAAATTATGGATTAGGATTTCATGCTTGTATAAATAACCCATTATGTTCATGTAACCTCTTCTACCCTCTTTAAGCCCTCTCATGGAGGCAATCTCTTCTTTTAATTTAAATTAGCTCTCTTTTATTTCTTTTCATGGCTACTTGGCCATTCATTGTTATTTTCATTTAATTTTCTTTTTATTGCAATTTAATACATGCTCTTTCCTTTTCATGCTTATTTACTTTACTGTTTGTAGTGTAGATTTACTTTCATGCAAGTAGAATAGTTTTAATTCCTGTTAATTTGCTCTCTTTTTCATTAAGCTTTCATTTTCCTTTCATGTTGTTAGCTACATTTGTTAATCAAATGACAAATATAAGAGGCTAAACCCCTTCAATTTAGGGGTAATGAAGCTCTCTAATTATATAGCTTCAACTATTTGTTAATTCATGCTCTCTTTTTGTGCTTAGTAAGAATGATTGAAGTGGTTTAATTATTGTTTTTGCTTTGAATTTGATAGCCTATATTGTTGACACCAAATAGGCTATGCTCAAACAATCACTAACACTAATTGCCTCTTCATCAAAATATGATTATGGCAAAAGAAAGTGATTTGAAATTAAAATTTGGTGGTCTATATTTCTAATCAATAGTTAATAGGCCATACTTAAAATAGATTTCATTTTCATTGTCAAGTTTCATGAAAGTTAGTAAGTGGTTTAAGGGGTGTGTTATAGTTTGATGGCTTATGTTGGCTAATCAATAGCACAAATATGCCATGCTTATGACAAGCACATCAATTAAAGCACTAATGACCATAAAAGAGAGATCATGGTTTCATATGTATTGAACCACATGATCTAGAGAGTGGATTTATTCTCCAAACTAACACTTAACTCTTATATTTACTTCTCTTTTCTTTTAGTTAGTTAGTTAATTCTCTAATTCTCTAGCTTAACGTTCACTTAAAATTGGTATAATTTGATTGAATTTAATTTTTAAAATCATCAATTCCCTACGGATCGACCCGTTTTCGCCAAGTACTACAAGTGTACGTCGTGCGCTTGCGGTTAAATTTAATTCAAAATTTCTCGACTATTTCCTAAACCGAAAGAAAACTAGTCGTTTAACAAGTTTTTGAATGCCGAACGGGCAATGGAAAGGAGCATGCAGAAAAGAAGAATGTGAAATGTTTCAACTATGACTGAGTTGGGCACTATAAGAACCAGTGTCCAGAGCCAGTCAGGATGGACATAGGGAAGGTGTTTGCTATTGGAACACCATCTTCTTCTAAACCCACTACAGCAAAGAAAGGAAAAACTGTGATGGAAGGTACGCTTTTGATTCAGAATATATTAGTTAGGGTAATTTTTGATACTGGTGCATCACATTCATTTGGTTGATAGGTTTTGTATAGAATCCACATACCTTCTTACTTCCTTAAGCATTGCGAATCCAATAGGAGGGTATGCAACTCTTTGGATGTGATGTGACCAGTTAGAACTTGATTTGTTAGGTCATATGTTTGTATGCAGTTTTTATGTTTTTTATTTCGTGGACTTCAAGAGCATCTTAGGCATGGGTTGGTTAGGTAAGTATGAGGCTAGGATATTTTGTCTGGATAGGGATATATCGTTGAGGTGACCAGATAGTCATAACTGAATCATTTTCTCGGTGGAGAATTCCAGTAAGAGTGTGTGTGCTTTGTTGAGTACCATGGAGGTTGGAGAAGAGGTTAGTCAGGGTTGTGTGGCAAGAGAGTTTACAAATGTATTTGAATCAGTTACTGGACTACGCCATAATGAGCCGTTGAGTTTCGAATAGACCTTATACCACGAGCTGAGCCCATCAGTAGACCACCTAGTAGGATGACACCGACAGAGATGAAGGAATTGAAAGTGCAACTAAAGGATCTTGAAGGAAGGAATTTTATCAGACTAAGCAGTTCACTTTGAGAAGCAGCCACAGTATTTGTGAAGAAACCAGATGGGTCGTTAAGGATGTGCGTCGACTATCGTAAGTTAAACGAAAGGACGATTAAGAATAGGTACCCTCTACTGAGGATTGATGATCTGTTTGATCAGTTAAGTGGAGCCAGAGTATTTTCCCAATTAGATTTGGCGATAGGGGTTCCATCAGTTGAGTGTGGTGGAAGATAGCATTCCTTTGATGGCATTTCGAACTACGTATGGTTCGTATGAGTGGTTGGGGATTCCATTTGGATTGACAAATGCACCTTCTTTCTTCGTTGATTCGATGAACAGGGTTTTTTGAAAGCACTTGGATAGATTCATGATGGTGTTTATAGATGATATTTTGGTGTACTCTAAAGATGAAAGAGAGCATGAGATTCATCTTAGAATGGTGTTGGAGAAACTAAGTTAGAATTAGCTAAAGGCAAAGTTTACCAAGTGTCATTTTTGGAAGAGAGAAGTTAAGTTTCTTGATCAAGTGGTTTTAGAGGAAGGATTGTCAGTTGATCTAGTTAAGATTGATGTAGTCAATAATTGGAAGAGGCCAAAAATAGTAACTGAGATAGAAGTTTTCTTGGACTTGATGGCTATTAACGGAGATTCATCAAGGATTTCTCGTGAATAGCAGGACCTTTGACTAAGTTGACCAGGAATGAAGTGAAGTTTGTTTGTCCCGACAAATGCGAAGAAGGGTTCCATAAGGTAAAGCATTTGTTAACCAATGCACCAGTATTAGTAGTTTCAGACGGTAACCAAGGGTTGGTAGTATACACTGATGCATGTGGCACTGGATTGGGAGCAGTATTGATGCAGAAGGGCAAAGTTATTACTTACGCATCTAGGCAGCTTAGGTCGCATGAAGTTAGCTATCCTACTCATGACTTGTGGTTAGCAGTGGTAATTTTTGCCTTGAAGATTTCGAGGCAATACCTGTTGGGAGAGAGATTTGTATTGTATACTGATCATAAGTCATTAAAGTATTTATTCTCTCAAAAAGAGCTGAATATGAGGTAGCAGAGATGGCTGGAGTTTTTCACTGCTTATGACTTCGGTATAGAATATACTCTAGGGAATGGAAATAAGGTAGCAGATGCTCTCAGTATAAAATATCAGATTGTGGTGTTAGAAATGTTAGCAAATTGGAAAGATCTAGAAGCTTTAACCAGTTGTGGTGTACAGTTGAGATCTACTGCTAGTTCTAGTCAAGATACTGCCATGTTATCTTGTCTAGAAGCTCGACCAATATTGATTGAGAGGATGGCTTCTGAGCAGAGAGAAGATCCAGTTTTAGCCGAAAGGATTAGAAGGCTGGAGATAGGATGCGAGATTGATGACCTAAAGGATTTTAGTCTTGACCAAAGAGGATGGTTGAGAAAGAAGATTGTATGTTCTGAATGTAAAGAACTTAAGATGGGAAATTCTAGAGGAATGTCATCAATCAAAGTTTACGATTCATCCTGGTGGAACCAAGATATATTAAGATATGAAAAGGAGCTTCTATTGGAAAGGCATGAAGAAGAGTGTTGGCTTGTGGGTTAGGCAGTGTGTTAATTGTCAAAAGTGAAGGCCAAACATCAAAAGCCAAGTGGGTTACTTCAGCGTTTCGATATTCCAATGTAGAAACGGGATTCGATATCGATGGATTTTATAGACGGGTTGCCAAGGTAAAATAGAGGAAATGAAAACATATAGGCTATAGTGGACAGGTTGAACAAGAGTGCCCATTTCATTTCTGTAAAGTCAACTAGGACGGTGCCTATTTTAGCAAAGTTGTTCATGAAGAACATAGTTAGACTTTATGAGCGGCCCAGTAGCATAGTCAGCAATAGAGATGCATTATTCACTAGCGAATTTTGGAGGAGTCTATAAGAGGTATTAGGTATTAAGCTCAAGATGAGTAGGGCAGACAAAGAGAGTCAACAAGGTACTCGAAGATTTATTGAGAGCTTGTGTGTTGGAGTTTGGTGGATCTTGGAAAGATCAGCTACATCTGATTGAGTTTTCCTATAGTAATAGTTACTAGACTAGTACAGGAATGACAACTTTTGAAGTTTTGTATGGAAGGCCATGCAAATCACCAGCATGTTAGTTAGAGACAGGAGACAGATTGGTCTTTGGTCCGGATTTGGTTAGGGAGGTGTTAGAGAATATTGAGTTATTCCTTGAATGGATGAAGGATGCTCAATCCAGGTAGAAGAATTACACATATAAAAGGCGTAAAGACCTAGAGTTCTTAGTGGGAGACAGGTTTTTTATTAAAGTATCACAGGTGAAGAGTGTGGTACGATTTTGAAAGTCGGGATAGTTAGCCCCAAGATATGTTGGACCATTTCATATTATAGAAAGGATTGGAAAGCTCGCATACAGAATAGAGTTACCGAGCAGTTTGGCACGTGTCCATAA
This sequence comes from Allium fistulosum, assembly GCA_030737815.1. Lineage (NCBI taxonomy): Eukaryota > Viridiplantae > Streptophyta > Magnoliopsida > Asparagales > Amaryllidaceae > Allium > Allium fistulosum. Next base: position 649,256,326 of record CM060905.1, on the reverse strand, counting down.
TATATTCCATGTGTCTTATCTTCGCAATTTTGTGCATGATCCAGAGTCTACTATTCCATAGACAGAGTTGGAGGATTTGGTAGTAGAGCCTGATTTGACTTTTTTAGAAAACCAATTCGGTTTGTAGCAAGAGATGAGAAGAGTTTGAGGACCAAGATAGACAAGTTGGTGAAATTTCAGTGGAGCGACAACGAGAAAGACTGTACTTGGAAGATAGAAGACTGGATTCGAGAGGTTTATCCTACTCTACTTTGATGGTATGTCTATATCAAATTTATATTGATTATGATAATCAAGTACACTAGTATAGCTGTTAGGAAATGTTATAGAAGATTGCAATGTTTGCTAGTTAGTCCTTGCTGAATTTCAAGGACGAAATTCTTTAAGGAGGGGAGCATGTAACACCCCTAATTTTAGTGACATTATTCAGGAGATTTAATTAGAATAAATTAAATATATTAATGTAGTTAAGGAGATTGAGGTTAATTAATAAACTAGGTGGCCATGCTTATTTAAAATCTAATGAACTTATATAATGGTTAGGATATCAAACATAAGGGCATTATGGTAAATAACTATACTTCCCACCCTTATATTATTCCCATTAGGTCTTACACGTACATTTTATCTCAAACAAAATTTATAACCATGAGAAGCAAGCAAGGCCAGCCATTAGGAAGAAGAGAGGAGAAAATCAAGTTAAAGCTTAGGATTCAAGTTAGAGGAAATTAATCTCAATCAAAGTTCAATTTCCTTATACACTCTAAGGTGAATAACAATTTCTACATCCCAATTTTAGTTTTATGTTCATATAGTTTTGGATTTTAGCGTAAATCTGTTTTTATGATGTACTTGTAACGATCCCGTTTTTAAACCAAATTTAATTTAATAATTAATATAATTTTTACAATAAATTTGTGAAATAATTTGAATTTCCAAAACAAATAAATTTTGTGTTTGTTTATATATATATATATATAAGTAGATTGTAAATAGAATTTGAATTTGAAATTCCAAAATAAATGTCCTACAAATAAATTGGATTTAAAAATAATACATATGTGATTTTTATTAGTGTATAATTTAGTTTAAATCATTTTCTTCAAAAAGTATAAATATAAAATATAAAACATATATGTATAAGTATAAAACTAAAAATAATATAATATAAAAATTATATAAAAATATTAAATTACAAATGTAAGTTAATTATACATACAAAATCACAAGTGTAAGCTAATAATACATACAAATTACAAGTGTGAATTAAGTAAGACATGAAATGAACAAGTGTCAATTGTTTATTTTATTTTCATTTTTAAAAGAAATAAAAAATCAAGGCAATGTATATACACATCTCTACTCTTTCATTTCTTCTTTTATTCTTAATTTTAAAATCAAAAATCTGGAAACAAAACAAACCAGAGAAAAGAAATCAAAGAAAAAAAATCAAACAATAATCAAAACAATTCCAACTACATCAATTCTTCAACCTGAAGATCAAGCAAGCAATTTAAAAATCAACTCAACATTAAGAGGATCAACATTAAGTTTCAAATTCCAGATCAAAACATTTTCCAATTTTTCAAATTCAAAAACAAAGTACCAGGCTCCTTCTCCGTTTCAACAAAAACTGTGAGCGAACTCTTAAATCTGCTATATTTAGAGTTATCATGTGATAATCCTTGAAGTATGATATGAACTATGTTTTGCATGAATATAATATGACTGTATGTATATATATAAATGGTGATATGGTTGTGCATGTCTGTTGTTCAGGAATATATACTCTGTTCCAGGTTTACAGGTTTCAAAACTGTTCAAAATTCAAAAGCTCTCCCTCTAAATCTTTTTAGGCTTTAAAGTATAAACAAAATTTGTTTGTATAATCAAGATCTAAGTTAAAAAAATATTTTTGAGAATAATTAGTTTGAGATTATCTGGAAAATTTAAATATACAGTAAAACTTTAAAAACATGTCAAATTCGAATCCCATAATTTCTTGATTCACCTACATCAACTTGTTCGTCTTCATAAACCATGAATTTTAAAAATTGAATCATGATTTTTAGTGTCGTATTGATTGAGAAATTCGAGGATGAACGGTTTTGGTACTTTTGGCAATTTCTGGTCATCGATGAGGTAAGGGAGGTCGTGGTCATGGCTGGAGGAAGCCTATGTGATGGGGATTCATGAAAAAATGCTTGAGAATTTTTTAGTTGATCATGGTGGTCGGACGACGTCAATTTAAGGTTTTAAACCTAGTTTTAGTCATGCGCGATGTCGAAGCAATTTCGTCATCACCGGCGAATTGGACGTGATCGGGGCAAGTGGGATCGAAGCATGGGTCTTTGATGAAGAGTTGGACGCGACGGCGTGGACTCTGGTGGACAAGATCAATGGTGTGTGTCGTTTTAGTTGATCGAAGTTGGGTTACAGGTTGAATCGAGTAACTCGATTGTGATTTCCGACGATGATGGGTTTTTTAGGTGCTCGGGTTTGTCGATGAGATCATTGTCGACGTGTTGAGTGTCGCAGCATCAACCGGAGGTGGTCGGATCGCCTGTGCATGAGTATCTTGAGTATTTGGGTTCGTTGTGATGGTTTGGGAAGAAAGGTTTTTATCGGGTTTTGCTCGAAGTGGATCGTGGATTGTCTCGAGGGTGAGACGAGAGGGAGTTGCCCGAGGTTGAACTTGGGGGATTTAGCTGTTGGCTCGGGTTTTGTGATGATATCAAGTTTTAAAGTAAAATGGAATAACAAGTTTTTAAATTTTAAAACTTGGTCAAGTTTAAACAATTTCTTAGCCTATTTCTTTTTTAATAATAAATGTTGATTTAATTAAAGGTTTTAAAACAAATTATTTTAAGTTTAAAATGTTTAATATATACATATATAACCTTTATTTTAAAAGTTTATTCTAAATAAACTTAATAATGTAATTAAGAAATCAATTAAGAAAATAAAATGTTTTAAAGATTAATTAACTTAAAGGTCTAAGTTAATTGGTAATTGACAATTAATTCCAAAGGTTGTAAATAAGATTTAAATGATAATTAAAGTAATTAATTAAGATAAATGATTTATCTTTTAATTAATTAAAGTTTAAGTAATTAAAGATTAATTAATTAATGAAAGTAAATAAAAGATAATTACTTAAAGGATAATTACTTAAGGTCAGTAATTAAAGGATAATTAATTAATTTATTAATTAATGATTAAAGGTTAATTAAATAATGATTAAAAGTTAATTAATTAATAATTAAAGGTTAATTAATTAATAATTAAGGATTAATTAATAAATAATTAAGGATAATTAATCAGTAATTAAAGGATAATTAATTATGTTATTAATTAATTAAAATGGTTTGTAATTACTTAATGTTAATTAAGCAGGGTTGGGTTATTAATTCATAAGTAATTAATTCATTTTGAGTTAATTAAATTAATTTTAATTATGGGATAAATTAATCTTGCTTATAGCTGATTGGATTATTATTGAATGCCTTGGATTGTTTGATATCTCTGATATGTGATGTTCTGTGATATGAATTGCTTTGGAATGAGCTGTGACATATGTGATATATTGCTGTGTGAATGTGAACTTCTGCTTTGAAGTTAAAATTGTTTTCTTAAACAACTTGCCTGTAAAACGGCATTTGAATTTCGATGCGACCGGGAGGCGGATTCCAGATGGTTATCCGAAACCCACATCAAATATTAAAGGTGAATCTTTTGCTTAAAAGATTATAAATGGAAATTTGTTGTGACTTATGTATCCACGTGTTTTTAAATAAGCGCCGCTCATTATTCGGTTAAGCCGGGAGAGGACATTAAGTCATAAAACCCATTCCGAATAATGATACGACGAAATGGGAGTGCATTTGAAGACGGTGGTGAAGACCGGGTATTTTCGAGAACGAAAGGATTACCTGTTGATTGTCTCTGCACCGAGTTGCTCCGGTATAGAGATTACCCAATGTGATGGGGAGTCCGGTCGCGATTGGGAATATTTACAAGGGCTTCTTCCTAATTGGACGAAGTGCCTGCGGTTCCATTCAGACCCAAGATGGTCTTGTATGGATGTATGTCTAACATTATACTTTGAGATATAAAGCAGGTTTCTATCAAATACATTTCTGTTGGTGGCGGAGAATTTATTCTCTTAGCTTAACACCCTTTTCTAAGACATATGAGCTCAGAGGTAATGTAGTTGATAGTCACTAGTGATATACTCCCAATTTGGTAGTGTGGCATGCTGAGTGCTGACCATTGGTTGATCGAAGCATGGCTTTTGTGAAAAGCGTAGCTTTGTGGGACACTACACCAAACAGACCATTTTGTAACACTTTTCCGCTTTCATTTTGTAACGGTTATAACCATTACTAATTTCTAACGGTTATTTCCGTTACTAGCATTTATCACAGTTATTACCGTTACCAAATCTAGTAATTTCATAAATAATTAAATGTAATATGGATAGAATTGTAATTTTATCTTCTGTTATCACTTAACCTATTTCTAACGAATAACGTTCCATTCTTTCAATGTTATTCCTCTTTCGTTAGTTTTAGGGTTATCGCCAATTTGTTTTACCACCGCCTCCCCCGTCTACCACCTCCTCCGCCGTCTTCCACCGCCTCCGCCGTCTACCACCTCCTCCGCCGTCTTCCACCGCCTCCACCCTTTGTTCTACCAATTTAACGAAGATAAAGGAGGATTAGGGTTGCGTTCCATTTCGGCAATCGACTGCAAATAAATTTTCAGATTCAAATCAAGTAATAACTTCAGTTTTAATTTATTTTTTGAAATCAGGTAATCACTTCAATTTTAATCTTCATATATCTTAAACTGGAATATTGATACCAACAAACGACGTGAAATAATCAAGCTCGTGCTATATTTATTGCTTACTGACTTTAGAAATAAGTTTGTCTATTTCTAGGAAGTTTGCTTCAAGAGGAACTTGATCCAATCGCAAACAAAGCAGGATATCAAAGACTTGCTTTCACCGCTACTTTTTTTGCTGGGGTCACACAAGCAGCTCTTGGATTTCTAAGGTTTGCATAAAAATTACTTAAGTACCTATGAGAAGCGGAGTACATATTTCTGCTAAATAACTGAAATATAAGCTATTGCATATGATGCATAATTAGAGGTTCGCTGATAGTATGCAGTTTAGTTAAGTATTAAAAATAAAAGGAAAAAGAAAAAAAACATGATATATATGCTGTTGAACTATGTATTTGCAGGTTGGGATTTCTCATAGAGTTTCTATAACAAGCTGGAATTTTTGGATTTATGGCGGGGGCAACAATTACAATTGCACTGCAGCAACTTAAAGGACTGCTTGGTGTTCAGATATTCACGAAGAAGACTGATATCGTATCTGTTATGAAATCAGTTTTTCAGGTAGCTCATCATGGAGTAAGTTGTTTAATCAAAATTTCATGGTTGTTTAGAAGTCATTTATGAATTTTTGAGTTAGAGATTTATGATTTTGATTTTAATTTTTTTAGTGGAATTGGCAAACAATACTTATTGTACTTGCTTTCCTTGCATTCCTTTTAGCTGCTAAATACATTGTAAGTTTTTTCATTTTCTTGGAAGTGCACATGTATGCACAAAGTTAACATATATTTACAATAATAAATGCGATTGTAAGAGACTATGGACCTGAACTTGAACTAAATGTTTATTAGGGAAAGAAAAAGAAGAAGTATTTTTGGGTGCCAGCAGTAGCTCCATTAATCTCTGTAGTTGCTACCACTTTGATCGTTTACCTCACACGTGTTGACAAAGATGGTGTTCAAATTGTATGTTTTCAAGAATATTAATTCAAATTGCCATTATAATTGAACCATCCATCTACAATTCTTACTTAATTTTCATTTCCTGGTGAGACATATCAAGAAAGGCATCAACCCTGCATCAGTATCTGAAATTACTTCAGCGGTTCATTTCTCATGAAGGGGATAAGATTTGGTATAGTATGTGGGATGGTTGCTTTAACAGTATGTTTAGAAAAATTATTTACTATTTTGAACATTTATTCACTATTTTGAACCACAACCAGAATCAGTCCACATTTGATGCTCCTTCCAGCCCACTGTTTTCTACCGACCCAATGGCTTAGTATTGCAGCGAGACAGAGCCAGCTCACACTTTATTTTTTCCACCAGATCAACCCTAACAATACAAAAACAGCATATATAAAATGTAATAGTTTATTTAAATAAATTGCCCTGAAATACATAACATATCAAATACTATTTAGGGTAGAATGCACCGTCTTACAGTATCTGTTACTTAAGCGATTCCTTAAAATATATAACTCATCCAACCATGACAACATTATTTTGCTCTGTTTAGGCTTGCATCCTTCATTTTCAAAAAACTAATCTACAACATTGATTTAGTAGAGTATAAAAAATAGACAGAAATTGATACCCAATTAACATACCTTTAATTTTCCAATATATGCTAACAGTTTTACAACGAATATACCCCTAAGTACGGACAAAACACCAGCGTATGGAGTAGAACGAGAAACCCTTGCAGTGAGAAGCAATGTATTTCAGCTTGTTTGAACAGAACTAAAATGATCCCATTTTATAAATAAATAGGACGAGCAGCTCATACAGATAATGAAGTACAAAACAGAATAAGTTAAACAATAAAAGAAAGAAATGCATTTTTAGTGCACACACAATAATGAACTGCAATGAAAACATAACACAAAAATAAGTTAATCTTCGCATTGAAATAGATTAATTAATGGATGCACTATATGTGAGAAGGTGTCACTTGAGTGCAATATATGCCATTTATTTGTGTCTGTGTGTTGTACATATGATTTGTATCTTTAAATTTATTTGTAACCTTTTTATGTTCAATTGTAATAACCGTATTTTAATCTAGGATACCTACAAACTTTCTACCCAAAGCTTGTCATATAAGATAGGATACCCAGAAACATTGTAGAAATTCATTGACATATAAAATTGGTCTATGTTTTAATTCATGGTACTGACAAGTTACATGTACACTTGTATCTAAAAGAACTTTTGTAACAACGCTTAAAATAAATGTTAATATGTTGAATTTGATACATCACATCATTTTTTTTGATACAGAGGTATATTTTGAATTTGATATTTGCGAAGAAAAAGTTCTAGTGTTATAAATTTTTATTTTATTATTCAATAAATAAAAAATCATTTAATGGTTAGGTCATTTTTTTCTTTCTAATATTAGATATTTGAATTCTTCTGATTTCCTTGTGTTCCTTTGCCTTGTGTTTGTGTTATTTGCTTCAGGTTGAACTTCCTCGTAGAGATGTTGATTTGAGTTGGATATTTGTGTTGTGCTTTTGATAGGTACGCCATCTTGCATTTCTACTTCTTGAAGTTGTTTTACTTGAAAATTCTCACTGTTAATGCCCTTAATTTCCATGCTTACTTCACTTTTTGCATTACTTGCTTGTCTTATATCAAATTTTTCTGGTTATGCAAGGTTTTTAGTTGAGTTTCTTTCTTGAAATCTTTTTGGATTTTTATGTCTCCGATTCTTCGCCTATTGTCCTGATGTTGCACTTAGTTTCAATAGGTTAGTTCTGATATTTGATACATAATTTTCTATATTTGATATCTTACTGAGGGAACTTTAGCTGTCTGCGTTAGACTAGACTGTTGGTCTTTTATCATCTGTATAAATTTGGATTGTCTTGTTATAATTTGCTTCTTTCTCTTTAACATCTTTATTATTTTAAGATTTGTTTTGATTTGGAGTTTTTTTGTCTGTTTCCTTGTTTCCTGACATTTTCATTATTGTTTCTTTCCTTACGGCAAACTCGGCTGGTTCTCCTCCTACGTTTGCTTGCTCATCGCCTACTGTTGCTGGTGCTATGGCAAAGTCTGATGTTGTAGCTTGCGATTCCTCCCTTAATAACGTCTGCAATCCTGGTGCTCTTCCTGGTGTTGTGGCGCCGCCTGTAGTTGTAACTCGCGATTCATCCCATATTATCATCTGTGACTCTGTAGTGAATGCATCATCTTCCTGTAATCCTTTATCCAACTTGTTGAGCGATTTAGACTCCGATCTCCTAGCTGCTGCTCAGCTACCTATCAATTTGATGGCTACTTGTTCGAACCCTCTGGCACCATTATTAGCTAATGAAGGTAATTGTTCTTGATCTAAATCTATCGTTGGGTTGAATATTGGCTCCAATAATTGTGTTGATGAATCTGTGAAGGAGACCGCTGATTTAGGGCCTTTGGCTGATGGTACAACTGATCGCGTTTGGTTAATCGTAAATATTACACGGTTCGGTTAACCGGTGGTCGGTTAAGGTAGTGATCAAACAACCGACCGAACCGGTTATTTTAAACCACGGTTAACCAGCTAAATTCATCGATTAACCAATTAATTTAAACGGTTAACTGTTATCGGTTAACCATTTAAATTAATCGGTTAACCGGTTAATTTAACCGGTTAACCAAGCAACAAATATTTTAGTTCACAATTCAGATATTAATATATTATGGTTCATAGTTCACACCATATTTTTTAGTTTATAATACAGATCAAATAACTTAAGTAGTTTAGTTCACATTAGTTACATCTATTCACATTCATTCCCCAGTTTGGCGAGTTCATGCATTAATAACTCATAAATATTATACATAAATACAGTCCAGTTTACATAGATATTACATATAAATATACTTCAGTTTAGGGAGTCCATCGTCCATAGGCATTGAGTCATGAACAGTGAACAGCAAGGCAACAACTTCATTACCTAGTTTCAATTCATTCCCCAGTTTGGTGAGTTCATGCATTAATAACTCATAAATATTATACATAAATACAGTCCAGTTTACATAGATATTACATATAAATATACTTCAGTTTAGGGAGTCCATCGTCCATAGGCATTGAGTCGTGAACAGTGAACAGCAAGGCAATCGACATCAAGTTTCAAATTTTCATTCCTTATCGAAATATCTCATTTATTAATTTGTTCATACTAAAAGGTAAAGTCCCATCATCAAGAACAGTTTTCCAGCTGATTGGTATTGTTTTTTTCTGAAAGCTTACACTTTTTTTTCTCTTGGAATCTAATTTGACCACTATAACAACTTTATTTGTTACAGGTTATAAAAGCGTGTGATGAGATTTGAATTGTTGAACTCTGAAACATATATAACTAGCAGAAGCTTTCATATCAGTATGTATAATGGAGAATCAAGATTGAATGAGGTGATGGAACGAAGTAGCAGCAGCAGTACAAATACATTGCCTAGAAGAAGTCATAAGAGCTGCAATCATTCATCCTGGTGAAGAGTGCCGTCGTCAATCCACTCACATGCATATTTGTACTTGTGTTTGTGTCTCAGTGGTGTATGCATGGGTGAGTGATGAAGTATGAGCCTGCGTTTGCTAACAGGTGCGTGTGTTTTTTCCTCAATGGTGCATGTGCTTCATTGTCTTGCTCTATATTTCCATATTTTCATTTTTGGTCTAATTATTTTTATTTTATTGAAGGAACCTGCTACTATTTCATATTTTATTTAGTTGTCATATCCATAAAGAAGTACGTTCACAAACTAAACTATTTGAATATGAAATTGGTTCCATTTTGTGGGTGAGCGCATGCTTATGCATGGGCAAGCTCCTGTAATTTATATTCAGTATATGCCAGAGTGTGTGTTGTATCTTCTTTTGAACTTCATGGATATTAAAAGAAATAAACTAGTTTGTAATGTTATTTCCAGATATTAAATTATTTTTATAAAAGATTGACATGTTAGTTTTATTCAATAACATAATATAGACCATAACCTCTACTTTATAGTTTTTAATGTATTCCGTTCTACAGTTATAAAACCTGTGCGTTTAAGTTAGCATACTTTAGTGTTTGTGTAACTATGTCATTTGAACATGTATATCATAGTTTGATAACTTTATTGGCTTCATTGATAGTCCTGCTGAAGAACAACAGTTAGTGCAACTTTTCAAGTGTTTGTCACTTGGTTCAACTCTAGCTGAAATGCAACAATGTATACGGCAACTTGTTAGTCAGATTGGAACAAATGCGATGGCACTAAGAACAGAAATTGGTTCACATACCAAGCACCATCCTAGCCCTACTCCTACTCCATCTACTGCTGGTATTGGATCTTCTACGGTTGAAAGGCAAGCGGTGCAATTATTGTCATGAAAAATGGAAGTGGTAGCTAAAGGACATCTTGGAGTGCAGAAGATTTGTCATGGTAGAAAGGTTGGAGATGGAGATAAGGTTGTTTGGGTGGAGGATGTTCTTAATCCGAACGAGCCACTTTTTGATGCACCTCAAAATGGTCATTATACATTGTCCGAGTTGGTTGATGGTGGTTTTGTAGTTTGGTCGGAGTGTCGTATTCGTTGTTTGTAAGCTTCTAGATATGTTGTAGTAGTGAAATTTGAAGTTGTCACAATGAACTTTGTAGAATTTGGTATGTACTATTTCGTACGTTTGATGCTTTTTAACACTTTGATGATATGTTAGTTTTGAATCTTAGTTTTGTGTTTTCTATTGTTATATATTCGTATAGATATAGTTGAATGAAATACTATTAGATGCTGAATAAGATATGGTTCTGCCATACCAAATTTGTAACACTTATAAGAGTTGGTAATTTTGCTATTTACTTATACAAGGAATTCCTAACGCTTATAACCGTTGAAAACTAAAATATTCCTAACGGTTATAACCGTTGGGAATGTGAAGTAGTTCCCAATGGTTATAACTGTTGGGAATTACCAAGATTCCCAATAGTTATAACCGTTAGAAATTACGGTTTTTCCCAACGGTTATAACCATTGCCAATTTTGGTCATTTCCAACGGTTATAACCATTGGGAAGTTCCAAAATTCTCAACGGTTATAACCGTTGGGAATAACCAAAATTACCAACGGTTATAACCGTTGGGAATGACCAAAATTCCCAACGGTTATAACCGTTACAAAATATGTAAAGAAAATTGTAACATACCTACTACCAACGGTTATAACCGTTGGGAATTAGATTACCAACAGTTATAACCGTTACAAAATGATAGTTCTGGTGTTGTGGGACGAGACTTCATCGAACCTCACACCCCGAAAATGGTCAAAAAAGGAAGGATGCGGCCAGGTTATGGGTGTCGCGCCCCTTAGGGTATGTGCATTTCCTTCTGGATAAAAAGTGGTATTCTGGTATGGAGCCCAGATATTTTTCTTATGTGGTTGTTGGTGATAGAGGTACCACGATAAAGGTCGGTTAAGACCGGGTGATGGCATACTCGTGACAGTTAGTTACCTAGTTACAGAGGTAACCCAGCCTTGTGTTGGTAGAGATCCGGTTAGGTTCTCGGGGCGTCCCTCCAGAGGCGTACCCATTCGGAAAGGAAGTTCCTTAGCCTTGGCCATTTGTTGGAAATCCAAACAAAACAATATGAGCCCTTTACGATTGTAGTTGTAGAACCTGCCACCTCAAGTGGTAGCTATAGTAGGCATAATATAATGGTACCTATGCTAGCTAAGATTAATATTATACTTTCGAAATGTTTTCCACACTATGCACTAATAATAATATCAAAAAGGATTTTCACGTATCAAGCATGTTTGACTGCTATAAGGAGAAATCTCGCCCAAGTGTGCGATTGCATTGTGTGTGCGGCGGGAGGCCTTATGGTAGTTTCATTTTCCAAAAGCATGAACGGATTTTTTTTTGTACAAACAACTGTTTTAATTTTCTCACACTAGTCCCATGACTGACTCGGAGTTTATTGTTCCCTTTCTAAACTCTAGGTGCCCATAATTTTCCACACGAACAGCCTAGAATCAGGTTATCAGTAGGTTGGAGCTAATTCAATGTAGATTCGGAAGCCTTTGGTTTGAAGCTTTTGGTTCTTAGCCTTTTGGTTTGGAGCTTTTGCTTTGGAGTTTTTGAATTGATGTCGCAGTATGTTGGACTCTCTCTCTCTTTTGGAAGATAATGTCAATGTTGATGTTACGATGTTATGTTATCTTTCCGTAGTTGTGTTGTATATATGTGACTCTGATGATGTTGGTCACTTGTTGTTGTAACGTTGTTATAATATATGTTGTAACCCATGTTGTGTATCAACGAAATCATTTTTGTTTCTACTGTGTCGTTATTATCTAATGTGTTATAGCTCCAGCGATACGGACTCCAACATTTGAATCTCCGGCATTTGAATACGGGAGATGTATTGAATGTTGATTTTCGAAGGTTGAAATTCCGGGTTGTCACATTTCGTATCAGAGCTAAAGGTTGAGTAAGAAATTTAGCTTTGGAGTATAACTCATTAAGTGACTCGTTAGAGATAGGGTTAGTAATGCCCTAGAATGAGTATAACCCGAGAGATCGAAAACCCAAAATTTCTTGGTCTACTATTGATATTCCCTAAGATATCTCGTCTATATGCCTAAATCAAGTTTTCTTACTATTTAAAGATAGTGAGAATGAGTGTAAGAAGAGGACGAGGTAGGGGAAGGGGGAGTACCACTACAAATGGTCGAGACCCCACAACAACAGAAGCAGCTCTTCCCATCCAACCCCAGCCAAATCTAGCAGAATTGTATCGGAATTTCTCAAGACTTGGAGGGAAACCATTCATGGGCAAGGAGACTATTATAGAATCACAAGCTTGGATTCGATCTTTTGAGAGGATTTTCAAAGGATTGAAGTTGGAGAATGATCAAATGAGATTGATAGCTTCCTGGCAGCTCCAGGAAGAAGCTTTAGCATGGTGGGAGACTATTACATTGGCCGAATCAGAGGATGAGTTCACTTGGGATAGATTCAAGGAAGTGTTCGAGCAGCGATATATGCCGTCAACTGGTATCTCTAGGATGTATCTGAAGTTTACTGATTTGTAGCAAGGGAGTTTATCTTTTGAAGAATACTTAAATAAATTCAATGAGTTATCTCGGTTTGGTCCTGAATTGGTGAATACCCCTCTTAAGAAGAATGAAAGATTTATTAGAGGGATGAACAAGAAGTTCCATGAAAGGATGACAGCCCATGTGAAGGAGTCTTTTGCTGATTTGATAGATATGGATTATAGATACGCTACCCTAGATAAACAAGAGATTGTAGAAGAGAAAGGAAGCGGAAGTAATCCAAATTAGAAGAAGAGGAGTTTGGAGGAAAGAAGCCTTGGCAAGGAAAAGAAAAGAAGGATACTAAGAAAATAAGGCGAAGAATGTTACTTGTTTTAACTGTTTGGAGAAGGGTCATTACTCAAGTAGTTGCAAAAAGCAAGGAAAGAAGGATCAACCTAAGAAGTCAGGACAAGAAGCCAGGGAATGCTACTGTTGCCATAAGCCAGGACACATGATTAAAGATTGCCCGACAATGAAGCAGGCCCAAGTAGCAAAAGTATATGCAATCAAGGATGAACCTTCAACCTCAAGAGCTGATAAAGGAAAAGGAGTTTTAGAAGGTAATCTTCTAATTTATGATAAAATTGTTAGAGTTCTGTTCGACACTGGAGCCACACATAGTTTTATTTGCCAGTAAATCGTAGAAGAATTAAATCTTGAACCCGAATTCGTAGACGAACCTATTTGTGTAAAGAACCCGGTAGAAGGCCCTACGAATCTTTGTTTACGTTGTAGAAAAGTTCCTATTTCGTATTCTCATCATCGGTTTCCAATCAGCGTTTTCGTTCTTGACTTTAATGAATTTGAAATTTTGCTCGGAATGAATTGGTTGACAAAATATGAAGCTAAATTAGATTATACCAATAGAACGATTTCGGTCAAAACCAAATTTGGGAATTTTGTTGTGATATCTTGTGAGGATCCAAGTCCAAAGTGGGATAAGATAATGTATACTTTAGGGTATCCCGACCCAAGTTTGGAATCCATATCTATTGTTCGGGAATTTCCAGACGTATTCGAAGAAGTTAAATCTTTACCTCCACATAGGGAAATTGAATTCAGAATCGACTTGCTTCTCAATGCTCGTCCAGTTGTGCATGCAAGTCGTAGGATGGCGCCAAGGGAAAGAATAGAGTTAGTCAAGTAAACCCAAGATTTACTGGAGAAGGGATTTATATGACCTAGTCGTTCTAGTTGGGGTTCAGCTGTAGTATTCATAGCCCATTCCGATGGATCTTTGCGATTGTGCGTAGATTATCGTGATCTTAATAAATTAACTCTTAAGAATAAATTTCCTTTGCCCCGAATCAATGATCTGTTCGATCAATTGCATGGCGCTCGGTTCTTTTCTAAGATGGATCTAGCCCAAGGATTCCATCATCTGAGAATTGCGAAAGACTGTGTTCATTTCACTACTTTTAGGTGTCCCGATACATTCTATGAATGGTTAGTTATACCCTTCGGACTAACCAATGCCCCTGCATATTTCATAGACCTGATGACCCGAGTTTTCGTGAAGTATTGAATAAGTTCGTTCTCGTATTTATTGATGATATTCTGATTTATTCCAAAACTGAAGAAGAGCAGGCCGAACATTTAAAAATAGTTTTGGAAATATTGAGGAGGAATATTCTTTTTGCCAAGTTATCTAAATGTCATTTTTGGATAAAAGAAGTTAGATTTCTGGGACATATTGTAACAGAAGAGGGAATTTCTGTAGACCCTGGTAAGGTTTCTGCTATTCTAGATTGGAAGCAACCCACAACTCCAAAGGAGGTCAGAAGTTTTCTGGGATTAGCCGGATACTACCGAAAGTTTGTCCAGGATTTTTCTAAGTTAGCCAGTCCATTAACTAAGCTGACGATGAAGAATGCCAAATTTATTTGGACTCCAAAGTGCAAGGAAGCGTTCCAGGAATTGAAGAAAAGTGTGACCACTGCTCCTGTTCTTGATATTATTAACGGGAATAAAGGTTTATCTGTTTACATGGATGCGTGCGGTGAAGATGTGGGTGCTGCTCTAATGCAAGAGGGTAGAGTGATTGCCTACGTGAGTAGACAATTACGACCATATGAGAAGAACAACCCGACCCACGATCTTAAGCTTTTGGCAGTTATCTTTGCCTTAAAAATCTGGCGTCATTATCTTCTGAGTGAAAATTTTGAATTGTTCATCGACCATAAATCTTTGAAATACCTCTTTACCCAGAAGGATTTGAATCTAAGATAGCAACGTTGGTTGGAATTCCTAGCGTCATACGACCTGGATATTCAGTATACACCTGGTAAAGCCAACGTGGTAGCTGATGCTTTGAGTAGAAGGCGTGCTGTTCTTACTTATCTAGTAGTCACCCCCACTCTTCTTGAGAAGATAGCTAGTAAGCAAAAATAAGACCAGTTTCTCCATGAAATTTATAAGAGAATACGTCAGGGTGAAGATTCCAGCTTTGAAATCGATGATAGTAGAATTATAAGGTTGAAAGGGAGGATTTGTGTTCCAGACATCCCAGATCTCAAATGAGAAGTATTGGACGAATGTCACAAATCCAAGTTCAATATTCATCCAGGGGTTAACAAAATGTACCGAGATATTAAGAGGACTTTCTGGTGGAAAACGATGAAGAGGGATGTATCCATTTATCTTAGTCGATGCGTAACATGCCAACAAATAAAGAGTGATCAAATGAAGATGGCGGGTTTACTCCAACCACTGGAAGTGCCAAAATGGAAGTGGGACCAAGTTTCTATGGATTTCATAGTTGGTTTGCCATGAACTCAGAAGGGTAATGAGGCGATTTCGGTTATTGTGGATCGTCTGACTAAGACTGCCCACTTTATCCCAGTTAAATCCACCCGAACGGCAGTGAGTTTGGAAGGGTTATATGTGAAGGAGATTGTTCGACTCTATGGAATACCGAGTAGTATAGTGAGTGATCATGATTCGATCTTCACTAGCAGATTTTGGGAGGCATTTCAAGCCGCACTAGGAACCAAGTTGAACTTCAGTACTGCTTACCACCCGCAATCTGATGGGCAAACTGAGAGAATAAATCGAATCTTGGAAGATCTTTTGTGTGCTTGTATTCTTGATTTTGGAGGTTCATGGGAGGACCATTGGCATTTGGTTGAATTTTCGTATAATAATAGTTATCAGGCCAGTATTAGAATGGCTCCTTTCGAAGCATTGTATGGTCGTCCTTGTAGATCACCTGCGTGTGGGTTTGAGTCGGGTGATAGGCTTGTTCTTGGTCCGGATATGATAAGGGAAGCTACTGAGAAGGTTGATTTCATTCGAAAGAAGTTGAAAGCTGCTCAAAGTCGACAGAAAAGTTATGCCGACCTTAGGAGAAGAACTTTAGAGTTCCAGGTTGGAGATTCAGTTTTCTTAAAGGTTTCTCCAATGCGTGGAGTTTTGAGATTTGGAAAGACGGGTAAGCTGGCACTGCGATATATAGGTCCTTTTCCTATACTTGAGAGGATTGGTCCTTTGGCTTATCGAGTGCAGTTACCTAATTGGTTAGCTGGTGTACATAATGTGTTCCATATTTCACACCTTCGGAAGTATGTGCACGACCCAGACTGTATTATTGAGGAGGCCGCTCAACAGGATTTGGAAATCACGCCTAACTTGGTAGCAAAAAGAGAACCGTTGAAGATTATTAGTCGAGATGAAAAGCGGTAAAGGAATAAAGTGGTGAAATTGGTGAAAGTACAATAGAGTGGAGATCTGAATGATTGTACTTGGGAAACAGAGGATAGCATGCAGAAGTCCTACCCCAAGTGTAGAGTGGATATTTTGGCTTGACCTGGTAAGCCATTTCTATTTCTTTTTATGTGTTTATATGTTCTTTGTTTATCTCCCTGTCTTTCAAATTTCGAGGATGAAATTTTCTTAATGGGGGAAATCTGTAACGATCCCGTTTTTAAACCAAATTTATTTTAATAATTAATATAATTTTTACAATAAATTTGTGAAATAATTTGAATTTCCAAAACAAATAAATTTTGTGTTTGTTTATATATATATATATATATATATATATATATATATATATATATATAAGTAGATTGTAAATAGAATTTGAATTTGAAATTCCAAAATAAATGTCTTAAAAATAATTTGGATTTAAAAATAATATATATGTGATTTTTTTAGTGCATAATTTAGTTTAAATCATTTTCTTCAAAAAGTATAAATATAAAATATAAAACATATATGTATAAGTATAAAACTAAAAATAATATAATATAAAAATTATATAAAAATATTAAATTACAAATGTAAGTTAATTATACATACAAAATCACAAGTGTAAGCTAATAATACATACAAATTACAAGTGTGAATTAAGTAAGACATGAAATGAACAAGTGTCAATTGTTTATTCTCTTTTTAATTTTAAAAGAAATAAAAAATCAAGGCAATGTATATACACATCCCTACCCTTTCATTTCTTCTTTTATTCGTCATTTTCAAAATAAAAAATCTAGAAACAAAACAAATCAGAGAAAAGAAATCAAAGAAAAAAAAATTCAAACAACAATCAAAACAATTCCAACTACATCAATTCTTCAACCTGAAGATCAAGCAAGCAATTTCAAAATCAACTCAACATTAAGAGGATCAACATCAAGTTTCAAATTCCAGATCAAAACATTTTCCAGTTTTTCAAATTCAAAAACAAAGTTCCAGGATCCTTCTCTGTTCCAACAAAATCTGTGAGCAAACTCTTAAATCTGCTATATTTTGAGTTATCATGTGATAATCCTTGAAGTATGAAATGAAATATGTTTTGCATGAATATAATATGACTATATGTACATATATAAATGGTGATATGGTTGTGCATGTCTGTTGTTCAGGCATATATACTCTGTTCCAGGTTTACAGGTTTCAAAACTGTTCAAAATTAAAAATCTCTCCCTCTAAAACTTTTTAGGCTTTAAAGTATAAACAAAATTTGTTTGTATAATCAAGATCTAAGTTAAAAAAATATTTTTGAGAATAATTAGTTTGAGCTCATCTAGAAAATTTAAATATACAGTAGAACTTTAAAAACATGTCAAATTCGAATCCCATGATTTCTTAATTCACCTACATCAACCTGTTTGTCTTCACAAACCATGAATTTTAAAAATTGAATCAAGATTTTTAGTTTCGTATTGATTGAGAAATTCGAGGATGAACAGTTTTGGGACTTTTGGCAATTTCTGGTCATCGGTGAGATAAGGGAGGTCGTGGTCATGGTTGGAGGAAGCCTATGTGATGGGGATTCATGGAAAAATGCTCGAGAATTTTTTAGTTGATCGTGGTGGTCGGACGACATCAATTTAAGGTTTTAGACCCAGTTTTAGTCGTGGGTGATGTCGAAGCAATTTCGTCGTCAATGGCGAATCGGACGTGATCGGGGCAAGTGGGATCGAAGCATGGGTCTTCGATGAAGAGTTAGACGCGATGACGTGGACTCTGGTGGACGAGATCGACGATGCGAGTCATTTTATTTGATCGAAGTTGGGTTACAGGTTGAGTCGAGTAACTCGATTGTGATTTCCGACGATGATGGGTTTTCTAGGTGCTCGGGTTTGTCGACGAGATCATCGTCGACGTGTTGAGTGTCGCAGCATCAACCAGAGGTGGCCGGATCACTTGTGCATGTGCACGAGTATCTTGAGTATCTGGGTTCATTGTGATGGTTTGGGAAGAAAGGTTTTTATCGGGTTTTGCTCGAAGTGGATCGTGGATTGTCTCGGGGGATTGTGTTGGCTCGGGTTTCGTGATGATATCAAGTTTTAAAGTAAAATGGAATAACAAGTTTTTAAATTTTAAAACTTGGTCAAGTTTAAACAATTTCTTAGCCTATTTCATTTTGAATAATAAATGTTGATTTAATTAAAGGTTTTAAAACAAAGTATTTTAAGTTTAAAATGTTTAATATATACATATAAACCTTTATTTTAAAAGTTTATTCTAAATAAACTTAATAATGTAATTAAGGAATTAATTAAGAAAATAAAATGTTTTAAAGGTTAATTAACTTAAAAGTCTAAGTTAATTGGTAATTGATAATTAATTCCAAAGGTTGTAAATAAGATTTAAATGATAATTAAAGTAATTAATTAAGATAAATGATTTATCTTTTAATTAATTAAAGTTTAAGTAATTAAAGATTAATTAATTAATGAAAGTAATTAAAAGATAATTACTTAAAGGATAATTACTTAAGGTCAGTAATTAAAGGATAATTAATTAATTTATTAATTGATGATTAAAGGTTAATTAAATAATGATTAAAGGTAAATTAATTAATAATTAAAGGTGAATTAATTAATAATTAAGGATTAATTAATAAATAATTAAGGATAATTAATCAGTAATTAAAGGATAATTAATTATGTTATTAATTAATTAAATAATTAATTAAAATGGTTTGTAATTACTTAATGTTAATTTAGCAGGGTTGGGTGATTAATTCATAAGTAATTAATTCATTTTGAGTTAATTAAATTAATTTTAATTACGGGATAAATTAATCTTGCTTATAGCTGATTTGATTATTATTGAATGCCTTGGATTGTTTGATATCTCTGATATGTGATGTTCGGTGATATGAATTGCTTTGGAATGAGGTGTGACATATGTGATATATTGATGTGTGAATGTGAACTTCTTCTTTGAAGTAAAAATTGTTTTCTTAAACAACTTGGTCTGTAAAACGTTATTTGAATTTCGATGCGACCGGGAGTCGGATTCCAGATGGTTATCCGAAACCCACATCGAATCTTAAAGGTGAATCTTTTGTTTAAAAGATTACAAATGGAAATTTGTTGTGACTTATGTATCCACGTGTTTTTAAATAAGTGCCGCTCATTATTCAATTAAGCCGGGAGAGGATATTAAGTCATAAAACCCATTCCGAATAATGATACGATGAAATGGGAGTGCATTTGAAGACGGTGGTGAAGACCGAGTATTTTCGAGAACGAAAGGATTACCTATCGATTGTCTCTGCACCGAGTTGCTCCGGTATAGAGATTACCCTATGTGATGGGGAGTCGGGTCGGGATTGGGAATATCCGGATTGCAAGGGCTTCATCCTTTATTGGACGAAGTGCCTCCGGTTCCATTCAGACCCAGGATGGACTTGTATGGATGTATGTCTGACATTACACTTTGAGATATAAAGCATGTTTCTATCAAATACATTTATGTTGGTGGCTGAGAATTTATTCTCTTAGCTTAACACCCTTCTCTGAGACATACGAACGCAGAGGTTATGTAGTTGATAATCACTAGTGATATACTCCCAATTTGGTTGTGTGGCATGCTGAGTGTAACAACCCTGTATTTTACAATTATTTTTAAATTGATTTCTAGATTTAAAAGCTTTATTTATGAAAAGAATAAATTTTGTTATTGTAAATATAAAAACTTTGATTTTGTATGTGGATTAGAATTCCAAATATGACTAAATTTAACATTCCCAGAAAATGTGAATTTTGGTTAAAATAGTCAAACTTTGACTTTTAAACTTAAAAAGTTAAAAGTTTGAAATTATAAATTTTATCTTTTATTATAAAAATAGATTTAATAACTTGAATACTGCTTTTCGCTTCGTTGGAAACGGAGTTAAACTGCAAAAGTTATGTACATTTCAATTTTGAGTATAAATTGTTTATTTAACAATTTTGTCTATTTTAAAATTATATAAATTACTTTTTCTTTGTTATATTTTATTTTAATATATGTCAATATATTTTTAGGTATATTTTTGTCTTTTTATATTTTTAAAATGATAATGGAATTTTTCCAAAATTTACTGTATTTATTTTTCATTTTTAAAGGCTGTTTTCCTATTTTCTGCTATTTTCTTCATTAAAAATTATATGCAAATTAAATTTTAAATATTTATTTTGTGAATATATTTTTATTTTATGTTATTATTTATGTTTAAAAATATATTACAAGCTCATATGAATTTTCTAAAATTATTTCATTCAGTTTCAAATTTTCTAGTCTAGTTCACTGTTTTAACTATTTTTCTTAATTTAACTTTATATAATTGATAAATATTTATATAAATTATTATATTTTGATAAAATTTCGAAATTTTATCTGGGATTTTTTTTTCAGAAATATAAAGTTATGAAAAAGGAATTAAAGATATATGAAGAGTTTGATACCTTTTGTGTGCTTAGCCCTTTTGAATTCTACCGTTTCTTTTCAATCAATACATCTTTTATTTTATTTTTGCCGTTCTTTTCCTCATTTATTTTCAGCCGACTCCCTCATCTTATTCACGAATTTTCAAAGCTCCAAAACCCTAAAAAAATCATGGCCTCCATCTTGCAAAAAAATTTGGTAATCTCCCTCTTTTCTTTCTACTTTTTTCTTACTTTTCTATGCAATTTTGCCTTGATCTCTTCACATGTTTGCTTGGCCTAGCCTCTACCACCTTCATCCCCATCATCACCTCCTCCATCTACTACAGCAAACACTCCCTTCCCTCTGACCAAGACAGGCCATGACCTTCCACTTGAAGCCATCACCACAAAACTCCACAAAACATTGCCTAGACCACACATATCATCACCTACCCTCCATATCTTGCTTTGGCCACCCCCTTAGCCACCACCACCACTTGCTACATGACCTTTGGCTGCTGCTACTCATCACCCAAACCTATGTCCAGACCTGTACCAAATGATGGCCGAGCCATTTGACCCATAGACCGAGCCAAAAGTTGAACCAAACTCCACTATGTTGCATAGTCTCTTGATATTCTTGTGTTGTAACTTCCTCCACATGTTCTAGCCTTTATGCCATGCATTCCTATGATCAAACCTGAGCCAAAGTCATGTCAAACCTGACCTAAATAAACTCCTAGGCCATGCAAAGCATTGTAGAAAACAAGGCAAAAGATTTGACATTCAAATCTATTTTCGTTTAAAAGTTATTCCATTTCAAGTGCGTTGAAATTGTGTTTGTTTTGATGTATGTTTTGGGTTGTAATACAAGAGTTGTAGCTTTGGATCTTGCTCTCCACTCAAGTCTGTAGTCTTGTCATCGTGCTTTTGTTTCCATTGTGTCATTGGTTTTGATATCTCCAGCACAAACAGGTGAGTTATTCTCACCAGACAATATGTACCTATATAACTAGTAAATTGACACCCTGCGAATCTGTAGAAATATATTATCATGTTATATATGCTTATATTATTATCATATGATGTTCACACCTATTATTACACCTGTTATATCATATGTTACTGTTATTTAATGTTATTCTGTTATTTATATCTGTTATCACCATTGCAAGTTCCCTGTAGATTAGAATCACTATGGGTTGAAATGATACATACCCGAACGGACTTTAGAATAGGGAAAAATCGTTATGGGCTGAAATGATAGGCCTGAACGATTTTTATTTAATTTATTTTAACTTGGGATTGCGGGTTTGAAATGATAGAACCTGGATTTTTCTTTTTAATTGTGGATTGAAATGATACATATCTGTATCACTTGACCTAAGTTAGAAAATTATATACAGGCCCGTGGTTATTTTATAAAGTGTTTTGGATATTTTTAAGTATTTTAAAAATTATAAATTTATGGAATTTGATTTAAATAGATTTTGAAATGTTTTAAAATAAAGAAATTATGATTTTTTTCTATGTGTTAAAAATGTAATTAATGAATGGTTTAACTGGATTTTTGAAATATAACTTAAGTTGGAAATTTGGAATTTTGGTTAAAAATGATATTTAAGCTATATAAATAAAAATAAAAATTTAATTATATTTGTAAAATGGTAAATATGATAATTTGATTAAATTTGAATTTAAGGGATTTATTAAAGTATTATTGATTTTTCTATGAATTTAAGTGGTTAAATAAATGAATGTTTAAAAGTGATCTTTTAAAATATAACTTGACTAGGAAATGTGAAATTTGGTTTTAATTAAAGGTTTAAGTTAATTAAATAAAATTGGAAATTTTGTTAAATTGTGAAATGGTAATTTAAATTTGAAGTGTTAAGTCTATTTGTTGAAATGTGAAGAATTGGAAAACTTTTACACTTAAACTTATTAAGTAAATTGTTGAAAATTGGATTTAATTATAAGAAATTTATTGTGAAAAAGATATATGTTAAATGATATGTAAATGAACATTTTAAACGTTAAAATATGATTTTTAAAATGTTTATGTGTTTTAAATTGAAGTTATTTAATTGCTGGAAATACACTAACACCTGAAATCTACTTTTAATAGCATTCAGAAATGCTATAGATTCCGTTTTGAACTAAAATTGTGTAAAAAGAGCTATTACAGCATTTCTGAAATGTTGTAGTTGCTGTAGTGGAACTTATAGCCTAATATTGAACTCAGGCCTATTATAGCATTCTCTGGAAATGCTATAATGGTCTGCAGTCTTTGCTGAAACCAAATTTAACCCCTGTTTTGAAATCTGAACTACCGCAGCACTTCTGAAATGCTGACTTTTCTGTTTTGAACTATAATTCAACGAAAACTGAGTTTTAACAGCAGTTTTAAGTGTTGTCTTTGCTGAATTAAAAATGTTTTCAAATATAACTTATAACAGTTGTTTTTAAATGCTATGAAAGGCTGAAATTTTAATAATTATGGTTTTTGACTTAGTAAACGAACTCAGAATGGTTTGAAACTTTGGAAATTGAATATGTTAATGGTAAAAAGTGAACGCTAACACCCGGTGTGTGTAGTAAAATTGTGAAAGCACCACCCGTTAGTACGGGAACAGAATATAAGCTAATAATAGCAGAAAAACAGTATAGGAACAACAGATTTATAGTGGTTCGGCCCGTAATTGAGTCTACGTCCACTTTATAGTCTTTTATTGCTGATATGTTTACAATTTGATACAATATACTCTCAATACAATTCACTTCGTTCACTCAAACACTTCGAATTAATGACTCAAACTTTGACGGTGAGATTTGACGAATCCGTGTCGGATGTGTAGAATCTCAATCAAGCTTGTTGTAATATCTTTGATGTTTGGAGCTCTTCGATTTTTGGATGAGTTGAGAGTTCGACAGAGTAACGGCGCTTCAGAAATGATTGGCCAAAAAGTCCCCCACTTGTTGAAAGTAGTGGGGTATTTATAAGGAAAATTCTGGGTGGATTTTATTTTCCAAGTCCTAGGTCGGAGACGACCTAAGTTAGGTCGTAAGTCGTAGGTTGGTGACGACCTAAGGAATCCTTATATCTGTTGCCTTTTTGATCTTGTCTTTGTCTGCTTAGGTCGTGAGCGACCTATCATAGGTCATAGGGCTTTATGTTGTTATATCCCTTAAGTTGCTAGGTCGCAACTCTCTTTAGATCGTATGTATTTAGGTCGTCCAGACTCTTAAGTCGTAGACTTCTCTTAAGTCGTGGATCCTAAGTCGGCGACGAGATAGGAGTATTTGCGCTACTCCTGAATATGTCGAGTTGTTTGGTATAGGTCGTAGGTCGGTAGCAACTTAGTATAAGTTGTTAACTCCTTAGTTTGGTAAGTCGCAAGACCATCTAAGTCGGTAAGCGTCTTAAGTCGGAGCTGTAGCTAAGTCGAAGCTCTTTTTAACAATTAGGTCGGCATGGCTTTAGGTCGGTCAACTACTGAGTCGGTCCTGTAGCTTAAGTCGTAACTGCCTTAGGTCGTAACCCATTGAGTCGGTGGCCTCTTTAAGTCGTTATGTCGTAAGTCTTAAGTCGTGAACAAAAGTGGATTAACATTTGCCCCTCGAAGTATATGCCTAAATCGTAGGTCGTATGCTTCGATTCTCTTAAATCTTTTTGGTTAGGTCGGAAGCGACTTAATATAAGTCTTAGGTCGTACACCGTGTATGTCGATCCTCCTTCCAGCGTATAAGTAGTTGAACCATTCTTCCTCCTCCTCACTTATTCTTCTTCTCGAATCAGCCATTGACGCAATTTCAAGTTTTCAGAGACAAATGACAACCATTCAATCGCCGATCGTCTTCCTCTTATACTTCGTAAGTCGATCCGATCTTCGTTCACCCATGTCCATTGTCGAATTGATAACTCCCCATTTTTCGACTTCCATTTGTTTTTAGGTGCCGCGATTCATTATGAATAACTCTTCGATTGTCCTGCAATTGCCATCGACCATGTTGTAGTTGTGATAGGGCAGTAATATATCAGATCCATAGCAAATCTGAGGCGATTCGAATTGGCTTTTTGGGTGATCCAATGGTGTGATGGAACGAGGATCGTCATTGACTGTGAGGCTATTGGGTTAACAGGTTAAGAGTTAGGGAGGAAAGTTGGTTGAGGTACTGGCTCGGTCACGACTTAGTGATTTCGTGTGATCCAGTGACTTCCATGATTTAAGTCGGAACCGATTTAGCAGTTTCATGCGACCTAAGTTTTGAGTCGCTTCCGGGTTAGGACTTGGAGGATTTCTTATTGCCTCGAATTAGAGCTTTTGCTTCTTTATCCGACCTAAGACTCGGGGACTGCTGACCTGAAATGCCAACGACTTGTAGTATAAACGACTTACCCTAGCTCGCCTCATAACCTTTAAGTCGTGGACGAGTTAGCACATGTGTTATCTTGAACCGAAGCTTTATATCTTTATAAGTGTTATTGCTAATGACCCAAAGAATTAGAGAACTAACGACTTAACTTAACTCATAGGAGATCTTTCTTAAGTCGTCGCCGAGTTAGCACTTGAATCATCGGCGACTTAGCACTTGACACTTTTAAGCTTTGCCTGGACTTTGAACTGTTGAATTATGAACTGTTGAAAGCTAACAACCTGCTTAATACAACATTCACAGAATACTGGGACGAATATATTGCCACTGACTGCTCACATCAAATGACAGATTAGTTGATAAAGAAAGAATCAAATTAAATGGATATGAATGAAATGCTATACAATAACCAATCCAAGTGAAGTATTAAAACAAAATCGTAATAGTCAACTAAAACTGACTTGTCATTAATACTGCACTTGAACATTAACAAGTTCTGAAATTTTGTAATCGACTGATTGTCGGCTAGTTTAATTCCAGTTATGCTTGCTTTTTATTTTCATTAGTTTTGCGCAACACTTCACACTTTTTAGGAAACATGCACCTTCACATTTGAACATCCAGTTGATTGTGTAGAATGTCTTCTCAACAAGAAGAAATAGAGCAAGTTGAAGAGACATTTCCAGTTGCTGTTCCGCTGAATGATCCTCCAGAAAGGGTCTCGACCACCTTGAACTACAGAACCTTTAACCAGTTGTGTATTCAATTCGGAATTGCTGAAGCGGACGCACAACTACCCGGGAAGCCTGATAATGCTGATAGACCTCCTCGTGGTTTTGTTGCGGTAAATCGTCAAATGTGCCAGAATGGAGCCATCCCTCCTTTTAATGACTTCTTGCGAACACTTCTTCTACGATTGACCATCTCCCCTTTCCAACTGCATCCCAATGGATATGCTATCCTGATGGGACTTTGTGTGCTATTTAGGAGAACGTTGGATCATATCCCAAGTTTTGACGAAATTTGTTATCTGTGTTCTTTTACTAAAAACAAAGATCATCCTTCCATTACCGTCGTGCGGAGTGCCAGAAATCGTAAACTAATCAATGGTCTTTCAGAGAGTGTTCACGGATTTCTGAGTCAATTCTTCTACGTTCGCTGTCCTCCGGGATTTTACACTATCTGGAGAGTAGGAAGTAAGATCTCTTGTCTCTGTTTCCTATGTTTTCTTGAACTTTTCGAAGTCTGGGTTATCAAGTGTTAACTTTGCCCTTTTTCTTTTCAGCACTTCTTCCTCCTTCTAGAGATCCCGGTCACAAAGCGACTTTTGAGAGGCTTATGGCGGTGCCGGTTGAGGAGAGGAGTATCCAATTTCTATGGACAGACGAATATTTACATCAATTCGGGCTTTTACACTCTTCTCACTTTACTCAGCCTCGTGAAATTTCTACATTTCCAGCACAGTCATCAGGTGCCCCAGCTTCAACAGAAGAGATGACTCCAAAAGAGCCAACTGTAGACACTGCATTAGTAAAGTGTTCTACTTCTATCGATGTTACGGGAACGTCCAGCAAACCGGCACTTGCTCCAATTATTGAAGAGGAAGAAAATCCTCGAATTTCTAAAAAATCAGCCGATGTGGAAGTCGAAAAAGGGGATTCTGCTGGTTGCCACAGTGATGACACCTTTGATGACTTGAGTGATATAATGATAACTTCTCAAGAGCTTTTCAAGGATACTACTTCAAAAGTGACCTCTCCTATCGTTGAAGCGACCTCCTCTTTGAAACAAGCTTCGACAGCTTCTACACCTGTCGTTTCCGTTCCCACATTAAAACGTGGTTTGTAGTTTGACGCATGTAGTTTGCACGCCGCACACACTTAGGATTTTTCAGCACTTATAAGCACTTATCCTTTTTTCCTGGAAATTTCTGAACTTTACTTCTTTTCCGTTTTCAGATTCTCCAATGGGGCGTACTGGCTCATACTATGACTCATTTCAATGCCGTGGAGGCCGTGGATCTTATGACTTTAGGAAATACCTCGATGCCCCGAGAGAGACAGATGAAGAAAGGGCTCAAAGGAAGGCTCGAGAAAGGTGGGATTATGAGCAGTGGCAGAGAAGAAAAGACACTGAGCGATATGATTCTTCCCACAGGAGTGACGATTCCCATAAGCGAAAGTCTTATGATGACAAGGGGAAGACTCATATTGCTGACAACTCAAGTAAACGGGTTAAAATTAGTGAAAAGGACGCGCCTTCAATTTCTGAAAAAACTAACGCTCCTATCTCTTCTGATGTTCCGGCCAGCTCTCCTCCCTTAAAGAAATCCGACATCCAAGCGATCATCAGCAGGCCTCAATATCAAGTTAAAGACGGCCCTCCAACGCTTCAAAGCCGGTTTCCGAACTGGTGTTTAAAAGGAGTGCGTTTTGACCTGGATTTGGTTCCGATTGATAAGCAAGCCATGCTTAGAAATCTTGATGCAGTTAAGCTTGACATTGATAGGATGTCGCAATGGCAAGAGATTGTTGATGAACTCCAGAGAGTCAATCATATGAATCTCGAAAACATGCTGACTCTGGAGAATGATAAGGCTGAATGGGATAAGTGGTGCAAGCAGCATGACGCGGAGATGACGAACATCGCGGATGATAATGCAAGGCTTGAATCTGAAGTCAAGCAGCTTAAGGAAGACCTCGCCTCTTCTTCTGCATCACATACTCAAAAAGAAGAAGTCTTTCAGAAGCAAGTGTGAGACGCACATCCTGCACAAAGGGATGCCGAAATGAAGCTTGCAGCTGAGCAGCACATTGCTGAGAAATATCGCACAGAAAACGCTGAACTGTGGGAAAAACTTCACTCCCAGAACGCAGAGATTGAGATGCTAAAAGCTAGGCTTCTTAAAATTGAGAAGGAGTGCGACGAGGCTGTTGCTGGTCGAGTTGCAGCTGTCGCCGAAAAAGAGGCAGCCGAGCAATCTCATGAGACAACAAAAGCTAACATCAGCTCCACCTTATTTTACTTTTATCTGCATAGCGTTCTAGGTCATGGGAGCCTCTCTTTTCTGGGTCCTGACTATGAGGTTACCCTGGCTGAAGTGTGGGAAGCAGCGGTTGACATGCTTGGCGGGGCCGGCTATGATGAGGCGGAACTTGAAGAACGCTATCTTGATGATGAAGCTCGTGCTGCTCTTGCCATAGGAAAAGAACAACTTGCCAGAGCGCGAGCTGAGTCGACGGGAGATGAATACCCGAAAGAGGAAGCCCCTTCGACTGCTCCTGCTCATATTTCAACTTCGGCTGATGCCAACATTGTAGATTCCAATGCCCATTCTTCGCTTCCTGCCAAAGTTGTCACTGAAACTGTGACTACTCCTACTAAGGAAGAGGCTTTGGAAGATATTGAAGCTGAGAATTTCGAGATTGGCCTTTCTAAGCCAATTCCTCCAGGTAACTTTGACGAGGCGAATTCAGTGAATCGCTTATTCGATTTAACCGATGACTTCTCTTTTCTCGAAGAATACTGATTTTGACTTCTTTTCTTCTATAGCGGAAGCTCCTAGCGTTGCGCACACTTCCCCTCTTCCAGCTGTACCTCCTCCAACTCTTCAAGTTACTCCGGCTTCTCAACCAGGGTCGCAGGAGGAAAAGATAGAAGCTCTCCAAGGCTTGGAGGATCCTCCTGCTTCTCAAGAGCAGAAAGCGGAAGGGACGGAGGACAGCGAGGAGACTCCGGAGCAGTCATTAGATGATGATACAAAACTTTCCAAGCTGCTGACTCCGGGAAGTGAATCTTCTTCAAAGAGAAGAGGAAAGCGTGCGTTGAAGAAGAAAAAGAGAAGTGCTTCAGCTGGGGAAGACAAAATAGAAGAAGACCCAACCACCCCTCCCTCTCCATCCCGCCCACGCCGGATTCCGAAATTAAATATCAGGCCAGGCAAAAGCTCCAAAGGTGGCGAGAAGAAGGAGTGACAAGCTGGATTTTCTACTTCTTATTTTTCTTTTTTGCATGTATTGACCGGAGATTGTGCGGGTACCGGTCCCCGCTTCTTTTTGTGATCTGCACAATGTAAAAAGTTTTCATAGTATTGAATAAAATAGCTATTTCACTTGTACAAATTTTGTGTATGTGAGAATGCATCTATTTCTCATTTTTAGTGTAGAATAAACGATTCTTTTTACTTATACAAACTTAACTTTTTTGTCTGTGTTTGAGAATGCATTTATTCCACATCTACTTTTCATGATATTGCAATGAACTTGCGGTATGTTGCTTGCATATTACTTTTATTAATGTAACTGAATCGTATAGTGTTGCCCCTATACCGTAAGTGCATTGCAACATTTCTAGCTTTTTCAAGACTGATACTCTTATTTCAGAAAATAACTACTCCACATTTAAGGGAAGAATCATTCTGCTTTTAATAGAGTATATCTCGTCTTTAGAGAAGTTTTTACTTTCTCTTTCTTTCTGAAGAACACTTCAACTTTTGGGGATGATCACTTTTATTTGTTAAAAAGTGATTTTTCCTATGCAGTGAAATGAGCTTCTGAAGAAGGTTTTGATTTTGTGCCCCAGTAAAGGGCTTATTTTTGGTACTTCAAGCAAGGTGAAGTGCGCCTCTGAAGAGGTCTTTTGGTCTCCGAAGAGAAGCGATTTTGGTCTCCGAAGAGAAGCAACTTTGGCATTTCAGCTCTGTTGAAGTGGGCCTCCGAAGAGGAGCATTTTGCACTTCTACACTGGTGAAATGTGCCTCCGAAGAGGGCTTTTTGTCATTTCAGCTCTGGTGAAGTGGGCCTCCGAAGAGGAGCATTTTGCACTTCTACACTGGTAAAATGTGCCTCCGAAGAGGGCTTTTTATCATTTCAACTCTGGTGAAGTGGGCCTCCGAAGAGGAGCATTTTGCACTTCTACTCTGGTGAAATGTGCTTCCGAAAAGGGCTTTCTGATTGCCTGGAAGTTACTTTCTCATGGTTGGATGGCTCCACGGGGCGGACACAAGTTGTTTGATTGGATGTTTGTTTGCACAAACGATCGCAATCAATTAACAAGGGCCCCGTTCCTTCAGCTTGGGAAGGTGCCCCTCCGGTGGTTCCACCAATATTTTTATTGAGAGAAGCACTTTCATTAATTGGCGTGCCTCGTTAGAGGGCTTTGTTGACCTTTGGGAAGGAGCATCGGTTGGTTGGTGTGCCAGGAAGGTTGCGTCTCAGGGGCGAGTAGATCCACGGGACGGACGCAAGCTGCCTGATCGGATTCATCACGATCAGTTAGCAAGGGCCTTGTTCCTTCTGCTTGGGAAGGTGTCCCTTCGGTGGTTCTACCGGCCCTTTTATTGAGTGGCATACCTCCTTTTGGCTGCTTCTGTGTTTGCCTGGCCATGTTCTCTTATCATCTGCTCATTAGCGATCTTTTATTACCACTTCCAAGCACATCTTCTTTCCTTCTGTAAGTAAATTGCCTTATCCAAAAAATGGACTTCACTGTTGAATAACTTCACAGGACAAGCGCAAGTTACCTAATTGGATGTCTGTTCATATCAACAATCACAACCAGTTAACGAAGGCTTGCCACAGTGGAGTTGCCAACTTTTTATGTGAAGTGATTCTTGTATAGGATTTGAATCTGGAAAAAAAAATTTATCGCTTGGAATATGCTTAATAGGTGATTTATAGAAGTCGCTTGGCTTTGTGACGAGCAAACCTTGTTTTAATGTCCTGCAATTTTAAATCGACATTTTAGCAATACATTTAAAGTATTTACATATCGAGATGAAACAGGCATTATGAAATAGTAAAGAACACAAGTTTTATAGTTCTATATCATTGAATCACATCGATATTTTTCAACGGTTTTCAATACAAAAGTTATACATCCACCATTATTTTTACAAAAATTTAGGCAATGCTGTTAAGTAAAACGTGGGTGCAAGTAATTGTTGTTCCAGAATCTCCGAATTGGACTCCAATTTCTACTGGATTCGTAGTTTTGAATTTATATGCCAGAGAAAGTGAAAGGTGCCCCAGTCGCAGTTTTGTGGACAATTAGCAATCGTCCCAACTTCTGCCTGCTGGGTGTGGACCTCCTATGACAACATTAATGACAGGCTTTTCTGAATCTTGCACTTCAGTGTTGTTGCGAGAATCAGATTGATGGGTAGGACGTTGTTGACCCCAGGTGGATGAGGTTGGATCGACTCTGCTTCTCTTAACGTATTGTTGGAGTTTACCCTGCTCCAGCAACTCTTCAATCACACTTTTTAACTGGCGACATTGGTCAGTGTCATGGCCAGGTTGATTGTGAAATTGGCAGAATTTTCCATTACGCACTGCACCTCTCTTCATCTCAAGTGGCTTAGGATACCTGACAACATCCTTTGTTGCGAAAAAGATATTTCTTGGTGTGTCAGTTAAAGGAGTAAAATCTGAAAGATTGAAACGGCGGAGTTTCTTCTCATTCCCCTGATTCTTTCCTCCGTCATTTTCCCTTTTCTGATTCTCGGAATTTCTTCTGTTAGAAGCAAGATCATTATTGTTGTCCTTAGCAACTAATACTTTTGCTGAGGCGGAAAGGTTTTCCAGGCGCATGAATTCATCGGCCTTTTTATAAAACTTCTCAAGGGAATTTGGTTCCTTCATTTTTAGCCATTTTCCAAATTCACTCGATATATTGATGGCTCGCACCAAGTAGGTCAGGATCATACGCGGTTCTACATTATCCACTTCGGCTACATCTATATTGAAACAGCTTAAGAAAGATTTGATTGATTCTCCGGGAGCTTGTTCAAGATTAGATAGTGACATTATATCCTTAGCTTTTGAAGCATACAATCTGAACTGTTCTTTAAACTTTTGCGTTAAGTCGGAGAATTGATCTATTGACCGAGTTGGAAGCTTTGTGAACCAAAGTAAAGCCACACCTTCCAAGTACACTGGAAAGTATCGACACTTAATCTCGTTTGCCGCTCTTGCACCGGCCATATGCCAATCGTATTTGTATAGGAAATGATTAGGGTCACTCGTTCCCCTATAGGCTTGGATAGTAGGAGGTGCAAATTTCCTTGGAAATTCCGTTTTCAGGATCCTTTCAGTAAACGGAGTTCTGCTTGGCGCAAATCCCCAGTCACTCTCATCCTCTTCCCTCTACATGCTCTCTTTCATGATGCGGCCAACCATTTCAGACAGGTACTCTTTATTGTTCAAAGACGTCTCCGGGAAGGCATCAGTCCTTCTTTCGGAAGCTTGCCTGGGCATATGTTCCTGACAGGTTGGTTGTGGCATAGAACCTTCAGCTTGGAAAGGTGGCATTTCAGGAAGGGTTGTTTGATGGTTTTCTGGTTGACGATTTGCCCCGAGCAGAGCAGTTATTCTATCCATCATCAAAGCATTTTCAGCTTCAATTTGTTGGTATAATCCAGAAACTGCGTCATCCAATTCAGCCCTGGTGACTCCAACGGTAGGAGTTGCTTGGTCTGTTGTTGGGAAAGCGGAAGTCCCTTCATGAGCATTTCTGGATCTGATAGGTCTACCTCTTCTTCCAGGAGCCATGATTTCAGATAATCTTCTGGTTTTGAAAGAGATTTTCTCTACGAATTGCTTTGGAGCAATGATGACAATCTTCCTGAGTTCAATTCTCAGTGAAAGCACCAAAATGTTAACGGTAAAAAGTGAACGCTAACACCCGGTGTGTGTAGTAAAATTGTGAAAGCACCACCCGTTAGTACGGGAACAGAATATAAGCTAATAATAGCAGAAAAATAGTAAAGGAACAACAGATTTATGGTGGTTCGGCCCGTAATTGAGCCTACGTCCACTTTATAGTCTTTTATTGCTGATATGTTTACAATTTGATACAATATACTCTCAATACAATTCACTTCGTTCACTCAAACACTTCAAATTAATGACTCAAACTTTGACGGTGAGATTTGACGAATCCGTGTCGGATGTGTAGAATCTCAATCAAGCTTGTTGTAATATCTTTGATGTTTGGAGCTCTTCGAGTTTTGGATGAGTTGAGAGTTCGACAGAGTAACAGCGCTTCAGAAATGATTGGCCAAAAAGTCCCCCACTTGTTGAAAGTAGTGGGGTATTTATAGGGAAAATTCTGGGTGGATTTTATTTTCCAAGTCCTAGGTCGGAGACGACCTAAGTTAGGTCGTAAGTCGTAGGTTGGTGACGACCTAAGGAATCCTTATATTTGTTGCCTTTTTGATCTTGGCTTTGCCTGCTTAGGTCGTGAGCGACCTATCATAGGTCGTGGGGCTTTATGTTGTTATATCCCTTAAGTTGCTAGGTCGCAACTCTCTTTAGATCGTATGTATTTAGGTCATCCAGACTCTTAAGTCGTAGACTTCTCTTAAGTCGTGGATCCTAAGTCGACGACGAGATAGGAGTATTTGCGCTACTCCTGAATATGTCGAGTTGTTTGGTATAGGTCGTAGGTCGGTAGCAACTTAGTATAAGTTGTTAACTCCTTAGGTTGGTAAGTCGCAAGACCATCTAAGTCGGTAAGCGTCTTAAGTCGAAGCTGTAGCTAAGTCGGAGCTGTAGCTAAGTCGGAGCTCTTTTTAACAATTAGGTCGGCATGGCTTTAGGTCAGTCAACTACTGAGTCAGTCCTGTAGCTTAAGTCGTAACTGCCTTAGGTCGTAACCCATTGAGTCGGTGGCCTCTTTAAGTCGTTATGTCGTAAGTCTTAAATCGCAAACAAAAGTGGATTAACAGAATACTTGATTTGAAAATATAATAATTACACTTTTAAAAGGTTTAAATGAATTATTTTGATTGGAATATAAACTATTTAAAGGTGATTTGAAATGATAGTAAATGAACGATATCTTTGAATTTAAAAGGTATTTAAAGTTGAATATTTGGATTTGAATTGATAGGATATTTTATTTTATTAAAATGATTGGAAATGAAGTTTTGTAAGGATATGATATTTTATTATATTAAAATGATTTGAAATGAAGTTTTGAAATGATATGAAAATTTAAATGTATGGAAATGGTTTGGAATTGATTTAATCTTTAATTTGATAAAGATATGGTTTGAAATGATATTTTATTTTGAAGTAAAGTATTGTTTTTAAAAGTTATAACCACGGGTTATAATAACGATTGGTTGGCAAAGAGACCGGGATCGGATATGGACATACTCTCTGTCGATACCGAAAACCACTTTGACAACCGTGTACGCGGTGGAGATTCCAGAACGAAGTAGGATGGTGGCGACGTTCTTAAGGTATGTTACGTGGACCCAACTCCCATGAGTTGGCATAAGGTGGCTAAAACAGGAGCGATCTCGGACCAGTGAGGTAGCACCTCTTCTCGGACACATTTCTTCGATATTATACTCTTCTTGTGATTGATTAGATGGCCATCCTCCGATTTGGGAGTGTTGTTCGAGGTAAAACGGTAGTGGCTGCTATGCGTATCCATCAGTCCGTGTGCGTAATTGGTATATCTACCCTGGCATTGCCTAGTTGTGCCGTGTCACCTACCATATCGAGCTTTACTACGATTATGATTTTAAGATCCGACCGCGTTAAGGTTCTCCATCCCCTTAACGCTATTTTCTATATGATTATACTTTACTAATTAGACACTACTGTATATAGCGTATATTACTATATAGTAAATAGTTTAACGGATCCTTAGAGGATGGGCGGTCCCAAGCATCTTCTAAGTTACTTGTACCCTTATTACAGTTCGCTTGAGTTGGTTTACATTATATAAGTATATATTGTCCTGACTCGAGTGTTTTGTGTTTTGGTTTACGCTCGGGTCAGCCTGAGTTATTCACAGATTTGGATTTCCACTCTCTTGGAGATTTGAATCGCTGGAGATTATCTGCTAGTCTTGTTCTATCAACTTCGGTTCCGTCGTTCTATTCAGCCTGTACTTGGTTATTGTATTTAGACTTCTGTTGTACTTTATTTCTTATGTTGTATCTTATGTAACTCTGATATATTTACATAGTAGCTTCATGAACTACTATTTCTTTTACTTCCGCTGCATTATTTTACTCTGTGTCTGTGTCTGTGATCTGTGATTATATTTATTTACTGTATATTCTGAGATTTGCCAAATTTATTTACAACGCGGTATTTTGAGCAATTCAACTCCGGCATGAGTGTCTACCTATACACTTATAATGGATGCGAATGGTTGAAAATATCGGGTCGTTACAGTTGGTATCAAAGCTTTGGCTTTGAGGCAAAACTTAGAATGTATGATAAATTTATCTACAAAATCACTTTCGTTCGAGTTTGAATCTCTTCCTTTTGATTCGATTTCCTTTGAATTTTGGAACGTTCCCTATGGTTCCAAAATCCATTCTTGTCCCTCACTATTCATCTTCTTTTGATTCTGGAGTATCCCATAACTCCACTTCGAATGATCTTTATAGTGAATTGGCGGTCTCGCCAATATTCTAAATTTCTGGTAAAGGGGGAAATTCCTTTACAAATTTGCATCAATTCACCAGAGATTTATATCTATCCTTGGTTTAGATGCTAATATCTGTTGTTATTCCAAACTCTATCTCTTGAGATCGGATGTAGATTTACCCCAGAAACAACCACATTTGATCTTATTCATTAAGTCACGGTTGACCCAGTTAAGGTTGCTCGCGATTTATCTAAGCTTATCCATCTTCATATTTTGTTAATTAATCATCTTGTTTTGTTTCCAAAATATCCCCAAACATTTTGAATTGTACTTGTAAATCTAAATTTGTTTTATATATTGTGTTGTTTGAGTTGTTGATGTTGATTTGGGCTTCCGATCGATTCGTCTGATCAACGCTATCGATAGGATTTCTAAAACACTTTGACAGAACAAACTGACACAATATTATTTTAAAATTTGGTTAATGAAATAAAATTTTGAGATATAGTAAATTTATGGAACTTATCATTTATTGTTCTATAAATGAATTTATAAATAGTTGTTTATAAATTTATTTGGGAACTGAAATGAATTTAAAACAAGAAATTTAAGAATTTAATTTCCGATGGATTTCAAACCTTGTGTTTAAAGTTTTAAAAAGGATATATTATTTAAAGTATTTCGAATAGAAATTTTGTTTTCAAAGAATTTTAAAAGGTTTAAAATTTAGTGCTCTTCTCTTTGTCGCTGGAAAATAATTTCGGTGATGACTGTAGCATCATCGACGTTCATTTTCGAGTTTCGAAGTGAAGAGACCGTTCTGTTGTCTTGCTACAGCTTTGTTTTGGGAAATTTAATTGATTTGAATCTCTAAAATATGACTGAATTTATAATATATATATATATATGATTTAAATTTGATTTGACATATTATATACATATATATTTATTTATCTCTTAATGGTTTGAAGGGAATCAGAAATTTAATTCTTACATTTTATCTTAAAGAATAATTTCAGTTATAAAAAGAAAATTAAATTTTTTGAATAAATGATTCAAACTTGAGATAATTGAATTGGAAAGTTTTATTTGTATAACACACAATTTCATTCCAATATAACTTACCTAAATTACACAGAAGTTGAATATGCAATTGGATAATATACAGTACAGAAATGATTTTATAAATAAAATTTGAGTGGTTATAATAAATGTTATACACTTAAATTTTAGTTATAAAAGATTAACAGAGGTAAATAGTGAAAAAGGAATTTAAAGAGATTTTATTTAAATAACTTAATAATCAAATTTGATTTAATATGGAACCTTAAGTCTAACCTAGGAATTTTAATAATGGTTATTTCCTGAAATGAATATGTTGTATAATAAATAATGTATCTTTGAATAGATAAAATAAAATACATTGGAATTGGACATTTTGTAATAAAGTTTATTTAACTTGAATTCATAGTTTAATTGATGTCTTAATGAATAAATGTGTAAAGAAATTTGATTGTTATATTTGCTATGATAAATATTTTATTTATGAAATTGATATGTCTTGAAAAATGAATAATTATGATAGTTAAAATGTATTTTAACATCACTAAATTTGATAATTGAGAATTTGGTTTTCAAATGGAAATTTTAAGTGTAACTTATTAAAGGAATATCTATTTATGAAATGGGCATTTTAAATAAAGTGTTAGGTTATTTGTTAAATGAAGAGCTAAGTAAAATAATGAACTTTTGACTTAATAAATGAAGTATAGTTTATTTGGATATTCCATTCATAAAAGTTTGTTTTAAATAAGTCATAAGTTAAATGATATCCAAATGAATATTTCTGATATTAAACTGATTTGAAATACTAATATATCTACTGTAGCATTTTATAAGTGCTGCCATTTTAAAAAGACAATGTTTTGGAAATTTTTATAATTGAATGAACTTAGAAATGTTACAACTTTAAAATGAATATTATTTGACCTTGAATTAAAATGGTTTAAATGAAGATTTTTTTTAAAGGAGTTTTGATTTTCTAAGTGTTATGTTTTTTTTAAAAAAAGAATAACTTGTCCAAAGTGTTATGATTTTAGTAGTGTGATTTCCAAATGATAAACATCCCTAAATTGTTATGATTTCAAAGCATTATGGTTTCAAATTTATTATCTTATTTTGTTTTTCTCTTTTTTCCAAACTATCTTTTGGTTGTCCTTATTTCTCTTATCTTGTTACAGAATGGGAAGGCTATTGCTTATACCAGTCTGTTTAGAAATCTTTTTTATAATCTTTGTTACTCATTTTGGAATCTGAATAGTGTTTTCCATCCATGGACCGTCACTTAAGTGAAAAGGGTGATTCAGACTCTAGAGAATCTTTTTCGTGTCTGTGTTCTTGATTTGATAACCTCCATCTTGTTAAACTTGCCTATAACAATAGTTATCAGGTGTAATTCCAATTTTCTTATCATCCTGTCTTAATTCTATTCATTCTATCTTTTCCTGTGCTTTCCCGTACCTCGTTCCTTTTCGGGGACGAAAAGTTTTGAGTGGGGGAGAGTGTAACAACCCTGTATTTTACAATTATTTTTAAATTGATTTCCAGATTTAAAAGCTTTATTTATGAAAAGAATAAATTTTGTTATTGTAAATATAAAAACTTTGGTTTTGTATGTGGATTAGAATTCCAAATATGACTAAATTTAACATTTCCAGAAAATGTGAATTTTGGTTAAAATAGTCAAACTTTGACTTTTAAACTTAAAAATTTAAAAGTTTGAAATTATAAATTTTATCTTTTATTATAAAAATAGATTTAATAAGTTGAATACTGTTTTTCATTTCATTGGAAACAGAGTTAAACTGCAAAAGTTATGTACATTTCAATTTTGAGTATAAATTGTTTATTTAACAATTTTGTCTATTTTAAAATTGTATAAATTACTTTTTCTTTGTTATATTTTATTTTAATATGTGTCAATAAATTTTTATGTATATTTTTTTCTTTTTATATTTCTAAAATGATAATAGAATTTTTCCAAAATTTACTGTATTTATTTTTCATTTTTAAAGGCTGTTTTCCTATTTTCTGCTATTTTCTTCATTAAAAATTATATGTAAATTAAATTTTAAATATTTATTTTGTGAATATATTTTTATTTTATGTTGTTATTTATGTTTAAAAATATATTACAAGCTCATATGAATTTTCTAAAATTATTTCATTCAGTTTCAAATTTTCTAGTCTAGTTCACTGTTTTAACTATTTTTCTTAATTTAACTTTATATAATTGATAAATATTTATATAAATTATTATATTTTGATAAAATTTCGAAATTTTATCTGGGATTTTTTTTTTCAGAAATATAAAGTTATAAAAAAGGAATTAAAGATATATGAAGAGTTTGATACCTTTTGTGTGCTTAGCCCTTTTGAATTCTACCGTTTCTTTTCAATCAATACATCTTTTATTTTATTTTTGCCGTTCTTTTCTTCATTCATTTTCAGCCGAATCCCTCATCTTATTCACGAATTTTCAAAGCTCCAAAACCCTAAAAAAAATCATGGCCTCCATCTTGCAAAAAAATTTGGTAATCTCCCTCTTTTCTTTCTACTTTTTTCTTACTTTTCTATGCAATTTTGCCTTGATCTCTTCACATGTTTGCTTGGCCTAGCCTCTACCACCTTCATCCCCATCATCACCTCCTCCATCTACTACAGCAAACACTCCCTTCCCTCTGACCAAGATAGGCCATGACCTTCCACTTGAAGCCATCACCACAAAACTCCACAAAACATTGCCTAGACCACACATATCATCACCTACCCTCCATATCTTGCTTTGGCCACCCCCTTAGCCACCACCACCACTTGCTACATGACCTTTGGCTGCTGCTACTCATCACCCAAATCTCTGTCCATACCTGTACCAAATGATGGCCGAGCCATTTGACCCATAGACCGAGCCAAAAGTTGAACCAAACTCCACTATGTTGCCTAGTCTCTTGATATTCTTGTGTTGTAACTTCCTCCACATGTTCTAGCCTTTATGCCATGCATTCCTATGATCAAACCTAAGCCAAAGTCATGTCAAACCTGACCTAAATAAACTCCTAGGCCATGCAAAGCATTGTAGAAAACAAGGCAAAAGATTTGACATTCAAATCTCTTTTCGTTTAAAAGTTATTCCATTTCAAGTGCGTTGAAATTGTGTTTGTTTTGATGTATGTTTTGGGTTGTAATACAAGAGTTGTAGCTTTGGATCTTGCTCTCCACTCAAGTCCGTAGTCTTGTCATCGTGCTTTTGTTTCCATTGTGTCATTGGTTTTGATATCTCCAGCACAAACAGGTGAGTTATTCTCACCAGACAATATGTACCTATATAACTAGTAAATTGACACCCTGCGAATCTGTAGAAATATATTATCATGTTATATATGCTTATATTATTATCATATGATGTTCACACCTGTTATTAATCCTGTTATATCATATGTTACTGTTATTTAATGTTATTCTGTTATTTATATCTGTTATCACCATTGCAAGTTCCCTGTATATTAGAATCACTATGGGTTGAAATGATACGTACCCGAGCGGACTTTAGAATAAGGAAAAATCGTTATGGGCTGAAATGATAGGCCTGAACGATTTTTATTTAATTTATTTTAACTTGGGATTGCGGGTTTGAAATGATAGAACCCGGATTTTTCTTTTTAATTGCGGATTGAAATGATACATATCTGTATCACTTGACCTAAGTTAGAAAATTATATACAGGCCCGTGGTTATTTTATAAAGTGTTTTGGATATTTTTAAGTATTTTAAAAATTATAAATTTATGGAATTTGATTTAAATAGATTTTGAAATGTTTTAAAATAAAGAAATTATGATTTTTTTCTATGTGTTAAAAATGTAATTAATGAATGGTTTAACTGGATTTTTGAAATATAACTTAAGTTGGAAATTTGGAATTTTGGTTAAAAATGATATTTAAGCTATATAAATAAAAATAAAAATTTAATTATATTTGTAAAATGGTAAATATGAAAAATTGATTAAATTTGAATTTAAGGGATTTATTAAAGTATTATTGATTTTTCTATGAATTTAAGTGGTTAAATAAATGAATGTTTAAAAGTGATCTTTTAAAATATAACTTGACTAGGAAATGTGAAATTTTGTTTTAATTAAAGGTTTAAGTTAATTAAATAAAATTGGAAATTTTGTTAAATTGTGAAATGGTAATTTAAATTTGAAGTGTTAAGTCTATTTGTTGAAATGTGAAGAATTGGAACTTTTACACTTAAACTTATTAAGTAAATTGTTGAAAATTGGATTAATTATAAGAAATTTATTGTGAAAAAGATATATGTTAAATGATATGTAAATGAACATTTTAAACGTTAAAATATGATTTTTAAAATGTATTTATGTTTTAAATTGAAGTTATTTAATTGCTGGAAATACACTAACACCTGAAATCTACTTTTAATAGCATTCAGAAATGCTATAGATTCTGTTTTGAACTAAAATTGTGTAAAAAGAGCTATTACAGCATTTCTGAAATGCTGTAGTTGCTGTAGTGGAACTTATAGGCTAATATTGAACTCAGGCCTATTATAGCATTCTCTGGAAATGCTATAATGGTCTGCAGTCTTTGCTGAAACCAAATTTAACCCTTGTTTTGAAATCTGAACTACTGCAGCACTTCTGAAATGCTGTATTTTCTGTTTTGAACTATTCAACGAAAACTGAGTTTTAACAGCAGTTTTAAGTGCTGTCTTTGCTGAATTAAAAATGTTTTCAAATATAACTTATAGCAGTTGTTTTTAAATGCTATGAAAGGCTGAAATTTTAATAATTATGGTTTTTGACTTAGTAAACGAACTCAGAATGGTTTGAAACTTTGCAAATTGAATACTTGATTTGAAAATATAATAATTACACTTTTAAAAGGTTTAAATGAATTATTTTGATTGGAATATAAACTATTTAAAGGTGATTTGAAATGATAGTAAATGAACGATATCTTTGAATTTAAAAGGTATTTAAAGTTGAATATTTGGATTTGAATTGATAGGATATTTTATATTATTAAAATGATTGGAAATGAAGTTTTGTAAGGATATGATATTTTATTATATTAAAATGATTTGAAATGAAGTTTTGAAATGATACGAAAATTTAAATGTATGGAAATGGTTTGGAATTGATTTAATCTTTAATTTGATAAAGATATGGTTTGAAATGATATTTTATTTTGAAGTAAAGTATTGTTTTTAAAAGTTATAACCACGGGTTATAATAACGATTGGTTGGCAAAGAGACCGGGATCGGATATGGACATACTCTCTGTCGATACCGAAAACCACTTTGACAACCGTGTACGCGGTGGAGATTCCAGAACGAAGTAGGATGGTGGCGACGTTCTTAAGGTATGTTACGTGGACCCAACTCCCGTGAGTTGGCATAAGGTGGCTAAAACAGGAGCGATCTCGGACCAGTGAGGTAGCACCTCTTCTCGGACACATTTCTTCGATATTATACTCTTCTTGTGATTGATTAGAAGGCCATCCTCCGATTTGGGAGTGTTGTTCGAGGTGGAACGGTAGTGGTTGTTATGCGTATCCATCAGTCCGTGTGCGTAATTGGTATATCTACCCTGGAATTGCCTAGTTGTGCCGTGTCACCTACCATATCGAGCTTTACTACGATTATGATTTTAAGATCCGACCGCGTTAAGGTTCTCCATCCCCTTAACGCTATTTTCTATATGATTATACTTTACTGATTAGACACTACTGTATATAGCGTATATTACTATATAGTAAATAGTTTAATGGATCCTTAGAGGATGGGCGGTCCCAAGCATCTTCTAAGTTACTTGTACCCTTATTACAGTTCGCTTGAGTTGGTTTACATTATATAAGTATATATTGTCCTGACTCAAGTGTTTTGTGTTTTGCTTTACGCTCGGGTCAGCCTGAGTTATTCACAGATTTGGATTTCCACTCTCTTGGAGATTTGAATCGCTGGAGATTATCTGCTAGTCTTGTTCTATCAACTTCGGTTCCGTCGTTCTATTCAGCCTGTACTTGGTTATTGTATTGAGACTTCTGTTGTACTTTATTTCTTATGTTGTATCTTATGTAACTCTGATATATTTACATAGTAGCTTCATGAACTACTATTTCTTTTACTTCCGCTACATTATTTTACTCTGTGTCTGTGTCTGTGATCTGTGATTATATTTATTTACTGTATATTCTGAGATTTGCCAAATTTTATTTACAACGCGGTATTTTGAGCAATTCAACTTCGGCATGAGTGTCTACCTATACACTTATAATGGATGCGAATGGTTGAAAATATCGGGTCGTTACACTGAGTGTTGATCATTGGCTGATCGAAGAATGGCTTTTGTGAAAAGCGTAGCTTTGTGGGACGAGACTTCATCGAACCTCACACCCCGAAAATGGTCGAAACAAGAAGGATGCGGCAAGGTTATGGGGGTCGTGCCCTTCAGGGTATGTGCATTTCCTTTTGGATAAAAAGTGGTATTCTGGTATGGAGCCCAGATATGTTTCTTATGTGGTTGTTGGTGATAGAGGTACCTCGATAAAGGTCGGCTACGACCGGGGGATGGCATACTCGTGAAAGTTAGTTACCTAGTTACAGAGGTAACCCGGCCTTGTGTTGGCAGATATCCGGTTAGGTTCTCGGGACGTCCCTCTAGAGGCATACCCATTCGGAAAGGAAGTTCCTTAGCCTTGGCCATTTGTTGGAAATCCAAACAAAATAATACAAGCCCTTTACGATTGCAGTTGTAGAACCTGCCACCTCAAGTGGTAGCTATAGTAGGCATAATATAATGGTACCTATGCTGGCTAAGAATAATATTATACGTTCGAAATGTTTTCCACACTGCACTAATAATAGTATCAAAAAGGATTTTCGCGTATCAAGCATGTTTGACTGCTATAAGGAGAAATCTCGCCCAAGTGTGCGATTGCATTGTGTGTGTGGCGGGAGGCCTTATTGTAGTTTCATTTTCCAAAAGCATGAACGGATTTGTTTTTATTTTTTTTGTACAAACAACTGTTTTAATTTTCTCACACTAGTCCCATGACTGACTCGGAGTTTATTGTTCCCTTTCTAAACTCTGGGTGCCCATAATTTTCCACACGAATAGCCTAGAATCAGGTTATCAGTAGGTTGGAGCTAATTCAATGTAGATTCGGAAGTCTTTGGTTTGAAGCTTTTGGTTCTTAGCCTTTTGGTTTGGAGCTTTTGCTTTGGAGTTTTGGAATCGATGTCGCAGTATGTTGGACTCTCTCTCTCTTTTGGAAGATAATGTCAATGTTGATGTTCCGCTGTTATGTTATCTTTCCGTAGTTGTGTTGTATATATGTGACTCTGATGATGTTGGTCACTTGTTGTTGTAACGTTGTTGTAATATATGTTGTAACCCATGTTGTGTATCAACGAAATCATTTTTGTTTCCAATGTGTCGTTATTATCTAATGTGTTATAGCTCCAGCGATACGGAATCCAACATTTGAATCTCCGGCATTTGAATACAGGAGATGTATTGAATGTCGATTTTCGAAGGTTGAAATTCCGGGTTGTCACATTTGGTATCAGAGCTAAAGGTTGAGTAAGAAATTTAGCTTTGGAGTATAACTCATTAAGTGACTCGTTAGAGATAGGGTTAGTTTCATTTTCCAAAAGCATGAACGGATTTCTTTTTATTTTTTTTGTACAAACAACTATTTTACGTTTCTCACACCAGTCCCATGACTGACTCGGAGTTTATTGTTCCCTTTCTAAACTTTGGGTGCCCATAATTTTCCACACTGGCTGCCTAGAATCAGGTTATCAGTAGGTTGGAGCTAAGTCAATGTAGATTCGGTAGTCTTTGGTTTGAAGCTTTTGGTTCTTAGCCTTTTGGTTTGGAGCTTTTGCTTTGGAGTTTTGGAATCGAAGTCGCAATATGTTGGACTCTCTCTCTCTTTTGGAAGATAATGTCAATGTTGATGTTCCGTTGTTATGTTATCTTTCCCGCAGTTGTGTTGTATATATGTGACTCTGATGATGTTGGTCACTTGTTATTGTAATGTTGTTG
Source organism: Allium fistulosum (assembly GCA_030737815.1). Lineage (NCBI taxonomy): Eukaryota > Viridiplantae > Streptophyta > Magnoliopsida > Asparagales > Amaryllidaceae > Allium > Allium fistulosum. The sequence goes on along the minus strand of CM060905.1, from coordinate 649,211,349 downwards.
TAATATATGTTGTAGCCCATGTTGTGTATCAATGAAATCATTTTTGTTTTCGCTGTGTTGTTATTATCTAATGTGTTATAGCTCCAGCGATACGGACTCCAACATTTGAATCTCCAGCATTTGAATACGGGAGATGTATTGAATGTTTATTTTCGAAGGTTGAAATTCCGGGTCGTAACAATACTGAATGATGATATGCTTGATTTATGACTTATAAGGATTAAACAAGGTTGTTCAAAACATAAATATACACGGTTTAGGGTAAAAACGAGATGAAATGATTTTTGAATGCCATAAGAAAATTATATGTTATAGGAAACTTGATTTTGGAGATGAGCTTCAATTTTCATAATTTTTCGAATTTATGTGGATTTTATATTAATTTTCTAGTGAAGAAAATGATTTATTCGGTTATAAATTATTTATGTCTAAAATAATAATTATCTGGATTTTTCCTGGTTTATCCTAAGTGATTTGATGAATATATAAAATTATTTAACGTATGTGACTTAAATGTTTTATATATTTAATTAAGAAGAGAGGCATTTTATAAAATAAAATTACTATTAAATTCTGAAATTAGGAGCAGCACGTTTCTGAAAAGTATTTGTTAACCAATAGGAATTTGACAAACAAATGCAGGTTAGTTGAAAAGTTATCTTTTTAAAGTAAAAAACAAGAAAATCATGCTTTTAGCATGTTTCAGCCATTTTAGGCATCATACCTTACAAACCAAACCTTCCGACACAGTAGAAAGGTTATAGCTTTCGACAAGGTCAAAGTTCAATGCATATGCTATCAAGTTACTTAGTACGTAATGAATTGAACAATGTCGAAGGGTACATAGTCGAATGGTTGATTGCCAAATAGGTTGGGGTAATTTTATTTTATAAAATCAAAAGCTTACATTTCTTGCTTTCGAAAGGGAGTTTTCGACTTGGTTGCTTTTGACTAGGTCAATTATTTAAAATAAAGGTTTTAAACCTTCCGACACAGTCGAAAGGTCGATGCCGCTTATTGTTTTGTTTTGAACCTTCCGACACAATCGAAAAGTTATTGTTGCTTTTTCCAACCTTTCGAAGTCTTTACTTTCGACAAAGATGAAAGGTTTCTTCTTCCAAAATTAACCGCTACTCCTTGCTTTCGAATGGTATCAAAGCTTTCGACTTAGATGATTTACCCTTTTTTATAATTGAAGTATAACTCAAAGCTTTCGAAGAAGGTGCTTAAAAGGCTGAAGCTTATTGTTTGAAAGAGATGTTTTAAAGCTTCCAAAGCAGACCTTTTGACAAAGTCGAAAGGTTATTTCCAATGTAGTCGAAAGGTTTTAAATCGGGATTTTCTGTATGTTTTAAATTAAATCCAGTAAGTATTCGAAAGGTTTATATTTTAAGAGTTGAATACTTTTGAAAGGATTGAATTGCTGAATGGTTTCAATTGTTTCGAAGATTTGGATTCAATAGATTGTTTTGAAGACCTTTCGACAAAGTCGAAAGGTTTGGTTTTGAAAGAAAGGTTCTTAGTTTTATTTAAGCTTACGAAAGATTTGCTTCCCAATGATTTCGAAATGTTTTAAAAACCCATACTCTAAATTTTAAGGAACACCCGCGGCTTATATAAAGGAGTTTTGTAATGACTTTAAGTATGTGATTTTAAAGAAGTATGGACTTAATAAAAATATAAGTTAAGCATGTGGACTATGTTTTATGAAATGTATTTCAAGGACCTTAAACGCACTGGAGTGGTATCGTTAAATTGCTATTTTGCTTCTTCAAGTATGAATATATTCACATGACAACACATAACTGTATTTTGGGGAAAAAGTGTAGAAGAACCAGCTAGGTTAACTCAATCGTGAATATAAATTGCTTAAACTCCTGAATAGAATTGCATCCAAGGAGTCTGGGTGACCAAAATTATAGGATGCCTAAACTTTGTAGTTATGGAGGTAACCAAAAAGGTTCAAAGTAAACCCATGAAAACTACGATAAAGTAGTTATTGGCATAAACCAAAAGGTTTATAGTAAACTCATGAAAACGATGATTAAGTAGTTATTAGAGGAAAACAACACGTTCATAGTTAACCCGTGAAAACTATGTATTAGGGACTAATATGAGCTAAGTGGTTTGTAGTAAACCCATGAAAACTTTTTTCAGATTAAGAATTGACATCAGTCAATAGGTTCCTAGTAAACCCATGAAAACTAGGATAAGTAATTGGCTAATGGAAGTATCAGTAGGTTCCTAGTTAACCCATGAAAGCTAGGATGTGAATTGAGTTATTGGATATATCCATAGGTTCCTAGTCAACCCAGCAAAACTAGGATAAAGTGATTAGTTATTGGAATAACCAATAAGTTGGGGAAAACCATGAATTAATCAAGTTAACTGGTAGGAGCCTATAGGTTCTTAGTGATTCCATGAAAACTATGAATAGAATAAGGTGTTCATTGGTTATTTGAAGGTTATTAGTAAACCCATGAAAACTAAAAAGGTTAATAGTGACCCTGTGACTATAACTATGACAGGGTGTCAGTTTAAACTGGGGAAGGTAATCCTAATTATTTTCAAGTATGCATATCATCAAAAAAAAATTGAAAATGTATGTTTTAACAATTGTGGATGCACGAGTAAAGTATTTGGTTTTATAAAGGCTTTAGGATACTAGTGAGGGGAAAAACCGTTCCACTAAATGGCGTGGTCTCACCAGATATCTAAAAGGACTGAGATGTTAAATTATTATTCATACCAGGCTTTATTTCTGACTCGAAGTCTTTGTTTTCCCCTTAAACTCTCGGGTACTCAATTGATTTTGAGTAGTTTGAGGCTTAGGGTTTTTAGGTCCTCTTCTTAGACGAATAAAGCTTCTAGAGGTATGCAGGAGGCAGATAGTTATTTAGTGTTTTCTTATCCATTGTGTGTTTGTTTGTAAAGGCAGATTTATGAGCCTTACTGTATACTCTGATTTACCAAGGGGGCATCTTCATATGTCGCTCTTGGCTTATTTGTAATAATTATATTTTGCTGAACGTTGTTAACGTTATTGGGATTATGTAATGAACATCACTGTTTTGATTTGAACGTGCAAACATGTTTTTGAATTATCTAATTTTTTTTCATATTTATGTGATCTATCTATGTATGTATCTAACACCGCCGTATTTGGTCGCCGAAGAATAATAATTATGGATGACTGCAGCATCCGTAGCCATTATTTTTGGACCTCCAAGTAGAGGGATGTTACAAGCACCGGTGAGTAGGCCGCCAGGCAGAATGACATCTACAAAGATGAAAGAGTTGAAGGTGCGGTTGGTGGAATTGGAAGACAAGAGTTTTATTAGACCTAGTAGTTCGCCTTGGGGTGCAGCAATAGTGTTTGCTAAGAAACCATATGGATCATTGAAGGTACGTATCGATTATCGTAAGTTGAACGAGAAAATGATAAAGAACCAATCTCCGTTGGCGAGAATTGACGATTTGTTCGATCATTTAAATGGAGCAAAGTTATTCTCTCAACTGGATTTGGTGACGGGATTTCATCAGCTTAGAGTGGTAGAGGATAGTATTCCTTTGATGGCGTTTAGGACAAGGTATGGATCATACGGATGGTTAATTATGTCGTTCGGACTAATTAATGCGCCGCCATTCTTTATGGATTTGATGAACCAAATTTTGCAAGAGCACTTGGATAGATTTTTGTTCGTCTTCATAGATGATATTCTGATATACTCCAAGGATGAGAAGGAGCATGAAGTTCATCTTAGAGTTGTGCTTGAGAAGTTGAGGGAGCATCGGTTGAAGGCTAAGTTTTCTAAGTGCCATTTTTGGAAGAAGGAAGTGAAGTTTCTTGGTCATGTAGTCTCAGAGAGAGGGGGTGTCTGTAGATCCAAACAAAATAGAGGTGGCGAATAATTGGAAGAGACCCGAGACGGTGACCGAGATTAAGAACTTTGATTGACCAAATAATATCGAAGGTTTATAAAGGATTTTTCGTGGATAGTGGCACGGATGACTAAGCTTACATGAAAAGATGTGAAGTCTGTATGGACTGATAAGTGTGAGGAAGCATTCCATAGCTTGAAACACTTATTGACCCATGCACCGGTATTGGTGGTTCCGGAAGGGAATTGAGATTTAGTTGTTTATACTGATGCATGTAGAACTGGATTGGGAGCTGTATTAATGCAAAGAGGAAAAGTGATTGCTTATGCTTCTAGACTGCTCAGACCGCATGAAGTTAGGTATCCTACGTATGATTTGGAGTTAGCTGCCATTATATTTGCCTTGAAGGTGTGGAGGCATCATTTTCAGGAGAGCGATTTGAGTTTTATATAGATCATAATTTTTTGAGTTACTTGTTCTCTCAAAAGGAGTTGAACATGAGACAGTAGAGATATTTAGAGTTTATTGCTGCTTATGATTTCGGAATTGAGTACACACCTGGAAAAGGAAACAAGGTAGTAGATGCACTTAGTAGGAAACATCAAAATGCAGTATTGGCTATGATTGCTAAGTGGAAAGACTTGGAAGCATTATCAACTTGTAGAGTGCATTATAGATCGAAGTCAGCTTCTAATGCAGGAAGTGTTGTATTGTCTTGTTTAGAAGTTCAACAGGTAATGATTGAGAAGAAAGCTTCTAAACAGGAGGAGGATTCAGTTTAGGCTGAACGGATCAGAAGGTTAAAAGAAGGAATAGATAGCGATGACTTAAAGGATTTTAGTCTTGACTAGAAGGGGTGGTTGAGAAAGAAAGGAAGGATGTGTGTTCCAAATGTATGAGACATGAGGAAAGAAGTTTTGGATGAATGCAAGTTCACTATCCATCCAGGAGGAATAAAGATGTATCAAGATATGAAGAGAAGTTTCTTATGGGAAGATATGAAATGGGACATTGGAGTGTGTGTTAAGCGGTGCTTGAATTGCCAACAGGCAAAGGCTGAACGCCAGAAGCCAAGTGGATTGCTTCAACCGTTAGAAGTTCCATTGTGGAACTGGGATTCTATCTCTATGGATTTTATTGATGGGTTACCAAAGTCTAGTAAGGGACGTGAAAACATATGGCTCAAAGTGGATAGATTGACCAAGAGTGCCCATTTCATTCTGGTAAAGTCAACTAGGACGGAACCTATTTTGGCGAAGTTTTTTTGAAGAATGTGGTTAGACTGCATGGGATTCCTAGTAGTATTATCAGCGATAGAGATTTTTTACTAGCGAGTTCTGGAAGAGTCTACAGGAAGCTTTAGGAACAAAGTTCAACAGGACTGTTGCTTACAATCCATAGACTGATGGACAAACGGAAAGAATTAACAAAGTCTTGAAGGATTTGTTAAGAGCTTGTGTATTGGATTTTGAGGGATCTTGGAAGACCATCTCCATTTAGTTGAGTTCTCGTATAACAATAGTTATCAGGCTATTACTGGGATGGCACTGTTTGAAGCTCTGTATGGAATGTGAGATCGGGGATAGATTTGTTCTTGGTCCGGATTTGGTGAAAGAAGCCATAGAGAAGATTGAGTCGATCCGAGCTAGGATGAAGGAAGCTCGGTCAAGACAGAAAAGTTATGCAGATAGAAGAAGGAAAGACGTGGAATTCTCAGTTGGAGACTATGTGTTTATTAAGGTTTCACCGATTAAAGGTGTGATTAGATTCGGAATTAGGAAAGTTAGCACCTAGATTCATTGGACCTTTTCGTATTATTGGGAGGATCGGAAAACTCGCTTATAGAGTGGAGTTACCATATAGTTTGGCAGGAGTCCATGATGTTATTTATATTTCTCATCTTAGAAAGTGCATTAGATACCTAGAGACTACTATATCACCTAAGTGTTAGAGGATTTGGTAGTAGAGCCAGATTTGACTGTAGTCAGAAAGCCATTTCGAATAGTTGAGAGAGATGAGAAGAAGTTGAGGAACAAGACAGTCAGATTAGTAAAGGTCATATGGAGTGACGATGCTAGAGACTATACTTAGGAGACTGAGAGTAGGATTAGTGACACTTATTCTTATTTTTTTTATGGTATGTTTTACCTTTAATTGTTTTGTTGTGTACCTTTTATCGTAATTTCGAGGACGAAATTCTTTAAGGATGGGAGTCTATAACACCCCACAATTTTATAACATTATTTAGGATATTTAACTAGCTAAATAAAATAAAATAATGTGTAGATGAATAGGTTAAGAATTGATTTAATTAGGGGTAGGCGTGTAAATCAAGGTGAAACAAAATGAACTAATGTGTTAGGAATAGGGAAAGGCAAAATGGAAAATATAAGAGACTTATACCCTAAACCCATAGGAAATGCAACATACGTTCATTTCATTTCACTTGAACTAAAATATATCAAGGCCGACCACCATTCCCATTATCAAGAAAAGATAAAGTTAGGATTCAAGAGAAAGAAGTTGATCAACATATTCAACCTCAAATCTCACATCCTTTAATCTCAAAGCTATTAGGAATAATTATTACATTTCATTTTCTTATGGTTTACGGTTTTAAGTGATTAGAAATTATTTTGCATGTTTATGCCATGTTTTGGATGATTATGGTTATATATATGCTTGTTGATGAATTATACAAGTTCATATTAGTTTGTATGTTATGTTTGATATGAAAACCCTATTAAATGACATTCAAATGCCTTAAAAATTTAAATATAGGTCAAAAATGATATTTTAGAGATGGATTTTGATTTTCATAATTTGCTGAATTAATGTGGATGTTATATTAATTTTCTAGTGAAGAAAATAATTTATTAGGTTATAAATTATTTACGGCTATAATAATTATTTGGGTTAGAAATTTTGGTGTGTTGGAAAACATATTAAAATAGATTTTCTATAATTTTTACAGATTTTTCTTAAGTGTTGATAAATATATAAAATTATTTAAGGCATGGGACTTAAATGTTTTATATATTTAATTAAGAAGAAGGGGCACTTTATAAAATAAAATCATTCTTTATCTCTGAAATTGTTGGCAGCACTTTTCTGAAATGAATTTATTAACCAATAAGAATTTGACAAACATAGGCAGGTTAGTTGAAAAGTTATTTCTTTTAAGTTAAAAACAAGAAAATCATACTTTTAGCATGTTTCAGCCATTTACAGCATCTAAGCTTCCAACCTAGACGTTTCGACAAGGTCAAAAACAAGCTTTCGACAAGGTCAAAGCCAATGCATATGGTATCAAGTTACTTGGTACGTAATGTATTAGACAATGTCGAAGGGTACTTGGTTGAAACTTAGTTGTCGAAGAGGTTGGAGTAAGTTTGTTTTATAAGCCAAAATAACGCCAGCTTTTCTTTCGAAAAGAAGCTTTCGACTTGGTTGCTTTTGACCAGGTCAAATATTTAAAATAAAGGTTTAAACCTTTCGACGAGGTCGAAAGGTAAACAAGCTTTTGAAGGGGTCAAACTCCTAGCCGCCATTCTATCTTTCGACGTAATGCTTTCGACAAGGTCTAAAGGTATGCTTGTTTTTAAATCAACCGCTTCTCCCATGCTTTCGTAAGGAAGCTTTAGACTTAGATGTTTACCTTTTTTATTCTAATTGAAGTATAACCAAAGATTTTGAAAGAGGTGTTTTAAAGTATCAATAAGGCTGGAGCCTATTGTTTTAAAAGTTATGTTTAAGCTTTCGAGAGTGGCTTTCTAAGGAGTCAAAAGCAAAGCTTTCACTACAACAAACTGGACTATTAATAATGCTTCAATAACGCTATCAAAACTTTGCATAGCGTTTTAAGGAAATCTATTTAATGACATGCTATAGCAGATCAAAAATATACAATAGCAGTAAACTAAACGCTACGGAAAGTGGATATTGTAGCGATTTTTAAACGCTACGAACTCAAACGCTATAGAAACGTCATATGTTTAGAAGTGTTTCCATAGCGTTTTCTCCTCTGCTATCTTATATTTCATGTACAAAATTTGTTCTAGCATTAACCAAACACTATAAAAATTGAATATTGCTTCAGTTTTCTACAGTATTTAGCTTGCTTTATCCTCCCGCCCATTTATTCATTACGTACTATATAATAGCATTTAACACATATGCATATATGGAAAACCTTTTCACATACATATAATTGAATAAAACCAAGACAACCTTTTTAAGCATAAAAGGAACTTCAAATATTCAGTACAACAAATTTACACCATTTTCGTACATGTAATATTTGTGATAATAATATCAATGACAATGTTTATAAAGATTCTAAAAGAGCACAATGATTACCATAAAAATTCCAAAGACAAAATATATAAGACAATCAAAATCAACACCATGAGCTCAAACAATGAAAACCCATATGAAGTAGTAGCTTTGCCAAAATCATCTATGCAACTTCTTTAATTCTTTGTTTTCCTACGTTTAGACAAAAATTAATTCAAATGCAATATAACTACATAAAATAACAAGGCAGATAACATCAGTTATTGTGATGGCAGACAATCAGAATTGTACAACATTAGTTTCACAAACTAAGCATCAACAAACCTTGGCGTGCTCAGTTGCAAAATTGGGTGTGCTCAATGATAAATCTAGGTGAGGCCAATTTTATAGAAACGCTCAATTCTGCAAGATTAGGAAAAACAACGTGCATGCTCGTTTTTGAAATTGAGAGCGCTCTTCGTTGCAAAACTAACTCTATGATGTGAAACTTCTAAAATCTATGATATTTAAGAAACAACTAGAATGATGAAGTGATTTTATGGTACAACTACCAGCATGCAAGTATTTATTATAGTATAGATACAAAACTTCTACTAATGTGCACAGATTTCGCACAGATAAGGCACATCAATCTAACTTAATGTGGTGGTTCATTATATAATTTCTTGGTTTTATCAGAGGTCTTACCTAGAAATAGTTTCATTAAACAAACAAAATTTCTATTATCAGAATAGTTCAAAAGGTAGCATATAGTTCATTTATAAAAAAAGACATACCTGAATAAAGAAGCTAAATGCTAGCTTGGTAGCTATGGGCAAGAGCCAGATAAGTGTATACCTATACTAAGGTCAAAAATGTTTTTAGGAAACACTCCAATAAAAAGCATAATAATATGATATTTCAATGGACTTATTATACACAGCTGAAAAGTACAAATTGACTTTCATGCATACCGTTCCAACTTAAACATTTGGCTGAGTAATGTTAACCACATAATGACATTTTGCACAGAGCTTCTGCGAGCAAAAAAGGATATAAATCCAATTTATGTCTGGAATAAATTGTTTGATGTTGCTTAACCAATGGGAAACTATATACAATTCACCTTGTAGTGTAGTTAAACTGCAATTCTAAAAACTTTGGTGTGAATTGTTTACAAACTAAACTATAAGTAAAAAGTATCTTGGAAAATATTAGCTTTAAAATGATGATCAACTAACGGTTGTATTTCCTAGATTTGCTACTAAATTAGAATTAAACTAACGAATGATAAGAGACAAATAATATAAGATTATATATACTTTTGACCCCCAAATCCTTGGTTGTTATATTCTGAACATAATCTAAAATGGTAAAATTGAAATACGTTAAACATAACTCATCTTGCTTATGGTTCGTTGCAAGTCGAAAACATAAACACATTATTATTACAGGAAAACATAGACAAGAGCAGAGAGCATACAGTACCGAAGAGTCTCTTCTCACAATTCCTCAAGTTCCACCCATACCGAATCCAGTGGCCACTACTCTAATATATGATGCTAACATCACTGCACCCACTTAGGATCGCTCGGCTCAGCTGCAAAACAGAGTATTTTTGGTTATCAAAAATGCGAGTTAATCTCTTCTGTAGAAAATTGTCTATATACATAACACATTCAACACTTCGGTTTTCTACAAAACTAATAGGTCAGAAAAATCCATAACTTTCTAGGTATAATGGATAACAAAACTTGAATCATGCCTAACTTCTTGTTTTCAATCTTTAATATTTTCATTATTATATAAAATAAGCTTATTGGGTTGACAAAATCCAATATAAGGATAGAAATACACCCTTGGAGCATCAAGGATTAAGTGATTAAACTTGAAAATGATGCGATAAAAATAGACCAAGAAATTGATTGATAGAGACAATATCCATCAAATTTTAGATAAATAACTTGAAAATTACCCATTAAAAAACACGTTTACATATCGTTGTCTTCAATCAACGTATTAAACTGAATGTATGTGAAAATAGGTCAACCAAACAGCCTTAATCAACCAAAATTGCACATAACCTATTTAGAAGCTAAAATATATACTGAGTTCAGACTACGGTAATCATAATAAAATAATTGGATTATTATTGATGATTTGATATGGTATCTTACCAACCAAATTGAATAGCATCTCCAACATTGACCATTGTATATTCCCTTTTCTTGGTCTGTTAAAAAAATTAATTTAAAACATGTAAGAAGGCTAGATAACAAAATACTTCTAGCAGCAATACACACTAAATTGTCGTAAAATTGATATCAATAAAAGAATCATATTTCAAAGATAAAAAAATGATTTATAGATTCTTGCTGTATAACTTAGGAATTTTGTTTTTCTCAAATGTTACTTTTTATAATATCAGAATCAGGATGAATGTCACTTTTAATAGTCGATTGGGAGCATGAAACTAAACTTGACTAATGGGCTTTGACTGCTTTTCACAACATATTTGATATGACAATCCATACACGAACCAATAAAGTATGATTAAATGAGTGTTAAATGAGAAATTTTATGACTCAAGTGACAACATACTTACAAAAGAGTTCGAATACTTTGGAACTAGAGTTGCTCATGCTTGCATAGATTAAAGGTTATAATTAATAGTACATGCGCATGTTAGTTGCTAACATTATTTAAAACACTTTGATTTCAGTTTGCTGATGGTTTTTTAGCCAAGTAATGGAAAGTTACGAGGATGGTTAGAAAAATAGATTAGAAAGGAGAAAATATGAAAATAATTTGGCTGGATTGGTTTTAAATACGTAAATTCACATGTTATAGTTAAACATATTATACAAAAGCTTAATAATTTAATACGGGAAATTCTGAAATTATAATGTTACCACCTCTTTGATGTTTCTAGAAAGCACAGGAGAAGATATAAATCTTTTAGTTGTTATTATGGATTAATATAACTTAAGCTATATAATAATATTTCATACATTTGCACATTAAAATATAATGATCCACTTTAATCCTATATATAAATACCCGCATTAATTCTTCTAGATTAATAAAATTGTTCTGTCATCATAAATAGCATCATATCAGTGACCAAGGTCAACAAGTTCATAATGATTGTGGTACATGTGAGTGCCTACATGGATAAAGCACATAAAGCATAAGAGTATACCAGTTGAGAAAAAAGAAACAAAAGGAGTATATATTTTCCCTAATTGCAATTTGCTTCAAAAAACAATACTTCGCCAATTGTCCTGTATTGGACCAGTACTAAAGGAACGTCCAATGGATTGTGCAAGTTTAAAAATAAGCTTATTTTTTGATGTAAAATTATATAAAGACACACGTGAAGTCATGTTATATCCTTTAGCATGTAGACTGAAAGTCAGACACAGTTAATTAGCTCAAAGAGTATAGTATAAACACAAGGCCAAATAGGAATGCATCTAATCAACGGACTATTAACTTATTGTAGGCAAAGAAACACAACAAATTATCATGCTAGATGTAATATTGCTTACACATAACAACTTAGCATATAGACCTGTTTTAGCTCGAGCAGTAGTGTGTAAACCTACCACAGCTTGAGCAAAAGCAGAAGCACGTAGGCAAAGCTGTTGCAACTTAGAGCATGAACTAGCTGCATCTCAAGTAGTGGAGCAGCTACAACTTGGACAATGGTGCACTACAGCTTGGACCGTAGAGCTGCAGCAACATAAACAGCAGAGCTGCAGCTCGGTACATGAAGCTACTGTAGTCGGTGCGCAGAGCTGCTGCAGCTCAAATAGTAAACCTAGACCCTTAATGACATTGATCCCACTCAACATCTCAATTGCAAAAGTACAACACCGTCGATTTTCAAATATTCATTGTATATCAATTAGCGCGCACACATTTTCATGCAAGATTAAGGAAATAACCATGTTTAATATCTTCTATTCACAACTTAAACATTTGTGAAATCATTTGAAATCATATTTTCTAGTATTATGGAAATCACCGATGTAAGTTGAGGAACGTTATTTTATAAATTATGCTTACATTTAGTCTTATCCTTATATATATTACTATATGTATTGATGCATATGTTCATACATTTAATTTTACATACCTTCTTTCATTCAAAGAATTTTTTTTTTTCTCTTTTACCAACAATAAAATAACCAATGATGCAAAATATGAGAAGACCTACAATTTATAACCTCAACGAAATACAACTGATCTATATGAAACTTCAACCTATGTTTAGCATTTAAAATAGATATTTGACATTATTCAATAGACTTTAGGCATTTCATTCATTGCTTAATTACTTCGTTCCGTGATTAATTACGTTTTTTTATAATGTTGATAGTCGTTTTATTCGATGCTTTATTACTTTGTATCCAAAAGCAAAGTTAATCATAGTTGTAGTATATTGATACTGTTAGCATGTTAGGTTTGAGATCAACATGAGATCCCTTATTTATGAATTGCATATACCTCGTTTCTTTAAAGTTTAAACATGGTAACTTATTTTGATTTTTTATTTGTTGCTTGTTCTTGGGTAATCTATCTTTTACTTTGTTATTTGTTCTTAGCCATTCTGTCTTTGCTTATTGAATTTATAGAAAGTATGGGCATTATATATAATTTAGACCATGAAATAATATTAAAAATATCGATATTTTGCAAGCAATTGTACCTACGAAAGTGCAATGATGCTTCCATGTACAAAGTTAACTTATAAGATTCAACTCTTGTATTTCATCATCATATCTGTAAATAGCAATATCTAGCAATATTAGAGCTGGAGTAGCTATTGGTTATTGCATTATTAATCTGAATGGTTGTCAAATGTTTCCATATAACATTATAAAAATATAATCCAAAAATAGGAAATCCTTATAGTTTTATATATATTGATACAACCATGGTTTAATTCTTTAAACCATGTAATCTACCTCTTGTTTATTGACTACGAATATAACTTTGAAGCACGCTGTGTAATTTTTGAACCTTACTTGTCCATGTTACAAGCATTTCAATCATTAACCACATTTGGCTATATGTGCTTTCTGGTTCAAACCTTGAATTATCATTATTTTTTGTTCATATATATTATACATTGACTACATTTAGTTATAATATTCTAATATGTTAAAATAAACTTTAATAGAGTTGATTAATGCAAGAGTTGATAAGATAGGTAGAAATGATCAGAACCTACAAGTCTCAAGGTCAAAACATTTAACTACAGAATATAGAAGGAGAAGTAAAATTAATAAAAACTAAGTATAAAATTCATATCAATACTACAGTACTCTTTATATCTTCATTTGATTATGATAGCATTTTATACATTTTATGACTCTTACGATGTCGATGAAAAAAGTGTATATTGAACTAGCAACAAAGCTTACAGAAAGCTTTTGGATATAATTTCATTATGTTTCACAAATATTAACTTTAAGGCCTTTAGTTCTAGATTAAATATCAAATTTGCAATGATCTTAACAGGATAAATTTATTGTCCATCGATGACTCATTAATATAATCTTAACAGTTTATGGTGTTTTCATGTGCCTATTCTCCGGTTTGTCCATAGACGACTCTTAATTTTAGTTCAAGAGAGGCATTTTCCATGCACAACATTGTTGCCATGATTCCAGCTTATGATAAAGTATGTAATATTGATTTTCATAATCTATACCATATGCAACTTTCTGTGAAAATGAAAACAATCAACAATAGTGTGCCATTATTTACAATTTATTACCTATATTATGTTGGTGCAGACTAGTCTTCAGGAATTGGGGCAGCAGTTTAGTTTGAAGTTCTCATCTCAAGGCCATGTGCTTAAAAAAACAAAACATTTTTTCATATTTCACTAATTCGGTAATTGCACATACGTATTTCAATTGAGTAGTCAAACTTGAGTATAATTAGTTATGCTTTTGGTTAGGTTATTTTTAGTGGGACATCTGTAAGCTAACGGCTATTCAAATGAAAAAATGTGACTTATGGGACTATCCTTGTGAAAGATCATATATTAAGTGGCAAGAATCAACAAAAAATACAATTAAAAAGAAAGCGGACAAAGCATCTTCTTTCTCTAGGCTTTGTAAACCTAACTTTCAGTACTAAGCATCATAATAATAAGAAATTCAATAAACTAATCTACAAAGGCAGCACAACATAAACTACAAACTTCAAAAAGAATATAGAATCGTAATTTTAACTGTTGCATCATAATATAAATAAAATTTATTTACCTAAAATCAGATTTTTAAAGAGAATTGATCAAGAGTGTTGAAGTGCGTGAAGCTTTTGATTGCAAGGTGAACTGAAAATCGGATCTGAGATCTGTAGTTTGCTAAGGATGGATTTAGGGGGACATAAGATCCAAATGAATCGAAAATTGGGGGAAAATCAGGGTATGTTGGAGATTTCAATTGATTTGGGTTTTCTGTTGGGTTCGAAGTAATTTTGAGAGAGATTTAAAGTTATATTTTCTACTTCTACGCGGAGAGGGATTGGAAAGAAAGAAAGAAAAGCGGGGAAAGGTGAAAAAGAAAGAAACAGAAGCAACTAAGTACTCGCACAGGTAAAATATGTTTAATGAAGCGGGTAAGTACTTTTTTGCCCGCGTAAACAAAGAAATAGGGTTGTTAACTTTTACCAGTGCGAACCCGTGCACGGATTTAACCAAAAAAACTAACATAAAATTTTAGTGTAGCAATGGTTAGTAATAAAATATACTAAGTATATATTGAAAAATTAGCAAGTAAAACCCTTTATAAAAGAGACCGGGACAACGATCAATTTAACTACTTATAAACGTGCAGTAATTTTCTCTATCGGGCAGTGGCACAAAATGCTGGTAGATATGTAATTGCTACCGATATTCATTTATGAGTAGTAGACCCAGTAAAGCATATCAAGATTAGACGTAGTGAAATCTACGTAATAGTGCATAATCGTAGTAGTTGGTTCATATTTCAAAAAACGTAAAGAAGGGAATTGAATGGAAAAATAATCGTAAAAATCAACATAGAATACCCTTAAATACAACTATCCTATGAGCTGGTTTTAATATGTTATAAGCCAAATTGTGAGATTTATAGGAGAATCGTATAGAATCTAATGTTGCCACGTAAATTCATTTATTACATAATTTTCCTTGAAATAAGCATTTGTATGGGTGGCATTGGATGATTGGGTTGGACATAATTTTAACCTTTTGCACAACCAATCCAACTATTTTACAAATATGGATATACTTTTACACAATCGGTACCAACTATTTTATCTGCACTCACTACAAGAAAACTGCGGTTTACCTACGTCAAATTGGCGTAAGCGGGGCGTAGGTAAATGCATTAACTACGTAACACCTACGCCAATTTTGGCGTGGGTAAAACTTGCGTAACTAATAAAATACCTACGCTTTACCTACGTCATCCGTTGGGTTGTTTCCTACGCCTTTCCTACGCCATAATTCTCTTACGTCTTTCCCACGCCATGTTGTACCTACGGTTTTGTTGCGACATTTTTACTTTTTTAAGTGGTCACGTCTTTCCTACGTCATTTGTTTACCTACGTCTTCCCTACGCCCAGTTTTCCTACGCTTTCCCTACGTCATTCTTACATATTACGTTTTCTACGTCTTTTCTACGTCATTCATTTATCCACGATTTACCTACGCCTGTGTTTTTAATATTTTTCCTACGCTATGCATACGACTTTTTGCTGCATTAATATTTCATTTACCTACGCCTTCCCTACGTCTTTTCTGAAGCAATTTTGATATATTACTATTCTATTTCATTTCACCACATTAAATAGAAACTAAAATCAACTTATTTTATATATATACACATTCCAACAAAAAGATTAACGTCAAACCATTCATCTTTAATTCAAAAAACAAATATCTCATTCATATTACAAAGTCAAACAATATTAATCAAGTTCCTATATGTTAAAATAATATGATAATATGTTCATGATACATTACATCATACAGATACTATTAAAAAGTTTTCAATACCCTCATTCCTCATGACGATCGTTCGACTCTTCATCAAATCACTGTCGAAGCATCTCAGTGAGTTGTTCATACTGCATCTTCAGCATTTGAATCTCCCCTTCTTGACGCTCCACCTTTTCCTCTAGTTTGGCTCTAGTCTGTGCTTCTCCCTTATTGATGCTATAAGTAGTGTCTTTGTATTTCTGCATTTTATCAAATATTGCATCAATTTCTGCATTTTAAACTAATTAAAATAATGTTTTGTTGAAAGTTTAAATACTTACTCCAGGGATATTGCCATAATATGGCCTACGGTCCTTTCTTTTAGCTATAGCACCGGTAAGCTTGTCGAATACTTCTTCCTCGACATCATACGAAATTACTATGCCTTGACTTTTCAATTCTTCAATTCTAGCTTGATATTGTGTCTGTATTTGTGATTTTCCAAATACAAGAACAAAAACATAAATACATGCTCACACTGTAGGAACTGAACATAGAAAAACACGAATATGTTAGAAGGTTGGTAGAATTGTAGGAACTGAACATACTTTTGACAGTATAGCAGACTATATATATTATATTACAAATTATACATATCTGCAGTCTAAATATTTGCAGATAAGCAACTCCTAGAGCTAGTATTAGGAAATAGATTTTGGAATTGTTCGTTGTCTAAACTTAAATTGTGTTCATTTATTCCTCAGTGAGATTGATTCAACACACACTTCAACATAACTGACAAAGAAGCAAATCTTTAAGCTAGTGAATTCATTTCAATTAAATCCTTAAACAAATGGCTGGAGCTTTGGAACAACCGCTTGTATAACAGTACTTTGGAGCTTTGGAACAACCGCTCTGTACAACAGTACAAAAAGGCATTCACTAGGCTATATATAAATATGAATTCCAGGTCACGGTTTTAGTGAAGGGGCGTTGACTTGGGTGTCTGTGAATGGAACTGCAAGGGTTCGGAGTCCTGTAATGGTTACTTTCCAGTGAACATTAGAATAGACTCTTATGTTATGTTAGGTCTCGCTGTAGGTTAGGCAGTTATGCATCAGCCAGTCATAGTAATAAAACCAGTGCCAAAACAAACAAAAAAAAAGCCTGCATTTCTCAAGTACTACTTTTGTTGATTCAAGCAGTGTACAGTTCAGAAAAAAAAAACTAGAGATATGATCGAACTTCGAAGTATTATTTTCATAACATAATGAATACTACAGCTTCATTTTACATCAATTGTTTTTATTCTACTTTATCTTTCAAACAAAAATAAATGATAACCAGACAAGGAAAATCCCTTATTCGACAAAGGAGCATATGCATATTATTTAAGCGTTAACCAAAAGCAACAATTATAGGGAATCGGATTTACTAAACTAGAAAACTTTGTTATCCATATTCATTCCTGAAGCATAACTCCCAATGCTTTTGGACCTGGAATCACCTCATTTCCCTGTCAAAATTAATAGTAATTGTGCTTCCAAGGTGATACACTGCAAATCTTCATATAATTAGATCCTAGTGTTTGATGTTTTTCCTTTCTGTATTACTCAGGGAACCATAAAATAAGAACAATACCTATTAAAATTTGTTGTTTCTTTTTTATAAGTTGTCTTATTTCATCGTCAAAAATATGTTAAGATACTTCAAGTTACTTGACACTGCCTTTTTTGAAGAAATGACGATAAACTAGATAATTTATATGGAGAAAAAATATTCAAACATGACATTTGTCTAGTAACTCTAGACCCCATCATGTTCAGTGGTCCCTTTTCTATTTTTGAGTCAAGATGGAAAATAATAAGGTATGCTGTTAAAAAATAGATGATTATATTTTTAGCCCAGATTAAGTGTTGGTTAAACTAGAAAACTCAATATTTTAATGCCAATCTAAAAAACTTGTACACATTATAACATTACTGCCATATAAGGATCTCCCTACCTTCGTCTGTCTCGGATTAATAAATCTTCATAACTTTTACCTGCAAGCAGTATTTTGACGATCAGTTCTGTTCTGTTTGGGTTGCATATTTTCTATTTTGCAATTTCTGAAATAGATAACCAAAATAAGACCGTCCAAGTAAAAAATTATTATTATAATGTTCGTCAGTTGCTTCCGATATTGAACCAGCCAAGTCTGGAGCAAACTAGTGAATTACAAATGGAAGCATTTATTCAAGGCTTGTGTATAGTTTCCTTCATTTTCTGATTTGATCTCTTTACCGTTTTCTAATATATTTGTATGTTCAGGAAAGAGGATATCTGATGTTCAACTGTCAGTCATGGCTATCATTGCTTTAAGTTTCTTTTTATATCTGTAGAGGATGAAACGGAAATATTGTTTTTGTTTTTTGTATTGTTTATTATTTTAGTAACCGCTCTAATTTAAATGTTCATTATTAATTTTATTGTATTCGTTGAAATTGTTTATTATTTTATCAAAAACCAGACGATGCTTTATCTGTCTATTTTTTTCTAAATAAAATGGTATTAAAAACCTTAAAACCATTCAGTTTTACAATATTTTTTTTTAAATGACCGGTTGGTTGGTATGTGTCAAATGGATTTATTAGTCTTGCCTATATTATATTTGATTTGTTTTTACTATCAATATATATATTTTAGTTCTTTTACATTTAATTTTTTTAGTTATTCAGGTTGTAGATAGATATCGAGCTTCAGCTTATATTCTTGAATTATCTGGATGCAACCTCGGTTAAACATGGGCTAGCCCATGGTCCAGAGCAAGTTAAAGCCTTAACTGTTGAAGAACTACCTAAAAACTGCAAAACCAGTCTAAACCATGGGTTCATGCACAAAAACTGGTTAATATTTTAAATAAAGGTCCCACGCCTAAAAAGGAAAATAAAGCTTGAATAAGTTAAGAGTCTGTAATAATCGTGATTTTTGGTGCCGCTTAACCCATGCTTAAACTAGGTACCTGACTAGGTAAAACTTGTCTGCGTATTCTCTTATTTTCAGTAAAGGCTGTGCAGTAAACGCAACATCAACAATGATGAAAAAGCAAATGCTTTCATAAATACGACAACAAATGCTTTTCTATGTACAATTTGAGTATGAATTCAAGCCTTATATACGTACATTGTGCAACACTTTTGGACATCAGATGCATAAATGCCCAGTACATAAGTCACAAACTAATGCAACCGATACTACTGAGGGACAAGCTGAAACTACATGGCAACCAAAGAATAAAGATGCTGAAACTTATACTCAATTCTTTTTAATGCATAAGAATGGATACTGACTCGGTATAAAATTGTATCATGCTGACTCTAACACATATAAGAAAACATGACAGCTAAGGGTAAGTGGTCTGGATTTGGAAACAAAAATAATTGCATAGTTTGATAGAACTGATTTGCATTGACTAAAACTGAGGTATTAACCACTCATTGTTCCTCTTCTCAACAGTAAACATTAATGCATAAACATAATGTCAAGTTATATATATGTGTTATGCTTCATAGATTCATCTTTAATCTCAATGAAATAAAAATACCTAAAAATGTTCCCAAATTTTAACTGTCGAAGAGATATTTTAACAAAATTTAACTAATCTTGCACATATTAAACTATTAACCAGTTATTAAAACCAAGATATAAGAATCACTTACTGCAAATTCCATCGATGCTTCATCAATCCATCCACTAGTGGTAGATCCGCTGTCCGAAGTGACCTTGTGAGTCCTACAATACACTTCCTAAGTAGTTGGCTCCCTATTAAGTTCATCGGTCTAGAAAATAAAGATAAAAATAGAGTAAAAATGTGAAAGCCGGTGTAAATTAACGTTAAAACAAGATTTTAGAGATCAAACCAAATCGTTTCGATAATCCGCAAAGAATCTCGAACCACCACAATGTCGCTTTTGGTTTTGAGCCCTAGAGTTTGCAGCTTTTTCTGCATGAGCTTTTACTTCAGGAAGCTCCCAATATGCCAAAAACTGCTCATATATCTCCTGGGGTAGGTTCGGATGCTTCTTGCCTGACTCTTTCATACTGTGAATCCAGTCCCGATACTTCAAACTTGCTTTTCTATTCCATATCTGCTTCACAATTGCTGGTGAAGCATCATCTGTCAATTGAAATGACTCATGTACATGTGTGGAAAATGTAATGACCAAAAAAATAGATGTAACACAAATACACTAATATTATTTTACCAGAAACTCCTGAAACATCACTTTCTTAACATCATCGGGTATACTTTTAAAATTGGGCCAAAAATCATTAACCCGTGCTAACAAACCTACTACTGCTACTTACTTAACATCCACATCCACTGCTACTTACTTAACATCCACATCCACTGCTACTTACTACTGCCAGCAGCAAAACACACATCTCCAATCACCTGGCCAGCAACTAACTGCATTCATCATGTCTAACTACTAAGTATCTTTACTGCTCTACTTGAAGATTATATCAATGTCATATTTTTATTAATATTGTCTAATGTGCAGTTGCGAATGCCTACTAATGTCATCAATATTGTCCCAAAATTTAGTACAAGTTGAAGAATGGTAACAAGAATAACTTAAATATTTCTAGTTATTTTACAGGTCAAGGCCATGAAGTATCATAATCCAATGGAGGAGTTAGAAAATGTGATGTAAGTGAGAACTTTTACATCAATGAACACTCACTTGGTGGCCTTTTTGGCACCGTTTGATTTATATAAAATTAGTAGATTATACCCCAAAAATAGAAATTTTAAGATTGTTTTCAATTAGAGCAGTAAAGAACACTTTGTCTCTTAAAAAAAAATTATGATTAAAAATAACCGTTGACACCATTTTTAGCATAGCTTTGCATTTGAAAGTTGTGAAATTGACTAGCTAACAGAACACATTGTTTTTTCAGAATCGTTAATCTTCTATTGGTAATAAAAATATGAATTCATATTGCTTAAACTTCTCACTGCAGTACATGTACCACATCAACAAACATTAAACTCTACCTCTCTTCCATTACTGCCTCGACCTTATCACACATGCTATGTTCAAAATGGTCATTCATCACTTATCACTACAAGAAAATTAATAGTTATACATGATGAAAATCATTATATTTATCTTTCTTTTTACTCAAGCCTGGAGCGGCTCATGTTGCTTAGCTGCTGTACTAGCAAAATGAGCACTTGAATAGAAGATGCAGAAAATATAAATATATGATATGAACAGAGCATTTACATTCACAAATTAGAAAAAGAAAATTTAATCATATTTAACTATTTGCATTAATATTAGCTGACTAACATCAAAACAAGAAATTCTAGGATACAAAAGCTTCTTCATCCTTGTCTTCTACAATCTATAATTCCTTTTATTAGCCTTTTCGATACTTATCTTAATCATAACCAAACTCTCTTTAAGAAAAATTATGTGATAGGCTCGGATACCAATTGTTAATCCATGCACGGTTAGATTTAACAATAGATAAAAACCAATTGTTAACCATGCACGGTTAGATTTAACAATAGATAAGAATTAAGGGAAAGTGATACACGAATAATTTATTTTTAAACTTTTCCTTTGTCCACGGAATCAAATACAAAACTATTTTCAGTATCAGTCTCAAAACCCAAAACATATAGCTCTATGTTCATGTAAAAAAAAGCACTATAACAAACAAATGTGTGGCAATCAGGTTAACATGTGTATACGAACAAATAAGTTATTGCATGTAATTTGAGAATAATACCTTCTTTCTTATCATAATATAAATATCCAAATATGCAATATTAATTTGGATAAGTATACGCTTTCCATCTTTTTATTTATTTCCTCTCTAAGTGCAATATTTAGCAAAAATAACAAAAATAAACGTATTCATGGGTAAACAACAGATGAACCTAGCAGAACAAAAATGATGCATTCATGTCAGCGTTCTTCTCTAATTGAGTACCAATCTTTACTTAAAAATAAAACACGTAAAACAAGATGCATTCATGCCGGTGTTCTCCTCTAATTGAGCATCAACCTTTACTCCAAAATAAAATAAACAAACAAAAAAACATGCATTCGTTTTATAAACTGTATCTTGACATTTCATCCAACTAGTACGGCTATATTCAGCAACATCTTTAATTCAAGCAGCACAAATTTCAACAACTATATAGAACGTTTAAATATAGTCTGAAAACTGCATAATCTCTAGAGCTGAAGTTTTAGAAAAAGGGCGACTCAATTTTAGAAAATTAGACAACTCAAAACAAGAAATTCGCGTACTTAATTAGCAGTGGCAGTATAAAGAGACTGTAGCGGACTTCAAATCAGCAGTAGAATCGCGTAGGAGGCAAGGAACTGTAGAGGACTTCAAATCAGCAGTAGAATTGCGTAGGAGGCAAGGAACTGTAGCGGACTTCAAATCAGCAGTAGAATCGCGTAGGAGGCAAGGATGAGTCGACGATGGCTGATGGAATAGCGGAGTATGCAGCGATGATTATTTAGAAGGCGTTGATTTTTGAAACCCTAGTTTTTTTGGGTTCAAGCATCGCCAACATGGAGATTGAAGGCGTAGAATTAGGTTTGTTTTTTATTCGGTAAAAACTGAGGTTAGGAGAAGGGAAGTATACGGTGGTTAACGTAAAAATAAAAAACTTTTTTTTGGATGCGTAGGGACGGCGTGAGAAATTTCCTACGTCTTTACTACATCAATGTTTAATTGTATAAAATTAACAAAGGTGTGGAAATGACATAGAAGATTATCTATGCCTTTTCTACAATATCATTTTAGTGTAGACGATTTCCTACACCTTACTTATGCCTCGATTTGTTTTCTACGTGTTGAATTTGACGTAGGAGAAGCGTAGGAAATTTCCTTACGTCTTCCCTACGCCTTTACCTCTTTCTACCAGTTTCCTACGCCTACCCTACGCCCCGCCTTTTGGCGTAGGAAAGACGTCAGAAATTTTGTGTAGGAAACTGTAGTGTTTTCTAGTAGTGACTATTGATGAAAGCAGCTGCTATCCAAATCATTAATTACATAATGTAATGTGCCATACCGAGGCGAATAAAAACTTGAGTTGCATATTCAAGGCTTAGTTCATGCATAGAATCAAAATCAAGCGCCGAATAGCCTATTTGAATGAATAATTAATGTCAATCAAAATATAACCAACCCATATAAATCGTATAGACCAAAACATTAAATTAATTCTACATTACAACTACTATTAAACAAAATGTTCAAATTTCAAAAGCAGTACTATTGTTTAATATACAAAACAATAACCATTTAAAACATATTTTAATGGAAATATATAGAATTCAATGATTGCATTGAAATAGTTAACAAAGACCGTGTTAGTCAAACAATACATTTAACATAAACTATGCTTTGTTTAGGTATATAGTCTTTTCTAAAGTGTACATTTAACACGGACTTTGCTCTCTCACTTGCAATACTGTTTAATTTTTGTATATATAGGACAGTTATACAGTTTCATATCAGTTGTTCATTGAAGAAGCTCATAGCAGTAGCATTCAAAATTGAGAGAAAAAAAGTCCCAAGTGAATCAAAATAATCATAGATCACCATCCCTTAAAATAAAGAAAATGTTGCTAGATCCATACAGATGATCTTAAATTTTATAGAAATATCTCATGACACTTGTGTTCATTACACACTTATTTTTATTGATAAAAAAATGGTCTCATGTTAGCCATATGAATGCTTAATAGATGTTTAGCAAAATAGAATTGATTAAAATTTGTTGCACCTAGGCACATCTATTTGTTACAAAGAAAGTAAAAGGTTATAGAAATATGTACAATACTACATGCGTACATATATAGATCTTTTCAATTGATGAAATGCTATGAAATTATCATCCATAGGAAAAGATTGGCTACTTTTCCCCTAAGCATGGCACATTTCCATAAACATGGTTAGAAATGGCCACTTCCATCATGTCAAACATCATAAGAGAACAATATATGTAAGTGTATCACTACAGGGTGAAGATACAAATTTTGGCAAAGCACGAAGAATAAATTTTTGTTTAATAAATGTAACGAAATTAAGAGCGAACCATAGTCAGAATAATCTTGTCGATTTTCATTTTATAATATTTTTAACAGCTCTAACAAATTTGTTTGAAGTTTTGGTGCATTAAATACGCATCTCGCTCACTTTATATGCAAATAATCTTCTTTCTCACAGCAATCCTATGAGGAAAAACTCAACTATGTTACATGCATTTTTAACTCGTTCCTCCTTGTGCACCTTTAGTTCATCTCTTCTGTAGCTACTTACAATATAAAAAAGCCATTTTTTGTGCATTAGTTAAAAAGAGGCAATGGTTTGTGCTGGATATAAATGCGACAATAATATGAGTACCAATAACATCTAAGTTACTTTAATTTTCTTTTTTACCTTAATTATACACATCAATCAGAATTTAGTTCTTTTTAAACCATCCAATAAAAATGAACTTAATAATTATGCTTTATTGTTATAATACCTCTTCTAATGCGGCTACCTATCATAGCTATTGTAGTTTTCTAATAGTACTGCCAAAAGAGTGCAAACGAACATGCATTAAAGGAAATTTTATTGGAGAGACACTCTTACTAACTGACAAATTAAAATTGTTTTCCTACACATGAAAAAGTTTATGATAATGTTTTCACTTATTTATAGGGTGAGTATTGACGTTGATCAACATCAAATTATCTGATTCATATATCAATATAGTATTGAACAACTGTTCTACTTTTCTCACCGCATTTATTTGAAGTGTGAATGCAAGTGATTGTAAATTGGCTAGTTTTACAATAGAATTATTTGAGCACATCTGTTTGGTGAGGACAGTGCAAATTGGGCATGCTGTCAACTTGCAAATTAAATATTTGGTGCATACATGCAATCACTTGATTCAAAGGTAAGATGCAAATTGGAATATAAAATGTCACCATGTTATTTGATAAATGTTGTATTACCAATATCATAACTACATTTCCATTTACAAGTCCTTCAATTATGAAACTAATAAAAAGGAAATACAACAATTTGGGACTTTAACCAATAAGGGTGAAATTATATGGTTTCAAGGTTTGATAAGTACAACACACATACAGTTGAAATTGATGATCCAAAGTGTCTAAATCCATAAATGAAAGTTTAATGACTATGAAGAAGGAAAAAACTTCCACTTATCCTAATTTCCACTTATATTATTTATTATTTTAAAGGAGAGGATAATAGCATACCAGTAGAAGGATACTTTAGTTAGGACACTGAATTCTACTCCACCTAAGTTCTCCGAGCTAAACTTATCATCTGCAAGGATAAAAATGAGAATAGATGTGACAATGTACATTATTTAATAACAGCCACGTCGTGCAGAAAGAAAATAAACGTGCATATTTGTAGTAAAAAAATTTGTAAAGAAAGAACAAAGAAAATAATCTGCATGTTAAGAAAAAAGCAAGCATGACCTAAAAATCTAATGGTTAAGGAAACAACAGTGAGAAATAATGATACTATAGAAGTTTAAGTTAAAATCTTAAGCAAAACAAAAACATCCCACTCTAATAAAGTTGACTAAATGTTGTTAATTAAAAAAGTATTATAATATTTAATATACATATAACTGGTGTTGTATAATGCAAAGGACTTGTTTAGAAAGAGACATCCATTGACTTTAATGATAGGTTCACAAATATTAAATAGGTACAAAAAAGCAACAACTAACCAACATGCAAGACTTTTTCACTCAAGTTTGATCATATATCTGGTAAAGACTATACATAAGTAGAGTGTGGAATATGAACTGGTTGTGCATGATCAACCCAAATTATTGCCTATATGGAACACTGATGAATATGAAATATATGCTATAGGTGGGTATAAAATCAGTTGATTCCAATTCTGCATACATGACTAACTCAAGCTATTACCTACACAATATGTGTGAATCATAGATATAAATATTGAGATATAAAATCATTTAGTTCCAAACAACACTTACTTTTCAAAGCAGTTTGAACCATGAAAAATGTAACATACCATATGCTAAACATTCATGAACAAAAATTGACCCATATATATAAATAAGAGATGCATACAAACAGACTTATACATACATATGTTGAAAAAAATAGAACGTTTTTATATTCTATGAACTGTTAAAGCCAATAGGTTCTTCTTCACAGTAATCCCTGATGGAGCTATAATAAGATTATTTTATCCAAATTAGATAATGGAATCAACATAAACAAAGAATGAATTTAGCTCTCTAAAGCTTCATTCTTTTCTCGTTCAATCGGTTTCTGTCAGACATGTCTGTAAGCCAAGTTCTGAAATATGGAACATCATCTATTTCTTTATGTAAATGAGAACTAAAGGGAGTGATTGTAATCACTAAGAGCTATGTAATCCTCATCTACAGGGTCCTCTTCTTCCCTATGATAATAATCCTTTATTACTTTCTTAAACAAAAGATGATGCAGCGCAAGTTAATGATCAACGTGATGACAGTAAACGACTTACCTTAATTCGCGATCAGCCATCGCCGCGACCTAATCTCCACGACCTAACTCCTTTCCCATCGCCGTGACCTAACCTCCACGAGCCGCGACCTAACCTCCACGACCTAACTCCTTTCCCATCGCCGCGACCTAACCTCCATGACCTAACTCCTTTCCCATCGCCGTGATCTAACCTCCACAACCTAACTCTTTTTCCGTCGCCGCGACCTAAACTCCACGACCTAACCCTAAGTCGCGAATGAACAAGAGAAATAAGGTCGCGAACGACCTTCAAGTCGCCTTTCTTTAGGGCGCAAACGACCTACTCCAGCCTCATGTCGATCTCTTCTAGGTCGCTGTCGTGCTCCATTTTAAATCGCGAGCTGTTGTCTTTAGGTCGCGAACGAGTTTGTATGAGTCATTTGTTTTTCTTAGGTCGTTGATGTATGTTGTTTTAAGTCGTTTGTATTTTTCTTTTGTTAAGTTGTGTGTGTTGTAAAATCTCTATAAATAGGGGTGTGCGTCATTTGTAAAGGGTTGTTGAAATTGAATAAAATTTCTTTTGTGTGCTCTTGTGCCATAATTAAATTGGTAGTTGAGTGTTATCTCCTATCTCCACCTTCGGATATTCGAGTGTGCTCGAATCAACGATTGTTGAAGCCGATTCACGGAATCTAGTGCGCTAGATCAATGTACGAAGAATCGTAGATCTACTTCACGGCATCGTGCGCGATCAACGTGACGAAGATAGCTAAAGTCCGGCATCTCGCGAGATCAACGGATTTGGGCGTTCGGCATCATTAATCCATCGATTTTCTATTGTTTCTTCGAATTGATTATCGATTTGTTTGACACGAATACTTCAATTCTTCGTCAAGTGTTATATCCGCTGCGTCATTTGGTATCAGAGCTAGATCGCAAGGAGTTTGCGTAGATTTTTGGAGTTTGTGCGAGATTTGCATCATTTGGAGAATTGGGTTCTCGAGATTTTGAAGAGATTTGTTCGTTTGGTGACTTTTGAAGATTTCAACAAGTGGGTATTTTTGATTTGAAGATTTTTAGATCGAATTGAAGTTTTTGTTAGAATTTGTTGAAGAGTGATCATGCCTCCGAGACGAGCTCAACGTCATCGCAATATTAATGCTTTGTATGGAAGAGAAGAGGCCGATGAGATGGAGCAAAGAATTAACGAAAACTTTAATGAGAAGCTTAATGAAGGGATTGGTCGATTAGAGAGAATGATGCTTGAAATGAGTCAAAAGAGAAGTAGAGTTTCACCACATTCAAATCGAGAGAGAAGTGTTGATAGTGATCATAGAAGTGTGGGTCGAGATTGTTATAGAAATGTTGATGATCGAAGTCGTGATAGAGATGCGGATTATCGTGATCGGAGGAATGTAGATCGAAGGGATGTTGGTGGTAGAAATGGTGATGGTAGAGATGTTGGTGGTCATGATCGACATCGATATGCTTCGGATTTTGATAAAGAGTTCGATGGTGGTAGTGTTCAAAGTCGAAATCAAAGCCAAAGAAGAAATCATTCAGAGTATGATCACAAATGGGAGTCCGGGATGAAAACTGAAATACCGGAATTCAAGGGAGGTATGCAGGCCGAGGAATTTCTTGATTGGCTAGCTTATGTGGAGGAAATTTTTGACTTCAAGGAGGTTCCGGAAGATCGTAAAGTGAATTTGGTTACTACTAGGTTGAGGGGGAGATCTATGGCGTGGTGGCAGCAAACCAAACTTACAAGAGAGCGGATGGGGAAGTCAAAGATTGTTGCTTGGGAGAAGATGAAGAAGTTGATGAAGGCTATGTTCTTACCTTATAATTATCAGTCTCTTATGTATCAACGTTTACAGAATTTGAGACAGGGGACAAAGACGGTGAATGATTATGCGGATGAATTTTATCAACTTATTGCTAGAAATGACATCATGGAGACAGAAGAACAATTGACAGCTAGATTTGTTGGAGGGTTGAGAATGCAGATTCAAGATATGGTGAATATGTTTGATCCGAGATCTGTCGCTGAAGCACATCAGAAAGCACTTGCTTGGGAGAAACAAGGGAGACGAGGTAGTGGTGTGTTCACAACTTCCAACAATCAAATGAAAGGGGCTAGTAGCAATGCAAATGTTTCCAAGGCTATTGCAAAACCGGTTGTTAGTGAAGTTGCTAAGACCAAGGTCAATAGTGGTATCAAATGCTTCAATTGTCAGGAATTTGGTCACAAAAGCAACGAATGTCCGAAACCAAAGAAGATAACTATGATTGTTGAAGTGGAAGATGAGGATGTAGAAGAAGATCTCAATTCACACCGTGATGAGGAGGAAGAAGAGGTGTCGGGAGACGAGGGGTTTAATCTGATGCTACGGAGATCTTGTTTAACCCCGAAGCAAGAAGAGGAGTCGAGTTGGTTGAGGAGTAACATTTTTCAGTCAACGTGCACTATTTTGGGAAAGGTCTGTAAATTTGTCATTGACGCTGGGAGTTGTGATAATATCATTTCAACAGAAGCTGTGAGGAAGTTGAAGTTGAAAACGGAGAAATATCCTAGTCCTTATAAACTTGCTTGGTTGAGGAAAGGAGGAGAAGTGAAGGTAGAGAGGCGAGCTCATGTTCCATTTTCTATTGGGAAGAAATACAAAGATGAGATTTGGTGTGACGTGGTTGACATGGATGTTTGTCATTTACTGTTGGGAAGGCCGTGGCAG
Organism: Allium fistulosum; assembly: GCA_030737815.1. NCBI lineage: Eukaryota > Viridiplantae > Streptophyta > Magnoliopsida > Asparagales > Amaryllidaceae > Allium > Allium fistulosum. The sequence continues at coordinate 649,181,932 of CM060905.1, read as the reverse complement.
TACGATCGGGAGGTACATCATAATGGTCGAACAAATAGCTACAGTTTCTTGTTCGAGGGCATGAAAATCACTTTAGTTCCGAAGAAGCGACAGTAGAATGAGAACAAGCTGGAGGAGATTGAGGAATTGAAGACTTTGTTGTCCTTGAAGGAGTTCGTGGAAGAGGTAGATGAGAGCCCTGAAGTTTTTATGTTGATTGGGCATGAAAGCAGTGAAGTTACTGAAGTTCAAGAGGAAGTGAAGCCAGTTTTGGAGGAATTCAAAGATGTGTTTCCAGAGGAGTTGCCGAAGTAGTTACCACCGCTTAGAGACATACAGCATCAAATTGACTTGGTGCCAGGTGCTGCGTTGCCTCATAGACCGCACTATCGGATGAGTCCAAAAGAACACGAGGAGTAGAGAAGGCAGGTGGAGGAATTACTGGAACAAGGGCATGTTCAGGAGAGTTTGAGTCCTTGTGTAGTGCCAGCTTTGTTGGTGCCGAAGAAGGATGGAACGTGGAGAATGTGCACAGATAGTAGAGCATTGAATAAGATTACGGTGAGATATCGATTTCCTATGCTGAGACTGGATGATTTGTTGGATCAGTTGAGCGGTGCTGTTGTGTTTTCGAAGATTGACTTGAAAAGTGGATACCATCAGATTCGTATTAGACCGGGTGATGAGTGGAAGACTGCTTTTAAAACTCGAGAGGGTCTGTACGAATGGTTGGTGATGCCGTTTGGCTTGTCAAATGCTCCGAGTACATTCATGAGGGTCATGAACCAGATTTTTCGACCATTTATCGGGAAGTTCGTAGTGGTATATTTTGATGACATCTTGATCTACAGTGGAAGCACTGAAGAACACCTACAGCATTTGCGGGAGGTGTTGTTGGTTTTACGACGTGAGGAATTTTATGCTGCAACGAAGAAGTGTACCTTCATGACTACAAGTATTCTATTCTTGGGCTATATTGTGTCGAAGGATGGTATTCAAGTTGATCAGAGTAAAGTTGAAGCTATTCAAAATTGGCCACAGCCTAAGACAATCATAGAAGTGAGGAGTTTTCATGGTTTAGCATCATTCTACCGAAGATTCATTCCACACTTCAATAGCGCGATGGCACTAGTTACGGAATGTATGAAAGGGAAGAAGTTTGTTTGGACTAAAGAGGCTGATTCGGCTTTTCAGAGAATCAAGGCACTCTTGACCACAACGCCCATTCTTAGATACCCAGACTTTCAGTTACTCTTTGAGCTAAATACTGATGCGTCCAAGGTTGGAATTGGGGGAACGTTGAGTCAAAGGGGTCATCCTATTGCCTACTTTAGTGAGAAACCGACGGGAGCTAAAACGAGATACAGTACTTATGACTTGGAATTCTATGCTATAGTCCAAGCCATAAAGCATTGGAGACACTATCTATTTCATAAAGAATTTATGCTATACACTGACCATGAGGCTTTGAAACATTTGCAGGGGCAAGATAAAGTTTCAGCAAGGCATGCTTCGTGGGTTGCTTATTTACAACAGTTTACTTTCGTTGTGAAGCACAAATCATGAGTTACTAACCGAGTTGCCGATGCATTGAGCCGTAGAAATCATTTGCTGACAACTATGCGAGTGGAAGTAGTGGGATTTGATTTGTTGCTAGAGTTGCTTATTTCAGACTCTTATTTTGCGAAAGTGCTGGATTAAGTGCAGGAAGGGAGTGCTGATGATTTTGTGATGGAAGATGGATTCTTGTTCAAAGGAAATCGATTGTGTATTCCGGATTGTAGCTTGAGTTTGAAGATTGTCAAAGAATTGCATGAAGAGGGTCACGTGGGCAGAGATCGTACATTGCAGTTGATTTCGCAATCATATTTTTGGCCTTGTATGAGAAAAGAAGTTGAAATATTTGTGGAGAGATGTCATATTTGTCAAGTTTCCAAAGGGGCAGCGACGAATGCGGGATTGTATATGCCATTACCCGTGCCTACTAAACCATGGTTGATATCAGCATGGATTTTGTTTTGGGATTGCCAAGAACTCAGCGAGGGAATGATTCAATATATGTTGTAGTGGATAGGTTTTCGAAAATGGCACATTTTATAGCCTATAAAAAGAAAGCTGATGCAGTCTGTGTTGCTCAATTGTTCTTTAAAGAAGTGTATCGACTACATGGGCTACCTGAATCCATTGTTTCTTACCGAGATACGCGATTTCTAAGTCATTTTTGGTTGAGTCTATGGAAGATGGTTGGAACAAAACTGAATTTTAGTAGCGCCTATCATCCTCAAATAGATGGGCAAACAGAAGTGGTGAATAGATCATTGGGAAACTTGTTGCAATGTCTTGTGCAGGATAATTTGAAAAGTTGGGATATGAAGTTGTGTCAGGCAGAGTTTGCTCATAACCATGCTGTTAATCGAAGCACTGGTTACAGTCCATTTCAAGTTGTATATTCAAGCTTGCCAAAGGGACCGTTGGACTTAACGGTAGTGCCACAACCGAAAGGAGTGATTAAGTGGGCGTCAGATTTCGTTGATGAGTTGAAAGATTGTCATAGAATCATTCAGGAACGTTTGGAGAAGACGAATGAGAAGTATAAATGAGCTACAGATAAAAAGAGAAGAAGTGTGGAGTTCAACGAGGGTGATTGGGTGTATGCTGTGTTAACGAAGGATCATTTTCCAATGGGTGCTTATAACAAGTTGAAAGCCCGAAAGATTGGTCCAGTAGAAATTATAAAATGGATCAATGAAAATGCTTATAAGTTGAAGCTGCCAGAGGATGTTTACACTTCTGACGTGTTTAATGTTAAACATCTTATACCTTATTATGGAGATGAACAACCCAATGGGGAAGAACTTTTAAATTCGAGGACGAATTCTATTCAACCAGGGGAGGATGATGCAGCGCAAGTTAATGATCAACGTGATGACAGTAAATGACTTGCCTTAATTCGCGATCAGCCATCGCCGCGACCTAACCTCCACGACCTAACTCCTTTCCCATCGCCGCGACCTAACCTCCACGACCTAACTCCTTTCCCATCGCCGCGACCTAAAGTCCACGACCTAACTCTTTTTCCATCGCCGCGACCTAACCTCCACGACCTAACCCTAAGTCGCGAATGAGCAAGAGAAATAAGGTCGCGAATGACCTTCAAGTCGCCTTTCTTTAGGACGCAAACGACCTACTCCAGCCTCATGCCGATCTCTTCTAGGTCGCTGTCGTGCTCCATTTTAAATCACGAGCTGTTGTCTTTAGGTCGCGAACGAGTTTGTATGAGTCGTTTGTTTTTCTTAGGTCGTTGATGTATGTTGTTTTAAGTTGTTTGTATTTTTCTTTTGTTAAGTCGTGTGTGTTGTAAAATCTCTATAAATAGGGGTGTGCGTCATTTGTAAAGGGTTGTTGAAATTGAATAAAATTTCTTCTGTGTGCTCTTGTGCCACCATTAAATTGGTAGTTGAGTGTTATCTCCTACCTCCACCTTCGGATATTCGAGTACGCTCGAATCAACGATTGTTGAAGCCGATTCACGGAATATAGTGCGCTAGATCAACGTACGAAGAATCGTAGATCTACTTCACGGCATCGTGCGCGATCAACGTGACGAAGATAGCTAAAGTCCGGCATCTCGCGAGATCAACGGATTTGGGCGTTCGGCATCATCAATCCATCGATTTTCTATTGTTTCTTCGAATCGTTTATCGATTTGTTTGACACAAATACTTCAATTCGTCGTCAAGTGTTATATCCGCTGCGTCAAAAGACCTTGTGGAAGAGTTAGGAATGCACCACTTGTCATATTAGTGACTGGGTCACTGTTTATAGTTATTGTTTGATTACTGTCTGTTACTGAAGTAATGGTATTCGTTGGCTCCCAAACAACATCGATCATTGATCTTCCTTGTTTTGTTATTCCTAAACCCTTATTATCGCGGATATATAGAACAACTATATTCAGGAAAGAGTCTTTAGGAAAAGTTTTCTTCTTTAACTTAGCCAATACTGCATGTATGATTGGTATGCATACTTCTGCGGCTTGTTTGAGTTCATCCATGGTGCTTTTACCTCTAATCCAGTTATGTGATAAAGCTACAGAAGGAACACCGTATAAAAATGCTTCTCAAGCAGTAGCAGTTACACCATAATAAACTATACAATACCTACAGTTGCTACCTGTATTGATGTCACTTACTACCTAGATAATGGATAATGTCATCAAAAAGCACCCTAAATATTACTAAAGATGAAAAATCTGCTGGAATCATATTAACTGAAAAAGTAGTAGTGCCATCAATTTTGACACAGTTGGTAGAGAGAGGCACGCACCAAGTAATTCCATGATCTATGGATGATCGGTCTTTCATATGTCTATCTAGTCATGTCCACTAACCTTGTGCCAAGTAGTACATATAGTTATATTCATATGTATGATCGTGTGTGCGTATGGAAATTTCACAATTTTTTAATATCTATTCTATATACCATCATCATCATTTCTACAACCAATGGTCATACATGACACAAAAAAGATTAGGTACAAAGCAAGAATACCAAAAACATAGTCCATGTATAAATAAAAGATATATAATACATGTGTTTTACATCAATATCAATGTAATCAGGGCAAATACGTGATTTCATACTAATAAAGATGATATGGGTTCATAAATTAAATATGTCACTAAGAAAATGAAATCAAAATATTTTGTTCTCAAACCACACACTAAAAACCAAATATGATAGCTGTTTGCGCCCTGTTTCTACCAACATGCACTTAAACATCTTCCGAAAAATTCTTGTAGCCGACTTATGATATTCATTGTACCATAATGTGGTAATTTCCATGTACTCATTAAATAGATGCAAGTTAATAACGATATTACAATTGTAGCCCTACACCAAAATGTTAGGCTTCTCCTAACATTTCAAAATATTATTTTGGAAAGCTATTTAAGCTCACTTCTCTGCGTCCTTTTTGCACCAACTATTTTCCTAACTAAAAGCTTCCTTAATAAAAAATGTTGAATGTGCCTTCTCCTATAAAACCATCTTACAAAATCAGACATTGCATTTTGAATTGCTAGTACCAAGGGAATACTAAATCTTTAATTTACAATATATATGTGAGCCATAAAGTTGGCAAAAAAGGTTAGCTAGAAGAATTAAACAAAGTTAGGGAATTGTAAAATCCTTTGGCATTAAATATATCCATGCTTTGCTAAAATTAAGAATGTTGCATTTCTGAATGATGCAGCCCAGCCTGATAGGAATCGCGAAACCCTAAGTCGCAAGGAACAAATTACCTTAGGTCGTGGTCGCTTCCTTGAATCGCGAAGGCCAGTAAGTCGCTCCAGCCCTAAGTCGCGAACGACTAGAGTACTTCTTGAATCGCGAAATCCTCCAGTAGCTCGTAGGTCGCTCCTCCTCCTTATGTCGCTCCAGCAATGTCGCGTAGAAATTTCAACTAGGTCGCGAGCTACCAGTAGGTCGCGAACGACCTTACTTTGGTCGCGAACGAATCGCCTTCCGCCTTAAGTCGCGGCTACAGAAGTCTTATGTCGTCGAAGTCGTAAGTCGTTGAAGTTAGGTCGTTGATGATAGGTCACTGGAGTTTCTGATGTTGCGAATTTCTGAAGCTTAGGTTGCGAGAAGATATTAGGTCGCCATTTGTTAAGTCGCGTGCGTTGTTCTTTAAGTCGTTGTACTGTATTGTGTTTTGAGATGTAAGTCGTTTGTGTGTGTTGTAAATCTCTATAAATAGGGGTGTTGAGTCACTTGTAAAGAGGAGTTGATTTTTGAAATAAAATTTGGTTTGTGCTTCTTGCCTCCATTAAAATTGGTAGTTGAGTGTTATCTCCTATCTCCACTTTCGGCATTCGAGTGCGCTCGAATCAACGATTTTTGAAGCCAATTCATGGAATCAAGTGCGCTTGATCAACGTTCGAAGAATTGTAGATCTTCTCTCACGGCATCGTGCGCGATCAACGTGTAGAAGATTGCTAGAATCCGGTATCTTCATGATCAACGGATTTGGGCGTTTGGGTATTCTCAAATTCATCGATTTATCATCGTTTCACCGATTATTTCCGCAAATCGTGTGAGATCCTGGACGGATTCGATTTACATCGTTGAATTCGCTTCCTTAGCTACGTCAGTTTGGTATCAGAGCTAGAGCGCAAGGAGTATGCATCATTTCGAGAATTTGAAGTTTGGAGATCGGATTTGCATTGTTGAGAAGTTTGGTGTTCATCGTGTTCATCATGAAGTTGCAACAAGTTGGGAGTTTCGATCCATATCATTTTGGATCAAAGTTCGGAAAGTGTTTGAATTTTGCTCGTTGGGATTTTTGCGCGCCGAAGTGAAGTTGGAATTTTTGAGGATTTGTTGAAGATTTGACAATGCCTCCAAGAAGAGGTAATCGTCATCAGAATGTTGCATATGTGTATCGAAGAGAAGATGCTGAACAAATGGAGCAACGAATTAGTGATAAATTCAATGAGAAGTTTGATGAGGGGATTGGTCGATTAGAGAGAATGATGTTTGAAATGAATCAAAGTAGAAGAAGGGTTTCACCTGAATCGAGCCATGGGGGAAATAGAGTTTCACCACATTCAGATCGGGAGAGAAGATCGTGATCGTAGAAATGTTGACGATCGTGATAGGAATGTTGATGATCGAAATCGGAGAGATGTGGATTATCGTGATCGGAGGAATGTAGATCGAAGGGATGTTAGTGGTAGAAATGGTGGTAGTAGAGATGTTGGTGGTCATGATCGACATCGATATGCATCAGATTTTGATGAGGAGTTTGATGATGGTAGTGTTCATGGTCGAAATCGAAGTCAAGGAAGAAATCATTCAGAGTATGATCACAAATGGGAGTCCGGAATGAAAATTTAAATTCCAGAGTTTAAGGGTGGTATGCAGGCTGAAGAATTTCTAGATTGGTTACCTAATGTTGAGATCTTTGATTTCAAGGAGGTTCTGGAAGATGATCGAGTGAAGTTGGTTGCTACTAGGTTGAGAGGGAGAGCTATGGCGTGGTGGCAGCAAACCAAACTTACACGAGAACGGATGGGGAAGTCGAAGATTGTTGCTTGGGAGAAAATGAAGAAGATGATGAAGGCTACATTCTTGCCTTACAATTATCAATCACTCATGTATCAGAGGTTGCAGAATCTGAGGCAAGGGACGAAGACAATTAATGATTATGGTAATGAGTTTTATCAACTGATTGCTCGAAATGACATTATGGAGACGGAGGAACAATTGACTGCTAGGTTTGTTGGGGGGTTGAGGATCCAGATCCCGGATATGGTAAATATGTTTGACCCTAGATCTGTGGTTGAAGCGCACCAGAAGGCGTTGGCTTGGGAGAAGCAGGGAAGACAAGGAGGTGGTGTGTTTCCAAGTTCCAATACTCAGAGCAAGGGTGCTAGTGGGAGTTCCAATGTTTCTAAAGCTGTCAGTAATCCAGTTGTGAATGAAGTTGCGAAGGCAAAGGTCAACAACAGTTTCAAGTGTTATAATTTCCAGGAAGTGGGTCACTAGAGTAATGAATGTCCGAAACCGAAGAGGCGAGCTATGATTGCTGAAGTGGAAGGTGAGGATGTTGATGAAGGTTATTCTAGCCCAGTTGAGGAGGATGAACATGATATTGCGTCGGGAGATGAAGGATGTAATCTAATGTTGAGGAGATTATGTTTGACACCGAAGCAGGAAGAGGAGACTAGTTGGTTGAGGAGTAATATCTTTCAGTCGACATGCACTATACTGGGGAAGGTGTGTAAATTTGTGATTGACGCGGGAAGTTGTGACAATATCATTTCTATCGAAGCTATGAGAAAGTTGAAGTTGAAGACGGAGAAGCATCCAAATCCTTACAAGTTAGCATGGTTAAGGAAAGGAGGAGAGGTGAAGTTGGACAGGCAAGTTCATGTTCCATTTTCTATTGGGAAGAAGTATAAAGATGAGATATGGTGTGATGTGGTGGAGATGGATGTTTGTCACTTGCTTTTGGGAAGACCATGGCAGTATGAACGAGAAGTGCAGCATGATGGTCGAACCAATAGCTACAACTTTATGTTTGAGGGTACTAAGATCATTTTAGTTCCGAAGAAGAGACAGCAAGGAGAGAGCAAGTCAGAAGAGATTGAGGAGCTGAAGACTTTATTGACTTTAAAGGAGTTTGTTGAAGAAGTAGAGGAGAGTCCATAGGTGTTCTTGTTGATTGGACATGAAGCTACTGAATCTGTTGAAGTTCCAGAGGAAGTAAAGCCAGTGTTGGAAGAATTCAGAGATGTGTTTCCTGAAGAGTTGCCAAAGGAGTTACCACCGTTGAGAGACATTCAGCATCAAATTGATCTTGTGCCAAGGGCGGCATTACCACACAGGCCACATTACAGGATGTGTCCTAAGGAGCATGAGGTACTGAGAAGGCAGGTGGAGGAATTGTTAGAACAAGGGGGTGTTCAAGAGAGCTTGAGTCCTTGTGCAGTGCTAGCCTTATTGGTACCAAAGAAGGATGGGACTTGGCGGATGTGTATGGATAGTCAGGCTCTAAACAAGATTACTGTGAGATACAGGTTTCCTATGCTAAGGTTCGATGATTTGATTGATTAGTTGAGTGGGGATGTTATGTTCTCAAAGATTGACTTGAAGAGTGGATACCATCAGATTCATATTAGGCCGGGTGATGAGTGGAAGACTAATTTTAAAACTAGGGAAGGTCTATACGAATGGCTGGTTATGCCATTTGGCTTGTCAAATGCTCCTAGTACTTTTATGAGAGTGATGAACCAGATTTTCAGACCATTTATTGGGAAGTTCGTAGTAGTTTACTTTGATGATATTTTGATCTATAGTGGGAGTATGGAAGAGCATATCCAGCATTTGCGAGAAGTTCTTTTGATTCTACGACAGGAGCAATTCTATGCAGCAACGAAGAAGTGCGTGTTCATGACGCACAATGTTTTGTTTCTAGGATATGTTCTGTCGAAGGAGGGTATTCAAGTGGATGAAAGAAAAGTGGAAGCTGTCAGAAGTTGTCCACAACCCAAGACAATTACTGAAGTAAGGAGTTTTCATGGGTTGGTATCTTTTTATCGAAGATTCATTCCACATTTTAGCAGTGTGATGGCACCTGTAACCGATTGCATGAAATGAAAGAAGTTCGTGTGGTCAAAGGAAGCAGAGTTAGCTTTTGAGAAGATCAAGACACTTTTGATGACAGCACCTATTCTAATACTGCTGGATTTTCAGATATTATTCGAGTTACACACTGATGCTTCGAAGGTTGGGATTGGTGGAGTATTGAGTCAGAATGGAAGACCAGTTGCTTATTTCAATGAGAAGTTGTCTGGAGCCAAGTTGAGATATAGCACTTATGACGTGGAGTTTTACGCAATTGTTCAAGCTGTGAAGCACTGGAGACATTATCTGTTTCAGAAGGAGTTTGTTCTTTATACGGATCGCGAAGCTTTGAAACATTTGCAAGGGCAGGACAAAATTTCAGCTAGACACGCTTCATGGGTCGCGTATCTGCAGCAGTTTACTTTTGTTGTAAAGCACAAATCAGGGGTAATGAATCGTGTAGCTGATGCCTTGAGCAGGAGGAATCATTTGTTGACGACGATGAAGGTTGAAGTGATAGGATTTGAACTATTTCCAGAGTTGTTTAAGGAGGATCCTTACTTTGCAAAGATTGTTGAGAAATTCAAGGATGGGAGTACTGATGAGTTTGTGTTGGTAGATGGATTCTTATTCAAGGGGAATCGATTGTGCGTACCAGATTGCAGCTTGAGAATGAAAATTGTAAAAGAGTTGCATGAAGAAGGACATGTTGGTCGGGATTGCACATTGCAGTTGATTTCTCAGTCTTATTTTTGGCCATCAATGAGAAAAGAAGTTGAAAAGTTTGTTCAGAGGTGTCATGTTTGTCAAGTTTCAAAAGGGACAGCTACCAATGCGAGATTGTATATGCCTTTACCTGTTCCTACAAAACCATGGGTTGATGTAAGCATGGATTTTGTGTTGGGCTTGCCGAGGACTCAACGGGGAAATGACTCTATATATGTTGTGGTCAGGCTTTTAAATCTCCCCGAGATGGCCGAGATGAAAAATCCGAGATATCAGCCAAAATCCGAGATTTGGCAGCCTATTTAGTTATAAGTGTTTTAAATATCGCCCGAGATAGCCGAGATATTTTCCCGAGATATTGGCCAAAATCCGAGATTTAAAACACTAGTTGTGGTGGACTGTTTCTCGAAGATGGTACATTTTGTTGCATGTAAAAAGACGGCAGATGCAGTTCATGTGGCACAGTTGTTCTTTAGAGAGATCTATCGCTTGCATGGTTTACCATAATCTATAGTTTCAGACAGGGATACCAGATTTCTGAGTCATTTTTGGCTAAGTTTGTGGAAGATGGTGGGAACGAAGCTGAAATTCAGTAGTGATTATCATCCACAGACAGATGGACAAACTGAAGTTGTGAACAGATCCCTGGGAAATTTGTTGCGGTGTCTTGTGAAGGATAATCTGAAGAGTTGGGATGTGAAGTTATGTCAAGCGGAATTTGCTCATAATCATGCTATCAACCGTAGTACTGGTTTCAGTCCATTTCAGATTGTATATTCAAGCTTGCCAAAGGGGCCGTTGGATTTAACGATAGTGCCACAACCGAAGGGGACAGTTAAGCGAGCTGTTGATTTTGTTGATGGGTTGACAGAATGCCATAGAATCGTTCAGGAACAATTGGAGAAGACGAATGAGAAGTATAAACGATCTGCAGATCTGAAGCGAAGAAGTGCTGAATTTAATGAAGAAGATTTAGTATATGCTTTACTAACGAAGGATCGTTTTCCAGTGGGAGCATACAATAAACTTAAAGCTCGAAAGCTTGGTCCTGTAAAGATTGTGAAACGGATAAATGAAAATGCTTATAGGTTGAAGCTGCCGGAGGATGTGTACACTTCTGACGTGTTTAATGTTAAACATCTTATACCTTATTATGGAGATGAACAACCCAATGAAGAACCTTTAAATTCGAGGATGAATTTTTCTCAACCAGGGGAGGATGATGCAGCCCAACCTGATAGGAATCGTGAAACCCTAAGTCGCGAGGAACAAATTACCTTAGGTCGCGGCCGCTTCTTTGAATCGCGAAGGCCAGTAAGTCGCTCCAGCCTAAGTCACGAATGACCAGAGTACTTCCTGAATCGCGAATTCCTCCAGTAGCTCGTAGGTCGCTCCTCCTCCTTATGTCGATCCAGCAATGTCACGCAGAAATTCCAGCTAGGTCGCGAGCTGCCAGTAGGTCGTGAACGACCTTACTTAGGTCGCGAACGAATCACCTTCCGCCTTAAGTCGCGGCTACAGAAGTCTTATGTCGTCGAAGTCGTAAGTCGTTGAAGTTAGGTCATTGATGATAGGTCGCTGAAGTTTCTGATGTCGTGAATTTCTGTAGCTTAGGTCACGAGAAGATATTAGGTCGCCATTTGTTAAGTCGCGTGCGTTGTTCTTTAGGTCGTTACTGTGTGTTTTTTTAAGTCGTTGTACTGTATTGTGTTTTGAGATGTAAGTCGTTTGTGTGTGTTGTAAATCTCTATAAATAGGGGTGTTGAGTCACTTGTAAAGAGGAGTTGATTTTTGAAATAAAATTTGGTTTGTGCTTCTTGCCTCCATTAAAATTGGTAGTTGAGTGTTATCTCCTATCTCCACTTTCGGCATTCGAGTGCGCTCGAATCAACGATTGTTGAAGCCAATTCACGGAATCAAGTGCGCTTGATCAACGTTCGAAGAATTGTAGATCTTCTCTCACGGCATCGTGCGCGATCAACTTGTAGAAGATTGCTAGAATTCGGTATCTTCGTGATCAACGGATTTGGGCGTTTGGGTATTCTCAAATTCACCGAATTATCATCGTTTCACCGATTATTTCCGCAAATCGTGTGAGATCCTGGACGGATTCGATTTACATCGTCGAATTCGCTTCCTTGGCTGCGTCACTGAATATGAGGTTAAATAATCATACAAATTCACATACGATATAGTTTATACTTATATAAAGATTCATATGTTTTTAACGCAAAAAATTGAACGTTAACACCCGGTGTGTGTTGTGAAGTTGTGAAAGCACCACCCGTGATACGGGAACAAGATATAAGCGGTAAAATAGCTGAAAGCGGTAAAGGAACAACAGATTTATAGTGGTTCGGCCCGTAATTGAGCCTACGTCCACTTTATAGTCTTTTATTGCTGATCTGATTACAATTCGATACAATACACTCTAAATACAATTCACTTCGATTACTCAAACACTTCAGATTAGTAGCTCAAACTTTGACGATGAGATTTGTCGAATCCATGTCGGATGTGTAGAATCTCGATCAAAGCTTGTTGTAGTATCTTCGATGTTTGAAGTTCTTCGAGTCTTGGATGAGTTTAGAATTCGGCAGAGTAACGACACTTCAGAAAATGATTGGCCAAAAGTCCCCTTCACATTCGAGGTAGGTTGATATTTATAGGAGTGGTTCTGGGTGGAGTTCGAGCATTCAAGTCCTAGGTCGTGGATGACCCAAGATATGCCATAGGTCGCGTGCGACTTAAGATGCTCTGGTTCCGACCAATTAACTATATTGCACTTGTCATAGGTCGTGGATGGGTTAAGGAGGGTACTAGGTCGTTGGCGACCTAGTGGACTGGTAGGTCGCAAGCGACTTAAAGGAAAGCGGCATAGGGAATTAGGTCGGTTTGTATAAACTGGGCAGCGGAGTTAGGTCGTGAGCAACCTAAGGTAGGTCGTAAGTTGCACTACCTTCTGAACCAGTTAGGTTGTTAGGTCGTGAGGCCTCTTAGGTCGTAGATTGCTAAGCTCTTAGGTCGTGGAGAAGTTAGGTCGTAGATACCTTTTCGTCATTAGGTATGCTAACTCCTTAGGTCGTAGAATATGTTAGGTCGCAACTTCCTTAGGTCGCAATTTCCTTTAGGTCGCAACTTCCTTTAGGTCGCAACTTCCTTTAGGTCGCAACTTCATTTAGGTCGCAACTTCCTTTAGGTCGCGACTTCCTTTAGGTCGTAGGTCGCTGCTTTTAGGTCGTTAAGGCTTATAGGTCGCTAGATTACTTTATATTTTAGGTCGCTTCGAAATAGGAGTTAACATTTGCCCCTCGAAGTACAGGCCTGTCATAGGTCGTGTGCTTCGACTTAACCTTGCTAGGTCGTGAGCGACCTAAAACACTTGCTAACTCTCACGCCTATTCGCCTTCCCCTCTCAGTCCCATATAAATTGATTAGGTCGCCGCTTCCTTCTTACTCACCTGCTTTGATTTCCCTCTCTACCATTGGCGAATCTTCAAGCTTCCTGAGATGAATTCACCCATTTTAGTTACCGATTCATCTTCAACACTATACTCGTAAGTGAATTCAATCTTCATCCCGCCATAATCATTGTTGAACTATGAATCCCTTGCTTCAAACCTCACTTCAATTCCATGTGTCATGCTTCATTTCGAGTGGTTGCCGTGATCGACACTTGATCGCTGCTTAACTGACTTATGAAGACACGGTAATTAGGGAGGTTTTGAACTATTTCAGGGGTGATTCCGTGGTATGAAGGGATGGAGAACTTCTTGAAGAGGGCGATGGAATTTTATTAGTATTTGATAATGGGTTATTGGGTTGAGACAGATTGCGTGGAGAGGAATCAGTAACTTAGCAGATCTGAGCGAGCTAGAAATTAGATCGTGAGGAAGTTCTTGCGACCTAAGACTTACGTTTTAAGGAACTTGACCGACTTAAGAATTCTTGCGACCTATGCTAAGTCGAACAACTTCCTGTGACCCAGCTTTTGGGTCGTGCTTGGAATCAAACGACCTAAGACTGGCGACTTAATTTTGCTTGAATGACAGCAGAACGACCTAAGAAATTTTTGACTTTAATTTCCTTGCGGCATAGGCTTTTAGGTCGCGACCGACTTTGGACTTGGACAAATCTGAATTGCCTGTAACCTTTTACTCTGTATGATGCAACTTAAGGAATCTCCGACGTATGATAGGTCGCTGAGCGACCTAACACTTGTAAAATCTGGGCAGAACTTGACTGAACTGTTTAAACTTGAATTGCTTGAACTGAACTGCCTAAACTTTTTTATAGATCATCTCTAATGATAATAACCTGTTAAACACAATATTTGCAGAAAATTGGGACGAATATACTGCCATTAACTACCCACATCGAATGACTAATTAGTTGATAAAGAACAATTAACTTACATGAATTTTGTGAATGAATGTCGCGAACCAACCAATTCAAGTGAAGTATCAAAGCAAAACCAAAATAATTGATTAAAGCCAATTTGTTTGCCTTAACACTGCACTTGAGTTTTTAAATTAACAAGTCCTGAAATTTTGTAATCGACTAATTTGTCAACTGTCAACTAGTTCAATTTCAGTTATGTTTGCTTTTTACTTTTTATTAGTTCTGCACAACACTTCACACTTTTTAGGAAACGTGCACCTTCATATTTGAATATCCAGTTGATTGTGTAGAATGACATCTCAACAAAAAGATTCAGGACCAGTCGGAGAAGCTTTCCCGATTGCTAATCCACTGATCGATCCTCCGGAAAGAACTCCGACCACTCTGAGCCACAAGTTTTCAAACAACTGTGTACCCAGTTCGGTATTGCCGAATCAGATGCTATATTTCCTGGAGCAAACGACACCGCTGACAGGCCACCTCTCGGTTTTGTCACAGTGAATCGCCAGATGTGCTTAAGCGGAGCTATTCCACCTTTCAACGAATTTCTCCGGGAACTCTTTCTTCGATTAGCCATCTCGCCCTTCCAGCTTCACCCCAACGGTTATGCCGTTTTGATGGGGTTGTGTGTTCTGTTTAGGAGGACGCTCGACCGTCTCTCGAGCTTCGATGAAATTTGCTATCTATGCACCTTTTGAAAGAACAAAGATCATCCTTCAATCGTGCTTGTAAGAGGCGCCAGAAATCGGAGATTGATTTTGGATTTGCCCGATAGTGCTTACGGGTTTCTAAATCAATTCTTCTTTGTCCGATGTCCACCGGGATTCTACGCCGTTTGGAGAGTCGGGAGTAAGATTGCCTTTCTCTATTCATCTCATGAGCTTTTCGAAACCCGAATTTATCAAATGCTTATCCTCATCCTTTTCTTTTTTCAGTACTTCCTCCCTCGCTTATAAATCCCAGCCTCAAGTTGATTTTTGAAACTTTAAATGCTGTGGCTATGGAAGAGAGGAGCGCCAAATTCTTATTAAAAGATGAACTTTTGCACCAGTTTGAACTTCTACATTATTCTCGTTCCATCCAGCCTCCCGAAGTTCCTGATTCTCCGGCTAAGACGTCAGATGCTCCAGCCCTTGCCGAAGAACCTTTACTGAAAGAAACCACCAGTAAGACTTCACTGGTGAAGTGTTCCACTTCTATTAATGTTGCGGGGTCATCCAGCAAGTTAACACTTTCTCCAGTTATTGAAGAGGAGGAAATCCTCACATTTCTGAAAAGACGGCTGACGTGGAAGTCGAAAAAGAGAGTTCTGCTGGGCATCGCGGCGATGATACTTTTGATAATTTGAGGGATATAATGATAACTTCTCAGGAGCTTTTTAAAGATGATATTTCAAAAGCGATCTCTCCTGTTGTTGAAGTGACTTCTTCTTTCAAACAAGCTTCGACACCTTCTACACCAGTCGTCTCCGTTCCCTCATTAAAGCGCGGTTTGTAGTTTGACGTGCGTAGTTTGCACGCCGCACACACTTAGGATTTTTCAGCACTTATACGCACTTATCCTCTTTTTCTGGAGATTTCTAAACTTCATTTCTTTTTCATTCTCAGATTCTCTGATGGGGCGTTATAGCTCATATTACGACAAATTTCAGTGCTATGGGGGCCGCGGAGCTTATGACTTTAGGCGATATCGCAATGCCCCGAGAGAGACAGATGAAGAAAGAGATATTAGGAAGGCTCAAGAGAAGCGAGACTATGAGCAAGAGAAGCGGGACTATGAGCATCAATATGGGAGGAGAGATGAGCGATACGACTCTTCCCACAAAGGCGATAGTTCTCATAAGCGAAAATCTTATGACGATAAAGGGAAGACTCATATTGTTGACAATCCAAGTAAGCGGGTCAAGCCTAGTGACGCGTCTGCAACTTCTGAGAAGACCCCTACTTCAATTCCTCTTGATATCCCTACTGACTCTCCTGCTCTTGAGAAGTCTGATATCCAAACAATCATTAACAGACCCCAGTATCAAGTTGGACAAGGCCCGCCAATTCTTCAAAGTCGGTTCCCGCAGTGGTGTTTAAAACGGGTACGCTTCGACCTTGACTTGGTCCCGATCGATAAATCGGATATGCTGCGTAGCCTTGACGCCGTCAAACTTAATATCGAAAGGGTGTCTGGATGGCAAAAGCTTGTTGACGAGCTGCAAAGGGTCAACCGTGCGAATCTTGAAGCCATGCTAACCATGGAGAATGATAAATCTGAGTGGGAAAAAATTTGCAAGCAGCACCACGCTGAAATGAAGAGCATCTCCGATGGTTATGAGAAGCTTGAAGCTGAAGTTGAAAAACTAAAGAACAAGCTTGCCACTTCCTCTACTTCTTACTCGCAAAAAGAGGAGATGCTCCAAAAGCAAGTCCGAGACGCTCATGCTGCTCAGCGAGATGCTGAAGCCAAACTTGAAGCAGAGCAGTGTATTACTGGGAAATATCGTGATGATACCGTTCAACTTCAGGAGAGAATTAGCTCTCAAGATTTGGAAATCGTCAAACTGCAAGCTCAGTTACTGAAAACTGAAAAAGAGCGTGATGAAGCTATCGCTGGGAAAGTTGCAGCAGAAGAGTCTCATGTGGCTACTAAAGCCAACATCAGCTCTACTATTTTTGACTTTTATCTGCACAGCGTTCTAGGTCATGGGAGCCTCTCCTTTCTGGGCCCTGAGTATGAGATTACTCTGGCTGAAGTGTGGGAAGCCGCAGTTGATATGCTTGGCGGTGCCGGCTATGATGAGGCCGGACTTGAGGTGCGTTATCTTGACGATGAAGCTCGTGTCGCTCTTGCTAGAGGAAAAGAGCAACTTGCCAAAGCGCGAGCTGAGTCGACGGGAGAAGAACACCCAAAAGAGGAAGCTCCTATGACTGCCCCCGTCCATACCTCAACTTCGGCCGATGTTAATATTATGGACTCCAGTTCCCATTCTCCGCCTCTTGCTAAAGTTGACAAAGAAATTGTGGCCACCCCTACTGAGGACGAGGCCCTGGAGGATATTGAGGCTGAGAAATTCGAGATCGATATTGCAAAGCCAACTTCTCCAGGTAACTTTAACGTCAACTCGGATCCAGTGAATCACTTATTCGATTTAACCGAGTTTGATGAGCTTCTTACTTATTACTTAAGCTTTGATGAACCAATATCTTCTCTTTTCTCGGAGAATATCGATTTTAACTTCTTTTCTTCTACAGCGGAAGCACCGAGCGCTATACACTCTTCTCCTCCTCCAGCTGTTCCTCCTCCAACCCTTCAAGTTACTCCTGCTTCTCAACCGGGTTCGCAGGAAGAGCAAATAGAAGCCCTTCGAGGCTTGGAGGATCCACCCGCTTCACAAGAAAAGAAGGCGGAAGATCTTGAGGACAGCGAGAAGACTCCGGAGCAGTCTCTTGATGATGATACTAAGCTTTCTACGCTAGTTACTACTTCGGGAAGTGAGTCTTCCTCGAAGAGGAAAGGGAAGCGTGTCATGAAGAAGAAGAAGAAAAACATTTCCGCTGGAGAAGAAGCGGAAGTTGATCCAGCTGTGCCTCTTTCTCTTCCTCCCCGACCCGTCCAAAGCGGCTTCAGAAACTAATCATTAGGCCGGGTAAAGGCTCCAAAGGTGGGAAGAAGGAGAAATGAGCTTGATTTTATTTTATCCGTTTTGCTTTTTTTTGCTTTTTCATGTGTTGACCGGAGATTGTGCGGGTACCGGTCCCCGCTTCTTTTTGAGATCTGCACATGTAAAGAATTTTCACAGTATTGAATAAAATAATTCTTTTACTTGTACGAATTCTTGTATATGTAAGAACGCATTTATTTCTCACTTTAGTGTAGAATAAGCGATCCTTTTTACTTGTACACACTTTTTGTCAGTGTTTGAGAATGCACTTATTCCACATCTTTTTCCGCGTGATATTGTAATGCGCTTGTGGTATGTCGCTTGAATACTACTTTCATTGTTATAGTCGTATTATATGATATTGCCCCTATACCACAAGTGCATTGCAATATCTTTTTGCTTTGGCAAGACTTATACTCTTATTTTTGAAGAATAACTATTTCGTCTTTGAGGAAACAATTATTCTACTTAAATGGAGCGTGTCTCACTTTTGGAGAAGTTTTTTTTTCTTTTTCTTTTTCTTTTTTACGCTTCAACTTTAGGAGATGGACACTTCATGTTTTTAAGAAGTGATTTCTCCTACGTGGTGAAGCGGGCCTCTAAAGAGGATTTTACTTAGCACTTCAACTTTTGAGGAAGAATTTTTTCAAAATGAAGAAGTAGGTCTTCCTCGAGAGTTGAAGTGTGCCTCTGAGGAGGGCTTTTTGGCATTTATGAGGAGTTGCATTTGGACTCCGAAGAGTAGCATCATGCTTTGTGAAGTAGCGTTGTGCCCCCGGAAAGGTCTTGTGCCTCCGAAGAGGTCTTGGCTTCCGGAGAAGTCTTTTTGTTTGTGCTTCCGAAGAAGTCTTGTGCCTCCGAAGAGGTCTTGTGCTTCCGGAGAAGTCTTTTGCCTCCGAAGAGGTCTTGTGCCTCCGAAGAGGTCTTGTGTGCCTTGGGGAAGGTCTTCTGCCTCCGAAGAGGGGAGTGTGTGCCTTTGGGGAAGGCTTGTGCCTCGTAAGAGGGCTTGCGGTGCCTCTGGAGAGGTCTTATGCCTCCGAAGAGGTCTTGTGCCTCCGAAGAGGTCTTTATTTGATTGCCTGGAAGTTACTTTCTCACAGTTAAATGGTCTCACAGGGCGGACGCAAGTTATCTAATTGGATGTTCATTTGCACAAACAATCACAATTAGTTAACAAAGGCCTTGCCTCAGTGGTTTCATCAACCTTTTTGTTGAGAAGAGCATTTCCATTTATTGGCGTGCCTCCGAAGAGGGCTTGTGCCTCCGTAGAGGTCTTTATCCTCCGAAGAGTTGCGCCTCCGAAGAGGTCTTGTGCCTCCGAAGAGGGCTTTTATTGATCAGCTTGCCCATGTCTCTTTATTGTGGTCTCTGAGCCTATGTTCCTTTCCTTTGCAAGCAGCTTGTTCTATCCAATAGAGTGTACTTTTACTGTTGATTGATTCCATGGGACAGGCGCAAGTTATTCAATCAGATGTTTGTTTATACAAACGATCGTGATTAGTTAACAAGTGTCTAGTTCCTTTTCTTTGGAAAAGTGTCTCTTTGGTGGAATCATCAAATTTTTGTGTAAAGTTCATCTTATGTTGGATTTGAATTTGGAACTTTTTGTGGCTTGAAATTTGTCTATTGAGTGATTTGTGGGGTTCACTTGGCATTGTGATGGGTAAGCTTTGTTTTAATGACCTGCAGTATTGAATCGACATTTTAGCAATACATTTAAGAGTATTTACATATCGAAATAAAACATGCATATTATAATAATAAAGAACACAGAATTTATAGTGGTTCGGCCAAAAATTGGGCCTACATCCACTTTTTAGCTCTTCATTTATCATCACTGATTTTACAATGGTTTACAATACAATCGATACATCCATAACCATTTTACAATTTTAAGCAAAGCTTTTCAAGTAAAATATGGGCACAAATGATTGCTGTTCCAGGCTCTTGGGATTGGATCTCCTTCGACAGTTGTAAGTTTGAATATGCCATCAAGGAGTTTGTTGCCTATGACATAGGGCCCTTCCCAATTTGGTCCAAATACTCCGACTGCTGTCATGATCCTTTTCAAAACTAAATCCCCGACTTCGAAGCTTCGTTGATGGATTTTAGAGTTGAAGTGTCTTGCAATTCTTTGCTGATGGGCCGCAACTCTAAGTCTAGCTTCTTCCCTTCTCTCATCAAGAAAGTCAAGTGCTTCGAGTTGCAATTTTTCATTTTCGGCCTGATTGAAATGAACTCTCCGGTGTGAAGGGACTTCTAGCTCTACTAGAATCATTGCTTGCGATCCGTATGCCAATGAGAAAGGAGTGTGCCCAGTCGCAGTTTTATGGGTTGTTCTGTACGCCCATAGTGCTAGTGGTAGCTTATCAACCCATTCACCTTTTGCTTTTTCAAGCTGCTTTTTGATGGTTGACTTGATAATTTTGTTTACTGCTTCCACTTGCCCGTTTGCCTGTGGATGAGCCACTGCTGAAAAACTTTTCCGGATTTTGAAATGCTTGCAGAAGTCCTGGAACTCTTCGCTCTCAAACTGAGTACCGTTGTCTGTGATTATCTTCTATGGCACACCATATCTGCAAATGATATTTTTCGTTACAAAATTTATCATCTTTTTAGAAGTAATGGTGGCCAACGGTTCAGCTTCAGCCCATTTAGTGAAATAATCAACAGCAACAATAGCATATTTGATTCCTGACTTGGCAATTGGTAATGGTCCGATTAGATCTATCCCCCAAATGGCGAATGGCCATGGACTGACCATCTGTGTTAGTTCAGTGGAAGGTGCCCTTGGAATTCTCGCAACTGGCACTTGTCGCATTTTCGGGAGTGGATAGCAGCATCTCGATTAATATCGGGCCAAAAGTACCCATACCGAAGAACTTTCTTTGCAAGTGTTTGACCGCCTGAATGATTTCCACATTCTCCTCCGTGTACCTCTGCTAAGATTGTCTTAGCTTCTTCCTTGGTTACACATCGAAGTAATGGTATTGAGAATCCCCGCCTGTATAACCGACCGTCTTGAATTACATATCTCGATGTTTTTCTTAACAGCTTTCGACGTTCTTTAGAATTTTCTAGCAGGGTACCATTGAGCAGATATTCTTTGATCGGGGTCATCCATGACTCTTGCTCTTTGGATACAGTCATGATCCAGTCGATATCCATTTCATCGGTGCTTGGAGCTGACAAGACCTCCACAGGAACCAATCCCAATAGCTGAGCCTCTCCAGAACTTGAATACTTTGCAAGAGAATCCGCCTTCATATTTTCCTCTCGAGGTTGTGGCTTATTGAATAGTGATCGAAATCATTGAGAAGTTTAGAAGCCTTTGACAAATAAGCAGGCAGATTCCCTCCCTTAGCTTGAAATTCCTTCTTGATTTGACATACAATAAGTTGAGAATCGCTGAAGATCTGCACTGTTCTGATGTTTAACTCCTTTGCAATCTTTAATCCAGCAATTAGAGCTTTATATTCTGCTTCATTGTTTGTAGAAGGAAATTCCAATCTTAATGCGTAACATAATGATCGCCCTTCAGGGGTTTCGAGTACAACCCCAGCTCTGGAACAGTAATCATTTCTCGAGCCGTCAACATATAATTTCCATTTAGCTAGGATGTCAG
Source organism: Allium fistulosum (assembly GCA_030737815.1). NCBI lineage: Eukaryota > Viridiplantae > Streptophyta > Magnoliopsida > Asparagales > Amaryllidaceae > Allium > Allium fistulosum. The sequence goes on along the minus strand of CM060905.1, from coordinate 649,160,420 downwards.
CTGTAATCTCTTCCTCACTGCCACCCTTATCTGTGTATTCTGCGATGAAATCTGCTAAAGCTTGTCCGTTGATCGCTCTTCGGGGATGATAAGTGATGTCATATTGGCTAAGTTCAATGTTCCATTTCAGGAGACGACCCGAAGTTTCAGGGTGGAATAGGACTTTCTTGAGGGGTTGATCAGTGAGAACTTTGATAGGATGAGCTTGAAAGTACGGCCTCAACTTTCTGGAAGCAATCTATAAACAGTATGCGAGTTTTTCTAACTTTGAATAATTCATTTCTGCCCCAGTGAGTCTTTTGCTGATACAGTAAACTGGGCGCTGCACTTTCTCATTCTCCCGTACTAATGCTGCACTCAAGGCATGGGACGAAACTGCCAAATATAAGAAAAGGTCTTCGCCATTGTTAGGCTTGGAAAGTATTGGAGGCGCTTGCATGTGATGGATTAGTTCATCGAAAGCTGTCTGGCATTCCGGTGTCCACTCGAAGTTTTTCTTTCCTTTCTTTAAAGCATCAAAGAAGGGGATGCATTTGTCACTAGCTTTGGAAATGAACCGACTTAAAGCAGCAACTTTCCCATTAAGGCTTTGCAGTTCCTTCTTTATTCTAGGGGCTTTGACTTCTCTCAGAGCAGTAATTTGAGCAGGATTAGCTTCAATGCCCCTAGCGCTTACAATAAATCCCAAGAATTTCCCGGACTCTACTCCAAATGAACATTTCAAAGGGTTGAGCTTCATTCCATATTTTCGGAGAATTGCGAACATTTCCACTAAGTGATCCATATGGTCGACTGCCTTCTTTGACTTCACTAACATATCATCAACATAGACTTCCATTGTTTTCCCAAGTTGTGATTTGAACATTGCGTTAACAAGCCTTTGATATGTTGCCCCTGCATTCTTCAACCTGAAGGGCATGATTTTGTAGCAGTAAAGACCAACATCTGTGATGAAGCTCGTATCTTCTTGATCCGACTCATGCATCATAATTTGGTTATACCCGGAGTAAGCATCCATAAAAGATAACAATTCGTGCCCGGCTGTTCCATCTACTAGCTGATCAATCCTTGGTAACGGGAAATAGTCTTTGGGATAGGCTTTGTTTAAATCTGAGAAATCAATGCACACTCTCCATTTTCCATTTGCTTTTTTAACCAGCACCGGATTTGAAACCCAATTTGGATATGTGGACTCTCTGATGAAGTGATTTTCCATGAGTCGGTCTACTTCTTCCTTTAGCGCTGCTGATCTTTCTGGACCTTGGGTTCTTCTCTTCTGTTTCACAGGCGGGAATTTCGAATCAATATTCAGAGTATGTACAGCAATCTCTGGAGATATTCCACACATATCGGCGTGACTCCAATCGAAAACGTCCAGATTTGCCTTCAAAAATGATACCAGCATATTTTGGACTGCCATACTGAGTTGCGAACCCACATTCAGCACTTTGTTCAGGTCTCTAAGATCAACAGGTACTGGTACCGTTACTTCCATCGGCACCACTCTATTCTCCCCTGCACTAGCCTTTCTGGGGTCCATTTCTCTCCTTGCACCACTGTGCTCGCCAGTGTAGGGGCCACCCTGTACTTGCTACAGGGTTGGGTTCTTGATGCGGAGCGGAGCTGCCGCATCTTTCCCCATTTCTCTCTTTCTCGCCTCTTGAAGTTCTATAAGATAACATTCCCGCCCAGCATTTTGATCTCCTTTAATGATACCAACACCATTATCTGTAGGAAATTTCGTAGTTAAGCAGTATGGGACGAGAATGGCTTTGAAAGCGGCTAAAGTTGGACGGCCTAGGAAGGCATTGTAGGCAGAAAATCCATCAACAATTACAAAAGTTTGTTTCCGAACTACCCTTTTCTGCCCCTCTCCAAGCTCAACAAACAAGTCAACAGTTCTGATTGGTTGCTGCGGTTCCCCAGTGAACCCAACAATCTTCTGTGATGAAGCCTGAACGTCATTCATCAAAATCTTCATTTGGTCAAAAGTTTTCTTGAAGAGTATATTGCAGGAAGCACCACAATCAATGAGCACTCGTCTTACAATAGCTGGCCCAATTCCTGCAGAAATGACCAAAGGGTCTATGGTTGGAGCTTTAATACCCATAGAATCCCTAGCCTTGAATATAATATCATCATTAGAAGTTTTCTGTTGTTTCAGAGGTGCAGCGTCTTCTATAGCAAAAACATCTTCTTCTGTTGGGATGTATTTCAAAGCACGAGCATATCGTTCCATTTCACCCCAGCTCCTGCCCGCTGGGTGTGGGCCTCCTGTGATCACATTGATAACTGGCCGTTCGGATTCATGCGCGGAAGTGCCCTTACTCGAGCCAGATGGATGGGTAGGAAGCTGCTGCCCCTGAGTAGACGAATTTGGATCATTCCTGCTCTTCTTAACATACTGTTGCAGCTTGTTTTCCCTTAACAATTCTTCAATTAGACTTTTCAGATGACGACACTCATTGGTATCGTGACCGGGTTGATTATGAAAGCGGCAGAATTTTCCATTTCGCATAGCACCTTTTCCAGGTTTTATCTCAGCTGGTTTAGGGTAATCCACAGCATCTTTGGTGGCAAAGAAGATATTTTCCGGAGTGTCAGTTAACGGGGTGAAATCTGAGGGTTTAAAGAAGCGAGGTCTCTTTATGTCCTTTTGTCTCTTTCCCTCTTGATTTTCCCTTTTCTGACCTCTAGAATCTTTCTTAACTGGAGCAGCAATGTTATTTTCCACTCTTGTTGCCACCGCTTTCGTTGGTGCCGGAAGATTTTCCAAGCGTATGAACTCGTCAGCTTTCTTATAGAATTTCTCGAGTGAGTTCGGCTCTTTCATTTTCAGCCACTTCCCAAATTCACTCGACTTATCGATTGCCCGCATTAGATAAGTCAGAACCATCCGTGGTTTAGCGTTGTCGACTTCGGTAAGAGCTATATTGAAGCGATTCAGGAATGATTTAATAGGCTCTCCAGGGTTCTGTTCAAGACTAGACAATGACATTATGTCTTTTGCCTTTGAAGCATACAGTCTGAACTGCTCTTCAAACTTTCGGGTCAGATCAGAAAACTGGTCTATAGATCGGACGGGAAGCTTGGTAAACCAAAGAAGTGCGACCCCTTCCAAGTTTACTGGGAAATACCGACACTAAAACTCATCAGTTGCTTTGGCGCCGGTCATGTGCCAGTCATATTTGTACAGGAATTGATTTGGGTCACTCGTCCCCCGATAGGCAGGAATGGTAGGGGGCATAAATTTTCTAGGAAACTCAGCTTTTAGAATCCTCTCAGTAAATGGAGTCTTACTCGGAGCAAATCCCCATTCGCTCTCATCTTCACTTCTCTGCATGCTTTCTTTCATTATTTACCGAATCATGCTGGAGAGATATTCCTCATTGTTTAATGAATTTGCGGAGTAGACTTCGGCCATTTTCTCGGAAGTTTGTCCGGGCAGATGTTCGTGGAAAACTGGCGTTGGCCTGGATCCTTCAACTTGGAGGGGTGCCTCTTCAGCAGCACCTGATCCTCCTTGAGGAATATTTCTTCCTTTGGAGTTGTGGAGAGCATCAGCAATATTTTCTTCATTGTTTACTAGCCTTTGACTAGCCCCAAGCAAAGCACTTAGTTTCTCGATCATTAGAGTATTCTGAGTTTCAATCTGCTGATACAGTCCGGATACAGCTGCATCTAACTCCTCTCGCATCACTCCCATGCTTGGAGCTGCCTGACTTGGAGAAGGAGAAGTGGCAGTAATATCGTGGGCATCTTCAGATTTGCCAGACTTGCGTTTTCTTCCAGGAGCCATTATATCCAACAGACTTCTGGTCTTGAAAGAAACTTTTTCAACGAACTTCTGTGAAGCAATGGTGAATGTATTCCTGAGTTGGGTTCTCAGTGAAAGCACCAAAATGTTAACGCTAAAAATTGAACGTTAACACCCGGTGTGTGTTGTGAAGTTGTGAAAGCACCACCCGTGATACGGGAACAAGATATAAGCGGTAAAATAGCTGAAAGCGATAAAGGAACAACAGATTTATAGTGGTTCGGCCCGTAATTGAGCCTACGTCCACTTTATAGTCTTTTATTGCTGATCTGATTACAATTTGATACAATACACTCTGAATACAATTCACTTCGTTTACTCAAACACTTCAGATTAGTAGCTCAAACTTTGACGATGAGATTTGTCGAATCCATGTCGGATGTGTAGAATCTCGATCAAAGCTTGTTGTAGTATCTTCGATGTTTGAAGTTCTTCGAGTCTTGGATGAGTTGAGAATTTGGCAGAGTAACGGCACTTCAGAAAATGATTGGCCAAAAGTCCCCTTCACATTCGAGGTAGGTTGATATTTATAGGAGTGGTTCTGGTTGGAGTTCGAGCATTCAAGTCCTAGGTCGTGGACGACCCAAGATATGCCATAGGTCGCGTGCAACTTAAGATGCTCCGGTTCTGACCTATTAACTATATTGCACTTGTCATAGGTCGTGAATGGGTTAAGGAGGGTACTAGGTCATTGGCGACCTAGTGGACTAGTAGGTCGCAAGCGACTTAAAGGAAAGCGGCATAGGGAATTAGGTCGGTTTGTATAAACTGGGTAGCGGAGTTAGGTTGTGAGCAACCTAAGGTAGGTCGTAAGTTGCACTGCCTTCTGAACCAGTTAGGTTGTTAGGTCGTGAGGCCTCTTAGGTCATAGATTGTTAATCTCTTAGGTCGTGGAGAAGTTAGGTCGTAGATACCTTTTCGTCATTAGGTATGCTAACTCCTTAGGTCGTAGAATATGTTAGGTCGCAACTTCCTTTAGGTCGCAATTTCCTTTAGGTCGCAACTTCCTTTAGGTCGCAACTTCCTTTAGGTCGTGACTTCCTTTAGGTCGTAGGTCGCTGCTTTTAGGTCGTTAAGGCTTATAGGTCGCTAGATTACTTTATATTTTAGGTCGCTTCGAAATAGGAGTTAACATATGTCAAATTCCTTGAAAAGAATGTTGTATTGCCGAAACTACATGCATGAAAATGGAAACGTATAACATAATAATAGTCACCCTTAGTAGTCCAGGTTACAAAATTATTTTCTTTCTCGTTTCATGATTTTTTTGCATGATCTAAGAAATTAATAATGGCCTTGTTGCATTGATGTCTAATACTCTCCTCTTTTAAACTCAAATAATTTTTTTTTGAGCTTTGAGTTCACATCTTAACCTATATGTCCATATTTTATTTGATGTGGGATTGAGTAATAAACAGAATTTATTCTTACATGAGCAACAAGGATCACTTGACTGCTTTTACTCATACAAAAAACTTAAACACTATCCAATAAAAAAATGTCAACTCTTTGAGAAGTCAAACTCATTTAGAATCATAGTAGCTTCATAACAACGATAATTTTTGCTAAATAAACAATATATACAAATTGATTGCCCTGCAAAGCAAGGAAATAAAAAATAATTATTTCAATCCAATTTTCAATTAATATGAATTTTAAAATTGAAAATGTAGCGTTGTTCATCGAACTGTAGAGTTGAACCTCAGATTTAGAAAACAAAGCAAGCTCATAGGTTAAAGAACAAAAGATCTATGGGACTTTATTTTGCCGATGAGATGAAGTTAGAAATGCAAAAGTAGTCAAGGTTTGAAGTTATTACCATTATGTAATGTTATTAATCTTTTGATGAATTGCCAAAAGAAACTATCACCAATGAATATAGCCTTTAATTATCAGTCGAAGGGAATTATTCTATTTTTGGGGTTATTCAAACCGGATATACTTTCTTTTAATGTTAAATAATTATTATACTATAATTCAATAGTTATGGTCTACACTGCAATAAGTTCATTAATTGTTTTTATAGGACTATAAACTCATTTTCCCAACATCTGCATACGCTATACCCTAATTCAAGTTATCGCTAACGCATATATGGGTGAAATATATAATATTGAAATTTATGAGGCAAAATTTCATATTTGTTTCTAATTGTCAATCTATTTAGTTTCCCATGAAAAAATAGTAACCTAATATATTTTAGATAATTCATAAACCTATAACAGTACATTTCAAGATTTAAAAAATTAGACAATAAAGGGAGCTCTAAGTCATATCCATAGCCACTTGGTGGTTTAAATCCAAATCAATAGAGAGAAAAATGATCCCTTACCTCAATTGGATGTCAACAAAGGCGCACGATCACTATGCTGGAAAATGCAACTCAAATTCAACGAAATTAAATAAATAGATATATAAATAATAATGGATAAAGACAAGACATATCTCGATTGAATAGAAGTTTTTGGAAAGAGTTTGTTGATCTTGTTAAAAAATAAGTAATTCTTTTCAAATTGAATAAGCGCGGACTGAAACAAGAATAATTGTGAACAAATAGGAATGTTTGGTTAACATTAGAAATTAGGCTAAGGGATGACAATTGCTTGGATAAGATAGAGAAATGGCATTGCCATTGCATACAAATTCCTATCTCATAATTAAGATCAATATATGAAAGGTTTAGTTAAAGATGAGGTTATAGCTCTATCAAAATAATACTGGGTAGTGTTAAAGCATTTTTGTACCAAAAATGCATGCATGAAGATCGTAAGTTCCAAAAATAAAGTGCGTATAGGGATGCCCGCGAGTTTAGGAAATCAATTCTCCATGCTAATATCACCAAATGTTATTTGAAGGTAGTTAAAAATTTGAACAATCATAACTCATGTTTGAAATTACATGCATATTCAATGCAACTGCATATTTTTTCATTGATGCAACATGCACAGCGTATCATTTTCAATGTATAACGTGGAAAAAATAACATCCAAAGTTTAATGTCAATATAATATTGAAATGATACACAAACCAATTTATCAAACTTTGGATGATAAAAATTAGAATATGCATGCATACAAAATCAATATCAAGCAAACCCAAACCTATATCAAAATTTGGGTTTGTTTGATATGTTAATAAGCTATAATGAGTAAACCTAAAATCAACATAGTATTGAAATGATACCCAAACCCATATCAAAATTTGGATAACTAATTACAACTAATGGGTATCATTAAACTTATATCCATATTTCTAAAAGATATATCTTGATTATTCATCATGTTTAAGTCAACCGATTGGTAGGATTAGCTTCAATAACTCATAATTGTTCATTAGACCCAAAGTAAGAAAAAAACCAGAAACCCTGCTAAAAAGTTTAAAATTATTGGAAAATAGAAGGAAATTATGATGTACTCATGCATATCCATGGAATTTCATTAATTGGGCTTGCCTGATATGTTAATAGGCTGTAATGAGCAAACCCAATAGCTAAATAGGCTATTTGATATGTACAAAATCAATCTATTTTAGATTAAGATATGAACTACCTAAGTCAAATATAAAGAATCATGAAATCTAACCAACCAAATGTTAGTTGCAAGCTGAAAAGTGCATATTAAAATGGGAAAAATAGTATATTGTATAATGTTTGCTTTTCTGTGAAAATTTATTCTTTTGTAAAGAACAGAACTAAATTTTATGCTCTTTAAAATATAATTTAATCATTTCTGGCATCGAAGATATTGAAAATTGGAAAAAACATTTTACTGGGCATGTTTCATTTGACATGCACGCAAAAGTAAAAATTAACATGAATACTAGATTTGCATATCCATTTTTTTATCTCTAGTGGTAAGGAAAGTTTGAAAATCAAACCAAAGCAGTAAATCTAACGACTAATAAAATCGCGTTCTAAATGTTACATTTATCCAAAGTAATAGTTCAATTACATTTAAAATAATATTAACATAAATATCTAGTTTTATGAAAATCTATAGAATATCATGATGATGGTATATTTGAAATCTAATTTGTTAACTAATATCCATTGTAGCATCTAAAAGGTTAATCTGAAAAGTGAAAATCTAGTAAGCATGCATATTCAAACCAATCATCACATTATTGCTTGGAAAATTCAAGGTAGAATACCATTTCTTGCCACCACAATGTTTAGCCCAGTAGTATTGATTGTTTCGTCATTAATAAGAGTAATTACTTTATGTAGCATTCCCTCTTTAGGCGTCGCAAAAATTGTCCAATACATAGTGAATAAATCTACCAGGTTGTGTAAAGTAATTTTGTAATAATAGAAATATAAAAAACAAATTCTTTCTATATATTTGCACTTTACATTAACAAATTGTTGGTAAGGATCAAATTTGACATGGTTGAGAAAATAATGTGGTTATGATAAGAATTTAGTTAGATAACGAAAATAGAATTGAGTAATAAATTATGACATAGAGAAATAGGTGAAGTAAAATGTGAGAATATAAAGCAATAAAGAAAAAAAATACTTGCCGGAGCATGGTCGATGCCAGATATCAAAGCAACACCAGCGATGTTGAATGAAGGCGCAACAAAGGGCCAATAGAATTGAATTTAGATCAATTTAGTGAAGAGGGATTCGGGGATATTAAAATGAATGACAAAAGGGAAAAAATAGGGAGTCAAAATTACAGATAAAGCAAATGATTTTAGAATAATGACGTAAATTGCCAAAAGAAGATGGTGGAATCCATATTTACAGTAAGATCTAAACTTTGAAACAGTAATCAGAATGAGGTATTAGAATTACTTGCATTTTAACTAAAAAAAGCATAAGATAATTTACCTTTCAAACTATCCTAGAAGTGATTCAAAAAAATTAATTTCAAATCTTTAAAACTTACACTTTTAAATATAAAATGCATCTCTCATACCAAAAACTTGTGTATATTTTTTGTAATAATCTAATAGATATGTGACTCGGAAAGTATGAATTAGTTTAAAATTGCAATTAAGAAGGAAGATCACTCAATATTAATGCCCATACACTGGTTATAACCATTGATCTTACCTATACATTTTGAGTGAGTAACAACAAATTTGTGATCAATAAATACAATATAAAACTGGCACATGATAAAAATCCTTAAATTAAAATGGATAATAATTGAATAGACTGTTCACATATGTACAAAATATTTCTGAGAAGCAGCAAATGAGTTTGCATCCTAACCAAAACTCTTCCAAGTAACGAACTTTTGCATATCTTTAGCTTTAGATCTACCTGACAGTTCGAAAAATACAAAGTTCCATGTAATAAGAAGCCAAATACATTGAAAAATTAGCAATCGGTATTCAAATCAAACAGTTATCTATTTCAAATTATATAATCTTTCATACGCAACCAACATGCATTCTAAATCCTTATCAATAGAATTCCCATCTAGGCCATAATGAACACAATCAAAAGACGCTAAAATCTGTAAATAGAATATATTTTGTAAGGGAATTTTCAAAATACCTAATGCATAATTTGATGAATGGAAAGGGAAAGAGAGGCGTAGCCAATTTTCCGTCGTTCTGGAGTTAATTATGACTTGAAGAGTCTGGTGGCAGTAGTTTGAAGAGAGCAGAACGATGAGAAAACAGAGAATGTTCAATTGGAAGGGTCTATAATTTTTTCAGTTGGAAGAGGAGACATGAAGAAGAGAATAGCTATAGGTTAAGGAATTCATAGAAGAGATGTTAATATCTATGGTTTGGAGGACGATGAAGAAGCGGCGAGCTGGGTATGACGAATATAAGAAAATGGAAAACGCGACCGTTCGTTACTTGGAACCATGGAACCAAACTCAGAGCTTTCAAAAGGAAGTTTATGTTTTAAATGGTTTAATGCTTTTCAAAGGTACTATTTGCTGAATAGTTTCAAAAAGCTCGAAAATGAAGATTTCTAAGTGGTCGAAAGAAAAACTATGAAGGTCCGTTTTTTCATACCCTTTGAATCAACAATAAACCACATGTCCGACTCAATTTTCAAGAAAAGACGAAACCTCAAGGGTAATAAAGAAAAATAAGACAAAACATAATCTCACATGAATGGAATAATATATAATATTGAACAAATATCTTTACAGCGGAAAACTTTTAAATACATATATCAGAGTCTAACATAAATTCAGCTTGGACAGTTATAAACACTTGTTCTTACAATTGCTGACAAGCATCAAATAAAAACAAACAGACAAAAGCGGATAATAGAATATGTCCGTATGTAGATGAATATCTCCAGCTCTCCTTTAGAAACTCCAACCATCTTCAACTAAACCTGAAACTACTCGGAGCTGACCCGAATATTGAAAATACCCTAGTTAGGCTTGATAAACCACCGTGAGAAACCCAAATATAAATGACAGTGTCATATATCAGCCTTTGAATAATCGTTTGAAAAGAAAGAGTATCTCATAAGACCATGTCCACAAATAAACACGGACGGGTTTTTACCTTATGATAACTAAAACACTTTTATATCAAAACATTTGATTTATTTCTAATGACATTGCTTTGAAAATATTTGCAAATAAACCTATTAATCTTAGCCGAAAGGTTACCCATATAGCATTTCGGGGCTATTCAATACGCCAATACAAACAAAACCGCAGGTTCTTATTGGAGAATGGATTTCCATGCAAATGACTAGGTGAAGGATCTACCTTCTGAATGGGTACACCTCTAGATGGATGTCTCGAGGCACAGAACATCTGCCCTCTACCAACACAAGACCAGCCTACCTCTATAACTAGATAGTACCAAATATGTCATCCCCCGGTCGTTACCGACCTTTAACCGAGCGCTCGTTTTCCATACACCACATTAATTTACATCCCGAACGTCATAGCGGGAAGAAATATATCTAGAAGGGGATGATCATACCCTAATTGAGAATAACCCACTTAGTCTTGCCGCATCTAATCTTGTTTCAATCATTTTCCGGTTAATGAGGCTTGAGGCAACGATTACCTTTTCACATAGCACAAATCCCTTACGCTTTGAATGTCACATTGTCATTCCATCGATCACTATTGACTTTTATGAACATACAACCTCTGAGCTCATACGTCTTAGAGAAGGGTATTAAGCTAAGAGAAGTTGCCTTCTCTGCTACCAAGCAGATGTATGTTTGCAAAAGTAAACTTTGTAAATTTCAAGAATGCAATGTCAAACATCCATCCATACAAGTTCATTTTAGGACTGAACGAAACCGAAGGTATTCTCCCACCACATCCTGTCGGGAATTAACCCTAGGATTAGTAGCAAGAAGTCTTTACAATCTAAAGAACCTTAGAAATGAAGGGACCATCGCTACTTAGTATTTGGCAGCTAACCAAAATTATCAATGTAACGACCCGAAAATTTCGGTAATTCAATTTCTTAATTTAATAAGATTTTTGGTAACTTAATATTGAAGGAAATCAAAATTTAGTGAATTATTAATGAAAATAATAACTTGGATAAGATTGTTAATTTAATTTTTAATAACTTGAATGTAACAGTATAAATGTAAGTTAATTATTAATAACTTGGATGTAATTCCAATAAGTGAAACAATGTAAATGTTATTTTTATTGTAATAAAAGAATGTCACCAAGATGAAATGATTAATTTGATTGAGAATCTAAATTTATTATGCATTTATTTATAATGGGATATAAAAGGTAAATTAATAATTTAAAATGTTGACTTACTTATAAAATAATGTAAGATGTAAACAGGCATATAATAGTGTAATTGATAAGTACCCATGTTGACATCACCTTTAAGATGGTAAGTTTTAAATTGATTCATAATAAGAAAAAATTCAAATGAGTGGATTTATTGGAATGGCAATTGACAATTAATGAATTTATTAATATTGTAAAGTTATAATTGGTTGAAATGTGTTAATTAGGAATGAATTCAAAGTTATATAAATTGATGTAATAATATTTAAAAAGGGCAAGTTGAATAAAGATCAATGTTTAGTAAGAAAGTTAATATTTGTTAATTGATAAGTAACGAACTTATAAAGGCAATGGAAAGCTAATAGGTGACATTTAATATAGGTTGTTTATTTATTTAATGTGTAAATAAATTTTGGTAATCAATTACAATAAATCTTAATTTAACATTTTGTTAATGTAAATTAAAGTATCAATTGATGTAATAAAGAATTGAGACGAGGTAAATTAATTTATTTGATTTAAGATCTAAATTAATGGGTAAAATTTACAAATTTCAATATGATTGAATTATAGTAGTTATTACACAATAAGTGGAAATAAAACAGTTAATACGAATAAAGGTGGAATTGAAGGTATCAGTGTAATGAAACGTAAACAAATGTTAAATATGTTTATAGGATAAGAATTGCTGAATGATAAGAATGGGAATCAGGAACCAAAGCATTAGTTTTGAGTAATATATGTATGTCTCTTTAACTAATGCATTTAACGTAATTAATGGATTTACAGTTTAAACTTGAAAACATACATGAATGTATAATGTTAGAACGTGTGCCTCTTCTGTGTATGAACACATTGAGCCTATTTTTAGAATGAACATTATTCTACTTAAAAAAAACTTTATTTACATGTAATAATAAAGAATTGAATCATATGAAATAAATTAATTGAAATTTTAATTACAATTAATGTATAAGTTGAACAAAATTTCAATATAAGTGGAAAATATAGCTAATAGACAATAAAGATGGAAAGTTGAGTATATTGAAGTAATGGAATGTAAAACCAACATTAACTATGTTATTTGAAATTAGTGGATGTAATATAAAGATTGATTTTAAAGAAAGAAATATATGTTTATTTGAACTGTGTTTTAGCTTACAAACTGATTACAAGAATAGGACAATAATCTTTTTCAGTAAGTTATTTATTACTCTTGTGTATAAACAAGAAATTTATAAACGTGTTTAAATAAACAATTGTTTTTCCATCTATTTTAGTTATCTGTTATAAATTTAACTTGGTAAGTAATTGCAATTAATGTAATTCAACTGTTTCAATTAAAAGGAAAGAAAACGACGATTGCAATTAATAGATTTAATAAAAGAAACGACCGTTTTGTGTTGAACAAAAATGGTGTTTAAATGGAAAAGGAGATCATTTTAGAAAAACAAATTAAATGTTTTCATTTTTAGGTAAGTGTAAAAAAATTTATTATGCGTAGGTAAAATAACCTAAATGTGTATAAAATTGAATTTCAAAAGGTTGGCGACGTACATAGTCCCTTCATTTCTTTTATTTTTAATTGTTGCATGAACGTTTTAAAATTGTTACCTTATTAATTCTTGATCCGTTTATTTCTCCTTATGTTTAGTACCTGAGCCTAGACTTTTAGGTTGTATTTAATTGTTGCCACCTCATTTTCGTATACAAAATTTTACTTACATTTGTAAACTTTTCCATTTCTATGTACGTTTCCTTATGCATTATTAATGCTTGGAGCTTTAAAAAAAAACGTGACATTTATTTTTGCCCCTCTACCTTCATTTCCTAATTATAAATAACCTACAACTTATTTCTTCCTCTACATTTTGTTTCTCTTGGCAGCTCATATTCAAAAGCTCTTATTCTTTGCAAATCCAAAATCTTTCTTTTATAAAACATGATTTTTTCCTTTTTTCGTACACTTTCTGTCCTCATCTTAGTTGTTCTTCAATCTTTCCTGAAGCCTCATCTTGAGAAAAACGTAAGTATTAAAATTTGTTTTTTCGCGTACTAATTTTTATTTTAATAATATTTCTTATAACATGAATATCTTTTGCATATAAACTTTGATTCACGTGCGATTTCTTCTATTGAATTCATATTTTAATTCCGGGCAACATGAAACTGATTTAGTTGAATTTGGAGATTGTTGAGTTTTGTGCTTCTGTTTGGACTTTTATGGGCTAAAATCAAAGGTGAGTGTTTTAACCCACTCACAACTTCTAACATTTCTTATGTTTGTTAAATTGATTTGTGATGCGATTAGAAATTTATTTATGACTGTTTAGCATATTTTATTCATCATCTCAGTTAAATTACATTTATTTAATTAAATTATTATTTGAGTATTCATTGCATATAAACTGCTAGTTAAACAGTTATTTAATTTATTATTAAATATAAACTGCTAGTTAATACCTGTTGTTTATTATCCGTTCTATATTGATGCTATTGTTTGAATTGGATGATGATTGTGATAAATGGTTGATGGTTGATATTGGATAAATGGATGCTGTATTTTATATTGTTATAAACTGCAAAATTATGCATTTTCATTTCATTCGGGATTGCGGTTTGAAATGATATATAACCGTATTTTATTTTTAAATTACGGGTTGAATGATAAATATCCGTATCATTTGACCATATGGTAGAAAATTTTATACAGACACCGTGGTCTATATATAAAATAATTTAAATGACTTTCTATGGTTTGTAAAGAAATATATGGTTTTATGAGATATTGATTTAGATATTTTATAAGGTTATTTTTATATATAGTTAAATTCTTGGTTTTTAGCTATGAAAAAAAATTGTTTAAAGTATGAAATAAGTTTAATAATAAAGTTTGATTTTATTTGGAATATATTATGGTTAAGTATTGAATTAAATTATGCTTTAATGTAGAGTTTATATTGATTTTTTAAATCAAAGTTGAGAAGATAGTTTTGAAATTGATTTGAGATTTTATTTAATTATGATCTTATTGAAATGGAGGTTTTAAAAGAATATGGTTTTATAACTTAATTCGAGTTTAAGGTTATTTAAGTGAATAAATTGAGGAATATTCAGTTTTGAAATTTGAAGTTCTATTTAAAGAATATTGGATTTAGTAAGCAAATATTTCGAAACTAAATAATAGTAAAAGTGAATTTGGTATATATATGAATTTTAAAAATTTTAGTTTTGAAATATTGAATATTTAAGCTTTGAAATATATTGAAATTGAAATGGTTTATTTGGGATTTAAATCTGTATTTGGAATTGATTTGTTGAAGGTAAAGAAGCTATTTTATTTTATAAAGTAATTTAATATTTAAACCATTTAAGTGGTGTAGTTATATTTCCAAGTTATGAAATTCAAAGTTTTATGTTTTGAAAGACTATATTTCAAGTATTGGTTTTGAAATATTATAACTTTGAAATGTTATGGTTTTAGAAAAGGATATATTTGAAAATGATATCATATTGATTTGGTTTTAAAAGAAGAAATGATATCGAAATTTTATGGTTTTGAAATGGATATTATATTTTGGTTTTAAAAGTATAAACTATTTTGAAAAGGCCTCGGTGTTATAATAACGTTTGGTTGTTGAAGAGACCGGGATCGGAAGTGGTCATACTCTCTGCCAACTCCGAAAACCACTTTAACAACCGTGTACGCGGTGGAGATTCCAGAATGAAGTAGGATGGTGGCGACGTTCTATTAAGGTATATACGTGGACCCGACTCCCGTGAGTTGGCATAAGGTGCCTAAAACAGGAGCGATTCCGGGCCAAGAAGGTAGCACATTTTATCGGACACATCCCTTCGATATTATACTCTGACTTTTGGATTGATTCGATGGCCACTTTTGATTTTGATTTGGGGGTGTGGCTCGAGGTGGGCGGTAGCTGCACGCTACACGTTACCACTAGTCCGGATAGCAATTGGTATATCTACCCTGGCATTGCCTAGTTGTTCCATGTCACCTACCCTCGCGCGCCTTATACGATTTTGGTTTTGTACCATACCAATGGAGTGCCCTTTGACGACGCCCAGTACGGGGGAGATTACGGTACTTTATAGACTATGGGAATATATTATGTGTTAAGGGGAATATTGGGTCACTCCTTAACGCTATTTAAAAGTAAGTTTATTTTACTATTAGACATTATTATAATAGCGAAATATTACTACATAGTAAATAGTTTAACGGATCCTTAAGAGATGTGAATCCCGAACATCTTTTAAGTTACTGCACTCATATTTTTTTTTGTTGATTTAACTCACATAAGATATTTTAGTTCTGACTCGAGTGTTTTGTCTTTTCAATTCGCTCGGGTCAGTCCGAGCATTTCAGGATTTTGGAAGACCGTATTTTGGAGGACGAAGACGAAGATTTGATATATATATATTATAGTATACCACTACATTTTTACAGTTCCGCTGCAATATTAATGTTCTATGGTATGTGAAACTCTGATATATATTGTATAAGTAAAATCAAATATTTTGTAAAACAGATTCATGAACTGTTATTTGATTATTATATTTTGTCGTTCCGCTGTAAGATTCTATTTTGTTTTGTTTCTTTCTTCCTTTTTCTTATTTACCCCATAACAATCCGCCGTTCTGTATGGTTTAAGTCGGCACGTGTGTCTGCTTAAGCATACAAAAAGGCGGGATGTTACAATCAACAAGCAGTCCTTTCATCGCAAAATCCTTGGTTCTCATTCTTTATTCTCTTTATCAGGTCTTTATTTTTCGAACGCATACATTGGTTCGAAGTGGTTTTCGGATAGAAATCATTTAAATCTGACCCCAGTTCCTTCGTACCGATCATCGCTTTAAAAGATGTTAAGTTTATATGTGGATATCAATCATCAATCAACTACTTCGTCTTTTATTTAAATCAAATATCTTTCTTAGATATATTCTTTTCAATTTATCCCATTTTCTTTTCAAGTGTATATGGAATCATTAAGCCCCATTTATCAAATCATTTGGTTATTAAACCTTTCTTAAATCCTGAAATAATTCCAAATCATTTTCTCTTTTACTTAGGAAAACTTTTTCAAATCATTCATTAAGTCTTAATCAAAGATTTCTTATACTCGAGTTATAACTTTTAACTTGGGGAAAATATTCCCAAATCATTTATTAAATCTTAATAAACGATTTCTTTCTTAAATTCAAATCATATTCTTGCAAATCAAAGATTTTCATAATAGAGTACTACTGCCACTTTAAATATGGTAGATTTCACCTCCAGGGACTAATGGCAAGTAATCCTACATTATGAAGATCTTTGCCTTCAAAATATTTTATTTCGAAAATTAGTTTGAAGGGGTTTTCAAATGATTTCAAAATATCTTTATTTTGTCTTAGAGTAATTCTACGTAATTCATTCTTTTTCTTTGAATAATATTTTATTTCTCTCACTTAACTCTCGATCCAAATTCCTTAACTTTTAGGCGGGTTAAAAACAATGTTATTTAAGACATCGTTTACGATAAACCCTAAAATCAGCCTTAGCAAACATTATTGAGTAAATAGGATCATAGAAATCATTCTAATTTTACTCAACATCAATTTCCGTATTCAACAAGTGCTATGGACGAAATAACGATGAGAACTTAAATTCCACGAATGGGACGAGTTCCCTCTTCGGATTTTAATACCAAGTGTAAGAATATTATCTCTATGCAATCTAAGTCATAATTTATTTATTTTGGAGATTGCTTAATTTTTTTATAATACTAATCTTCTTTTATTCTGGAAAAACTTAATATAATCTTTTTAGAGCATCCGGGCTTTCCTTTCGATCTGTTCCACCCTTCGCCTAAAAAGAGAAAACGTAGGCTAGGTAAGTTCAAGGCACTGGTTGCTCCATTCCTAACCTTAGTTACACACCTTTTTTATCTTCCCAGATCTCACAAGCGGGACAAATGTACTAGTCATTTTCACATACTCAACTTGTTATTACATTCAATATTCTTCACTTGTTGTTTAAGTGGAATAAACAATTCATGTTAACCATTTATTCAAACTCTTATTAAAACTCCCAAATCATCTTTAAATGACTTAATTATTCTTTAAAATCATTCACAAAATATATAGGTAAGAATTGTTAAGTTTAAAACTATGTTTCAAAAGTTATTAAAAACTAATGCGGAAAGCATCGCGAAAAGTGTTGCAAATAGTGTTTTAAAAGCTATATTCTTCAAAATGACTTTTATATCATTTAGATATCCATCTTTTCAGCTTAAATCACTTTTAAAACAATTTAAAAGACTTCTATAATTTATTTCATATTTTTAAAAGATTTAAAATATCAATTTTAAACTTTGGTTGCTTTACTAAAAAAAGCACGAATTTTTTTGTAGGAAAATTGTTTTGGATATATTTCAAAATATACAAGATGAAATCTTGATTTTCTTTCTTCGTTGGAAAACTATGGATATAATAGATCGGAAAATTCTTATCTTGGAGAATTCCGAGCTATATTCCACTTTGTATACTCATTTAACTTTTTTCGGCGTGAAATCGGGAACTACCATTACGCAACGCGCCTAGTTTTGACTTGTTTTTCAATTTCCCTCCAAACTTCATTAAAACACTTTTAAATGTTTATAAAAAATTTGTAACTAATTTTAAAACTATTTCCAAAAGGTTTAAGCATTCCATATACACCATTTCATTTTCAAAAGGAAAGTGATTTCCTTTGTGCTTATCGATGTGTATTAACGTGACTTGGTAAAATAATTTAACAATCATATCAAAAAATCAATACATGATGATCAAAGCATATATAAGCATCTATAACAATCATTACACATCATCAAACATGTATATATGTAAATAAAGATGTTAAATAGAGTTTTTCACCATAAACCAAAACGATTAACTTCCTACCAACATTCAAACTAATTCACGCTTCACTAACTACTTTCTACTCCACTTAAACACTAGCAAACAACTTCCCCTTCCTTCAACATGCTCGGACAAGGCTTGAGATGGAGGTGGGCCGAAAGTATAGAGAAGAAGTGGTAGGGCTTTGACCTTGAATTCTCAAAATTAGACCTGGAAAATAGTTCATTTTCTCTCTTTTTTTGACTCTCTTACTCTTAAAATTTGAAAAACTTGTTAAACGAAAAGTTGTTGCAAATTCTTTTCTCTTGAATTCAAAAAAAATGATTCACTTGATTTTGGTCAGTTTTGAGGAAGATATGATAGAATGAAGAAGAGGCATTGTCGGAATGACAAAAATGAAGCCCGAAAATGCACTTCAAAGAATTGAGTTTCAGGTATAGCAAACCTCAAAACTGGAAAAAGTGATTAACATAAAAGTTGTAGCCACTGGAATTTTATATGATCTAAAAAAATAGTTTTTTAATTTGGATCTGTTGTGATCAAGTTATGATAAAAAAACAATGGCTTATTCTCTAGCTTAAAAATTGGGCCAGAGAATGCACTAAAAAGAAGTGTATTTTTGACATAGTTAGCTTTAGAATGAGATAAAGTGAGAAACATAAAAGTTGTAGCCACTAGAAAATTACAAGATTTGAACAAAAAGAAATTTATATTTTGGTTCGGTTTTGAAGAAGTTATGGCCGAGAGAAAAAGAGGTAAAATATGAAGAAAAAATGAGTTTGATTTGAAGATGATGAACATTGATTTTCTTTGAATATTTTGTAAATAGTTTGACATTACTTCTTTCTAATTTTTTCCTATGGCTTGAAAGCTATTAAAGAGAAGAGGAAGAAAGTGAAGAAGTTTGAGAAAAGAAGAAGAAGAAGAAATGTGAATGAAAGTGAGAAGAAGGTGGGTATTTATAGAAAAAGGAAGAAGTGGTAAATTTACCAAAATAACATCTTACCAAATTACCAAACTAACCTTACTTCAACCTAAAGTAATCTTTACGTTTTCAAAACTTGCCATCACCTTTCGCATTCTTACTTTATGTCTTAATTACTTAAAGATTAAGTAAATAATATCATAATTATGTTGGCTTTGATTTGATGTGATTTGATTTGATGTTTACTTTTTCTTACTTTTGTTAGTTCTTACTTATTTTTACTAATGACTTCTAAAAGTTTTCTAAGATTATTTGGTAAAAGTAAACATGTTTAGTTATTAAAATATGTAATATATATGTTAAAACATGTTAACAAAGGTGCAACAACGTTGCGACAACTTATTTTGAACAACACGTTGATTTTCGATAAAACGTTTTACGGTCACATTTTGATGTTTTTGTTAAACTATTTATTTATGTAAACCAAAATTCAAAATAAATTTCTTATTATATTTAAATAATTAAAACAAGCATATTTAACTTATAAAATAATATCTAGATCTATTTGTAAAAATACGACATCGATTTATTGGTATGCGATGAAATTTATCAACTTTTATAATGGAATTCCAAAATCTTTATTTAATATCAAAAATAAGTTTGTCATTCTTATTTATCATATAAAACTAGATTGTTTATGTTTGAAAATTCTATATTTTAATATTTAAATGAATTAAATATTCGATTTTCAAAGTGGTAAAATTACGGGTCGTTACAAAAGCTTTCGATGGAGTTAAAATGTAGCTTTCAATGAGGTTGAAAGGTTCTATTTTCTAAATGGTTTCAAAAGGATTGAAATGGAAGGTTTTCTAAGATTTTCTAAGGCAATGTTTTAAAGTGTTTCAATGTAGGATGTCTAAAGTTTTATTGCTTTCGAATGGAAAGATTTCAATGGTTTCAAAAGGTTTGAAGTATGGTTTTGAAAGGAAAGGTTTTGGCCTAGATAATTATAGGGTTTTACTTAGTTTTGAAAGAGATGCTTTCCAAAAGATTTAGAGAGGGGTACTTTCTGATATTTAAATGTTTTCATCAACTAAAGTTTGAGTAATGAATACATATATATATATCTGTGTGTGTGTGATATACATATACATACATACATATATATACATACATATATATATATATATATATAACATGGCAAGGTGATTAGTAAACCATAAAGATTTTATATTTTTTTGTACAAGTTTGATTTAAAGGTTTTAAACTATTTTAAAGAGATTTTAAAGGAAAATTATAGGAAGGGATCCTTAAGTGAAAATGACTTGGTTATTATAATACCAAATGGGACTGGTATAGGTCGCTCCCTGTACATTGGCTATTAACCTCAACTAATTGTTGTCCAAAATTCCAATGTGTAGGGCTTGGTCACTGATAGACTAAAATTATGATTACACACCGAAAGAAATACAGGTTTGTATACAGATAGGTTATTGGTGAGCCTGAAAAAACATTAGAATCAAGAAGACCCGGGAGATGATTAAGGATAGACCATCTAGAAGAGGAGTGTCTAACAGATGTTAGATTAATATAGTTTATATTGTCTGGTATGCCCGAGTCAGCCAAAGGCTAAAAGTTAGCCAACAAAACTAATGTGTTTGAACATATAGTTCATTTATTACCCGAAACTAATGTATGTTTACATAATGATTCTTTACGGTATTTTACCAGTTTTGGTTGCAAGAAAAAGGTTTTGCAAAGATATGTTTTAAAAGGATGTCAGTGAGAGGAGGCTAAGTGGCTTGGTCTCACTTAACATATTAAACTAACATGTATAGTATTATTCACATCAGGCTTTATATCTGACTCAAAGTTTATGGTTTTCCCTTAAACTCTCGGGTGATCAAAATTGATTTTAGTAGGCTGAGCAGTTAAGGTCTTTTTCAGCTTTTAGTAGTTTGACGTATAAGGTTATGGAAGACATGCAGAAGGCAAATTGATAGCTAATTAAGAGTTGTAGTTTTTTATTTTATTGTATTTCTGCTTTGATTTTATTAAGTCTATTATGACTATATGATGCAGCCCAGTCTGATGAACTCTTAGGTCGCGAGCGACCTAACATGCTAAAACTGTGGGATAATTCGTTGGAATGACCTAACGAGCTAAACCAGTGGGATAAGTCGCTGGGACGACCTAACGAGCTAAAGCGAATCTCGTATCACTCGGGTTCCTTAGGTCGCTCAAAGCAAGCTAACGACCTATGATAAGTCGCGAGCGACCTAACGACTTATCTCACTCAGCATGCCACATTTTTTTCTTTAGCCCGTGAACGACTTAACTTAAGTCGCTCAACTATTAGGTCGCTCAACTTTAAGTCGCTCGAAGCTTTCCTGAAGCTGCTTCTTTAGGTCGCTTAAGATGGATCGCTGCCGTGTATTTTTAGGTCGCTCGACCTTGTGTGATGTTGTACTTTGTTGTGTTGTAATATTTTAGGTCGTTAACGACCTATGTTAGATCGTAGGTCGCAGGCCTGTTTTAGGTCGGATGTTTTGTGATGTCGGCGTGTGTTGTAAACTTGTTTGTTTTTTTTAAGTCGCATTGTTTAGGTCGTAGGTCGTTTGTCTATGTTAGGTCATTCATGACCTAAGTGTTGTCAAGTATTGAGGCGTGTATGTTTGTAACCCTATAAATAGGGATGGTGGTGTCATTTGTAATGGTTGGTTGATTTTGAATAAAATTTGTTTGAGTGCTTTGTGCCTCTTTTGAAATTGGTAGTTGAGTGTGATCTCCTGTCTCCACTTTCGGTATTCAAGTGCACTCGAATCAACGACTGCTGAAGCCGATTCACGGTATCTAGTGCACTAGATCAACGTACGAAGAATCATAGATCTTTAAACACGGTATCATGCGCGATCAACGTGTTTGGGATAGCTAGAATCCGGTATCTTTGGATCAACGGATTTGGGCCATTCGGTATCTTCTATTCCATCGATTGCTACTTTCACAGATTCATACATTTTCGTTATCCGCTGCTGCATCATTTGGTATCAAAGCTAGACTTAGCCAATCATAGCTAAGCCGAGTCTTGGAGCCAATTCTTATAGAAGAGTTTGAGGAGTTAGTGAAGCCGAGCTACATCAAGCAAAGCCGAGCTAAGAAAAGAGTTTGAGCCCTGCATAGTTGTTCATTTATAAGTCAAGGCCGAGAGTTGAAGTTTGACAATGCCACCGAGAAGAGCTAATCGCCATCAGAATGTTGAAGCGTTGTATAGAAGAGAAGAAGCCGAGCAAATGGAACAACGCATCAATGAAAAGTTTGATGAAGGCATTGGGATGTTAGAGAAACTGATGAATGATATGAATCAAGGACAAAGGAGAAGGTCGCCAGTCTCGAACCATGGAGGAAACAGAGTTTCGCCATCGGTTACGGAAGTGAGGAGGTTGTCGCCACAATCTTACCGAGAAAGAAGAGAATCTTCAGTTTCATTGAGAAGAGAACATCATGAGTATAGAGATGAAGAGAGAAGAACTCCATGTGAGTTTGAACATGAACCATACCATGATGATGACAGACAAAGTAGAAGAGATATGCGAGATCATAGAAGTGTGGGTGGTCGAGATCGTTATCGAAGTACATCTGTTTTTGATGAAGATGGTGGAAGATGTAGTATTCATTCCCCAGATCGAGACCAAGTACGAAATGCATATCGGGATGTTGAGGATGATCGTCGATGGGAGTCGGGGATGAAAACTGAAATTCCAGAATTCAAGGGTGGAATGGTAGCGGAGGAATTTTTGGATTGGTTGTCTAATGTGGAAGAAATTTTTGACTTCAAAGAAGCACCCGAGCATCGTAGAGTGAAGCTGGTTGCTACTCGTTTGAAAGGAAGAGCTATGGCATGGTGGTAGCAAACTAAACTAACATGGGAGAGAATGGGGAAGTCAAAGATTGAATCATGGGAGAAGATGAAGAAGTTAATGAAAGCTACATTCTTGCCGTATAATTATCAGTCTCTTATGTATCAACGATTGCAAAATCTGAGACAGGGAACAAAGTCAGTTAATGATTATGCGGATGAATTTTATCAATTGATTGCAAGGAATGATATCATGGAGACAGAGGAGCAGTTGACAGCTAGATTTGTTGGAGGGTTGAGAATGCAGATTCAAGATATGGTGAATATGTTTGATCCAAAATCTGTTGCTGAAGCACATCAAAAGGCTCTAGCTTGGGAGAAGCAAGGAAGGAGAGGTGGTGGTGTGTTTACAAATTCCAACAATCCAATGAAAGGGGCTAGTAGCAATGCGAATGTTTCGAAGGTTGTAGCAAAACCTGTTGTTAATGAAGTTGCTAAGACCAGGATCAATAGTGGTATCAAATGTTTCAATTGTCAGGAGATTGGTCACAAAAGCAATGAATGTACGAAGCCTAAGAAGCGAGCGATGATTACTAAGGCAGAGGAAGATGAAGAAGAAGCTGAATGTTCTAATTCACCACATACTGAGGAGGAAGAAAATGTGTCGGGAGATGAAGGGTATTCATTAATGATGAAGAGGTCGTGTTTGACGCCAAAGCAAGAGGATGAAACTAGCTGGTTGAGGAGTAACATCTTTCAATCAACATGCACTATCTTGGGAAGGGTTTGCAAGTTTGTTATTGATGCAGGAAGTTGTGACAACATTATCTCTTAAGAAGCTGTGAAGAAGTTAGCATTAAAAACAGAGAAGCATCTGAAACCTTACAAGTTAGCTTGGTTGAGGAAAGGTGGGGAGGTGAAGGTTGGACGAAGAGCTTGTGTTAATTTCTCGACTGGGAAGAAATACAAAGATGAAATTTGGTGTGATGTTGTGGACATGGATGTATGTCATCTTTTGTTGGGGAGGCCATGGCAATATGATAGGGCTGTGCAACATGATGGTCGTACTAACAGTTACAGTTTTATGTTTGAAGGCACTAAAATCACTTTAATTCCTAAGAAGCGACAACAAGAAGAAAGCAAGTTGGAGGAGATTGAAGAACTTAAGACTTTGCTATCTTTGAAGGAGTTTGTTAAGGAAGTAGAAGAGGAGCCTGAAGTATTTTTGTTGATTGGACGTGAGAGTAATGAAGTAGTTGAGATTCCTGAAGATAAAGCCAGTGCTGGAAGAATTTGACGATGTATTTCTTGAGGAGCTACCAACGGAGTTACCGCCGTTGAGAGACATTCAACATCAAATTGATCTTGTTCCAGGAGCTGTGTTACCGCATAGACCACATTATAGAATGACTCCAAAGGAACACGAGGAGTTGAGAAGGCAAGTGGAAGAGTTGCTTGAACAGGGGCGTGTACAGGAAAGTTTAAGTCCTTTTGCAGTACCAGCTTTGTTAGTGCCGAAGAAGGATGGAACATGAAGGATGTGTACTGATAGCCGAGCACTCAACAAGATTACAGTGAGATATAGATTTCCTATGCCTAGATTGGATGACTTGTTGGATCAACTTAGTGGGGCTACTATCTTTTCGAAGATCGATTTGAAGAGTGGTTATCATCAAATTCGAATTAGACCAGGGGACAAATGGAAAACAGCATTCAAGACGAGAGAGGGCTTGTACGAATGGCTGGTTATGCCGTTTGGTCTTTCGAATGCACCGAGTACATTCATGCGGGTGATGAATCAGATCTTTAGACCATTCATTGGGAAGTTTGTGGTGGTGTATTTTGATGATATACTGATATACAGTGGAAGCGCAGAGGAACATTTGCAACATCTGAGAGAAGTGTTGATGATACTGCGACAGGAACAATTTTATGCTGCGACAAAGAAATGCGTGTTCATGACGCATAGTGTTTTATTTTTGGGATATGTTATTTCAGAAGGAGGAATACAGGTGGATCAGAATAAAGTTGACGCAATCAGAAATTGGCCACAACCCAGTACGATAACAGAAGTTAGAAGTTTTCATGGTTTAGCATCATTCTATCGAAGATTCATTCCACACTTCAGTAGCGTGATGGCACCAGTTACTGATTGTATGAAGGGGAAGCAATTTTCATGCACGGAGGAAGCAGGGTTTGCTTTTGAGAGAATCAAGGAACTATTGACGACAACACTAATTCTAGTGTTGCTGGATTTTTAGTTGTTGTTTGAATTACATACTGATGCATCGAAGGTTGGAATTGGAGGGGTGTTAAGTCAGAAGGGACGTCCTATTGCATATTTCAGTGAGAAGCTATCGGGAGCAAAGATGAGATATAATACTTATGATGTGGAATTCTATGCTATTGTTCAAGCCATCAAACATTGGATACATTATTTGTTCCATAAAGAATTTGTTCTATATACTGATCATGAAGCACTGAAACATTTGCAGGGGCAGGACAAAATTGCAGCCAGGCATGCTTCGTGGATCGCATACCTACAACAATTTACATTTGTGGTGAAGCATAAGTCGGGAATTACGAATAGAGTGGCAGATGCATTGAGTCGAAGGAATCATTTGTTGACTACAATGAAGGTTGAAGTGACGGGGTTTGATGTGTTGCCAGAATTATTTGTTGATGATCCTTACTTTGCGAAATTTGTTGATAAAGTCGAGAAGGGAAAGACGGATGATTACGTGTTGGTGGATGGTTTTCTTTTTAAGGGGAATCGATTATGCATACCGGAGTGCAGCTTACGAATGAAGATTGTGAAGGAGTTGCATGAGGAAGATCATGTGGGTAGAGATCGTACTTTGCAATTGATTTCTCAATCTTACTATTGGCCTTCGTTGAAACGGGAAGTTGAAAAGTTTGTGGAGAGATGTCATATTTGCCAAGTTTCCAAAGGGACAGCGACGAATACGGGATTGTATATGCCCTTACCCGTGCCGACTAGACCATGGGTTGATATCAGTATGGACTTTGTTATAGGGTTACCAAGAACTCAGAGAGGGAATGATTCAATATATGTTGTAGTGGACAGGTTTTCGAAAATGGCACATTTCATAGCTTGTAAGAAGATAGCTGATGCCGTCTGTGTTGCTCAGTTATTCTTCAAAGAGGTGTATCGATTGCATGGGCTACCTGAATCTATTGTTTCTGATTGGGATACTAGATTTCTAAGCCATTTTTGGTTGAGTTTGTGGAAGATGGTTGGAATGAAGCTAAATTTCAGTAGCGCCTATCATCCGTAGACAGATGGGCAAACGGAAGTGGTGAACAGATCATTGGGAAATTTGTTGCGATGTCTTGTGTAGGATAATCTGAGGAGTTGGGATGTGAAGTTATGTCAAGCGGAGTTTGCTCATAATCATGCTATCAACCGTAGTATGTGTTTCAGTCCATTTCAGATTGTATATTCAAGCTTACCAAAGGGGCCATTGGATTTGACGATATTACCACAACCGAAGGGGACAGTTAAACAGGCTGTTGATTTTGTTGATGGATTGGCAGAATGCCATAAAATCGTTCAGGAACGATTGGAGAAAGCAAATGAAAAGTATAAACGATCTACGGATTTGAAGCGAAGAAGCGTTGAATTTAATGAAGGAGATTTAGTATATGCAGTACTAACGAAAGATCCTTTTCCAATGGGAGCATACAATAAACTTAAAGCTCGAAAGATTGGTCCTGTAACGATTGTGAAACGAATCAATGAAAACGCTTATAGGTTGAAGTTGCCGGAAGATATATACACTTCTGACGTGTTTAATCTTAAACATCTTATACCGTATCATGGGGATGAGCTTGTTGAGGAAGAGGAGGGTGCAAATTCGAGGACGAATTTTTCCCAACCAGGGGAGGATGATGCAGCCCAGTCTGATGAAATCTTAGGTCGCGAGTGACCTAACATGCTAAAACTGTGGGATAAGTCGTTGGAACGACCTAACGAGCTAAACCAGTGGGATAAGTCGCTGGGACGACCTAACGAGCTAAAGCGAATCTCGTATCACTCGGGTTCCTTAGGTCGCTCAAAGCAAGCTAATGACCTATGATAAGTCGCGAGCGACCTAACGACTTAGCTCACTCAGCATGCCTCATTTTTTTCTTTAGGTCGCGAACGACCTAACTTAAGTCGCTCAACTATTAGGTCGCTCAACTTTAAGTTGCTCGAAGATTTCTTGAAGCCTCTTCTTTAGGTCGCTCAAGATGGATCGCTGCCGTGTATTTTTAGGTCGCTCGACCTTGTATGATGTTGTACTTTGTTGTGTTGTAATATTTTAGGTCGTTAACGACCTATGTTAGGTCGTAGGTCGCAGGCCTGTTTTAGGTCGGATGTTTTGTGTTGTAAGCGTGTGTTGTAAACTTGTTTGTTTTTTTTTAAGTCGCATTATTTAGGTCGTAGGTCATTTGTCTATGTTAGGTCGTTCACGACCTAAGTGTTGTCAAGTATTGAGCCGTGTATGTTTGTAACCCTATAAATAGGGATGGTGGTGTCATTTGTAATGGTTGGTTGATTTTGAATAAAATTTGTTTGAGTGCTTTGTGCCTCTTTTGAAATTGGTAGTTGAGTGTGATCTCCTATCTCCACTTTCGGTATTCGAGTGCGCTCGAATCAACGACTGCTGAAGCTGATTCACGGTATCAAGTGCGCTAGATCAACGTACGAAGAATCGTAGATCTTTAAACACGGTATCGTGCGCGATCAACGTGTTTGGGATAGCTAGAATCCGGTATCTTTGGATCAACGGATTTGGGCCATTCGGTATCTTCTATTCCATCGATTGCTACTTTCACAGATTCATACATTTTCGTTATCCGCTGCTGCATCACTATATGACTTTGATCATCCGAGGCGGTATCTTCATATTCCACTCTTGGTGTATTTTGTAATATGTATATTTTATCTATGCCTGGGAACGTATTGGGATTATGTAAGTTGAATATGGAACATCTGTTTTGAATGTAATGAAGAAAAGTAGTTTTGAATTCTCTATTTTGTTTCATATTCAAGTGCTTCTGATATTGAAGATACCATTAACATAGCCATATTTAGTCGCTATAAGCTAATACTAAGATGACTGCAACATCTGTAGTACATAGTTTTGGGCCTCTAGATAGGGGATGTTACATTTGGGTTTGACTAAATATTTCTCCATGGGTAAATAAAGTGAAAAAGTTAAGCGAAGAACGAAAAGAGAGGGGTACGGGCTTTTATATGGGCGACAAGGAAGAGGATATAAACTGATCGTATCCATTAGACCCGGTCACCAGATTGGAGATGGATCGGTCCCAAGGTTGGTCGATCACTAACCAAGCAAGTTCATGGAGGAGTCGGCATACCAAATGTCGGCCACTCCAAAAAAAATAATTAAAATAAATTGAAAAATAATAAAAGAATAAAAAACATATATATGTAATAATGTAGTGTAAAAAGGAAGGAAAAAGAGGAGATGTGCATGAATGATGGATATAAATGAAATAAAACGGGGGACAAAACATTATGGTGAATGCTTGAAAACTGGATGGTAGCCAATATCACGAAGGTTAGATTGCACATGTGAACATTCAAAGTAAAATGGTTTGACAAAGGCCAGAGAACATCCGAACACGTCTGGGAGCCGGTAATAGAAACATGCATATGGGCGTGCATGGAAAAGATTAAGGATTCAACCTTTCAAAAGTAACTGAGATGACAGATTAGCTTGAAGCAATCGAGTTTGATGTCAGATCAGAAGAAAAGCTAAAGATTTCATAAAGCTAAATCTTTGTATTCTAATGGAACACGACGTTGGACCTGTATCATTAAAGGTTAACAAAGGAACATCGATCATCTAGAAACTTGAATAGGCTTGTTCCTTAGAACCCGGATTTCTCCTATTCAAAGCATGTCAAGTTGTTCACAAGACGTACTTTGGGGGGCAAGTGTTACCCGGTGCCATGGCCGGCTGCATAGGCTTGGTCATGAAGACCAGACTCAACTGTTGATGGTAAGGATGGTCATGAGAAGACATCCATATGACCGAGATATAATGTCGAACAGTTGTGTCTAGTGCAGGGTAAATATGGTAGATAAATAGATAATGTAGGATGTTAGATTTATGGGATTTAGTTTATTTTAAATAGGGGTCGGCATGGATAATTGGCCAAATTGGGTGAGATATATTTGGGTCGGCATAAAGTGTTTGGGTCGGCATAGCATACTTGGCAAGATGGGTCAACATAATAGAAGGAAACAAGATAGATGGGCATAATAGAAGGAAACAAGATGGATCGACATAACAGAAGAAACAAATGGATCGGCATAATAGAAGGAAACAAAATGGATTGGCATAATGAAAGGAAACAAAGGGGTCTGCTTGGTTCATTTGTAGGCTATGAGTCGGCATAGGACGTTCAAGTGGTTTGGGTCCGTATGGCTTCGCATGAAGAAATTGGATCGAAGTAACATGGTATGTAAGAAAGGGATCGGCGTATGTTGGAGAAGAAGAAGGTGTCATCACAGCTCAGACCGAGTCAAGATTTCAACTAAAATATCATAAGGACTAGAGTTCCGTGCATCCAATAATCTTGATATTTGAAGCACCAACAATATAAACTGTAGGAAAGCCACCATGAGGATCGCTAGCCCAAAATCAACTCATCGATGGGTCGGTACCGACCCCTATCTTTGAGAGTTAGGCTTAGCCCTTCCTATGGTGGGCCCGTAGGGCTAAGGGGGTCCAGATACCAATGTTTTAGTCATATTGGAGGCTTCCTTCATCTATAAATACGTGCACAGGAGGCCATTTCGAGGGACTTTTGACTTACAAGTGAAACTCTACCATTATTGTAACCAATCTCTTTTTATTCTTCCTTGATCTCTTGCTATTTTTACTGACTGTATTCGTAATCAAGTGAATTGTGAAGTAATAAAGCAAGTGTTCAAAGTGGACGTAGGCAATCAACGCCGAACCACTATAAATCTTGTTGTTTTTGCATTCTACTACAGTTTTCTTAATATCAAGCGTATTTCCTCTATTTTCATATTGTTTCTTCATTTATTTCTCTACTTAAACCTATCCCTTGGGTGTTTCTGTTTAATTTGGTTGTGAACAAGGTCGATAAGAAGAGGGTGGGCCTCTAATCGCACCTTCTAGTAAGATCGAATACCGATTAAGCTGTTGAATCCTGCCAACTTGAAGAAGCATTCTCTCCTTCCTTCTGGTCAAAGGACTATTGGGCAACCTCCTTTGATCCAACATACGTCAAAAAGAAAATGTTTCCTTTCCCTAGAAGATTTCTCTCCTATGTCTCATATCTGCTTTGACCATTCCGGTACTATAAATACGCAACACTTTTTTCCTATTTTTGCGTTGTTTTCCAAATAACTCTACTTACTTATAATTTGTTTGAACTCTCTTCAGTTGCTCTTCAGGTTGAAAAAACTGCTAGTGGTCTGGCTCCTCCTCTTAAGACTTCACTTGTTCCATTCATTGCTTAATCTCTTGCTAAGGCTAAGATGGCAGTTAAGAGAAATTTGAAGGAATCAACCATGGTGGAGCAACCCCTGAACGTAACTAAAGTAGTCAATGTTCCTAATTCTGAGAAGGAGGGTCTCTATCTCTTGACAAAACTTCGAAGGTCCGAATGTTGAAGCTCCTCGGAATAAATCCAAAAAGAATCCTATTGCAATCGATCTTCTCTCTCGCATCACTATTTCAAACTCTCCAGGTGCACTCAAGTAGGCGCAAAAAGTTTTAGAGATGTCTTATCTTAAACTCTACATCCATTGCCTTCATCCACCCGCCTTCCTTCATTTCTCACTTGGCAGGTCACTATCGTTCTCTGAAAGAACAGAAACTCTTGGTAAGTTTCTTTTTACTTGACTTTACCATTGCTATTCTTCTCTAAATTTATGATTTGTGTTGTATTTCTTCTTTTAGATTTCCAAAAGATAGTTATGTTTGCATGAGTATGATCTCAGTTTTGCCGAATCCTCTAAGCTTCAGGAGGAAATTTCAGCCTTAAAGAACAAAGTCTCTTCCATGTCCACTCAAAAAGACAAAGCTACATCTGAGCTATAGCGATTGAGAGCTTCTCTTAGCCATTCAGAATCCACTATCCTGGGAGAAAGGAAGGCCCGCTAACTCCTCACTGATGAAAACTTGGAAATGCAACTAATCATAAAAGAATCCGACAAGGAGAAGGTCCTAATTGCCCTGAGCTCGGTTTTCCCTTGCTCAACTCCCACCTTGTTGATAGAGTTATAGGCAAGATTAATCATATGAGGTAGTGAATCTTGGCTACAGAATAGGAGGAAATTAATACCTCTAAGATTTTTTCTTTTACAGTCCCTTATTTTGAAGTCGAATTTGACCCAGAAGAAGAAGGGAAGAAAGTTAAAGCTGCCGAAGAAGAGGGGCGTAATGGTGATGATGACGACAATGACGACAATGATGATGATGATGATAACAATAATAATGATGACCAAGATTCAGGAGGCGACAAAGGGGGCCAACTGAAATTTCTGAAAAAGATGAAGATGATGATACTAGAGCTTTTGAAAAGATTCATCTCCTCACAAAGGAATCTCGCCTAAATCTGTCATGTCCTCTGCTCCTCGAGAAGAAGAGCCTGCTTTTATTGATGTTGAAGCCCCAAGGGAGAAAGAACAAGCTTGCCAAGCATCAGTCCCAATATCTCAAGTATGGGATTCCCTATTTAATCATCTTTCACACTGAAGATAATAATAGCATAAATCATACATTTTAAATAGATAGTTTATATAGGGAGTTAGACAAGCTACTAAGGGAGCACAATGTACTTTCTGATAAATATCATAGGCTTAATAGAAATGCAGCAGTGCTAGCATCTTTTAATCATCAAGAAGCTACCTATCGGCTAAGGAGAGCACGCCCTTGCTATGACGCTCTCTTGAAGGAGAACTAGGAGCTAATTATCTTATTATGGAAGTTGACTAAAGAGAGGGATAATTTAGTTAGTTTCTTTTCTAAGGCCTATTGTAGACACCCAATTGTCGACTTTTCATATTTAGGTGAATTTAGTGGGAGTCTACCTAGGCACTTACATAGATATGGACGAATT
Source organism: Allium fistulosum (assembly GCA_030737815.1). Taxonomy (NCBI): domain Eukaryota; kingdom Viridiplantae; phylum Streptophyta; class Magnoliopsida; order Asparagales; family Amaryllidaceae; genus Allium; species Allium fistulosum. Next base: position 649,128,084 of record CM060905.1, on the reverse strand, counting down.
CAGACAGACAAGCATCTTGGATCTTGTTGGAATTTACCATGAGTCGGATCCATTCCCCAAGATCTACCTCCTGAAATACTTAAGTATTATAATGATAAATTTGTCCCTAAATTATTTACGAAGTCAATCTTGTATGAACCAGAGGACTGATTGTAAACATGTAATAATATATCGATTCATAAATATTTGTTTTAGTCTTGCTTTTTATGCTTAGCCATATTTTTATTTTATTATCACAAAGTGACCGTTCCTCTTGCCATCTTCTTTCTAGAGACTATTTAAATCAATATGTTAAATTGAGAAGATTTTATCTTGAAAAGACATCAATCCTAAAATCCTCAAAATTAGCAAGATACCATTTTCTTATAGATTTACAAAACCTTTATATGGAAATCCTCATCTTCATTTTTATTTCCTCGATGATGAAAAAGAGAAGCTACTCAAAGAAATTGGGACATTCCATACTAAATTAATTTGTAGCCATTTGATAGTCCTCTAGCAGGAGAGTGGGGCTATTCCAAATATCGCTTGGTGATCACTCCAAAGGGACTAAATATTCCTTTTGACTCTACAATTATTCTTTTTGCAAATTCATAAAATAAAGTTAGGGACACTTTTTCCTATTAGAAACCAATGTCCATTATATCTTTTAATTTCGTTGTTACTTGAGTTGTAATCTTTTATCGTATTAATAAAGAGATTTATCATTTTGGTTTTGACTTCATTTTTTTTTCTATTTAATTAAGAGTTACAGTAATCAGCAGCTCCTCTCTCACTCGATTCAACGTCATGCTTTAACAATTTTAGAAATAAGCTGCTAACAGAACTTGAAAGGAGTAAACTACTCGAAGATACCTTACTCGCCCGCTTTCATGGCAATGCCGAAGCCTTAAGATGGCACAAAAGATACTTACGTCAGAATATTATTAGCAATCATAAAGATAAAATTGCCAATTTAGAGGATGATGTCAAAAGTAAAGATGAATGATTTCTGCACTGAAGCGATAAGTTAAGTTGAATCCTTCAATCGATTTCGACCACAAGATGTCAAACTTCTCCAACACATAGGTGATCTAGAGCTGAAATTGAAGGACAACCAAGCTAAGTGTGAGCCGTTAGATATATTATGGGGAATAACATTCCGAGTGTTGATTTACCAACTCCTTGTGCTACTCCTTCTAGCACCAAATCCACAAGGTCGACTTCCCTTGTTGTTCGGAAATTCCATACGATGACCAATCCCCCTCCTGGCTTAGACGAGAGGGTAGTTAGGGAATTGTATAGGAAGGTTAAATGTGTAATAGCTAAGTACTTTGATGAAAAAAAATTAGTGAAATATTCACAAAGCATAAATGGTTATGCCTCCATAATTCAGGAACTTGAACATGGCAATTACTTCCTTCAAAAGTGCATCGTGGAATTTGAAAGGGAAAATAAAACTCTTAGGGGCATAAATAGAGCTTTTAATCAAGCTTTGAAGACTAATAATGATGCAATTGACGAGACAGATAAGATAAGGAAGAAAGAAAAGAAACTCAAAGACAACCTCTGCATCGCAATCCATCACATAGTTGGTCCTTCAATTGCTTAGAATCTGAACAAGGATACTTAAGATTTATTATATATTTGTATTCATAAATTGTATATACATGTTCTGTATATTTGTAAATAGTTTCAAAAGTTACATAAATCATATAACCGTTGTACATATCACCTGATTTGTGATACTTTCTTGTAGTGTTATTTATGAAATGCTTGTTCGATAGCCCATACTATAATTTCTATATCAGTTGGATCTTTCATTCTTTTTTGCTATTTTGATTCCCCTAAAATGTAAGAAGCAAACAACATTACCATTGTTAGCTTGAAACTGATATATATGTCTATGCATATCATTTGCGAGAATTAACAATTCATCATGTTAATCGCACGAAAAGAAGTTTATATCTAATATTTAAATCCAATCTTTGGTCATGATGAGAAAATATTAATAATTTAACTTTAACCATTTTTCTAGAATATCGTAAGTCTAGTGGTGGAAAATCTTATCTTGTAGCAGGGGTATAAATATTAGAGAATCTTCCTCTAGAGTCGGTTAATAAAGAGCTAAATAAGAGTAAATCTAAAAATCATTATCTGAATATTTTGTAGTAGAAATCCAATTACACATTCTTGAGTATTAATGAAATTTGAACACTTAGAAATTTAAAACCCAGATTCGAGTATTAAGAGGAACTCATAATAACGATCTTTGTAAGGAAAAATCTTTGACCCGGATTTGGGCATTAGTGGTGGGTAATTAGAAATCCACAATAGGAATATCGATCCAAGATTAAGGCATTAATAAGTTGTAGTTTTCGAAATCCAGATTCGGGTATGATAAAGATGGTAAGTGATTGATAAAGACCTAAACCCCTGATTTTGGTTTTAATAGATGAAATTCAGAAATGAGAGACCCGAAACACAGATTCAGGTATTAACTGAAGGAGTTCTACTTTACTCCATTGATTTTGTCTTTTTTTACATCTATGAACCCTTTAGATCTTGTTCGTAGATCGGTTGCCTCTTGAGCTTGGACATCTTGGTCCATAATCTAATATGTCATTTCTCAGGCTTGGGCATCTTCATTTATTATTTGATGAGCCACTTCTTGGGCTTGTACATCTTAGTCCATTATTTGATGAGCCTCTTCTTGGGCCTGGACATCTATGTATTAGTCCATTTTATGATGAGCCTCTTCTTGGGCCTGTACGTCTTTGTCCATTGTTTAATGAGCCTCTTCTTAGGCTTAGACATCTTAGTTCATTATTTGATGAGCTTCTTCTTGGGCTTGGCCTTCTTAGTTCATTATTTGATGAGCCTCTTCTTGGGCTTGGACATCTTAGTCCATTATGTTTGGTGCTCTTGGTTAGCCTCATCTTAGAGGCTAGAACCAAGGACTTACCCAACCTCCCTCTATGAGGTCCTTTGACCTGGGCAGAGGTGGAGCGTAGGGCTTGTCCAGTGCTTTAACCTGGCCATAATGTGGCGCACGGATAAAGGCTCATTTCGATCTCCCTCCAGGAGCTGCCCTGCCCTGGCCATAGCGTGGCATAGGCATCCGCTTGTTCGGTACTTTACCTTGGCCATAACATGGAATGGATAAAAGTTTACTCCGTCCTCTCTCTAGTAGGTGCCTTGACCTGACCAGAGGCACTGTCAAGGGCTTGTTCGATGCTTTAACCTTGTCATAGCATGGCGCGGTTAAAGTCTTTCTCCGCTCTCCCTGTAGGAGATGCTCTATGCTGGCTTACTCGACGTAGACAGAGGCTTTTTACCTTCTTAAGTAATGTCCAGATGCAAGGAGTATTTCACTCCCAACTATGTAGATCTTTCTTAGAAAAGTAATTCTTTATTGAGTTTTCTCATGTTCTCTTTACAAATTCATTAATCTTTCCTTAATAGAAAAAATTGATTATCATCCCCTCTAGGGCTCTTCAATGGTGGGTTTCATGTTCGTTCATCAAGTGATAATGACAGTTGAATTCCACTAGATTTCTTTCATGTTTTGGCTTCTTTTTCTATAATGGCCAATAATTAAGCTCATCCTTGGTTAACAAGTAGACATTCTTTATGGATGTTGTTAAGTTGCATTCTTTAGGAAGCCTAGACTTGAAACTTGTTTCTTGGGGATGGCTTATTGATTTAATATTTCTTGGCCTTATAGTTTCACATTCTTCAATCGCTTTTCTTTTCGCCACCATTTATGTTGGAAGTGTTCTTGTTGTAGTTTGTTTCCATTTATGTGCTAAGGCATTATAGTTGGCCATTATCTCCTCTTCAAAGACTGTGCCTTTGGAATAATGTTGAATAGTTCTCTTTATTTAACTGAACAAATTGTCACTTCCATTTTTCCTTTTTTCTAAGGAAAAATAGTGTTGGGATCAATATGAAACGGGTTCAAGCTCCATTTCTCTAGATTATATAATTCTGCTTTATCTTTGTTTATAATTCTAAGGGCTTCTAATCTTTGCCTTTGCTCTTCATATTGATTGGAATCCTTGATGGTTCTTGGGGAGAATCCAATCGCATGTGATTCGAAAGATCCTTGCTCTGATCTTTTGATTCTTCTAGCCAAGATGATGTTAGACTAAAGTAGATAAGCTTGAGATAGGGTTAAGTTGGCTTAGAGACAAGTGGTGTTGGGTGTTCAACCAAGTCGGAGGTTCAAGCCCTCCTTCTAGCACCAAAATTTTAACAAGAAAAAATGTCAACATCCTGATATTGAATAAAAAGATATGGTTAATTCACTTTTGGATTCCTTCAGGAAAGTGGAGGTAAGAAGATCATGCATGCTCTCTTTGGCTTTCCTTTCGAATAGATTATTGTAGTGAAAACTTTTTAAAATATACCTTTCGATCCAATGAATGGTTAGTTTCTTTACTTAATAGCCTTATGGGCTTGTTGAGATCATATGGTTATCCCTTCGAAAGCCTTCTTTAAGAAGTGGTTGCAAAACTCAGAAGGATAACTCTAAGGATTCAAAATTAATACTTGATTTAGTGGGTTTTGACCCTGATGAAAGCTTGATTATTTAGTGGTTAAGACTTGGGTCTGAGATCTGGGACTAAGGTTTCGACCCTGTCGAAAGTTGTGACCTTAAGTGTCTTGGGTTTGGTTTGGGAATCTGATGTCATAGTGCATTGGTATAAGGTTTCGACCTTGTCGAAAGTAGAAGTCTTAAGAAAGGTGTCCAGGATTCTATAGCTAATACTAATTGAGAATGTAAGGGCTTTATCCCAGTCGAAAGAGACCTTTCGATATGGTCGATACCTTTCTCAGCTCAAAAAAGATTTTGTTGCATATTCTCCCAAACTCAATTTACAAATTAGGGTTTTATAGCTTTTAGAATTAAAAAAAGAAGAAGTTTAGAATGACCTAGTTTCTAATACCCCATACTTTTGATAATATTATTTTGGATATTTAATTTGATAAACTGAATAAAATAATGCATTGGTTAGGGGATTAAGATTTGACTTTATTAATGTGGTAGGCGTGCCATTTCACAATGATCTAAAAGGGCGTTTAAAAATGAATTATAGGAAGGGTAAAGTGGGAAAGGCCATTCCTATGTCTTTTATCCCTTAGCCATGTATTGTAATACACATTCATTTAAGTTCAAAATTTTTATAAATGAAAGCCGACCACCATTAACAAGGAAAATTGAAGAAGATAAAAGATAGGCTAGGAAGAAGATTAAGCAAATCAAATCTATTCATATCTCAATCTCATTAATCTCAAAGGATAAGGTGAATAATGTTTACATCTCTATTTTGAATTGATTTCGATATTAAGAAAGTTCCGAATTGATTTGCAATTTATTACAAAGTTTTTGAATGATGGAATGTTTGTATATACTTGTTGATGATTTACAGATGTTAATATTGATTTTATGACATGTTTTAATTAAAAACCCCTTTAAGTGACAACTTTATGCCCTGCGAATTTTAGTATAAATCAGAAATAATATTTTGGAGATGAGTTTCAATTTTCATAAATTTTGGAATCAATGTGGATTTTATATGAAATTTCTGGTAAAGAAAAAGATATTTTGGGTTATAAATTATTTACGGGTAAATAATAAATGGTATGGGTCTGAAATTTTTATATGTTATAAAACATATTAAAAGAGATTTTCCATAACTTTTCTAGATTTTTCCCAAGTCTTTTGATGGGTATATAATTTTTTTAAAGGTATGGGACTTAACTGTTTTATATATTTTAAAAGGAGAAAAGGGCTTTTTGTAAATATTTGGAATTGTTATTTTTGGAAAATGGCAGCACTTTTGAAAAAGTAATATAGAAACCAATCAAATTTAGACAAACAGGGCAGGTTTGGTACAAAAGAATAGTTTAAAAAGTATAAATAAATAGCTTATTCACTGTGTCGTCCCTTTGTCACCAAGTTCCATCTCCATACTATCGCCTCCGACATAGTCGAAATCAATGCATATGGTATCAGACAACTGGTACATAATGAATTGGATATGGACGAAAGGTATAGGGTCGAAACCATAGGGTTCCAAAAGGGTTGAAGATTTGTTTTACTTTAAAGGAAAATACGCCCACTTGCTTTCGACTAAGATGCTTTTAACATGGTTGGATTTCGACCAGGTCAAATCATTTAAAAGGAAATGTTTTCAATTGGGTTGCATCTTTGTTTTTAAGTTAATGCTTTTGACTTAGTGGAAACACCTATCTATCGCATTTTTACCTTTCGACCCAGTGGGTTTCGAAGGGGCTATTTTTTTAGAATTCTGCCCATTTCTCAAATGCTTTCAAAAGGGATGGTTTAGACGCTGTCACTTCTTTACATAGGAAATGCTTTCGAAAGAATGGATTTCGACTTAAATGGTTTTATGGCCCTTTTGTTAAATTGATGTATAACCAAAATTGGTTTCAAAAGTGATGATTTAAATAATTTCAAAAGGAAGTGCTTTCAACTTTAATGGGTTTATGATCCTTTTGCTTTACTTGAAGGCATAATCCAAATGGAAACGTTTTTCAAAGGGTTTCAAAGGAGTAAACATTGAAAGGTTTCCGCACATTTTAGCATTAAACCCAATTGCTTTCGAAAGGTTTAGATTTAATGCTTTCCAAAAGGTTTTGAAAAAGGTTTCAAAGGTGTGGTTTTTCGAAGGTTTCGAAGGAGTCGAAAGGTATAGTTTTTTGATGGTTTCGAATGGTTTCGAAAGGAAAGGTTTTCCAAGGGTTTCGAAAGGCAATGTTTAAAGATTTTAAAATAAAGATGTCTAAGGTTTTTACAGCTTTCGAAGGGAAGATTTCCAAAGGTTTCGAAAGGGTTTTGAGAACGGTTTCGAGAGGAATGGTTTGGTCTTTTGGCTTAGAAAAAAGAAAGGGTTTTATTTGGTTTCGAAAGGGGTACTTTTAATTGTTTTGGAAGAGGGACTTTCAAAAGTTAAGTGTTTTCATCAACTAAGATTTGAGTGAAGTATATATAACATGGCAAGGTAATTTTGAGTAAAGCATAAGAGATTATATATATTTTCCTTTTTTGAGTTTGATTTAAAGGTCTTAAATCATTTTGAAAGGGCTTTCAAGGAAAATTTTAGGAAGATATCCCTAGGTAAAATGACTCAGATACTAGATGAAACTAGTATAAGGTCGTACCCTGTACATCAACTATTAGCCCTAGCTAATTTAGTCCAAAATTCCAGTGTGTTAGGCGTTGTCATAGGTAAGACTAAAATTATGGATACATATGGAAAGGAATATATTTTTGTATACAGATAGGTTACTGATGAGCTTGCATAACCATTAGGATCAGGTGACCCTTGAAGGTGATAAGTTAAAGGCAGACCATCCAGAAGAGAAGTATTAAATAAATAGTTAAGGATTGACCGTCCAAAAGAAGTGGACTGTCTAACAAATGTTTGGTAAATTTTGATATTTTCTAGTAAGCACGAGTCAACCAAATGTTAAAAGTTAGCCAAAAAATACTTATGTGTTTGAACAAATAGTTCATTTATTACCTGATATATTAATGTTTGTTTACATAATGATGCTTTACAAATATTTTGACCAGTTTTCGTTCCAGGAAAAGAATTGCAAAAATTATGTTTTAAGAAACTGTTAGTAAGAGGAAACCCATTATGCTAAGCAGCGTGGTCTCACTTAGCATAAAATAATAGAGATGAATAATATTATTCACATCATGCTTTATGTCTGACTCGAAGTTTTTGTTTCTCCTTAAACTCTCTGGTGCTCAAAATTGATTTGAGTAGGCTAAGGGATAAGGTTTTTCAGGTTTTTGAGTTTTGGTGAATAAGCTTCTAAAGACGAGCAGGTGGCTGATGGATAGCTATTTTAGGAGTTCAGTTTATTTTTATTTTGATTCCACTGTGTATATTAAGTTAGCTATAACTATATTTTTCTGATCATCCAAGGGGACATCCTCATATGTCGCTCTTGGTGTATTACTGTAAGTTATATTTGATCAGTACCTAGGAAATAGTTAAGGGATTATATAACTTGGATACGATATTATTTTGAAATGTAATTAGCTAAATTCTATTTTTTGAGATTTGTGATTTTTTTCATATTCAAGTGATTCTGATATTATGGATACCATTAGCATTACCGTGTTTTGGCACCAAAAGTTAATATAGATGACTGTAGCATCTGTTGCACTTAGCTTTTGGCCTCTAGATACGGGATGTTACAACTGGGTATTAAAGCATAGGTTTATGAAAAACTTTGATTAAAAATGGTTTTGAAAACCTAATCCTAAAGAATTAGAGTAAGATTGGGGTATGGGATAATGCTATATTAACGTACTTGTATTTGCTATATATAAGTGTACACTTTATCTCTAGTCTCCTACCTTTGCTTAGGTTATCTTTTTATATCTCATAAGGTTTGAATACAGATATGGATGGTAGAAGAGGCAGACTAAACCCAGTAAGGGGAAGCACCAAAGGGAATGCCTGACCTAATGCTAGGAGAAACCAAGGTCAGGCACAGGCAGAGAATGTGGGTGCCAGAGTCCCATGGGTTGGAATGGAAGTTATGTACCACTTTTTCATGAACATGATGCAGGCGGGTGTTTCTGCCAAAATGATGGGAGGAGGAGTTTAGGAAGCTCTATTGCTAATGATTATGCTAAGTTGAGTGGGAACTACACTAAGCTTAGAGGGAAGCCTTTTATAGGGACCGAGGATGCTATTGAGGTTGAAAATTGGTTGTTGCATTGTGAGAGAATCTTTACAAAGTTGAGGCTCAATGATGAGCGGAAGAAGAGGTTGGCATCTAGGTAGCTACAAGGAGCTTAATTGTTTTGGTGGAACAGTGTGACTGTGGTAGTAGATGAGGAAACCATGACATGTGCAAAGTTTAAGAGGAGGTTCCAGGCTAGGTTCATGTTAGTTGTGGCAAAGTCTGTTTTAATTAGGAAGTTTGCTGAGTTGGAACAGAGAGAGATGATTGTTCTAGAGTATGCTAGTCGGTTTTAGGAGTTAGCCCGGTATGGGTATGCTGCTGTAGATACAGTGATGAAGAGGAATGATAAGTTCATCAGGGGAATGAAACCTGAGTTGGCCAGAGCTACTTTACCGCATATTAGAGATCCCTTTGATGTGTTTATGGAGATGGCTTTGAGACATGAAGAGATGCTTGTTTGTAAGGAGAAAGCTAAGGGGAAGGAGGTCCGGGTTGGGCAGGGCCAGAAGCGGAAGTTCTTCCACAAGAAGGGTGCTTAGAAGGGCAGAGCAGCCAAAAAAGGGAAGTCTGAGATTATCTATTTTAAGTGCGACAAGAAGGGGCATTTTTCCAATGAGTGTCATTCTAGGAAGGCTAAGGAGGTGATCGGGAAGAAGAACATTCGTTGCTTTGACTGCGATCAGGTTGGCCACTATAAGAACTGGTGCAAGGAGGCCGCTAAGGATGGCAAGGGCAAGGTTTGTGCGTTTGAACTTGCTGCTTCGAAGCCGATAGCTCAAGAGAAAGGAAAGACAGTTTTTGGAGGTACGCTTGATTCATGATATGTCTATTATATTTTTAGTTGATGCTGGTGCATCACATTCTTTTATATCTAGATGTTTGATAGATAAGCTTAAACTTGAACCCGCATATTTAGTTACTTCCTTACGGGTTGCGAATCCAATAAGAGGTTATGCAACTCTAGGGTTGAGATGTGACCAGTTAGAGTTTGACTTGTTAGGACATACTTTTGTTTGTAGTTTGCATGAGTTTGATTTATGGGATTCGAGATTATCCTTGTGATTGGTTGGTTAAGTGAGTACAGTGCTAGGATATTTTGCTAGGATAGGAAGATATCTCTTAGACACCTGGATTGTAGCGGCAAGATTGTTTACACAATATAAGGTATTGGCCGTGAGATGTATGCTTGGTTGGGTGTTACAGATTCAGATGATTACTGAGCCGAGTTTTTATGGTTAGACAGTTAGTAGATTTTTTGAGCCTGTAGTTGGATTGCTGCCGAAATGAGCCATTAAGTTTTGGATAGATTTTGTTTTGGAAGCATAACCAGTGTGTAGGCCATAGAGCAGAATGACCACTATTGAGATGAGGGAGTTGGAGTTGCATTTGGTGGATCTAAAAGGCAAGAGTTTTATCAGAATGAGTAGTTTTCCTTGGGGTACAACAGCTGTGTCTGCTAAGAAAACAGACAGATCATTGAGGCTATGTATCGATTATCGTAAGTTGAATGAGAGGACGATAAAGAACCGATATCCATTGCCCAGAATCGACGATTTGTTTGGCTAATTAAGTGGAGCCAAGGTATTTTCTCAATTAGATTTGGCAATAGGTTTCCATCAGCTTAGGGTAGCTGAGAATAGTATACCTTTGATGGCGTTTAAAACCAGGTATGGGTCATACGAATGGTTAGTTATGCTGTTCGGACTGACGAATGCGCCAGCTTTCTCTGTGGATTTAATGAATTGAGTTTTCCAAGAGCACTTGGATAGGTTCATATTGGTATTCATAGATAATATCTTAATATACTCTAGGGATGAAAGAGAGCATGAAGTTCATCTTAGGTTGGTGCTTGAGACGCTTGGGTAGCATCAGTTGAAGGCGAAGTTTTCAAAGTGTCATTTATGGAAGAAGGAAATGAAGTTTCTTGGTCATGTAGTCTCAGAGAAAGGGTTGTCAGTGGATCTAACTAACATCGAGGTAGTGGATAGTTGGAAGAGACCCGAGATACTAACCAAAATAAAGAGTTTCCTTAGGTTGGTTGGTTATTATCAAAAGTTCATTAAGAATTTTTTACGGATAGCAACATCGATGACCAAGCTAACAAGGAAGGATGTGAAGTTTGTATGGACCAATAAATGTGAGGAAGAATTCCAGAGTTTGAAACACTTATTGACCCATGCACCTGTATTGGTTGGTCCAGAGGGAAATCAAGATTTAGAGGTTTATACAGATGCATGTGGAATAGGATTAGGAGCTGTGCTGGTGCAGAGAGGTAAAGTGATTGCCTATGCTTCTAGATAGCATATACCGCATGAGGTTAGATATCCGACGCATGATTTGGAATTGGCTGCAGTTACTTTTGCTTTAAAGGCATGGAGACATTAATTTTAAGGAGAAAGGTTAGATTTATATACGATCATAAGTCGCTACGGTATTTGTTCACTCAAAAGGAGCTAGACATGAGACATCAAAGATGGCTAGAGTTTATTGCTGCTTATGATTATGGGATTGAGTACACACCTGGGAAAGGAAACAAGGTTGCAAATGCATTTAGTAAGAAACATTAGAATGCAATATTAGCGATGATTGTTGAGTGGAAAGATTTAGAAGCATTAGCAGATTATAGAGTGCAGCTGAGATTCGAGGCTGGGTCAAGTGGGGATACAGTTGTATTATCTTGTTTGGAAGTACGACTAGTGTTGATCGAACAGATTGCTTCTAAATAGATGGATAATCCAGTGGTAGCTGAATGGATCAGGAAGGCCTGAGTCAGCTAAAGGTTAAAAGTAAGCCAAATATTTGAAAAAATAGTTCATTTATTACTTGATATATTTATGTATGTTTACATAATGATGCGTACCAGATATTTTAACCACTTTTGGTTGTAAGAATTTTTTTTCAAAAGATATGTCTTAAAGAAATATTAGTGAGGGAAACTCGTTTTGCTAAGTGGCATGGTCTCACTTAACATAAAATAACTTAGATGATAGTATTATTCACACCAGGCTTTATGCCTGACTCGAAGTTTTTATTTCCCCTTAAACTCTTAGGTGCTTAAAATTGATTTGCGTAGGCTGAGGGTTAATGTTTTTCAGGCTTTTGAGTTTTGGCGAATAAGCTTCCGGAGATGAGCATGTGGCTGACAGATAGTTATTCTAGGAGTTCAGTTTATTTTTGTTTTGATTCTGCTGTGTATATTAAGTCAGTTATGACTATATTTCTCTAATCATCCAAAGGGGCATCGTCATATGTTGCTCTTAGCGTATTATTGTAAGTTATGTTTGATCAGTACCTAGGAAACGGTTTAGGATTATGTAACTTGGATATGATGTAATCTTGATATGTAATCAGCTAAATGTTGATTTTTGAAATTTGTGATATTGTTCATACTCAAGTGCTTCCGATAATACAGATACCATTAGCATTACCGTATTTTATCGCCAGAAGTTAATACTATAGATGACCATGGCATCTGCAGCGCTTAACTTTTGGCCTCTAGATTTGGCATGTTACACAGTTCAAATCCCCCAAACTAGAACCCTTGGGTCTTATTTATAGATGCAGGTCAGCATCTTTCAAGCCCAATTCTTTCGATCGGTTCAAAAGGTAGCTATCATATTGACACTAGTATGTTTCCGCCTTTGTCGAAAGGAATGGTTGCGCTTTTCTTCTCAATGTTGCTTTGTAAGAGCTTTTGACTCTATCGATAGTCTTTATTCAATGGTTTCGAAGTTGTTGAAATGCTGATGCTTTCAATGTTGTAAGTTGCTTCTCAGCTCTTGCCTGTGAGTTGATGCGGAACCTCCCTGGATAGCAATGGCTTCGACCGGTTCGAAAGGCTTAGTTTGGCTTTTGAAAGGGTTGCTTAGGCCAATACATGCTTTCTAGTGGTTTGAGTGAAGGAAAAACTTTTGGTTTTGAAAGGTTTGGTGCATATGTGAAGACTTGTCCTCCTTTTTCTTCAAAAGGTGTTCCTTTGACTCATTTGATAGGTCTTCATGCATATGGAATCATGTACTTTGAAAGGTATTCCTTTGATTCATTCGAATGCTCTTCATGCATATAGATTCATGTGCTTCAGAAGGCGTTCACTTAAGCGGAACGGTGCTTTCGACTCCTTCGAAAGGTTGAGAATCTTTGACTGTAGCATCCTGTCGACCCCTTTCGGAAGGTTTTGAAGCTTTTGGAATTTGGCTGTAGCATCCCTTCGACTCCTTCGAAAGGTCTAGCTAGATCCTTTTCCTCCCGTTCTTATTTGTTTCATGCTCAAACTGGTTTCAACTAGGTTAAAAGCAATTTTAGTAGTAACATTAAACTTTTAAACCCTATTTCTCAAATTAAACTAGGGATGTGGTTAATTTTTATTACTTTAGCTTTATCAAAGCAAGATTATGATATTTTTGGGTATGCAGCTGCTTTAATATTCCTATAAGATTCTATTTATTTACTGCCTATGTCAATTTGAACGAAAGGTAACATTTTAAGCAACTCGAAACCTTTAGCTCAACCAATATCCTTAGATCCATTGGACCTAACCCCTAATCATCAAAATGCAAGCTTTTGAAGAAGTCGAAACCTCATTATTTAATTCATATCCATCAGGCCAATCCTTAAATCATCTCAACTATTTCGAAAGAGGTTTTCGAGAGGATACTAAACCAATTTAACTATTGTTAAATGTGTAATAAAAATGGATACAGGTGTTTGGACTAAGTTCGAAGGTAGTATATGGAGTTTTGACTTAACCAGTTGAAAAATGTATAATAAAGAGAAGCAGGTGTTTCGACCGTGTTGAAAGGTTGAACAAGAAGTAGTTTTAACTATAATGACCAATTTGAAAGGTGGTTTTAAGGGAATAATAAGGCTTTAACTATCTGCATATGATCAAAAAGAGGTTTTGAAGGAGACATTCACACTTTAAACTCTGCTTTAGGGTGTTGAAAAATTTTCTTTTTAACATTTTTGATGCTAGAAGAATTGCTTGAACCTCCGATCTTGTTGAACCTCCTATTCCACTTTCCTCTAACCCAAATTCTATTCCAAGCTTACCTACTTTAGACTTTACGTCATCATGTTTAGGAAAATCATAAGGTCCAAACAAGGATTCTCGGAGCCATATCCAATTGGATTCTCCCAGAGAATAGTTAATAATTCTAAACTATATGAAGAACAAATGTTGAGATTAGAAGCTTTAAGGATATAAAGAAAAAGAAAGCCGAATCTTTTGATCCAGATAAATGGAGTTTAAATCATTTTTACATTGGCCCCATACCTATCTTTGCCTTAAGGGGAACAAAAAATGAAAGTGATATGACCAACTGAGGAATACAATTCAATTCTACACCTAAAGGAACTACCTTTAAAGAGGGAATGATGGCTAATTACAATGTCTTCGCACATAAACGGCATCAAGAAACAACTGGGACATTGCCTACATATGAACTTCAAAGGAATTTGAAAAGAAAACTTGTCATTGAGGGTGAAGCTTTTGAACCAAGTAATAAAAAAAATCTAGAAACCATCCTCAAAAGAAAAGCATCAAGTCGAGACTCCCTAAGGAATGCAATTTAACAACATCAATCGAGAACGTTTATTTGCTAACCAAGGAAGAGCTCAATTATTAGCCATCACAGAAGAAAAAACATAGAAATGAAAGGAAGCATGGAGGATCTTATTGTCACAACCACATGATGAAATGACATGAGACAAATCAATGTAGGGCACTAGAAGGAATGGTGATCAGTTTCTTCAAACAAGGTAAAATCAATGAATTTGTAAAATTATCTTAGTTGAATTCAATAAAGAACCACTTTACAGAGAAAAATCTACACGGTCGGGAGTAGAATTCTCCATGCACTTGGACATTACCTTAAACGGTCAAAGCCATTGTCCGCGTTGAGTTGACTAAGTCAAAGCGCCTCTTGGAGGGAGGTTAGAGTAAGCCTTTATCCATGACGCGCTATGGCCAGGTTAAAGCATTGATAAGCCCTTGATTGCGCCACGCTATGGGCAACTCAAGGCACCTCCTAGAGGGAGGATGGAGTAAGCTTTGGTCTTGCCATGCTATGGCCAGGTCTAGGCACCAAATAGGCCCTTGGTTGCGCCATGCTATAGCAAGGTCAAGACGCCTTTTAGAGGGAGGACGAAGTAAGCCCTTGGCCCTGCCACGCTATGGCCTGGCCAAGGCACCGAACAAGCCTTCAGTTCGTCCTATAAGGCCAGGCTAGAGCGCCTCCCGAAGGAAGGTTGGGTAAGTCCTTGGACCTGCTTGTGGATAAGCTAACCAAGCGCACTAGACAATAATGGACTAAGACGTTCGAGCACAAGAAGCAACATATCAAAGAACGGACTATGACGTCTGAGCCTAAGAAGCGACATATCAAACAATGGACTAAGGTCAGAGCCCTAGAAGCAGCAAATCAAACAACGACAACATACAAGGCCTAAAGGGAAAAACATGTCGAAAAGGTCAAAACCAAAGAAGCAGAACAGAACAAAAGGCTTAATAAGAATCTACGTCCTTTGACAAATTATCAAAGAAGAATTTCTAAACTTCACTTATTAATTTCTGAATTTTGGCCTCGAGTCTTCCATTATTAAGTTAGGGAGTGAATGGAATGACTCAACCACAAATCCGTTGAATGACTTCACTTTTCAATACCAAAATCTGAGTTTCAGATCCTTATTAATAATCTATGGTCTTCATCATATCCGTATATGGGTTTCAGGGCCATTGCTATTAATTCCCGAACCTCACTCATTAATGCCCTAATTTGGGCACTAGATTTTTATTATGAAGAATATCATTATGGATTTCTGGTTATCATCCACTAATACCCAAATTCGGGTTTCAAATATTTTAACTTTTAAATTTCATTTGTTAATATTCGAATATGGGTTCTAGAGCAATTAATATTAAGATTTCTTTGGATTCCTAATCTTCAATTAAGCTCGAGATCAATTTTACTGACGCCTAAATCAGGGCCATTGGATTTCTACTACAAACTTTCAAACAATGATTTTTGGACTTTTATTCCATGATTATTACTGACTTTTTGTTAGCTATCTCTAGAAGATGAATTTCTAAACTTCAATGATTGAATCCAGAATTGAATTTCTGGTTCACTATCATTGGATTTTCGGTATTATGTTAATATGGTTGAATTTGAATTCCCGACTTCTCTTGTCATTACCAAAGATAGGTTTTAAGATATCTAACCATATTCAATTATAGAATTACTTCTCAACTTATCATCGTACATTTACATAATAATCTGTTAACCTTCGCTAATATTGTGGACAAACTCCTATATAGATTTCAACTTAACGATAATGAATATTGTTTGCTATGTACTTTTCAAGGAAATGAGATCAATAAGGAAGACTGAAAGCGCCAACAAATAAAAAACCATAGTCAAAGTTATTAGGAAGCAGACTCAAAAACAACACTGTAAGAAAGGACTATGGACTAGGTGATATTTACATAATTTATAGAATTATTTACAAGTATACACCACAAATGTATGTTTTACAAGTGTTGAATGGTCTTATTTAGATTTTTAGTAATCAATGGGTCGATAATATGCTAAATCGCTATACAAATTATCTCTTTAAGCTTTTTTTTCCTTTTTACTTAGTTCATTAGCATCGTCGATGGAATTAATGCGAGCCTTCAAAACATGATTGAAAGATTTATTGGCACCTTTGAGGGTTTTGTTTTTCCCTTCTAAGTCTGCACTGTGTTTTCAAAGAAGTTATTTATCATGTTCAAGGTTTTTAATCCTGGATGCGTACTCATTTATCAGCTGAGAATGCCTAATTTTCTTTTGGTTGTCAAAATATTTTACCATTTCAAATTTGACCTTCCTGCACCATTCTCCCACTACTCTTTCATCTAAGCCAGTTGGAGGGTTAGTCGTAGCTGGAAATATTTGAGTAGCTAAAGATAAGGACCTCGTCGATTTCACAACGACCAAAGCAATCAGAGAAGTTAGTAAATTGATATTTTGGATGTTATCCCCAACGAGAAATTCCAGGGATTTCCACCGGGCTTGATTGTCTTTTAATTTTGTCTATAAATCACTTATCTATTGAAGAAGCTTAGACATATCTTGATCGAAGTGAATCATAGGGCTCGGTTTAACTTGATGCTGTAATTGAGAAATTATTCGTCTTTTTTCTTGATGTCTGCTTCAAGATTTGTAATCTGATCACTAAGATCCCTAATGATTGTGTTCTGAAGCAAAAAATTTCTATGCCATTCTAACGCTTTGAAGTTGCCCTACAGATGAGCGGGACAGAGGGTTTATAAGGAGGTTTTTCTTTTTAACATCTGCAATCAGCCAATCTCTGATGCTTGTAAAATGGGATAGGGAATCCATTGAGAGTGATAAGATGGCTATCTGTGAGCCCTATTTAAATAAAAAAATAAGTCAAAACTAAAATAATCAATCAATTTTATTACAACAAAATAGATTACAATTCAGGAAGAAATAACATAAAAGGTACAATATCATTGTTTCAATTAAACACCTGTTTTATTACACTTAAAGTAGAGAAACATCATTTTTGAATTTGTTTAAGGAATTAGCCGAAAGAGTAAAAGTTAAGTCAAAATGGGCATTAAAT
Source organism: Allium fistulosum (assembly GCA_030737815.1). Classification (NCBI taxonomy): domain Eukaryota; kingdom Viridiplantae; phylum Streptophyta; class Magnoliopsida; order Asparagales; family Amaryllidaceae; genus Allium; species Allium fistulosum. Next base: position 649,110,738 of record CM060905.1, on the reverse strand, counting down.
CCTACCGGGGTAATAACTGGAGTATATTTACTATAGTCCCATTCCCCGGAAGGAGGACTATCACGACCACATATTAATCTGGTATGATTTGTATGAACTTCCTTGAGAGGCCTCTGCAAGTCTCCACAAGTCTCTAAGAAAGCAGTATTTGGCTAATTTTGATGATTTCAAAAGTGAAGCCTTTTCTAGATAATGTCTTTTTAGATTAACATATTTGCTTAAATAAGAAGAGAAACAAGGCTTCCTAGGAGTGCTTAATCTTTGTCAACGTAATAAAATACAACTAAGTATAAAAGGAAGCAAGAATATTAATTTTACAAATCAATGTTATTGCATAATTATAAATGTTAATTTGGCTCATACAAAACTTACTTTTTGCGTAACTCAGAAATAAATTTATCTTTATAATATTTAGGCTTCTCGGGAGCTAGCTCGTGAGGGATTAGTTAGAATCGCGGCAAGTTCCAACAAGCCCCCGGATGTGGATCAAATCCAAATTCATCCAAATATCTCATATGTAAATGCCTAAGTAGACCACCACTAAAATCACCTAAGTATAAAAAATGTACAGTCGGATGTCTGCAATAGGCTTTGTATAGGAAGTTTACAAGGATGTCCCTCTCTTCTACCAACATCCAAAAGATTGTAATTAATTCTCGATTCTCTTCCAAAAGTTTATCATATCGAAGGAGTGCCCTCTTCTGCCTAGGGGTAGCTTCTTGATCTTTGAAAGACGAAAACACTATGGCACTTTTGTTAAGCCTATGATATTTGTTGGAGAATGTATTGTGTTCTTTTAATTGCTTATCTAACTCTCTATACAAGCTATTTATTTTTGCTTGTTTTCTTTTAAGATTCTTTTTACAAAGTTTGATGGATTTCGTCCTTATCTAAAAGAAAAGATGTCAACTACTATTATCTTGGAAGTGAAAGAAATTTATACAAGGAATCCCATACCTGAGAAACAGGAACTAAAGTTCGAGGGACCTGCATTTTCTCTCTTTATTCGTCAATATTGATGTTAGCAGTCTCTTCTTAAAGGTCAAAAGGCTAAGGAAGTTCAGATGGGCTGGTTACACGGTCATTCGAAGTGGGGTTGACATTTTCTGATGCATGGGGGATGTCATCGCCATCTTTTTCACGAACATCGATGTGACCACCTCCTTTACCACCTGAACCCTGACCTCTATCTTCGTTATCGTTATTATCATCATCATCATTATTATCACTATCACCGTCATCATTGTCTCCTTCTTTAGTGGCGACTTCATCTTCATCACCTTCTTCATCAGAATCAGAGTCTACTTCAATAGAAGGAACTTCAAAAGATAAGATTTTGGTAGCATCAATCTCTTCTCTCTCAGGAACTTCGTCTCCCTACTCCATTTCTTTAATTTTTTTCTTGAATCTACCGACTAGAGCAGGGTTAAGTGAAGGGAAGCTCAAGTCTGGGTGCTTTTAAATGTTATCGATGTAAGCAAGCATAAGGGCATCCTGTAACATCCCATATCCAAAGGCCAAATGAAAACGCTACAAATGCTACGGTCATCTATAGTATTAACTTCTGGTGATAAAATACGGTTATACTAATTGTATCCATGATATTAGAAGCACTTGAATATGAACAAATACATATTTCAAAAACAACATTTTATTGATTACATTTCAAAACAATGATTTCATATCCAGGTTACATAATCCCATTATGCTTACCTAGTTTTGATAAAATATAATTACAATAATATGCCAAGAGTGACAAATAATGGTGCCACCTTGGTTGATCAGAGAAATATAGTCATATATGACTTAACACACACAACGAAAAATATATACAATAACATGTAACTCCTAATTAGCAATCCATCAGCAACTTGCTCGTTTTTGAAAGCTTTATTCACCAAAACAACGAAAACTTGAAACACAACCCTAAGCCTACACAAATCAATTTTAAGCACCCAAGAGTTTAAGGGGAAATAAAAACTTCAAGTCAAACATAAAGCCTAGTGTGATTAATTCTGTTACATCTTAATTTACTGATTAAATTTCAACCGTTTTAATAACGTAATTAGTTGAAATTTTGCGAAATTTTAAACGATAAAATTTCGAAATAAAAATTTTATATTTGGAATACATCTAGTTAAACATAGCAACTGGTAAATTTTCGTCCAAAAATATGAAAGTTTATTTCGCGCGTAAATTCACTTCAATTTAATCAGTTAAAAAACGATGAAAATAAAATGTTTTCGAAACCTAAATATTTTTACATAGAAAAATTCTAAAACATCTTCTGAGCAAGATGTCAGTTTGTCATTTTTCCAAATTCGGACATCTTTGGCTCCGTCGATCTTATTTTTCAGCGTTTTTCTTGCATTTTCCGCTTGTAGAAAATTCGAATTTTATAATTCAGTCGTACCACCGATATCTATATACTGTTTGGATCGTCTCGTCGTGCTGATCTCCACAGTATACTCATTTGCTTGTTTCGACGTTCGACGGACGACGAAATCTGTAAAACTGTTCATCATATCGGTACGTTTCGAGCTTTTATCGGTGTGTCCATCCAAATTTCAAACTACAGCCACTGCCATTAATATTTATGCAAATTTAAGTTGTGACCTTTCCATTTCCATAGATTGCTTTTATTACTTCTGGTTCCACTTCCATTCTCTCTCCTCTCGTTCATTTATTTTGCATTGAAAAAGAGGACAGGGTAATGTTTGATATGTATTTTAAAACCAACGTGAGTTGCTTCCAATTCCCTTGCCCACTTGACATACAAGCAGTAGCCCTTGTATTCCCTTCCATTCCTTTGGTTACTTAGAAAGAAAATAATATAGCTGTAGCCAATTTATCTTCTTCTCCCCTACACGTATTCTCTTCCCTCTCGGCTTTCAAGTCCTTCCGCACCTCTATCAAACCCATGCCGTACATCACCCTGGCTCCGGCACGCAACGTTCATGAACCCCATCACAGACTGCTGTTTCTCCCGAGACCGGCCACGTCAGCACCTCCTTCCACATCATCCATTCCCCGCCGCTCCATTACATCGGCCTCCACCTTCATCACCGCCTTCACCGAGCCCACCAACAACAGCAGCTCTGACCGTGTTTGAACCTCACCGACCACCTTGAATGCCGCACCGTGCTCGCGCACAACCACCGCTCTCCTCCGCAACGACTAACGCCATCTCTTCATCACTCCACCCAGCCTCGAAGACTACCATACCCCATCGCAGCCACGCCAACAGCCTTCCACCTTCCCAAAACTTCGATCAAAACCCACGTTTTCCCTACTTAGCACCACAACCCGAGTCTCCCTTTCCTCCATCACTGTTTTGTTCACCGAACTCAAGCAGCCACAGCATCGCCATCTCGGCCTCCGCACTTGATCACGTCAGTGCGCCCTTCCTCCACACTTCAAGCATCACCGACTGACCCTCTTCCTAGACCTGCCTTCGTCTCGTGCCTTTTCCTTTTGCGTGCTCAGGTACAAGTATTTATGCATCATGTTGTTGATATACACAGTGTAAACAATTTTTAGAAAGTATGAATATGGGCATACAAGTTATGGGTAAATCTGTTTACAGAGCCTGCTATATAGTTATATTTGAATTTTATGTTAGGAAAAGATATAGGTTTAAGTTTAATATTGATTTGTTAAGGATGTATATATATGGTATAACAGTTATATGCGTTAGTTTTTCCTGTTGTTTATGTAAAAGCTGTTAGATGTTGTATTAGTAATATGTTTTAATAAGTATTTTAAAATTTGTAACTTGGACGTAGCTATGTATATATATTTATAGCGGATAAATTATATGCGCATGTGATAGAAACACATAAGCCAGCTTGTATATTGTAGGTCAAAGATGCGTCATAGTTATTATATACACTAGTTTATAATTTTGTTGTTTACATTATGTTCTAGCAGTTGTTTATAAAAGAGTCGTATTATGTATTTTGTTATTATAAACTTTTATATTAATTTATAAAGTTATATTAGTATAATTTGAAACAATGTATTTTGAGATAATGTATATATGTTTTAGAATATCATTTTATCCATATATTTAGCCGCATATTAAGCCCACTTATCCTATTTATCTTTCTCGATCCAACTCTGATTTGACTTCCTCTTTATAAATCAGCTTTGTCATCAAAAGTGTACCAACCCTGTTTTTGCCTTGCTTGGATACGTGATTCAAATTTCAGTGTGCGTATCCGTGTCTCCTTCTACATTCTCTAGCCTCGAAAGGTGAGCACTCACTCACGATTAACGTTCTTTTATTTATTAAATCTGATTTCAATTGAAACGACAATTGAAATAGGCTGCTGTTAGTTGATTACACCGTTATATATGTTATTACCTGTATCAGTTCACCTGTGACATCTGACACCATTATCTGTTAATTATTTATGCGATGATAATACAGTTTGGCTGATAATTGATTGATTGTTGATGTTTCTATTGGACGTTAAATTGTTGATGTTAAAATGATTAACAGTATGAAATTGAACTTGATATAGGAAAATTAAATGTTAAATTTGATTAACTGACATTTGTATAGTATGACCCCTTTAAATGTTAAATAAATTGACACGTAGAATAGTGTTAACTATACCTTGAACCATTGAATTGTATGTTGTTTAAACTGATGATATATGTAATCGTAATAGATGACAAGTGAAAACCGTAATGTAATAATCTTTAATCTGCATGAAATGATAGTGTAGATTCTAGAAATAATTATATTAATTCGTACAAATAACAATGCGAATTAATACGGTTATTTCGGGATTATTTAAATTGATTATTGGATTGATATTGATTGATGTTATTGCTTGTTTATTTACTTTGACACCATCCCAGTTATCACACTGCAAGTTCCCTTTATGCTTTGATTTTTTGAATTGACTTGGAATCGGGTTGAAATGATAAATACCCAATATTGAATTTTGACCTAGGATAGAAAATTAAATAAAAACCGATTGGTCAATAATTTGATTTAAAAATAAAATGAAGATTTTATTTGAATAAATAATATGGTTTTGAAATGAAGTTGAAATTGGAATTTTTATGAAAAGAAAATGTTAATATATAATAATCTGAAACAAATATTAACAAATGTAATTGATGAAAGAATGTTGTTAAATTTGAGAAATGATTGAATTAACTTTGAAATGATTTAATAATGAAGTTTAAAATTATAATTAAGTTTGAAATTAATAAACTTTGAAATGATTTAATAATTAAGTTTGAAATTAAAATCAAGTTTGAAATTATTAAACTTTGAAATTATTTAATAATTAAGTTTTGAATTATTTAATAATTAAATAAGATTGAATTATTTAATGATTAAATTGAATTGAATTCTTTAATAAGTAAAAATTGAACTTTTGAATAAGTGAATTTTTGTTCCGTAAATAATTGAAATTGAATTTCTTTATTAAGTAAGTTTTTGGAAAATTATTTAAGTAAGTAAATAAGCGAAATTGAATTTCTTTAATAAGAAATAAATTGTGATTTATTGAAATTAATATAAGACTTGAAATTTAAACAATTTGGTTTGACGAATTTAGTTTAATTCAAAATTGTAAAGTTTGATTTAATGAAGTTGAACTTAAGAATTGATTTAATGAATTGGAAATTTAATAGAAATTGTTTTGAATGATAAAGTAACTTAACGAATATTGAGTGAAATTGATAAATGAGTTTAAATTGATTTGAATGTTAAATTAAATTTATTTAAAATGATTTGGAATGAAACTTATTTACGAATTTGAATCAATATTTGAATGGTTTTAAATAGATATTGAATTTGAATTATAAGATTTTGAAATGATAATTTGGAAGTTTTGAAACGTAAATTATCGGAAATTGGTTTTGAAAGACAAATGAAATGTTGATTTACGAATTCTATTTGAAATTGAAATTGATTTGGTTTTGAAATATATAAACGACCAATCGGTGTAATAATTACGAAAGTTATTAAAGAGACCGGAATTCGGTTATGGGTATACTCTCTATCTAAACCGAAAACCACTTTAATAACTATACGCGGAGTGATGATCCAGAATGAAGTGGTTGGAATGATGTACGTGATGACTGAAGAAAGTGAACGATAATGGATAGCCTTGACACTTGTGTCAAATTGGAAATGACTAAAACAGGAGCTGTGCCGGGCCAATGGAGGATTGATACCTCAAGTGGACACACTTCTTCGAACTACTTATACTTATTGTCGATTGGTGCACCCTTGATTTTGGGAGTGTTGTCTCACGGTGTTGCGGGCGCTGCGGCGTTGCGTTCTCACCAGCCCGGATCAGGCGAACGGTAGTATCACTACCTTGGGTATAGCCTCATGTGCCTTGTCATACTTGTATTCCATTTATGCGCGACCACTACGATTTTGATTTGTACCTTGAGTATATGGATTGCCCTCTGGTGACTTCCGGTTTTGGGGAAACTACGGTCTTGTATATGCTTGTGGGAATAAAAATGTGTTAAGGGTGGAATGGGCCATGACTTAACGCTATTTTGATATCTTTATATTACTGATAGACATTATCTACTTATCGTACACTACTACATAGTAGATAGTTTAACGGATCCTTAAAGGATGGTTATTCCAACATCCTTTGAGTTACTTGTATTTCAATTGCTATTTCACTTGAGTTGGATTTATTAATATAAGAATGTTAATCCTGACTCGAGTGTCTTGTGTTTTGCTTTACGCTCGGGTCAGACTGAGTAGTTCAGCTTTCGAGACTCACCGTTGAAGTTGGAGCTTCGCTTGGAGATCCAGCTATCTATCCAGCTTTCAGATATTCGATGATTCCAGTGATGTATTCTGATTTGTATCTGTTACTCTTCCGTTGTATCTGATTTAACTCTGATGTATCGTATTACTCTTCTGTTGCAAACTCTGATGTATTTTATATATTCATATAGTAGCTTCATGAACTACTATCTCTTTTATTTCCGCTGCACTTATTACTCTGTGTCTGTGATCTGTGATTATTTTATTTACTATATATGTTCAGTTTTGCCAAATTTAAATTAACAACGCGGTATTTTGAGCAATTCAACTCCGGCATGAGTGTCTACCTATACACTTATAATGGATGCGAATGGTCCAAAATATCGGGTCGTTACAGTTGGTATCAGAGCTTTGGTAGCTCTAGGCAAAACTCAACATGTAAGGGTAAATGTATTTACAGAATCACTTTCATTTCGAGTTTCAATCTCTTCCGTTTTGTTTCGATTCCTTTGAATTTTGGAACGTTCCCTACGGTTCCAAATTTCATTCGTGTCCCTCACTATTCGTCTTCTTTCAAATTCCGGAGTACCTCGTAACTCCACTTCAAATGACCTTTACGATGAATCGGTGGTCTCGCCAATCTTCAAATTATTTGTTAAAAGAGTGAAAACTCCTTCACAATAACATCGATTTACCGGAGATTTCTATATCCTCGGTTTACAATGCTATCTATTACTTGCTATACCTGAATTCCATCTCTTGAGATCGAGTGTTGATTTACCTCGAAATTCAGCACCGATCTAATTCTTGAAGTTACGGACGACCCAGTTAAGGTTGCCCGTAAATTAAATAAGTTTATCCACCTCCCGATTCTGTTATTGAATCATCTTATCTTTTCTTTTGAATTTGTCTTCGAATCAGAATTCTCTTTGATCTGAGTCCACCACATTTGAATCTCTATCCTTGCTTTGAATCCATTCTTGTATCATCAAGCGAGGAAGTGTATTTGTAAATCTATATAAAAATGTTTTATATATTGTGTTGTTTGAGTTGCTAATGTTGATTTGGGTTTTCGATCGATTCGTCTGATCAACGCTATCGATAGGATTTCCAAAACACTTGAGCAGAGCAAACGGACACAATATTGTTTTCAAATTTGTTTGATTATATTGTAAAAACATAAGGAAAATTTTCTGGAATTTAGAGGTTAATTAAATTGGTTGTTTGAAATGATAATATTTGATTTTCATTTATCATTCTAAATGAATTTATAATTATGGTTTATAAATTGATTGGGAATTTGAAATGAATTTAATTCAGAAATTTGAGAATTTAGTTTCCGGTGATTTGGAACTTTGGTTTTAAAATTTTAAAGTATTTTCGAATAGAAATCGTTTTCAAAGAATTTTAAAATGTTGAAATCAGTGCTCTTCTCTTTGTCGCTGGAAAATAATTTCGGTGATGGCGGCCGCATCATCGACATTCATTTTCGAGTTTCGAAGTGGAGATATTATTCTGTAGCTTTGCTACGGTTTTGTTTTGAGAAAAGAAAAAAAATATTTTGATTTGAATTTCGTCAGTATATTTGATTCACATATATACAGGAATCTTATTTTAAAATTTTTAATTTGATTTGATATAAATATACTATATATATCTCTAAATTGTTTAAAGTTAATCGGAAATCTAATTCTTAAATTTTGTTAAAGGATGATTTTAATTATAAATAAAACCAAAATTTGTAAAAATATTTAATCTTGAATAATTGAATTGGGAAAATTTTATTTGTATATTATTCAACTGCATTCTAATACAACTTACCTAAATCATTCAAAAGTTGAATATGTAATTGGATAATATATAAGATAAATTGAATTTATAAATAAAATTTGAGTGGTTATAATAAATGTTATACACTTAAATTTTAATTATAAAATGTTAATAGAGATAAATAGAATAATAAGATAATTGCAAAATAAATTTTGTTAGGGTTAATTAATAAAGTGAAATTTGATCAATATAGGAAAATACCTTGAATTTGAAAGCAATTAGTAAATATAAATTAATTTAAATCGAAACTTTTATGGTTTAAATTAATTTATATGGGTTAAATATATGAGATTAGATATATTAAGTAGAATAAATTTAACAATAATTTAGAATAAAGAAGAATTTAAAATTGTTGAAGAAAATATTATTATAATAAAAGACTATTCAAATTTATGGTTTTAGAAATTGTAAATTGAAGATAATTGGATAATAAGATAATGAATTTAGAAACAGTTGAGATTGATTTTAGTGAAATCAAATAGATTAAATCAATTATTGAATATCAATTAATTTAAATTTGAATTTGTATGGTTTAAATTAATTGTTATTTTTGTATTCCAAATCTGTTTTCTTTCTGGTTGTTTCTATTCTCCTACCTCGTTCCTTTTCGGGGACGAAAAGTTTTGAGTGGGGGAGAGTGTAACGACCCGTAAATTTCAACCGTTTTAATAACGTAATTAGTTGAAATTTTGCGAAATTTTAAACGATAAAATTTCGAAATAAAAATTTTATATTTGGAATACATCTAGTTAAACATAGCAACTGGTAAATTTTCGTCCAAAAATATGAAAGTTTATTTCGCGCGTAAATTCACTTCAATTTAATCAGTTAAAAAACGATGAAAATAAAATGTTTTCGAAACCTAAATATTTTTACATAGAAAAATTCTAAAACATCTTCTGAGCAAGATGTCAGTTTGTCATTTTTCCAAATTCGGACATCTTTGGCTCCGTCGATCTTATTTTTCAACGTTTTTCTTGCATTTTCCGCTTGTAGAAAATTCGAATTTTATAATTCAGTCGTACCACCGATATCTATATACTGTTTGGATCGTCTCGTCGTGCTGATCTCCACAGTATACTCATTTGCTTGTTTCGACGTTCGACGGACGACGGAATCTGTAAAACTGTTCATCATATCGGTACGTTTCGAGCTTTTATCGGTGTGTCCATCCAAATTTCAAACTACAGCCACTGCCATTAATATTTATGCAAATTTAAGTTGTGACCTTTCCATTTCCATAGATTGCTTTTATTACTTCTGGTTCCACTTCCATTCTCTCTCCTCTCGTTCATTTATTTTGCATTGAAAAAGAGGACAGGGTAATGTTTGATATGTATTTTAAAACCAACGTGAGTTGCTTCCAATTCCCTTGCCCACTTGACATACAAGCAGTAGCCCTTGTATTCCCTTCCATTCCTTTGGTTACTTAGAAAGAAAATAATATAGCTGTAGCCAATTTATCTTCTTCTCCCCTACACGTATTCTCTTCCCTCTCGGCTTTCAAGTCCTTCCGCACCTCTATCAAACCCATGCCGTACATCACCCTGGCTCCGGCACGCAACGTTCATGAACCCCATCACAGACTGCTGTTTCTCCCGAGACCGGCCACGTCAGCACCTCCTTCCACATCATCCATTCCCTGCCGCTCCATTACATCGGCCTCCACCTTCATCACCGCCTTCACCGAGCCCACCAACAACAGCAGCTCTGACCGTGTTTGAACCTCACCGACCACCTTGAATGCCGCACCGTGCTCGCGCACAACCACCGCTCTCCTCCGCAACGACTAACGCCATCTCTTCATCACTCCACCCAGCCTCGAAGACTACCATACCCCATCGCAGCCACGCCAACAGCCTTCCACCTTCCCAAAACTTCGATCAAAACCCACGTTTTCCCTACTTAGCACCACAACCCGAGTCTCCCTTTCCTCCATCACTGTTTTGTTCACCGAACTCAAGCAGCCACAGCATCGCCATCTCGGCCTCCGCACTTGATCACGTCAGTGCGCCCTTCCTCCACACTTCAAGCATCACCGACTGACCCTCTTCCTAGACCTGCCTTCGTCTCGTGCCTTTTCCTTTTGCGTGCTCAGGTACAAGTATTTATGCATCATGTTGTTGATATACACAGTGTAAACAATTTTTAGAAAGTATGAATATGGGCATACAAGTTATGGGTAAATCTGTTTACAGAGCCTGCTATATAGTTATATTTGAATTTTATGTTAGGAAAAGATATAGGTTTAAGTTTAATATTGATTTGTTAAGGATGTATATATATGGTATAACAGTTATATGCGTTAGTTTTTCCTGTTGTTTATGTAAAAGCTGTTAGATGTTGTATTAGTAATATGTTTTAATAAGTATTTTAAAATTTGTAACTTGGACGTAGCTATGTATATATATTTATAGCGGATAAATTATATGCGCATGTGATAGAAACACATAAGCCAGCTTGTATATTGTAGGTCAAAGATGCGTCATAGTTATTATATACACTAGTTTATAATTTTGTTGTTTACATTATGTTCTAGCAGTTGTTTATAAAAGAGTCGTATTATGTATTTTGTTATTATAAACTTTTATATTAATTTATAAAGTTATATTAGTATAATTTGAAACAATGTATTTTGAGATAATGTATATATGTTTTAGAATATCATTTTATCCATATATTTAGCCGCATATTAAGCCCACTTATCCTATTTATCTTTCTCGATCCAACTCTGATTTGACTTCCTCTTTATAAATCAGCTTTGTCATCAAAAGTGTACCAACCCTGTTTTTGCCTTGCTTGGATACGTGATTCAAATTTCAGTGTGCGTATCCGTGTCTCCTTCTACATTCTCTAGCCTCGAAAGGTGAGCACTCACTCACGATTAACGTTCTTTTATTTATTAAATCTGATTTCAATTGAAACGACAATTGAAATAGGCTGCTGTTAGTTGATTACACCGTTATATATGTTATTACCTGTATCAGTTCACCTGTGACATCTGACACCATTATCTGTTAATTATTTATGCGATGATAATACAGTTTGGCTGATAATTGATTGATTGTTGATGTTTCTATTGGACGTTAAATTGTTGATGTTAAAATGATTAACAGTATGAAATTGAACTTGATATAGGAAAATTAAATGTTAAATTTGATTAACTGACATTTGTATAGTATGACCCCTTTAAATGTTAAATAAATTGACACGTAGAATAGTGTTAACTATACCTTGAACCATTGAATTGTATGTTGTTTAAACTGATGATATATGTAATCGTAATAGATGACAAGTGAAAACCGTAATGTAATAATCTTTAATCTGCATGAAATGATAGTGTAGATTCTAGAAATAATTATATTAATTCGTACAAATAACAATGCGAATTAATACGGTTATTTCGGGATTATTTAAATTGATTATTGGATTGATATTGATTGATGTTATTGCTTGTTTATTTACTTTGACACCATCCCAGTTATCACACTGCAAGTTCCCTTTATGCTTTGATTTTTTGAATTGACTTGGAATCGGGTTGAAATGATAAATACCCAATATTGAATTTTGACCTAGGATAGAAAATTAAATAAAAACCGATTGGTCAATAATTTGATTTAAAAATAAAATGAAGATTTTATTTGAATAAATAATATGGTTTTGAAATGAAGTTGAAATTGGAATTTTTATGAAAAGAAAATGTTAATATATAATAATCTGAAACAAATATTAACAAATGTAATTGATGAAAGAATGTTGTTAAATTTGAGAAATGATTGAATTAACTTTGAAATGATTTAATAATGAAGTTTAAAATTATAATTAAGTTTGAAATTAATAAACTTTGAAATGATTTAATAATTAAGTTTGAAATTAAAATCAAGTTTGAAATTATTAAACTTTGAAATTATTTAATAATTAAGTTTTGAATTATTTAATAATTAAATAAGATTGAATTATTTAATGATTAAATTGAATTGAATTCTTTAATAAGTAAAAATTGAACTTTTGAATAAGTGAATTTTTGTTCCGTAAATAATTGAAATTGAATTTCTTTATTAAGTAAGTTTTTGGAAAATTATTTAAGTAAGTAAATAAGCGAAATTGAATTTCTTTAATAAGAAATAAATTGTGATTTATTGAAATTAATATAAGACTTGAAATTTAAACAATTTGGTTTGACGAATTTAGTTTAATTCAAAATTGTAAAGTTTGATTTAATGAAGTTGAACTTAAGAATTGATTTAATGAATTGGAAATTTAATAGAAATTGTTTTGAATGATAAAGTAACTTAACGAATATTGAGTGAAATTGATAAATGAGTTTAAATTGATTTGAATGTTAAATTAAATTTATTTAAAATGATTTGGAATGAAACTTATTTACGAATTTGAATCAATATTTGAATGGTTTTAAATAGATATTGAATTTGAATTATAAGATTTTGAAATGATAATTTGGAAGTTTTGAAACGTAAATTATCGGAAATTGGTTTTGAAAGACAAATGAAATGTTGATTTACGAATTCTATTTGAAATTGAAATTGATTTGGTTTTGAAATATATAAACGACCAATCGGTGTAATAATTACGAAAGTTATTAAAGAGACCGGAATTCGGTTATGGGTATACTCTCTATCTAAACCGAAAACCACTTTAATAACTATACGCGGAGTGATGATCCAGAATGAAGTGGTTGGAATGATGTACGTGATGACTGAAGAAAGTGAACGATAATGGATAGCCTTGACACTTGTGTCAAATTGGAAATGACTAAAACAGGAGCTGTGCCGGGCCAATGGAGGATTGATACCTCAAGTGGACACACTTCTTCGAACTACTTATACTTATTGTCGATTGGTGCACCCTTGATTTTGGGAGTGTTGTCTCACGGTGTTGCGGGCGCTGCGGCGTTGCGTTCTCACCAGCCCGGATCAGGCGAACGGTAGTATCACTACCTTGGGTATAGCCTCATGTGCCTTGTCATACTTGTATTCCATTTATGCGCGACCACTACGATTTTGATTTGTACCTTGAGTATATGGATTGCCCTCTGGTGACTTCCGGTTTTGGGGAAACTACGGTCTTGTATATGCTTGTGGGAATAAAAATGTGTTAAGGGTGGAATGGGCCATGACTTAACGCTATTTTGATATCTTTATATTACTGATAGACATTATCTACTTATCGTACACTACTACATAGTAGATAGTTTAACGGATCCTTAAAGGATGGTTATTCCAACATCCTTTGAGTTACTTGTATTTCAATTGCTATTTCACTTGAGTTGGATTTATTAATATAAGAATGTTAATCCTGACTCGAGTGTCTTGTGTTTTGCTTTACGCTCGGGTCAGACTGAGTAGTTCAGCTTTCGAGACTCACCGTTGAAGTTGGAGCTTCGCTTGGAGATCCAGCTATCTATCCAGCTTTCAGATATTCGATGATTCCAGTGATGTATTCTGATTTGTATCTGTTACTCTTCCGTTGTATCTGATTTAACTCTGATGTATCGTATTACTCTTCTGTTGCAAACTCTGATGTATTTTATATATTCATATAGTAGCTTCATGAACTACTATCTCTTTTATTTCCGCTGCACTTATTACTCTGTGTCTGTGATCTGTGATTATTTTATTTACTATATATGTTCAGTTTTGCCAAATTTAAATTAACAACGCGGTATTTTGAGCAATTCAACTCCGGCATGAGTGTCTACCTATACACTTATAATGGATGCGAATGGTCCAAAATATCGGGTCGTTACAGTTGGTATCAGAGCTTTGGTAGCTCTAGGCAAAACTCAACATGTAAGGGTAAATGTATTTACAGAATCACTTTCATTTCGAGTTTCAATCTCTTCCGTTTTGTTTCGATTCCTTTGAATTTTGGAACGTTCCCTACGGTTCCAAATTTCATTCGTGTCCCTCACTATTCGTCTTCTTTCAAATTCCGGAGTACCTCGTAACTCCACTTCAAATGACCTTTACGATGAATCGGTGGTCTCGCCAATCTTCAAATTATTTGTTAAAAGAGTGAAAACTCCTTCACAATAACATCGATTTACCGGAGATTTCTATATCCTCGGTTTACAATGCTATCTATTACTTGCTATACCTGAATTCCATCTCTTGAGATCGAGTGTTGATTTACCTCGAAATTCAGCACCGATCTAATTCTTGAAGTTACGGACGACCCAGTTAAGGTTGCCCGTAAATTAAATAAGTTTATCCACCTCCCGATTCTGTTATTGAATCATCTTATCTTTTCTTTTGAATTTGTCTTCGAATCAGAATTCTCTTTGATCTGAGTCCACCACATTTGAATCTCTATCCTTGCTTTGAATCCATTCTTGTATCATCAAGCGAGGAAGTGTATTTGTAAATCTATATAAAAATGTTTTATATATTGTGTTGTTTGAGTTGCTAATGTTGATTTGGGTTTTCGATCGATTCGTCTGATCAACGCTATCGATAGGATTTCCAAAACACTTGAGCAGAGCAAACGGACACAATATTGTTTTCAAATTTGTTTGATTATATTGTAAAAACATAAGGAAAATTTTCTGGAATTTAGAGGTTAATTAAATTGGTTGTTTGAAATGATAATATTTGATTTTCATTTATCATTCTAAATGAATTTATAATTATGGTTTATAAATTGATTGGGAATTTGAAATGAATTTAATTCAGAAATTTGAGAATTTAGTTTCCGGTGATTTGGAACTTTGGTTTTAAAATTTTAAAGTATTTTCGAATAGAAATCGTTTTCAAAGAATTTTAAAATGTTGAAATCAGTGCTCTTCTCTTTGTCGCTGGAAAATAATTTCGGTGATGGCGGCCGCATCATCGACATTCATTTTCGAGTTTCGAAGTGGAGATATTATTCTGTAGCTTTGCTACGGTTTTGTTTTGAGAAAAGAAAAAAAATATTTTGATTTGAATTTCGTCAGTATATTTGATTCACATATATACAGGAATCTTATTTTAAAAATTTTAATTTGATTTGATATAAATATACTATATATATCTCTAAATTGTTTAAAGTTAATCGGAAATCTAATTCTTAAATTTTGTTAAAGGATGATTTTAATTATAAATAAAACCAAAATTTGTAAAAATATTTAATCTTGAATAATTGAATTGGGAAAATTTTATTTGTATATTATTCAACTGCATTCTAATACAACTTACCTAAATCATTCAAAAGTTGAATATGTAATTGGATAATATATAAGATAAATTGAATTTATAAATAAAATTTGAGTGGTTATAATAAATGTTATACACTTAAATTTTAATTATAAAATGTTAATAGAGATAAATAGAATAATAAGATAATTGCAAAATAAATTTTGTTAGGGTTAATTAATAAAGTGAAATTTGATCAATATAGGAAAATACCTTGAATTTGAAAGCAATTAGTAAATATAAATTAATTTAAATCGAAACTTTTATGGTTTAAATTAATTTATATGGGTTAAATATATGAGATTAGATATATTAAGTAGAATAAATTTAACAATAATTTAGAATAAAGAAGAATTTAAAATTGTTGAAGAAAATATTATTATAATAAAAGACTATTCAAATTTATGGTTTTAGAAATTGTAAATTGAAGATAATTGGATAATAAGATAATGAATTTAGAAACAGTTGAGATTGATTTTAGTGAAATCAAATAGATTAAATCAATTATTGAATATCAATTAATTTAAATTTGAATTTGTATGGTTTAAATTAATTGTTATTTTTGTATTCCAAATCTGTTTTCTTTCTGGTTGTTTCTATTCTCCTACCTCGTTCCTTTTCGGGGACGAAAAGTTTTGAGTGGGGGAGAGTGTAACGACCCGTAAATTTCAACCGTTTTAATAACGTAATTAGTTGAAATTTTGCGAAATTTTAAATGATAAAATTTCGAAATAAAAATTTTATATTTGGAATACATCTAGTTAAACATAGCAACTGGTAAATTTTCATCCAAAAATATGAAAGTTTATTTCGCGCGTAAATTCACTTCAATTTAATCAGTTAAAAAACGATGAAAATAAAATGTTTTCGAAACCTAAATATTTTTACATAGAAAAATTCTAAAACATCTTCTGAGCAAGATGTCAGTTTGTCATTTTTCCAAATTCGGACATCTTTGGCTCCGTCGATCTTATTTTTCAGCGTTTTTCTTGCATTTTCCGCTTGTAGAAAATTCGAATTTTATAATTCAGTCGTACCACCGATATCTATATACTGTTTGGATCGTCTCGTCGTGCTGATCTCCACAGTATACTCATTTGCTTGTTTCGACGTTCGACGGACGACGGAATCTGTAAAACTGTTCATCATATCGGTACGTTTCGAGCTTTTATCGGTGTGTCCATCCAAATTTCAAACTACAGCCACTGCCATTAATATTTATGCAAATTTAAGTTGTGACCTTTCCATTTCCATAGATTGCTTTTATTACTTCTGGTTCCACTTCCATTCTCTCTCCTCTCGTTCATTTATTTTGCATTGAAAAAGAGGACAGGGTAATGTTTGATATGTATTTTAAAACCAACGTGAGTTGCTTCCAATTCCCTTGCCCACTTGACATACAAGCAGTAGCCCTTGTATTCCCTTCCATTCCTTTGGTTACTTAGAAAGAAAATAATATAGCTGTAGCCAATTTATCTTCTTCTCCCCTACACGTATTCTCTTCCCTCTCGGCTTTCAAGTCCTTCCGCACCTCTATCAAACCCATGCCGTACATCACCCTGGCTCCGGCACGCAACGTTCATGAACCCCATCACAGACTGCTGTTTCTCCCGAGACCGGCCACGTCAGCACCTCCTTCCACATCATCCATTCCCCGCCGCTCCATTACATCGGCCTCCACCTTCATCACCGCCTTCACCGAGCCCACCAACAACAGCAGCTCTGACCGTGTTTGAACCTCACCGACCACCTTTAATGCCGCACCGTGCTCGCGCACAACCACCGCTCTCCTCCGCAACGACTAACGCCATCTCTTCATCACTCCACCCAGCCTCGAAGACTACCATACCCCATCGCAGCCACGCCAACAACCTTCCACCTTCCCAAAACTTCGATCAAAACCCACATTTTCCCTACTTAGCACCACAACCCGAGTCTCCCTTTCCTCCATCACTGTTTTGTTCACCGAACTCAAGCAGCCACAGCATCGCCATCTCGGCCTCCGCACTTGATCACGTCAGTGCGCCCTTCCTCCACACTTCAAGCATCACCGACTGACCCTCTTCCTAGACCTGCCTTCGTCTCGTGCCTTTTCCTTTTGCGTGCTCAGGTACAAGTATTTATGCATCATGTTGTTGATATACACAGTGTAAACAATTTTTAGAAAGTATGAATATGGGCATACAAGTTATGGGTAAATCTGTTTACAGAGCCTGCTATATAGTTATATTTGAATTTTATGTTAGGAAAAGATATAGGTTTAAGTTTAATATTGATTTGTTAAGGATGTATATATATGGTATAACAGTTATATGCGTTAGTTTTTCCTGTTGTTTATGTAAAAGCTGTTAGATGTTGTATTAGTAATATGTTTTAATAAGTATTTTAAAATTTGTAACTTGGACGTAGCTATGTATATATATTTATAGCGGATAAATTATATGCGCATGTGATAGAAACACATAAGCCAGCTTGTATATTGTAGGTCAAAGATGCGTCATAGTTATTATATACACTAGTTTATAATTTTGTTGTTTACATTATGTTCTAGCAGTTGTTTATAAAAGAGTCGTATTATGTATTTTGTTATTATAAACTTTTATATTAATTTATAAAGTTATATTAGTATAATTTGAAACAATGTATTTTGAGATAATGTATATATGTTTTAGAATATCATTTTATCCATATATTTAGCCGCATATTAAGCCCACTTATCCTATTTATCTTTCTCGATCCAACTCTGATTTGACTTCCTCTTTATAAATCAGCTTTGTCATCAAAAGTGTACCAACCCTGTTTTTGCCTTGCTTGGATACGTGATTCAAATTTCAGTGTGCGTATCCGTGTCTCCTTCTACATTCTCTAGCCTCGAAAGGTGAGCACTCACTCACGATTAACGTTCTTTTATTTATTAAATCTGATTTCAATTGAAACGACAATTGAAATAGGCTGCTGTTAGTTGATTACACCGTTATATATGTTATTACCTGTATCAGTTCACCTGTGACATCTGACACCATTATCTGTTAATTATTTATGCGATGATAATACAGTTTGGCTGATAATTGATTGATTGTTGATGTTTCTATTGGACGTTAAATTGTTGATGTTAAAATGATTAACAGTATGAAATTGAACTTGATATAGGAAAATTAAATGTTAAATTTGATTAACTGACATTTGTATAGTATGACCCCTTTAAATGTTAAATAAATTGACACGTAGAATAGTGTTAACTATACCTTGAACCATTGAATTGTATGTTGTTTAAACTGATGATATATGTAATCGTAATAGATGACAAGTGAAAACCGTAATGTAATAATCTTTAATCTGCATGAAATGATAGTGTAGATTCTAGAAATAATTATATTAATTCGTACAAATAACAATGCGAATTAATACGGTTATTTCGGGATTATTTAAATTGATTATTGGATTGATATTGATTGATGTTATTGCTTGTTTATTTACTTTGACACCATCCCAGTTATCACACTGCAAGTTCCCTTTATGCTTTGATTTTTTGAATTGACTTGGAATCGGGTTGAAATGATAAATACCCAATATTGAATTTTGACCTAGGATAGAAAATTAAATAAAAACCGATTGGTCAATAATTTGATTTAAAAATAAAATGAAGATTTTATTTGAATAAATAATATGGTTTTGAAATGAAGTTGAAATTGGAATTTTTATGAAAAGAAAATGTTAATATATAATAATCTGAAACAAATATTAACAAATGTAATTGATGAAAGAATGTTGTTAAATTTGAGAAATGATTGAATTAACTTTGAAATGATTTAATAATGAAGTTTAAAATTATAATTAAGTTTGAAATTAATAAACTTTGAAATGATTTAATAATTAAGTTTGAAATTAAAATCAAGTTTGAAATTATTAAACTTTGAAATTATTTAATAATTAAGTTTTGAATTATTTAATAATTAAATAAGATTGAATTATTTAATGATTAAATTGAATTGAATTCTTTAATAAGTAAAAATTGAACTTTTGAATAAGTGAATTTTTGTTCCGTAAATAATTGAAATTGAATTTCTTTATTAAGTAAGTTTTTGGAAAATTATTTAAGTAAGTAAATAAGCGAAATTGAATTTCTTTAATAAGAAATAAATTGTGATTTATTGAAATTAATATAAGACTTGAAATTTAAACAATTTGGTTTGACGAATTTAGTTTAATTCAAAATTGTAAAGTTTGATTTAATGAAGTTGAACTTAAGAATTGATTTAATGAATTGGAAATTTAATAGAAATTGTTTTGAATGATAAAGTAACTTAACGAATATTGAGTGAAATTGATAAATGAGTTTAAATTGATTTGAATGTTAAATTAAATTTATTTAAAATGATTTGGAATGAAACTTATTTACGAATTTGAATCAATATTTGAATGGTTTTAAATAGATATTGAATTTGAATTATAAGATTTTGAAATGATAATTTGGAAGTTTTGAAACGTAAATTATCGGAAATTGGTTTTGAAAGACAAATGAAATGTTGATTTACGAATTCTATTTGAAATTGAAATTGATTTGGTTTTGAAATATATAAACGACCAATCGGTGTAATAATTACGAAAGTTATTAAAGAGACCGGAATTCGGTTATGGGTATACTCTCTATCTAAACCGAAAACCACTTTAATAACTATACGCGGAGTGATGATCCAGAATGAAGTGGTTGGAATGATGTACGTGATGACTGAAGAAAGTGAACGATAATGGATAGCCTTGACACTTGTGTCAAATTGGAAATGACTAAAATAGGAGCTGTGCCGGGCCAATGGAGGATTGATACCTCAAGTGGACACACTTCTTCGAACTACTTATACTTATTGTCGATTGGTGCACCCTTGATTTTGGGAGTGTTGTCTCACGGTGTTGCGGGCGCTGCGGCGTTGCGTTCTCACCAGCCCGGATCAGGCGAACGGTAGTATCACTACCTTGGGTATAGCCTCATGTGCCTTGTCATACTTGTATTCCATTTATGCGCGACCACTACGATTTTGATTTGTACCTTGAGTATATGGATTGCCCTCTGGTGACTTCCGGTTTTGGGGAAACTACGGTCTTGTATATGCTTGTGGGAATAAAAATGTGTTAAGGGTGGAATGGGCCATGACTTAACGCTATTTTGATATCTTTATATTACTGATAGACATTATCTACTTATCGTACACTACTACATAGTAGATAGTTTAACGGATCCTTAAAGGATGGTTATTCCAACATCCTTTGAGTTACTTGTATTTCAATTGCTATTTCACTTGAGTTGGATTTATTAATATAAGAATGTTAATCCTGACTCGAGTGTCTTGTGTTTTGCTTTACGCTCGGGTCAGACTGAGTAGTTCAGCTTTCGAGACTCACCGTTGAAGTTGGAGCTTCGCTTGGAGATCCAGCTATCTATCCAGCTTTCAGATATTCGATGATTCCAGTGATGTATTCTGATTTGTATCTGTTACTCTTCCATTGTATCTGATTTAACTCTGATGTATCGTATTACTCTTCTGTTGCAAACTCTGATGTATTTTATATATTCATATAGTAGCTTCATGAACTACTATCTCTTTTATTTCCGCTGCACTTATTACTCTGTGTCTGTGATCTGTGATTATTTTATTTACTATATATGTTCAGTTTTGCCAAATTTAAATTAACAACGCGGTATTTTGAGCAATTCAACTCCGGCATGAGTGTCTACCTATACACTTATAATGGATGCGAATGGTCCAAAATATCGGGTCGTTACAGAGACCATGCCGCTTAGCGAAACAGGTTTGCCCTTACTAATATCCTTTATCAAAACATATATTTTGCAAATCCTTTCTGGAAACAAAACTGGTTAATCAAACTGATTATAATAATGAAATAATAGCAAGTTTCGTTATACTATAAATGGGGACTAAGTGGACTATCTGTCCGAAATATAGGCTAACTACCCTCAACTGGACTAATTGTCCATAATCTGAACTAACTGTCCTTAAACTGGGCTAACTGTCCTCAAACTTGGCTAATTGTCCTTTGGCTGACTCGGGCCTACCAGATATAATATCAAATGGTCTAAATAATAGTTAGACAAAACTTCTAAACGGTCTATCCTTAACTTACATTGTTAGCCCTCAAACTTGGCTAATTGCCCTTTGGCTGACTCGGGCCTACCAGATATAATATCAAATGGTCTAAATAACAGTTAGAAAAAACTTCTAAATGGTCTATCCTTAACTTACATCTTTAAGGGTCAACTGATCCTAATGGTTTTGTGGCTTACCAATAACCTACCTTTGTACATAAATATTCCATTCTGTGTGTAACCAACGTTTTAGTTTTACCTATGACTAAGCCTACACACTGGAATTCTAAACTAATTTAGCTAGGGGTTAATAGCTAATGAGCATAGGGCATGACCATACACAAGTCCTATCAGGTTTTCTAATATGAGTCATTACCTGAGGGTTAACTACACTTCAAAATTTTCCTTGAAAACCTTTTCAAAATGATTTAGTCCAAAGAACCCTTTCGAAACCAACTGGATCAAAAGGTAGGAAGTGGCAGCTAAAGGCTTTGACTCAGTCGAAAGCAGTCATTTAAAACAAAAGTGCAACCCAATCGAAACCATATCTTTGAAACCATTTGACTTAGCCGAAAGCTAACTAAGTCGAAAGCATATTAGCTGAAAGCAAGCAAGCACATTTTCCTTTAAAACCAAAGCAATTTCAACCCATTCGAAACCCCCGGTTTCGACCCTATAACTCACGCTTTCTTCCAATTCACTATGTACTAGTTCCTTGATACCATGTGCATTGGTTTCGACTATGTCGAAAGGGGAGGAATGAAGGCGGAACCTTGTGTCGAAAACTTTGAAATAGCAAAAAACCTATTTATTTGTACTTTTGAACTATTTCTTTTGTACCAAATCTACCTTATATGTCTAAGTCTGATTGGTTGCCAAATTCTCTTTTCAAAAGTGCTACCGATTATCCCAATTTATCAATTTAAACTTATTTACAAAAATCCCCTTCTCCTCGTTAATTATATAAAACAGTTAAGTCTCATACCATAAATAATTTGATATAACCATTAAAAATCTTAGAAAAATCTCTAAAAGTTCCAGAAAATAACATTTATAATGTTTTCTAACATATTAAAATTTCAAACCCAAACTAATAATTAATTACCCATAAATAATGTATAACCCAAAATCACATTTTCTTCACTAGAAAATTTGTATTAATTCCACGAAAATTCAAAAAAATCTGAAACTTGAAACCCATCTCTAAATTATCATTTTTGATCTTCATAAAAATTCGCAAGGCATTTGGATGTCATTTAATAGGTTTTCATATCAAAACATGTCATAAAATCTATATTAACATATATACATCATCAACAAGTAAATATAAACATTCCATCATTCTAAAACATGGCAAATCAATGCAAAATATTCGAAATTCAACTTAAAACTGAAACCACAAAAGATTTGAGATGTAAACATTATTCGTCTTAGCTTTAGAGATTAAAGAAGCTTGAGATTGGAATGAATTTGATTTGAATTGGCTTTTTCCTTTAGCTTTTCTTAATCAATTTTCCCTTTTTATTATTAATGGTGGCTGGCCTTAGTTTTAAAATTTTAAGAAAATGAAAACGAACATGTACTGAGTGTACACGACCATAGTTTACGGGATATAGGAACAACTTTCCTATTTTACCCCTCCCTTTTCATTTTAAACTCTTTCTTAATTCATTGGGTTTTAAATGGCATGATTACCCTTAATTAAAATCAAATATCGATCCCCTAATTAACAAATTATTTTATTTAATTTAACTAATTAAATATCCTAAATAATGTTACAAAAAATCTTCGGTGTTACAGAGTCCTTTCCTTAAGGAATATCGTCCTCGAAATTATGATAAGGCACACAATAAAACAAGTGGGAAGGCAAAAAATAACATCGAACAAGTCAGGATAAGCTTCTCTAATCCTGCTCTCAACCTCCTAAGTACAGTCCCTGTCATCGTCACTCCATTAGACTTTGACTAAACCGACCATCTTGGTTCTAAGCCTCTTCTCATCTCTTGCAACAATGCGAACGTTCTTTCTCACTATAGTCAAATTTGGTTCTACCACTAAGTCCTCTATTACAATCGGTGCAATAGCAGTCTCCGTGTTTCTAACACATTTCTTAGATGAGAAACATGAAAAACATTGTGGACACATGCCAAACTGCCCGGTAACTCCATTCTATATGTGAGTTTCCCGATCCTCTCAATAATAGGAAAAGGTCTAACGAGTCTCGGTGATAACTTCCACGATTTTCCAAATCTTATCATACCTTTCTTCAGTGACACCTTGATGAAAACCAGATCCTAACTGAGAGTTCCAAATCTATCTTTCTTCTATTTGCATAACTCTTTTGTCTAGACTGAACCTCCTTTATTCTAGCCCGAATGATCTAAATCTTTTCTGTAGCTTCTCTAACCAAATCTAGACCAAGAATCAACCTATTCCTGATCTCCAACCAACAAATGGTAGATTTTAATGGCCTTCCATACAAAGCTTCAAAAGGTGCCATCCCAATACTAGTCTGATAACTGTTGTTATACGAAAACTCGGCTAGGTACAGATGGCCCTCCCTTGATCCCCAGAAATATAGAACACAACCTCTTAACAATCTTCCAAGATTTTGTTAACTCTTTTCATTTGCCCATCTGCCTACGGATGATAAGCGGTACTTATCTTAAGCTTGGTTTCCAAAAATTCTTAGAGACTCTTCAAGAACTCGCCAATGAATAAGGAACCACTATCGCCATGTAGTCTAATCACATTTTTCATGAACAATTTCTCTAAATAGGTGCCATACTATTTGACCTAACTGGAATGAAATAGGCACTCTTGGTCAATCTGTCCACTATGACCTATATATTTTTGTTTCCTCTATTCTACCTTAGCAACCCGTTAATTATGTCATAGATATAAAATCCCACTTCCATACTGGAATATCTATTGGTGAAGCAAACCACTAGGCTTTTGGTGTTTTTCCTTTGCCTAATGGCAATTCGAGCACTGCTTTACACATAAGCCGATATCCCGCTTCAAACCTTCTTAGAAGAACTTCTCTTCATATCCTGATACATCTTAGCACCTCCTGGATGAATATAGAACTTTGAATGATGGCGTTCCTCTATGACTTCATTCCTTCTGTTTCCTACACTCAAAACATATAGCCTCCTTTTCTTTCCCAACCAACCATTGTGGTCAAGACTGAAGTCCTTCAAGTCACTGCTCTCCCTTCCCATAAATTCCGGATCCATTCGACTAACACTACATTCTCTATCTATTTAAAAGCAATTCTTTCGATCAGCACTAGTCGAACTTCCAAATAAGGTAATATAACTATATCCCCACTAGACCCAGCCTTGGGTCTCCACTGCACTCTGCAATCTGACAGTGCTTCCAAGTATTTCCATTCAGCAATTATTGCTAACACTGCATTTTGATGTTTCCTGCTAAGTGCATCTACAACCTTGTTGTCTTTCCATGAAGTGTACTCAGTCCCAAAATCATAAGCTGCTACAATATATAACCATCTCCGTTGCCTCATGTTCAACTCCTTCTGGGAGAAAAATACTTCAGATACTTATGATCTGTATATAACTCAAACCTCTCTCCTAAAAGGTAATGTCTCCACACCTTCAAAGAAAAACTAACTATAGGGAATTCTAAATCATGCGTCAGATATCTGACCTCATGCGGTCTAAGCTGTCTAGAAGCATAGGCAATCACTTTACCTCTCTACGTCAAACAACTTCTAATCCTATTCCACATGCAACTCTATAAGTAACTAAATATGTGGGTTCTATGTTAAGCTTATGTATCAAACATCTAGATATAAAAGAATGTGATGCACCAATATGAAATAAAACGCTAATAGATATACTATGAATTTGAAGCATACTTTCCAAAACTACCTTTCCCTTGTCCTAAGCCATTGGCTTCAAAGTAGCACGCTCCAATGCGTACACCTTCCCCTTTCCATCCTTAGCAGTCTCCTTGCACTAGTTCTTATAGTGGCCTATCTGGTCATAGCTGAAGCACCTGACGTTTTTCCTTCCAGCCACATCCTTTGCCTTTCTAGCATGACACTAATTAGCAAAGTGCCCCTTCTTATCGCACTTGAAACAGACAGTCCTGCACTTGCCTTTCTTAGCAGCTCTACCCTTCTGAGAACCTTTCTTAGGAAAGAACTTCCACTTCTGGCCCTACCCAACCAAGACCTCCTTAGCCTTACTCTTCTATAGAGAATCAGGAATCTCCTCAGCCTCAAGGCCATCTCCACAACAACATCAGAAGGATCTCTAATATGAGGTAATGTAGCTCCAGCTAACTTAGGCTTCAACCCCCTAATAAACTTCTTATTCCTCTTCATCACTACATCCAATGAGGCATAACCATATCTGGCCAACTCCTCCAACCTTCTAGAATACTCCAAAACAAACATCTCCTACTACTCTAACTCAACAAACTTTCTTATCAGAGCTGACTGTGCCATGATAGACATGAACCACTTCTGATACCTCCTCTAGAAATATTCCCAGGTCATAGTCTCCTCATCTACCGCCACATTCTCACTATTCCACCAAAACAAAGCAGCTCCCTGAAGCAGTCTGGATGCCAACCTCCTCTTCTGCTCATCATTGAGCCCCAAGTCTACAAAGATCCTCTGACAATGCATCGACCAGTTCTCCACCTCAATGGCATCCTACGTTCCAATAAGCAGCTTCCCTCCAAGCTTAGTGTAATCTCCACTTAGTTTAGCAAAATGGTTAACTACAAGAACTTCTGAAGCCCCTATTGGTGCAGCATTTCCTCCTAACACTCCAGCTGCAACTTCCGCCTGCATCATATTCTAGGAAAACTTATACATAGCTTCCATTTCAACTTGCAGGACTTGAGCACCAACATTCTCTACTTTTTCCTCACCTTGGTTTCTCCTAGCATTAGGTCTGGCATTCCCTTTGGGTTCCTCTCTTGGGTTAACTCTTCCTCTTCTACCATCAATATATGTATCCAAACCTCATGAGATACAAAAAAATAACCTAACAAAGATAGAAGACTAGAGATAAAGTGCTTACTTATATATAGAAAATACAAGTACATTACTATAGCTTTATCCCATACCCTAATCCTATTCTAATTCTTTAGCATTATGTTTTCAAAACCATTTTTAGTTAAAAATTTTCATAAACTATGCTCTGATACCAAGTTGTAACATTCCGTATCTAAAGGCCAAAAGCTAAGTGTTATAGGTGACGCAATCGTTTATAGTATTAACTTCTACTGACAAAATATGGTAATGCCAAAATCACAGATTTCCAAAAACAACATTTTACTGATCACATTTCAAAACAATATATATCTAAGTTACGTAATCCCATAATCGTTTCCCAGGTAAAGAATCAAATATAATTTACATTAATTCACCAAGAGCGACATATGATGATGCTCCCTCGATTGATCAAAGAAATATAGTCATAACCGACATAATATACAGAGCAGAATAAAAAAAATCGAACTCCTAAATTTAGCTATCCGACAGCCACCTGCTCATCCCCGGAAGCATTATTCGCCAAAACACAAAACCTGAAAACCTCAACCTTCAGCCTACTAAAATCAATTTTGAGCACCTTAGAGTTTAAGAGGAAACAAAAGCTTTGAGTAAGACATAAAGCTTGGTGTGAATAATTCTATTACTTCTCGGTTTACTTACATTGCGCCGCTTAGCGAAACGGGTATCCCCTCACTAATATCCTTTTTCAAAATTTATATTTTGCATATCCTTTTTGAGAACCAAATTGGTTAATCAAACTAATTATAACAATAGAATAGAAGCAAGTTATGTTAGGCTATAAACAAGTATTAAATCGACTATTTGTCCAAAATCTAGGCAGACTGCCCTCAACTGGACTAATAGTCAGCAATCTAGACTAGCTGTCCCCAAACTTGGCTAACTACCCTCAAACTGGGTTAATTGCCATTTGGTTGACTTGGGCCTATTAGATACAATATCAAATGGTCTAAACAACTATTAGACAATACTTCTGGATGGTCTGTCCTTAACTTATATCTCGAAGGGTCAACTGATCTTAATGGTTTTGTGGCTAACCGATAACCTACCTCTGTATAGAAATATTCCGTTCTTTGCGTAACCAACATTTTAGTCGTACCTATGACTAAGCTCTATATACTGGAATTATGGACTAAATTAGCTAGAGGCTAATAGTTAATTAGCAAAGGGTACGACCCTACACAAGTCCTACTGGGTCTTCTAATCTAAATCATTACCTGAGGGTTAACTGCCCATTAAAATTTTACTTAAAAACCTATTCAGAATGATTTAGTCCTTCAAATCATACGTATACAAGATAAATATATCTTTGGCTTTACTCTAGGCTATTTTGCCACATTACATATACTTTACCAAAAATATGTTAATGATATTCAATAAGGATTACCTATCGTTTTAAAATAAGTTAAAGTCCTTTTTAACTTGAAAATACTTAGGCTATTCTGCCTATTTAACATATTCGAAACCTTTGTTTAAGATCTTTAAACAACCTATTCGAAACCCTTGAAAGTATCCCTTTCGAAACCATTGAAAGCAACTCCTTTGAAACCATTGAAAGCAACTCTTTCGAAAACAATAAAAGTTTTTCCTTCGAAAGTTTTAAAACATAAGACATCTTCCTTTAAAACCTTTTAAACCTTGCCTTTTGAAAACATAGGAAAAACCTTCCTTTTCAATCCTATCGAAACCTTGGGGAATCGCCCCTTTCAAAACCATTAAATAAAACTTTCAAAAGCATTAAAAGTCGACTCTTTCGAAAACATTTGAGTTCAGTTTAAAACCTATGGAAAACACCTTTCGAAACCATAAAACATCTCTTTCGATACAATAAAATTTACCTCTTTCGAAACAACTTGGGTTAATCTTCAATTAAAAGAAAAAGGGTCTTTAAATCATTTAAGTCGAAAGCACTTATTTCAAAACCATTTCCCAGGTAATGAAGTGCTAGTGTTGGAATCATCCCTTCGAAAGCATTAGAGAGGTAGCCACATTTTAGAAAACAAAAGAACCCCTTCTAAACCTTCTAGATCGAAAGGTAGGAAGCGGTTGCTAAATACTTCAACTTAGTCAAAAGTAGTCATTTTAAAAAAAGTGCAACCCAATTGAAACCATATCTTTTAAACAATTTGACTTAGTTGAAAACAAACTAAGTCGAAAGCATCTTAGTCGGAAGCATGCAGGTGCATTTTCCTTTAAAACCAAAGTAATGTTTCAACCCCTTTGAAACCCATCGGTTTCGGCCTTATGCCTTTTGCCATCTTCCAATTCACTACATACCAGTTCCCTAATACTATGGCATTGGTTTGGACAGTGTCGAAAGGGAGGGAATGGAGGCGGAACCTGGTGCCAAAAAATTTGAAACATTGAAAAACCTATTTATTTGTACTTTTAAACTATTACTTTTGTAATTAACCAGACTTTTTGTCTAAATCTGATTGGTTGCCAAATTCTCTTGTCAAAAGTGATGCCAACTTTCTCAATTTAGCAATTTAAACTTATTTATAAAATGCTCCTTCTCCTCCATAATTGTATAAAACATTTAAGTCCCATACCTTAAATAATTTTGTATAACTATTAAACATCTAAGGAAAAATCTCCAAAAATTCGAAAAATCACATTTTATATGTTGTCTACATTTAAAAATTTCAGACCTAAACTAATAATTATTTAATCGTAAATAATTTATAACCCAAAATAACATTTTGATAACTAGAAAATTCATATTAATTCCACAAAAATTCAAAAAAAATCTGAAAATTGAAACCCATCTCTAGAATATCATTTTTGATCTTCGTAAAATTCGTAAGGCATTTGGATGTCATTTAGTATGGTTTTTATATCAAAACTTGTCATAAAGTCTATATGAACATACATAAATCATCAACAAGTGTATATAAATATTTCATCATTCAAAAACATGGAAAATCATTGCAAAATATTCGAAATTCATCTTAAAACCGAGACGATAAAAGATTTAAGATGTAAATATTATTCACCTTAGATTTAGAGATTAATGGAGCTTGAGATTTGAATGAATTGGATTTGAATTAGCATTTTGCTTTAGTTTTTCTTAATCATCTTCCCCTTTTCCTTGTTAATGGTGTTTGGCCTTAGTTTTAAAATTTTTGAGAAAATGAAAATGAACGTGTATTGAGTGTACACCTCCATAGTCTAAGGGATTTAGGAACCACTTTCCTATTTTACACCTCCCTTTTCATTTTAAACTCTTCCTTAATTCATTAGTGTACAAATGGCATGGCTACCATTAATTAAAATCAAATCTGAATCCCTTAATTAACACATTATTTTATTTAATTTTGCTAATTAAATATCCTAAATAATGTTACAAAAAATCTTGGGTGTTATAGCCTCCCCTCCTTAAAGATATCATCCTTGAAATTACGATAAGGCACACAATAAACAAACGAAAAGGTAAAACATAAAATCAAACAAGTCAGGATAAGTATCTTTAATCCTACTCTCAACCTCCCAAGTACAGTCCCTGTCCTCATTACTCTAGTACACTTTGACTAATCTGACCATCTTGGTTCTAAGCCTCTTCTCATCTCTCACAACAAAGCGAACATGCTTTCTTACTATAGTCAAATCTGGTTCTACCATTAAGTCCTCTAGCATTGTCAGTACAATAGCAGTCTCCGTGTTTGTAACACACTTTCTTAGATGAGAAACTTGAAAAACATCGTGGACACTTGTTAAACTACTCGGTAACTCAACTCTATATGCGTGTTTCCCGATCCTCTCAGTAATAGGAAAAGGTCCAACAAGTTTCGGTAATAACTTCCACAATATTCCAAATCTTATCACACCTTGCATCGGTGACACCGTGACGAAAGCCTAATCCCAACTGAGAATTCCAAATCTATCCATCTTCTATCTACATAACTCTTTTGCCAAAACCGTGCCTTCATCATTCAAGCCCGAATGACCATAATCTTTTCTGTAGCTTCTCTAACCAAATCTAGACCAAGAATCAACCTATTCCCTATCTCCAACCAATAAACAAGAGATTTGCATGGCCTTCCATACAATGCTTCAAAAGGCGCCATTCCAATACTAGTCTAATAACTGTTGTTATATGAAAACTTGACTAGGTGCAGATGGTCCTCCCATGATCCCTAAAAATCTAGAACACAAGCTCTTAACAAATCTTCCAAGGTCTTGTTAGCTCTTTTTGTTTGCCCATCTATCTATGGATGGTAAGTAGTACTCATCTTAAGCTTGGTTCCCAAAAGTTTCTGGAGAATCTTCCAAAACTCACTAGTGAATAAGGAACCTCTATCGCTATGTAGTCTAATCGCATTTTTCATGAACATTTTCGCTAAAATAGGTGCCGTAATGGTTGACCAAACTAGAATGAAATAGGCACTCTTGGTCAATCTGCCTACTATGACCAATATACTTTCATTTCCTCTTTTCGACCTTGGCTACCCGTTAATGAAGTACCTAATGGCATTCAAGCACTACTTTACACATAAGCCGATATCCCACTTCATACCTTCCCAAAAGAAACTTCTCTTCATATCTTGATACATCTTAGTACCTCCTGGATGAATATAGAACTTCGAACGATGGCATTCCTCCACGACATCATTCCTTCTATTTCCTACACTCGGAACACAACCTTCCTTTCTTTCTCAACCAAAAATTCTGGTCAAGACTGAAGTCCTTCAAGTCAATGCTCTCTGTCCCTTCCCTTAAATTCTCGATCCATTTGACTAACGCTGCATCCTCCAACTATTTAGAAGCAATCCTTTCTATCAAAACTGGTCGAACTTCCAAACAAGATAATATAACTGTATCCACACTAGACCCAGCCTCGGGTCTCCACTGTACTTTCCAATCTGTTAGTGCTTTCAAATCTTTCCACTCAGCAATCATTACTAACACTACATTCTGATGTTTCGTGCTAAGTGCATTTGCAATCTTGTTGCCTTTCCTCAGTGTGTACTCAATCCCAAAATCATAAGAGGTTATAATCTATAACTATGTCTGTTGTCTCATGTTCAACTCCTTCTGATAGAAAAAATACCTCAGCGACTTATGGTCTCTAGATAACTCAAAACTCTCTCCTAAAAGGTAATGTCTCTAAACCTTCAAAGCAAACTCACTGTAGCCAATTCCAAATCATGCGTTGGATCTGACTATATGCGGTCTAAGCTGTCTTAAAACATAGGCAATCACTTTACCTCTTTCCATCAACACAGCTCCTAATCCTATTCCACATGCATTGTTATATGACACCAAATCATGATTCCCTTCTAGAATTATGAACACAGGTGCATGGGTCAATATGTGTTTCAAATTCTAGAATGCTTCCTCACACTTATCGGTCCACACAAATTTTGCATCCTTTCTTGTTAGCTTGGTCATCGGTGCTGTTATTCGTGAGAAATCCTTATTAAATCTCTGATAATAACCAGGCAACCTAATATAGCTCTTTATCTCGGTTATAGTCTCGGGTCTCTTCTGACTATTTACTACCTTGACCTTAGTCGGATCCATTGCCAACCCTTTCTTTGAGACTGCATGACCAAGAAACTACATTTCCTTCTTCTAGAAGTGACACTTCGAAAACTTCGCTTTCATCTAATGCTGCCATTGCGTCTCAAGCACCACTCTAAGATGAACTTCATGCTCTTTATCAACCTTAGAATATACCAAGATATCATCTATTAAAACCAACATGAACCTATCTAAGTGCTCTCGGAAAACGTGATTCATCAAATCCAAAAAGAAAGCCGGTGCATTTATCAGTCCAAACGGCACAATCAACTATACGTACGACCCATATATGGTCCTGAACATTATCAAACATATACTATCCTCTACTATCCTGAGCTCATGGAAACCTATTGCCAAATGCAACTGGAAAAATATGTTAGCTCCACTCAACTGGATGAGCAAATCATCAATCATGGGCAATGGATATCGATTCTTTATCGTCCTCGCATTCAACTTGCAATACTTTATACATAGCCTCAATTATCCATCCGGCTTCTTAGCAAACGTTGCTGCTGCGCCCCAAGTTGAACTACTCAGCCCGATAAAGCTTTTGCCTTCTAAATCCACCAATTGCACCTTCAACTCCCTCATTTCTGTAGGGGTTGTCCAACTTGGCGACCTACACACTTGTTCTGCTCCTCGAACCAAATCTATTCAAGACTCAATGGCTCCTTTCGGTGGTAATCCTAATATAGACTCAAAAACATCTGCGAGTTTTTTAACCACGAAAACTCGGCCTAACTCATTATCTGATTCCATAACACCCAAGAAAACATACATTTCACCGCTAGAACCATCTACGGGATAAACAACATGGTCACTGCAATCTAAGATATATTTTACTTTCCTAGCAAAATATATAACATCATACCCACTTAACCAATCATACCAACAATAATTTCAAACGCCACAATATCAAACGCATGCAAACTTCTAGGAAAAGAATGACCTAACAGGTCAAACTCTAACTGGTCACATATCAACCCTAGAGTTGCATACCCTTCTATAGGATTCACAACTCGTAAGGAAGTAACTAAATATGTGGGATCTAGGTTAAGCATATCTGTGGAAAATCTAGATATAAAAGAATGTGACATACCAGTATCAAATAAAATGGTAATAGACATACTATGAATCCGAAGCGTACCTTTCAAAACTGCCTTACCCTTATCCTAAGCTGTTGGCTTCGACGTAGCACGCTTCAATGCGTACACCTTGCCTTTTTCATCCTTAACGGGCTCCTAACACTAGTTCTTATAGTGGCCTATCTGGTCATAGTTGAAGCACCTGACATTCTTCCTTCCAGCCACATCCTTTGCCTTTCCAGCATGAGACTAATTAGCAAAGTGCCCCTTCTTATCGCACTTGAAATAGACAATATTGGACTTCCCTTTCATAGTTGCTCTACCCTTTTGAGCACCTTTCTTAGGAAAGAACTTCCTCTTCTGGCCCTACCCAACTAGGACCTCCTTTGCCTTACTCTTCTCTAAAGAATTAAGAATCTCCTCATGCCTCAAGGTCATCTCCACAACAACATCAAAAGGATCAATAATTTGAGGTAATGTAGCCCTAGATAATTAAGGCTTCAACCCCCTGATAAATTTCTCATTCCTCTTCATCATTATATCCAATAAGGCATTCCTATATCTGCCAACTCCTCCAACCTTCTGGCACACTCCAAAACAAACATCTTCCAAAACAAACATCCCCCTTTTCTCTTACTCAGCAAACTTTCTGCTCAGAGATGACTGTGCCATGACAGACATGAACCACTCCTGGAACCTCCTCTTGAAATCTTCCTAGGTCATAGTCTCCTCACCTACCGCCACATTCACACTATTCCGCCAAAACAAGGCAGCTCCCTGAAGCAGTCTAGATGCCAACCTCCTCTTATGCTCATCATTGAGCCCCAAGTCAACAAAGATCCTCTCATAATGCATCAACCAGCTCTCCACCTCAATGGCATCCTCCGTTCCATTAAGCGGCTTCCCTTCAAACTTAGTGTAATCTCCACTCTGTTTAGCAAAATGGTTAACTATAAGAACTTCTAGAACCTCTACTAGTGCAGCATTTCCTCCTAGCAAACCTGCTACTACTCTAGCCTGCATCATATTCCTAAAAAACTTATACATAGCTTCCATTTCAAATCGTGGGACTTAATCACCAACATTCTCTACTTGTGCCTGACCTTGGGTTCTCGTAGCATTAGGTCTGGCATTCCCTTTGGGTTCCCCTCTGGGGTTAACTCTTCCTCTTCTACCATCCATATCTATATCTAAACCATGTGAGATACAGAAAGATAACCTAACAAAGATAGGAGACTAGAGATAAAGTGCATACTTATATATAGCAAATACAAGTATGTTACTATAACATTATCCCATACCCTAATCTTAATCTAATCCTTTAGGATTATGTTTTTGAAACCATTTTTAGTTCAAAATTTTCATTAACCTAATCTCTGATACCAAGTAGTAACATCCCATATCTAGTGGCCAAAAGCTAAGCGCTCTAGATGCTATAATCAACTATGGTATTAATTTCTGGTGACAAAATAACGTAATGCCAAAATCACAGATTTCCAAAAATAACATTTTACCGATTACATTTCAAAACAATATTATATCTAAGTTACATAATCCCATAACCATTTCCTAAAAAAGAATCAAATATAATTTACAATAATATGCCAAGAGCGACATATGATGATGCATCCTTGGTTGATCAGAGAAATATAGTCATAACAGACATAAAATACATAGCAGAAACAAAAAACCGAACTCCTAAATTTATCTATTCTATAGCCACTTTCTCATCTCCAAAAGCTTTATTCGCCAAAACACAGAACCTGAAAACCTCAACCCTCAGCCTACTCAAATCAATTTTGAGCACCCAAAAGTTTAAGAGGAAATCAAAACTTCAAGTTAGACATAAAACCTGGTGTGAATAATTCTGTTACATCTCAGTTTATTTATATTGAGTAAGGCCAAGCCACTTAGTGGAACGGGTATCCCTGCACTAATATCCTTTTTCAAAACATATATTTTGCACATCCTTTCCTGTAACCAAACTGGTTAATCAAATTAATTATAATTATAGAATAGTAGCAAGTTTGGTTATG
This sequence comes from Allium fistulosum, assembly GCA_030737815.1. NCBI lineage: Eukaryota > Viridiplantae > Streptophyta > Magnoliopsida > Asparagales > Amaryllidaceae > Allium > Allium fistulosum. The sequence continues at coordinate 649,075,161 of CM060905.1, read as the reverse complement.
CTATAAACAAGAAATAAATAAACTATTTGTCCAAAAAATAGGCTAATTGCCCTCAATTAGACTAACTGTCCACAATCTAGACTAATTGTCTTCAAATAGGGCTAACTACCCTTTGGTTGACTCAGGCCTATAAGATACAATATCAAATGATCTAAACAACTATTAGACAATACTTCTAGATGGTTTGTCCATAACTTATATCTCCAAGTGTCAACTGATCTTAATGGTTTTATGGCTTACCAATAACCTACCTCTGTACAGAAAATACTTCATTCTATGTGTAAGCAACATTTTACTTGCACCTGTGACTAAACCCTAAACATGAGAATTATGGACTAAATTAGCTAGGGGCTAATAGTTAATGAGCATAGGGCACCACCCTACAGAAGTCCTACTTGGTCTTTTAATCTTAGTCATTACCTGAGGGTAAACTACACATTAAAAATTTCCTTGAAAACCTTTTCAGAATGATTTAGTCCTTTAAATTATACATATACTAGAAAAATATATCTTTAGCTTTACTCTAAACATTTTTTCCATGTTATATATACTTTACCAAAATTATTTTAATGATATTCAATAAGGATTACCTATCCTTTAAAATAAGTTACAGTCCTTTTTAAATTGAAAATACCTAGGCTATTCTGCCATTTAACATATTCAAAACCTTTGTTTAAAATTTTTAAACAACCCATTCGAAACCCCTGAAAATAACCCTTTTGAAACAATTGAAAGCAACTCTTTCGAAACCAATAAAAGTTTTTCCTTTGAAAGCTTTAAAACATAAGACATCTTCCTTTAAAACCTTTTAAACCTTGCCTTTCGAAAACTTAGGAAAATCCATCCTTTTCTATCCCGTCGAAACCCTTGGGAACTACCCCATTCGAAACCATTCAAGAAAACCTTTCGAAAGAATCAAAAATCAACTCTTTCGAAAGCGCTTGAGTTCAATTTGAAACCTATGGAAAACATCTTTCAAAACTATTAAAAAACTTTTTCGAAACCATAAAACTTATCTCTTTCTAAACCACTTCGGTTATACTTCAATTAAAAGAAAATGGGTCTTTAAATCATTTAAGTCGAAGCACTTGTTTTGAAACCATTTCCTATGTAATGAAGTGCTGGTGTCAAAACCATCCCTTCGAAAGCATTGGAGAGATAGCCACATTTTAGAAAATGGAAGAACCCCTTCTATACCATCTAGATCGAAAGGTAGGAAGCGGCAGCTAAATGCTTCAACTCAGTCGAAAGAAGTCATTTAAAAAAAAGCATAACCCAATTGAAACTATATCTTTTAAACCATTTGACTTAGTCGAAAGCTAATTAAGTCAAAATCATCTTAGTCGATAGCAAGTAGGTGCATTTTTCTTTAAAACCAAAGCAATGTTTCAAGCCCTTCAAAATCTTCGAGTTTCGTCCCTATGCCTTTCGCTTTCTTCCAATTCACTACATACAAGTTCTCTGACACCATAGCATTGGTTTTGACAGTGTCGGAAGGGAGGGAATGAAGGCGGAACTTAGTGCCGAAAGCTTCAAAAAAGTGAAAAACCTCTTTATTTATACTTCTAAACTATTTCTTTTGTACTTAACCTGCCTTACTTATCTAAATCTGATTGGTTGCCAAATTCTTTTTCAAAAGTGTTGTCGACTTTTTCAATTTGGCAATTTAAACTTATTTACAAAAAGCCCATTCTCCTCCTTAATTATATAAAACATTTAAGTCCCATAACTTAAATAATTTTACATAACCATTAAAATTCTAAGGAAAAATCTCTAAAAATTCCATAAAATCACATTTTATATGTTTCTTAACATATAAAAATTTTAGACCCAAACCAATAATTGTTTACCCGTAAATAATTTATAACCCAAAATAACATTTAGTCCACTAGAAAATACATACTAATTCCATGAAAATTAAGAAAAAATTGAAACTTGAAACCCATTTCTAGAAGATCATTTTTGATCTTCGTAAAAATTCACAAGGAATTTGGATGTCATTTAATATGGTTTTCATATCAAAACATGTCAAAAAGAACATATATAAATCATCAACAAGTATATATAAACATTCAGTAATTTAAATACATGGAAAATCAATGCAAAAAATTTGGAATTCATCTTAAAACCAAAACCATAAAAGATTTGAGATGTAAATATTATTCACCTTAGCTTTAGAGATTAAAGTGGCTTGAGATTTAAATGAATTTGATTTGAATTAGCTTTTTCCTTTAGCTTTTCTTAATCTTCTTCCCCTTTTCCTTGTTATGGTGGCTGGCCTTATTTTCAAAATTTCTGAGAAAATGAAGATAAACGTGTATTGAGTGTACACGGCCATAGTTTAAGGGATATATGATGGATTTCCTATTTTACCCCTCCATTTTCATTTTAAACTCTTTCTTAATTCTTTTTTAAATGGCATGGCTACCCTTAATTAAAATCAAATCTCAAATCTCAATCTCCTAATCAATACATTATTTAATTTAATTTAATTAATTACATATCCTAAATAATGTTATAAATAATCTTGGGTGTTGCACGTCCTCATAAGAGTTTACAATAATGCTGTTGAAGGAAGTACTCAGAAATTGTGACACCCTTTGCTTGCCTTCAGAAATAGTATTGACAACCAATGTTAAGGAATTTTTCTTTTTCTCCAGCTTCTTCCTGAGAGAGGATTGTTTGACCACTATTCAATCTTCTCATCTTTTGATTCTTTCAATGCCATATTCAAAGCCAAATTTTCATCAGCGAAAAGTTATTTTGCCTTCCTAACTTCAGAGATAATAGACTCTGCTCAAGTTAGAGAGGCTTTCTACCATTCTTGCTCCTTTATAGCATTATTTTTGTTAGTAGATAGGGAGATGATCTTGCTGTTCAAGGTTGAGATTTCCTCTTGAAGCATGGAAGTCTCGGTAGAAGATTTTAGAGAACTTTCTTGAAGAGAGAGCCAGCATTTAGAAATTTAAAGGGAAAAGTATGACATAAGTCAACATTCAAAGAGGAATTAAAATAAGAAGGTTAAAAGATATGAAACGTACCAGAAGTTGTTGCTTTATTAGGGATCGACGGTGACTTATCTGCTTAGGAATAGAAGAAGGAGGGTGAATAGAAGTAAATGATGAAGAATTCAAGATAGATTTATCCATTTTCTGGAAATCACTTAGAGACACTGGTGATGTGGGTCTGGAGGGGTTCACTTCCTAAGAAGGAGTTGAAGTTCCCAATTCTTTTTATATTTGCCCGACGATGTGAGGAGAATTAGAAATGACAATTCAAGATATGAGATCGTCCTTTGAGGGAGTTGTTTTGGAATGGTCAATAGGAGCTTCAAGAATAAGACTCTCTAAAGTTTTGCCTTGGTCAAAAGCCTCACCCTCTTCTATTGGTAGGGAAGAGGGAACTTCAACAATCTTAGCTTTCTTAAGTGATGTACCCACCACAGCCATTTTACCCTTTTTATTTTAGCGACCATCTTTGATCTAGCGATGGCTTATGTCAGAGATGATGTACTAGACATAGAAGTTAGGAGAACTGGATCGCTTGCAATTGATTTGACTTAAGGAGCAATTGTTGAAATCTCAAAAAATATAAGTCAGTAAGAAATTTATGAAGTAACACAAATAAATTGCAAGTACTATGCTTAAGCTTACTAGGGTTATCTGGGCAGATTGGAGACATAGGAGAGTTCTTAGGATCATCCAAAGACAAGAAGTGTTTACTCCAAGAAGTATGTTGATCAACAGGGGTTGACGAAGGACTCTTTGACCAGTAGTGAGAAGAGATTTTTTCGATGATTTGATGGAGTCAACAGTGTAAAGCTATTTCCGATGCATCTTGAAGCACAAATCAATGGATTTACAGTTCTCTTATCCTCATCATTGAGATCTTTAGCAGTAGGACCTAATAAATAAGCATAGGTGTTAATAAGAAAGCTTGCCAACATCCTAAAAGCTATATGAGAAGAAAATATGTTCATATAAAATAAGGCCGTCGAATAGATTACTCCATTCGAAACCCACCTTTCGACCAGATTGATTCAGTCAAAACAGTTTCAAAAGTTAACTTAAAGATGTGGGCAATGAAAAGAGCATCTTACTCGAAACCCTTCTATTATATAAGTTGAAGCCAACTATTTATCTTGAACTTTCAACCCTTATGATCATGTCGAAAGGTATATTCTAGCCCTTTCGACATGTCGAAAGGTCTAGTTGGCCTCTTAAAGTGGTATCGCTACTTTTGACCTTGTTGATTTCGTATCTTCTATGAATTTGATAGGTTTTTTGATACAGTTAAGTGTAAGATCCTTTCAAATGGACTCCACCTCATATGAATGCTTGCCAACTGCAAACTAGACTTCCTTTGGGACACCTCTTTCGACCAGGTCAAAAGGAGTCATATCCTTTAGAAACAGATCTAGTTTGTTGTTGCCTAAGCTTCATTCAGAATACTCGATATAAGATCGTCTTAGCTATTCGCAAGCTATGTAAAATTTCTAGAGTCGAAACATCATCATCATCATCCTTATTTGTCATTTCATATTATTTGTCATGATGATGATGATACGTTCGACTGCATGTTATCTAAGTCGATCCTATTGATTTGCATAGAAATAAAGATATTAAGCGAATAAGATAGCATCAATGCAATTGATCGTTAGTCTAGTTAATGATCGAAATGATCCTTCTCATTATCAAAATTCTCAATGAATCCGCACAACTCTCCATTATCATTAATCCAAAATGAGTTATAATTTTAAGAGCTTTTCCCCGAAATTGATTTAGGGTTTACAAAGATTTTGTTGTAGTAAAGATGTAGGAGTAAATGAAATGAGCTTAGAATTCCAAAATCCGATCCCCAATATCGAAACCCTTGGGTCTTATTTATAGATGTAGGTCGACCTCGCTTCTGCGTCAATGCTTTCGACCTGGTCGTAAGTTCTTTTATCTTCCGCCTCATTCTTTTTGACATGGTCGTAAGGCTTTGCCCACCTTAAATGTAGTCGAAAGGCTTCTCTTTCAAGTCCACTAACTCAACTTTGCGCTTCTCCTCCTCTTATTCCAGACCTTTCAACCTTGTCGAATGGGTCTTTTTCGCACATTTCACCTCTGTTAAGTCTTTAGTGTTCCTTTACCCTGCTTTTTCTTTAATTTCTTTCGACGACATCGGAAGGGATAGAAATGCACTTTTCTCTTCATGTCGCTTTGTTATCATCAGAAGTAAAGATAGGAGCTTTCGACTCTCTCGATAGGTTGTTTATTAGGCCTCAGAAGATGTTGAAGTATCAATGGTTTTGATACAATAAGTTGCTTCCAAATGAATGCTTGTAGACCAATATGGAACCTTCTTCTATTGTCGGTGGCCTTCATCGATTCCGATGGCTCATTTATGCTTTCGAAACGGTTGTTTGGAGCCATTTGAATGAGGGCGAAACCTTTGGTTTCGAAAGCTTTGGCGTGCATATTAAAAGTTAACGTTCATTCCCTTTAAAAGGGGTTCTAAACCCATCTTTTCTTTTTCTATATGCGTGAATCCATTTGCATCAAAACATTGAAAGTGGTGGAAGGGTAGCGTCAGTTTCCTTTTTCATTATCTTGAAAGCTTTTACATTATTTATCGCTTGCGAGGGTGCCTGGTGTTAGCCATAAAATCTACTCAATATAAGAAGTATGAAAGAATGTTAATAGGATTGAGGATTCAATGAAGAAATAGGCTTAGGCCTCTTAAAGGACATAAGAGGTTGTTTCGAAGGCATTTGGCAGGCATCGAAAGAGTCAAAGGCACCAAATATTCATATAGTGCAAAGGCTTTTGACCCAGATGAAAACAAATATACTGTTCCACCACTTTCAACCTTTCGACATAGATCAACAAGCAAGAACAACTTCGAAACCCCTTTCAAAGGAAATAGATGATGCTTTCTTGCTTACGTGCCAAACCTTTTGGAGTCAAAGGTTTTGCCTCGATCACGACCTATGCGAAAGCATGTACATGCCTTTTGAACCGGTCGAGTCCTATAATATTAAGAGAAGGTTCCGCCTTAGTTCTCAGGCATGCATTCAAGGACCACTCAATGTCTTCAAAACCATTAACACTTGAATCCCTTCAAAACTAATACAATCATCCTATCAATAGTGTCGAAAGCTTCTAGCTTACTTTCAATAATAATAGGGATGGAAAAGGTGCATTTAGGAAACCTTTTGATAGTATCGAAAGGTGTTGTGGAGGAAGCATTAATCTAAAACCAACCAAGGAAAAAGGATGATAAAGCCCCTTTGGACTCAATCGGAAGGTCTGGGAAAGGATAAAGGAGGCGAAAGAGTAAACCATGAAGAATAAGAGGATGCCTTTCGACAACATCAAAAGGGGTCATGGCCTCTTGACTAAGTCGAAAGGTTTGAGGTAGCATATAAAAAAGGGGTCCTTTCGACCCAGTCGAGAGCAAAGCATGGAAGGGGGCCGATCTGCATCTATAAATAAGACCTAAGGGGTCTAGTTTTAGGGACCGAATTCTAGAATCCAGAATTCATTTTATTTACTCTACTTTCTTAATGAAAATAGTATTCTTAATAAACCCTAAACCAAATTAGAGAAGAAAGCTCTATATCTTGTAACTCATTTTGGATTATGAATAAAAAGAGAGATGACTTGTTCATTAAGGATATTGGCAACAAGGAAGATAGTTTCAGTTATTAACTAGACTAATGATCCATTGCACATGATTCTAACCTATTCTCATGATTTCCTTTTGTGTATGATATGTAGAAGATCAACTTGGGCATTTTTAAATCGAAAAACATCATCATAGGAACCTGCACTTAACACTAAAATCCAAAGTTATGATGGGGTGTCAACCATATTAAACTCATGAGACTAGGAAATACATAGATTGATCCCATACTGGAAAAATAAAGTAGATTGTAGGCAATAATAAGCTAGGATTGTTCCGAAAGGGAGAAATCCCTCTCGATAAGATTGAAAGGGGTATTTTCGAAAGGAATCATAGTTTATAATTGGCTAAACAATCATATATAGGGGAACTCATTCAAAGAGGATCAACCCTTTGGAACATCAGTAACCCTTTCAAAGGGGTTCCATATAAAGAGTAGCGAAACCATAGGGTCGAAGGAAACTATGTCATATTGATGAAGTAAGCATCCCCTATCAACATAGTCAAAAGGTCCTGAATGTTACCTTTCAACATGGTCAGAAGGGATGAAGGACAAGTATGGTCAGCTACTTTCGACTCATTCTGACAATGGGTTAAATCGGATGTGGCTCTCTTAACTGTATCCCACGGCTAACTCCTTAAAGCCTATTGACTAAGTCAATCTTATCTAAAGGACGGTAGAGCTTTATTAACCATTTCGATCAAGTTAACTTGGTCGAAAGGTAGAACAATCACCTTAATCCTTTCGACTATGTCAATCTAGTTGAAAGGCATGCTTCCGAAGGAATAGATCCCTTTAATGATTTGACTTTGTTTGAATCTAACTACCTTATGAATAGCATTGGGGATGTTGACAAGATTTCTTGTTAACAGTTTTGGTGCTCGAAGGAGGGCTCAAACCTCCGACCTTGTCGCTGTATACAGACTAATTATGGATAATTTCTCCTACATAAGAAAAATAAGGTCAAAGCATTTAGGTGGAATTGTGAAAGAAGCAATACACAACACCATTTGGAGGAAAATATAGCTCCATCTATTAACCTAAAAGGGGCCATTCTAAGGCAGACTTGGTCTCCAACACAGCAAGATGAAAACATAGCAAAAATCAAATACTTGGAACAACAATTGCAGGAAATGCAGCAGCTGCTAAAAAGTGCAAAGAAATAGTGGATCTGACCACCTCGAAAAAGAGGTAACTTTCCTAAACAAGAGCTAATCATCAAGGAAGAGTGGTTGACAAATTATTGGAACAATCTGAGAGTTCAACGTCTAATGATTTCCTAAACTAGAAAAACTATGGCAATTCGAAGATTTCTAGAAGATGCCGCTGAGAAGGCTATCAAAGATGTTATGAATTCCAAAGGAAAAAGAACAATTGACGAAAACATCAATGACAATGAGAGTGTGCCACCTTTCACCGACGAAATCATGGTAACGGTAATACCACCATATGTCAAAGTCCCTTTCATGAAATATCATGGGGTAACAGACCCTGATGATAATCTTATGGCTTTCGACAGCCAAATGGACATGTATAATGCATCTGGAGTTGTTAGGTTTCGACTGTTCCCAGCCACTTTCCTGGGAGTAGCATCCAAATGGTAAAAGAAATACAGGAAAGAGGCCATATACTCATGAAAGTAATTTACTTACGACTTCTCAACCTAATTCTACATTTGCAAAGATCCTACTATCAATTATACAATGTTGGCAAATATAAAACAAAGGCAGGGAGAATCTTTGGGGGGCTACTTAAGAAGAGTCAATGTTGAAGCTTTAAAAGCCAAGGATACAAATGATCATGATAAGCTTATAGCTGTCCATTCTAGTTTTAATAAGAATACCCCCTTTTGGAAGCAACTCTCTGTCACCGACTGTAGAGACCAACAAGACTTCCACTTTGAAGCTTACAAGTTCGTTCGAATGGATGAGCTTTACTATGCCAAGAAGAAAACATTTCCTAGGAAGGAAGGAGGGAGATTTGGCCTGGGCTGTGCCCACAAAAGTGCCAGATGGGAAGAACAATGGCTAACACAGTTGCTTTAAACAAGCCGTTGTCAGAAGTGTATGCGATAGCTAGAAAAAGAGTCAACTTTCCAACCTCCTTCAAAGCCAAGAACAAATCTAAATAGAAAAAGGAAGGAGAATACTACGCTTATCACAAAGTTAATGGCCATAAAATTAATGAGTGTGGAGTTCTAGATGGAATAATTTAAAAGCTAATATGAGAAGGTCATTTAAAAGAGTTTGTTCAAGTTCAGCATAAAGCCCAGCGAATAGAGAATGCTTCGAAGAAGCGCCTAGGCAACGTTATGAATGTGCTAGAAGATAAGGACCCCTAAGCTTCAGCCCAGCAATAAACAAGATAATGTGATCCATGGGGAGCGACATCCAGTAGGAAGTATTAAGGCAGCCCCAATGATGCAGCGCTCATCTTAGGTCGCGCACGAGAAGCTACAGTAGGTCGTGAACGACCTAACTCTAAGTCGCCGAGCGACCTAACTGCGAGTTATGTACGAAAAGATGATCCAGCGACCTATGATAAGTCACCGAGCGACCTAACGGCGAGTTATGTACGAAGGGATGATCCAGCGACCTATGATAAGTCGCCGAGCGAGCTAACGAGCTACGACCTAAAACTACATGCTATCTAGAGTTATGTCGCAATCTTACTTAGGTCGCTTTCCTATGCCGCTCGACCTTATGCCACTGTGAAGCTTAGGTCGTTCCAAATGGATGATGAAGGTCGTGAAGTCACTATATCTGTTAGGTCGTTAACGATCTATGATAGGTCGTAGGTCGCTTATACTGTGTTAACGACCTATGTTAGGTCGCGTGTGCCTGTGTGTCTTGAGTCGTGTAACGTGTTGTGTTGTAAACCCTATAAATAGGGGTGTGTTGCGTCATTGTAAGGGGGTTGAATTTTGAATAAACTTTTGTTTGAGTGCTTTGTGCCTCTTTGAAATTGGTAGTTGAGTGTTATCTCCTATCTCCACCTTCGATATTCGAGTGCGCTCGAATCAACGATTGTTGAAGCCAATTCACGGAATCAAGTGCGCTTGATCAACATTCAAAGAATTGTAGATCTTCTTTCACAACATCATGCGCGATAAACATGATGAAGATTGCTAGAATCCGGTATCTCGCGAGATCAACGGATTTGGGTATCTTTAATTCACCGATTTCTATTGCTTTATCTAATCGTTTCTTCGATTAGTTTGACATGAAATCTTCATTTCGTCGTCATCGTGATTATCCGCTGCGTCAGTTTGGTATCAGAGCGAGACTTAGCCAATCATAGCTAAGCCGAGTCTTGGAGCCAAGGAGAAGAGTTTAAAGTTAAGGCCGAGGGTTACAAGTTGAAGTAGTTGAGGTTGAGCCGAGTATAGAGTTTTATCTAGGCCAAGTGTTGAAGATTTGTTGAAGATCAATCATGCCACCGAGAAGAGCTAACCGTCATCAGAATATTGAAGCGTTGTATAGAAGAGAAGAAGCTGAACAAATGGAACAACGTATCAATGAGAAATTTGATGAAGGCATTAGGAAGTTAGAGAAACTGACGATTGACATGAATCAAGGTCAAAGGGGAAGGTCGCCAGTCTCGAACCATGGAGGAAACAGAGTTTCGCCATCGGTTACGGAAGCGAGGAGGATGTCACCGCAATCTTACCGAGAAAGAAGAGAATCTTCAATTTCATTGAGAAGAGAACATCATGAGTATAGAAATGAAGAGAGAAGAACTCCATGTGAGTTTGAACATGAGCCATATCGTGATGTTGAAAGACAAAGTAGAAGGGATATGCGTGATCATAGAGATGTGGATGGTCGAGATCGTTATCGAAGTACATCTGTTTTTGATGAAGATGGTGATAGATGTAGTGTTCATTATCGAGATCGAGACCAAGTACGAAATGCATATCGGGAGGTTGAAGATGATCGTTGATGGAATCGGGGATGAAAATGGAAATTCCAGAATTCAAGGGTGGCATGGTAGTAGAAGAATTTTTGGATTGGTTATCTAATGTTGAAGAAATTTTTGACTTTAAGGAGGTTCCTGAGCATCGAAGAGTTAAGTTGGTTGCTACTAGATTGAGAGGAAGAGCTATGACATGGTGGCAACAAACTAAACTTACACGGGAGAGAATGGGGAAGTCAAAGATTGCTACATGGGAGAAGATGAAGAAGTTAATGAAGGCTACATTCTTGCCGTATAATTATCAGTCTCTTATGTATCAACGATTGCAGAATCTGAGACAGGGAACAAAGTCAGTGAATGATTATGCAGATGAATTTTATCAATTGATTGCGAGGAATGATATCATGGAGACAGAGGAACAGTTGACTGCTAGGTTTGTTGGAGGGTTGAGAATGGAGATTCAAGATATGGTGAATATGTTTGATCCGAGATCTATTGCTGAAGCACATCAAAAAGCTCTAGCTTGGGAGAAGCAAGGTAGGAGAGGAGGTGGTGTGTTTACAAATTCCAACAATCAAATGAAAGGGGTTAGTAGCAATGCGAATGTTTCCAAGGCTGTTGCAAAACCGGTTGTTAGTGAAGTTGCTAAGACCAAGGTCAATAGTGGTATCAAATGCTTCAATTGTCAGGAGTTTGGTCACAAAAGTAATGAATGTCCGAAGCCAAAGAAGCGAACTATGGTAGCCGAGGTTGAGGATGAGGACGTAGAAGCTGAATGTTCTAATTCACCACATGTTGAGGAGGAAGAAGAGTTGTCAGGAGATGAGGGTTGTAATTTAATGATGAGGAGGTCTTGTTTAACACCAAAACAAGTGGATGATTCTAGCTAGTTGAGGAGCAACATTTTTCAGTCAACATGCACTATTCTGGGGAAGGTTTGCAAGTTTATTATTGATGCAGGCAGCTGTGATAACATCATTTCTACCGAGGCCGTGAAGAAGTTGGCATTGAAGACTGAGAAGCATCCGAAACCTTACAAGTTAGCTTGGATGAGAAAAGGCAGGGAAGTGAAGGTTGGACGAAGAGCTTGTGTTAATTTTTCGATTGGGAAGAAATACAAAGATGAAATTTGGTGTGATGTTGTGGATATGGATGTATGCCATTTGTTGTTGGGGAGACCATGGCAGTATGATAGAGCTGTTCAACATGATGGACGTACCAACAGCTATAGTTTCATGTTCGAAGGCACAAAAATCACTTTAGTTCCCAAGAAGCGAAACAAGAAGAAAGCAAGTTGGAGGAGATTGAAGAACTTAAAACTTTGCTATCTTTGAAGGAGTTTGTTAAGGAAGTAGAAGAGGAGCCTGAAGTATTTTTGTTGATTGGACGTGAGAGTAATGAAGTGGTTGAAATTCCTGAAGAAGTAAAGCCAGTGCTAGGAGAATTTGATGATGTATTTCCTGAAGAGCTTCCAACGGAGTTGCCACCATTGAGAGACATACAACACCAAATAGATCTAGTACTAGGAGTTGTGTTACCACATAAACCACATTACAGGATGAGTCCAAAGGAGCATGAGGTGTTGAGAAGGCAGGTGGAAGAATTGCTTGAACAAGGGCACATACAAGAGAGCTTAAGTCCTTGTGCAGTACCAGCATTGTTGGTGCCGAAGAAGGATGGAACGTGGAGGATGTGTACAGATAGTCGGGCACTGAACAAGATTACAGTGAGATACAGATTTCCTATGCCTAGATTGGATGATTTGTTAGATCAGTTGAGCGGGGCTACTATCTTTTCGAAGATTGATCTGAAGAGTGGCTATCATCAAATTCGTATAAGACCAGGGGATGAATGGAAAACAGCGTTCAAGACCAAGGAAGGATTATATGAATGGCTGGTTATGCCGTTTGGTCTATCGAATGCACCGAGTACATTCATGAGGGTGATGAACCAAATTTTCAGGCCGTACATTGGGAAGTTTGTGGTGGTTTATTTTGATGATATTTTGATTTATAGTGCTAGTACAGAAGAGCATATTCAGCATTTGCGAAAGGTGCTAATTATTTTTCGTCGAGAACAATTCTATGCAGCAACGAAGAAATGTGTGTTTATGGCGCGGAGTGTCTTATTTCTGGGATATGTTGTATCGGAAGAAGGAATACAAGTAGATCAAAGTAAGGTTGAAGCAATCAAGGATTGGCCACAGCCCAAGACTATAACAGAAGTCCGAAGTTTTCATGGGTTGGCTTCATTCTATCGGCGATTTATACCGCACTTTAGTAGTGTGATGGCGCCTGTTACTGATTGTATGAAGGACAAGTAGTTTTCATGGTCAGAGGAAGCAGGATTTGCTTTTGAGCGAATCAAGGAACTTTTGACGACAACACCAATTCTAGTGTTGCCGGATTTTCAGTTGTTATTTGAATTACATAATGATGCATCTAAAGTTGGAATTGGAGGAGTCTTGAGTCAGAAGGGACGACCAATTGCATATTTCAGTGAGAAGCTTTCGGGAGCCAAGATGAGATATAATACATATGATGTGGAATTTTATGCTATTGTGCAAGCCGTGAAACACTGGAGACATTACTTATTTCACAAGGAGTTTGTGTTATATACTGATCATGAGGCTGTGAAACATCTGCAAGGGCAGGAGAAAATTTCAGCTAGGCTTGCATCATGGATTGCATACCTGCAGCAATTTACATTTGTTGTGAAACATAAGTCGGGAATTACGAATCGCGTGGCAGATGCATTGAGCAGGAGAAATCATTTATTGACTACAATGAAAGTTGAAGTGATGGGGTTCGAAGTACTTCCAGAATTGTGTGTTGAAGATCCTTACTTTGCGAAGTTTGTAGATGAAGTCAAGGAGGGGAGGACGGATGAGTATGTGTTGGTGGATGGTTTTCTTTTTAAGGGGAATCGATTGTGTATACCAGAGAGCAGTCTACGGATGAAGATTGTGAAAGAATTGCATGAGGAAGGACATGTGGGTAGAGATCGTACATTGCAGTTGATTTCTCAATCTTATTTTTGGGCGTCAATGTGAAAAAAAGTTGAAAGATTTGTGGAGAGATGTCATATCTGTCAAGTTACGAAGGGAACCGCTACAAATGCAGATTGTATTTGCCATTAGCTGTGCCTGCTAGACCTTGGTTTGATATTAGCATGGACTTTGTTTTGGGTTTTCCTAGAACTCAAAGGGGAAATGATTCTATATTTGTTGTGGTGGATAGATTTTCGAAAATGGCACATTTCGTAGCTTGTAAGAAGACAGCGGATGCCGTCCGTGTTGCTCAATTGTTCTTTAAAGAGGTGTATTGATGCAGCAGCGGATAACAAAAATGTATGATTCGGTGAAAGTAGCAATCGGTGAATTGAAGAATACCAAAGGCCCAAATCCGTTGATCCAAAGATACCAGATTCTAGCTATCTCAAACACGTTGATCGCACACGATACCGTGAATGAAGATCTACGATTCTTCCTACGTTGATCTAGCACACTAGATACCGTGAATCAGCTTCAACAATCGTTGATTCAAGCGCACTCGATTGCCGAAGGTGGAGATAGGAGATCACACTCAACTACCAATTTCAAAAGAGGCACAAATCACTCAAACAAATTTTATTCAAAATCAACTAACTATTACAAATGACCCAACCCGCCTATTTATAGGCTTACAACTCAACACGCAACTCATGACAACACATAGGTCGCTCACGGCCTAAACATCACGACCTACGACCTAAAGAACTTACACCACAAAACGACCCAACAAAGTACAAAAATCATACGACCTAATTACAACTCACACAACCTACGACCTTACATATTACAACACATGAGCGACTCAGCATATCAACACATCAGCCTCCATCAGCGACCTAACATAGGTCGTTAACGACCTAACACTTGAGCGATATAAGAATATCTCCTTCATGCGACTTAAGAAAACAATGGCTTAGAGCAGAATGCGGCAGCGACCTATCTTGAGCGACCTTAAAGAGATGCTTCCGGAAATCCTGCGACCTACTGAAGAAAGCTCGGCAGCGACTTAAGTTAGGTCGTTGGCGACCTAAGGAAACAGCAACACGCGACCTATCCACAAGCGACCTAAAATCCTACGACCTATTGAAGAAAACTCGGCAACGACTTAAGTTAGGTCGTTGGCAATTTAAGGAAACAACAACACGCGACCTATCCACAAGCGACCTAAAGTCCTGCGACCTACTGAAGAAAGCTCGGCAGCGACTCAAGTTAGGTCGTTGGCGACCTAAGGAAACAACAACACGCGACCTATCCAAAAGCGACCTAAAATCCTGCCATCTACTGAAGAAAGCTCGGTAGTGACTCAAGTTAGGTCGTTGGCGACCTAAGGAAACAACAAACACTGGAAATCCGGTAGCTTGTAAGTCGTAGCTCGATAGGTCGAACTCAGTTAGGTCGCTCATCTTGGCCAACATAGCTTCGCTAGGTCGCTGGTCATTCTTCACATACCTCGCCGTATTTCCCTCCAATGCTTGATCCATCTCGTTAGCTTGTTCATTGTTAGGTCGTATTTCATTAAGTTGTTGGCGACTTATGAGATCGTTAGGTCGCTCGCGACCTAAAATAAGCTTCAAATCTTGGATTGGAAAATCAGGCTCAGGCCGGGCTGCATCATCCTCCCCCGGTTGATAGAAATTCGTCCTCGAATTCACAGTTGCTTCGTCTTCGACACTCTCATCCTTGTGAAACAGAACCAAGTGTTTGATATTGTCAACTTTAGTAATAGGACGATGATCCGGCAAGCTCAACTTACAATCATTCTCACAAATTTCCTTTATAATTTCCCAACGACCTATTCCTCCGACATCTAGCTTGTTGTACGTACCAATAAGAAATCATTCAACCATCAAGTAGATAGATTCGTTGCCACTTTAAGTCTTCATCAAATTCAATACAGAGTCCATATTTTCGTCCAACCATGATTTAATATGAATGGGTAATGACATACTTAATCCTGACTTCATCGCGGTCTCTTTTGAAATTTGTTAACTCTGACGCTTCTAAACAAGCCTTTCATCCCTTTTCCTTGTTGACGGCCCAAAACAAATCTTTGTAACCAACTGTATGGTATGATCACTATCCACGTGTCTTTCTACACCCACATCTTTGATAACTTTTATTTGCCAATTGCGATCAGGAATGTACAACTGCCTTCCTTTGAATAGTGACCCATCAGCCAATCTTCTCAATTCTACCTGCTCTGTCGGACACATATGGTTACGTGGCATATACGGTACAATAGCACTTGACGCTTGATTAACATGATGTACGTTTCCCTATGGCAGTAATTCCTTGGACAACTCTGCAGGAACTACATCTTCACGTTTATTCACCATTGACTTAACTTCCTCTGGAGTCTCAAGATCTCTACTGGTTTCATTCCCATTCAACATAAACACTTCCGCTTTATCCTCCACTTCTTTAACAAACTCTTCTGTAGATATTAGACTAATCGAATCCACCTCCTTCATCAACAAATTACCCTCTTCATCTCCTGACTTATTTTCTTCACCCTTATCCAACTTTGCTGATTGTGAATTTTCAACCTCATGTTCATTAAACTTCGTTGGTTGAAAATCAACAACTTCATCTCCGTCAAACTTTGGTGATTGAAAACTGTCGACTTCATCTTCCATATCAACAAATTCCTTTAAAGACAACAAAGTCTTTAGCTCCTCAATTTCCTCCAATTTGTTTTCACTCTGTTTACGCCTCTTAGGAACCAAAATGATTCGTGTATCCTCGAACATAAAACTGTAACTGTTTGTGCGACCATCATGTTGCACAGCTCTGTCGTATTGCCATTGTCTTCCCAACAACAGATGGCATACATCCATGTCAACCACATCACACCAAATTTCGTCTTTGTATTTCTTCCCAATGGAAAAATTAACACAAGCTCGTCGATTAACCTTCACTTCCCCTCCTTTCCTCAACCAAGCTAACTTATAGGGTTTCGGGTGCTTCTCTGTTTTTAATGACAACTTCTTTACTGCTTTTGAAGAAATGATATTATCACAGCTTCCCGCATCGATGACAAACTTGCAAACCCTTCCCAAGATAGTACACGTTGACTGGAAAATGTTACTCCTCAACCAACTTGAATCATCCTCTTGTTTTGGTGTCAAACACGATCTTTTCATCAACAAACTACAACCCTCATCTCCTGTCAGTAATTCTTCTTCTTCGACTGGTAGTGATTTGACACACTCTACCTCTGCATCTTCATGCCCAATCTCTGCAACCATTGCTCGCTTCTTGGGTTTTGTACATTCATTGCTTTTATGGCCCCACTCTTGACAATTAAAGCATTTGAGACTACTATTGACCCTAGCTTTGTTGGTTTCATTCACACTCGGTTTGTTGATGAATTTGGAAATATCCACACTGCTACCCACATCATTGTTCTGGTTGTTGGAATTCGTAAACACACCACCACCTCTCCTACCCTGCTTCTCCCAAGCTAGAGCTTTTTGACGTGCTTCAGCAACTGATCTGGGATCAAACATATTCACCATATCTTGTATCTGCATTCTCAACCCTCCAACAAATCTAGCTGTCAACTGTTCCTCTGTCTCCATGATATCATTCCTCGCAATAAGTTGATAAAATTCATCCGCATAATCATTCACTGACTTTGTTCCCTGTCTCAGATTCTGCAATCGTTGATACATACGAGACTGATAATTATACGATAAGAATGTAGCTTTCATCAGCTCTTCATCTTCTCCCATGATTCAATCTTTGACTTTCCCATTCTCTCCCGTGTAAGCTTAGTTTGCTGCCACCATGCCATAGCTCTTCCTTTCAAACGAGTAGCAACCAACTTCACTCTTCAATGCTTGGGAACTTCCTTAAAGTCAAAAATTTCTTCCACATTAGACAACCAATCCAAAAATTCCTCAGCCACCATTCCACCCTTGAATTCTGGAATTTCATTTTTCATCCCCGACTCCCATCGACGATCATCTTCAACATCCCGATATGCATTCCGAACTTGACCTCGATCTCTAGAATGAACACTACATCTACCACCATCTTCATCAAAAAAAGATGTACTTCGATAACGATCTCGACCACCCACATCTCTATGATCACGCATATCTCTTCTACTTTGTCTTTCATCATCACGGTATGGTTCATGTTCAAACTCACGTGGAGTTCTTCTCTCTTCATCTCTATACTCATGATGTTCTCTTCTCAATGAAACTGAAGATTCTCTTCTTTCTCGATAAGATTGTGGCGACACCCTCCTCGCTTCCATAACCGATGGCGAAACTCTGTTTCCTCCATGGTTCGAGACCGGCGATCTTCTCCTTTGTCCTTGATTCAAATCATTCATCAGTTTCTCTAACTTCCCAATGCCTTCATCAAACTTTTCATTGATGCGTTGTTCCATTTGCTCGGCATCTTCTCTTTTGTACAAATCTTCAACATTTTGATGACGATTAGCTCTTATCGGCGGCATTGTCAAATGAAACAATCTTCAATTCTCGGCTTGTTCTACAAATATGATGCACGGCTTTCAACTAGCTCTCGGCTCTAACTTCCCTTAGTTCGGCTTTGCTTGATGTAGCTCGGCTTCACTAACTCCTCAAACTCTTCAATAAGAATTGGCTCCAAGACTCGGCTTAGCTATGATTGGCTAAGTCTAGCTCTGATACCAAATGATGCAGCAGCGGATAACAAAAATGTATGATTCGGTGAAAGTAGCAATCGGTGAATTGAAGAATACCAAAGGCCCAAATCCGTTGATCCAAAGATACCGGATTCTAGCTATCTCAAACACGTTGATCGCGCATGATACCGTGAATAAAGATCTACGATTCTTCGTACGTTGATCTAGCGCACTAGATACCGTGAATCGGCTTCAACAATTGTTGATTCGAGCGCACTCGAATGCCGAAGGTGGAGATATGAGATCACACTCAACTACCAATTTCAAAAGAGGCACAAAGCACTCAAAGAAATTTTATTCAAAATCAACTAACTATTACAAATGACCCAACCCGCCTATTTATAGGCTTACAACTCAACACGCAACTCATGACAACACATAGGCGCTCATGACCTAAACATCACGACCTACGACCTAAAGAACTTACACCACAAAACGACCCAACAAAGTACAAACATCATACGACCTAATTACAACTCACACGACCTACGACCTTACATATTACAACACATGAGCGACTCAGCATATCAACACATCAGCCTCCATCAGCGACCTAACATAGGTCGTTAACGACCTAACACTTGAGCAATTTAAGAATATCTCCTTCATGCGACTTAAGAAAACAATGGCTTAGAGCAGAATGCGGCAGCGACCTATCTTGAGCGACCTTAAAGAGATGCTTCCGGAAATCCTGTGACCTACCGAAGAAAGCTTGGCAGCGACTTAAGTTAGGTCGTTGGCGACCTAAGGAAACAACAACACGCGACCTATCCACAAGCGACCTAAAATCCTACGACCTACTAAAGAAAACTCGGCAGCGACTTAAGTTAGGTCGTTGGCGACCTAAGGAAACAACAACACGCGACCTATCCATAAGCGACCTAAAGTCCTACGACCTACTGAAGAAAGCTCGGCAGCTACTCAAGTTAGGTCGTTGGCGACCTAAGGAAACAACAACACGCGACTTATCCACAAGCGACCTATAATCCTATGATCTACTGAAGAAAGCTTGGCAGCGACTCAAGTTAGGTTGTTGGCAACCTAAGGAAATAACAAAAACTGGAAATCTAGTAGCTTGTAAGTCGTAGCTCGAAAAGGTCGAACTCAGTTAGGTCGCTCATCTTGGCCAACATAGTTTCGCTAGGTCGCTGGTCATTCTTCACATACCTCGGCGTATTTCCCTCCAATGCTTGATACATCTCGTTAGCTCGTTCATCGTTAGGTCGTATTTCATTAAGTTGTTGGCGACTTATGAGATCGTTAGGTCGCTTGCGACATAAGATAAGCTTCAAACCTTGGATTGGAAAATCAGGCTCAGGCTGGGCTGCATCATGTATCGATTACATAGGCTACCTGAATCTATTGTTTCTGATCGGGATACTAGATTTCTAAGTCATTTTTGGTTGAGTCTGTGGAAGATGGTTGGAACGAAACTGAATTTTAGTAGCGCCTATCATCCTCAAACAGATGGGCAAACGGAAGTGGTGAATAGATCATTGGGAAACTTATTGAGATGTCTTGTGAAAGATAATTCGAAGGGCTGGGATATGAAGTTATGTCAGGCGGAATTTGCACATAATCACGCTGTTTATCGAAGTACTGGTTTCTGTCCATTTCAAGTTGTATATTCAGCAATTCCGAAGGGACCATTAGATTTGACAAACATGTCAAATCAGAAGGGAGTTGTTAAGCGAGCTTGTGACTGAGTTGCAGGAGTGCCACAAAACGGTTCATGAACGATTGCTTGAATCAAATGAGAAGTATAAACAACTGGCAAATAAAAAGCGAAGGAGTGTGAACTTCAGAGAAGGTGATTTGGTTTACGCCGTGTTGACAAAAGATCGTTTTCCAGTGGGAACGTACAATAAATTGAAAGCGCGAAAGATTGGTCCAGTAAAGATCTTGAAGAAGATCAATGAAAATGCTTATAGGTTGAAGCTACCGGAGGATGTGTACACTTCAGACGTGTTTAATGTTAAACATCTTATACCTTATTATGGAGATGAGCAATCCAATGGAGAAGAACTTTTAAATTCAAGGGCGAATTTTTCTAAACCAAGGGAGGATGATGCAACGCTCATCTTAGGTCGCGCGCGAGAAGCTACAGTAGGTCGTGAACGACCTAACTCTAAGTCGCCGAGCGACCTAACTGCGAGTTATGTTCGAAGAGATGATCCAGCGACCTATGATAAGTCGCCGAGCGACCTAATGGCGAGTTATGTACGAAGGGATGATCCAGCAACCTATGATAAGTCATCGAGCGAGCTAACGAGCTACGACCTAAAACCACATGCTTTCTAGAGTTATGTCGCGATCTTACTTAGGTCGCTTTCCTATGCCGCTCGACCTAATGCCGCTGTGAAGCTTAGGTCATTACAAATGGATGATGAAGGTCGTGAAGTCACTGTATCTGTTAGGTCATTAACGATCTATGATAGGTCGTAGGTCGCTTATACTGTGTTAACGACCTATGTTAGGTCGCATGTGCATGCGTGTCTTGAGTCGTGTAACATGTTGTGTTGTAAACCCTATAAATAGGGGTGTGTTGCGTCATTTTAAGGGGGTTAAATTTTGAATAAACTTTTGTTTGAGTGCTTTGTGCCTCTTTGAAATTGGTAGTTGAGTGTTATCTCCTATCTCCACCTTCGGTATTCGAGTGCGCTCGAATCAATGATTGTTGAAGCCAATTCACGGAATCAAGTGCGCTTGATCAACGTTCGAAGAATTGTAGATCTTCTTTCACGGCATCATGCGCGATCAACGTGATGAAGATTGCTAGAATCCGGTATCTCGCGAGATCAACGGATTTGGGCATTTGGGTATCTTTAATTCACCGATTTCTATTGCTTCATCTAATTGTTTCTTTGATTAGTTTGACACGAAATCTTCATTTCATCATCATCATGATTATCCGCTGCGTCACCCAAGAAGATACATCAAAGAGGAGAAAGAGATGATCAATTCTATTCAAGAAGAGCCCCCAACGAAAAACCCATTCCTTAACATTTATGTGCCTAATCTGGTGGTCATTCTACAAGAGTAATGCAAAGGGGTCCATCGTCCTCATAATGACTCGCTCATGGTTACTACAAAAATTGGGTTATCTATTGTATCCAACATTCTTGTCAACATGGGGAGCACGGTCAATGTAATTTTCAAACATGCCTTCGATCAGAAGAACATTCCTGAACACATGGAGCCAAGCACACAGTCCATATTTGGATTCAACAACAAAGGGTCAACTCCAGTGGGGAAAATAAAGCTACTTGTACAAATGGGACTGTCGCCAACTTGCTAAAGTTTTTATGATAATCAATCAACCTTCTTACTACAATGCCTTTTTTGGCATGCGAGCCCTGCATGAGATCGATGCTTTTGTCTTCCCAAAGTACCTCATAGTAAAATTATTGACAAAGCAAGGCTGGGGAACTATACAGGGGTACAATTTCACTCTCGAAAAATGTACTTTGCTACACTTGACCAATATATGAAAGAGTCACTTTGATTCCTCTATTGTTTTGCAGCATTCGGATGATGGATTTTCACATCCAGCATTTAAAGCAAGGATTAACATAAGAATGTCTAACAAACGTATATATCAAAGGTATATCCCTTCCAAAAGCAAGAGAAAGAGAGTTGATGCTAACTCAACCGAGGAGGGCCCTATAGTCATAGAGTTTGACCGATGAGTTGAAAAAGAAAGGATAAAACCCATAAAAGATCTCAAGGAAGCTCATATAGATTCAGATGATGTTTCTAAAATAGTTATGGTGGGAAAGGATCTTGATAGTGATTTAGACAAAGACTTGGTATAGTTCCTCAAGGTCAATAAGGATATGTTTGCCCGGTCACATTCTGATATAATAGGAATTGATTTGACTATCATGTGCTATCCCCTTAATATCAATCCAAGAGCAACCCCGATAAGGCAGAAAAAGAGACAGTTGGACAAAGTACGATCCGATGCTATAAAGAAAGAGGTTAATAGACTCCTTGAGAATGGATTAATCCACGAAATATATTATCCTAAATGGTTAGCTAACCCACTTTTGGTAAAGATGTGAAACGGGAAATGGAGAACATGCATTGATTACATGGACCTAAACAAAGCATACCCAAAGGATTGCTTCCCGCTATTATGGATAGATCAATTAGTGGATGCAACAAGCGGACACAAATTATTATCCTTCATGGATGCTCATTCAAGGTACAACCAAATACCGCTATTCAAAGCAGATGAAGATCATACCTGCTTCATTAGAAAATAGGGAATTTATTGCTGTAGGGAAATGCCATTTGAGCTAAAGAATGCAAGGGCCACCTAACAAAGATTGGTCGATCGAATGTTTAAGGAACAAATTAGCAGAAACATGGAAGTTTTGTTGATGATATGCTGGTAAAGTATAGCAAGCCTAAGAATCATCTTAAGGATCTAGAGGAAATGTTCAGAATATTGCAAAAGTATCAAATGAAATTGAACTTGCAAAAGTGGTCTTTTGGAGTCCACTCTAGAAAGTTCTTAGGCTACCTAGTAAGTGCTCAATGAATCTAAGCAAATCTTGACCAAATTCAAGCCAAAGAGGACACGGTCGAACCTAAAACCAGCAAGGAAGTAATGACCTTAAATGGAAGGTTAGCTACCCTAAGCAAGTTTATCTCACAATCTACTGATAAGTGCATATCTTTCTTCGATGTGATTAAAGAAAAAGAAGAACTTCGAATGGGGAGAGGATTGCAGGAAAGCTTTCCTAGAATTAAATAGCCACTTGGAAAAACCACCGATACATTCATGTCCCGAGAGCGGGGAAATATTGTACCTATACATGGAAGTATCAGAATATGCAGTTAGCTCGGTACTCACTGGAGAATAAAGTAGGGCATAGCTTTCGGTATACTACATAAGTAGGCGATTAAATGATGTAGAGGTTCGATACTCAATTATAGAAAAATCAGTCTATTGCGTGATTGTCACAACTCGAAAGCTTAGAGCATACTTTCAGGCACACTTCAATAGGGTATTGACCAACTTTCCTCTTAAGAAAGTTTTTAGTAAGCCAAAAAATTCTGGAAGATTGGTGAAATGAGGGATTGAGCTAAATCAATATGACATAGAATTTCAACCATGAGCTGCAATTAAAGGGTGGAATTGGAAAAATTTGTTAATGAGTACACTAGATTTATTGAGGAATAATATGAAAAAAAGGACCAAAATGACATGTGGTAATTATTCATGGATGGAGCATCAAATGAATAGGGGGCCGGAGCATGATATAAAATCATAATCCCAGATGGACATCATTTGCATTATGCCATGAAACTAGGATTTCCTGCAACCAATAATGTGGAAGAGTATGAATCAATGGTAGCAAGATTAACCTTGGCACTAAAACTAAAAATCCTATGAATACAGATCTTTAGCGACTCTCAACTAATGGTGAATCCAGTAATGTGAATATATCAAACAAAGGACCCTAAACTATCCTTATACATGAAGAAGATATTACGACTGCTTGCTTTGTTTGAGGATTTTTCGATAAATCATGTTCCAAGAGCAGAAAATATGCAAGTAGATTCCTTAGCAAATTAGCTAGCTCAAGAGGAGCCTCAGAGACACAATATGTACCAATCGGATATCAGGAAAATCCAATTATTGAAAAGGAAACATCCAAACAAGGGAAGAATTTGTTAGTATGACATGGTCTCAAGCTAATCTCAAGGGGGAGAGGAAAAAGAAAATGGTAAAGAATTAACAGGTGAAAGGGTGGACCAACCAAGGTCAAGTAACACATATGATGATACATGGATGTCACCTATTGTTGAGTACCAAGTTAAAGGAATACTACCATCTGACAAAGGAGAAGCAAGAAAAATCAGGAGAAAACCTCCATCCTTTTTTATGATGGACAAACTCCTCTATAAAAAGGAATACGCTTTTCCCTATCTTAGATGTGTAAGCATGAATGATGGGATAAAATTAATGACTGAAGCATATGAACGGTTTTATGGAGACCATTCAAATGAGAGAAAGTTGGCAAAGAAAATAATGAGGCTGGGATTTTACTGGCCCCATAGGGTGAGCCAATCCATAGACTATGTGAAAAGATGCAAAAAGTTTCAGAAATATTCAAAGACACCCAGATTGCCCCTAATTCAATTAAATTACAAGTCTATGACACCTTGGTGTATGGGGAATAGATTTAGTCGGCCCATTGCCAATTTCAAAGGGAGGGGAAAAGTATGCCGTGGTGGCCATCAACTATTATACCAATGGGTTGAAGCGGAACCGCTTTCGAAAATCATTTCCTGGAAAGTATTGAGATTTGTTATCAAGAACATCATAAAATAGGTTCCGAATTCCCCAAAAAATAATTTCTGGTAATGGAACTCAATTTGAGAGTGGAGAATTCTCCCGCTTCCGCCATAGGAATAGGATTATCAAAATTTTTTCATCTGTTGCATATCCAAATGCTAATGGAGCAGTTAAGGCAGCGACTAAAACCATAAAGACAATTAAAAAACGTGACAAAATAGGGCGAAAGGAAGTTGGGTAGAAGAGCAGCCACTTGTGCTATGTGCTTACCGAACGTCTGCTAAGACAGCAACGAGACATACCTCTTACACTTTAACATACGGGTGGTAGGCGATATTACCAATCGAGATTGAGATAACTTTTCACCAAATGATTGCCTACACATTTGATAAGAATCAAGAACTGAAAAGAGAATCATTGGATTTGATTCATGAATTAAGAGATGAAGTAGTGGTAAGAACTGCTGAATATCTGAGACGAATCTCGAAGTATTACAATAAATGAGTAATAGCTCAACCATTTCACGAGGGGGATTTGGTACTCCATGGAGTAATGGCCAATACTAAGAATTTTGTAGATGAACCCTTAGGACAAAACTAGGAGGGACCATTATTCATGTGTAAAGTAATCCCCCCGAAAGCATACATATTATGTTGGCTAGATGGCAGATATTGCCTAGAACATGGAATGCTGATCATTTAAGCCATATTTTACAAAGATGATTCAATAAAGAGCTACTTTTTGTAAAGAGAAAATCTACATGGTTGGGAGTGAAATTCTCCTTATATTTGTATACTACCTAAGATGGTAGCCTTCCTAAGATGGTAGAAAAGCCTCTGTCCACACCGAGATGGCTAGGGCAAAGCACTTCTTGGAGGGAGGGTGGGTAAGCCTTTAGCTGTTCCATG
Organism: Allium fistulosum; assembly: GCA_030737815.1. Taxonomy (NCBI): domain Eukaryota; kingdom Viridiplantae; phylum Streptophyta; class Magnoliopsida; order Asparagales; family Amaryllidaceae; genus Allium; species Allium fistulosum. The sequence continues at coordinate 649,049,628 of CM060905.1, read as the reverse complement.
AGATAGCCAGGTTAAAGTACCGGACAAGCCCTTGACCACGCCTCTGGTCAGATCAAGGCACCTCTTGGAAGGCACCTCCTAGAAGGTGGATGGAGTAAGCCTTTATCCATGCTATAAGTTGGCTAGGTTAAAGTACCGAACATGTCCTTATCGCTCCACGCTATGGCCTGGGTAAGGAACCTCTTGGAGGGAGGATGGAGTAAGCCTTTATCCACACCATAAGATGGCTAAGGTAAAGCACTGAACAAGCTCCTATCCGCACCGCAAAAGTGCTAGGGTAGGGTGCCTCCTAGAGGAAGGTCGGGTAAGTCCTTGGTTCAAGCCTCTAAGATAAGCTAACTAAGAGCACCGGACAACAATGGACTATGATGTCCAAGCCTAAGAAGAAGTTTATTTATAAATGGGCTATGATGTCCAAGCCCAAGAAGAGGCTCATTCAACAATGGGCTAAAACGTCCAAGCCTAGAGAGAGGCTCATTCAACAACCAACTGAGATGTCCAAGCCTAAGAGAGGCTCATCATATAATGGACTAAGATGTCCAAGTCCCAGAGCAGGCTAATCAGGTGAAAGACTGATATATCCAAGCCTATGAAATGACATATTCGATGACGGACTAAGACATCCAAACTCAAGAGGTAGCTAATCAAATTATTTCTAAATATTCAAAAGATGAAGGGTTCATATATTTCGAAGAAGACAGAAGCAAAGGAGTGAAACAGATCTCCATTGATTTATTACTAGAATCTGGGTTTCAGGACTTTCTTGACATCATCTATTAATACCCGAATCTGGGTTTCGGGACATACATTTCAGGACTTCATTTTCTACTATCCGAATCTGGGTTTTGGGACTTTATCAATCACTATCTTTATTATGCCTAAGTCTGGGTATGATAACATCATTAATCACTATGATTTTTTACACTTGATCTTAGGTTTCAGGATTATTATCTGATTTTTCCTTAATGACATGATATGGGTTTATGGCATCTATTATAAAGATAATTTCCATGGACTTCTAGTTGTCTAACATATGCCCCAATCTAGGCAAAGGATTGCTATTTTTAACAACTACTACTATGAAAGTTTGCTTACACATTATGTGCCCCAACCTGGGTTGAAGATTCTTTTGCAAAGAAGATTGTCTAACATATACCCGGATTTAGGCTCAAAGCTTAATACAAAAATAATACCTACTAATTCCCATATAGTTGACCATAAAATCATGAATCTAGGTTTAAAAATGCGACATGAAGGACTATTTTTGGGATATTGCCATTTGGATGTCACGTTATCAACTTCCAAACTTCACAAGTTAATACCATAATCTGGGTTAGATTTCATTGTTTCCTAAAGTTTTATAGAATCCTAAACCGGGAGTATGATGCAATAAGAATTGAGTCTATCGTAGACAACTGAGAGTTTCAAGCTGGTCTTATTAATGCCAAAATTGAAGTTGATGTTTATCAACTCCTAATAATGCTCACCAACATGCAAATGAAGGCATTAATATGCCGACCTATTACTAAACACACATGTAAGTATGATAATAGGATAATAACAACGGATATTACTAACTTTGAATTTGGCAAGAAAAATAAAGTTATGAAGAGTAAGAAAGTTATAAAATCTTTGACCTAAAGAACAAAGCTTCTTTCATACAAGGGGGCAAAATGTTAGCCATAAAGTCTATTCAAGAGCAGAAGTACAAAAGAACGTTAATAGGACTAAGGTTTTGATGAAGAAACAGGCTTAGGCCTCATAAAGGACATAAGAGGTTGTTTCGAAGGTATTAGGCAGTTATCGAAAGAGTTGAAGGTACCAACTATTCATACGGTGCAAAGACTTTCGACCCAGATGAAAATAGATATACCCTTCAACCACTTTCAACCTTTTGACACAGATAAACAAGAAAGGGCAACTTCAAAGCCCCTTCAGAAGTCAATAGATGATGCTCTCTCGCTTACATGCCAAACCTTTCATAGTCAAAGGTTTTGCCCCTATCACAACCTTTTCGAAAGCATATACAAGCATTTCGAACCGGTAGAGGCCTATAATTTTAAGAGAAGGTTCCTCCTCAGTTCTAAGCCATGCATTTAAGGATCACTCATTGTCTTCGAAACCATTGACATTGAATCTCTTTGAAACCAATAAAATCATCCTATCGATAGTGTCAAAAGCTTCAAGCTTACTTTCAATAACAACAAGGAAGTAGAAGGTGCATTTAGGAAATGTTTTGACGGTGTCAAAAGGTGCTGTGGAGGAAGCAGTACGCAGAAATCAACAAAGGTGAAATGATGATAAAGGCCACTTTTGATTCAATCGAAAGATTTGGGAAAGGATAAAGGAGGCCAAAGAGTAAACTAAGAAGAACAAGAGGACACCTTTCGACAACATCAAAAGGGGTCATGGCCTCTGGACCAAGTCGAAAGTTTCGAGGCGGCATATAAAAATGGGTCCTTTCGAACTCGTCGAAAGCAAAGGCGCAAAAAGATGCCAAACTGCATCTATAATGAAGGTCTAAGGGGTCCAGCTTTTGGGACCAAATTATGGAATTTTGAATTCATTTTCTTTACTCTACTTTCTTAGCGACAATTGTATTCTCAAGAAACCCTAAATCAAATTAGGGAAGAAAGCTCTATATTTTGTAACTTATTTTTGACTATGAATAAAATGAGAGATGGCTTGTTCATTAAGGATAATGGCAAAAAGGAAGATCATTTCGATCATTAGCTGGACTAATGATCCATTGCACATGATTCTCACCTAATCTCATGATTTCATTTTGTCTACGCTATGTATAAGATCAACTTGGGCATTTTTAAATCGAAATACATCATCATTGGAACTTGCACTTAACACTGAAATCCAATGTGATGATGGGGTGCCACCATGTTATGCTCATGAGATATGGGAATACATAGATTGATATTATAGTGGGAAATCTAAGTGTATTGTACGCAATAATAAGCTAGCACTATTTTGAAAGGGAGAAACCCCTATTGGCCAAATCGAAAGGGGTATTTTCGAAAGGAATCTTAGTTTATAATTGGCTAAATAATCATATATAGAGAACTCGTTTGAAAGGGGTCAACCCTTTGGGACATCAATAGCCCTTTAGAAGAGGTTCCATACAAGAATAACGAAACTAATGGTCGAAAATAACTATGTCATGTTGATCAAGTAATCATCCTCTTTCGACATAGTCGAAAGATCATAAATTTTACCTTTCGACATGGTCGGAAGGGTTTAAGGACAAGTATGGTCAGCTACTTTCGACTCACTCAAAGAATAGGGTTCAATCGGATGTTGTTCTCTTTACTGTGTCCTAAGACTAACTCCCTAAAGCCTATCAACTAAGCCAATCTGATCGAAAGGAGGGTAAAGCTTTATTATCCCTTTCAATTAAGTCAACTTGGTTGAAAGGTGGAACAATCACCTTAATCCTTTTGACTACATCAAACTTGTCGAAAGGCGTGCTTCCGAAAGAATTGATTCCTTCAATGATTTATTTTCATTTGAATCTAACTACCTTACGAATAACATTGGGGATGTTGTCAAGATTTCTTGTTAACACCTGGTACCTATGACTCCTTCGAAAGCCTTCTTAATGCCTTCGAAACTTTCTTTCATGACCTTTGTCCAAGCCCATGCCTATGATTCCAATAGAGCCTGACATTTTCAATAACCTTCTTTCATACCTTTCTTCTTAAGGGAATTTTATGGCTAACATTTTGAACCCCCCTCTTGTATGAAAGAAGCTTTTGTTCTTCAGGACAAAATATTTTTAACTTCCTCGCTTTTCATAATTTGGTTTTCCAGCAAAATTCCAAAGTAAGTGACACTTTCTATTGCTAACTCATTATCTTATATATATGCATCATGTTAAATCAGCATAACAGCATTCAGAAATTTAAATGGTTAGTTGATCACAATCCTGAGTTAATAAAGGATATGAGGCTAGTAATTGATAGCCATCCATTTATATAACAATTTTAGTCTTTTAACTTCCTATGGGACATAGCCAATGTTTGGAAATAATAGGTAATGAGCTATTATATTTAAATGAGTCTTTGTAACCCGTGAATCTTAATAAGTATTTAGAAATTCTTCTTGGAAATGAGAATGATCCTAGAGTTTGAATTCAAATATCGGTGAACATCATCTAGAGTTGTAAACTTGTAACCTTGATTTGAGTATTAAGAAGACGAGCTCGAAGTTTCTAGTTGATGACTTAGATGTTTATTGTAATCCTAATATTAATGAACATCATTTAGCATTTGAATTCAAATATCGATGAATATCATAATAGTTATCTATTCTGGGCTGGATAACCATCTCATTCGAGACATTGCCAATGACTACCTTTTTTTCTTTCTCATGACATGGTTTGGAATCTTGTTTAGACTAGTAGTTCCTTTCCTTGTTCAAACCTCCCCACTTCTATACTTAGGCTTGCTTAATATCCTACTGGTACAATCCAAGTTTCTAGGGCTCCTCTTTAACTAGCCAATTTTGCTAAAGAATCCGCTTGTGAGTTTTCCCCTCTCGGACTTGATGTATGGAAAAGTCTTCAAAAAAGGAAGCATTTTCTGTATCTCTACACATATAAAGGTAGCTTGGAGTCCTTTGTTTGATATATCTGCTTTATTTGATTTAACATTAGCTGGGAATCACTAGAGATCTGAATCCGTGAGATTTTTAGCTATAATGCTAAAGTTAGCATCGCTACCATTGATTCATATTCAACCACATTGTTCGTTACGGGGAATACTAATTTCATGTCATAATGTAAGCGGTGTCCGTCCGGTGATATAATCACATATCCTGCACCGGCCTCTTGTTCATTTGGCTCACCATCGATGAACAACTGCCACATTAGCTTTTGATTGTTTTCTTTTTCTGATTGTTTTTTAATGAAGTTATTGAATTTATTAATGAAATTTGCCAATGCTAGCAATTTGATTGCGCCTCACGGCTGAATTCTATATCATATTAGCTCAGCTCAATTCCCTACTTTGCCAACCTTCCTGAGGTTTCCGGCTCAATGAAAACTTGCTTTAGTGGGAAATTTGTCAATACCCTGATTGGATGTTCTAGAAAATATGCTCTAACTTTCGTGTTGTGAGGATCAAGCAATAAGCTAGCTTTCTATCACTAGGTATCAAACTACCTCATCCTTCAATCATCTACTTTAATAATACACAAGAAGCTAAGATCCAATTCCCTCTCTAATCAATATTGAACTGACCGCATTCTCTGAAACTACCATGTATAAGTATAAGATTTCTCCATTCTCGAGAGTAGAAAGTATTTGCAGTTTTTCAAAATGGCTTTTTAACTCTTTAAAACCTCTTCAACAATCTTCCCCTAACTCAAAATTATTTTTCATGATAATGTCGAAGAAGGGGATACATTTATCAGTTGCTTTTAAAATGAACCAGCTTAGAGCGCCTACCCTTCCATTTATACTCATTACCTCTTTACGGGTTTTGGGTTTAGCCATGTCCTTAATCGCTTGAACTTGATCAGGGCAAGCTTCAATCCCTTAGGCACTCACAAGATAGCCTAAAAACTTCCCCAAATGGACTCCTTAGGAGCACTTCTGTGGGTTCAATTTCATTTGATACTTTCGTAGTATTCTTATCATCTCCTCTAGATCCCGAAGATGATTCTTAGCCTCGCCAGATTTTACTAGCATGTCATCCACATAAACTTCCATATTTCGGCTAAGTTCCCCTTTAAGCATTCTGTTAACCACCCTCTGATAAGTAGCCCTTGCATTCCTTAGCCCGAAAGGCATCACTTTGTTGTAGTATATTCCCCATTCGATAATGAAACTAGTGTGCTCTTCATCCGGCTTGAACAAGGGACAAAATTTGTTTCCACTTGTTGCACATACTAATTGATCAATTCGTGGTAGCAGGAAACAACCTTTTGGTCATGCCCTGTTCAAGTCCATATAATCAATACAGGTCCTCCATTTTCTATTCTATTTCATCACCATGCCTGGGTTAGATAGCCACATTAGGTAGTAAATTTCTTGAATAACATATTTTCGAGGTGTCTCTCAACTACTTGCTTCAATGCATCAGACCGTACTCTATCAAATTGTCTCTTTTCATGTCTGATGGGGGTTGCTTCTGGATTGATGGTAAGTGCATGACACATGATTGTCGGATCAATCCCCACCATATCAGAATGTAACCATGCAAATACGTCCTTATTAAGCTTAATAAATTGGATTAAATCTTTCTTCAAGTCGCTACCCAATTCTTTTTCCCACTTTGACCACCTTTGCAGTATCATATGAATCTATGTACGCCTCCTCATAGCCTTTTATGGGTATTTTCTTTCTGTTTCTCTCTTCAATCAAATTTAGTGACAATTGGGCTTTCTTCAGTGGAATTAGCATCCAATCTTTTCCTTTTGGCTCTAGGAGGAATGTACCTTTTATACATGCGCTTGTAAGACTTATTAATTTTAATTTTTGACTTGAATGTTGGATGTAAAAATCCATCATCCGAAGGCTAAAAAACAGTGGAAGGATCAAAGTAAGCAGAATACCGCCTTTTATATTGACCGATTGTGGTAAAATACATCTCTCGAGAACTAAAATGCTTTTCTCTGATTGTGCCCCAACACCTCTTTATCAAGAACTTCACCATTAGGTACTTAAATGCATCCATTTTATCCAGCGCAGGCCTGCCAAAGAAGGCGTTGTAATATGAGTGCTGGTTGATGATTACAAAGAGAGTCTCGAAAATTTGCAGAGAGATGGCACCCCCATTTGCACCAGCAGTTTCACTTGCCCCACCGGAGTTTATCCCTTGTTATTGAATATGAAAATTGGTTCCATCCCAGCTTATCTTCAGGGATGTTCATTTGATCGAAGGCATGCTTAAAGATAACATTAACTGCACTACCTGTATCTATAAGAATTTTGGCGACGATGGTGATTTGAGCCGTGATCATCAACTAATCGTTGAGTGGACTGTGAATTCCTTCCCTTAATTCTTGGGGGTGACAATAAGATTTGGCATTTGAATATTGAGTCATAGATTCTTCATCAAAGGCTCTTCTCAAACAGAGTAGATGCCCTCTTTAGCCTTCTTGATATATCTATCTTATGCCCCTTTTCCATTTCCTATGGATGCAGCGCACCATGACTTACGTCGATCCTGTTTATCCACGGTCATAAGCTCATAGGGTCTTCATCTTCCAACGTATTAACAGCATTGCCAAAGTGCTTTTGCGGACCATCTCCTATTCGTTGAACCTTCTACTTATCCTTAATAAAATCTTTTAAATGACCCTCGTGGATCAATTTACGGTTGATTTTGGCTAAAACCCCGCATTCGTCGGTCCTGTGACCGTTTGCTTTGTGGTATGCACAGCAGTCTTCTCCTTTCTTTTCTTTAGGTGGCTCTTAGCCTTGAGAGAAGTTAGAAAGTTGACTCTTTCCTTCGCCTCAGCATAAATGTAATATCACTGCTTATTCAAAGTGATTGCAATAGCAATTAGTTCATCCCATTTCATTATTTTATTTCCTCGATCTTAACCAAATCGTCCCCCTTCTTTCTTGGGAAGTGCTTTTCTTTTGGTGTGATATAGCTCACCCACTCATATAAACTTATTGGCTTGAAAGTAGAAATCTTGCATATTTTTACACCCATTAGCAAAGAGTTACTTCAAAAATGGGGTATTCTCTATTAAGCCAAAATGTACTGTGAAAAGCTTGTCGCGATCATTCGTGTCTTTTGCTTTCAGTGCTTCAGTGTTGAATCTCTTAAGATAATCTCCCAAAGATTTCCCTTGTTGTTGCTTTATGTTGGCCAGGACTGTGTAATCAATGGTGGGATCTTTACATATGCAGAGTTGAGTAGAGAACACATAGGAAAATTTCTTCCATGACTAAATGGTCTTCTCCTGGTATTGTCTATACCATTTGGCAGCCGCCCCTTAGAGAGTTACATAAATTAATCTTCATCTAATGGATTTGGAAGCATTGTATAAGTCCATCTAGCTATCGAAAGACAATAAATGATCGTTTGGGTCTATGATTCCCTGATACTTCATTGTCGGAATTCACATAAGATGGGATGACTGTTGCCATAATCTCATCCATAAAGGGTAGCACTCGCTTGTTATCATTGACGATTTCGTCCATGGTCCTTTTCCCCTTTGCATTCATTGCATCTTTAATTGCTTTCTCCACTGCATCCTTTAGATAAGCTTCAACATTATGATAGTTTTTCCGGTCTTGATGGTATTCTTTTGTCATGGAACTATCAGACTACTCAAGTGTTTTATCCAACACCCTTCCCTGATGATCTGCTTTGGTTTGTGGCGTTCCTTCTCCTTTGAAGATGTTAGATCAATCTTGCTTTTTTTCATTTAAATGAGCCTTTACATTCCTTCTTGGTGAGACTACTTCCTCTCTCTATGTTGGCTTCACTGTTTTTGAGGACTTTTAAGATCATGCCATTTTAAGAAGTTGTTGATTTTCTTGAAGTTTCTACTCTAAGTGCTTGATTTAGGCAGTGTTTTCATCATGCAGAGCTGATGTTGAAGGCTACCCTTAAACAACCCTATCTAAGTTGACGGTTGGGGTTATATTCTCTACAAGGGTTGTAGTGTGGATGGCCTCTTCATCCATTCTACTAATTCTTTTAGATCTCATTTTCCTATATCAAGTCAAATGATCTATAATTAGTCTATAAGATTGTAACAAAGTTGAAGGTTCAGGCCCTCCTTCTAGCGCCAAAATTGTTAACAAGAAAACTTGTCAACATCCCCAAAGCTATGTGAGAAGCAAATGTGTTCATATAAAATAAGGCTGTCGAATAGATTGCTCCTTTTGAAACCCAACTTTTGACTAAATTGACTTAGTTGAAACAGTTTCAGAAGTAAACTTAAAGATGCAGGTAAAGAAAAAGCATCTTACTTGAAACCCTTCTTTTATATAAGTTGAAGTCAGCTATTTATCTTGAACTCTCATCCCTTTTGATCATTTCAAAAGGTTTATTCTATCCCTTTCGATATGTCGGAAGGTCTACTTGGTCTCTTAAAGTGGTATAACTGCTTTCGTCCTTGTTGGATACATATCTTCTATAGAGGAATGCATTTGTAAGGATTCATTATATAGTTGAGTGTAGGATCCTTTCGAATGGACTCCTTCTTATATGAATGCTTGCCAACTACAGACCAGGCTTCCTTCGGGTTACGCCTTTCGACCAGGTCGAAAGGAATCATATCCTTTTGAAATAGATCAAGTTTGCAGTTGCCTAAGCTTGATTCGGAATACTTGATATAAGATCCTCTTAGATATTCGCAAGTTCTATAAACTTATCAGAGTCAAAACTTCATCATCATCCTTGTTCGTCATTTTATATTTTTTGTCATGGTGATGATGATACATTTCGACCGCATGTTATCGGAGTTAATCCTATTGATTTTCATAGAGAAAAAGTAGATAAGAGAATAAGATAGCATCATATGCAATTGATCACTAGTCTAGCTAATGATCGTAATGATCCTCCTCATAATCGAAATCCTTAATGAATCCGCACAACTCTCCGTTATCATTAATCCAAAATGTGTTACAATTTTAAGAGCTTTTTCCCCAAACTAATTTAGGGTTTATAAAGATTTTATTGCAGAAAAAAGTAGGAGTAAAAGAAATGATCTTAGAATTCCAAAACCCGGTCCTCAAAATCAGACCACTTGGGTCTTATTATGCAAGCCGGGCATCCTTTTACGTTAATGCTTTCGACCTAGTCCAAAGGTCCTTTTATCTTCTGTCTCATTCCTCTCGTCACGGTCATAAGGCCTCGTAAACCTTCAATGCAGTCGAAAGGCTTCTCTTCCGAGTCCTCTAACTCAACCTTGTGCTTCTCCGCCTCTTATTCCAGACCTTTCGACCTTGTCGAAAGGTTCTTTTTTCTACCAATTTCCTTTGTTAATTCTTTAGTGTTCCTTTACTTGCTTTGTCCTGAATTGCTTTCGACATTGTCGGAATGGTCATAAATGCGCTTTTCTCTACATGTTGCTTTGTTGTCATCAGAAATAAAGATCGGAGCTTTCGACTCAGTCGATAGGTTGTTTATTAGTGCCTCGAAGATGTTGAAGTATCAACGGTTTTGATACATTAGGTTACTTCCGAATAGATGATTGTAGATCGATGTAGAACATTCACCTGTTATCACTGGCTTCGACCAGTTTGAAAGACTCGATTATGCATTCAAATGGTTGTTTGGAGCCATTTGAAAGAAGGCGAAACCATTTGTTTTGAAAGGTTTGGTGCAGATATTAAATGTTAATTTTCATTCCCTTTGAAAGGGGTTTTGACCACGTCTTTTCTTTTTCTGTATATACGAATCCATCTGCATCGAAAGGTTGAAAGTAGTGGAAGGTAGCCCCGTTTTCCTTTTTCATCTGTCATATTTTTTATCACTTACGAGGGCGCCTTGTGCCTGCAACTCCTTCGAAAGCCTTCTTAATGCCTTTGAAACATTCTGTCATGACCATTGTCGAAGCCCATTTTAACATTTCCCTACCCAGAGGCCAAACACTAATGACTCCTGCCGTCATCCACAATAATTAACCTTTGGCGACCAAATACGGCGGTGCTAGATACATTGATACACAGATCACATAAATATGGATAAAATTTAAACAATTCAAAAACAGGTTTCCACGCTCAAATCAAAAAATTGATGTTAATTACATATTTCCGAAACCATCCCCACGTTAAGCAAAATATAGTTATTACAATTACGCCAAGATGACATATAAAGATGCCCCCTTAGTTGATTAGAGAATATAGAAAGGCTAATAAATCTGCCTTTATAAACAAAACACATAGTAGAAAGAAAAAGCTCTAAATAACAATCTTCTTCCAGCATGGCTTCGAAAGCTTTATTTGTCAGAGAAGAAAACCTGAGAACCTTAAATCTCAAACTAAGCAAAATCAATTGAGTACCCGAGAGTTTAAGGGGAAAACAAAAACTAAAAGTTTGACATAAGGCTTGGCATGAATAATAATCTAACATCTCAATCCTTTTAGATATCTAGTGAGACCACACCACTTAGCGGAACATGTTTTCCCCTCACTAGTGTCCTGAAGCCTTTATAAAACCATATATTGTACTCTGGCATCCATAATGATTAAAACATACATTTTAAAACATTATGATGATTTGCAAACTTGAAAGTAATTAGGATTTCCCTTCCCTAGTTTAAACTAACTCCCTATCTCAGTTGTAGTTTCTAGGTTCACTATTTACCTTTTAGTTTTTCATGGGTTTGCTAATAACCTAAAAATATCTCATGAACACCATGTGCTATTCATAGTTTTCATGGGGTCACTAAGAACATATAGAGACAATTAACTTAATTAATTCATGGGCTCTCTTGAAACAATTAGCCACTGCAATAACTATTCACCTTATCCAAGTTTTCAAGGGTTGACTAGAAACCTATTGACTTATCCAGTAACTCACTTCACACCCTAGTTTTCATGGGTTGACTAGGAACCTACTGATAGATCCATTAGTCACTCCCCTATCCTTGTTTTCATTGGTTTACTAAGAACCTATTGACTTATGTCAATTCATAATCCGGATATAGTTTTCATGGGTTTACTACAAACAAATTAGCCCATGCCAATTCTCCTTGATACATAGTTTTTGTGGGTTAACTATGAACTTGTTGGTTTCCTCGAATAACTAGTTTTCATGGGTTTACTATGAACCTTATGATTTTCACCAATAACTAACTTACAATAGTTTTCATGGGTTAACTATGAACCTTTTGTTCAGTTCCAATAAGTACAAAGTTTAGATATCCTATATTGTTGGTCACCCTGACCCTTAGATGCAATTCAACTCATTCATGAGTATAAATAATTTATATTCACTATTGAGTTAACCTAGTTAATTCTTTTACCCCATTTTCCCCAAAATACAGTTATGGGTTATCATGTGAATATATTCATATTTGAAGAAGCAAAACATAAATTAACCATACCACTCCAGTGGATTTAAGGTCCTTGAAATATATTTCATAAAACATAGTCCACATACTTAACTTATATTTTTATCAAGGCCATCCATCTTCAAAATCACATAATTAAAGTCATTATAAAACGCCTTTCTACAAGCCGTTGGTTTTCCCTAAAAATTTAGAGTATGGATTTTTAAAACCTTTTGAAATCATAGGAAAGAAAACCTTTTTAAGTCATTAGAAAGCAAACCTTTCCAAGTCATTGAAAAGCAAAACTTTCGAAAGCTTAAACAAAACTAAGAACCTTTTGAAACCCAACACTTTGAAACCATTGAAACCATTCAGCAATTCAATATTTCGAAAGCATTCTACTTCAAAATATAAAGCTTTCGAAGACTTACTAGGTTAAATTTAAAACATGCAGAAATTCCACTTTTAAAACTATTCAACTACATTGGAAGCAACCTTTCGACTTTGTCGAAAGGTCAGCTTCGAAGGCTTTAAAACTAATCTTTAAAACAATCAACTTCAACTTTTAAAACACCTCCTTCGAAAGCATTGGGTTATACTTTAATTACAAAACAAGAGTAAATCATGTAAGTCGAAAGCTTTGGTACATTTCGAAAACAGGGTGAGGTGGCCGATTATAAACACTACACCAAAACAGTCATTTGGCAACACTTTTATTTTTCATTTGGCGACACTTATATGGGTTGTATTTTAGTCTCGCTAATAAGTGTCGCTATCCAATATAAGTGTTACTGAAAATAAAAATTTACACTTTTAAATACGGCGACACTTATTTTCGTTGTAAGCCTTGGTTTAATTGGAGTTAATTGAAATATACTAGGGCAAAATTGTAATTGAATAACATATCACGCTTAACCCTAGCCACGCTTATCCCTGGCCGTAGTCCCCAAATCGTTTCCCTCTCCGGCGTTCATTCTTCAATTCGTACGCTCCACTTTTGGCGACGGCAGCCTCTGACGTTCATTCTCCAATTCGCAGGCTCCACCTTTGGCGACGGCAGGCTCCACTTTTGGCGACGGTAGGCTCCAGTTCGCAATCGACTACGGCGGCTTCAGGTTAATACTTTTTTCGACTAGGGCAATTTGATTTGTTGTTGTGTTCCCTGTCATTTCATCATCTTCTAATCGATTGTAGATCTATTTTTTAGTGACCATTCGGGCTAGTAAGCTGCAATCAAGGTCCGCAACTTTCACCGATTCTTATTTTAATTCTTTTAGTTACCTATTTATATCAATTCTAGATTAGTTTTGTTAAACCGTCCTTGTTAGTGCTCTGAATTATGGAGAACTACAACATGGCGTTTGCAATTTTTTTGTTGAATATGTTTTCTTTTCGTGCTTAATTTTTTTATTTTTTTTATTTTGATATCATTGTAAGACTAATCTCATTCTCAACGTCAAATGCTATTTCACTTATCTTGGGTAAGAATGCTGAAACTATAGTGGGGAAAGGATAAAAATATGTACTTCTTTACAGACATACATTGAAGTATTACAGCAATTGTAAAGGTGTGAAATCCTGTTTTAGAAAATTAAAAGGCAACATAACTTGTTCGTTTTAGTGATATAGACTCTTGAAAATGTCAAATTGCGTCAGTTTTTTTAGTGATTGGAATGTTGTATTTGTTGTACTTTCAGATCCTCTAGAGGATTGACTACATGGAAAAAATATTATTTTAGTTTTACAAGTTCAGAAGATGGAAGTTGGAAACTGTAAAAGCCATTTTGGAAGAGGTCCCCTGTAATTTTGGTTTTGTATTTGCGTTTGTTGTTTTTGCCTTTTGCCTCTGCTAGTATCACATTAATATTTCTTACATGATCTAAGCATCCAATTATTTTACATTTAAACCTATTTTTAAACACGAGAACTTAATATTATATTGAGTAAGATAAATAATAGATGAGCTTCCGTATTGAATTCAATTAAAAGAAAGAACAAGTTATTTACTAATATTGATGCTTTTCCATGCTCTTTTTATATATGCAACATTGAATGTCTTCTCCTCAATATTTAAAGGGAATAGTTTATATATTTACCCATGCTTTGTAGAAAGTGTAGTTAGCATGACTACTTCGATGTAAACCTAATTTGAAAATGTGAAATTTTACCCATCGTGATCTATGGTTTCAAATTTAAGATGGAGAATGAATATTATTGGTAGAAGTAAATTAGTTTTGTACGAGAGATGGGGATTAGATCCTATTAACTTTTAGCCATTGTTAGTGTTTTGTATGAACTCGAACTTATCAATTTTGAACTGTTGCATGTTGATCAATACAACCTTGCTAAATATGTACAGAATACAAAAAGTCAATCTTATGTTGGTGTTAGTTCTATGAGTGTTGTCGGGTTCGTGATAACTTGAAATAATGTAATCTCAGATCAACACCAAACAGCAACATGATATCTGTATGAATTACTGAGTAAGTTTATAGTAGTTTATAGAATTATGTGTAGATGAGTTAAATATTAGCAATAACCAGTAAGACAAAATACAAAAAGTTAATCTTAAGTGTTTTCTATTTTACTATGACTTTAATTAGATTTTATTGTCAACTCCTCTCTACATTTTAGTTAGTTAGTCTAATAATTTTAACCCAATGCTATAATACACAATATCATGCGTATATTGTCCAGTTGGTTGAACATAATATCAAAGTGTCCTAGCAATGCCTATCTAACTTTGGGTTTATATACTTTATCATGGTACAATTTCCTATGGATACTGTTTGTTTACTATATTTTTACTAGAGTTGGATAATACCCTGCTGGTTGCAGATGATGAAGAAAGGGATACACTTCAAAAAATAATCAACAATGCCAAATTAAGTGGATGTTCCCCACCCTTTGTTCGAGATCATGAAACTGCAATATCGTAAAAACATATAAAAGGTACTTTCTTTTTGTCTATCTTAAAAACACCTTATGTCTCTATGATGTGTTATTCAGATAAATTAGCATAAAGCTTAGCTCACAATATTTTAGAACTCTACATATTCGGAGGGTATGTGAGGCTATTTTTACTGGATGTACCTTTTTGACATCGCAATATGTTGTTGACATATCTTTTGAATCTATAGTTTTTTATGTTACCTATTAAATTATACTACTAAAAGATGTAATTACCCAGTTAACTAAACTCTTAATGAGTGAAATCATTTTGTTCTCCTTATAATAGCATCATCGCCCTTCATCTACTTGTCAATGTATTTCCAAAGACATTCGTTATTTGATTATTATTATTTGAATAATAGATTATTCTTTTGTGCCTTGTTGACTATGGACTAGCAGAAATTGGCAAGTATTTGTACAATATTGATATACATATTGTTTCGAATATTTGAATTGTTAACTATGACATTAAAATTATTGTGATCATGTGAGTTAAACCTAGCTGGTTTCAGATTTTATTTAATTAACTTAGGTTCAAGCAACATGTTTTTAGTACAGATGAAGTAATATCGATGTTGCATATAAATGCATACATGACACCTCACACTTTGAAAAGGAAGTTACTGTATATGCTTAGTATATATTATAAGCCATAAAGTACACAACTTTTGGAACTCTCCATGACAGAAATGATTTGTAGATGATAGCCAATATTATTTATACTATGATATTTGTTCTTTTTCTAAAATCGACTATTTGGGTATCTCGTTGGTTTAAATTGATGTACCCATGATTTTCTTTAGGAATGATATACTCATACGAAGTTACCAGATTTAGTCTTCATTTTTGGTCACTCTTTACCTTTTATTTTGGCTCACTGCATTATATGTTTTCATGTTTTTTCTTCTACTTGGTTAGCAAAAATAACTGAGCCGGTTTCTCCTTTTTATTGGGATATGATTATTTGTGGTTCTTATTTAGAAGATTTACAGAACCAGTCTGAAAAACTTTCATATCAATACTTTCAAATCTCTGTCTCTCGTGTGTCCCGTTAAATTAGTCATACATTATAATTATTTAACTCACAAGTGGAAACCACCGTGGAAAATAAAAAGTAAAGATGGAAAAAATAAATGACTAAAAGGTAGGGAAAACAACAGATAAGCAAAATGAAGACAGTGGAATAGTCCTCACCAAAAACTAGTTGCCAGCTTTTGATTTGGCAAATTCAATTGTTTAATCAAAGTTTATAATTATAGTTCAAACAAAGTTTATAATTGAACGTGATTCCAGGAATACCTCATTTGAGGGAAACATAAGAAATTGTACATGGTTTCAAATTTTATTTATAAAGAATTAGTGGTTTTTATTTTAAATAAAATTATTGGAGAATCCTATTTTTTAATGCTTAAGCTACAGTGGCATTACAAATTTTATACATCACCAATAGATGTCGGTGGTGTGTCCACGATAAGATTTGCCTTGCCTGCACACAAGATTCATCCAAAGCGATACTTTTTTTTTAATTCATTGATATGCCGATGTCTTTCACTGCTTCAGTGTTGCTAACGTTTTTTCTATATTCTTCTGTTTTACAGAAACAATGTATTTGCTTATACCTTCTCTACACGTTACTTGCATTTTCTTTAGAAATTTTAGCCAAAATAGACTGCTTCGCTTCTTCAGTTTTATTTTAGCCAAAATGTCTTTTGGTTTTGTTTCTATTTTATGTTTTATGTATACAGTTTTGAGAGGCAAGTAAAACTTTCCATGATAAAGCATTCAGTTGATCATTGGTATGAAAGAAAGTTTGTATGTATGAGTATTAGTTGGTATGAATAGACATCTATCTTTAAATATTCTTCGTCAAAGTTATTTCAAGAACGTAATATTGATACGCCCGACGAGATTAATGTATGCGAGAGGTTTCAAGAGGTTGTAAGTAACACTCATATAAGCGTTGGAGGCCAAAAAAACAGTAGCAATAAAATAATACATGAATTTGGTCAAATAATAGCTAAATATCCCCATCCAACAACATTTTGGTTTGCGGATTTTTAATTGTAATATTAACCCACTAGTTTGATAATCTACAGGAAGTTGAATGTACGGGTCACTAATGTTGGACTGTTGATCTGGAAAAGTTAGTGCCGGGACAGTGAGCCACTTTCCGTAATATTGAATGCAGGCACTTCTAGAGGAAGCGGAAAAAAAGAGGAAGTTGGATGATAGTTCTAAGGGTGGAGTCGAAGATCTTGAAGATGACCAAACAGGGATGAGGAGTGTGGTGATTGGGCACTTCTTATACATGTTCATTTTCTTTATGTTTAGTAATTTAATATTAAAATTCATAAACATATCTAATAGAATTTAAATAATGATTACAGTAATAATGATTACAGTAATTCATAAACATGAACTCAAGGGGATGGAGTCCATTCAATCTAGTTTACAAACAGACGGCTCAAATAACATAAAAGACTCTCATTTGGAAAAAGATTTAAACAATGACAAAAGACAGGAACTAGAAGAGAAGAAAAAAGAAATGGTTTGTCGTAGTCTTAGTTTTTTTAGAACTGAAAGTATGTGTAAAATAGATTAGTTATCTTTTTCCAATGTTCTTTCCAGAGTGCAATGGAAGAGAAGGTTCGAAAACTAGAAGAAGCCTGGTCGGTTGTTCAGGAAGAATCCATCAGTCAGCCTTCGATAGGTATAATAATACCAAGGATATTTTTTCCAATAGCTTAAAATGTTTGAATTAAGCAATCATATAAACCTCATCTACAAATATTTCATACCACTAATCACATGCAAAGAATAGTCATCGGTTAAATTTACTTTACTTAATTCAACTAGTAAGTTTATGTTAGATTTCTGTTTTCTTCAGTAGATATATCTGCATATGCATAAATTATGCATCTATGCATCAGGCACATCCAACTTGCTCTCAACAACAAACTCTGTATATTTTAAATGCAATACATAACTTACATAGTATGTAGAAATAATTGTCTTAATTAGCATATGCACTGAATAATGGATATAATTGTGAGTTATTTTGGGGAACTTAATTAACTTTATGCTTAAAATTCATGTACAGAAGCTGCATGAAGAGATTAAGGTGTTGTGAATTTTAGAACAGTAGATTGTGTTGTATTATGCCATTTGATATTTTCTCAACTCATCACACTTGATGTAATCTTTTAAATTTGCTTGTTTCTCCCAGGCAAATTTAACTGTCAACATTGAAAATATGCTAATTGCATGCTAATAATTGTGGCAGCACAAAGGGAGAAGCTGCTGGAGAAACAACTTCATAGCCTGGTTGAACAACTGACAGCAAAACAGGTAACGATAAACTTTATTCACACCTTCCTATAATATGCATTTTAGATCTTTCTTCCATTGACTTTGTCGATGCCATACCTGAGATTTCGAAGTGTTTCAAAATGGTGCCATCAAAATTTGAAGCTTATATAACTTTTTTGACTATCAACACTTTGAAAACATAGTATCGTGGGCGCTAAATAAATAAATTGATGCTTCTTTCTGTTTTTTTTTCTTTGTCCAGCTTTGGACAATTGTTTCCATATTTGAGGCATTTGTGTTTATCTGATAAATAAAAGCGGCAATGACATACATTGCCTAATTCTTTACAGATGAATCATAATTAAACACATTGTAAGTTTTAATCAGCCACATGTAAATGTTAAAAACGAGATTTGTACAATATCATAAAATAAATTTATCAAATTAACTTGAATCACACAAATTGGTATTAGATAAATTGACATATTTGTCGATTCTTATTTGATAAATCGATCGGACATTAGTGTGATATCGGACAAATTGGTATTAGAAAAATTGATATATTTGCCAATTCTTATTTGATAAATGGATCAGACATTAGTGTGATATCAGATAGATTGGTATATCCAGATCTGTTTTGTGTAGAATATGAATGGGTTAATTTTAAAATTGTTTTCTTTCACACATTAACCGATTCTGTATAATGAACTTGGATAATATTAAAAAGAGATGTAAGTTGTATAGAAAAATGTCTTATTTCTAATTTTAATGGATGTACAATAATCTGTTAACTGTTTTGTAAAAAAAAAAGAAGTAATTGGTATCTTTAGAAAAAGGCAATCAAATGGAAGCAAGTAGAAGAAAAAACGCATTTGAAATAGAATGCTCATGAGATTGATGTGCTTTATAGTAAAACCCTAATTTTAAGTACAATTCAATTTGGTTACAATTTTGGGGTTGACATATGTCTCACAGGCCATATATCAAATATGGGACTGGATGTTGTAGTTTGAATGCAATCAACTAGAATGAATGCCGACATACCTTAAAAAATTGTGTGTTTATTATCATTATTATGTTTTAAAGATCCAAAGAACCAAGCTTTGCTTGTAAGCTCTGAGAATGTATGTACTGTGCACATAGCCCATACTCCGGGTATATTCACATGTATAGTGTCGTGAAAGGTGGAAGCCGATTATCTCAACCACTTATACTATCAACATGAGACTATTTTTTATTTTATTCTCTATATTTTCAGGTTTCTTATGAGCAGTCGAGCTTGTTTGTTGACATACATGATAGTGATTTTAAAATATTAACTCAAGAATTGTAAATCCCTAACTGATGATAAGATGATGATAATATTAAATTTGTGCATTTCAGTGTTCTAAATGCCAAACATCACCAGATAACCCGAGTGACATTTTTTGTACCATACTACTATTCAGTCTGCTCCTAAAGGTCATGAAATAAAGTTCCTTTGATTATCAAAATTTGAGTTCTTTGGTATTTAGTAAAATTTAACTTCTTACAAATTTGTCCTCATTAAGGTTCAAGCAGAAGGATTGATGGAGGAGATTCGGGCAAAAGAAAGAGAAGTACAAAGACTGAATGGTCTGAGAAGGAGAAATGATGATGCAAGCATGGATGCAAGCACTGTTAGTAGAAATCGGTTCAGTAGAGGTAATTTGACATCATTTGGAGGAGCAGATTATTCTTTTGATGTCTTCTCTCGCAGACTCGGTGGAGGCAAAACAGACGAGCAACAGAGGCTTATGCTTTTTTTTATAACAAAAGAAGAATATGTAGATGTAAAAGATGTAAAAGACGTAAAAGCAAATGTATATGAAGTAGTTGACATTGTTATGAAGTAGTTGACTATGAAATTTATGTTATTTGATCATGAATATTGTAAATTTTGGATTCCTATTGAATGTATTATAATAATGCATATCATGTTAGTTATTAATTGTTTATTAATGTTAAAATAATTGACTATATTGAGAATGAAAATATTTCAGCGTTATAAGCGTTGGCAATTAAAATTTACCAACGCTTATAAGCGTCAATAAACAATGTTGGATGGTTAATTTGTCAACGTTTATAAGCGTTGCTAAATAATATACACCAACGTTTATAAGCGTTGGCGAATACAACCTTCCAACGCTTATTAGCGTTGGGAAACTAAACTCCCCAACGCTTATAAGCGTTGGCAATAAATTGCGACGCCCCTACAGCGACGCTAATAAGCGTTGCTGAAACTGTTTGCGACAGTTATACTCGTTGGGAATCACCTGTTTTGGTGTAGTGAAAATAGGTAAACCTTTTGACTTTGTCTGAGTGTTCAAAACAAAACAAAGCGGTGGTAACCTTTCAACCTCATCGAAAGGTTCAAAAACCATTATTTAGAATTTCTAACATGGTCTAAATTAACCAAGTAGAAAGCTCCTTTTCGAAAGAAGGCAGGTGAAAGTTTTTGGTTTATAAAACAAACATACCCCAACCTCTTTGGCAACCAACCTTTCGACTAAGTACCCTTTGGCCTTGTTCAATTCATTATGTACCAAGTAACTTGACACCATATGCATTAGCTCAACCTTGTCGAGGGCTTTATACCTTTCGACCTTGTCGAATGATCTAGCTTGGAAGGTTTGAGGCTGTATAAGGCTGAAACATGCTAAAATATGATTTCTTTGATTTTAACTTAATAAGGATAACTTTTAAAATAACCTTCCATTGTTTGTCAAATTTTCGTTGGTTAACAAATACTTTTCAAAAAAATGTTTCCACTATTTTCAGAATTAATTAATAATTTTATTTTATAAATTGCCCATTCCCCTTAATTAAACATATAAAACATGTAAGTCTCATATCTTAAATAATTTTATATTTTTATCAAAACACTTAGGAAAAATTCCAGAAATCTATTTTGATATGTTCTATTTTGATATGTTTTCCAACATATAAAATTTTCGAACCCAAAAAATCATTATTTTCACCGTAGTAATTTAATAACCAATGAATTATTTTCTTCACTAAAAAATTATTATAAAATCTAGCTAAATTCAAAAAAATATGAAAACTGAATTCCATCTCCAAAATTAAGTTTTCCATGGCATTTAAAAATCATTTCATCTCGGTTTTACCCTAAAATCATGTATATCTCCTTTTAAACAACCATGTTTAATCCATATAAATCATATATCAATCTTATCATCATAAAAATAGATTTATACTAAAATCTGAAATAATATGATCATAAAACTAAAGTAGAGATATAGAAATTATTATTCACCTTAGATGGGATAAGGAATTTGATGTTTGGTTGAGATTGATTCCTCCTAACTTGAATCCTAACTTTAAGTTGATTTTCTCTTCTCTTCTTCCTAATGGTCGACCTTACTTGCTTCTCACAGTTATAAATTTTTCTTGAGATAAAATGAACGTATATGACCTAATGAGAATAGTATAAGGGTGGAAAGTATGGTTATTTACCCTAATACCCTTATCTTTACTATCCTAACCATTTATATAAGCTCATTAGATTTTAAATAAGCACAACCCAAAGTTTATTAATCAACCTTAATCTCTTTATCTACATTATTCTATTTAATTTTATTTTAAATAAATCTCCTGAATAATGTCAATAAAATCAAGGGTGTTATAGGCTCACCTCTTTAAAGAATTTCGTTCTCGAAATTCAGTAAGGACTAACTAGCAAACATAGCAATCATCTGTAACATCTCCTAACAACCATATTTGCTTATCTGTCTTACAACCAATCTAAATTGATCTAATATAGATATACCATCAAAGTAGATCATGATAAGCCTCACGAATTCTATCTTCTATCATCCAAGTATAGTCTTTCTCATTGTTGCTTCATTGAAATTTCACGAACTTGACTATCTTTGTCCTCAACCTCTTCTCGTCTCTGGCTACAACCCGAACTGGTTGTCTCACAAAAGTCAAATCAGGTTCTACTACCAAATCCTCCAACTCTTTCTATGAAATAGTAGACTCTGGATCATGCACAAACTTGCGAAGATAAGACACGTGGAATACATTATGGACAACTTCCAAACTGCTTGGTAACTCTATTCTGTATGCGAGCTTTCCAATCCTTACTATAATATGAAATGGTCCAACATATCTGGGGATAACTTTCCTGACTTTTGAAATCGTGCTACACTCTTCATCGGTGATACATTAACAAAAAACCTGTCTCCCACTTAGAACTCTAGGTCTTTACACCTTTTATTTGTGTAACTCTTCTGCCTGGATTGAGCTTCCTTCATCCGTCCTCGAATTAACTCAATCTTTTCAGATTCCTCTTTAACCAAATCCGGACCTAAGACCAATCTACATCCAGTCTCTAACCAACATGCTGGCGGTCTGCAAGGCCTCCATACAAAGCTTCCAAAGGCCTCATTCCTATAGTAGCCTGATAACTATTATTATAAGAAAACTCAATCAGATGTAGGTGATCCTCCCAAGATCCACCAAAGTCCAACAGACAAGCACTCAATAGGTCTTCGAGTACCTTATTGACTCTCTCTATCTGCCCATCCTTCTGTTGGCGATATACTGTACTCATCTTGAGCTTGGTACCTAATACCTATTATAGACTCCTCCAAAATTTGCTAGTGAATAATGCATCTCTATCGCTGACTATTCCACTAGGAATCCCATGAAGTCTATCAATGTTCTTCATGAACAACTTTGCTAAAATAGGTGTCGTCCTGGTTGACTTTACAAGAATGAAATGGACACATTTGGTCAACTTAACCACTATAACCCATACGCTTTGGTTTCCTTTATTTAACCGTGGCAATCCTTCTATAAAATCCATCGATATCGAATCCCATTTCCTAATTGGAATATCTAAAGGCTAAAGTAACCCACTAGGCTTCTGATGTTCGCCTTCACTTGTTGACAGTTAACACACTGCCTAACCCATAAGCTCACCTCCCTCTTCATGCCTTCCTAAAAGAAGCTCCTTTTTATGTCTTGATACATCTTGGTCCCTCCAGGATGAATCGTAAACTTTGATCGATGACATTCCACTAGAATTTCTCTCCTTAAGTTCTCTATACCTGGAACACATAATTGTCCCTTCTTTATCAACCATCCTCTTTGGTCAAGACTAAAATCCCTTTGGTCATCAACTTTGATCCTTCCTTAAGCGTTCTAGCCCTCTCGACTAAAACTGGAGCTTTTCTCTACTTAGAAGCTATCCTCTGGATTAGCATTGGTCGAACTTCTAAACAAGACGACATGGAAGTACCCTGACTTAAACAAGCATTAGATCTCAACTGCACACCACAACTGGCTAAAGCTTCTAAATCTTTCCATTCTGCCAACATTGCTAAGACCATAATATGATGTTTTCTACTGAGAGCATCCACTACCTTATTTTCTTTTCTTGGATTATACTCTATACCAAAATCATAAGCAGCCAAAAACTCAACCCATCTCTGCTGCCTCATATTCAACTCCTTCTTAGAGAATAAATATTTTAATGACTTATGATCGGTATACAATTCAAATCTCTCTACCAACAGATAATGACTCCAAATCTTTTAAGGCAAAAATTACTGTAGCTAACTCAATGTTGTGAGTAAAATATTTAACTTCGTGCGGTCTAAGCTGCCTAGATGCGTAAGCAATGACTTTACCCCTCTACATCAACACTGCTCCCAATCCAGTACCATATGTGTCAGTGTGTACTACCAACCCTTGGTTACCATCCGAAACTCCTAACATTGGTGCATTAGTTAACAAATTCTTTAGCTTAAGAAATCCTTCTTCGTATTTGTCGGACCAAACAAACATCAGGTTCTTCCTATTCAGCTTAGTCAAAGGTGCTACTAACCGTGAGAAATCCTTGATGATTCTCCGATAATAGTTAGCAAGCCCGAGAAAACTCCTGATTTTGGTTACCGTCTCTGGTCTCTTAAAATTATTGACTGCCTTGATCGTAACGGGATCAACTAACAGTCCTTCTTATGAAACCACATGACCAAGAAACTTAACTTCTCTCTTCTAGAAATGACACTTAGAAAACATTGCTTTTAGCCAGTTCTGCCTCGGTGTTTCCAACGCCACTGTAAGATGAGTCTCATGCTCTCTTTCATCTTTAGAGTACACCAAAATTTCATCTATGAACACCAACATGAACCTATCCAAATGCTTTTGAAAAACTCGGTTCATCAAATCAACGAAGAAAGCAGATGCATTTTTCAGTCCAAATGGCATCACCAACCACTCATACGAACCATACCTAGTTCGAAAAGCCATCAAAGGAATGCTATACTCCACCACTCTCAACTGATGGAACCTTGTCTCCAAATCCTATTGCGAAAATACTCTGGCTCCACTCAACTGATCAAAAAAATCATCTATCCTCGGTAGAGGGTACCTATTCTTGATTGCCCTTATGTTTAACTTATGATATTGATGCACATACTTAACAAATCACTAGGTTTCTTCAAAAATACCACAGTTGCCCCCCAAACAAACTGCTTGGTCTAATAAATTCCTTCCTTTAAGATCCACTAGATGCACTTTCAATTCCTTCATCTCCGTCAGTGTCATCCTCTAGGTGGTATACTCGAAATTCAACAACTCTTTTTGGGCGTAATCCAGTAACTGGCTCAAAGACATCTACAAACTCTTTAGCCACCCAAACCTGAATAAGGGCTTCTCCAATCTCCATGGTACTCAACAAACATAGCACTCTTACTGGAATTCTCCACCGAGACAATTATTTGGTATGGCTATCTGGATGGCTCAATGATATTTCCCAATCATTACAAAGTATCCTAGCCTCGTACTCATCCAACCAGTCCTTACCAAAGATGATCCAAAAATCTATGAAATTAAAAACATACAAACTGCATGCAAACTTATGACCTAACAATTCCAGTTGTAACTGGTCCCGTCTTATCCCAAGAGTTGCATACCCTCCTATTGGATTCGCAACCTTCAAGGAAGTAACAAGATATACGGGTTCTACACATAACCTATCAACCAGATACTAAGATATAAATGAATGTGATGCAGCGGTATCAAAAAGTACCATAACTGGTATATCCTGAATCAAAAGCAAACCTACCATAATAGTTTTCACTTTCTTTGCTATAGTGGGTTTTGATGAAGATGATGGTCCAATAGCAAACACCTTCCCTTTGTCCACCCTGACTGGCTCCGGGCACCGGTTCTTATAATGCCCAACTTGGTCATAGTTGAAGCATTTCACATTCTTCTTATCTATAGGCTTTTTTTCTTTACTAGTTCTACAATCGAGGGCATAATGGCCCTTCCTATCACTTATAACACACCAAATCAGCCATTGCCTTCTTACAGCCTCCCTTTTCTAGGCTCCTTTCTTCTTAAAGAACTTCCTTTTTCTTCCCTGAGAACCTTGGGTCTCAACTGGCTTCTCCCTAGCTGAGACAGCAAGCATCTCCTCTTGGAGGATGGACATCTCTACAATCACATGATAAGGCTCTCCAATATGAGTCATAGCCATTTTGCCAAGCTATGGCCTCAAACCTCTAATGAATCTCTTATTCTTTCTAACATCAGTGTCAACCAAAGCATATCCATATCGAGAAAACTTAGCAGCATACTCGATCACAGACATCTGTCCTTTAACATGATCCATAAACTTCCTCATCAATGCCGACGTGGCAACATAAAAAAAGAACCTCTGCTCAAACCTCATTCTAAAGTTAGCCCATGTAACCTCTTCCTCTGGCACCGGTCGTCACACTGTTCTACCAATGAAGCGCTAACCCTTGCAACTGTCTAGAGGCTAGCCTTCTCTTCTCTCCATCATTCAAGCTTAAATCTGTATAGATCCTTTCACAGTTCAATAGCCAGTTCTCAACTTCAACAACATCCTTCGCTCAAAGAAATGATTTTCCACCTAGACTGATATAGTCTCTACTAAGCTTAGCATAGTTATATCCAGCTAGAACTACATGATTAGCTCCACCAAAATTCCCAGCAGCTCCTGCTTGCAAAAGGTTTGCCAACAACTGATACACCATCCCTGCATCTCTTGTCAGATTTTCCTGTACTTACATTGGCCTTAGCATATTGATTAGCATTAACCTAATGACCTTGGTTTCTCCGAGTATTAGATCGAGCATTTTTGTTGGTTGTGGTGCTTCCTTCACCTAGATTTCATCTTTCGTTTCCTGCCTCCATGTTCTCTTTTTGGTATATTTGCATATGAACCTTAGTAAGATACAATATAACAGTCTAAGAGAGAGGGGAATACGTACTTAAATATATACCTACATATATATCAAATACAAGTACATTACTATAGCATTAAACCAAACCTCGATCAAAATTTTAAATTAATTCAATTATGTTTGAAAAAGCTTTTAGGTTTAACTTTTCTTTAAAGTTTAATAAACATATGCTCTGATACCAACTTGTAACATCCCCCTACCTGAAGGCCTAAAACTAACAGCTACAGATGTTGCGGTCATCCATAGTAATTAATCTTCGACGACCAAATATGGCGGTGCTGTATACATTGATACACAGATCACATAAATTGATTTTTTTTGAATAATTCAAAAGTAGGTTTCAACACTCAAATCAAAACATTATTCTTTATTTCATAATCCCAAAATCGTTCCCACGTTCAGCAAAATATAATTATTACAATTTCACCAAGAGTGACATATGAAGATGCCCCCTTGGTTGATTAGGGAATATTGTAAGGCTAATGAATATGCCTTTACAAACAAAACACAAAATGGAAAGAAAACTCTAAATAACTATCGGCCTTATGCATGCCTTCAGATGCTTTATTCGTCAGAGAAGAAAACTTGAGAGCCTTAAATCTCAAACTACGCAAAATCAGTTGAGTACCCAGGAGTTTAAGGGGAAAACAAAAACTGCAAGTCAGACATAAAGCCTGGTATGAATAATAATATGACATCTCAATCCTTTTAGATATCTAGTGAGACCATGCTGCTTAGTGGAATGGGTTTTCCCCTCACTAGTATCCTAAAGCCTTTAGAAAACCATATACTGTATTACTGTATCCATAATGGTTAAAACATATGTTTTTAAAACATTATGATGTTATGCAAACTATAAAGTAATTAGGATTTCCCTTCCCCATTTTAAACTGACTCCCTGATTCAATTATATTTCCTAGGGTTACTGATGCAGCCTAGGAAGCGAATTCGACTATGTAAATCGAATCCGTCCAGGATCTCACACGATTAGCGGAAATAATCGGTGAATCGATGATAAATTGGTGAATTTAAGAATACCCAAATGCCCAAACCCGTTGATCACGAAGATACCGGATTCTAGCAATCTTCGACACGTTGATCGCGCACGATGTCGTGAGAGAAGATCTACAATTCTTCGAACGTTGACCAAGCACACTTGATTCTATGAATTGGCTTCAACAATCGTTGATTCGAGCGCACTCGAATGCCGAAGGTGGTAGATGAAGGAGATCACACTCAACTTCAACAAAGTGGCACAAAGCACACAAACAAATTTTATTCAAAATTCAACAACACTTACAAAGCACTCAACCCCGCTATTTATGGAGTTTTTACAACACGGTACACGACTTAACATAGGTCGTTAACGACCTAACAGACTACAACTTAAGACTCAACACCAACGACCTACAAATATACAACATCACGCGACATAACAGATACAGTACAAACGACTTACAGAACCAACGACTTAAGCAACACAAACGACTTAACAAAACCAGGCAGCGACCTAAGGAAACTGAACGGCATCATAAGCTTCGCGACCTAAGTTTCTTCGCGACCTACTGGAAGGTCGTTCGCGACCTAGGGATTTTGGAGCTTGCGATTTAGGCTGGAAGCGACCTAAGGAGGAGCGGCTTCGTTCGCGATCTACTACTTCGCGACCTTCTGCTTTGTGACCTAGGGATTTGCTCTGGAAGTGACCTAAGAAAAAGCGGCCTTGAATTCTTAACTCGCTAGGAATTGAGGGACTTATAGAATGCGCTGGTGAGCGACCTATATGACTGCGGCATAAGAGAGAATACGAATGACATAACCCGATAGGTCGTAGCTCGTTAGGTCTAGGTCGACTTAACTCGCTGGACTTGATGTTTGGAGTTGTTAACTCGCTAGCTTTGATGCTTTGGTCCGTTAATTTGCCAGGCCATAGTTTGTTATGTCGTGGGCGACTTAAGGCAACCGAGCTATCATCCTGCACTGCATAACTCGTGTGACTGGTTAGGTTGCTCAGGCGACTCAAAGCATGGTGCGCTGCATCATCGTTTCCCTGCCTTTTCACCCCTTTAACTCATTCATACGACTTAGTTGAGTCGTTAACTTGTTCCAACTTCAAATCTTGAATTGGAATATCAAGCTGGGCTGCATCATCCTCCCCTGGTTGAGAAAAATTCGTCCTCGAATTTAAAAGTGCTTCCCCATTTGGTTGTTCACCTCCATAATAAGGTATAAGATGTTTAACATTAAACACGTCAGAAGTGTACACCTCCTCCGGCAGCTTCAACCTATAAGCATTTTCATTGATCCGTTTCACAATCTTTACAAGACCAATCTTTCGAGCTTTAAGTTTATTGTATGCTCCCACTGGAAAGCGATCCTTCGTTAGCACAGCATATACTAAATCTCCTTCATTAAATTCAGCACTTCTTTGCCTCAGATCCGCAGATCGTTTATACTTCTCATTTGTCTTCTCCAATCGTTCCTGAACGATTCTATGGCATTCTGTCAACCCATCAACAAAATCAGCAGCCCGCTTAACTGTCCCCTTCGGTTGTGGTACTATCGTTAAATCCAACGGCCCCTTTGGCAAGCTTGAATATACAATCTGAAATGGACTGAAACCCGTACTACGGTTTATAGCATGATTATGAGCAAACTCCGCTTGACATAACTTCACATCCCAGCTCTTCCGATTGTCCTTCACAAGACACCGCAACAAATTTCCCAGTGATCCGTTCACAATCTCAGTTTGTCCATCCGACTGCAGATGATAAGCACTACTGAAATTTAGCTTTGTTCCCACCATCTTCCACAAACTCAGCCAAAAATGACTCAGAAATCTATTATCCCTGTTTGAAACTATAGATTTTGGTAAACCATGCAAGCGATAGATCTCTCTAAAGAACAACTATGCCACATGGACTGCATCTGCCGTCTTCTTACAAGCAACAAAATGTACCATCTTCGAGAAACGGTCCACTACAACATATATAGAGTCATTTCCCTGTTGAGTCCTCGGCAAACCCAACACAAAATCCATGCTTACATCAACCCATGGTTTTGTAGGAACAGGTAAAGGCATATACAAACCCGCATTTGTAGCTGTCCCTTTCGAAACTTGACAAACATGACATCTTCGAACAAACTTTTCAACTTCCCGCTTCATCGAGGGCCAATAATAAGACTGAGAAATCAACTGCAATGTGCGATCCCGACCAACATGTCCTTCTTCATGCAACTCTTTTACAATTTTGATTCTCAAGCTGCATTCTGGTACGCACAATCGATTCCCCTTGAATAAGAATCCATCTACCAACACAAACTCATCAGTACTCCCATCCTTGACTTTCTCAACAATCGTCGCAAAATAAGGATCTTCCTCAAACAACTTTGGCAATAGTTCAAATCCTGTCACTTCAACCTTCGTCGTCGTCAACAAATGATTCCTCCTACTTAAGGCATCAGCTACACGATTCATCACCCCTGATTTTTGCTTTACAACAAAAGTAAACTGCTGCAGATACGCGACCCATGAAGCGTGTCTAGCTGAAATTTTGTCCTGCCCTTGCAAATGTTTCAAAGCTTCATGATCTGTATAAAGAACAAACTCCTTCTGAACCAGATAATGTCTCTAGTGGTTCACAGCTTGAACAATTGTGCAAAACTCCACGTCATAAGTGCTATATCTCAACTTGGCTTCAGACAACTTCTCACTGAAATAAGCAACTGGTCTTCCATTCTGACTCAATACTCCACCAATCCCAACCTTCGAAGCATCAGTGTGTAACTCGAACAATATCTGAAAATCCGACAGTACTAGAATGTGTGATATCGTCAAAAGTGTCTTGATCTTCTCAAAAGCTAACTCTGCTTCCTCTGTCCACACGAACTTCTTTCCTTTCATGCAATCAGTTACAGGTGCCATCACACTGCTAAAATGTGGAATAAATCTTCGATAAAAAGATACCAACCCATGAAAACTCCTCACTTCAGTGATTGTCTTGGGTTGTGGCCAACCCCTGACAGCTTCCACTTTGCTTTCATCCACTTGAATACCCTCCTTTGACAAAACATATCCCAGAAACAAAACACTGTGCATCACGAAAACGCACTTCTTCGTTGCTGCATAGAATTGCTCCTGTCGTAGAATCAACAGCACTTCTCGCAAATGCTGAATATGCTCTTCTATACTCCCACTATAGATCAAAATATCATCAAAGTAAACTACTACGAACTTCCCAATAAATGGTCTGAAAATCTAGTTCATCACTCTCATAAAAGTACTAGGAGCATTTGATAAGCCAAACGGCATAACCAGCCATTCGTATAAACCTTCCCTAGTTTTAAAAGCAGTCTTCCACTCATCACCCGGTCTAATATGAATCTGATGGTATCCACTCTTCAAGTCAATCTTTGAGAACACAACAGCCCTACTCAGCTGATCAATCAAATCATCGAACCTCGACATAGGAAACATGTATCTCACAGTAATCTTGTTTAGAGCCCGACTGTCCGTACACATCCGCCAAGTCCCATCCTTCTTTGGTACCAATAAGGCTGGCACTGCACAAGGACTCAAGCTCTCCTGAACACGCCCTTGTTCTAATAACTCCTCCACCTGCCTTCTCAGTTCCTCATGCTCCTTAGGACTCATCCTATAATGTGGCCTGTGAGGTAATGCCGCCCCTGGCACAAGATTAATCTGATGCTGAATATCTCTTAACGGTGGTAACTCCTTTGGCAACTCTTCAGGAAACACATCTTTGAATTCTTCCAACACTGGCTTCACTTCCTCTGGAACTTCAACAGATTCAGTAGCTTCATGTCTAATCAACAAGAACACCTCTAGACTCTCCTCTACTTCTTCAACAAACTCCTTCAAAGTCAACAAAGTCTTCAGCTCCTCAATCTCTTCTGACTTGCTCTCTCCTTGCTGTCTCTTCTTCGGAACTAAAATGATCTTAGTACCCTCAAACATAAAGCTATAGCTATTGGTTCGACCATCATGCTGCACTGCTCGGTCATACTGCCATGGTCTTCCCAAAAGCAAGTGACAAATATCCATCTCCACCACATCACACTAGATCTCATCTTTATACTTCTTCCTAATAGAAAATGGAACATGAACTCACTTGTCCACCTTCACCTCTCCTCCTTTCCTTAACCACGCTAACTTGTAAAGATTTGGATGCTTCTCCGTCTTCAACTTCAACTTTCTCACAGCTTCGGTAGAAATGATATTGTAACAACTTCCCGCATCAATCACAAATTTACACACCTTCCCCGGTATAGTGCATGTCGACTCAAAGATATTACTCCTCAACCAACTAGCCTCCTTTTCCTGCTTCGGTGGCAAACATGATCTCCTCAACATTAGATTACATCCTTCATCTCCTTACGCGATATCCTATTCATCCTCCTCAATTGGACTAGAATAACCTTCATCAACATCCTCACCTTCCACTTCAGCAATCATAGCTCGCCTCTTCGGTTTCAGGCATTCGTTACTCTTGTGACCCACTTCCTGGCAATTATAACACTTGAAACTATTGTTGACCTTCGCCTTCGCAACTTCATTCACAACTGGTTTACTAACAGCTTTAGAAACATTGGAACTCCCACTAGCACCCTTACTTTGAGTATTGGAACTTGGAAACACACCACCTCCTCGTCTTCCCTGCTTCTCCGAAGCCAACGCCTTCTGGTGCGCTTCAGCCACAGATCCAGGGTCAAACATATTTACCATATCCTGGATCTGGATCCTCAACCCCCCAACAAACCTAGCAGTCAATTGTTCCTCCGTCTCTATAATGTCATTTCGAGCAATCAGTTGATAAAACTCATCAACATAATCATTAACAGTCTTCGTCCCTTGCCTCAGATTCTGCAACCTCTGATACATGAGTGATTGATAATTGTAAGGCAAGAATGTAGCCTTCATCATCTTCTTCATTTTCTCCCAAGCAACAATCTTTGTCTTCCCCATCCGTTCTCGTGTAAGTTTGGTTTGCTGCCACCACGCCATAGCTCTCCCTCTCAACCTAGTAGCAACCAACTTTACTCGACGATCTTCCGAAACCTCCTTGAAATCAAAGATCTCTTCAACATTAGATAACCAATCTAGAAATTCTTCAGCCTGCATACCACCATTAAACTCTAGAATTTCAATTTTCATTCCGGACTCCCATTTGTGATCATACTCTGATTGATTTCTTCTTTGGCTTCGATTTCGACCATGAACACTACCACCATCGAACCCATCTAAATCTGATGCATATCGATGTCGATCATGACCACCAACATCTCTACCACCACCATTTCTTCCACCAACATTCCTTCGTTCTACATTCATCCGATCATGATCATCAACATTCCTATCACGATCGTCAACATTCCTATCACGATCGTCAACATTCCTATCACGATCGTCAATATTTCTACGATCATGATCTTCTCTTCTCTCCCGGTCTGAATGCGGTGAAACTCTATTTCCTCCATGGCTCGATTCAAGTGAAACCCTTCTTATACTTTGATTCATTTCAAGCATCATTCTCTCTAATCGACCAATCCCCTCATTCAACTTCACATTGAAAGTCTCGTTGATTCGTTGCTTCATTTCATCGGCCTCTTCTCTTCCATACAAAGTATCAACATTGCGATGACGTTGAGCTCGTCTCGGTAGCATGATTGAACTTCAAACTAATCTTCAAAAATTCAAACTTCACCCTGCTAACATGAACACTTCATGAAAAATGATACACGATGAACACCAAACTTCTCAACAATGCAAATCCGATCTCCAAATGATGCAAACTTCTTGCAATCTAGCTCTGATACCAAACTGATGCAGCCTAGGAAACGAATTCGACGATGTAAATCGAATCCGTCCAGGATCTCACACGATTAGCGGAAATAATTGGTGAATCGATGATAAATTGGTGAATTAAAGAATACCAAAATGCCCAAATCCATTGATCACGAAGATACCGGATTCTAGCAATCTTCGACACGTTAATCGCGCACGATGCCGTGAGAGAAGATCTACAATTCTTCGAACGTTGATCAAGCACACTTGATTCCGTGAATTGGCTTCAACAGTCGTTGATTCGAGCGCACTCGAATGCCGAAGGTGGTAGATGAAGGAGATCACACTCAACTTCAACAAAGTGGCACAAAGCACACAAACAAATTTTATTCAAAATTCAACAACACTTACAAAGCACTCAACCCCGCTATTTATGGAGTTTTTACAACACGGTACACGACTTAACATAGGTCGTTAACGACCTAACAGACTGCGACTTAAGACTCAACAGCAACGACCTACAAATATACAACATCACGCGACATAATAGATACAGTACAACCGACTTACAGAACCAACGACTTAAGCAACACAAACGACTTAACAAAACCAGGCAGCGACCTAAGGAAACTGAACGACATCATAAGCTTCGCGACCTAAGTTTCTTCGCGACCTACTGGAAGGCCGTTCGCGACCTAGGAATTTTGGAGCTTGCGATTTAGGCTGGAAGCGACCTAAGGAGGAGCGGCTTCGTTCGCGATCTACTGCTTCGCGACCTTTTGCTTTGCGACCTAGGGATTTGCTCTGGAAGCAACCTAAGGAAAAGCGGCCTTGAATTCTTAACTCGCTAGGAATTGAGCGACTTATAGAATGCACTGGTGAGCGACCTATAAAACTGCGGCATAAGAGAGAATACGAATGACATAACCCAATAGGTCGTAGCTCTTTAGGTCTAGGTCGACTTAACTCGCTGGACTTGATGTCTGGAGTTGTTAACTTGCTAGCTTTGATGCTTTGGTCTGTTAATTTGCCAGGCCATAGTTTGTTAGGTCGTTGGTGACTTAAGGCATCCGAGCTATCATCCTGCACTGCATAACTCGTGTGACTGGTTAGGTCGCTCAGGCGACTCAAAGCATGGTGCGCTGCATCATCGTTTCCTTGCCTTTTCACCCCTTTAACTCGTTCTTACGACATAGTTGAGTCGTTAACTTGTTCCAGCTTCAAATCTTGAATTGGAATACCAGGCTGGGCTGCATCAGTTACACTTTACCTGTAGTTTTTAAAGGTTTATTAATAACATTTAAATAACTAAAGAACACTTTGTCCTATTCATAGTTTTCATGGGGTCACTAAGAACCTATAGGCTCCTGCTAGTTAACTAAGTTAATTCATGGGTTATCTTGAACCTATAAGCCATTACAATAACTATTCAATTTATCCTAGTTTTAATGGGTTGACTAGGAACCTAAAGACTTATCCAGTAACTCACTTCACATCCTAGTTTTCATGGGTTGACTAAGAACCTACTGATACACCCATTAGCCACTCTCTTATCCCTATTTTCATGGGTTTACTAGGAACCTATTGACTGGTGTTATTTCTTAATCCAGATATAGTTTTCATGGGTTTACTGCAAACCAGTTGGCCTCTGCCAACTGTCCTTGATACATAGTTTTCATGGGTTAACTATGAACATGTTGGTTTCCTCCAATAACTACTTAGTCATTGTTTTCATGGATTTACTACGAACCTTTTGATTTTCACCAATAACTGCCTTACCATAGTTTTCATGGGTTAATTATGTACCTTTTGGTCAATTCCAATAACTACAAAGTTTAGACTTCCGATATTTTTGGTCATCTTGACTCCTTGGTTGTAATTCTAGTCATTCAGGATTTTAAGTAATTTATATTCATTATTGAGTTAACCTAGTTGGTTCTTTTACCCCTTTTTGCTCGAAATACAGTTATGGGTTATCATGTGAATATATTTGTATTTGAAGAAGCAAAACACAATTTAACAATATCACTCCAGTGGATTTAAGGTCTTTGAAATACATTTCATAAAACATAGTCCACAAGCTTAACTTATATTTTTATCAAGGCCATCCTTCTTCAAAATCACATACTTAAAGTCATTACAAAAATCCATTATATAAGCCGTGGATTTTCTTTAAAAATTTAGGGTATGGGTTTTTAAACCTTTCGAAATCATTGGAAAGAAAACCTTACGAAGTCAAACCTTTCGAAGTCATTGGAAAGCAAACCTTTCGAAAGCTTAAACAAAACTAAGAACCTTTTGAAACCCAACCCTTCAAAACCATTGAAACTATTCAGCAATTCAAACCTTTCAAAAGCATTAACTCTTAAAATATAAACCTTTCGAAGACTTACTGGGATCAATTTAAAACATGTGGAAAGTCCACTTACCTTTCGACTACATTAGAAGCAACCTCTTGACTTTGTCGAAAGGTCTGCTTCGAAGGCTTTAAAACCTATCTTTAAAACAATCAAATTCAACATTTAAAACACCTCCTTCGGAAGCATGGGTTATACTTAAATTACAAAAAAGAGTAAATCATCTAAGTCGAAAGCTTTGATACCATTCGAAAGCATGGGGAGGTGGCTGATTGTAAAACAGGTAAACCTTTTAACTTTGTCAGAAGGTTCAAAACAAAACAAAGCAGCAGTAACCTTTCGACCTTGTCGAAAGGTTCAAAAAAATTTATTTAGAATATTTGACTTAGTCGAAAGCAACCAAGTCGAAAGCTCCTTTTCAATAGCAAGTAGGTGAAAGCTTTTGGTTGATAAAGCAAACATACCCTAACCTCTTAGGCAACCAACCTTTCGACTAAGTACCCTTCGGCCTTTTTTAATTCATTACATAACAAGTAACTTGATACCATATGCATTAGCACAACCTTATCGAGGGCTTTATACCTTTTGACCTTGCTGTAAGGTCTGGGTCGGAAGGTTTGATGCCATATAAGGCTGAAACATGCTAAAAATATGATTTCTTTGTTTTTAACTTGAAAAGGATAACTTTTCGACTAACCAACCTTTGTTTTTCAAATTCTTATTGGCTCACAAATACTTTTCAAAAAAATGTTGCCACTATCTTCATAACTAAATAATAATTTTATTTTTTAAATTGCCCCTTCCTCTTAATTAAATATGTAAAACATTTAAGTCTCAAACCTTAAATAATTTTATATATTTATCAAAACACTTAGGAAAAATCCCAAAAAATATATTTTAATATGTTTTCCAACATAATAAAATTTCAGACCCAAATAATCATTATTTTAGTCGTAAACAATTTATTACCCAATAAATAATTTTCTTCGCTAGAAAATTAATATATAGTCAACCTAAATTCAGAAATTATGAAAATTGATGCCCATCTCCAAAATTATGTTTTCTATAACATAAAATTTTCCTATGGAACTTATAAATAATTTTATATTAATTTTACCCTAAAATCGTGTATATCTCCTTTTAAACAACCATGTTTAATGCATATAAATCATAAATCAATCTTATCATCTTAAAAACAGATTTATATTAAAATCTGAAAATATATAATCACAAAATTAAATAGAGATGTAGAAATTATTATTCACCTTAGATGGGATAAGAAAATTGATGTTTGATTGAGATTGATCCCTACTAACTTAAATCCTAAGCTTTAAGTTGATTTTCTCTTCTCTTTTTCCTAATGGTGGCTGGCCTTTCTTGCTTCTCATGGTTATAAATTTTGCTTGGGATAAAATGAACATGTATGACCTAATGAAAATAATGTAAGGGTGGAAAGTATGTTCATTTACTCTAATGCCCTTATGTTTACTATCCTAGCAATTTATATAAGTTCATTAGATTTAAATAAGCACGACCACCTAGTTTATTAATCGACCTCAATCTCCTTATCTATAGTATTCTATTTAATTTCTAAGTAAATCTCCTGAATAATGTCAATATAATTAGGGGTGTTAGACCCATGCCAACGATTCCAATAGGGCCTGACATTTTCATTAACCTTCTTACATACCTTTCTTCTTAGGTGAATTTTTATAGCTACCAATAGGTTAACAAAAGAAATTTGATGAATAAAGATAAAGACAATAATCAACTTAGGAGGAGATGATAAGACTCTATTGATGTTTGGAAAGCATTTGACGAAAAAGAATTGCATCTTCCGATCTTTAAATTTATTTAGCCCTTACGGGATTTTTTTTGGGGGAGGGGGGGGGGGTTGGCTATGAAAATGTGGTTGTTTAGATTGTTGATGTTAATAAAAAAACTTGCCAACAGACAAAAATAACTTTTAGGACAAGGTTAGTCCTTTTTTATCTCTTTCGGTTAAGTGGGAGAAAGTAGGATGTAGATTAACCTTTCATTTCACTTTTTAAATTAGGTTCTTGTTATGATAGCCTTCCCTTGTTAACCTTCTGATCTAGTCAAATGCTCAAATTCCTTTCTTGTTGATCTTTCGAGCTAGATGGAGTAGCTAGATTATCCCTTCGAAATAGTCCTTTTGAACAGTTGCGGAAGCCTAATGGACGGCTCTAAGAATCAAGGTTATGTTCAGTTTTGAATGGTTTTGACCATGTCGAAAGCCGAAGTCCTATGTTTCTTAGGTCTGAATTGCAAATTAAAGGAAAAACTGGTTTTGGTTTGGGTTTTAATCCATTAGAAAGTAGAAGTCCAACGAAAGGTGCCTTGGAATCAATAACTGAATACTTTAAAATGTGGAGGTTTAGACTAAGTCGTAGGAGGTCTTTCAATGTGGTCGAGACTTGCAAAACATGATTAGTTCTAATAAAAATCTTTCAAAACAACTAGATACCATATGGTGCAGAGATCTTCCCTTTATCTACTCAAAGAAATCTTTATTAATCAATTCTTCTCCAATTTAGTTTACAAATTAGGGTTACAACTTTTAGAATTGAAGGAGCACAACATTATCTCCAATAAATATCAAAGACTTAATAGAAGGACGGTAATGTTGGCATCTTTCATACACCAAGAAGTTAACCCACGACAAAGGAGGGCGCACCTTCGATACAATGCTCTTTTGATACAAAACTGGGAGTTGATTACACTCTTTTGGATGTTGATCAAGGAGAGGGACATTTAGGTAGATTTTTTGTACATAGCCTATTGTAGACACCCAACTGTTGATTTTTTATATTTAGTGATTTTAATGGGGGTCTGCTTAGGTGTTTGCACAAAAGGTTTTAGGATGAGTTTGGGTTTGATCTACATCTCGGATAACATTCTCGGATAACGTTGACATAGCTAGTTTAAAATGTATAATAAAGACAATCAGGTGTTTCGACCATGTCGAAAGGTTGAACACGAATAGTTTGAACTGTAACGACTTGTTCGAAAGGTAGTTTTAAACAAACAATATGGTTCGGACTATCTCTATGTAATCAAAAAGAGGTTTTAGAGGAGACATCCACACTTTAGATTCTGCTTTGGGGTATTGACAAGTTTTATTGTTAATAATAATCTCATCTGTATATAGC
Source organism: Allium fistulosum (assembly GCA_030737815.1). Classification (NCBI taxonomy): domain Eukaryota; kingdom Viridiplantae; phylum Streptophyta; class Magnoliopsida; order Asparagales; family Amaryllidaceae; genus Allium; species Allium fistulosum. The sequence goes on along the minus strand of CM060905.1, from coordinate 649,010,792 downwards.
CCCATAGATATTCTTGACATTCCTAAACAAACCTTCCATCTCCTCAATTATGAGCTAAGAAGAATCTAGTTTCTTTCACAAAGCATCTACCACTGAATCCTAAATAAAATGAAGTAACCTGAGAAGACCGAATAAGTATTCAATAAAATAATATGTATAAAAACATAGTAGGGTTACTGAAAGACTCAAATGTTTCTATATGAAAATAGTAGCTAACAAACTTCTATATCATAAAATAAAATTTCAAATTAAAATAAGCATTATTCCCACCCTAAAGTCAAGTTAAATGTTGCAAAAGTGTTCTCTTAATACTAAAGTTATAATAACAAAATGCTAAGTATGAGCCATAGACTGACGTGGGTCATAAGGAACTCCTGCCCTAGGGTCCTCACCCAGATCAGCTGTTATCTCATAGCCCTACTAATTAGTTAGAAAACTTTGATCCAGTGAGGGAAAAAAATTTCAAAAAGATCTCGAGAATGTTGTAAGTACGCTTCTACCTTCTTATTCTTAACCTTCCTTTGTTTAAGTTTAATTGAAAAGGAAGCAACCCTATCTTTAAAGGACGTCAATATGCGTTCAAGCTTGTACACCTCTAATGCTGCCCTTCTTCTCATATGATTTAAGGCCTCAATTATCTTAGCCCTCATCTTCCTACTCTCATTGTGAAATCTCCAAACAATCTCCTCGTAATAACCCTCCAACTACTACCTCGGAGAAAGGAAGATCCAGATCTCATCAGAGGAACAAAATCAGTGTATGATTGAGATATTTCAATCAACCTCTTATGCTCGGCAGACTCCAGCTCGCCAAGTAACTAGTAGTCTCAACCGACATGTCCTCCACTTCTTTTCATGTTTAACAATTTTAACCCTATAGACAATACTGTAAAGATTTTTTCCCGTCTTTATGATCTTATGTATCCCATCCAGCTGTGACGTCGCACCTCCAGACAATACATGCAATCATTTTATATAATCATACTAATGCTCAAGTACACTTTGAGCTTTTATAAGCTCTTCTCGATTGAACTTCAACTCCTTTTCAAGACTCTCAACATCATATCTTTGTCGAGCAACATAATTCTTAGGAGCATCATCCACCTCAACCACATTAGAACCCTTCTGGGTTGGAACAACAGTGGGAGCAGAAGCATTATAGTAATGGATATTTGAATAGAGTTAGAAGAGGAAGAGTTATGTCAAAGCTTTATTAAAATGAAATTTGGCAACTGAATTAGAATATAACATATTAAGCTTCAACATCAAAACATATGTTGCATTATGCCTACCAAACTACATAACATATAATTAATTAACAAAGACATGGGAGAACTATCCATTAATCGAAGATCTAAACGTAAGCCAAAACCAATCTTGATCGGGTGTAACATCCCTTATTTGGAGGCCCGAAGCTAAGCATTACAGACGCTACTGTCATCTATGGATTAACTTCCTTGACCAAATAAGGTAATGTTAAAAGCATCCACAATATCAGAATCACTTGAATATGAAATAAAATCACAAATTTCAAAACATCTTTTCACATTACACTTCAAAACAAAATTTCATATCCAAGCTAGATAATCCCAAAGGTTTCCCCGGCATTGAACAAATATAATTATTATAAAATACGCCAAGAGCGATGTTAATAAGGTTTTGTATCAACACCCCAAAAGTTATTCCAAGAGGAGTGGAAGCACTTGTATGGATGAAGGGCTGGATACCCTTAAGTATTGCCTTTATATTAGGCTATGCCTGTTGCTGATTCATAGTTTGGACCTTTTGACAACGTCGAAAGGTTTGGTCCTTGAAGTAGATAACCCTTCGCCTTAGTTGAATTGCTGTGAGGTTTTCTATAAAAATTCCCCTTTCCCTAGCCATAATGAAGTTTCCTAAGTCAGTCCTTCAAAGATTGATTTTTTATCCTACCGTAAGGTTAGGATGACAGCTTTCCTTGGATTGAAGCAGAGTATGTTCTTTGGCAGTTATGACTTGAATTTCAACCCTATCGAAGGTTTGGATCAATAATATAAGTAAGTTTTGACCTATTCGAAAGGTATGTGAAGGACCACTTTTGGATTATCATTTCAAATCTTGGTATTTGTATTAGAGAACAATTTTTGACCTTGTAGAAAGGTTGGGCCACTTGGGTTTTAGCTTCGAAAGGTTTCTGGTATTGTTATAGTATAAGAGCTATTGACATGTCAAAGGGTTTAAGCTTCAAAGTTAATCGCTTCGGAAGGTTGTAATTGGTGTTTGGACTAGGAATACTATCAATCATGTTGAAAGGTTTAGGTTATAGGGTTAAGGGCTTTAGATGGTTCCTGTAGCTCTATATAGCAAAAGCGTTGTCGACCTTGTCAACAAGAACCTTTCGTCGATTTTTAACCTGAAATTAGGCGTTAATCCAACAAATGTTTAAGCAATACGATAAAGTAATTAATAGGGCACACGAATTCGCTCTTTATCCATGATAAACTCTATTGTATTAAATCCCTAAATCAGTACCCAAATAGGGTTACAATACTTTGATTAAGAAGTTGCAAGATTAGAGTGAGTGAAATCAAATCCCGAAAACAGGACCCTTTATGTCTTATTTATATATGAAGGTGGCCCTTCTTCCAACTCCATGCTCTTGACTGGATCGGAAGGTCTCCTTTTATATGCGGCTGTGAACCTTTCGACTTTGTTGAAAGGTTTGCCATTCATCTGATGTTGTAGACTTTTCGACTTTGTCAGAAGGTGTGCTTTATTTATGGCTTCATGAACCTCTCGACTTTGTTGAAGGGTTTGCATTCTTCACTCGGCCATGAACCCTTCAACCTTATCAGAAGGTAGCTTATCACATGAATGTTGTGATCCCTTCGATTTTATCGGAAGGTTTCTTTTTCCTTTATTGTTGAGAGGTATGCTTCCCTTCAAATTTGCCGAAAAGTTGTGTAACACCCTAGATTTTCAATAACATTATTTAGGAGATTTAATTAGATAAAATATATAAAATAATATGTTAATTAGGGGATTGAGATTTGATTTAATTAAGGTATCCGTGCTTTTTTAACTCATAAATTAAATAAAGGGCTAAAATGAATTAGTGGAGGGGTATTATGGGAAAGAGGCCATTTCTATATCACCATCCTTAGGCCGTGTATCTATATACATGTTCATTCATTTCAAAATTTTCCAAAGTGAGGCTGGCTACCATTAATAAGAATAAAAAAGGAGGAAACAAAGGAAAAGCATAAGGAAAGCATATTTAAATCAAACTCATCTAAATCTCAAGCTCCTTAATCATAAAAGCAAAGGTGAATAATGTTTACATCTCAAAATTTTTATGGTTTTAGATTTAGATAAATTCCGAATGATTTTGCAAATACTTGCCATGTTTTTGAATGATAATATGCTTACATATACATGTTGATGTTTTATGTATGTTCATATAGATTTTATGACATGTTTTAAGATGAAAACCCTATTATATTACATCCGATACCCTTGCGAATTTTTTTGATGATCTAAAAAGAAGTCTTAGAGATGGGTTTCAATTTTTAGAATTTTCGGAATTTGTGAATTTATTACGAATTTTCTATGGAAGAAAATGGTGTTTTGGATTATAAAATTATTTATGTGCAAATAATTTATTATTTGGATTCAAAAATTTTATATGTTGAAGTGAACATATTAATAAATTTTCTTTAATTTTTCTAGAATTTTCTAAGATGATTTAACAGTTATGTAAAACTACTTAAGGTATGGGACTTAAATGTTTTATATAATTATAAAGAAGAAATGAGCTATTTCAATTATTTAATTTTCCAAATAAGGATGTTGGCAACACTTTTGAATATAAAATTCTTGCAACCAATCAAATTTAGAGAAATAAGTTAGGTTTGTTACAAAAGAACTATTTTAAAGTACAAATAAATAGGCTTTTTACTATTTTATCTCCTTGGGCAAGAAATTCGGCCTCTAAACTAAACCTTCCACCAAAGTCGAAGTGTTTTAAACCTCTCGGCTAGGGTCAATATCCAATGCGCATGGTATCAGGCAACTGGAACCTAGTGAATTGGTCACGGTCGAATGGTTTAGGGACAAGAGATAAAACCTTCTAGAAGAGATGAATTTTGTCTTGGTTTTAAAAGAAAAATACACCTGCTACCTTTCGACAAAGAGCTTTTGAAATTGTCAAATGGTTTAAAAGAAAAGGGTTAGGATTGGTTTGCTTTCTTGCTTTAATTGAAATCTTTTGGCAACGTCCAAAGGTAAACCTTTAGACAAATCGGATGCTTTGTTGCCGCTTACAACCCTTTAGATAAGTTTCTTTCAAAGGGAATCTTTTATTTTCTAAACTATGCCAAATATCCATTGAGTTCGAAGGGTTCACTCTAATGCCAACCTTCTTTATTTTCGAATGATTTCGAAGGGTTTTGTTAAAGGTTTCAAAGCAGGTTCTTTTGACTCCAAGTTTTATGGATCCTTTTGCTATACTTGAAGGCTAATATAAACATTTTAAACCAAGATATTTAAAGGTTGCAGTCAACCTTGAATGGTTTCAGAAGGTTTTCGCTTGTTATAAATTGAACCCAATATCTCCAAAAGGTTTTATGTTTTAATGCTTTCAAAAGGTTTTATCAATGATTTTAAAGGGATGGTTCCCCACACTTTCAAACCTTTTGGCAAGTTTGAAAAGAAACCTTTCGGCAAGGAGGGAGGGTTTGGTTTTGCAATGTTATTGGAAGGTTATGGTTTAAAGGACTTTATAGGCGGATGTCATATGTTATAAAGCTTGTAAACGGAAGGGTTTTCCTAATGTTTTAAAAGGAGTTACCATCTATGTTTTTGAGAGGTTGTTGAAAGTTTTAAACAAAGAATTCGAGTATATTGATTAGACAGATAACCTAAGTGTTTTATGTTATGTAGGACTTTAACCTATATTAAAAGGATATGTAATCCTTATTGAGCATCATCAACATTATTTTGAGTAAAGTATATATATCATGGCTGAAGTAGCTTAGAGTAAAGCTAAAGATATATTTTTCTTGTATATATATGATTTAATGGACTAAATCATTTTGAAAAGGTTTTTAAGGAAATTATAAAGGGTAGATAGCCAAAATATTTTGATGGGCAGTTAGCCCAGATGTTTTAAAGGGTAGTTAAACCAAAAGAAAATTCAGGCAGTCAGCTTATTTAAATTCGGACAGTTAGTCCATTTTGAGGGTAGTCAGCCCATAGGCCAGTTAGTCCAGAAAGTGCAGCCTGCTCTGATATGAAAATATAGTTCATTTATTAGCATAACTGAACTTACTACTTTTTAGGGATAGTTAGTCCACCATTTTTTCCTGTTTTGGGTAGATATCCTATTATCAGGCATAAAAGATATTTCTATTTAGTATAATCAATTTTAGGACAGGTAGTCTAGAAGAGTGCAATTAGCCTAGAATTTAGGATGGATAGTACAATATAGAGCAAATAGCTTAGGTTTTAGACAGATAGTCTATCTTATTTCCTTTTTTAGCACAATGGATATTGCTATGTTGTTATTATGATCGGTTGATTAACCATTTTGGTTATAGGAAAGGATATTCAAAATATATGTTTTAGAAAATAGATATTAGCGAGTGGAAACCCGTTCCGCTAAGCGGCGTAGTCTCACTATATATCAGTAAACAAAGATGTAATAGAAATTATTCATACCAGGCTTTATGTCTGACTCAAAGATTTTGTTTCCCCTTAAACTCTCGGGTGCTCAAAATTAATTCGGTTACGCTTTGGCTTTAGGTTTTCAGGTTTTAGCAGATTTTGGTGAATAAGCTTCTGAAGAAGACAAGGTGGCTGATGGATAGCTAATCTAGGAATTCTGTTTTAAAATTTTATTTCCCTTATGTATTAAGACAGTTATATTGATATTGCTTTGATCATCTAAGAGTCATCTTCATATGTCGCTCTTGGCGTATTGTTATAAATTACATTTTATCAATGCTTGGGATACATTTGGGGATTTTTTTAACTTGGATATGATTTTATTTGAAATATAATCACTGAAATTATTGTTTTGGAAATCTATGATTTTATTCATATTCAACTGCTTCTAATATTATGGATACCATTAGTAATGCCGTATTTCATCACCAGAAGTTAATACTACAAATGACTACAGCATCCAGAGCGTTTAGCTTTTGGCCTTTGGATACGGGATGCTATAACTTGGCATCATAGGTTTATGTAATTAAAAATGGTTTTGAAAACAAAATCCCAAAGAAATTAGAGTAAGTTTTGGGTTGGGATTACGCTACAATAAGGTACTTGTATTTGCTATATATAAGTATGTGCTTTATCTCCATTCATCTATCTTTCATTAGGTTATCTTTTTTTATCTCATGAGGTTTGAATACATATGTGGATGGTAGAAGAAGCAGAGTTAACCCAATAGAGGGAAGCACCGAAAGGAATGTCAGACCTAATGTCTGGAGAAACCAAGGTCTGACGGAGAATGTTGATACTGGAGTCCCATAGATCAAAATGGAAGCTATGTATCAGTTTTTCAGGAATATGATGCAGGAAGGAGTAACAGCCGGAGTGCTAGGAGGAAATGCTACAGGGGAAGGAGTTCTGAAAGTTTCGGTAGTTAATCGTTATGCTAAGTTGAGCGGAGATTTTTTGAAGCTTGGAGGGAAGCTGTTTTTGGGTACGGAGGATGCCATTGAGGTAGAGAACTGATCGTTGTTCTAAGAAAGGATTTTTGTAGATATAGGGCTCAATGATGAGCGGAAGAGGAGGTTGGCGTCCAAGCAGCTTCAGGGAGCCATATTGTTTTGTTGGATTAGTGTAACAACGACAGTCGATGAGGAGAAAATAACCTAGGGGGATTTCAAGAGGAGATTCTAGGAGAGGTTTATGTCGATGATTGCCCAATCAACATTGATTAGGTAGTTTGCAGAACTGGTGCAAAGAGAGATGTCTATTAATGAGTATTCTAGGATGTTTGAAAAGTTGGGCCTATATGGGTATGCTTCCGTGAATACATTATTGAAGCGGAATGAGAAGTTTATCAAAGGATTGAAGCCAGAGTTGGCTAGTGTTACTTTGTCCCACCTTAGAGATCCATCTGATCTTGTTGCAGAGATGGTTTTTAGGTAGGAAGAAGTCCTTAAGTCTCTAGAGAAGAGCAAGGAAAAAAAGTTCAGGTTGGGCAGGGCTAGAAGAGAAAGTTATTTCCCAAGAGAGGTTCTTAGAAGGAAGGAGCAGCAAAGAAAGCAAAGTCTAAGGATGTCTGCTATAAATGCGACAAGAAGGGGCACTTTAGTAATGAGTGTCGCTTAGTGAAAGCGAAGGATGTTGTTAGGGAGAAAAATGTCAGATGCTTTAACTATGACCAGATAGGCCATTATAAGAACCAGTGCAAGGAGCCCATTAGAGAGGGTAAGGGCAAGCTGTATGCGTTGAAGCCTAATAATTCTGAGCCAATAGCCCAAGAGAAGGGGAAAGTAGTTCTTGGCGGAACGCTTCAGATTCACGGTATGTATGTTAGCCTTTTATTTGATACTGGTGCATCTCATTTTTTATATCTAGACGCTTGATGGATAGGCTTAACCTTGAACCCACATGTTTAGTTACTTCCTTACGGGTTGCAAATCCAATAGGAGGGTATGAAACTCTAGGTTTGAGGTGTGACCAGTTTGAGTTTCATTTGTTAGGTTATACTTTTTGTGTAGTTTGCATGTGTTTGGTTTTGTGGGTTTCGTATTACCCTTGGTATGGGTTGGCAAAGTAAGTACGATGCTTGGATATTTTTCCAAGATAGGAAGATATCTCTTAGACACCCGGATTGTAGCGACTAGATTGTCATTACCGTAGGAGATTCTAGGAGTGTAGTGTTTTCTTTGATGGGTGCTTTGGAATTAGATGATGAGTTAAACCAAATTTTCATGGTTAGAGAATTTGCAAAAGTGTTTGAGCCTGTAGTTGGATTGCCACAGAAGCGGGTCATCGAGTTTTGGATAGATTTGGTTACGAGAGCAGAATCAGTGAGTAAGCTGCCGAGCAGGATGACCCCTTCAGAGGTGAGGGAGTTAAAAGTGAAATTGGTGGATTTGAAGGGAAAGAGTTTTATCAAGCTGATCGATTCGCCGTAGGTTGCAGTGGTTGTGTTTCCTAAGAAGCTAGATGGATCGTTGAGGCTATGTATCGATTATCATAGGTTGAACGAAAGGATGGTAAAGAATCATTATCCATTGCCCAGAATTGATGATTTGTTCGACCAGTTAAGTGGGACAAAGGTATTTTCCTAGTTGGATTTTAGGAACAGGTTTTTATCAGCTCGGGGTAGCAAGGGATGGTATACCTTTGACGATGTTCAGGACCAAATATGGGTCATATAAATGGTTAGTTATGCCGTTTGAACTAACGAATGCACCAGCTTTCTTTTTGGATTTGATGAACCGGATTTTCTGAGAGCGCTGGGATAGGTTCATACTATTTTTCATAGATGATATCTTGATTTACTCTACGGATGAAAGAGAGCATGAAGTTTATATTAGAGTGGTGCTTGAGACGCTGAGGCAGCATCAGCTGAAAGCAAAGTTTTTGAAGTGTCACTTCATGAAAAGAGAGGTAAAGTTTCTTGGTCATGTGGTCTCATAGGAAGGGTTATCAGTTGATCCGACTAAGATAGAGGTAGTGAATAGTTTGAAGAGACCCGAGATAGTAATCGAGCTTAAGAATTTCCTTGGGTTGGCTTGTAATTATCGGAGGTTCATTAAGGATTTCTGTGGATAGTAGCACCGATGACCAAGCTGATGAGGAAGGATGTGAAGTTTGTATGGACAAATAAGTATCACGAAGTAATACAGAGTTTGAAACACTTATTCATCGATGCATTGGTGCTGATTGTTCCAGAAGGGAATCATGATCTAGTAGTCTATACTAATGCATGTGGAACATGATTAGGAGCTGTGCTGATGCGGCGAGGTAAAGTGATTTCCTATGGTTCTAGACAGCTTAGACCGCATGAGGTCAGGCATCCAACACATGATTTAGAATTGGCTGTAGTGATTTTTGCTTTGAAGCTTTGGAGACATTACCTTTTAGGATAAAGGTTTGAGTTGTATACAGATCATAAATCGTTGAAGTATTTATTCACTCAGAAGGAGTTGAACATGAGACATCAAAGGTGGTTAGAGTTCATAGCCGCATATGATCTTGGGATCGAGTACACACTTGGGAAAGGCAACAAGGTTGCAGTTGCACTTAATAGGAAGCATCAGAATGCAGTTTTAGCAATGATGGCTGAGTGGAAAGATTTAGAAGCCTTAGCGGATTGTAGAGCGCAATGAAGATTAGAGGCTAGGTCCAGTGGGAATAATGTTGTATTGTCTTGTTTGGAGTTCGACCAGTGTTGATCGAGCGGATTGTTCATACGCAAGTAGAAGATCTAGTATTAGATGAAAGGATCAGAGAGCTAAAGGAAGGAACCGAGAATGATGACTTGAAAGGTTTCCGTCTTGAGCATAATGGGTGGTGGAGAAAGAAAGGGAGATTATGTGTTTCGAGTGTAGGAAACATAAGGAAGGAAGTCTTGGATGAACGCCATCGTTTGAAGTTCACTATACTTCCCGGAGGTACCAAGATGTATCAGAATATGAAGAGGAGTTTCTTTTGGAAAGGTGTGAAGCGGGATATTAGATAGTGTGTAAGGTAGTGCTTGAATTTCCAATTGACAAAGGCCGAACACCAAAAGCCAAGTGGTTTGCTTCAACCGTTAGACATTCCAGTGTGGAAATGGGATTCTATTTCTATGGACATCATTGACGGGTTTCCAAGGTCAAACAGAGGTAGTGAATGTATATGGGTCATAGTGGAAAGATTTACCAAGGTTTCCCATTTCATTCCTGTTAAGTCAACCAGGACGACACCTATTTTAGCGAGGTTTTTTTTGAGGAATGTGGTTAGACCGCATGAGATTCCGAGCAATATAGTTAGTGATAGAGATTCCTTGTTCACTAGAGGGTTATGGAAGAGTGTGCATGTAGTTTTAGGTACCAAGCTTAAGATGAGTACCGATTACCATCCATAGATAGATGGGCAAATGGAAAGAGTTAACAAGATCTTGGAGGATTTTTTAAGAGCTTGTGTTTTGGATTTTAGGCGATTATAGGAGGACCATCTGCATCTAGTCAAGTTTTCATATAAAAATAGTTATCAGACTAGTATAGGGGTGCCACCATTTGAAGCTTTGTATGGAAGGCCATGCAAATCTCCTATATGTTGGTTGACGACTGAGGATATGTTGATTCTTGGTCCAGATATGGTTATAGAGGCTGAAAAAAAGGTTGAGGTCATTCGTGCAAGAATGAAGGAGGCTCAGGCTATGTAGAAAAGTTATGCAGATAGGAGACATAAAGATTTAGAGTTCTCAATTGGGGACCAGGATTTTGTCAAAGTATCACCGATGAAGGGTGTGTTAGATTTGGGAAGTTGGGGAAGTTATCTCCTAGGTTCATTGGACCTTTTACTATTCTTGAGAGGATCGAAACACTCACTTGTAGATTAGAGCTACTGAGTAGTTTGGCTGGTGTCCATGATGTTTTTCATGTTTCTCATCTCATAAAGATAAAGTGTGTTAGAGACCCGGAGACTACTATTGCAATGGCTGTGCTAGTTGATTTAGTGGTAGAACCGGACTTGACCATAATGAGGAAGCCAGTTTGCATTGTTGTGAGAGATGAGAAGAGGCTTAGAACCAGGACGATCAAATTAATCAAAGTCTAGTGGAGTGAGGATGATGGAGACTACACTTGGGGGGTTGAGAGTAGGATTATAGATACTTATCCTGACTTGTTTGATGGTATGATTTACCTTCTTGTTTGTGCTGAGCCTTATTGATATCGAGAATGAATTTTTTAAGGAGGGGAGTCTATAACACCTCAGATTTTTGATAACATTATTTAGGAGATTCAGTTAGATAAACTAAATAAAATAATGTGTTGATTAGGGGATTGAAATTTAATTAAGGTAGTCGTGCCTTTTTAACTAACAAATTAAATAAAGGGTTAAAATGAATCAGAAAAGGGGTATTATGGGAAAGAGGCCATTCCTATATCACCTTCTTAGGCCATGTATCTGTATAAACATTCATTCATTTAAAAAATTTCCAAAGCAAGGCCGGATACCATTAATAAGAAATGAAGAAGAGGAAAGGAAAGAAAAGCTTAAGGAAAGCATATTCAAATCAAACTCATCCAAATCTCAAGCTCCTTAATCATAAAACCAAAGGTGAATAATGTTTACGTCTCTAAATTTTTATGGTTTCGATTTTAGATAAATTCCGAATGTTTATGCAAATATTTGCCATGTTTTTGAATGATAATATGATTATATATACATGTTGATGATTTATGTATGTTCATTATGATTTTTTGACATGATTTAAGATGAAAACCCTATTATATGACATCCTATAGCCTTGTAATATTTATGATGATCTAAAAAGATGTTTTAGAGATGCGATTCAATTTTCATATTTTTAGAATTTGTATGAAATTATTATGACTTTTCTAAGGAAGAAAATGGTATTTTGGATTATAAAATTATTTACAAGTAAACAATTTATTATTTAGATACGGAAATTTTATTTGTTGAAGAGAACATATTAATTGATTTTCTAGAATTTTTTTTAGAATTTTCTAAGATGATTTAATAGTTATATAAAATTATTTAAGGAATGGGACTAAAATGTTTTATATAATTATAAAGAAGAAAGGAACTTTTTCAAAATTATTTAAATTTTCAAATAAGGAAGTCGACAACATTTTTGAATATAAAATTCTGGAAACCAATAAAATTTAGACAAATAAGGCAGGTTTGGTACAAAAGAACTATTTTAAAGCACAAATAGATAGGCTTTTTACTATTTTATCTCCTTCGGCAAGAAATTTCTCCTTTAAACTAAACCTTCCGACAAGGTAGAAGGTTTTTAAACCACTCGGCTAGGGTCAATAACCAATGTGCATGGTATCAGGCAACTAGTTCGTGGTGAGTTAGTCAAGGTCGAAGGATTTAGGGACGAGAGGTAAAACCTTTCGAAAGAGATGAATTTTGTTTTGGTTTTAAAAGAAAAATACACCTACTACCTTTCGGCAAAGAGCTTTCAAAATTGTCAAATGGTTTAAAAGAAAAGGTTTGGGATTAGTTTGCTTTCTTGTTTTAACTGAAATCTTTCAGTAACGTCCAAAGGTAAACCTTCCGACAAGGTCAGATGTTTTGTTGCTGCTTCCAACTCTTCAGATCTGTTGCTTTCGAAAAGAATCTTTTGTTTTCTAAAATATGTTGCCTCTCCATTGAGGTTGAAGGGTTGGTTACAATGCCAACACTTCTTTATTTTTGAGTGAATTTGAAGGATTTTGTAAAAGGTTTCAAAGCAGTTGCCTTCTAAAGTTTTGTGGATCCTTTTGATATACTTGAAGGCATTTTCCAAACTTCCTAAACCAAGACGTCCAAAGGTTGCAGTCAACCTTGAGTGGTTTCCGAAGGTTTACACATGTTAAAAATTGAACCCAATGACTCCGAAAGGTTTTAGGTTTTAATGCTTTCGGAGTGTTTTATCAATGATTTTAAAGTGATGGTTCCCCAGGCTTTCAAACGTTTCGGCAAGGTCGAAAAGAAACCAGCTTTCTGCAAGGATGGAGGGTTTGGTTTTGCAATGTTTCTGGATGGTTAAGGTTTAAAGGATTTTAAAGGCGGATGTCATATGTTTTAAAGCTTGTAAAAGGAAGGCTTTTTAAAAGGTTTCGAAGGAGTTTCCTTCAATGATTTCGAATGGTTTATTAAAGAATATAAAGGAGCTACCTTCAATGCTTTCAAAGGGTTTTTCTTAATGTTTTAGAAGGAGTTACCTTCTATATTTTTGAAAGGTTGTTTAAAGGTTTTAAACAAAGAATTCCAGTATAATGATTTGACAGATAGCCTATGTGTTTTATGTTATAAGAGACTTTAACTTATTTTAAAAGGATAGGTAATCCTTATTGAACATCATCAGCACTATTTTGAGTAAAGTATATATATCATGGCAAAAGTAGCTTAGAGAAAAGCTAAAGATATATTTTCCCTTTATATATATGATTGGACGGACTAAATCATTTTGAAAAGGTTTTCAAGGAAAATTTGAAGGGCAGATAGTCCAAATACCTTGAAGGGCAGTTAGTCCAAATGTTTTAAAAGGTAGTTAACCCAAAATAAAATTCGGGCAGTCGGCTTATTTAAATTCGGACAGTTAGTCCACTTTGAGGGCAGTCAGTCCAGAGGACGGTTAGTCCAGAAAGAGCAGTCAGCTTCGATATGATAAGATAGTTTATTTATTAGCATAAATGACCTTTGCTACTTTTTAAGGACAATTAGTCCACCCTTTTTTCCTATTTTGGCAGATAGCCCATTATCAAGCATAAAATATATGCTATTTAGGTATAATCAATTTTAGGACAGGTAGTCCAGAAGAGAGCAGATAGCTCAGAATATAGGATAGATAATCCATTATATAAAAAATAGCTTAGATTTTAGACAGATGGTCTATCTGATTACCTATTCTAGCATAATGGATATTGCTATATTGTTATTATAATCAGTTAATTAACCAATTTGGTTGTAGGAAAGGATTTGCAAAATATATGTTTTAGAAAAGAGATATTAGTAAGGGGAAACCCATTTTGCTAAGCGGTATGGTCTTATTATATATCAGTAAATAGAGATGTAATAGAAATTATTCTTACCTGGCTTTATGTCCGAATCGAAGTTTTTGTTCCCCATTAAACTCTCGGGTGCTCAAAATTAGGATGTGGGTTTAGGTTTTCAGGTTTTAGCAGATTTTGGCAAATAAGCTTCCGAAGATGGGCAGTTGGCTGATGGATTGCTAATCTAGGAATTCTGTTTTAAAAATTTGTGTCCATTGTGTATTAAGATAGGTATGTCTATACTGCTTTGATCATCCAAGGGGGCATCTTCATATGTCGTTCTTGGTGTATTTTTGTAAATTATATTTTAACAATGCATGGGATATGTTTGGGGATTTTGGTAACTTGGATATGATTTTATTTGAAATGTAATCACTAAAATTATTATTTGGGAAATCTGTGATTTTATTCATATTCAAGTGCTTCTGATATTATGGATACCATTAGTAATGCCGTATTTTGTCACCGGAAGCTAATACCATGGATGACTGCAGCATCTAGAGCGTTTAGCTTTTGCCCTCCAGATACGGTATGCTACAGGTTGTTTTTCATTCTTTGCTAAATTATGAGTGCTACTTTCTTCATAAACCTTTCGACATTGTCGAAATGTACCCCGAATGTGTTTTAACAAGTTCGAAAGGCATACTATGCTTTCGAAAAGGTCATTATGGAGTTGCTTACACTTGCTTTGACATCGTCATTGTTATACCACCTTTTGACAAAGCCGAGATACCCAAAAATTAACTGAAAATCAACAATCACTAGTCATGAATATCGATTACGCATTACAGGTTCACCATGGATATCGATGAATTTTGTCCGATTCCGGATCGTGCTACAACTGACAAAACATGACAAGCAAAGCCATAAAAGCTAGCAGTTCAAATTTCATGTTAATCAGAGTTCGTATGAATGAGATATGATCGATACAAGTTAGAGAAATATGCTGTTCGTATCCATCAAAGAGTCGAGGTGATGGTCTATTCGAATCCACCAGATTCGTATCCATCAGAATGGCTTCGCCTCGCTCTGTTCGAATCCATCAATTGTTCGCATCCATCAGTCCATATTAGTTCGAATCGATGGCGTTCGCATCGATCAGGCCACACCGCTTCGCATCCATCGATGCACCCTACTTCGAGTCAGTCGGTCCCGTATCCATCCATGAGCCTTAGTTCGTATCGACCAGCCATCAAAAAGGAACTTGATCGAATCCACCAGGTAACCTTGATTTCGTATCCATCATATGTCCACACTTCGTATCCAACTTCATCGGTACGAAGTGGGCAGTCTACGAATCGATACAAGACACATGACATTGATGGATTCGGGAAACGTCTCTCTATATGAATAAGGCGAAGTTTAAGGGAAGACGTGGTCGACTTGGAGTGAAGGGTGGATTGATGCGGGGAATGCATGCCACGTCATCACATGGACACGTGTGTTATCGATGCGAAGAAGGTCGATTCGAAGCCCTGGATTCGAACGAAACAGTACTTCGAGGAACATCATCTTGTATCGATCATATCTCACGATTTACAAGTCCAAATGCTATGAAATTTTCACAGGAGCTTACGTACAAGCTATAGAATGTTCCTGCCAAGTTTCAGCTCGATTTGACCAATTCTTGATTGATACGAAATCAGTTCGTATCGATGATAGATCGAGAAGAAACTTGGTGGAATCGGTCGCGTGGGCCCACTCGCATGCTAGAAGGAGTCTCTTAAAGTTTGAGCGAGATATCAGCCTCTTACGCCTATAAATAGCCCCCTGAAGCCTACATAAAAGGGATCTTTTGGCTATTCAACGTCCGGACTCTGCCGGATTCAATTCTACACTTCAATACAACCATTGTACTCGAAATCCTTCATTGCAACTGTTGTTATCATCTGTAACCAGCAAAGAACATCAATAATAGATAATTACTTGAAGTTGACGTAGGCCGGAGATAGCCGAACTACTATAAATCTCGTGTTTCTGTTCATTATTTCTGGATTGTTGTGTGCTTTTTGCTTAGATCTATGATTTGTGTTTGAATATCGCTGATCTGTATTCATACACTGGTGCTTTCACAATACTTGGGGTTTGTGACCAATTTTGGCGTGAACACTTTGGTGCTTTCACTGAGAACAACTAGCACTCGCTACAGCAGATTTGAAGTTCAGATTTAAAAGCTTGAAGAATTCAGATTTAGAGACAATGACTCGACAAACAAGGCAAAGAGCTGAGAGAAGCCCACAAGGAGGAAGTCATGAGGCATCCTCTGGAGCTGGAGAAGGACAAGCTTCGATCTACATCACTAGGGACGAGATGGATGCTATGGCAGACTCAATACATGAAAGATTGTTGAAGAGTCAACAGGAGATGATGCAGAACTTCTTCGAGCAAATGAGAGCGGCAAATGCATAGAATCTTGGACCAGCTACAGTGGCTGCAAGTACGGGACAAGGAGTTAGGATTGCGGAAATCAATGAAGGTCAGATTCAAGACCAGAATGCAGGACCTGAAGGCAATCAATAAGGACTTGGGGGCAGACCCTCAGGATCTGATACTGGAAGACCAATGGATGGAGCTCAACAGGCTAGAGCCCATGCTAATGCTAACGAGCCACACAAAGAGTACGTACTAGAATTCCCTTCGAGACTTGGGGGGCAGGATAGGAACATGACAACGGGGTAACCCCTTGATGGAGACAAAAGAATGGTTGGTCTAGTGCGATGAATCATGCGAGAAGGATTGTCGAGTGGAGGATTGGAAGAAGTTAGTCGGAGTCCATTCACTCCGAATATCAGAAATGCAAGGAACCCTCCAAAGTTCAAACTACCAATGCTGGATCCTTATGACGAGAAGTCAGACCCGACCATGCACATTTCCAGATACATCAGGCACATGGAAGTGCTGGGGGCATCCGAGGAAGTGATGGCGCGATGTTTCCCTCTATACTTGTCAGATTTGGCTGCGCTTTGGTTTAGGCAGCTAGAGAATGGATCGATCAGAACATGGGCGAGCTTGTAGAATGCTTTATGAGATAGTTCAGGGTCCATGTGACGTGACCCAAGAATGTGATGACTTTGGCTTCGATAAAGCAGAGGACCAGAGAGTCCATAAAAGATTTTTTATTGCGATTCAATGCAACTGTGGCTTCAGTTGATCGCTCGGATCCATCGATGATTTTGATGGTGGCGGTAGTAGGAGTTGCTGAGGGCATGAAGTTTAAGGATTCTTTGGCTAGAGATCCACCACAAGATCTTGGAGAATTCTATCATGAGGCTGAGAGATTCATTCGGTTGGAAGATTCACGTGCCGAGAGACGAGAAGCAAATGCTGTGCAGGGCGAAGGAAAGGCCAGAGAACAGTCTGAAACAGACAAAGGGAAGCGAAAGCAGGATGACAGATACGATGGTCTTGGAAAACGGAAGAAATTCCAAGAACCCAGATTCAGGCAATACACAGATTTGATGGCAAGCCTGGAATGGATTTACACAGAGACTAGGGGGCAGCTCCCCTACCGAAAACCACCTAGGAGAGATCCCATTGAGTGGGAGCGCAGAAATGGAAAGTACTGCCTATTCCATGAGCTGGAAGGGCACACCACCGATGCATGCCGCCATCTAAAGGATGAGGTGGAAGAACGTGCCAGGAGTGGTAGGTTGCCACAATACATTAGAGATCGAGCAGCGGCGGTAGGACTTAAGCAACTACCGCCTCTACCTAACAGAACTAATCCTGGATCAGGATCACGACTCGTCATCAATTGATTATGATGGCAAGGGCCAAGTTCAGGACTTGAACTTCAGTCGAAACTTGAGTTTCTAAGATTTGATTTCATAATAAGATGGCTATTCCACTTACACATGTACGGAAACCAGAGAGATCCCTAGGCATGCTCTGAGATGGCGGTAGACCGCTCTGCCCGGAGAGGCAATCTTTAGATTTTTTCCTTTGTATGAGATTGAACACTGGAACTTGAATGTAGTAAATAAACTTGAATTTTCCTTTGACCGGAGAGTTAAAGGATAAATAATGGAACTTGATATGATATTGATCGCTTTATGACCCTTACCCGGAGAGACGAGGTCCGGAGTGCAGGGGTGTGGCCATTTCGCCGAAGAGCGACAGGATCGGCTCACTCGTCGATGTTTCCCCTTCACCAGAGAGTGACAGGATGGGATCCAGCAAGAGCCCGGAGAGGCTATGATCGGCCTAAGATTTTGGTCATGACATCTCTTAATGTTCAGAGACACTGAACCGAGCGCAGGGGGTGTGGCCGCTTCGCTGGAGAGCGATAGACTCGGCTCACTCGTCGCTGTTTCCCCTTCATCAGAGAGTGACAGGATGGGATCAGGCAAGAGTCCAGAGAGGTTATGATCGTTTTAGAACGACCAAGACATCGCTATATGCCCTCGCCAGGGCCAGAGTGCAAGGAATAGAAATTAATGCCGGAGTGCAATAGGATCTTTCTATTCGATCGCTAAGTCTGGAATGGGCTTGGCAGGGGTCCGGAGTGACCACTAACAGTCCGGAGAGACCATAAAACTTCATTCTTAACTTCCACGGGAGGAAATGGATAATGATCTGGCTTTGAACAGCCGTGAATTTGATTGAAAATGCTATAAGCCTTGAATAAAACATGAACTCACTGTGTTCGATTTGAAGCTATTCAAAACACGCCTTTTACCAAAAGGCATGTTTTGGGGGGCAAAATGTTATCCCACCTTTTGACAAAGCCGAGATACCCAAAAATTAACTGAAAATCAACAATCACTAGTCATGAATATCGATTACGCATTACAGGTTCACCATGGATATCGATGAATTTTGTCCGATTCCGGATCGGGCTACAACTGACAAGACATGACAAGCAAAGCTATAAAAGCCAGCATTTCAAATTTCAGGTTAATCAGAGTTTGTATGAATGAGATATGATCGATACAAGTTAGAGAAATATGTTGTTCGTATCCATCAAAGAGTCGAGGTGATGGTCTATTCGAATCCATCAGATTCGTATCCATCAGAATGGCTTCGCCTCGCTCTGTTCGAATCCATCAAGTGTTCGCATCCATCTGTCCATATTAGTTCGAATCGATGGCGTTCGCATCGATCAGGCCACACCGCTTTGCATCCATCGATGCACCCTACTTCGAGTCGGTCGGTCCCGTATCCATCCATGAGCCTTAGTTCGTATCGACCAGCCATCAAAAAGGCGCTTGATCAAATCCACCAGGTAACCTTGATTTCGTATCCATCATATGTCCTCACTTCGTATCCAACTTCATCGGTACGAAGTGGGCAGGCTACTAATCGATACAAGACACATGACATTGATGGATTCGGGCAACGTCTCTCGATACGAATAAGGCGAAGTTTAAGGGGAGACGCGGTCGACTCGGAGTGCAGGGTGGATTGATGTGGGGAATGCGTGCCGCGTCATCACAGGGAAACGTGCGTTATCGATGCGAAGAAGGTCGATTCGAAGCCCTGGATTCGAACGAAATAGTACTTCGAGGAACAACATCTCATATCGATCATATCTCACGATTTACAAGTCCAAATGCTATGAAATTTTCACAGGAGCTTATGTACAAGCTAAAGAATGTTCCTGCCAAGTTTCAGCTCGATTGGACCAATTCTTGATCGATACAAAATCAATTCGTATCGATCACAGATCGAGTTGAACCTTGGTGGAATCAGTTTTGTGGGCCCACTCATGTGCTAGAAGGAGTCTACTGAAGTTTGAGCAAGATATCAGCCTCTTACGCCTATAAATAGCCCCTTGAAGCCTACAGAAAAGGGATCTTTTGGCTATTCAACATCCAGACTCTGCCGGATTCAATTCTACACTTCAATACAACCATTGTACTCGAAATCCTTCATTGCAACTGTTCTTATCATCTGTAACCAGCAAAGAACATCAATAATAGATAATTACTTGAAGTGGACGTAGGCCGGAGATAGCCGAACCCCTATAAATATCGTGTTTCTGTTCGTTATTTCTAGATTGTTGTGTGCTTTTTGCTTAGATCTGTGATTTGTGTTTGAATATCGCTGATCTGTATTCATACACTGGTGCTTTCATGATACTTGGAGTTTGTGACTAATTTTGGCGCGAACAATCATCTTCTTTGAAAGGTAAGAACTCCTTAGTAACTGAGAGATGAAACCTTTCGACTTCTTTAAAAGGTTTTTGCTTAACGAAACTTGATGGCTGCATCCCTTCGACTCTTTCGAAAGGTTTAGGCTATGCTCCTTTTCTTTACTCTTTGTTGAAAGACTTTTTGACTTAGTCGGAAGGTGGATTTTTGTGTAAAATTTGCCCCTCATTCGAAGGGATGCTCTTGACTTTTCAAATCATTTTGTCGAAAGCTATAAAATTTCTCGTCCCTCGGCCTTCCTGCATTGATCTGGACCATCAATTTAAATAAGATCCAAGGGTCGAGAATTTAGGCGAATTTTCTTGCATAGTACGCTTCTTCTCTTTCTTCCTCTTTTACCTGAAACCAAAATTATCATGCAGAAGTAAAGAGTTCTCCAAAACTTCTCAGATCTCGTTTCAAAACAATAAGGTAATTTCTTGAATTTGATTCGCAAATCTTAGTCTAATCTCCATTCTTATCGGTTTTCAATCAAATTTCTATTTTTTTTAATCTAAAATTTAGATTCAATTTTAGAAGCTTTTTTTTGAAATTTTTTACTTCTAAACTGGTTTCTAACAAAATTCATTTGTGGCTTTGGGTTTGAAGTTTGATGGTGTTTGATAAAGGAAATCCCTTAATCGGGTTTAACCTTTAAAATAGAGTCTTTAATTTTTGCATTTTGTTTTCAATCCTTGGTTTTTGACATGTTGATAATTTATGTTCCTCTTCAAAAAAGAATTAGATCGATTTCAGATGAAATTAGTTTTGTTAATGGGTTTTTTTTACTTTTTCTTTAAGAAAAATTTGAAACTGCATTTATTACTGGGTTTTGGGTTTGGTTAAACCCGATATAATAACCTGGAACCCTCTCGTGTTCAATTAAGAAACACAAAATGACCTTTTTACCCCTTCGAAAGAGATTGAGGCTGCAAATATGGATTTTCCCTCTTTGTACCTTTCGATGAGGTCGGATGGTATCGTTATGCAAACCAGCCATTGTTGTCGAAAGGTTAGATAACCACGTGGTGTAACCTTTCGGCAACAAGCTCTCGTCAAGGTTGAAGGATTTCAAACCTTTCGATTACTTGCCTTCATCAAGGTTGGAATTCTTCAACCTTTGAGTTGCTTCTGCCCATCTTTGTTGAAATGTTTTAAGCATGCATGAGTCAAATTTGAAATCTTTCAACTTCAATGGATATGACATATTTTGATAACTTTGGCCAGACCTTTGGACAACATCAACAATATCAATATTTTCTAACTACGGAATTTTATGGTTTTGGTTTTGACCATGTCAAAATGTCTTGCCACTTACTTTATGTTACACATGGAGTAGATCTAGATTTCCTAGAGCTTTCGACATTGTCGGAAGTTGATGAATGGGCTGATTTTCCACTTCTTCCTTTCAACTTTGTCGATTGCTTTAGGAAGTTATATTTTTACTTACTTTTCAACATTGTTGAAGTACGATGGTCAAGGTTGATGTCATTATTCGTTTTGACACTATTGAAAGCTTGAGCTATAAACCTTTTGACTTTGCCGAAAGCTTCTTTTTATAAACCTTTCTACTTTGTCGAAAGCTTTTATTATAAACCTTTCGAATTTGTCGAAAGCTTTAACTATCAAGTTTTTGACTCAAACTTTTTGCACCATCTTTTAAACTTTGTGTATGTTTTCATACTTAAGCTATCTAAGCAAACTTGTTATTATCTTTATGCTTGATTGCTTTCTAAATTAATAAATGATCAAGGATTTTAACTGAAATGTTTTCACTTGGCAGAATTATGAGCTCTCTAAAGATTGAAGCCACTGCTAAGCAATCTTCCATTGAATCTCAAGGTGAAGTCAATGCCATACTCAAAGACTTTGGCATCACCGGGATTGAAGCCATCCCTCCTAAATTAACGGATAGCATAGACAACCCTCCAGAAGTGTCTTATGCATACATGGCCATCCACGTATGGCATGACGGCTTTCCTCCATTTATCGAGTTCTTGCTCTCCTACCTGTCTCATATTGGAGTGCTCCAATACAACTTTCTCCCAATGTTTATACCCATCTTTTATCTCTTGAAATGCTGGCATTGGAATCCGGACTTCCTGCCCTCAATCTTGAAGTTTTAAACTCCTTGCCCAACCTGGCATGGTCAAGCAAATTTAACAAGCAGATCTTTAAAGTTAACATATAAGAAGCTAATATTAGATGGAATCAATAAGTCTAAGGATTGGGAAAACCAAAGTTTCTTCGTCAAGTGCTTTGCGGATGTTCACGGAGCCTTTGCCTTCCCTCGTAAGTCTATTTTAATATCGTCTTTACTTTCCTCTATGTTTTCTATTAACTAATCTATGATCTTTTTCAGGTGAATCTCCCAAGACACTTAGTGATGTAAACCAGAGAACTATCAATTCTTTAACTACAGCTCCAGAACAACTTAGGAGCAGGTTGACGCTCTTATCTCTATAGAATCTAAGGAAAAATTCTTTGTTGCCGCCTGTCCATAGGACTATAGGCACTCCACTGAACATTATGCATAACTCTCGTGGCAAGCACTTCTTTTCCTCAGGTGATGCTGAACATTTTACTTCAGTGTCGCCCATTCGTTCTGACACTTAGGTATACTATTAGTTTTCTATTTTTCATCTTTGTCTTAGTAATTCTTTAAGTTCCTCCGATTGATTTTATACTAATCAGATTTTATTTCAACTCCCTCAAAGGCCACTATTTCTTCAAGTGATGCTGCTCCTCGTCCATCATCTTTGGATGTGACATTAGTCTTGGAGGCTTTTGCTAGATCCAAGAGATCTTCAAAAAGAAAACTAACGGTGCCTCCCAAAGATGCTCCTCCAGCAAAAGTAGAAAAAATCACTGCTATGGAGGAGGCAGAAAAGTGCATATCTCCAAAGAAAGCTTCAATGAGCCCTACTATTGAAGCCCCTATAGAAAAAGTGGAGCCAACTCCACCTACAACTGTAGCTTTTCCTGATATTACAATCTCATACTGTCCGGTCGTGTTAGCATAGATGTAACTCGTTCTTCTAAAGACTACTTCAAAGGTGCAAACTCCACCAAGGTCGTTTTCTTTTGTTCCTTCATCATCCAATTTCGATGAACTCGTCGAGCTTATCCTTCATTCACAATCTTTTGCTTCTTCTTCTCTACCGTCATTTAGTCCACATTTGGCAGAGAATCATTGCTCCTTTATGGAGCAACAACTCTTGGTAAGCTCTTATAAGCCCTTATCTATTTAATTCTATCATTTCTGAATCTTCCTAATTGCTAACTTGTGTTTCTCTTCTCCTTGTTGCAGATTTCAAGGAATTGGATTTCTCTAAATGAACATGTATCCCGGCTCTTTGTTGGAACCTTCAAGCTTCATGAGGAAAATGCCGCACTTAAAGATCAACTAGCTTCATTGACGGCTACTCAAAATGACACTTCCTCTGAATTGGGGAGAGTCAAGGCTTCCCTTACCAGGGCTGAAGATGATCTTAAAGTAGAGAAGAAGGCTAATCAACTCTCCACTGATGAAAAGTTTACAAAGGAGCTAGCTTTAAAAGAATCGATAGAGGAGAAAGCTCGTTTGGTTATTAAGAATACATTATTGAGAGATAAATTCGAGAGGTCTAGAGCTTCTCTTAAGCTAGTCATTCAAACCCTCTATGATTTCAAAAAGCATGTCTTTGAGTTTGATGAAACCACCTTGGGGCCTATGATGCTGAATCATTATGAAGATGCCATCATGCTCGCCTATGCCGACAATCGTGACAAATGTTCTAACTTTGGCTTTCCCTCTCTTGACCCAATTTTAGCCAAAAGAATCATAGATAAATTGACCACATTATAGAGGGTACCAAGCTCGAAGGTGAGGATGAGGTTGTTAATGTAAAGGAAGCACTTTCTTTTGATATTCCCTCCTTCGACATAGAATTTGATTCTAAAGAGAAGGATGATTAAGATAAAGATCCTAAGGAGAATGAAGATGATGTAATTAACTAGGACGGTGACGATAGTGTTGATAATGACGATAACCCCTTTGGAGGTCAAAACCATGTTGGAGACAAGGTGGTCCCTTTGGTGCCTAAGAAAAGATGGTGGTGATTCAACTAAATCCTTTGAAAAAGAGCCATCACCTCATAAAGATATGCCTCAAACATCCCCAGGCCCAACTACACTTCCAGAGGAGAAAACTGCACCCACTCATACCAAGGATTTACAAGAGAAAGAACAAGCTCCCTAGGCTTCCATTACCATTTCATAGGTATGGGCTTCTCTGTTTAAATATCTTACACTTGAAAGATAATAATTAGTGATAAATCATTTGTCTTAGGTAAAGAAGAAGTCAAATTTTCCCTATAGCACAAAACTTGAGAGCAAATAGGTGGAAATTAAAAAGGTATATAGGGAGTTAGACAAATTACTAAAGGAACATAATGCTCTATCCCAGAAATACCACTGTCTGGACAGGAGTACCTTCGTCTTAGCAACCTTTAAGTATCAAAGGGTGGCTCCTTTACTAAAGAAAGTGCGTCTATAGTACGATGCACTCTTAAAGGAAAATAGGGAGTTATTAACCCTATTTTGGGTGATGATGGAAGAAAGAGGCGTTTTAATTAATTTTTTGCATTAAACTTATTGTAGACACTCTATCATATATTTTTCATACTTAGGTGAATTCAATGGGGGTCTACTCAAGACGTTTTCATAAAAGATAATTGGATAAATTCGCATCTGACTCGCATCTCGGAGCCTGTTGGAATTTACCACGGGTCAGATCGATTCCTCAAGATGTCCCCCTTGAAAGGCTTAAGTATTATAAGGACAAATTTGTTTCTTAATTTTTCTCTAAGTCCATTTAGTATGAACCAGATGAATGTTTGTAAATATGTAACAAGCAATTGGTTTATGAATACATTTTTGTGTTATGCATTCTATACTTAGCTTCCTTTTACTATGCTATTTTAAAGTGTCAATCCTTTAGGTCGTGCCATTCCAAGAGACCACCTAAATCAATATGTTAACTTGAGAAGATTTTACTCTAAAAATGCACCAACTTTAAAGACTTTGAAGTTAGCGAGATATTTCTTTCTATGGGATTTACAAAAATTATACTTGGAGTACCCTCATCTCTGCTTTGTTAGAACATTCCATTCCAAGTTAATTTATGGTCGCAATAGTCGACCTGCCGGAAAATAGGATTATAGTAAATGTTCACCAGCTATAGCTTCTGAAGGAGTCACTAAACCTTTTGACTCGACAGTTATGCTCTCAGCTAATAGTTTAGACAAAGTTTGGAATGTAGTCTCTGAACTTTAGATGCGATGAATGTGTTTGTTGTTCCTTTTAACTTTGTAGCCATTTGAGCTGTAATTTGTTACTATAACAAATAAGATATATTTATTTATTTCAGTCTTGATCTTAAATTATCTCTTTTGTTTTGAATAGGAGTCATAGTCACCTATAAGCTCTCTTGCTTGAAACTTAATATCCTATGTTGATACAATCAAAGAGAGATTATTGACAGAGAGTGGAGCAATTGTGGTTCAAGATGAAGTATTATTAGAACATTTTGGTGGCAACGTTGGTGCTATAAAATGGCACAAAAGATACCATATTCTAAAAACCATCGCTAGTAATCATAAGGATCACATTGATTGTCTTGAAGCTGAAATTAAGAAAAAAGATGAAGTGATCACTATGCTTAAACGACAAGTGAAGTCAAACCACACAATCGACTTTGATGAAAAGATGTTAGAACTCATTCTTCAAATAATTGATTTAGAGTTACAATTAAAAGATAGTCAGGCTCAATGTGCCTCATTAGAATTCCTTTTAAGGGAAAAGATTACAAATGTTGATCCTGTGGTCTCCCAAATAACTACCTTAGCTATTAAGCCTACTAGGTCGGGACTTCTTGTAGCATAGAAATTTCCAACTATGAAAAACCCACCCCTGAGCCTAGATGATAATGTTTTGGAAATTGGTGCCGGAGGGTGAAATTTGAAATAGCCAGATATTTCGATGAATAACAAGAGATAAAGTATTCCCAAACTATTAATGATTATGCTGCCAAGAATCTGAAGTTGGAATACAATAATTACTTACTTGACAAACGAGTTGCAGAGTTAGAAAGGGAAAAAAACCCTTAGGGCTGCATACATGGCTTTTAACCGTGCTTTGAAAACCAACACGGAGGCAATAGATGATGAGAATATAATTAGGAGAAAGGAGATAAATCATAAGGAAATTCTCCGTGCAGCAATTAATCAAGTAGTAAATCCTACAGTGGAGGAGATTCTTAATAAAGCAGCTTAAGATTTGTAATTCATTTATATATTTGAGCTATGTAAGTTTATCTTTATATATAATTTTGTTGTTTGTAAATGACTTCATAACTTATGTATATTATGGAAATTTTATACACCTGATTTGTGATCCTTCTCTGTAGTGTAACTTTTAATATGCCTTTGAACTGCTCATTCAATGACTTTTATGCTTGCTGAATCTATTGTTACCCTTTTTCATTTTGATTCCCCTGAGAAACATGTAGCAAACAATATCTTTATTTGTTAGCTTGAAATCGACATAGTTGTCTATGTATATCACTTGTCTAGATTAGCAAATCATATTGCCAATTGTATGAAAAGTAATTTATTCAAAATGTTAAGATCTTATCTTAACCATGAAAAGAAATGATCAAAGTTTTAATTCCTTCCACTTATTCAGGATGCATAAAACTTTTTGGTACTAGATTCCACCTTACCATATAGTCATGAATGTTAAAATGTTGCTTTTATTAAACAAAATACCCAATTTTGGGGTTCATATCTGAAATATTGAAGTAGTAACTGTGTCACCCATGACTTAACATTAATGGGATTTAAATAGTTGAATGCCCGAATTTCCCATTTGGAGAGTCTTAGTAGTGTTCTTTTTGATAATATTCTTTGGCCCAAATTCGGGCACTTGAGATGAACAAAAATCCAAATATCTTGCCACCAGATTAGGGCTTAACTAAACAGCAGCCTTGATACCCAACTTCAGGTATAATATGTTAGCGATTGATAATTACTCATAACCCAGATTTGGGAATTTAGTTGAGGAAATTTTTATATAAAAGACCCAAAACCCTAATTCATGTATGATAGCTGATGTTTAGAAATAAAATCCTAAAACGTAGATACAGATATATTAAGATAATCAAAAGTTAATAGAGATCCGAAAACCGTATTCGAGTATTATATAGTGAAATTCATATATGAAAACTTGGTGCCCAGATTCAGGCAATAATAGATGACGTTAAAAAAATCTCGAAACCTAGATTTGGGAATTTAATAAATGATGTTAAAGAAAGTCCCGAAACCCAGATTCGCGTAATAATCAATGGAGATTCGTATCACACTTTTGCTCTTGTCCTTTCCGACATATAGTAACCCTTCAGGTTTTGAATCGAAATAACTTGATCAGCTGCCTCTTGAGCTAGGACGTCTTAGTCCATAATTAAATAAGTTGCCCTTTTCTGAGCAAGGAAATCTTAGTCCTTAGTTGATTGTGCCTCCTTTTAGGGTTGGACATCTTAGTCCATTATTGATTGAGCCTCTTCTTGGGCTTAGACGTCTTAGTCTATTATTGAACAAGCCACACTTAGGCTTGGACATTTTAGTCTATTATTGAACGAGCCTCACTTTGGCTTGGACGTCATAGTCCATTATTTGTTGGGCCTCTTCTTGGGCCTAAACATCTTAGTCCATTGTTCGATGCTCTTGGTTAGCTCATCTTTGAGGCTGTACTAAGGACTTACCTGACCTCCCTCCAAGGGGCGCCCTACCTTGGCCCTTTTGTAGCATGGATACGAGCTTGTTTGGTGCTCTACCTTGGCCGTCTTAGGCATGGATAAAGGCCTACTCCATCCTCCATCTAGTAGGTGCCTTTACCTGGCCATAGCGTAGCATGGATAAGGGCTTGTTCGGTGCTCTAACTGGGCCATCTTAGGCAAGGATAGAGGCTTACTCCATCCTCCCTCCAGGAGGTGCTCTGCCTTGGCCATCTCAATGTGGACAGAGGCTTTTCTATCATCTTAGGTAGACTACCATCTTAGGTAGCACCCAAATTTTAGGAGCATTTCACTTCCAACCATGTATTCTTTCTCTTTATAGAAAGTTGATCTTTATTAATCTTTTCTCAGTTCCTTTTTACAAATTCACCGATCTTTCCTTGTCTAAAGAAATTGATGATCATCCCCTCTAGAGCTTTACAATTGTTGATTTCATGACCATTAATTATATGATAGTGGCAGAAGCATCCTTGCAAGTTCCTTTTATGTTTTGGCTTTTTTATTGCGATGGCCAATAGTTAAGTTCATCCTTTGTAAGCAAGTAGATGTTTTCAACTGATATTGTTAAGTTGCATTCTTTTAGAAGTCTAGACTCAAAACATGACTCTTGAGTATAACTCTTTTTCTTTTTATTTTTTGGCCTTATCATTTCATGCTCTTTAATTATCTTTCTTTTTTCTACCCTTTCAATCCTTTGGGTTGGAAGTGCTCTTGTTGTAGTTGATTACCACTTTTGTGGAAAGGCATTGTAATCATTCATTATCTCTTTCTCAAAGGTTGTGCCCTTGGAATAATGTTGAATTGTTCTTCTCATTTGATTAAAGATATTATCACTTCCATTTGTTCTTTTTCCAAGTGAAAAGATTGGGGTAGGGCCAACATGAAATGGGTTTAGACTCCACTTCTTACGATTGTAAGATTATGCTTTCTTCTTATTTATAATTCTTAAGGATTCAAGCCTTATTCCTTATTGTTCATCTAGATTAGAGCTTTTGATGTCTACTTGGGAGAATCTTATCAAGTGTGGTTTAGAAGACCCTTGTTCAGATCTTTTAAATTTTCTAGTTGTGGTCAAACCAAAGTAGATAAACTTGATGTAGAATTTATCCAAAGGGGATTAGGGAATAGTAATGTCAAGGGTTAACCAATTTCGAAGATTCAAGCCATCCTTCTAGCGTAAAAAATTTAAAAAAATTTCTTATCAACACCCCCAAAGTTATTCCAAGAGGAGTGGAAACACTTGTATGGATGAAGAGCTGGATACCCTTAAGTATTGCCTTTATATTTGGCTTTGATTTTTGTTGATCTTATTCTGGACTTTTCGACGTCGTCGAAAGGTTTGGTCCTTGAAGTAGATAACCTTTCGCCTTAGTTTAATTGAGGTGAGGTTTTCTACAAAAATTCACTTTTTCCTGGCCAGGATGAAGTTTCCTAAGTTAATCCTTTAATGATTGGTTTTTTATCCTATCGAAAGGTTAGGTGATAGCTTTCCTTGGATTCAAGCAGAGTATGATTTTCCTTGGTAGTTATGATTTGGATTTTGACCTTGTCGAAGGGTTGGATCACTTATATAAGTAAGTTTTGACCATGTCAAAAGGTAAGTGAATGAACTCTATTAGATTATCCTTTCAAATCTAGGTATTTGTATTAGAGAACAAATTTTGATCTTGTTGAAAGGTTGGGCCACTTGGGTTTTAGCTCTGAAAGGTTTCTGGTATTGTTATAGTGTAAGAGCTGTTGACTTAGTCGAAGGGTATAAGCTTTAAAGTTAATCACTTCGGAAGGTTGTAATTGGTGTTTGGACTAGGTATTCTATCAATCATGTCTAATGGTTTAGATTATAAGGTCAAGGGCTTCGGATGGTTGATGTAGCTCCATATAGCTGAAGTGTTGTCAACCTTGTCGACAAGAACATTTCTCTGATTTTGAACCTGAAATTAGGATTTAATCTAATAAAAGTTTAAGCAAAATAGTAAAGTAATTAATTGGGCATAATAATTCCCCCTTTATCCATAATAAACACTATTTATTAAATCCTCAAATTAGTACCCAATTAGGGTTACAATACTTTGTTTAAAAAGTTGCAAGATTAGAATGAGAGAAATTGGATATCCAGAACAGGATCCTTTGGGACTTATTTATAGATGCAAGTCGCTCTTCTTTCGACTCCATGCTCTCGACTGGGTCAAAAGATCTCCTCTTATATGCGGCCATGAACCTTTCGACTTTGTCGAAAGGTTAGCCATTGATCTGCTATTGTAGAGCTTTCGACTTTGTTAAAAGGTTTGCTTTTCTTTATGCCTTCACAAACCTCTCGACTTTGTCGAAGGATTTGCCTTCTTTATTCTACCGTGAACACTTCGACCTTGTCCTAAGGTTGCTCTTCATATGATTGTCATAAACCCTTTGACTTTTTCAAAAGGTTGCTCTTTTCTTTGTTGTTGAGATCTTTGCTTCCCTTCAAAATTGCCGAAAGGTTGTTTTTCATTCTTTGCGGACTTGTGATTGCTACTTTCTTTGTTAACCTTTCGACATTGTCGAAAGGTACCCCAAATGTGTTTCAACCGGTTCGAAAGGCTTCATATGCTTTCGAAAAGGTCATTATGGAGTTGCTTACACTTTCTTTGACTTCTTCATCTTCTTTGAAAGGTAAGAACTCCTTAGGCACTGAGAGATGAAACCTTTTGACTCCTTTGAAAGGTTTGCTGTTAGTGAAACCTAATGACTGCATCCCTTCGACTCCTTCGAAAAGTTTGGGCTGTGCTCCCTTTCTTTAATCTTTATTGAAATATCTTTCAACTTAGTCAAAAGGTGGATTTTTGTGTAATAAGCGACATATGAAGATGCCCCCTTGGTTGGTCAGAGTTACTACCAAAAAAAATCTGTCTTAATACAACAAAGCAGAATAAATCAAAACTAAGGAATAACTCCTAAATAACTAACAGCCTCATGTTCGTCTTTGGAAGCTTTATTCATCCAGCTACTAAAACTTGCAAAACCTTTAA
Source organism: Allium fistulosum (assembly GCA_030737815.1). NCBI lineage: Eukaryota > Viridiplantae > Streptophyta > Magnoliopsida > Asparagales > Amaryllidaceae > Allium > Allium fistulosum. Next base: position 648,980,099 of record CM060905.1, on the reverse strand, counting down.
CCCTCAGCCTACTCAAATCAATTTTGAGCACTCAAGAGTTTAAGAGAAAAATAGAAACTTTGAGTCAGACATAAAGCCTAGTGTGAATAATACAATACAACTCGGTTTTATGGTATTCGGTGAGACCACGTTGCTTGGTGAAACTAGTTTCCCCTTGCTAATATCTCTTTAAAATATATCTTTTTGCAAATCATAATCCTACAACCAAACTGGTTAGAACATTCAAAGTATTATCATATATGCATATAACTCAAGTAATAAATAGACTATCTGTTCGAATAATATAGTTTTGTTTGGCTAACTACTAAACTTTGGCTAACTCGGGCCTATTAGACAAAATAACAAATAATCCGACGTCTGTTAGATCCTCCTCTTCTGGACGGTTTATCCTTAACTTACTTCTCTAGGGTCACTGATCCTAATGGTTTTGCGAGCTCACCAATAACCTATCTCTCTATGTGTACATACCTTTCTATGTCTAACTTCATTTTAGTCTTACATGTGACAAAGCCCTACACAGTGGAATTTTTTACTTATATTAGCTAGAGGCTACTACTAAAGTATATGGCGCAACCACAAATCAGTCTCATCTGGTATTCTAATATCTAAGTCATTTTACTTAGGGTTATCTACCCAAAATTTTCCTTGAAAACCTTTTCTTATCAAAATAATTTAATCCTTTTAAATCATACTTAAACAAGGAAATTATTCTATACTTTACTCAAAATACTTTGCCATGTTAAATATGATTCTCTTAAAACATTGTTAAAGAACTCATTAAAACCTTTTTTTAAACCTTTAGATAATATCTTTCAAAACCATAAAATGTACCCCATTCGAACGCTTGAAAGTAACCCTTTTTATACACTTAAAACATTAGGCTGAATGGCCTAAACATACCTTTCCAAAACCATTTACATATTCCTTTCGAAATCATTGAAAGCCTTTCTTTCGAAAGCCTTTAAAACCTTAAACATCCTCTTTTCGAAACACTTTAAATATGCCTTTCAAAAAACCATCCATTTAAAACATTTTAAAATCATTGGGGAACAACCCCTTCGAATCCATTAGCTTAAACCTTTCAAAAGCATTAAATCCATCAAACCTTTGAAAACCATTTAAATATTCCTTTCGAAATCATTCAAAGCCTTTCTTTCAAAAGCCTTTTAAAACCTTAAACATCCTCTTTTCGAAACACTTTAAACATGCCTTTCAAAACCCTTGGAAAACCATCCATTTAAAACATTTCAAAATAATTGGGGAACCACCCCTTCGAAAGCATTAGCTTAAAACTTTCAAAAGCACTAAATCTATGAAACCTTTCAAAAGCCTCTGATAAGTTGCTCCAGCATTTTTAGGTCCAAAAGGCATTACCTTATAGCAATAGAGTCCCGGGGAGATGCAACGGTATCTGATTGTAGCCAGAGTATGCATCCATGAAATATAAGAGTTCATGTCCGCAGTTGATTTCACTATTTGATCGTTTATGGGAAGCGAGAAGTTATCCTTAGGGCAGGCTTTGTTCAAATCAGAGTAGTCCACACATGTTCACCATTTCCCATTTGATTTCTTAACAAGCACTGGATTCGACACCCACTATTGGTACAAAGCATCACGGATAAATCCATTTGACTTGAGTTTATCTACTTCTTCCTTCAGGGTGGTAGAACTCTCTAGATCCATACCGTGCCTTTTTAGTTTGATCAGGACGTGCCGTGGGTCAATATTTAATGCATGGCTTGCGATGTCCAGTGAGGTCCTACACATGTCTGAATGAGTCCAGGCAAACGCATCAAGGTTCGTTTAGAGAAAATCAACCAACTCCCATCTCGTTAGGTGGCTAAGTTGAGATCCGACCTTTACCGTTCTGGAATCGTCATCATCATGGATCGGAACATCGATCATCAACTCCACCGGGGAAGCATGTTAGTCATTAACTTCCTCCTCATCATTATTATCTCTGGGTTCAAGGTCTAGTAGGAACTTGTTGTGGCGCCTGAGCCTTGGCTCAGGTGTTAATTGTCAATTTTCTAAAAAATGACGCAGAGAGATTCCTTTACGCCCTTCCCTTTCTCCTTGTGCTGCGCATCTCGCAGCTCTGTGACATAACAGCACGTCTAGTCGCCTGATCACCATGCACTACTCCAACCCCCGTTACCAGTGGGAACTTCAGAGTTAAACACCACAGGGCAATCACTGCCATAAATTCTACGAGGGCCGGTCGGCACAAGAAAGCATTGTAGGGGGAATATATGTCCAACACCACAAACTGCAACATCGGACTCTCCGACGATCTCCAATACCTAATTCAATAGTTAACTCCACCATACCAACTGGTATGGTTGCACTTCCATTAAAACCATGTATGCATGACTGACATGGTTTTAGATATTTCACCTCCATTCTCATTTGGTTGGAAGTGTGCTTGAAAAGAATATTCACAGAGCTTCTGCTATCGACCAAGATTCTCTTCATCTATGCAGGACCTACTTGGGCCGAGATAACCAACGGATCAATAGTGGGGGCCTCGACTTGTCAGCATAATCATTTCAGAAGACGATGTCCTCTGCCATTTCTTTGTTGTTTCGCTGGGGCCCCATCGTCAGAATTACTACAACACTCGAAGTCCTCATGCCTAATTGAGCAGGATGAGGACAACCACTTAGAGTATTCATTACCAGCCTCTCGCCAGTACACGCGGGTTCTTCTGGCCTAGCTTAGCCTTGACCTTGATTCGCATTAGATGGGCCTACACCCCCGTTCCGTAGAGCCCAAACAAACTACTCCAACTTCCTTTCCCTAATCAACTTCTCAATGATGTCATGTAAATGATAGCACTCATTAGTATTATGGCTATAATAATCGTGGAATATGTAGAATTTCCTATATTGAATTTGTTTATCAAATGATTGGTTTTGAAGCTGGCTTCTTGTACTGTCCGGTTTTAAAAGTTTAAAGGTAAACATTTTCCAGCGATGTGTTTAGGGGAGTATATCAATCGAACGTGGGAGCTCTGGGTCTCGGTCCGTGATGTGGGCCTCTCTTCTTTCCCTGACCTCCGTTACTCTTCTTTTGACCTTGTTTATCCTGTGTGTTCAATTGTACTTTGTCGTAGTTCTCGCCGATCTGCATTACAGCAACGTTACTTTGAATGCCATCACCATTGGGCCCTACATCATCCTATTTCCTAGATCGTCTAATGTATTCTCTTCTCAAGAACTGGGAGCATTAGCATAGAAACGATCAAATGAAGCAGGGGGTTTCCCAGCTAACCAATTGCCAAACTCAGAATCAGGATCAATCCCTTTAGTTAATGCCATTAGAATTGAATTATCATTAGGGTTGCTGACCTCAGCATAAGCAAGATGAAACCTTTCTAAATAACGCCTAAGGGTTTCACCTAGAGTTTGAGTAACACCGGACAAGGTGTTGACAACCTTTGGCCTTGTAAAATGCATACAAAACTTCTCTATGAACTTTGTAGCCAGCTGATCGAAACATAAGATTGATCTAGGTTGTAGACGAGTGAACCACATAGTTACAATGCTTCATAAGGAGATAGGGAAGCTTTTGGAATTAACCGCATCATCGGCTCGAGCGGCTTTCATAAGCCATTCATATTTCAAAATATGTTGGTTAGGATCTGAATTTCCTTCGTATAATGGAAAGGTCGGCATCCTGGATCGACGTGGAGGCTCTGCATAAAGAACGTCATCGATGAATGAAGTGTGGCCTTGAGAGATCCACCAGTCATCATTCGTAAGGCCTTGACTTTCTCTGGTCATTTGGCATATCATGGTTGGAATGTCAAGCATCTAGATATTCGGGGCAAAGGCATCATTGGGTTCCATGTTGCGGGGATGGTTCAGTCGTTGTCTACAGTCCATTCTTTGCCTCCTTGGCTCCTAATCTTTGGGAAAGCGAGGATCCTAAGCATGAACCTATTAGCGATGAGCTAGATCTGGCTGATTTTGGATCTCGACCTCCAAATCTATAGCGACAGCAGTAGCATGGTCATGAATGGTGTCATAAGGAAGTGCCCCTCCTCTGGAGAATGGTTCAGCTTGATGCCCAGAAGTTTCTACATAGTTTAATAAAAACCTTGTCTCCTACTGAGAACTCTAGTTCTTTACTCCTCTTATCTGCATAACTCTTCTACCTGGATTGAGCTTCCTTAATCCGTCCTTGGAATAAATCAATCTTTTCTGATGCCTCCCTAACCAAATCCGAACAAAAGACCAATATGTCTCTAGTTTCCAACCAACATACTGGTGATCTACATGACCTTCCATACAAAACTTCAAAAGGCACCATCCCTATAATAGTTTGATAATAATATTATAGGAAAACTCAATAAGATGTAGGTGATCTTCCCAAGATCCACCAAAGTCCAATAAACAAGCTCTCAGTAATTTCTCAATTACCTTGTTGACCCTCTCTGTCTGCCTGTTTTTACCAAAATGGAGCAAAACAGTCTTTGGATGTGATAGAAGAGATTAGATTGAAGTAATTAAATGAAAAAAGAGACTAACCTAACAACCACACCAATGAAAGTAAGCAAAAATAGAAAGAAACAAGAATTTATAGTGGTTCGGTGTTATAGCCTACGTCCACTTTGAATAGTTTTGGTGTATATTGATGATTAACAACTAATTACAATAGTATAGATCACTAGCTCTCAAGTTACAATGGAGTTTCAACAGAGTAACGACGTATAGAAGCCAAAAAGTCCTCTTTTTGTAGACGTAGGGGTGCTATTTATAGGCATAGAGCTGGAAATATCTACGTTGAATCTTGGAATATCCTTTCTCAAACGTGGGTGGGACCACCAGATCGGTCTAGGGTCATTGTGGATCGATCCTTGATCGATCCATGTCGACTTCGTATCGATCAATATTGGCTCTAATTGAGCTGCGATTGATTATGACGGTTCTTTAGGTGATAAGCAAGCTCCTATGAGAATTTCATGGCATTTGGACTTGTAGATTTCGAGATATGATCGATCCAAGATTGGATTTCCAGTTTGACCGAAGGCTTCATATTGATGCTTGCATATCGATGGATTTCGTATCGATGATGTGGAGCGAGAGTTCAATGGAGATCCATGTTTCATGCCTAAAGACCATTTCCTTTGGTTCGACTGCTTCCTTCGTGTCCATCTGAGGTTGCTTTCTTCGTATCGACGCTTGCATCCTGCCTTCATATCAATGGTTTGTTAGTGGTCTCGAATCGATGCTTAGCCCTAGTCTTTGTATCGATCAAATGAGTGATCGATACGAAACACACTGTTGATTGATAAATGAAGCACGATCAATACGAAGTGGATGGATATGAACTAGATGAATATGAACCCAATGGGTACGTAGTTTATGGATACGAAGCAGATGGATAAGAAATGAGATGGACTTTAATAGATACGAACTGATATCTTCTACATGGATTTTGATCGATCCACAACTTAAGCATACAAACTTCGATTAACCCAAAATTTGGAAACTTGCCTTCCATAGCTTAGATTGCCGTATCATGCCAACTGTAGCTCGATCTAGACTCAGTCCAAATTTTCCCATATCCATAGTGGACATATAGATAACTCAATCTTTGGGACGAATTGTCTTTAGTCTCTAGTTATGTCCTTGGTGTCACGGCCTTGCCAAAAGGCGGGATAACACTACCCGTCCATCTGTGGATGATAAGCTGTATTCATCTTAAGCTTGGTACCTATTACATCTTGTAGACTCCTCCAAAATTCAATAGTGAATAATGCATATCTGTCGCTTACTATGCTACTAGGAATCCCATGAATTCTAACTATGTTCTTCATGAACAAATTGGCCAAAACAGGTGCCGTCCCGGTTAACTTTACCAGAATGAAATGGGCACTGTTGGTCAGACTATCCACAATAACCGATATGCTTTCATTTTCACTCCTTGACCTTAGCAATCCATCAATATTGAATCCCATTTCCAAACTGGAATATCTAAAGCCTGAAGAACCCACTTGGCTTCTGATGTTCGGCCTTTACTTGCAGATAGTTAACGCAATACCTAACCCATAAGCCAACATCCCTCTTAATGCCTTCCCAGTAGAATCTTCTCTTCATATCATGATACATCTTGGTCCCTCCAGGATGAATCGTGAACTTCGGTCGATGACATTCCTCCAATACTTCCATACTTAAGTTCTCTAAATTCGGAGTGCACAATCTTCCCTTCTTTCTAACCAACCTCTTTGGTCTAGACTAAAATCCTTTAGGTCATCAATCTCTGATCCTTCCACAAGCCTTCTAATCCTCGAGGATAAAACTGGATCTTCTCTTTTCTTAGAAGCTATCCTTTCGATAAGCACTGGTCGAACTTCTAAACAAGACAACATGGCAGTACCCTGACTAGAACAAGCAATAGATCTCAACTGCACACCACAACTTACTACAGCTTCTAGATCCTTCCATTCTTCCAACATCGCCAACACCACATTCTGATGTTTTCTATTGAGAGCATCTGCCACCTTATTTCCATTTCCAGGAGTATACTCTATACCAAAATCATAAGCAGCCAAAAACTCCAGCCACCTCTGCTGCCTCATATTCAACACCTTCTGAGAGAATAATTACTTTATGATTTGTGATCGGTAAGTAACTCAAATCTCTCTCCCAAAAGATAATGCCTCCAAATCTTCAAATCAAAGATCACCGTAGCTAACTCTAAGTCATGGGTAGGATATCTAACTTCATACGGTCTAAGCTGCCTAGATGTGTAAGCAATAACTTTGCCCCTTTGCATCAACACTCCTCTCAATCTAGTGCCAATGCATCATTGTATACTTCCAACCTTTGGTTACCATCCAAAACTACTAACACTGGTGCATTGGTTAACAAATGCTTTAATTTAATGAACCCTTCCTCACATTTGTCGGACCAAACAAACTTCACGTTCTTTCTGGTCAACTTAGTCAGAGGTGTTGCTGTCCGCGAGAAATCCTTGATGAATCTTCAGTAATAGCTAGCAAGTCCAAGAAAACTCCTGATCTCGGTTACCGTCTCTGGTCTCTTCCAATTATTGACTGCCTCGATCATAACTAGGTCAACTGACAATCCCTCTTCTGAAACCACATAACCAAGAAACTAAACTTCTCTCTTCCAGAAATGACACTTGGAAAACATTGCCTTCAGCTGATTATACCTTAGCATCCCCAACACCGCTCTAAGATGAATCTCATGCTCTCTTTCATCTTTATAGTACACCAAAATATCGTCTATGAACACCAGCAAAAACCTATCCAAGTGCTCTTTGAAAACCCTATTCATCAAATCAACAAAGAAAGCAGGTGCATTCATCAATCCAAATGGCATTACTAACCACTCATACGAACCATACCTCATCCAAAATGTCGTTAAAGGAACGCTATCCTTTGCTACTCTCAACTGATGGAAACTCATTGCCAAATCCATTTGGGAAAAAAATCTAGTTCCACTCAATAAATAAAAAAGATCATCAATCCTTAATATAGGATACCTATTCTCGATCGTTCTTTCGTTCAACTTATAATAGTCGATGTACATCCTTAACGACCCATTTGGTTTTTTCACAAATACGGCAGTTGCTCCCCAAGGCGAACTGCTTGGTCTGATCAAATTTCTTCCCTGAAGATCCAATAGCTGCTCCTTCAATTCCTTCATTTCCGTCAGTGTCATCCTATAGGGGGTCTACTAACAGTTTTAGCTCCCGGTATATGGTTTATCCAAAAGTCAACAGCTTGTTTCGATGGTTATCCAGTAACCGGCTCAAATACATTTGCAAATTCTCTCATTACACGAACCTGACTAAGCTCATCCCTAACCTTTATGGCACTTAACAAAGCACCAACACTTCTACTGGAATTCTACATTGAGAAGATGATTCGATTATGACTATCTGGGTGCCTCAATGATATTTCTCGATTTTGGCAAAATATCCTACCGTCATACTTTCCCAACCAATTCACACCCAAAATGATCTCGAAATCTGGGAAATCATAAACATAAAAACTACATGCAAACTTTTGACCTAACAAATCAAGTAGTAACTAGTCACATCTCATCCCAAGAGTTGCATACGTTCCTATTGGATTTGAAACCCTTAAGGGCATAATAAGTTATGTGGGTTCTATACATAACCCATCAACCAAATATGGAGATATAAATGAGTGCAATGCTCTAGTATCAAACAATAACCTAACTGGTATGCTATGAATCAAAATCATAACTTCCATCATAGAGTTTACTATCTCAACAGCTGTTTGTTTAGAAGATGATGGTTGCAAAGCAAAGACCTTTCCTTTTCCTGCCTGTGTGGCTATAGGACACTTTTTCTTGAAATGCACCATTCGGTTCCAATTATAGCATTGCACATTCTTCTTCCTCACAATCAACCTTCCATCTCCCGAACGACGCTCATTTGCATAGTAAGCCTTCTTCTCACACTTATAGCAAACTACCTCTACTTTCCCTTTCTTGGCTACTCCTCCTTTCTAAGTGCCCTTCTTCTTGAAAAATTTCCTCTTCTTCCCCTAAGGACCCTGGGATTCCATCGGCTTCTCTCTAGCTAAAATATCAAGCATTTCCTTATGCGAATGGCCATCTTCATCACCACATTAGAACGATCTCGGATATGGGCCATAGTCATTCTACCTTGCTCTGGACTTAATGCTCTAATGAATCTCTTATTCCTTTGACACCTTTGTTAACCAAAGCATAACCTTATCAAGATATCTCATCAAACATAGCAGCATACTCGATCAGCGACATATCTCCTTGGACAAGATCCATAAACATCCTAATTAATGCCGACTTGGCAACCTTAGACAATAACCTCTGCTCAAACCTCCTATTTAAGTCAGCCTACGTCAACTCTTCCTTCAGTACACCTATCGTTAGACTATTCTACTAATGAAGCGCTAACCCTTGCAACTGCCTATAGGTCGGCCTTCTCTTCTCTCCATCATTCAAGCCTAAATATTTATAGATCCTTTCACAATTCAAAAGCCAATTCTCTACTTCGATAGCATCCTTTGATGCAAGAAATGGCTTCCCACCAAGACTGATGTACTCTCGGCTCAACTTAGCATAGTTATATCCAATTGGAACTACAAGATTTGCTAAACCAACATTCCTAGCAGCTCCTGCTTGCAAAATATTAGCAAAAAACTGATACACCATCCTCGCATCTACTGGTGCATTTCCAACACCAACCTTGGCCTCGACATTTTGATTAGCATTAGACTGTCAGCTTTGGTTTCTCAGAGTATTAGGTCGAGCATTTCCGTTCATTGTGGTGCTTCCTCTTCCTAGATTTCCTCTTCCATTTCCTGCCTCCATATCTTCTTTCTCGTATATCTACATACGGGCCTTAGTAAGATAAAGAAGAACGGTTTAAGTGAAGGGAATACGTATTTCGATATATACCTATATATGAAATACAAGTACGTTACTGTAGTGTAAACAAACCCCGATCTTATTTTCAAATTCATTGGAGTATGTTTCAAATACTCTTAGATTTATCTTTTCTTTTAACGTTTCAGAAACCTATGCTCTGATACAAACTTGTAACATTCCTTTACTTGGAGGCCCAAAACTAATGGCTACGGATGCTGCAGTCATCCATAGTTATTAATCTTTGGCTACCAAATATAGCGATGTTAGATTCATTGATACACAAATCAAAAAATATGCAAAAAATTTAACAACCCAAAAGCATATTTCCCCATTCAAATCAAAACATTTCAGGTTCATTACATAATCACAAAATATGTTAATCACGTTCAGCAACATTTAATTATTACAAATACGCCAAAAGATTTATGAAGATGCCCCCTTGGTTGATCAGAGTATATAGTAAGGCTAATAAATCTTCCTTTACAAACAAACACATAGCGAAAGAAGAACTCTAATCAACTATCGGCATGTTGCATGCCTTTGGAAGCTTTATTCCTCTAAGAAGAGACCTAAAAACCATAAATCTCAAACTACTCAAAATCAATTGAGTACCCGTGAGTTTAAGGGGGAAAAAACTTCGAGTCAAACATAAAGCCTAGTTTGAATAATAATCTAACATCTCAATCCTTTTTAGATGTCTAGTTATACCATTCCACTTAGCGGAATGGGTTTCCCACTCACTAATACCCTAAAACTTCTTATAAAGCCATATTCTTTACTCTACATCCACAATGGTTAAAACATACAATTTTAAAATGTTATGATGATATTCATACTAACAAACATTTAGGATTTCCCTATCCTCTATTAGATTATAATTTTCCTCAATGAGGGACTATCCATCCCATTTCCATTCTTCTTACGAGGATGAGGACTATCCATTTCACATCTCATAGTTTTCCTAAGAAGACTATAAACCCTTCATCAAACATATGGAGATTATCCATCCCAATTGACAATCCATCAACCATCCCTTAGTTTTCCCAGGATTACTATGAACCCTTCTGCAATTATATAAAGACTATCCATCTCCAACTTGATGTTGACTAACCATCATACATCCCATAGTTTTCCTATGATAAATGTGAACCCATGAATTGACCATTTAACTCATGATATCCACATGAATCTAATTATTTCATGCTATCCACATGATTAACCTATTACCATTAGTATCCCTAATTTAAGTTATATCCATTTATAATTTACAGTAGTATCCCCAATGTTTGTCAAAACCTATAAGTGTTGATCCCTAACTATTGTTGAACTCATTAAGCCCACCCCTGTATCCCCATGGTTGAACAACATTTGTTTTATAAGGTTAAAAGAAATAATTTTTCAACCCTTCCAAAGTATCCCCTTCGAAAGATTTTGCTTTCCACCCTTTCTTAAGCAACCTTACATCCCCTTCAAAAGCATAAACCATAAATTTTTAGAACAGTATCTTGAATTTCCTTACTCATTTTAATGGCAATTCGGGAATTTCATATTCCTAATTTCTAAATAGAATTTTTTGATGAACACTTGTTGAATTTCTAGTTTAGTGAGTTGTAAAATTTCCTTATGGGTTTCGATGATCATCTATGGATTTCGTGTGCATGATTTCCTCATAGGATTTTGCATGATCTCTTTATAGTTTACAGATTTTATAGATTTTAAATTTTCTTTGTAGATTTTGGTAGTATGTCCAATTTCTTATGGAACTATTATTGCACTCCTAACTTTGAGAATTATATATTCGACTGTTGAATTCTATGATGATTTGTGTACTTTTCGTTGGGTTTAAAATTTAGTAGCAGTGCAAGATATTCATATAACCAAATGAAATTGGTACTAAGTTACTTACTACTTTTTCACTAAATGAGAATTATTAACCAACAATGTTGAAAAAGTCTTAACTCAAGGAAGGAATATCTAGAGTACGTTGCAAACTTTCTCCAAAAGTTCATTTATTTGAGTCATCATCTGCTAATCAGGTGATATTATTTGTAACGACCCAGAATTTCCATCATTTGAAATTCGAATATTTAGTTGATTTTAAATATTAACAAGTGGAATTAATTAAGTCGAGTAATTTAAAATTCGAATATCTGGATTTAATTGGATAATTAAATCGATAAATTAATAGTTGAAATTCCAGAAATAACTGAAATCTGGATTTAACGTGATTGAAAATGATTTATAAAGTTATATTAAATCATATTGAAGTTATAGTGATGTTATAGAACTTTTAAAATTGAATTTAAAGTTAATCTATTAAAATTGAATATTTTAATATTTAATCGACTAGTGAAATTATCCATTTTTGGGACAGTCTTAAAATTGGACAAAACTAGTTCCATTGGATCCATAATAGTTTGTTATTATCAGATTTCAATTTTCGTAGCAATCGGAGTTGTCGTTTGACCGTGGCAGCTCCAAACGCATCGAAATCGGTTTAAATCGATTTGATTTAAAATTGACAGTTTAATTCCATAACTCGCACAGATGACCGAATTAGCTCCCGAAACACGTTCCATTGTGTTCGGAATGCAGGGTAAACCTTACGAACGCTAGGCGGCACGTGTGATTTAGAGATCGTTTGAAAAAGTCGTTTTAAAATAAATTTAATATTATTTGTATACGTATATATATACGCGTTTTGAGCCAAGCCCTAGCTATTATCTTCAGCCGCCGCCTTTATTTCGTTTAATGGTCGAGAATCACCAATGTTCTCCTCAAATTATCGAGCAATCCATCAAGCAATCGCGAAAACTTTCAACTGGAAAGTTGTCGAGGGCAGTGAGTTCTATAGAATAAACGGTCAAGATCGAAAACTATGAAACAAATCAACGGCAAATCGCTCGTGAAGGCTGCGACTTCGTGCACTTTTTCCCATGTGTGGGGACCACCGAGTTCGACCGGATCTGGGGCGTTGGTGAGGGGGAGTGGGGTGCATGTTTTGGCAGAAGATTATCGAATTCCGATCATCTATGGGTGGCGCATGGGTTAGGTTTGATCGGCGGCAAGCATGGGTTGTTCGAACGTGTTTTTCGCATTTTGGAGATGAAGCAAGTAACGGCCCAGATTTCATCACAAGGAATGAACGGCAGATCTGTGGATGTAGGGTTTGAAAATTTGTAAATTGAATATATATTTAATTGTATAAAGTTTAAAATATCGTAACTTTGTCATATATTATCAGAAAATTACGAAACGAATTGCGTTGGCTTCGTTTTGTCGAGCACTACGCTATGAAATAGGATTGGAAGCGATCGGAGTCAGTGAAAATTTCGAGTAAAATTAAACGCACGTTTAATTTTATTTGAAATAAAATGCTGGAACGGAATTGAAATCAAGGTGAGAACTCCTCACTCAATCGAATATTGTGTTTCGATTTAAATTTTAAATAGTTGAGATTTAAAATTGTTGATAGTGTTGATATTGATGAATTGAATGACGATTGCTATTTATTGTGATAAATAGACATTATACGCCGTATATTAAGCGGAGGTTATTTATTAAAAACATATACCGCGATAATTTCACATTGAAGTGGAATTGGTATTATATATGTATATAGCAATATATATATATTGGAATATGTATATATTGGAGTTGATTTCCAGCATTGTATAGCGGATGAGACCCTATTACGCCGCATAATAGCGGATAATATTTTATAAATCTCATATACCACGATATTCCATATTGGAAAATAATTGGTATTGTGCTAACATCTGTGGATGCAGGGAAACATGTTGGAAGGATCCGACTGGATTCCTCACCGTAGTGATTTATTTACAGATATTGTTGTATATTCTATTATCATATGATGATATATGATGTTTGGATGCTGTGATTGACTATTTGGTGCTGTTGCATCATTAGATCCATTTTTGAAGTTTAAAAATAACGATTTTTGATTTTAAATTAGGATTTTTGAATTATTATGAACAATTTAAATAAAGGATGTACAAAATTGATATTTTATAAAGTAAGAATACTGGAATTATAAAACGAGTTTTTATAAGTGTTAAAATGGAAAAATTGAATTTCATTAGTGAACGAAATTTATAGACTTATAATTTGTGAAGTTATAAAATGAATAGATGTTGTAAAATAAAAGATTTATGAGTAATTAAGTTATAAATCGGATTTGACATTTTAATTGAGATTTTTGAATAAAGACAAATGGTTTATAGATGAGATTTATAAAATATATATTTTATAAATCGAAATAATGGAATTCTAAAAGGAGTTCTGTTAATGTTGAAAATAAGGTTATAAATAAAATCTTATAAGTAAAAAGATTTATAATTTGTGAAGTTTTAAAAGAACGATTTTGTAAATAAATAGATTATAAGTTCTTAACTTATAATATGGATTTTTGGTAGATAATTGAGTTATAAATTGATTTGGTTAATAAAGTGCTTTTATAAGTTAAAGTTGTTATAAAATACTAATGGAATTTATAAACATAGATTTGTAAATCCGAGAAACGACTTATTTTGATAAGTTAAATTTTTATAGCTTATTAAAGGAAGTATATTCACGATTTTGGATAGTGAATATATTATTAAATAAAATGGATATGTTTTGGAGAAGTGATATTACGAAATGAAGTAATTGTTTTAAAAGATGTTTTAAAACGTGTTAATTATCGAAAACCTAGATTTCAATATTTATTGTTGAGATAGACGTTTCGAGGAATAAGAAAATGGTGGACTATAACACTATTGTTATAGTAAATGGTTTCCGAAAGGAAATATTTTATATAGTGTTGGGATTTATATATCTATCTAAATTTTGAATCCCTATACTAGTAATTTTGAGTTGTCGTAATGATGTTTTACGTAACATTCGTTTTGACTCAAATAGATGTGTTTAAGAAAATGATTTCCTTAAAGAATAAAATATATACTTAACTGTGATTTAAGTATATCGAATATTTTCCAAATGCTGAAAATAAATAGATTTGTGAATTACTTATTATTAAATAGGTATGGAAATGTTTTTTCCAATATGAAGTGAAATGTTTTGAGATTTTATCTTCAAAGATAAATTGAAATGTGGAAATTGATTTAAAATAGTTTTCAAATAGTTAAAGTGTGGAAATTATATATCTTGTAAAGATATTTTTGGAAGATAAATAATTTGGAAAATTATTTGGAATTTGATGATGCTGTGCAGACCTATTGATAGTTAAATAACCGACTATCAATAATTACCTTGGATGGGTATTTGTTGTGATTTGCTTGAATTTGAATGCCACACTTATTTTTGAATAAGCGCTCACTATTCGGGTTAGCCAAGAAAGGACCTTTGGGTCGTATAACCCATTCCGAATTTGTGATAAGACGATATGGATCGTATTGAAGACCGGTGGTGAAGACCGGGTATTTGTGAAAACGATAGGATGACCCATCGATTGTCTCTGCACCGTTAGCTACGGTATAGAGATTTCCTTTGTGATGGGAAGTTTTATCGGGATTGTGAATATCTGGATTTGCAAGGGCTTCTTTGGAAGTGCCTTCGGTTCTGTTCGAACCCGAAACAGACTTGTATGGTTACATGTCTGACATTACATTTTTGAGATGTAAAGCTGATTTCTTTCAAATACATTTCTGTTGGTGGTGGAGAATTTATTCTCTTAGCTTAACACCCTTCTTTGTGATGTACGAGCTCAGAGGTTATGTAGTTGAAGTTTATTAGCGATATATTCCCAATTTGGTAATGTGGCATGCTGAGTGTTGCTGTGATGATGATCATTTATTGATCATTTGTGATCAAAGCGTGGCTTTGTGAAAAAGCATAGCTTTGTGGATGAGACTTCGTCAGGGCCTCACAACCCGGAAATGGTCGAAACAGGAAAGTTGCGGCAAGGTTATGAGGGTCGCGCCCTTTAGGGTATGTCATTTCCTTTTGGAAAAGGGTGGTATCAGGTATGGAGCCCTGGTATTTAACCTATGTGGATACTCCGATCTCATTTATTGTGTGATTGTGTGTTTATCGAGGCGCCTCGGATAAAGGTCCCAAAGGATCGGGTGATGACATATTCGTGAGTTACCTAGTTACAGGGGTAACCCGGCCTTGTTGGCAGAGAGCAGTTTGTCTCTCGGAGCGTCCAGCCAGAGGCGTTTCCTACGTGGCATAGGAAGTTCCTTAGCCTAACCATTTGTTGGAAAATCCAAAGAAACAATATGAACCCTTTACGATTGAAATTGTATAACCTGTCTCCTCAGGAGGCAGCTATAGCAGGCATAATATAATGGTACCTATGCTGGCTAAGATTAATATTGTATTTTCGAAAGAATTTTACACTATGCACTAGTAATAATATCAAAAATGATTTGTTTTGCATAGTAAGCATTTTTGACTATCATAAGAATAAATCTCATCTGTTTGCACAAAAAATGGACAAACACCTCAAAGTTGTGTGATTTAGTAGATCTTATGTTATTTTTAGTAATTTGAGCGAATTATGCAAATACGTAAAAAACAGGGACTAAACTGTAAAAAGACACGCGGATTTATAGTGGTTCAGCCAGAATGTGCCTACGTCCACTTTATATGTTATTTCTCTTCTTTTTTTATGATTACAAGTACAAAACTTTGATACGAGTAAAAGAAAGTTGTTTGAAGAGTTCCTTCCGTGCTTGAGCTCTCAAAACTTGTCCCCATTGTTGTACCCCTGCCCCTCTATTTATAGAGTGAGGTTGGGAGCAGGGGTCTTGGATGTATATAGCTGCTGGTGGGCCTGGGCTGACGTGATCTGGCCTGGCACGTCTTGGTCCGGTAGCGTTTGGTCCGGTGGTAGGAGGTTCGTTCGGCAGTCTCGAAAGAGGGTTGGTTCGGTGTGGAGATGGTTCGGCAGGAGGTGGTTCGGTGGGAGTTGGGAAGGTTGGTTCGGTTGGTTCGGCAGGAGGTGGTTCGGGTGAGGTCTACCGAATGGTGCCTGCCGAATGGGGTCTGCCGAATGGGGCTGCCGAATGAGTCTGCCGAATGAAGCAAGTTTCTTGGTCTCCATGTCTTCTGGGTGAGAACACGCCCAACATTTGCCCCCCAAAGTGGGGCATATTCTTGAATATGGCGTGCTTTGTTTTTGGTTGTTTACTGTAGTTGAGGTAGGTTCGTTCGGCGAGGAATGCCGAACCGGCTGATCCGGTTGCCTCTCGCTTGTCTATATATAGGGGCTATACCCCCTTTGCTTTTCCTTACCGAACAACTGAACCAGAGAGACGAGTTTAGCCGAATCAACTTTTTGCCGAATCAAGTTCGCACCGAACCAGGTATACGTCCTTTCGCCGAATGAACATGATAGGTTTCTAAAGCCGAATGTTTCCTGTATCGCACTACCGAATGAGAATAGGGCTTAGTGCCGAACGAGTTTTGGTCCTGATTTACCGAACGAACTTGGTTCTTTGGGCACCGAATGAAAACTTATATTATACTACCGAATGAACCATTGAAGTGCTACATCTGTTCGCCGAATGAATTGTTTACATCCTTTGTTCTAACACTATGCTTTTCCGGTGTTGTAGATAATGTCTCGCAAAGTAGAAACTCGATCAGACAAGAAGAGATCCGGGGGTGAAGGAGAGTCCTCGGCCGTGCCCCCAGCTCAATCAGGATCGGAGCGTCATGGGCCCGCCCCAAGGTCATTAGTGGATGGATATGGTCCCCAGGAGCTGCTGGATTCCCCGCCTGACTGCTTTCCTAGCTCTCTCAAAGAGGAGCAGCTCGATGTTATATCTCGTTCCTTTGGGATCGATAGAGCCCTCATGCTGCTGCCGGGCCCAGGAGTCATGCCATACAATCCTCCCGAAGGATACTTTGCTTATAGTAGGTACCATTGTATGTGTGGTGCTATCCCGCCTCTCAATGCTTGGGTAGTCAGCTTCCTCACGTATCTAAAGGTGGCCCCATTCCAGCTTCAGCCCAACTCTTATGCCATACTGGTGAGCCTTTTTGTTATTTTTCGGAGGAAGTATGGTCGTGCTCCCTCCAACCGGGAGATCCGGTACTTGTATAATTTAAGGGGCTATAAGAAGGGGTCCCCATATATTAGCTTGGAGTCAGCTGTGACCTTCAAGCCGGTCTTGGACCTGTACTCTAAATTCAGCATGTTCAAGAAAGAGTGGTTCTTTGTTAGGGACGACTCCGTCTCAATCCGGCGCTTTACCTCTGGATGTAAGTTGATGCTTTTACTTATAATTTCTATTCCGATTGCGATGCTTCTTCTCATACTTTCTCATTTTTGCTAGCGACAGGTGGCTTTCCGGTTGTGGAGACTGACCGCCTGGTTCAGACGGCGGCTGAGATAGAAGCCATTCTTGGGAAATATAGATCATCTGCCTTCTTGATTAGAAATGCGATTCTTCTGGAATATAACTTAATCCTCCCGCAGCAGTCTGTAGTTAAGCTGAGGGAAACGGCGGAGGAGAGGGCGGCTGCTCAGACCAAGGAAGGTGTTACGGCAGAGAGTAGCAAGAGGAAACCTTTCACAAAACCTCCAGCTGTCGGAGGTAAGAAACTCAAGAAATCGGACGGTCCCTCCCCCAGCAATTGTCCACTTACCCGGGAGGAGGAAGACATAGAGGAGGAAAGAGGCGAGGGTGGAGATGGTCGGGATGGTGACAAAGGTGGCGATGGCATCGGGGCCCTACTTCCTGGGCAAGCGGGCGAGATTCAGGAGTGGACGGATGATGCGTTCCACCAGGCTTTTGAGGGGTTGGATGAGGATCCGGCTTTGGCAGAGAAGACCGGGAAGGCGGACAAAGCCGGGATTGGTGCAAGTGAGTCTTCTCCGACCATTCCAGCCAAGGTGGCTCCGACGACTCAAGGTGAACTCTTGACTCCTGCATGCTTCATTAATGATAGGGACTTAGGAATATTTTATGACCCGCTCCCGTCCTGGAATGAAATCCAGGACTTATTGCAGTATCCCACTCCTCCCCAGGGTTTGTACAACCACAGCTGTGTTTCTTTTCCTTTTTTAACTTGTAATTTACCGCGTTTCTTGAATCGTATAGTAATGTAAGATTGTGACACTTGTTCTTTATATCAGGAGCAGGCAAGACGTCCAAAGCTTCAGACCTTCGACACAGGCTTGAGCAATATAAATTTTCCAAAATTTCTGCTAAGCCGAAGCCCTCAACCCAACGCTCCGGGGATGTAGTCGGCTACCGTCCTCTTCTTGGGGTCATCGAAGAGGGTATTCAGCAGAGGAAGAGGAGTCATCCTTTATCCGAAACTTCGCCCGATCCTCAGCCTCCGGCTCAGCCTATTCATGATATTACTGAGGAGGGTAGCGAGTTTGCACCTTCTCCGCACCTGTCCGGAAACCCCTCTGTTAATCATATCGACCGTCCCTACTTGGCCAGTAATCCATTTGCGGGCCATCCTGATCTGGATCCAAGTTCTCATGATATTACTTTTGACGGAGTCACTGGTGAACACCTTCTCCCCCGTAACCCCATGGTACGAGTTCTTGATGAAGCCAAGTCCTTAGATCTCGATCTACTCACTACTCGTATAGTCACTATGGGAGACGAGGCCAAGGCTAATATTGATCGGGTGGCAGAGGAGACCAAGAAGTTGATGGGGCATCATGCTCGGCTGGTTAAGGCCGGAGAGGAGATTGGGAGCGCCAATATCCGACTTCGATTGGTGGTTTCGGATCAGGCCAAACAGCTTGCGGATCAGGCTATTCAGATTTCTCAGCATGAGGCTGCTACTGGGCGACTAAGGAAAACCATGGAAGAGGCCAGTCGGGCCGAATTGCGGAAAATGGAAGCTACTTGCAAAGAGCGGATTGACATGGCTATTGCCACGGTGGATGAGGTTCGGAGAGCGGATCTCGAGCAGGTGGAGGAATTGTCCGAGAAACTTGAGGCTGCAGAGCTTGCTCAAGCTAAGTTGAGGGAAGAGATGGAGGTGATGCGGAGGTCCCTTCAGGCTGATTGATCGAGATACAGATTGGAGAGAGATGCTGCCGTCGAAAGGTTGTCGGCTTCCGATGCCCGGATGAGGGAGTTTGAGGAGAATGAGGGAATGATGGATGACATGCTCCAGGACATGTATTTCCGAACTTGGAAGCAGGGCAATCTCTCTTGGATGGATGATTATCCCAGGGTCATGGCTAAGATCTATCTTCGGGCTTTGGAGGAGGCTAAGGCTGATGCAGATAAAGAGGGTGGAACGGTCTTCAGTATGGATGTGGTCACTGCCCAGTTCACCAAGGAGGAGAAAGTGGCGGTAAAGGAGGGTATGCGGCTGCTTGCTGCTGAGGAGGCAGGTGTGCAGGTAGAGGATGACGATCAGGATGGTCAAGAAGCAGGTGCTGGTAAGTCTTCCTTTCTAGTCTTTCCGTTAACTTGGTTACTTATCACTAATGAATCCTTTTTATGACCGGACAGGCGGGCAACAGAGCAAGGACAAGACTTCGACGCAACCGGCTTCCTGATTAGACCTGGAAAATTCTTTTTGTAGGCTTGGCATTGTTGTATCTGTTAGTCTTAAGACAGTAGAGTAACTTCTAAGTTGTAATTCTTGCTACTTGTAATAATCAACATTATTCTTGACGTGTAATTTTTTAACTTAAGCTGATTTTGTCATTTCTTGAATATTTGTTGCTATTTCGACATATCGTATGAGAAATGTAGCTATGTATATTCTTGTAATTAAATTGTGTTTGATGTTAGACTCTGGTTCTACACCATAATTTTATGACTTGCAATATTAGCGTGTGGTGTGAACAAATGATAGTCATGTATTTGTACATAAAAGAAGAAAATACCGCCTTTCATGTTTTAATCGTAGATGGCAGTCTTGAATATCTTGTAGGACCGAGCATGGAATGTAGTCGAATGTCCTGCCACTGTGAGTCCCTACACCCATTGGCGAGTATCTCCTACTCTGTATCATGTACTTTAGGGATTGTTATAGGGGATAGGAAAAAAAAAGCTTTTTAAGTAAAATTGAAATACGTGAAATAGTAAAACTTCCAATCACGGAAGGCCTTCGATGTGCTTAAGTTCGTGGCAAACGGGTTTTGTAGTCACTTTCCCTAGCTGTGGGTCTTGGAGACATTTGTCACCCATCTTACGCCTCTGCGGGGAGTTAATTCTTTTTTACCACAGCCGCACTTAAGACACATCGGAGCCGAGATCGCGCACAGTAACTACCCGGGCCATTATGGCCCGTAATCGTGGGTATTATTCGATTTACTGTGGCCGGCTAGCGTGGGTGCCGATCGTCAACTGTGAACTGCCCCTGGCTGGCCACACCTTATGTTGGGGCTTATAGTCGGTTCACAGTTGCCGGCGAGCCTAACGCCGTAATGAGCTGCCTCGGCTATAGTCGGCCTTCTCGGTGGCTTATAATCGGCTCATTACAGTTGGCTTTAAGGGCCGTCGCGAGCAATGAGTTAACCCGCAGCAGAGGGATGCTGGAGCAAAAGTGTCTCACTGGCGAGGGCATAGATTCGCATAGTACCTGTTAGGTCTTGTCCAGGTGAAGTTGTGTTGTGGAGTGCTTTGAATAGAAATGCTGTATACTCAGGATTTTGTTCAACAGAAAAGGATAAAGTTAACAAGCAGCCAAGATACAAAGGAACAAAAAAAGAGACAAGGTTTTTTAAAGTGGTTCGGCACGAAAAGGCCTACGTCCACTGATTCTCTTTGTTAATTCACTTCATATGGGCAATACAAGTTAAGAAAAGTATCGACGGAGGTGTTGGATGTTCCATGCCCTCTGGAACACCTCTCCGTCCACTGTTGACAAAATATAGGCTCCGTTGTGGAGATCTTTATGAATTACATATGGTCCATCCCAGATTGGGTCTAGTGCTCCGGGGCGAGGGAAGATTCGCTTGAGGACAAGATCCCCTTCTTACAAGGTACGATGCTTGACTTTGGAGTTGTATTGTGCTGCCACTTTTTGCTTGTGGGCTGCTGTTTTGAGGATTGCATCGTTTCTTCTCTCCTCGATTAGATCCAAAGACATGTGAAGGAGTTCTTCGTTCTCTTCTGGGTTATAGTGGATCCGACGATGGGAAGGCACAATAGTTTCAACTGGGAGCATAGCCTCCGATCCGTATGCCAAAGAGAAAGGAGTGTGCCCTGTCGATGTTCTAAAAGATGTGCGATAGGCCCATAGTGCCGTAGGAAGTTCATCCACCCAAGCGCCCTTTGACTTTTCGAGCTTCTTTTTGATTAGAGTTTTCAGAATTTTGTTGACCGCTTCGACTTGTCCGTTTGCCTGGGGATATGCTACGGATGAGAAGCTTTTATGAATTCTGTGTTCTTGGCACCAGTTGGCGAATTCCTCGCTGTCAAATTGAAGTCCATTGTCTGATATGATTTTGAGTGGGACTCCGTACCTGCATAGAACATTTTTGATCAAGAAGTTAATAACTTTTGCTGAAGATACTTTATTTAGAGGTTCCGCTTCCACCCATTTGGTGAAATAATCAACTGCCACTATAGCATATTTGGCCCCACCTCGGCCCATTGGTAGCTCGCCGATTAAGTCAATTCCCCATATCGCGAAGGGCCAAGGGCTGGTTATCTGAGTAATCTCGATTGTTGGTAGCCGAGGGATCTTAGCAAATTTTTGGCATCTGTCACACTTCTTGACGAAATCTAAGGCGTCCTTGCTTAAGGTGGGCCAGAAATATCCGTATCGGAGTATCTTTTTTGCTAATGTTTGCCCCCCGGTGTGATCTCCACAGCTCCCTTGATGGATGTTGGATAAGATTTCCTTGGCTTCCCTTCCGGCGACACACCTTAATAATGGGTTAGAGAAACCGCGCCGATAGAGGATGTCTTCTTGTATTGTATAGCGGGACGCTTTCCTCAAGATTTTCTTGACTTCATTACGCCCGTTGGGTAGTGTGCCACCTTGTAGGTAGTCTCGGATGGGAGTCATCCAAGTTGCTTCTTCGGCTGCGGCTATCAGATTCACTTGCTCAAAACTCGGGACCGTTTGCTTTGAGATGGTTACTGCCCCGAAGATGGCGATGTCTCTCATACTCGCTTGCTTTGCCAATTCGTCGGCCTCTTGGTTCTCTTCCCGAGGGATGTGTTTGACTAAGTACTGATCCAATCGGCTGAGAAGCAACTTGGTCTTCTTTAGATATGCTATGAGTCGTTCCTTTCGAGCTTGGAATTCTCCTAGTATTTGATTAACAATAAGTTGAGAATCGCTGTGAAGACACAAAGAATTGGCTCCGATTTCTATGGCAATTTCTAGTCCAGCTATCACTGCTTCATATTCTGCATCGTTGTTGGTGGCAGCGAACTCCAACCTTATAGCATAGTGCAGTTTATTTCCCCTGGGAGTGATTATTACCACACCTGCCCCCGAGCCTTGTTCGTTAGATGCACCGTCCACAAAGAGATTCCACTTGATATCTTCCGTTATTTCCAGTTGCTCCTTATCCTCGTTGGTAGTGAATTCTGCAATGAAATCAGCCATGGCTTGTCCCTTGATGGCGGTGCGAGGGTGATAGGTGATATCATATTGACTCAGCTCAATACACCATTTAAGTAGTCGCCCGGAAGTGTCGGGACGATGGAGTACCTGCCTCAGTGGTTGATCGGTCAGAACTTTGATGGAATGGGATTGGAAGTAGTGACGTAGTTTTCGTGAAGTGATTAGTAAACAGTATGCTAACTTTTCAAGTTTAGGATATCTGACTTCTGCCCCAGTAAACCTTTTACTGACGAAGTAAACTGGTCGTTGCGTGCGGTTGTCTTCCCTTACCAAGGCAGCGCTTAGAGCGTGAGATGACACAGCAAGGTATAGGTATAATTCTTCGCCTTCGCTTGGGGTCGAGAGTACCGGTGGTTTCTGGAGGTGTTCGATTAGGTTAAGGAAAGCGGTTAAGCATTCGTCCGTCCATTCGAACTTTCCTTTATCTTTCTTTAGAGCTTCGAAAAAGGGGACGCACTTGTCCGTTGCTTTGGAGATGAATCGGCTTAGGGCGGCCACTTTTCCATTTAGGCTTTGCATTTCCTTTCGGGTGGAAGGTATCTTGATGTCCCTTAATGCTCGGACTTGTTCAAGGTTTGCTTCAATCCCTCGGGCATGGACGATGAACCCTAAGAATTTTCCCGATGACACTCCGAAGGAGCACTTTAGTGGATTAGACTTCATTCCATACTGTCGAAGTACCTGGAACATTTCGCCTAGGTGGCTTACGTGATCTTTGGCTTTCCGTGATTTCACCAGCATGTCGTCTACATATACTTCCATAGTTCGTCCTATTAGCCCTGCAAACATCTTGTTGACGAGGCGCTGGTAGGTGGCTCCTGCATTTTTAAGTCCGAAGGGCATCACTTTGTAGCAGTATAAACCCCGGTCGGTGATGAAACTAGTGTGGTCTTGGTCGGGAGCATGCATAGGAATTTGGTTATATCCTGAGTATGCATCCATAAAAGATAGGAGTTCGTGCCCGGCTGTGCTGTCTACAAGTTGGTCGATTCTGGGAAGCGGGAAGCAATCCTTTGGGCAGGCGTCGTTTAGGTTGGAGAAGTCAATGCAGGTCCGCCACTTCCCATTAGCCTTCTTTACTAGTACCGGGTTGGCGATCCATTCTGGGTAAATAGCTTCTCGTATGAAGTCATTGGCGAGTAGATTCTTTACTTCTTCATCGAGGGCTGCTGATCGCTCTGCCCCCATACTTCTCTTTTTTTGTTTTACAGGCGCCTTGGTAGGATCAATGTTTAATACGTGGCATGCTATGTCGGGGGAGATTCCGGTCATGTCAGCGTGTGACCAAGCGAATACATCCAAGTTGTGGCGGAGAAAATCAATGAGTTGTTCCTTCAATTCAGCTTTCAGCTGGGACCCAATTTTCAGTAGCCTACTTGAGTCATGCTTGTCTACAGATATAAACTCCATAGCCTCTGCAGGCTTGGCGGTGGCCTCCTCCTCTTTGTCCCTAGGGTCTAATTCGTTGAAAGGGTCGCTGGTGTATCGAAGAGGAGGGGCTTTCTTTAGTTGCTATGCTTCAAGGTTTTTTGTGCAGAGGGCAATCTCTACACCTTTCCCTTTATCTTTCTTGTGGTTGTTGCGAAGTTCGGTTACATAGCAGTCTCGTGCAATATCCTGGTCTCCTTCCACTTCCCCTACCCCATTGGATGTTGGAAATTTCATTTTCAGGCACCATGGGGCTAGGACAATCTGGAAGTCAGACAAGGCTGGTCTTCCTAAGAAGGCGTTGTAGGCTGAATGGTTTTCTACCAGCATAAACGTTTGTTTCCTTACAACGGAGCGGGGATGGCTTCCAATCTCAACAAAGAGGTCCAGCTGCCCGAGGGGCATCTTTGCATCTCCAGTGAAACCGTGTAGTGGTTTATCGCAGGGAGATACATCCTTCATTGATAGCTTCATTTTGTCGAATGCGTGTTTGAACAGGATATTTACAGAGCTTCCAGTGTCTACCAGGATTCGGTAAACTTCGGCGGGACCGAGTCGGGCAGAGATAACCATGGGATCCATGTGAGGGTACTGTCTTCCTTCTAGGTCGCGTTTACTGAATGTGATGTCATCACTTTCTTTCCGCTTTGGGTGGCGCTCTTCTATAACCGTATTGACACAGTCTCTATTGTCTCTAAGCGACTTCCCATATCTTTCCATCTCTCTCCAACTTCTGTCTGCGATGTGCGGACCTCCTGAGATGGTATGGACCACTATCTTCTCTTGACTAGAGCTGCTAGCGTTGCGGTTTCCTCTGTCGGTCCCTGGTGAGGGTAGCCTTGGGTTTTCATTGGCAGGAGCTGGAGTCCTGTCTTGACTTTTTACATAACGCTCCAGTTTCTTCCTTCTGATGTGTTCCTCAATCAGATCTCGGAGATGATGGCATTCGTTGGTATCATGTCCGTGAGATTCGTGGAAGCGGCAGAATTTTCCAGACTTTTGTGCGTTATCTGATTCCTTCTTGTATGGTGGGCGTTTGTATCTAACTTTGCCTTGGGTGGCAAGGAAGATATTTTCGACGGTCTCGTTCAAAGGGGTGTAAGTGTCGAATCTTGGTCCTGGCCGATATAGGCGCTTTTCTACCTTCTTGCCCCCAACATTGTCTCTGGAATCATTTCTTCGAACATCCCTTGCCACAGCAGGAGCGTTGCCATGGGTCGTCTTACTTTGCTGTCCTGACTGCCCCTCAATGGCAGCATCCTCAAGCCTCATGTATTTCCCGGCTTCATGGAAGAAATCGGGTAAAGTAGCTGGTTTTTCTTTTGTCAATCTTCTAGCAAATTTAGTGTCCGGATGCACCCCACTGCAGAGGGCCATTAGGATAAGCTTCTCATCGGCATCTTGAACTGCGGCTGCTGCGGCGTTGAATCTGGTTAGGTATTGCTACAGCTTTTCTCCAGGTTTCTGTTTGACGCTGGATAAGGAATAAGCGTCCTTAGGTTGCTCCACATGAATGCGGAACTGACTGATAAATTTTTCTTTCAACATTTCCCATGAGCTGATGGATCCTTGGGGTAGATGACAGAACCAGGAGGTAGCAAGATCTGCTAAGAAGAGCGGAAAGCATTTGCATAGTACTCCCTCTGTTGCTCCACTCATGAGCATATGCTGCGTGTACCTCTGTAAGTGTACAACGGGATCGGAGGTTCCTTTGTAGGGTTCCATTGTTGGCATCTTCCATTCTCGGGGGGTGATAGCAATTTCGATATTGCGGGCGAAAGGGCTGGTTACCCTAGCGCCTATCCCTCGATCTCTTTGCTCCCGTTGGACACACTCTCTGAATAAGCGTGCCATCCTTTCATCAGAACTTGGAGCAGATAGAAATGAGTTTGGTTCTGTTCTGTGGGATTGATTCCGTCCAGACAACCTGTAGGGATGGTATCGTCTATCATTCCTCATATTTTCCAGTGGCTGCCTTTGATCTTCTGGGAGCATGCTTGGGTCAGCTACAGTTGGCCCTTGCCTTGATCTTCCCCTGTTGGGTTCTGATCTAAGCACTTCCTCGGGTCCAACTTCGGGCTGAACTCTAGCTCGGCCCCGTTCACTGGTGTTTCTGTGGTTAGGCAGCATGACAGGCTCAGCTGCAGTTGACCTCCGCCCGGTACCTTCCCCGTTGGGTTCGGTACCAAACGTTTCCTCAGGCCTAACTTCGGGCTGTGCTCGGTCTCGGCTCCTACCACGGCTACTTCTGCCGTTAGCTCCTTCGAAGAAGTAGGATCTTTGCTGTCTCTAGGATCCTCCAGACTGGGACTCGCCCCATGATTCAGTGTTGCGGTTGGATTCTTCAGCGTCCCTTAAGCGTGACATGAGATGGTCCACCAAGGCTTCCTGCTGGGACGTGAAGCGGTTAGTTACTTCAACCACAACTCTGTCCAGATCTGCTCTAGTAATTGCTGCAGGCTGTTCTGTGGCAGAAGTAGTTGGGTTAGCCTGTTCTTCATTCGTTACTGTTGCTGGAGGAGGACGATTTGCTTGATTCGTGACATCTGGATCTGGGAGACTGCTGGATGCGATGTTTTTTCCTTTGTTAACATCTTTTCTCTGTTTGGGAGGCATGTTTTCCAAGTGGCGAACGATGCTGTTAGGAAAACTTGTTAAGCGGATGAAGCTGAAGCTTCGAGCCTTATCTCTCAGTGAAAGCACCATCCATGTCTGCGATTGCATTGTGTGTGTGGTGGAAGGTCTTATGGTAGTTTCATTTTCCAAAAGCATTGCAGGTTTCAATGTTAAAATTCTATTATTGTTTATTTCTAAAGATAAACTGTTTTAGTTCTCACACCAGTCACCATGACTGACCTGGAGTTTATTGTTTCCTTCCTAAACTCTGGGTGCCCACCAATTTCCACACGGGCAGTCTAGAGTCAGGTTATTAGGTCATTCTGGATTCAGGAGATGCTATGGAGCTGGATGGCGAGACGTATCGTCTATACTATGTATTTTTCTGCTGTGTATTCTGTATGAGGACAAGTTTATATAACTGTCCAGTGTTGTGTTGTTGTTGTAAACTCTGATGATGATGTAATGTATAAAATGATATAGTTCTTTGATTTAAAGATTATTCATATCTATTATATGTTGTTCCGCTGCGAATGTGAGATTCTGATATTGTTTTCTGTTTATGTGTTTTTCTGTTGTTTCTTCTTTCTTTTCCTTCTGTCTTCTTCTACCTCTTCTTTTTCTCTATAACAATTCGGTTTTCCGGCATTCGATTGCTCGGCAGTTGATACAGTGAATGTATTAATGTCGATTTTCGAGCGACGAAAAGTCGAGTCATTACATTTGGTATCAGAGCATATGGTGAAGCGACAACCCTGCTCTATTGGGTGTTACTCATTAGAGATAGAGTCAGTAGTACTCTAGAATGAGTTGAGTGTAATAGTAGATACGAGCGCGTATTTGTTATTGAATACAAAATTGTTTTATATTGTGATGATTGATTTGTTGAGTGGTATATGGATTCTGGTCGGTATAGTCCGTACAACTCTATCGATTGGGATCTCTAAACACTTATTCAGAACAATTCGACATGATATTGTTTTAAATTGGGTAAATGAAATAATTTTACCTCGATTATATTTTGTATATAAAAGAAATAATTTTTGAAAATTATTAAAGTGTATATAATTGATTGTTTGGTTGTTGAAAATGTAAGAATATATATAAGTTAAAAAAAGTTGTTTGAATAAGTTAAATGAAAACAACAATTGTAAAAGAATAAAGTATATAAGCAAATGAATTATAATGTATGGAATTATAATTAATATGATATACAATTGTAAAATAATCTTATATATAAGAAGTGAAATTTTATAAGTAAAAGATTTATAAATGTGAATTATAATCTAAAATAAAATTCCAGAGAAGTGTTTTGAAAGGATTTGATGTTTTGGAAAATTGTTTTGGAGAGATGAAAGCTCTAAACTCTTTTCAGGTCGCTGGAAAATAATTCCGAATGATGATCGTGACATCATTGGTATTCATTTTCGGGTTTCCAAAAGAGGAATTGCTGCCAGATTATTTTAAATGAAGGTTGGTTGGAAAATTTGGATTTGTCTTAGAAATTCAAAAGATAAATTGAATTGATTTCAAAATGGTTTTGAAAGGTTGAAAAGACTCTGGAATCCTATTTAAAATATTTATAGGAATAATAAATGAGTTGATACTTATATAATTTGAATTTTGATATAATAAATTTAACTTAAAGAATGGAGTTAAATTAAAGTAAGTATAAGTGAATCAATTAAATCTAAGTTGTGATTGTTGAATATAAGTAATCAAGTTTTGAACTTATAATATGAGATAATAAATTTGACTTTGGTAAAAGTTAAATAGAATTTGAATCTGAATTGGATTTATGAGTGGAAACTTAAGTTAATTTAAAAAAAAATGATGTTTGAAATGGAAAATAACTTAAGTGATGTTGAATGAGTTTGATTTTGATATCAAAGTAAATTAATAAAGTGAATTTATTAAATGAATGTGAACTTGAGTTATATAAATAAAATTCAATTTTATTTGTCAAATGGATTAGCAATTGAATGAATAAATGGATTGAATGTTAATCAATCGAATGTGAATAAATTGATATGGAAAAATGAATGTAAGTGTTAATTCATTAAAAGTTAAATGTTATTGGAAGTTGAATAATTGAATGTAAGTCAATTTAATATTAAACCAATTGGAATTAAAAGTGTTGAACCAAATCGAATGTAAAATTTAATAATTTGGTTATGTAGAATATACATTTGATGTTATATGATTGTTGGTTGATTGTAGTATAATTCATTAGTGTTAATGAAATTGAATTGATTAAAATTTGAAGCTATGTAATTAGATTTAAATTGAAAGTGAAGTAAATTTAAATAGAAATTGATTTGAATTGAAAGTGAACCAACTTGAATGTAAATTAGTGAATGTAAACTAATTGAAAATGAATATTTGAATGTCATTATATATGAATTGGTTGTAAACAATTACAAGTGATGCTGAAATTTTATAAGTGCTTATAAAACTTGTTTAGTATGCATTTCTTTTGGTATGCAAATGTTGTAGTTGTTTAAAAGAGTAAATTGTTAATAATTTTCTATATATGTCACTTACGTGTTTAAATTGAGTAAGTACAGGTGCGGTGGCTACCGTTCGGTTAATTGGGTTGCCTAAATATGCTAATAAATAACTACTTTGCTTAAAAATACTAAAGAGGTACGCCTACGCAATAAAAATAGGAAATATGAACTGTTTTTCTGTTTTTCCGACCCGGGTGGGTCGATGTATACATATTTATGTCTATTGTGATCCTACTACGATCGAACCGCGCAAAGGAGACGCTGGCGATTTTTTTTGGAAATTTAAGGCGTTAGAAAATTTTGGAAAAAAAAAATTTTTGGAAAATTTTTGTTAATGAAAAGTCAATTTCCAAATTGTAATGAAAATATACGAATTGAACTAGAAAACGGAAACCATTATTTTGGTTGAAGTTAAAGGTTTTGAAAAAGGTGAATATAAAATTTTCACGAAATGGATTTCTGAAAAGTTAATGGATTTTGTGAATTTTTCTTACTTGGTAATTTCGAGGACGAAATTCTTTTAAGGGGGGAAGTCTGTAACGACCCAGAATTTTTGTCATTTGAAATTCGAATATTTAATTGATTTTAAATATTAACAAGTGGAATTAATAAAGTCGAATAATTTAAAATTCGAATATCTGGATTTAATAGGATAATTAAATCGATAAATTAATAGTTGAAATTCCAGAAATAATTGAAATCTGGATTTAATGTGATTAAAAATGATTTATAAAGTTATATTAAATCATATTGAAGTTATAGTGATGTTATAGAACTTTTAAAATTGAATTTAAAGTTAATCTGTGAAAATTGAATATTTTAATATTTAATCTGTAACGACCCGTATTTTTGACCGTTCAAGTCGACAAAACATACACACATGCCGACTCAAACAATCCAAAATACAGATAGTTATTGGGGTAAATAAGAAATAAATAAGAAAGAATAGAAACAAACACAGAATCTCGCAGCGGAAGGAACAAGATATAATAATAAAATAACAGTTCATGAAGCTATTAAATAAATAAATTTGATTATTATTATACATTATAAATCAGAGTTACATACATATTAGAGATAATACAACAATGCAGCGGAAAAATAATACAGTAGTAGAATACAAATTATGTAATACCAAACTCCGTCTTCGTCCTCCAGAATAGATCTTCAACCTTATTTGAAATGCTCAGGCTGACCCGAGCGTAATAAAAAGACAAAACACTCGAGTCAGGACTAAAATATCTCATGTAAGTTAAATCAAATAAGTAAATATGAGTGTGACGGCGTCGGAGATGTTTACGGGTTTTAGACACCTCCTATCCAGTATTTAACGTGCATGCATTAACTTAAGAGATGTTCGGGATTTCCATCTCCTAAGGATCCGTTAAACTATCTACTATATAATAGAATACGCTATATACAATAATGTCTATCATAAAGTAAAATATCAAACTAGCGTTAAGCCATGGCTCATTCCACCCTTAACACATTTTTATTCCCAAGAGCATATACAAGACCGTAGTTTCCCCAAAACCGGAAGTCACTAAAGGGCAATCCATATACTAAAGGTACAAACCAAAACGTAGTGGTCGCGAATAGGATAATCAGTATGACAAGGTACATGAGGCGATACCAACTAGGATACTAGTAGTTGCGTGATCCGGACTGATGTTGGGCATAGCAGCTACTACCCCAACACCGCGAAACAACACTCCAATAATCTAGGGGTGCACCCAAATTGAATCACAACAGTAATAGATATGGTAATGAAGAAGTGTGTCCGCTAGAGGTGGCGAACCTCAATGGCCCAGCGCGGCTCCTGTTTTAGTCATGTCAGGGGTCATTCAATATCGTTCTCTTTCTTCAGTCAACGCGTTCATCAAACCATCCACTTCATTCTGGATCAACACTCCGTGTATATTAGTTATTAAAGTGGTTTTCGGTATCGACAGAGAGTATGTCCATATCCGATCCCGGTGTCTTTAATAACTACGTATTATTACACCGGTGGCTCTTTTACAATTTCAAAATCAATTCATAATTGATTATCAAAAATATCATATTCGCTTCAAAAAAATCAAATCCATTTCAAAATCATCATATCTACTCAAAATATACAATTTCATTTCAAAATCATTTTCGCCTCAAATTCCACAAAACGATTCACATAAACTCAAATTCCAAAATTTAAAATTTAATCAAATCTCAAATCAACAATTTCAACTCGATTTAGCTTCTCAATAAACCATTTCAAATTATCAATTTCAAATACATATTTGAACCACAAAATAAGCCATTCCAATTTCCATATATCTCAAAGCTTTAAATATTCACATTTCAAAACTAAATTTGATAATTTCATTTATATCTCAATTTAATTTCATTACATTTTGTTTCTGAGATATTTCTTTAATCATTTCAATACATCTAAATACGACTTCAGTTTAAAATTTTAAATAAACAAAATATCCCATTTAAATTTATATAAGTTTGAAATATTCATTTAAGTCACTCTTAATCAAATTCAAGTTATAAAACACATCTTTCAATTTTCAAATTTAATAATTTCAAATCAACCTCGTTTAAGAAAAATTCTTAAATAAATATAATGTCAAATCAACCTTGTTTAAGAAAAATTCTTAAATAAATATAATTTCAAATCAATTTTATCTTCAAGTTTAATTCAATAGTTTCAATTTAGTTCAATTCACAAATTTATTTAAATTTCAATTCAATTCCAAATTAATTAAATCTCAATTTCAAATTAATTTTCAATTCCAAACTCAAACTTGAAATATCATTTCATATAAATTTTCTTAGAAATATTCAGAGTTCGATTAAAAGTCCAATCTTTTAAAACAAATCAACTTTTGAAAATTTACGCCGTATTTCAATTTTTTTCTTAAAAATCTAAACTCCGAATAATTAAACAATTTCATTTACCAAGTTAAATTCCAACATCTCGAGCTTCAATTCAAAATAATTCAATTTCCATAAATTGGATTTTATTCTTAAAATCAATTCATTTAAATAATTTCAAAACACCTTTTAAAATCATTTAATTTAACCAACCCGGTGTCCGTATATAATTTTCTAACCTATGGCCAAGTGGATAATTATTTCAATTTTAATTTCAAGGATGGATATATACCATTTCAATCCAAATAGATGTCATAGGTATATCATTTCAACCTATTCCTTAATTTATTCGAAATGATTCAGTTTACAGTTTTATATGCAATAAACAATATACATGATGATAGCATGATATATCAAAATAAATAAACAACCAATATCGACCAATAGCATCCATCACAACCAATCAACCATAAAGCCAATAACATTCACAACAATTTAATAATTATCAATATCAAGTAATATACTGCCAATTTAAATTTAAATTTATTTTAACGGTCAATTTAAATTCTATCAATTAATTCATATATCAATACAGATGATAATTAAACCTACCAAACAACAGCTAATAAATTTTATATCACTTCAGAATATAAATTTAACTAACAAAAAATTATTTTTGTCAATTGTGAGCGTATAAACACTCACCTTTGATTTATCGATGATTTAAAATCCAAATAAAGGCCCAAATTTGAACAGTCTCGGAATCCAACAAAACTGGCTCCAAGTTGTCCGGAATTTCGATACGAACGCAATGGAGAAAACCGCGCGTGAATCCGAGCTCGTATGCAAAAGATATGCTAATTAGAAGTTGTACGTTTTAATATAAATTAAATAAATAATAAAATAGTTAAATCACGTGTACCTATGGCTTCTTCTTCACGTTCAAACTAATATTACCAAACCCAACATCTAGAACTAGGGTTTCAACACACGGCAAAAGGAAGCAACCGGAAAACGATCGGGATACTCCATCACGCGCGCCACCTTGAGAGTCACCAACGCCCATAATTTGGTCGATGCCGCTGCCTCCGTTTGCACACAAGAACCCAAAATACATGCATGCTTCCAAGCCAAATTCTGGCGAATCCGTGGTGTAATAGCATAGATCAACCATATGGATTTGAAGAGCTCGTCGAGATATACACTTTTGCTTTTGGAGTTTTTCAATTTCGTTGAATGGATTGAGAGATATTAATGAAAGAAGATCGGCAATTTCGGGCCATAGAATAGGTGGTGGCCATGGTTTGAAATTAGGGTTTCTGAAATGAAATAATGATAAAACTGTCTTGGTTTGCAAGCGTATTTATAAAGGTAGGTCCAAAATCGTCCGAACTCAAATCGAGACGTGCTGCCAGGCGTTTATAAGGTTTTACCCATATTCCGAACGCAATGGAACTAGTTCCAAGGCCTAATTCAATCGTATGTGGAAGATAGCTTTTGAAGTCGATTATTTTAATTAAATTCAAAATTAAATTTCTACGCGTTTAAAGCTCACACGGCCAAACGACAAGTCCGATTGCTATGAAAATTACAATAATTCACTGTTACGGATCCGATGAAACGGGTTTCGTCGAAATCCGAGACAGTTGTAAAATGGCTATTTCTACAGTTTAATTTCAATATAAAATTCCCAATTTTAAATTATTAACTTTTAAATCAAATTTCAATTGTTCACAAATTTCGTTTTTAATTTCACAGTAATTAACAATATTTTACAATGCAGTTTTCCATTATAAATCCAGTATAAAAGATTACATTAGATTCAGCGTTCAATTATATTGTAATTCAAATTCAAGTTATTTATTTCCAATTGAATTCTTTTATTTCGATTTACACTTTCATTGTTGAATCAACCATTTACTTATACATTATTATCAATAGTTCATAATTCATTTACTTTCATTTTCTTCAGCTATCATCTTATTTAAATTCACAGTATTATTAAATTACATTCATTTACGTTGATTTCAATATTATAACTTCAATATTAAATGTAACATTTTATTTATTTCGTTGTTTACAATCAAATTCAATTCGTTTCAATTACTTGTTACACTCAAATTTAAATCTTTACTTACGTTCAATTACAAGTTAACATCCTTATCAAATTACAGTTTCAGTTATTATCTTATTTCAATCAACTGAAATATTAAGTTACATTTATTTATATTAGTTTCAATAACATAAACTTCCACTATTAAATCTACCATTTTATTTATTCTTTGTTTACAATCATAACCAATTTGGTTTACAATCAAATTCAATTCATTATTTACATTCAATACAAGTTAACATCCATATTTAATTTACAATTAAGTTATTTCAGAATTCAGTTTTGTATTTTAACTTGTAATTCACATTTAACAACACAAATTTTTATTTCCTTCGGATTTTTATCCAAATTTTTTATTTTAATTCGTATTATAAAAGTGTTAAAAATACGGGTCGTTACATTCTCCCCCACTTAAAACTTTTCGTCCTCGAAAAGAAACGGAGAAGGGTAAACCATCATTTAGATATAATTCATTCAAAATATTCGACTTATTTGCAAAATTTAGTTATAGGATTTTTAAATCTCAAAATTTTCTAACTCCCGGATTTTTGAAAAATTTCGGCAGCACCTCCTTTGCACGGCTAGGACCGAAAAATTTCACAGTGGTAATAATTGCATGATATACATCTCATTACAAGAATGAGGCATCCCAAAACATGGGGAACACAATAATATACCACAACATAAACCGTAATCTGAGAACGTACCTTTTATTAAGCGTTTATTAGCATTTTAACATACATTTTGCATTTAGCGCAGAAGCGAGCTCCACAAGTGAAGCGCAACCCTTTGCCACCTACTAAAATACTCAACAACCAAGTGAGAATCATGCATATGAAAATAGATCGATATGCTTAGCATATACAACATATAGATATAACGTATTTAACTTCAAAACTGAATTTTTTTGTTTATTCAGGATAGCAAACAAATCCCAGTTTTTGGTCACCTAAACGATAAAATTTTAAAATGGAATCTAAATAAAAGTTGTTGCATTCGTTTCAGGATTTCCGGAATGTCCAAAATCATCAAATTCGGACCATCCGTTCAAAAGCTATGACCGTTTTACTAAAAGAATACGTCTCAGCTTGGGCAATGCATTGCGCAGGTCAGCGACGTTCACTCACGTTTTCGACCTTCTAAATTACAGAAAAACACAAAACATTTAAAACAAAAGTTTTAGCTTAAGTTCTTATCTTTCCAGAAGGAGCATGATCGTCAAATTCCGATAAATCAGTAAAAAGTTATGGTGAAAATACTAAGGATATATGCTACTGATTTTGCTTATTTTTTACACAGGCCAGCGAGAAGATTCAAATTTTTATCTAAGTAAATGAAGGAATTTCTCAAGACACTCTAAACAAAAGTCCTGAGACAGTTTCTAAGCTTTCCGAAAAGTCTAAGATCGTCGAATTCCGTCCAGACATTTAAAAGTTATGGTTGTTTTCGTGTCAGTATATATTGGATAATTTTGGATTTTTCCAAAAATTTGCTTTTATTATTTCAAATTACAAACCATCAAACTTCAAATTTTCTAAAGAAACAATCATAAACACAAAGTCGTTTATTTTCTTATTTATCCATGAAATAAGTTTACATTCGATTTGTTTCCGATTTATTCAAGTTTGTTTCATTCATAATTTAAATTCAAGTCAATTTGCTTCAATTTAATTTGAATTCAATTATATTTAATTTCACTTTGCTTCAAATTTGAATTTAATTATTTAAAATTTTTATTCCGTTTATTCAATTCTATTTTCACTAATGAATTCTATTTAATCAATTACCATCCATCTAATAACCAATGCATATCAAACATTAACATCCATCTAAAATCTACACTAAATCAATTATACATTTCAAAGTCAAAATTTTAATTTCATACACTTCCAAGTTTATTGACATTTAGTTTTATTCAAATTTAATTAGTTTCCATTTACTAATTTTATATTTAATTAATTTTATATTTAATTAATTTTAAATTTAATTCATTTTACAACTTAAATTTCCTTTATATTTACAACTATCAATAGATCTTCACATTTTATTATTCGCAATCACACTTGTATATTATTCATTTACTTATCCTTATTAGCATTTTAAACTTTTTAAGTATTTGGTAAGTTATAGCTATGCAAATAGAATGTAGTTAAACAATATACAACTTCTTTTCATTCAATTTGAGTGTTATACCTATTAAATAAATTTCCAGTTTATTATTCTCCAAATTAAGGGTTACTACTACAATTTTAAATTAAATTATTTTAATACTTAAATTCAATTTCACCTTTTTCAATTCATAAGTTTCTAACAATTCAAGATTTACTTTAGTTTAATAATTAAAATCATTCCTTATTAGAGAACTTAAGAATTTCAACACCAGATTCAATTTAAACCTTTTTTTTAAATATATATATATATATATATATATATATATATACTAATATCTTTATATCTCAAATCATACTTTTTAGAAGAATTTTAATCAGCATTGATATATATATATACTTATTTTCATTTCATACTTTAGAAAATTACAATTTTTAATCAAAACAGGGTTTAGAAAAACTATTAAGTGATCTCCCCCACTTGGACTCTCAAAAATAAACGTCGATGATGCGTGCACTCATCACCTAAATCATTCTCTAGTGTCAAGAGGGGAGTATAACACTTACTTCATTTGAAAATCCTTTGAAAACAATTTCTAATCGAATATACTATCATATAATACTTATATTATACATTTCAAATTTTTGTTAATAAATTTTCAAAACACCGGAATTTAAATTCTCCATCTTAATTTAAATTCATTTTTATTTTATTTTATTTACCATTTATATTCATTGTCAATCATATTTACAAGTTTCATTTCTTAAAATCATCCAATAGTCAATAGTTAGAAATATTGACTAATCAACAATAAACGATGATAATCTAATATTATCATCTCCTAACAACCAATACAATCAAAATTTATAAATTTTCAAGATAATTCTTTTAAATATAAAATATAATCTAAAACAATATTATGTCAATCTGTCCTATTCGAGTGTTTAGAAATTCCTATCGATGCCTTGGCGTCCCAAGTATCAACCAGAATTCATAAATACTCAACGGAACAAATTAACACAATATAAAATCATTTTTATATCAAAATTACAAATACGCTCTCTTATATACACTCAAACTCATTCATAAGGTTTAACCCTATTTCAATGAGTTATTCACCACTAGAGCAAAGGTAATCTAAACCAAAGCTCTGATACCAACTGTAACGACCCACATTTTTGACCGTTCAGGTCGACAAAACATACACACATGCCGACTCAAACAATCCAAAATACAGATAGTTATTGGGGTAAATAAGAAATAGATAAGAAATAATAGAAACAAACACAGAATCCCGCAACGGAAGGAACAAGATATAATTATAAAATAACAGTTCATGAAGCTATTAAATAAATAAATTTGATTATTATTATACATCATAAATCAGAGTTACATACATATCAGAGATAATTCAACAATGCAGCGGAAAAATAATACAGTAGTAGAATACAAATGATGTAATACCAAACTCCGTCTTCGTCCTCCAGAATAGATCTTCAACCTTATTTGAAATGCTCAGGCTGACCCGAGCGTAATAAAAAGACAAAACACTCGAGTCAGGACTAAAATATCTCATGTAAGTTAAATCGAATAAGTAAATATGAGTGTGACGGCGTCGAAGATGTTTACGGGTTTTAGACACCTCCTATCCAGTATTTAACGTGCATGCATTAACTTAAGAGATGTTCGGGATTTCCATCTCCTAAGGATCCTTTAAACTATCTACTATATAATAAAATACGCTATATACAATAATGTCTATCATAAAGTAAAATATCAAACTAGCGTTAAGCCATGGCCCATTCCACCCTTAACACATTTTTATTCCCAAGAGCATATACAAGACCGTAGTTTCCCCAAAACCGGAAGTCACCAGAGGGCAATCCATATACTAAAGGTACAAACCAAAAAGTAGTGGTCGCGATAGGATAATCAGTATGACAAGGTACATGAGGCGATACCAACTAGGATACTAGTAGTTGCGTGATCCGGACTGATGTTGGGCATAGCAGCTACTACCCCAACATCGCGAAACAACACTCCCATAATCGAGGGGTGCACCCAAATCGAATCACAACAGTAATAGATATGGTAATGAAGAAGTTTGTCCGCTAGAGGTGGCGAACCTCAATGGCCCGGCACGACTCCTGTTTTAGTCATGTCAGGGGTCATCCAATATCGTTCTCTTTCTTCAGTCAACGCATTCATCAAACCATCCACTTCATTCTGGATCAACACTCCGCGTATATTAGTTATTAAAGTGGTTTTCAGTATCGACAGAGAGTATGTCCATATCCGATCCCGGTCTCTTTAATAACTACGTATTATTACACCGGTGGCTCTTTTACAATTTCAAAATCAATTCATAATTGATTATCAAAAATATCATATTCGCTTCAAAAAAATCAAATCCATTTCAAAATCATCATATCTACTCAAAATATACAATTTCATTTCAAAATCATTTTCGCCTCAAATTCCACAAAACGATTCACATAAACTCGAATTCCAAAATTTAAAATTTAATCAGATCTCAAATCATCAATTTCAACTCGATTCAGCTTCTCAATAAACCATTTCAAATTATCAATTTCAAATACATATTTGAACCACAAAATAAGCCATTCCAATTTCTATATATCTCAAAGCTTTAAATATTCACATTTCAAAACTAAATTTGATAATTCCATTTATACCTCAATTTAATTTCATTACATTTTGTTTCTAAGATATTTCTTTAATCATTTCAATACATCTAAATACGACTTCAATTTAAAATTTTAAATAAACAAACTATCCCATTTAAATTTATATAAGTTTGAAATATTCATTTAAGTCACTCTTAATCAAATTCAAGTTATAAAACACATCTTTCAATTTTCAAATTTAATAATTTCAAATCAACCTCGTTTAAGAAAAATTCTTAAATAAATATAATGTCAAATCAACCTTGTTTGAGAAAAATTCTTAAATAAATATAATTTCAAATCAATTTTATCTTCAAGTTTAATTCAATAGTTTCAATTTAGTTCAATTCACAAATTTATTTAAATTTCAATTCAATTCCAAATTAATTAAATCTCAATTTCAAATTAATTTTCAATTCCAAACTCAAACTTGAAATGTCATTTCATATAAATTTTCTTAGAAATATTCAGAGTTCGATTAAAAGTCCAATCTTTTAAAACAAATCAACTTTCGAAAATTTACGCCGTATTTCAATTTTTTTCTTAAAAATCTAAACTTCGAATAATTAAACAATTTCATTTACCAAGTTTAAATTCCAACATCTCGAGCTTCAATTCAAAATAATTCAATTTCCATAAATTGGATTTTATTCTTAAAATCAATTCATTTAAATAATTTCAAAACAACTTTTAAAATCATTTAATTTAACCAACCTGGTGTCCGTATATAATTTTCTAACCTATGGCCAAGTGGATAATTATTTCAATTTTAATTTCAAGGATGGATATATATCATTTCAATCCAAATAGATGTCATAGGTATATCATTTCAACCTATTCCTTAATTTATTCGAAATGATTCAGTTTACAGTTTTATATACAATAAACAATATACATGATGATAGCATGATATATCAAAATAAATAAACAACCAATATCGACCAATAGCATCCATCACAACCAATCAACCATAAAGCCAATAACATTCACAACAATTTAATAATTATCAATATCAAGTAATATACTGCCAATTTAAATTTAAATTTATTTTAACGGTCAATTTAAATTCTATAAATTAATTCATATATCAATACAGATGATAATTAAACCTACCAAACAACAGCCAATAAATTTCATATCACTTCAGAATATAAATTTTACTAACAAAAAATTATTTTAGTCAATTGTGAGCGTATAAACACTCACCTTTGATTTATCGATGATTTAAAATCCAAATAAAGGCCCAAATTTGAACAGTCTCGGAATCCAACAAAACTGGCTCCAAGTTGTCCGGAATTTCGATTCGAATGCAACGGAGAAAACCGTGCGTGAATCCGAGCTCGTATGCAAAGGATATGCTAATTAGAAGTTGTACGTTTTAATATAAATTAAATAAATAATAAAATAGTTAAATCACGTGTACCTACGGCTTCTTCTTCACGTTCAAACTAATATAGCCGAACCCAACATCTAGAACTAGGGTTTCAACACACGGCAAAAGGAAGCAACCGGAAAACGATCGGGATACTCCATCACGCGCGCCACCTTGAGAGGCACCAACGCCCATAATTTGGTCGATGCCGCTGCCTCCGTTTGCACGCAAGAACCCAAAATACATGCATGCTTCCAAGCCAGATTCTAGCGAATCCGTGGTGTAATAGCATAGATCAACCGTATGGATTTGAAGAGCTCGTCGACATCTACACTTTTGCTTTTGGAATTTTTTGATTTCGTTGAATGGATTGAGAGATATTAAGGAAAGAAGATCGGCAATTTCGGGCCATAGAATAGGTGGCGGCCATGGTTTGAAATTAGGGTTTCTGAAATGAAATAATGATAAAACTGTCTCGGTTTGCAAGCGTATTTATAAAGGTAGGTCCAAAATCGTCCGAACTCTAATCGAGACGTGCCGCCAGGCGTTTATAAAGTTTTACCCATATTCCGAACGCAATGGAACTAGTCCCAAGGCCTAATTCAATCGTATGTGGAAGATAGCTTTTGAAGTCGATTATTTTAATTAAATTCGAAATTAAATTTCTACGCGTTTCAAGCTCGCACGACCAAACGACAAGTCTGATTGCTACGAAAATTGAAACCTTACAATAATTCACTGTTACGGATCCGATGAAACTGGTTTCGTCGAAATCCGAGACAGTTGTAAAATGGCTATTTCTACAGTTTAATTTCAATATAAAATTCCCAATTTTAAATTATTAACTTTTAAATCAAATTTCAATTGTTCACAAATTTCATTTTTAATTTCACAGTAATTAACAATCTTTTACAATGCAGTTTTCCATTATAAATCCAGTATAAAAGATTACATTAGATTCAGCGTTCAATTGTATTGTAATTCAAATTCAAGTTATTTAATTCCAATTGAACTCTTTTATTTCGATTTACACTTTCATTATTGAATCAACCATTTACTTATACATTATTATCAATAGTTCATAATTCATTTACTTTCATTTTCTTCAGCTATCATCTTATTTAAATTCACAGTAATATTAAATTACATTCATTTACGTTGATTTCAATATTATAACTTCAATATTAAATGTAACATTTTATTTATTTCGTTGTTTACAATCAAATTCAATTCGTTTCATTTACTTGTTACACTCAAATTTAAATCTTTACTTACGTTCAATTACAAGTTAACATCCTTATCAAATTACAGTTTCAGTTATTATCTTATTTCAATCAACTGAAATATTAAGTTACATTTATTTATATTAGTTTCAATAACATAAACTTCCACTATTAAATTTACCATTTTATTTATTCTTTGTTTACAATCATAACCAATTTGGTTTACAATCAAATTCAATTCATTATTTACATTCAATACAAGTTAACATCCATATTTAATTTACAATTAAGTTATTTCAGAATTCAGTTTTGTATTTTAACTTGTAATTCACATTTAACAACACAAATTTTTATTTACTTTGGATTTTTATCCAAATTTTTTATTTTAATTCGTATTTTTAAAGTGTTAAAAATACGGGTCGTTACAAATCGACTAGTGAAATTAGCCATTTTTGGGACAGTCTCAGAATTGGACAAAACTAGTTCCATTGGATCCGTAATAGTTTGTTATTATCGGATTTCAATTTTCGTAGCAATCGGAGTTGTCGTTTGACCGTGGCAGCTCCAAACGCATCGAACTCGGTTTAAATCGATTTGATTTAAAATTGACCGTTTAATTCCGTAATTTGCACAGATGACCGAATTAGCTCCCGAAACACGTTCCATTGTGTTTGGAAAGCGGGGTAAACCTTACGAACGCCAGGCGGCACGTGTGATTTAGAAATCGTTTGAAAAAGTCGTTTTAAAATATATTTAATATTATTTATATACGTATATATATACGCGTTTTGAGCCAAGCCCTAGTTATTATCTTCAGCCGCCGCCTTTATTTCATTTAATGGCCAAGAATCACCAACGTTCTCCTCAAATTATCGAGCAATCCATCAAGAAATCGCGAAAACTTTCAACTGGAAAGTTGTCGAGGGCAGTGAGTTCTATAGAATCAACGGTCAAGATAAAAAACTATGAAACAAATCAACGGAAAATCGCTCGTGAAGGCTGCGACTTCGTGCACATTTTCACATGCATGGGGACCACCGAGTTTTACCGGATCTAGGGCGTTGGTGATGGGGAGTGGGGCGCATGTTTTGGCAGAAGATGATCGAATTCCGATCATCTATGGGTGGCGCGTGGGTTAGGTTTAATCGGCGGCAAGCATGGGTTGTTCGAACGTGTTTTTTGCT
This sequence comes from Allium fistulosum, assembly GCA_030737815.1. NCBI lineage: Eukaryota > Viridiplantae > Streptophyta > Magnoliopsida > Asparagales > Amaryllidaceae > Allium > Allium fistulosum. Next base: position 648,937,046 of record CM060905.1, on the reverse strand, counting down.
TTTTGGAGATGAAGCAGGTAACGGCCCAGATTTCATCACAAGGAACGAACGGCAGATCTGTGGATGTAGGGTTTGAAAAATAAATAAATTTGTAAATTGAATATATATTTAATTGTATAAAGTTTAAAATATCGTAACTTTGTCATGTATTATCAGAAAATTACGAAACGAATTGCGTTGGCTTCTTTTTGTCGAGCACTACGCTATTAAACTAGATTGGAAGCGATCGGAGTCAGTGAAAATTTCGGGTAAAATTAAACGCACGTTTAATTTTATTCGAAATAAAACGCTGGAACGGAATTGAAATCAAGGTGAGAACTCCTCACTCAATCGAATGTTGTGTTTTGATTTAAATTTTAAATAGTTGAGATTTAAAATTGTTGATGATGTTGATTGTGATGAATTGAATGATGATTGCTATTTATTGTGATAAATAGACATTATACGCCGTATATTAAGCGGAGGTTATTTATTAAAAACATATACCGCGATAATTTCACATTGAAGTGGAATTGGTACTATATATGTATATAGCAATATATATATATATATATATTGGAATATGTATATATTGGAGTTGATTTCCCGCATTGTATAGCGGATGAGACCCTATTGCGCCCCATAATAGCGGATAATATTTTATAAATCTCATATACCGCGATATTCCGTATTGGAACGGAATTGGTATTGTGCTAACATCTGTGGATGTAGGGAAACAGGTTGGAGGGATACGACTGGATTCCTCACCGTAGTGATTTATTTACAGATATTGTTGTATATTTTGTTATCATATGATGATATATGATGTTTGGATGCTGTGATTGACTATTTGGTGCTGTTGCATCATCGGATCCATTTTTGAAGTTTAAAAATAACGATTTTTGATTTTAAATTGGGATTTTTGAATTATTATGAACGATTTATATAAAGGATGTACAAAATTGATATTTTATAAAGTAAGAATACTGGAATTATAAAACGAGTTTTTATAAGTGTTAAAATGGAAAAATTGAATTTCATAAGTGAACGAAATTTATAGACTTATAATTTGTGAAGTTATAAAATTAATAGATGTTGTAAAATAAAAGATTTATGAGTAATTAAGTTATAAATCGGATTTGACATTTTAATTGAGATTTTTGAATAAAGACAAATGGTTTATAGATGAGATTTATAAAATATATATTTTATAAATCGAAATAATGGAATTCTAAAAGGAGTTCTGTTAATGTTGAAAATAAGGTTATAAATAAAATCTTATAAGTAATAAGATTTATAATTTGTGAAGTTTTAAAAGAACGATTTTGTAAATAAATAGATTATAAGTTCTTAACTTATAATATGGATTTTTGGTATATAATTGAGTTATAAATTGATTTGGTTAATAAAGTGCTTTTATAAGTTAAAGTTGTTATAAAATACCAATGGAATTTATAAACATAGATTTGTAAATCCGAGAAACGACTTATTTTGATAAGTTAAATTTTTATAGCTTATTAAAGGAAGTATATTCACGATTTTGGATAGTGAATATATTATTAAATAAAATTGATATGTTTTGGAGAAGTGATATTACGAAATGAAGTAATTGTTTTAAAAGATGTTTTAAAGCGTGTTAAGTATCGAAAACATAGATTTCAATATTTATTGTTGAAATAGACGTTTCGAGGAATAAGGAAATGGTGGACTATAACACTGTTGTTATAGTAAATGGTTTCCGAAAGGAAATATTTTTTATAGTATTGGGATTTATATATCTATCTAAATTTCGAATCCCTATACTAGTAATTTTGAGTTGTCGTAACGATGTTTTACGTAACATTCGTTTTGACTCAAATAGATGTGTTTAAGAAAATGATTTCCTTAAAGAATAAAATATATACTTAACTGTGATTTAAGTATATTGAATATTTCCAAATGCTGAAAATAAATAGATTTGTGAATTACTTATTATTAAATAGGTATGGAAATGTTTTTTCCAATATGAAGTGAAATGTTTTGAGATTTTATCTTCAAAGATAAATTGAAATGTGGAAATTGATTTGAAATAGTTTTCAAATAGTTGAAGTGTGGAAATTATATATCTTGTAAAGATATTTTTGGAAGATAAATAATTTGGAAAATTATTTGGAATCTGATGATGCTGTGCAGACCTATTGATAGTTAAATAACCGACTATCAATAATTACCTTGGATGGGTATTTGTTGTGATTTGCTTGAATTTGAATGCCACACTTATTTTTGAATAAGCGCTCACTATTCGGGTTAGCCGGGAAAGGACCTTTGGGTCGTATAACCCATTCCGAATTTGTGATACGACGATATGGATCGTATTGAAGACCGGTGGTGAAGACCGGGTATTTGTGAAAATGATAGGATGACCTATCGATTGTCTCTGCACCGTTAGCTACGGTATAGAGATTTCCTTTGTGATGGGAAGTTTTATCGGGATTGTGAATATCCGGATTTGCAAGGGCTTCTTTGGAAGTGCCTTCGGTTATGTTCGAACCCGGAACAGACTTGTATGGTTACATGTCTGACATTACATTTTTGAGATGTAAAGCTGATTTCTTTCAAATACATTTCTGTTGGTGGCGGAGAATTTATTCTCTTAGCTTAACACCCTTCTCTGAGACGTACGAGCTCAGAGGTTATGTAGTTGAAATTTATCAACGATATATTCCCAATTTGGTAATGTGGCATGTTGAGTGTTGCTATGATGATGATCATTTATTGATCATTTGTGATCAAAGTGTGGCATTGTGAAAAAGCGTAGCTTTGTGGACGAGACTTCGTCAGGGCCTCACAACCCGGAAATGGTCGAAATAGGAATGTTGGGGCAAGGTTATGAGGGTCGTGCCCTTTAGGGTATGTCATTTCCTTCTGGAAAAGGGTGGTATCAGGTATGGAGCCCTGGTATTTAACCTATGTGGATACTCCGATCTCATTTATTATGTGATTGTGTGTTTATCGAGGCGCCTCGGATAAAGGTCCCAAAGGACCGGGTGATGACATATTCGTGAGTTACCTAGTTACAGGGGTAACCCAGCCTTATTGGCAGAGAGACGTTTGTCTCTCGGAGCATCCAGCCAGAGGTGTTTCCTACGTGGCATAGGAAGTTCCTTAGCTTGACCATTTGTTGGAAAATCCAAAGAAACAATACGAACCCTTTACGATTGAAATTGTATAACCTGTCTCCTCAGGAGGCAGCTATAGCAGGCATAATATAATGGTACCTATGCTGGCTAAGATTAATATTGTATTTTCGAAAGAATTTTACACTATGCACTAGTAATAATATCAAAAATGTTTTTTGGCGTAGTAAGCATTTTTGACTATCATAAGAAGAAATCTCCTCCAAGTCTGCGATTGCATTGTGTGTGTGGTGGGAGGTCTTATGGTAGTTTTAGTTTCCAAAAGCATTGCGGGTTTCAATGTTAAAGTTCTATTATTGTTTATTTCTAAAGATAAACTGTTTTAGTTCTCACACCAGTCACCATGACTGACCTGGAGTTTATTGTTTCCTTCCTAAATTCTGGGTGCCTACCAATATCCACACGGGCAGTCTAGAGTCAGGTTATCAGGTCATTCTGGATTCAAGAGATGCTATGGAGCTAGATGGCAAGACGTATCATCTATACTATGTATTATTCCGCTGTGTATTCTATATAAGGACAAGTTTATATAACTGTCCGGTGTTGTGTTGTTGTTGTTAACTCTGATGATGATGTAATGTATAAAATGATATAGTTCTTTGATTTAAAGATTATTCATTTATCTATTATATGTTGTTCCGCTACGAATGTGAGATTCTGATATTGTTTTCTATTTCTGTGTTTTTCTGTTGTTTCTTCTTTCTTTTCCTTCTGTCTTCTTCTACCTCTTCTTTTTCTCCATAACAATTCAGTTTTCCGGCATTCGATTGCTTGGCAGTTGATACAGTGAATGTATTAATGTCGATTTTCGAGCGACGAAAAGTCGAGTCGTTACATTATTCCATTTTCATAATAAAAGACGTTTAATCGCATGATATTCAAAATACATTTCTCAAAAATACAACTAAATAGCACTTCAACTCCATAAGTTTAGAAAAAATCCATTAAGGTCTCATAATAAAGTATGACTCCTATAAGAATTATTAACTATTTTGCAGGAAGTAAAGATAGGGAATCATTGAAGTCTTGGTCCTAAAGAAGAAAAGCTTCTTTCGTACTAAGGGGGAGAAATGTTATCCATAAAACATTCACAAGAGAAAAAAGTGTGAAAGAAGGGGAGAAAGCTTTGATAAAGACTAGAAAGCATGCTAGCAGTTCCTTTCGAGAAGGTCAAATGGATGTCTCAACAGTGTCAACAGAGAGCTTTCAACAAGGTCGAAGTCTACCTTTCAAAGGTGATAGCTAACATGTCAACAACATCCAAAGTACTCAAAAAGATACCTCTCAAAGGCAATGGATAGCAGACACTCTATATTTTGTGCCAAACCATTTGAAACGTCATGGCTTTGCCTTTATTCACTACCACTAGAGATGTATTCAACCAATTCAGCCCTTTCGTAAGAATATGAAACCTTTCAAAATATTTTAGGCCACTCACACCTTTGGAAGAAGAGCTATATAGCCATTACCATAAAGGCATAATGTTCTGAATTAGTTAGTGTAGAAGCTTTTGAAGGAAACCATTTACAACAAAGCCATTTTGTGTGTTTCGACTCATTTGAAGCCAAAAGAAGACATGTTTTGACAACATTGAAGGCTACTGCCCAAGTCAAATTATACGGCACAACAACATTCAAGGTAGAAGCTCACCAATAGACCGTTCGACGAGGTCAAAAGCTATCCATCAGCACCATTTGACAAAGTCAAAAAGGAACAAGGCAAGAGAGAGAAGCCTAACCTTCTACGTCAGTAGAAGATTGGTTGAAACCCTTTTGATCAAATTGAAAGGCAGGACACATTGGACAATAATGAAAGCAGAAAGGCTGACCTTACAACTACGTTGAGAGCTCAGGGTTGAAAGTCCATAACCTACACATGTAGATATGACCCTAAGGGTCAATTGTAAGGTATTCGATTTCTTTTACTTCTCACTTGTATTTCTTTAGTTTGTAAACCTTAATTCTCAAATCGAATTGGGGATTTCGTCAATTTGTTCAATTAAGTTCAATAAAAAGAAGATTTTGATCATCGCGTTTACTTAGCAGCTCAGATTTGCTTATTTTTCATGAATATGTCAACTTATAGTCGAACTGATTGGAAGGTCCCTCTTCAACAAGGTCGAAACCTTTAGTTCTTATATCTTTAGAATCCATTGCTTAAATCTATAAGAAAGCAGGTGCCATTCCCTTCGACTATGTCAAAACTTTTCCAGCTTTCCAATTTCTAGAGATCATTAAATCCTTAACCTAGGCTACCCTGACTGTGTTGTAAGGTAGTTTTGACAGAGTTCTCGATCAACCTATTTGAAAGGACTTACTAGAAGAGAAACTTACCTTTTAATTGTGTCGAAAGGTACCAAAGATGAGTTTTGATCACTTTAACCTATCTGAAAAGCTTTAGCAATCTTCACCCATTCGAAAGGAGTTTTCAAAGGCATTACTCGCACTCCAATTTAAATTTAAGGTGTTGACCAGTTATCTTGTCAATAACTCAAGGTCATAATTCATCATGATTCACAAAATCAAAAGATCAATGAAAGATCCTCAGAGCCACATTTAATCGGATTTCCCACAAGAACAACTCAAGATACTAAACTACATGAAGAGCAAATTTTATGATTGAAAGCTCTACGGATTATAAGAGAGAAATGAGCAGAATCATATGATCCAAAAAAGTGAAGCATAAATCCTTTTCATATTGGCCCTACCCCTATCTTTGCTCTAAGAAAGGCAAAAAGTGACAACTTGTTTAGACAAATGAGGAAAACAATCTGACTCTATGCTTAAGGCACAATATTTAAAGAAGAAATAATGGTAGATTAGAATGCTTTTGCACACAAATGGGGTCAAGTCACAAGTAGGACAATACCTTCATCGGAACCCCAAAGATTTTTAAAGAGAAAACTAGTTATCAAAGAGGAAACTCAAGAACCAAGTAATAAGAGATTAAGAAGCCATCCTCAAGAAACAAGCTTCAAGTCGAGACTTCCTAAAGAATGCAATCTAACAACATCCACGGAGAATGTCTACTTGCTAACAAAGGATGACATTAATTATTGGCCATCCAAGAGAAAGAAGCCAAAACATGGAAGGAATCTAGGAGGATTCTACTGTCATTATCACATTATGAATGGACATGAAACCAACCATTGTAGAGCCCTAGAAGGGATGATAGTCAATTTCTTCCATTTAAGAAAGATTAATGAATTTGTAAAGAGAACTTGAGAAAAATCGATAAAGAGTTACTTTTCTAAAAAAGATCTAAATGGTTTGGAGTGAAATGCTCCATGCATTTTGGTACTACCTAAAATGGTAGAATACTAACTAAGATAGTAGAAAGCCTTTGTCCGTGCCGAGTTGGTCAGGGCAAGCACCTCGTGGAGGAAGGTTGAAGTAAGCCTTTAACCGTGCCACACTATGACCAGGTTAAAGCATCGGACAAGCCCTTGGCCGAGTCTCTGATCAGGTCAAGGCACCTTCCAGAGGGAGGATGGAGTAAGCCTTTATCCATGCTACACTATGGCCTGGATAAAGCACCAAAGAAGCCCCTGTCTGTGCCATATTATGGCTAGGGCAGGATGCCTCCTTGAGGGAGGTTGGGTAAATCATTGATTCCATCCTCTAAGATGAGCTAATCAAGAGCACTAGACAACAATGGACTAAGACATCCAGGCCCAAGAAGTGTCTAATCAATTAATGGACTAAGACACCTAAACCCAAGAAGAGGCTTATCGAATAATGGACTAAGATGTCAAAGCCCAAGAAGAGGCTCATCAAATAATGGACTAAGATGTCTAAGCCCAAGAAGAGAATCATCAAAAAATGGTCTAAGTGGTCCAAGCTTAAGAAACGACATATCTTTAAGAGACTAAGATGTCCAAGTCTAAGAAACGACATATCAGATTATGGAACAAGATGTCCAAGCTCAAGAGGCAACCCATCAAATTACAAATACGTATAGACCTAAAGGGTTCATACATGTTAAAGAACACAAAATCAAAGGAGTCAAACAGAATTTCACTTATTAACACCCGAATCTAGGTCTCGGGACTTTCATTTTTGAACTTTATTTACTGATACTCAAATCTTAGTTTCGAGTCTTTACCAATCAATAATTATCTTTATCATACCCGAATTTGGGTTACAAGACTATTACTTATTAATGCTCTAATTTGGGCTTGAGATTTCTATTGTGAACCTGAATTGGGGTCAATGACTTTTCTCAAGAAGATCATTATTATTAGTTTCTATTAATACCCAAATCCAGGTTTTGGATTTTTAGGTTTTCAAATTTCATTAATACCCAAGAGTGGGTCATTGGGTTTCTATTACAAATATTCAGATTATGATTTCTGAACCCTTCCATATTTAGCCTTTTATTAACTATCTCAAGAGAAAGACTCTCTAATGTTTATACCCCTACTTCACGATGGAATTTTCTATCAAAAGACTTCAGATATTCCAGCAAAATGGTAAAAGTTAAATTCCTAATGATTTCTCATCATGGTCAAAGATGGGTTTAGACATTTGATATAAACTACTTTTCATGCAATGAACATGATGACTTGTTAATTTACACGAATGATACATAGACTTATATGTCAATTTCAAGCTAACAATTGAAATATTATTTGCTTCATACTTTTATGGGAAATCAAAATAGAAAAGAAGGATGAAAGATTTAGCAAATGCAGAAATTATAGTACGAGCTATCAAACAAGTGCTTAAGAAATGGCATTGCAAAAAAATCACAAATTAGGTGATATTTACAAAGTTTATACGATTTACATGGCTTATGAAACTATTTACAAATATACAGAACAAGTATATAAATTTCATTAATACAAGTCTATCATAAATCTTGAGTAGCCTTGCTCACATTCTCAACAATCGAAGGATCATCTATGTGACGAATTGCGATGCAAAGGACTTCTTTGAGTTTCTTTCTTTCTTCCTTACCCTATCTACATCGTCTATTGCATTGATGTTCGTCTTCGGAGAGCTATTGAAAGCACTTTTTGCACCTCTAAGATTTTTAATTTACCTTTCTAATTCGGTGAAGAGCTTCAGAAGGAAGTAATTGTTACATTCAAGTTCTTAAAATTTTGTAGCATACTAATTTATGCTTTGCAAATATCTCTCTGTTTGTTGTTCATCGAAGTACTTAGCCACTTCAAACCTAATTTTCCTGCACCATTCAGTAGCAACCCTCTCATCTAAGCTAGGAGGACGATTGGTCATTATGGGGAATTTCTAAGCAGCAAGGGAAGTAGACCTTGTAGGTCTGATAACAGAAGAGTAGTGAGGGGAGTTGGTAAATCAACATTTGGAATGTTATCCCCCTTAATATATTCCAATGATTCACACTGATCTTGATTGTCCTTCAATTTCAACTCCAAATCACTTATTCATTGGAGAATTTCTGACATCTTTTGATTGAAATCAATTGAAGGGTTCGACTTGACTTATCGCTTAAGTGCATAAATCATTTTATTATTACTTTTAACATCAGCTCCTAAACTGGCAATTTGATCTCTAAGATTGCTAAAAATAGTTTTCTGAAATAAGTATATTTTATGCCAACTTAAAGTTGCATTGCCGTGAAAGCGTGCAAGTAGGGTATCTTCGAGGAGTTCACTCCTTTCAAATTCTGTTAACAGCTTATCTCTTAGATTAGTGAGGCATGATGCTGAGTCGAGTAAGAGAGGAGCTGCTGATAACTATAACTCCTATTTAAATAAAAAGAAACAAAATGGAGTCAAAATCAGAATGAAAAATCTCATTATTTTTAAGATAAAAGATTACAATTCAGATGACAATGAAACCAAATGATATAATGCACAATTGTTTTAAATCTAAAGATGAGATACAACATCTCTAACTATATTTAATGAATTGGTAGAAAGAATAATTATAGAGTCAAAAGGTACATTTAACACCTTTGGAGTAATCACCGAGGAATATTTGCTACAGTCCCACTCCCCGACTAGAGGATTATCACGACCACAAATAAACTTAGTATGGAATGTCCTAATTTCCATAAGTAACTTCTCTTTTTCATCACCGAGGAAATCAAAGCAAAGACGAGGATATTCCATATAAAGTTTTTGTGAGTCTCTAAGAAAACAGTATCTTGCTAATTTTAAAGACTTTAATATTGATGCTTTTTCAAGATAAAATCTCCTCGGTTTAACATATTGACATAAATGGTCTTTAGAAAAAAGTAGGCCTGATGAACAGTCGCTCTGTAATAACATAATGGAATGAAGCTAATCATAAAAAGCAAGACTAAATCAAATATTTACAAATCAATATATTAAATGTTTACATTTATTCATCTGGTTCATAAAGGATAGACTTGGTAAATAATTTAGAAACAAATTTATCCTTATAATACTTAAGTTTTCCAAGAGGTAGATTTTGGGGAATGGTTCTAACTTATGGTAAGTTCCAACAAGCTCAAGGATGTGGGTTAGATCTGAATTTGCTCAATGATCTTTTATGTAAGGGCTGAAGTAGACTCCCGCTAAATTCACCTAAATATGAAAAATCAATAGTCGGGTGTCTATAATAGGCCTTGTATAAGAAATTAACTAAAAATGTTTCTTTCCTCGATCAACATCCAAAAGAGGGTGATTAACTCACGATTTTCTTTATGAAGACCATCATAACAGAGGCGTGCTCTTTTTAATCGTAGGGCAGCTTCTTAATGCTTAAAGGAGGCTAACACTGCCACACTTTTATTATGTCAATGGTATTTATCCTTAAGAATGTTGTGCTCCTTCAACTGCCTATCTAAACCCCTATATAAACTACTTATCTGCACTTGTTTTCTTTCAAGCTTAGTTTTATAAGGTTGGGTAGACTTCTTTCTTATCTGAACAAAACATTTACACTATTATTATCTTTAAAGTGAAAGATGTTTAAATAGAGAATCCCAAACCTGAGATATTGGGACAAATGCTTAGGAAGCTTGTTCTTTCTCCTTCACCCTTTAACATCAAAAGGATCTTCTTCTTAAGGACCAGACAGAGCGGTAGATTCTGGTGGGACTCCTTCGTGAGGAGATGGATCTTTTTTAGAAGCTCTAGTATTATCATTTGCATCTTTGCTAGAAGTTGCGGGGTGGCCCCTTCGGTCATCACCTGAACCTTGGCCAGCATTGATGTTATCATCATCGTCATCATTATTATCATCATTGTCATCATCATTGTTGTCGCCCACTTCTTTGGCAGCATCGTCTTTGTCGCCTTCATCTTCTAAGTTAGATTCGACTTAAAAAGAAGGGACTTTGAAAGAAAGAATTTGGGAGGCATCAATTTCCTCCGTTTCTACAGCCTTGGTTCCCTGCTTCATCTGGTTAATCTTGCCCATAACTCTATCAATGATGGCAAAGTCAAGCTAGGGAAAACTTAGATCAAGGAATTTGATGATATTATCTGCATAAACGAACATTTGAGCCTCCTCAAAAGAATTCATCATGATCTCTTCAAGGGTAGTACCAAGAAACAGAGATACTCGCTATTTGACGTTTGAAATGGTATAGACTTCCATTTTCAAGGAAGCCTTGTTTTTCTTCAACTTCTCTTCCAAAGAGGCATTCTTTGCTTCCATTCGAACCTTCTCCTTATTGGATTCTTTTATGGTTAGTTGCATTGCAAAGTTTTCATCGACGAGGAGTTGGCGGGCCTTTCTTTTTTCAAGATAGGGGATTCCAACTGGGCAAGAAAAGTTCTCAATCACTCAAGTTTAGAGGTTGCTTCATTTTTTCCACAGATATGGAAGAAATTTGATTCTTCAAGGAAAAAATTTCCTCCTAAAACTTGGAAGACTTGATAGAAGATTTAGATGCCTACTGATGAAAAATTAACCAACTCTTGGAAATCTGAAAGAAAAAATACGGCACAAGTCAGAAATTTAAAGAAGAACAGTAAAGATAGAGTCAAGTGAAGAGAAACATACCAACAATTATTGTTCTATCAGAGAACGATAGTGACCTGCCAAGTCAGAAACGACAGAAGTCGGGTGGATAGAGGCAAAAGACACAGAATTAAAGATAGATAGGCTATCTCTTCAAAATTAATGGAGGAAGAAAGAGATGTTGGCCTTAGAGGAATGCACTTTTGAGTTTGGGTCATCTCCAAAGCTTCTGCATTAGCTCGAGTGCAGCTGGAGAGCTTGAGACGGTAATGCAAAAGAGAGGATCGATTGTAGTAGGAGTCTGCTTGGATTTATCCTGAGGAGCTTCAACAATCGGGCTCTTCAAAGCTTTATCAAGAGATGAAGACTCCTCCTCTTCTGAATCAAGAACATCAACCACTTAGCTATCTTAAGGAGTTGTTCCTTTGCAGTTGATTGCTATAATTTTCTTTAATGACAATTTTTATTGCAAGATATTGAGCAAGTGATGGCGCATGAGAGGCAATTGGAGGAGGAGCTGGACCACTAGCAGGTTTTCAACTTGAAGAGCAGTTGAAGAGAGTTCAAACAAATTATAAGTTAGCAGAATAACTCGAAAAGCAACGTAGAAATAGAAAGCAAATGCCTTGTCTATAATTTATCGCAATGGTCGGAGCAAATAGGTGGCATGGGGGAGAAATGTGCAAGGTCTCCCAAGGAAAGGAAGCGTTTTCTTCGTGATGTGTGTTGGATTAAAGGAGGTTGCTACAAAATTCCTTTGACCGAAGGCGGGAGAGAATACTTCTTCCAAGTGGAAGGATTCGGCAACTTCAATTGATTTTTGATCTTTTTAGAAGTTGCGACTAGAGACTCCATTATTCATTTATCAGCCTCATTAAGTTCTTTGGGAGGAGCACCTGACATAAAAGAAAGATTAGATAAGAAAAGTAACAAGATAGAAGGAAAATAATGAAAATATGAACTTATGGGGAGTAGAGAAAGTCCCATTGAAATTTGGATAGCATTTGATGAAGAAGAACTAGTTCTCCTAGTCTCAACCTTGTTAACCCCATCTGATGTCAACTTCTTTGAAGTGTTTGCCTTAAAGATTTGGCTATTAAGATCGCCGAGCTTCACCAATCGGACCAATTGGTTCAATACTTCAGCATTTAAAGAAGGGAGGCCAGAATCTAATGCCACTAGCTTAAAAGATAGAAGGTAAGTGTATACGTTTGATGACAGCTAGATTGGAGCGATTCTGAGATAAGAAAGGAACTAAGACAAGAACTCTGGAAAAGGGAGAAGTCCTCCGTGCCATATATAAATGGCTATATAAGCAAAGAACCCTTCGAAAGGGTTGCTATTATCCAAAAAATATTTTCAGAAATAAAGTATGAAAGAAGGAGTAGGAAAATTAATGAAGATTAAGATGTTAGGATGATACATCATAATATAAGAAAGAGTTTTCGACAAACAGATGGAAGCATCAGCAAAACCTTTCGAAGGAGTCGAAAGGTTCCATCTCATAGTTCGGACCAAATCCTTCGAAGGAGTCAAAGTAATGTAGCCATCAATGTTTAACAGCTTTAAAACCCATCGAAGGGGTCGAAAGGTTCCGTCTCACAACATCCATGGGGTTACTAGCTTTTGAAGAAGATGAAGAAGTTAAAGCAAATATTGGCAACCCTATGATAACCTTTTTTTAAGCATAGCAAACCTTTTGACTTGGTTAAACTCATCAGGATACCTATCAACAAAGTTGAAAGGATATATAAAGATGGAAAAACTCTGTAACGACCCGTAAAATTTAATGGTTTTGAAAGTATATTTAACTGGAAATTGTGAAATTTTAAACAATAAAATTTGAAATAAAAAAATTTATTATTTGGAATACGTCTATTTTAATATAGCAACTGGTAAATTTTCATCTGATAATATTGAAGTTTATTTTCCTGTGAAATTTCATTTCAAATCAAACCGGTTAATAACAGTGAATTTAAAAGTTTTCCGAAACCAAAATATGTCAATAGGAGAGAATTTATTCAGATCATTCTGAATCAGACTGCGAAATTTGTTTTTCCAAATTTGGACTTCTACTGCTCCGTTTATCTTAATTCTGGCCAAATAGCAGCATTTCTGGTACCGATTATCGACTTTTGATCGGATGATCGTACCACTGATATCTGTATACCGTTTTGATCGTCTCGTCGTGCTGATCTCTGCGGTATATTTATTTTTGTGTTTTGAAGTCCGGTACATAGCGGAATCCACGAAACCGGTAACCGTATCGGTACCGGATCCGTGACCATTTGATTTCTTTTGCGTTTCAAATTTTAAACACGCATCAATCAATTGCTTTAATTTTGTCAGCTGAATCAATGGGAGACTCTTGCCTTTTTTCCTTTTCCTTTACCGTTGCTTTTATTTATTCCAAACGTTTTTCTCTCTCTGCCTATTTTTGACAGAAGCTGTACATTTAGATCTGCTTCTACCCTCCTCTTCCTCTATTCTTATTCCCCTGTCCTTTTCTTTTGCCTGAGACTTCTTCCCCTTCCTCTAAAAATGTTCCCTTCCCCTACTAGTTTTCGGCATCCAACCTCCTCTCCTTCTCCCCTTGCCGAGCCCAGACCCAAACTTGCAGCCGAAGCCTTCTCCCACTGCTCCCGTGCCACCACCCGAGCCAAAGCCCACAACCACCACCTCTCTCCTTGCCCGCGTGAACACCGGCCCTCAGCCACAAAACCTTCGGCCAACCACCTCGTTCCTCTGTAGCCACCTTCCTCCTTCATCACAACCGCTTGAATCATCTCCTCCTAGTCTTCTTCCCAACCCAGCCTCGTCCACAACCTCCGCATCTCCCTCCGACCGCCGCCTGTAGTCACCACCCTCGAGTACCTAGCTCCGGCCGACTCAGCCTCGCCTACGGCCACCTTCCTCCTTTGTGGCATTCTATAGGTGTGTATATATAATTATATGTATTTTTGTTTATATATATAAAAGTTATAAAGTCTGTTATTTTATAAGTTTATATAAACAAAGTTTCGACATATATTTTATTTTCTGTAAGGTTTGCTTATATATGTCTATATACACTTTAAGTTAGTTGCTTTAGCTTTCGTCTGTTAGTTATACATTTGCTTTTGGATTTGGTTTATAAACTATTATTATATATGGTTACATATACATTGCAATCTGAGTAACTGTTTTCTTTTCTTTCACCTTGTTTTTTTTTCTATTCAAAGTAAATTTTTATAAACATAGTTATATAGTGGTTTGCTGTCACCATACCTTGCATATATATTTTGTTTTAGGAATTGTAAGTTAGGTACTGTATTACATTATAAGATATTAGTACAGTAGATTTTATTATTTGTAGTAGCGGTGGGTATATAGCGTATATATATATATATAAATTTATATAAGTTGTTCGGCTATATACAAGTTGTATTCTATATTTTATTATAAGTTGTATATACAGTTCGTCCATTTATATATATTTTGTAAAGGTATGGTATACGTTTAAAATTTTTTTATTATATATATATATATATTTGTTTTGAAACAGTTTTTGCAAGTATAGATATAGAGATATACGTTCATATCTTATATTTACAAGCTGCTATATATACATCAGTTCCCTTCCTCCTTTTGGGTATAGAGCAAGTGTGTTAAAAACTGTTGCGTGTATTTTAAGGAACACTAAAGTTGTTTTGTGTATACTGTTTGTATAGGTTTGGTTAGGTGAATATTTTTATTTGCTAGTTGCGTGTATATGTTTTACAATTTGTTAGTTTATACATTTGTTTATACATTGCATATAAGTGATTCCTATAAGTTATGTTTTATATTTTGTTTATATTTTCTGTTAACAGCATAAGAGGCATATACTTATGTATTTAAAACGTTATCTTATATATATATGTATTATATTACTAGTTTTAATTGACTTTGATTATGAATTACTTATATATGTCTGCATATATACATTGTCACATATATATCTTAATGGTTACAGTAGTATAATATATAAGTATTTCATACGCAAGCTTTAAGTTATACAGTATATATAATAATGTATGTGATATTGATCTTTATATTAATATAAAGATGTGAGTTTCATGATCCGTTTGTCTTTACATAAGTTTATAATATAGTATATATACATACATATTGAGTTTAATATATGTATTTTTAAGATTTAAACAATAAATTTTGAAATACATATATATATTTAAATTGTAATGTATTTGAATTTAGAATATGATTTTTATCTATATATAGTTATATATAGTTAAATATATATATATAGGTTCACCTATACCAATTATCTTCATCGATCCAATTCTGACTTGATATCGTCCAATTCGATTTATCAGCTTTATTCGTTGATTCGTACCCATCTAGCTTTGCCTTGGAATTCATGTTCGGATGTGTAACTCGATTTCAGTGTTTATCCTCTCTAGCCTCGGAAGGTGAGCAATCACTCACGATTAACGTTCTTTTATTTTTAAATTTGATTTCATTTGAAATAGCAATTGAAATATGCTGCTGTAGTTATTTACATTGTTATATATGCTATTATCTATAACTATTCACCTGTGACATCTGACACCAGTATCAAGTATTATATGCCTGTTATTACTATTATTTGTATCTGTTCACCTGTGACATCTGACACCCGTATCTGTTATTTATACTGATGATATATGCCTGTTGTTATATTTTTTTTAGTATCTGTTATCACTCTGCAAGTTCCCTGTTAGTATAGAATTCACTATGGGTTGAAATGATACATACCCGAACGGACTTTAGAATAGGAGAATTTCGTTATGGGTTGAAATGATAAACCCAAGCGATTTTCATTTGAATTGAAATTGGGATTACGGGTCGAAATGATATCTACCCGTATATATTTAAATTTCGGATTGAAATGATAAATATCCGTATCACTTAACCATATGATAAATATATATACAAACACCGTTGGTACATATATATAAATATTTTAAAAAAAATGAATTCTATGGTTTTGGAAAGAAATATATGGTTTTAATAAATGTTGAGCCTTAAATTATTATATATAAATGGGAACGATTGATTTAAATACATATAATGTGTTGAGTATTTAAAATATATTTCAAAATAGATTTTGGTAATAATTTGAATAAGTTAAGGTTAGAAAGATAATTTGAATTTAGTTGAAATTGTATTCAATAAAGAATTTTATTTAATTAAACCGATTTGAAACTTATTGAAATTTAGATGTAAGATATGATTTATAACTTGAGTTTTGATTTATAAGTAATCTAATGAATATTTCTTGTTTAATAAAGTTTAAGGAAATATTTAGTAAAATGTAATTTAAGGCTAGTTAAATGATATTGGATTTATTAAGTGAATATTCCCTGATTAAATAAATGAAGTTAAATCAAGAGCTATATGAAACTGTTAAAATTTAACTTTGAATTTGTTGAATATTAAAGCTTTGAAATATATTGGAATTTAAATGGTTTATTTTGTGATTCAGATCTGTATTTGAAATCAATTTGAATTGAATTTGTTATTTAGAAACTGAATTGAATTAAATGGGAAAAATTGAGCTTTGAATAAATTTGAATTTGGAATTCGAGTTAATTTGAACCGATTTGTGAAACTTGAGGAAATTATAAACACTTTACTTTATAAATTATTTAACCTATATATATACTATTTTGGAAAATAGTTATATTTGAAACGAAATGATATTTGGGTTTTGAAGTATAAATTAAATTGAAATGACCACGGTGTTATAATGTATATTTCCACCTTGTAGATAGTTCTGAAGATCCTTAGAGGATGGTTATCCCAAACATCCTTTAAGTTACTTGTATTTCAGTTGATATTTCACTTGAGTTGGATTTATTTATATAAGAATGTTAATCCTGACTCGAGTGTTTTGTGTTTTGCTTTACGCTCGGGTCAAACCGAGTGATACAACATTTAAGACTCACCTTTGGAGTTTGGAGCTTCCTTTGGAGATCCAACTATCGCCTCAGCTTTCAGCTCTTCTAGATGAAGTCATCTGTTGTACTGGAGACTTCACTGCATTTGAGATATTCTATTGTATTTTATTTCTAACTCTGATGTTTATATAGTAGCCTCATGAACTACTATTTTATCTATTCCGCTGCGTATTTATTGTATTACTCTGTGTCTGCGATTCTGTGATTGATTTATTTACTGCATATGCTGAGTTTTTGCCAAATTTAAATTAACAATCTGATATTTTGAACTATTCAAGTCAGACATGTGTGGATTATTGTCGATTTGAATGGTCCAAAATATCGGGTCGTTACAGTTGGTATCAGAGCTTTGGCTCTAGGCGAAACTTAGCATATATTGTAAATTTATTTACAGAATCACTTTCGTTCGAGTTTAATCACTTCCTTTTGACTCGATTTCCTTTGAACTTTGGAACGTTCCCTACGGTTCCAAAATTCATTCTTGTCTCTCTCTATTGGTATTCTTTTGATTCTGGAGTATCCCATAACTCCACTTCGAATGATCTCTATAAGAATAAGCGATCCCGCCGATCTTTGAATGTTTTGTAAAGGGGTGAAACTCCTTTACAATTGGCATTGATTCACCGGAGATTTATATATCCCTCGGTTTAGATGCTGCTATCTCTTGTAATGTCGAATTCTATCTCTGGCGATCGAATGTCGATTTGCCTCAGAATTCTGCACTGATCTTATTTTGAAATCACGGTTGACCGGCTAAGGTCGCCCGCGATTTATATAAGTATATCCCTTATTTGTTTTGTAATTGATTATCTCATTTTCGTTCGAACTTATCTTCGAATCAGAATCCAATTTGATTAGAGTACCTCTAATTTGAATACCTATCTTCGTTTTGAAATCCATTCTTGAATCATCCTGTTGAAAAATCGGGTTTATTCGTATTTTGGAAATTGTTTTATATATCGAAATTTTTATAAGTATGATTATATTCTATATATAAAAGTGAAATGTTTTCGATAAAGATTTTTTAACCCTTTTAAAATAAGAATTTGAGGTTTCGAAAGGATTTGTAATTTTGAAAAAACTATATATGAAATTTGATTTATAACTGAATGATTTTTAAAATAAAATTTGAAATTCGAGAATTGAACTCCGGTATTTTGAAATTGATTTTAAGATTTTGAAATATATAATAATAGTATGATTTAAAAATATTTTTCGAATAAGAAACGTTTCAATGATTTTAATGAGTTTCGAAGAAATTTCAAAAGAAGTTTGAGAAAAATAGAAGTCCAGAACTCATTTATGTCGCTGGAAAATAATTTCGGTGATGAGTGCACGCATCATCGACGTTGATTTTCGAGTTTCATAGTGGGGGAGAGGCCACTTTAGTAGCATTGCTACGCGAGTGATTTTGTGAAACCAGTTTTGATTTTCAAATTCCAAAGTAATATTTGATATTCGAAAGATATATGTATATATATTTGAAATGATTTGAAGTAAGCCGGTGTTCAGTCCTTTAGTTTCGGATTTGAAACCTATCTTTTGAAATTGATTTACTGATTGGTTGATTTCCAAATCTTGAATTTGAAAATTATTTCTTCAACTATTTTGAAGTTCGAGTACTTCCAAATCAAGGTTAACTTTTCAAAGCTAAGAAATTTTGAAAAGTATTTTTGATAAAGTATATAAGTTTGTTTTGAATGTTTAAGTATGAAGTAATATGATTTAAATAAGTTGAAACTGTTTTGTTAATAAACAAATAAGGCTATTTTGAATTTCCTAATATGAAATTTAGATTTGAAATGTTTTGAAAAGCATTTGGTCTTCAGAATATTTTGAATAAGATTTAGTTTAAATATTTTAACTGGGTAACATCTTTATGAAACTATATATTTAACAAGTTGGAATAGATACGTAAGTTGTACGAATGTTGTTTTATTCGCATAATTAATTTGATCCTGGTTGAGTACACAAGTTCGAGGTGAATTACACCATTTCGTGTTAGGATTTTTCATTCGATTCTTGACGGCGAATATTGGATATGGATTTTGGACTTGATTCTATAATTCTCTATCATAGTATATGGCTATGCAAGGAGACTGATGGCTTCTAGTCGAGAAACCATATCGAAATCCGCACTAGGGAAGTCGAATGGACAATACTAGTTTGAAAGCGAACTTGTGTGATCGAGCGAGCGACCAAATGTGATTCTGCGAAATGATGACGTATGTACATCTTATCTATTGATTTTGGAAAGTATTTGATTTGAAAATTAAATCTTATATATAATGGATTTTATATAAGTACGATATTTGAAAGTGATTTGAAAAGGTACTATATGATACATATTTTCGAAGTAAAGATATGGAAAGTGCCTTCTGCTTGATATCCGATTTGTGGCCACATCTTGGATTCATTCTATCGATATTATTCTCTCTGATTTTTGGTTTTCCGGATATGATACTCGAGTGTCCTTCGAATTCCATGGCGTTACCCATGGTCTTACGAACTCGACTGCATAGCGTAATTCGTAAGGCAGTGATTGCTTAAAAGGTACGGATGTTTCCTGGGGGATCCAGGCGTAACCATTGTGTATCTGCGATCTATGGTCGTGTTAGTGGCGTAATCCGCAAGGCAGAGATTGGTTAAGGGGTATGGATGTTTCCTGGGGGATCCAGGCGTAACCATTTTTATGTATCCTGCGGTCCACCGTTTTGTTATCATGGCGAAATTCGCAAGGCAGTGAATGCTTAAAAGGTACGGATGTTTCCTGGGGGACCCAGGCGTAACCATTGTGTATCTGCGATCCATGATTTGATTCGTTTTGTTTTGTTTGGATTGTACTTTCCATATCTGTTTTTAAAAGTTTTTCCAGTATTTTCACTGGGTGTTGAAACAGGTCTACTAAGTACCTGGAGAATTCTAGTTTTGCGCCTGATCAACGCACTGCCAGAGTCTACATGAACAAGGATAAACTTGTTGAGACATCGAGTTATAAAAGTATTTTCGAAAGGAAATTTGTTTCGACTATAAAGGTATTTTATTATAAAAGTATTTCCAACAAAGAAATTTTGTATTAATATTTGAAATTGAAATTCTTATGGTTCTAATTAATTATTCGTGCCCGATTCTATTCTTTTGAATCTACCTTATCTGCTCAGCTTTACTTATTCACCTATATTCTGTTTTCCAAATCCTCCTTCTTTTCCTTGTTGACTATATTCTTTTAAGTATTGTTTAATTATAGACTACATGGTTTAATAGAAATTTTAGTGTTATAAATATTTTGAGGTTATAAAACATATTTAAAGTAAATGATTATTGATTATTAATAATATTTGAAAGGTATCTTGAGAAATTTTTTTAATAAATTATGAATTATGGATTTAATGTTTTCAAATAGCTTCTTTGTAAATATAAGTAATAATGTAAATAATTGTTTTCAAATAGTTTTCATATATCTATAAAGTTGTTATTTAAGCATATAAATGGTAATTGTAAGGAAGCAAGAAATTTTACAAATGGGTTTTGGAAGATTTTAAAGTATTAAAGGTAATTGCATTGCAAACGAAGTTTTCAAATGAACATTTCAAGTAAAATTTATATAGTTTAAATTAATTGTTTAATCTTGACTTTCAATCTATCTTTTCTGTCTGGTTGTTTCTATTCTTCTACCTCCTTCCTTTTCGGGGACGAAAAGTTTTGAGTGGGGAAGAGTGTAACGACCCGTAAAATTTAATGGTTTTGAAAGTATATTTAACTGGAAAGTGTGAAATTTTAAACAATAAAATTTGAAATAAAAAAATTTATTATTTGGAATACGTCTATTTTAATATAGCAACTGGTAAATTTTCATCTGATAATATTGAAGTTTATTTTCCTGTGAAATTTCATTTCAAATCAAACCGGTTAATAACAGTGAATTTAAAAGTTTTCCGAAACCAAAATATGTCAACAGGAGAAAATTTATTCAGATCATTCTGAATCAGACTGCGAAATTCGTTTTTCCAAATTTGGACTTCTACTGCTCCATTTATCTTAATTCTGGCCAAATAGCAGCATTTCTGGTACCGATTATCAACTTTTGATCGGATGATCGTACCACTGATATCTGTATACCGTTTTGATCGTCTCGTCGTGCTGATCTCTGCGGTATATTTATTTTTGTGTTTTGAAGTCCGGTACATAGCGGAATCCACGAAACCGGTAACCGTATCGGTACCGGATCCGTGACCATTTGATTTCTTTTGCGTTTCAAATTTTAAACACGCATCAATCAATTGCTTTAATTTTGTCAGCTGAATCAATGGGAGACTCTTGCCTTTTTTCCTTTTCCTTTACCGTTGCTTTTATTTATTCCAAACGTTTTTCTCTCTCTGCCTATTTTTGACAGAAGCTGTACATTTAGATCTGCTTCTACCCTCCTCTTCCTCTATTCTTATTCCCCTGTCCTTTTCTTTTGCCTGAGACTTCTTCCCCTTCCTCTAAAAATGTTCCCTTCCCCTACTAGTTTTCGGCATCCAACCTCCTCTCCTTCTCCCCTTGCCGAGCCCAGACCCAAACTTGCAGCCGAAGCCTTCTCCCACTGCTCCCGTGCCACCACCCGAGCCAAAGCCCACAACCACCACCTCTCTCCTTGCCCGCGTGAACACCGACCCTCAGCCACAAAACCTTCGGCCAACCATCTCGTTCCTCTGTAGCCACCTTCCTCCTTCATCACAACCGCTTGAATCATCTCCTCCTAGTCTTCTTCCCAACCCAGCCTCGTCCACAACCTCCGCATCTCCCTCCGACCGCCGCCTGTAGTCACCACCCTCGAGTACCAAGCTCCAGCCGACTCAGCCTCGCCTACGGCCACCTTCCTCCTTTGTGGCATTCTATAGGTGTGTATATATAATTGTAACGACCCAGTATTTTCAACCATTCGCATCCATTATAAGTGTATAGGTAGACACTCATGCCGGAGTTGAATTGCTCAAATACCGCGTTGTAATTAAAATTTGGCAAAACTCAGTATATACAGAAATATAAAAATTACAGATCACAGACACAGAGTAATATAACAATAATGCAGCGGAAACAAAGGATAGTAGTTCATGAAGCTACTATATATATATAACAGGGTTAAACAAGATACAACAGAGGTCTCGAATACAATAGATGTCTCAATACAATAATCAAATACCAGATCTGAATTCATCACTGGAATCAACAGAATAACTGAAAGCAGGATCGATAGATAGCTGGATCTCCAAGCGAAGCTCCAACTCCAAAGGTGAGTCTCCAAATGCTGTATCACTCAGTCTGACCCGAGCGTAAAGCAAAACACAAAACACTCGAGTCAGGATTAACATTCTTATATTAATAAATCCAACTCAAGTGAAATATCAACTGAAATACAAGTAACTTAAAGGATGTTTGGGATAACCATCCCCTAAGGATCCGTTAAACTATTTACTATGTAGTAATATTCGCTATTATAATAGTGTCTAAATAAGTAAAGTATAATCATATCGGAAAATAGCGTTAAGGGGATGGAGAACCTTAACGCGGTCGGATCTTAAAATCATAATCGTACTAAAGCTCGATATGGTAGGTGACACGGCACAACTAGGCAATGCCAGGGTAGATATACCAATTACGCACACGGACTGATGGATACGCATAGCAGCCACTACCGTTCCACCTCGAACAACATTCCCAAATCGGAGGATGGCCATCTAGTCAAATCACAGTAAGAGTATAAATCGAAGAAATGCGTCCGAGAAGAGGTGCTACCTCACTGGTCCGAGATCGCTCCTGTTTTAGCCACCTTATTGCCAACTCACGGGAGTTGGGTCCACGTAACATACCTTAAGAACGTCGCCACCATCCTACTTCATTCTGGAATCTCCACCGCGTACACGGTTGTCAAAGTGGTTTTCGGTATCGACAGAGAGTATGTCCATATCCGATCCCGGTCTCTTTGCCAACCAATCGTTATTATAACACCGTGGTCATTTCAAAATAGTTTATACTTCAAAACCAAAATATCATTATCATTTCAAAACCCAATTTAATATGATATCATTTCATTTCAAAATATATCTATTTTCAAAATCATATTACTTTCCAAAGTTATAATGCTTCAAAAATCATAGTCTGGAAATCACAGTATTTTGGAAATCATAACACTTTCCTTTTAAACAGTTTAGATATTAAAATTTCGTTATAAAATAAATTTATTTCCTCAAATTTCACAAATCGATTCAAATTAACTCAAATTCCAAAAATTTAGTTTAATCAAATCTCAAATCATTCGTTTCAACTCGATTTAGCTTCTAAATAAACCATTTCAAATTATCAATTTCAAATACGTATCTAAACCATAAATAAGCCATTTCAATTTGAATATATTTCAAAACTAAATTCGATAAATTTATATACATCTCAAATTCACTTTACAATTATTTAGTTTTGAAATATTAACTTAATCATTTCCATAACATCTAAATACAATTTCAAGTTACAATTTAAATAAACAACAGATCTCATTTAAATATTTATACGTTTGAAATATCCAGTTAAGTCACCCTTTCAAATTTCAAGTTGTAAATCACTTCTTTAAATTTCAAATTCAATACATTTCAAATCAGACTTATTTAAGTATAATTCTTAAATAAATACAATTTCAATCAATTTCAAATCATTACAAATTCTATATTAAAAATATAGATATTAAATACTTAAACAGATTATTTATCAACTTTATTAAATCAACTTTAATAAATCTTTAAAAATCAATATTAATCAAAACCATATATTTCTTTTTTTTCAAAACCATAGAAATCATTTTCAAAACGTTTATATATAGACCAACGGTGCCTGTATATAATTTTCTATCCTATGGTCAAGTGATACGGATATTTATCATTTCAATCCGCAATTTAAAACATATTCGGGTATATATCCTTTCAACCCGAAATCCCAAATTCAATTCATTGAAAATCGCTTGGGTTTATCATTTCAACCCATAACGATTTTCTCCTATTCTACAGATCGTTCGGGTATGTATCATTCCAACCCATAGTGATTCTATACTAACAGGGAACTTGCAGAGTGATAACAGATATGATAATAAAATAACAACAGTAACAGGCATATATCAACAATATAAATAACAGATAATGGTGTCGGATGTCATAAGTGAACAGATACAGATAATGACATATATAACAATGTAAATAACTAACATCAGCATATTTCAATTGACATTTCAATTGAAATCAAATTTAATAACTATAAGAATATTAATCGTGAGTGATTGCTCACCTTTCGAGGCTAGATAGATTTGACAAAGAAATGAGCTACGAATTCCAAAGCAACACTTGATGGACATGGTTCGATGGAGAAAACAGGCACGACGAACAAAGCTGATAAAAGGAAAATCGATGGAAATGATTAGAATTGGTTGATATAAATTGAACTAAATATATATAGCTATTTATATGTATATAAAATCATATTCTAAATTCGAACACATATTCAATTAAATATATATGCATTTTTTTTTAAAATCATTGTTTATACTAAAAATCAATATTGCTTTACATATACACATAAAATTTCAAACAATACCACTATAACATATAAGCAGTACATACCTATATATAACATATTTACTTATACATATAATATATAACTTGCGCAGTATATACATAACAAAATATATACACATAACGTAGATTTATATACAAATATATATAACCTAACATAAAACCCAACATATATAAACTGTAAACTTATGTATGTTGTAGTATAAGGTAAAACAAAAGAAACCCAAACCAAAGCTTAACAACTACAGCTTCTGACACATATATATTAAAATTTACAGAGCTTTAACTTTATGTTTACAGTAGAAATTTAACTTGTATAACTTTATATATAAGAACATATTGTAAACAACTTTTAAAACCACCACCTACTTAAATATATTAAATGTTGTAGCAGGTTATAACCTGAGATATATCATACTTATAAATATACGTATATATTCATACGTTATATAAAATCAAACATAAACATAAATATATATATACACCCTCTGCCGAAAGTAGCTTCGAAATACATATAGTAAAATATATATATATACTTATATAAATGGTCCGACTTTATATATAAACTTTTACAAAAAATATAAATAAGCAGCCTGATTTGTATAACTAACAGATAGTTATATATACCCCTTTATAAAGCCAAAATAATACCAACCTAGCTTATGTACTATACGAAACCACAACAGAGAACATATTAATTTAAAACATAGAAAATATATTCATACACCTTTACCTTATACGAAACTGCTACATGAGTATATATACAAAAGCATATACGTATAACACTTTACAATCAATATTAAATAAACAATTATATATATAATATACTGTTAACTTAAAATTTAAAACACATACTTTACTGGAAAAAGTTATAGAAACCTAAACATATTATATATATAAATACTTTAGACACTGATATATATATATATATATAAACTTTCTTTCCAACAATGCAAAACAGGAAAGACTAAGAAATGTATGCAAACATACTACGACACACAACCTACAAATCTTAGTTAAGCTATATACATAATACTGCTATATAAAATTTAGAAAAACATAGTTAATACCTTATCTATAATATAAAATACTATAACTTATAAAATATTCAGACTTTATATATATACTCACGCATAATATATAACGACTTAAAAACAGTGTTTAAATAAGCAAATACAAATAACATAATACATATGACACGTAAAATACATAACTTATGAAAAACCCGGTATATAACATATATAAACTAAAATAGACGAACTGTATATACACTTTAAAAATAAAATATAGGACACTAACTTGTATATAGCCGAACCCCTAATATACCACTAATATAACTATATTTAATATTTTACCATTGTAAAAATAGATAATGTTATATACTTTAACCTATATAAATTGCAAAACTGTACACACTATTATAAAATAAAGTATAAACTTACAAACACAATTTTTCTAAAGAAAAATCAATACTGGTTGTAAAAGAATCCATTTTATAAAACGATTATAAGCTTATACAGCCGAAAATATATACATTAGAAACAACTCCTTCCTTTACAATACACTCACTGAAACCTCTCATATAAACATGTACAAAATATAAAGTAAACTTATCTTTGTAACAACATACGATATATATATATAAAACAAAGCTTAACTTATTATAACTAATATACACATACGTATAAACAGTAGAATTAAAACATACCCGAGCTTTAATATAAAGATGTGAACACTTATGAGTGAGAAGGAGGGTGTCAGGGCTAGCACGGTTGGGTTTCGGTGGTGCCTGGTCACGGTTGGGTGCTGGGTGGGTGGTGACGTGGAGTAGGGGTTGACGAATAGGGTAGGTGGTCAGGCGAATGGGCTGTGGTGACGACATGGTGGCAGTTGTGGGTTCGTGGAGGAGGCAGGCTGGGGTTTGTCTTGGCGTGGGGACAAGTGGGGTTGGGCAGGTCGTAAGGTGACAGTGTGGGTGGTGATCTGGTGGTTGCCGTGGTGTCGGCATGAAGGCAGATGGCAGGGGTGGAATGTGGTGAAGACGTGGTGAATGGTAGGGTGTAGGGTTGCTGGCACGGTTTGGTCTGGCGTGAGGATTGGTGATTGACAGGGGTAGGGCTCGGCCTTGGCATGAGTTGCCTGGTCTCGGTGATGGAGTGGGTAGATCTGGTGGTGGCAGGCGTAGGCGTGGGGTTCGGTTGGGGTTGGAGAAGCAATTCGAAAGCAAATATAAAAGAGGAACACCTGCGTGTGGATCTGGGAAGAAATTGGAAAGAGATGTAGAGGCAAAGATATAAAGGGAAAGGAAGAGGACAGCTCACAAATGAAAAATGAATGCACGTAAAATGATGCGAATAAAATTCAAAAGAAACGGTAGGGTAGGAATAGAAATAGGTTGAATTGTTCAGAGGCTTAAATGTAGGAGCACGCAAAATTTAAACTGAAGGAAGGAGTAAAGTCAGAAATTTTGGTACCGTTACGGTGGACAGTTTATTCGTTCCGACACGTACCGGATCTCAAATTGCAGAGTTGAATATACCGTGGAGATCAGCACGACGAGACGATCAAAACGGTACACAGATATCAGTGATACGGTCATCCGATCAAAAGTCGATAA
Source organism: Allium fistulosum (assembly GCA_030737815.1). Lineage (NCBI taxonomy): Eukaryota > Viridiplantae > Streptophyta > Magnoliopsida > Asparagales > Amaryllidaceae > Allium > Allium fistulosum. The sequence continues at coordinate 648,909,779 of CM060905.1, read as the reverse complement.
CCGGTACCAGAAATGCTGTTATTCAGCCAGAATTAAGATAATCGGAGCAATAGATGTCCAAATTTGACGAAACGAAAGATGACGTCTCACTCAGAAGATGATTTACAAATTTTCTATGTAAAAATATTCAGGTTTGGAAACCATTTTATTATCACCTATTTTTAACTGATTAAATTGAAGTGAATTTACGCGCGAAATAAATTTTCATATTTTCGGACGAAAATTTACCAGTTGCTATGTTTAATTAGACGCATTCCAAATATCAAATTTATATTTCAAAATTTTACTGTTTAAAATTTCACAAAATTTAACTAATTACGTTATTTAACAGTTAAAATTTACGGGTCGTTACAATAATTATATGTATTTTTGTTTATATATATAAAAGTTATAAAGTCTGTTATTTTATAAGTTTATATAAACAAAGTTTCGACATATATTTTATTTTCTGTAAGGTTTGCTTATATATGTCTATATATACACTTTAAGTTAGTTGCTTTAGCTTTCGTCTGTTAGTTATACATTTGCTTTTGGATTTGGTTTATAAACTATTATTATATATGGTTACATATACATTGCAATCTGAGTAACTATTTTCTTTTCTTTCACCTTGTTTTTTTTCTATTCAAAGTAAATTTTTATAAACATAGTTATATAGTGGTTTGCTGTCACCATACCTTGCATATATTTTTTATTTAGGAATTGTAAGTTAGGTACTATATTACATTATAAGATATTAGTACAGTAGATTTTATTATTTGTAGTAGCCGTGGGTATATAGCGTATATATATATATATAAATTTATATAAGTTGTTCGGCTATATACAAGTTGTATTCTATATTTTATTATAAGTTGTATATACAGTTCGTCCATTTATATATATTTTGTAAAGGTATGGTATACGTTTAAATTTTTTTTATTATATATATATAAATTTGTTTTGAAACAGTTTTTGCAAGTATAGATATAGAGATATACGTTCATATCTTATATTTACAAGCTGCTATATATACGTCAGTTCCCTTCCTCCTTTTGGGTATAGAGCAAGTGTGTTAAAAACTGTTGCGTGTATTTGAAGGAACACTAAAGTTGTTTTGTGTATGCTGTTTGTATAGGTTTGGTTAGGTGAATATTTTTATATGCTAGTTGCGTGTATATGTTTTACAATTTGTTAGTTTATACATTTGTTTATACATTGTATATAAGTGATTCCTATAAGTTATGTTTTATATTTTGTTTATATTTTCTGTTAACAGCATAAGAGGCATATACTTATGTATTTAAAACGTTATCTTATATATATATGTATTATATTACTAGTTTCAATTGACTTTGATTATGAATTACTTATATATGTCTGCATATATACATTGTCACATATATATCTTAATGGTTACAGTAGTATAATATATAAGTATTTCATACGCAAGCTTTAAGTTATACAGTATATATAATAATGTATGTGATATTGATCTTTATATTAATATAAAGATGTGAGTTTCATGATCCGTTTGTCTTTACATAAGTTTATAATATAGTATATATACATACATACTGAGTTTAATATATGTATTTTTAAGATTTAAACAATAAATTTTGAAATACATATATATATTTAAATTGTAATGTATTTGAATTTAGAATATGATTTTTATCTATATATAGTTATATATAGTTAAATATATATATATAGGTTCACCTATACCAATTATCTTCATCGATCCAATTCTGACTTGATATCGTCCAATTCGATTTATCAGCTTTATTCGTTGATTCGTACCCATCTAGCTTTGCCTTGGAATTCATGTTCGGATGTGTAACTCGATTTCAGTATTTATCCTCTCTAGCCTCGGAAGGTGAGCAATCACTCACGATTAACGTTCTTTTATTTTTAAATTTGATTTCATTTGAAATAGCAATTGAAATATGCTGCTGTAGTTATTTACATTGTTATATATGCTATTATCTATAACTATTCACCTGTGACATCTGACACCAGTATCAAGTATTATATGCCTGTTATTACTATTATTTGTATCTGTTCACCTGTGACATCTGACACCCGTATCTGTTATTTATACTGATGATATATGCCTGTTGTTATATTTTTTTAGTATCTGTTATCACTCTGCAAGTTCCCTGTTAGTATAGAATTCACTATGGGTTGAAATGATACATACCCGAACGAACTTTAGAATAGGAGAATTTCGTTATGGATTGAAATGATAAACCCAAGCGATTTTCATTTGAATTGAAATTGGGATTACGGGTCGAAATGATATCTACCCGTATATATTTAAATTTCGGATTGAAATGATAAATATCTGTATCACTTAACCATATGATAAATATATATACAGACACCGTTGGTCCATATATATAAATATTTTAAAAAAAATGAATTCTATGGTTTTGGAAAGAAATATATGGTTTTAATAAATGTTGAGCCTTAAATTATTATATATAAATGGGAACGATTGATTTAAATACATATAATGTGTTGAGTATTTAAAATATATTTCAAAATAGATTTTGGTAATAATTTGAATAAGTTAAGGTTAGAAAGATAATTTGAATTTAGTTGAAATTGTATTCAATAAAGAATTTTATTTAATTAAACCGATTTGAAACTTATTGAAATTGAGATGTAAGATATGATTTATAACTTGAGTTTTGATTTATAAGTAATCTAATGAATATTTCTTGTTTAATAAAGTTTAAGGAAATATTTAGTAAAATGTAATTTAAGGCTAGTTAAATGATATTGGATTTATTAAGTGAATATTCCCTGATTAAATAAATGAAGTTAAATCAAGAGCTATATGAAACTATTAAAATTTAACTTTGAATTTGTTGAATATTAAAGCTTTGAAATATATTGGAATTTAAATGGTTTATTTTGTGATTCAGATCTGTATTTGAAATCAATTTGAATTGAATTTGTTATTTAGAAACTGAATTGAATTAAATGGGAAAAATTGAGCTTTGAATAAATTTGAATTTGGAATTCGAGTTTATTTGAACCGATTTGTGAAACTTGAGGAAATTATAAACACTTTACTTTATAAATTATTTAACCTATATATATACTATTTTGGAAAATAGTTATATTTGAAACGAAATGATATTTGGGTTTTGAAGTATAAATTAAATTGAAATGACCACGGTGTTATAATGTATATTTCCACCTTGTAGATAGTTCTGAAGATCCTTAGAGGATGGTTATCCCAAACATCCTTTAAGTTACTTGTATTTCAGTTGATATTTCACTTGAGTTGGATTTATTTATATAAGAATGTTAATCCTGACTCGAGTGTTTTGTGTTTTTCTTTACGCTCGGGTCAGACCGAGTGATACAACATTTAAGACTCACCTTTGGAGTTTGGAGCTTCCTTTGGAGATCCAACTATCGCCTCAGCTTTCAGCTCTTCTAGATGAAGTCATCTGTTGTACTGGAGACTTCACTGCATTTGAGATATTCTATTGTATTTTATTTCTAACTCTGATGTTTATATAGTAGCCTCATGAACTACTATTTTATCTATTCCGCTGCGTATTTATTGTATTACTCTGTGTCTGCGATTCTGTGATTGATTTATTTACTGCATATGCTGAGTTTTTGCCAAATTTAAATTAACAATCTGATATTTTGAACTATTCAAGTCAGACATGTGTGGATTATTGTCGATTTGAATGGTCCAAAATATCGGGTCGTTACAAACTCAGAAGTCAGCAAAGAATGGAAGACAACCTTTCGACAACATTAAAGGGTGGCACAGCTCTCGATGACGTTCAAGTGAAAAGCAACCCTCTAACAAGGTCGATGGGTTCACAACATTATAAACAAGGAAAACTTTCGACAATGTCAGAAGGTTCATGAAAGCATCAGAAAGGAAACCTTTCGACAAGGTCAAAAGGTTCATGAAAGCATAAAAAATGCAACCTTCCAACAAAGTTGAAAGGTTCATAAAGGCATTAGAAAAGCAACCTTTCATCAAAGTCGAAAGGTTCATGAAGGCATCGGAAAGGAAAACCTCTCGATAATGTCGAAAGTTTCATTATGGCATATAAGGAGCAATCCTTTTGACAAAGATGAAAGGTTCATAGCTGCATATAAAAAGAATACCTTCCGGTCCAGTCGAGAGCATGGAGTCAAAAAGGGGGCCGCCTGCATCTATAAATAAGACCCAAGGGATCACGTTTAAGGGATTGGATTTCTCTGATACTAATCTTGCACCTTCTAAGGAAAAGCATTGTAACCCTAATTGGGTGATTTAGGAATTCAATAGAAATGAAGTTTCTCCTGGCTAAAGAGAGAAATCTTGAGTTTTAGTTTCATTATTGTTTAGTAAAATCTTTGTTGGATTAACCTCATTTTTCCGTGTTTTACTTCATTGAAAGGTTCTTATCGACAAGATCGACAATACTTCTGACCCTAAATCTACTACAACCTTCCGAAGCCACTAGCTCTGTGATCTAAACCTTTCGACAAGGTCGATAACTCATTACGCTTTAATAACACATGCAACCTTTTGAAGCAATAAGTTGATAGTCTAACCTTTATACAAGGTCGAATCCTATTTCATATCCACCAAAGAGACCTCATATTAGCTCAATAAAGTCGGAAGGTTTCATAACCTAAAATCTAAACCATTCAACGACATCGAAAGGTCTAGACCAAGAATTATCAACAAATAAGCTAAATTGAAAGGTAGTTCTTAGGGGAATCACGCCCACTGTCCTCTAATAGACCACCAATCTTTCTTTGTATAACTTTGGGGTATTGAAAGAAATCTTGTTAAGATTTTTGGAGCTAGAAGGTGGCTTGAACCTTCGATCCCTAATCACTTTCATCACAAATTAATAGCATAGAGTAATTCGTCCAAAAGAAGAAAATGGAGGAAGCATAGAATAAAATTAATATCTTAAATGAAGAAGCAATACCATAATCCAGTTTGAAAAATAACATAGTTTTGAAATTCAACTTAGAGAAGATGGAAATTGAATAGCCATCAACTTTGATAAGAATAGAGAATAATAAAATTACAGTTCAAAATCAACCACAATAAATGATGGCGATGCAACAATTTTCTAAAAGAGATCCATCTTAAGAAGCACTGAAGATTGTGAAAGAAGGAGGGGAAGCGCAACTTCCAAATGAGGTAAAAAACCAGGAGTTAAACCAAGAGAGTCAAGCAAATAGGTCCTTCAAGCAGTCAAATAGCCAAATCTAAAGAAATAGTGAAAGTTGCCATAAAAATGAAGCCAACCAAGAAGACCCCATACATAGAATAATAATGAATACTTTTAAAGGAAAAGGAATTACTAGCCTTGAGAAAAACGTTATACTGCAAAGAACTCCTTTCTCAGAAGAGATAATGGCAATTAGTATCCCTTCGCACATTCAAATCCCCACATTAAAGTATGATGGAAATTCCTACCCAAATGATCACTTAATAGTCTTTGAAATAAGAATGGATTTTTATAATGCTCCAAGGTCGATCTGTTGTAGGATTTTCCTGATTACTTTTTAAGGAGCCGCTATTAAATGGTATAATATTCCGGCAAAATAAATCCATTCTTGGGAACAGTTTTCTAATGAATTTGCGACTCGGTTTTGTGCATTCAAAGATCCAGCTATGGATTTTAGCTTATTAGCTACTATTAGACAAAGATCGGGAGAATCACCTGATAAATATGTAAAATGATTTCAAATAGAAGGATTAAAGACAAGAAGTATAAGCAAAATAGAAAAGCTAATGGCAGTTCGATCATGGTTGGTCGAGTAACCCCATTCTAGAAAGATCTTTATATCAATGGGTGCAAATACCTACAATATTTCTATTCCCAAGTAAAAAAATTTATCCACTTAGATGAAATGAGCCATGAAAAGAAAAGATCGGAACTAGACATAGAAGGGGAAAGATCTAATCCCTAGAATTCCAACCAAGGTTCAAATAACGGAGAATGAATTTGGAAGAAAATTGCAAAATCCAACATGTGGCCATAGGGAAACCAATCTCCCGTATTTACGCCTTGGTAAAAGATGAAGGAAGTTTCTCAACTACTCATAGGACGAGGGGTAGATCAAAATCCAGAAAAGTGGAAAATTATTGTGATTATCATAAAGTGAATGGACACAAAATAGATAAGTGTCGTGTGTTAGCTGAGATAATTCTGAATATGGTCATGTGAAAAACATTAAAGGAGTTTACTAAAGAAGCATAATGCAAACGCCTGAAGAAAACAACTTAGCAACTTCAAAAAATGCGTATTCTTATCAAATCCTGAAGTTCTACAACATGATTTCAACTAAGAATTCTCTTCTTCCTTAGCTTTTTAACTTGATTAGTACTTTGATTCATATTCAGATTTGTGCTGAAATTTAAACGAGTAATGATTCAAAATTCAAGTGCTATTAAAGAAAAAAACAAAACAAGTCCATGACATTCAACACACCCTTGGAGCACAACAAATTTCTATCTACCTGAGAAAGATGGGTCTAATGCATAATACAAAGCAACTATCAATGTTTAAGTCAATGCAGTACAAAGATTAGCTCTCATGAAACTTACTACTATCAGTTCAACGTCATTATTTAAGAAGCTTACAAATAGACTATTCAGCTGCTAAGCAGTGCCTAGCAGAGCATGGAGATAAATCCAAAGGAAAAACTGTGTTTCTCAACTCTATTTTTGGTAAGTTGTTAGGAAAGGAATTTCTCAAGCATGTCTTCATAAGAGAACTATTTCCAATTATCCTGCAATTAGGGAAGGACAAATGTCCATATTTCAAAAATTAATTTTCAAAGATATTATCTACCATTAGTAAATGCACACAAATGATTTTTGGTTAAGTGGTCTTGATATCTCAAAAGTTTTCTTAAAAGCAATCGCAAAGAGAACCCAATCCGTATCTCTTTATGAAAGGTTTTAAAGCCATCAAAAGCTTATTGACAAAAATCAGATTAGAAAATCTTATTCTCAACAAAAATACTATTGGCTGATGAATCATGACCTTGCAGTCTTCTGTTTGAGATCTGTGTCTCTACTATGTGAATAATTTTGAAACCTTTACAGAGAGTAATTCTAAGAAAGGATCTTCATATAATCAAGCATTTTTACAAAATGTAATCCCTTGCTATATTAAAAGGGTTCATTTACAAAAATTCTTTCTCTAGAAAAAAGGCAATATTCAAAGGATTTGCAAAGAGCATTTCAAGTGGCCAAAAATGATTTTAGTTTACAAAGTTTTAGACTATGGCCAATCCGTAGCACCTCATAAAGGGAGGTGGGTCATGCACCCACCATTTTAGCCCTTACTAAAGGCACCTTCGGAAGGAAGGGTCAAATCCTCTTAAGCTCTTATCAAAGGCACCTCATAGAGGGTGGGTCAAAACCTCTAAAAAATACCTTACCAAACGCACAACCGCAGGACGAGTCAAATCCCTTAAGCCCTTACCAAAGGCACCTCATATAATAAGGGTCAAAACCACTAAAAACCCCAAACGTCCATATCACCTCTTAGGGGAGGGTCAGGATAAGCACCAACAAAATCAAAGGTCCCCAACGTCCATATCACCTTTTACGGGAGGGTCAGGTTGAGCACCAGCAAAATCAAAAGCCCCTAATATCCATATTACCTCTTAGGGGAGGTTCAATATGAGCATCCCTAAAATGAAAAGCCCTTAACGTCCAAATCACCACTCAAGGAAGGATCAGAGCCAATGGAAGCCTGGAAGAGGCACCAAACAAATGAAGAAAGAAAAAGATGTCTACAACTCAAAATGAAAATCAAAACCCAAGAGAATAAAGGGATAATGAAAGAAACCTATTCGTCATCTGAGACAAAGTTGAAATCCTAGAAAAGGATACATAGAGAGGCAAAAGGATGAGGATATCTAGCGTCATATCTAGAAAAGACAAAATATATGCTAACGAATTATTGAACTTCCAATCATAGAAAAATGATTTCTACATCGAAGGATTAAGAAAATTTCATACCACAAAAAGGCATTGGACCAGAAAATGGAAGAAGGAACCCAAAACATGGAAATGAAAATACAGACTGATACAAAAACCAAAGGAATGGTGTAGATAATAGATTTTTAGCTACAAAGATAAAGTACTTCACTCCAAAAGTGGGTTAAGAAAGCCACTCCTGAATCCTTTGAGATAAAGTGACTGATTGGATAAAAGAGTCTATTATACCAATATATGTGCATATATAAAAATATTGCTAACTTATAGGCACTTTAGGTGCAGCCTAAACTTTCCTATGAATAACCTTAGAATAAAGGTTAGATAAACTTAGCTATCTTTTATTTGAAATCTACTAAATATTTTATTATTAGGCATATCTAAGGCTTCATACTTATATTGAATGGAGTTTTGAATATTTAATTCGTTAGATGTGATCTTGACGAGACTTCGGTTAAGTTCTTGATTTCATGAATTTTGGGTTTCACCATTTCTATTGATGCAAATTTAATTTTGGATTTCATGAATTCTGAATTTCCGTATTGCTTTTTATGATGATATATAGATTTCATATTTTTGTTTTCCTTGTCGAATTTTCATTGTAAGTTTTAATTGAATCTCTGATTTCATGAATTTTGATTTTCCCTATTGATTTCTTATGATGGTTTATGAATTTCAAATACTGTGTTTCCCCCATTGAGTTTTCTTGATGATTTCTTACAAATTGCTTTGTTTAATGAGTTCATGATTTCGCGTTGAGTTTTTATGATGATTCGAAGATTTCCCATTTCTAGTTTCTTTATTGAATTTCTGATTTCCAATTTTATGAATTCTGGATTCCCTTGTCGATTCTCATAATGATTTTGGAATTTTATATTTTTGGTTTTCTTATTGAATTTTTGATGATTTTATTGTTTTTCGGGTTTAGTGAATTCTACTCTTCCTTATGGATTTTTGTGATGATTTATGGATTTTGAATTTCTGATTAACTTATTGAATTTCTGATGATCTCACGTTGGATCTTTGACTTTGTGAATCCTAGATTTTCTTATTCATTTTCATTGTGAATTCCTATTCCTTATTCCCGTATTGAAATTTTGATGATCACTTATTCATTTTCTGATTTAGTGAATTCTAAGAATTCCCTGATGACTTTAATGATGATTTAAGGATTAAATGCATGTGATTTCCTTATTGGATTCTGGATTGTCACTTATTCGATTCCAAATTTTGTGGATTTTGAACCTCCTTGTGAATTTTGTCGATAATTCATGAATTTCATATATTTTGGTTTCAGTTGGTGTTAAAACAGGTTTAACTAAAGGAGAGAATACCTAGAGAATATAGTTGAATTTCTCCTAAGGTTCATCTAATTGAATCGTGGTCAGCAAATCCGGTGATATTATTCCACACTTTTAATATTTTATCTAGAAATATTAACAGACCACATCTTGAACATTAACTCTAAAAAATTAAGATTACTCTCAAAGATCTACTAGCAAGGTTACAATCTTAATAGAGGCATTTATCTATTCTACAAAAAATATTGGAAGAAGTTCCTTGGAGTTTTTGTCCTAAAGAACAAAAGGCTTCATTCATACTAAGGGGGCTAAATGTTATCCATAAAATATTCTTAGAAATAAAGTATGAAAGAAGGAGCAAGAATATTAATGAAGATTAGAAGACGTTAGGATGGTACATCACAACATAAGAAAGAGTCTTCGACAGACATATAGAAGCGTCAAGAAAACGTTCAAAGGAGTCAAAAGGTTCCATCTCACAGTTTAGACCAAATCATTCAAAGGAGTCGAAGTGATGCAGGCATCAATGTTTAACAGCTTCAAAACCCCTCGAAGGGGTCGAAAGGTTCCATCTCACAACATTAAGGGGGTTACTACCTTTAGAAGAAGATGAAGAAGTTAAAGAAAACATGGCAACCCTATGATAACCTTTTCGAAAGCATGGAAAACCTTATGACCCAGTTAAATCAAGATACCTTTCGACAAAGTCGAAAGGGTATATAAAGAAGGAAACACTTAGAAGTCAGTAAATAATTGAAGACAACCTTTCGACAACATTGGAGAGAGGCACAGCTCTTGACGACGTTCAAGTGAAAAGCAACCCACCAACAAGGTTGAAGGATTCACAACTGTATGAAAAAGGCAAACCTTTGGACAACGTCAGAAAGTTCATGAAAGCATCAAAAAGTAAACCTTCTGACAAGGTCGAAAGGTTGGTGAAAGCATTAGAAAGGCACGCTTCTAACAAAGTCAAAAGGTTTATAAAGACATCAGAAAAGCAACCTTTTGTTAAAGTCGAAAGGTTTGTAAAGGCATCGAATAGGCCAACCTTTCGACAATGTCGAAAGGTCCATTATGGCATATAAGGAGCAAACCTTACGATAAAGATGAAAGGCTCATAATGGCATATAAAGGAAAGACCTTCCGATCTAGTCGAGAGCATGGAGTCGAAAGCGGGGCCGCCTGCATCTATAAATAAGACCTAAGGGGTCAAGTTTAGGGGATTGGATTTCTCTTATACAATTCTTGCATCTTATGAGGAAAAGCATTCTAACCCTAATTGGGTGATTTGGAAATTCAATAAAAATGAATTTTCCCTTTGTTAAAGAGGGAAACCATGAGTTTTGTTTGTTACGTTATTGTTTACTAAAATTTTTGTTGGATTAACCTCATTTTTCCATGTTTAATTTCATCGAAAGGTTCTTTTCTACAAGGTCGAAAAAACTTCTGACTCTAACATCTACTACAACCTTCTGAAGCCACTAGCTCTGTGATCTAAACCTTTCGACAAGGTCGATAACTCATTATGCTTTAATAATACCTACAACCTTTTGAAGCTATAAAGTTGATAGTCTAACCTTTCGACAAGGTCAAATCATATTTCGTATCCACCAAAGAGACCTCATACAAGCTCAACAAAGCTGGAAGGTTTTTTAACACAGAATCTAAATCTTTCAATGACATCGAAAGGTATTGACCAAGAATTATCAACAAATAAGCTAATTGAAAGGAAGTTTCTAAGGGAATCATGCCCACTATCCTCCAAAAGACCAACAATCTTTCTTTGTATAACTTTATGGTGTTGAAAAGAAATCTTGTTAGCAGTTACTGATGGTGTAAGTTTCCCTAGGTGGAATGGTTTCCACACCGATAATTCCATAGTCATTGAGAATGCCATCTACTTCATCTTATGTAGATATCAGAGAATACTTTGAAGTTGCTTCGACTTTCTTCGGAAAGCTCATGGTTCTACAAGGTGAAAACATTTTAGTTAAAGTTTCCAGTTTATTATGAACTTAGCATTCTTTCAAGAATTAGTAAAAACCTACTACAGTAACTTAAACATAAAACCAAACATGAAACTTCAAATTATTGGAAGAGTGTTAAAGTTAAATATTAGAGATATAGAACTTTTGACGAAGTCGAAAGGGAAGAAAAAATTAACAGTTAACAAACACCTCTTGACAGTGTCGAAAGCCTAAATATGAACATTCGCTAAGCTTTTGACATGGTCGAAAGGAAAAGTAGAAGTATATGTCCGATTGGCACATTTCAACAATGCCGAAAGTTCAATAGAAACCATGTTATTAGATGGAAATGGTTAAAACAAATTTAGAAATTTGAACCAAGCACATACTACTAATATTCAATACATAGGATGACAAGGCCCTTCGACATTGTCGAAACACATGGCTTAAGTTTTTCTAGTGGAAATATAAATGCCATCAAAACGTTATATACCCATTGATCCGAAAGGTCCTAAGTTAAAATCATTTGAACTTGGAATGTTTCGACAATGTTGGAGAAAGGTGATCGTCGAGGGTTTTGACTTATTAGTTACAGATGGTTTTGATATGGTCGAAACGGCACCATGGTTTCGAAAAGATACTAAATGGAAAAGGTTTCAGTCAGCATAAAAGGTTTCGACTAAGTTGAAACATTTCGCTTTCGAACGGGATGACTGCATGCTACTTTACTATATAACCTTTCGACAAAGTCAGCCAAATTTGCACTACAATACCATTCGACCCCACCGAAAGAGGCTAAGAAAGCAAAATACAAGTTGCACCCTTATTCCCTTTCGAAAGGGTGGAAAGGCAAATTTGTGGCGCCAATTTTTAATCCGTACAATTCAAATCTTCTAGGCGAAGAAAACAAAAAACCTTTTCTTTCCCATACCTGATTACAAACCCAGTTCAAAAAATTAATTAAAAAAATGAATCAAAACCCTTAAGCCAACAAATTTAAACATGAATTAACCTTTTAAATGTCGGAATTACTAAAATGAAAATTTAAGTTTTTTAAAAAGAAACAAAAATCGCAAAATTTGGAATTGAGTTTAAAACTAAAATTAACAGAAAAGAGAGTAATAATAAATCAAATCGAACTATGAAATCAGATCAAAAATTACTTCTAGTTAAGTTAAAACTCGAACAGGTTCCAATAAAATCGAAATCAAAAATTGGAACCTTGGTTGTGAGATTCGGGAAAAAAAATTAATTAAGATTCATCATGGGAAAAAAAGAGATCAGTGGAACAAAAATAATTATATCTTACGGTAGGATCTGGTTTCTTATTTGATTGAGGAAAAAGATAATTTGGAGATTTTAGAATTCCTTTGCTTTCACTCGAAATTTGATTGAGATAAGTGAAATGAAAGAAGGCAGAAGACCTAATTTAAAAGAGAAGTTCGAAAAGGTGGCAAGCCGTTAGATCAGATTTAAATGAATGGTCCAAATACATGCGAGAATGCCAAAAGGTGGGAAGTTTCTAGGTTTCAACACAGTTGACTTAGAAAGTCTAGTGCATCCCTTCACAAGGGAGGGGTAAATGTTAGTGCTTAAAATTCCTTTCTACTTAGCCAAAATCAGTTTGAGCAGTACGAAAAGAACACTACACCAAATCAGTTATTTTGCAACAGTTTATATTTGTTAATTGCCAACACTTATAAATGCTACAAACTCCTAACAGTAAAAAAGTGTTAGGATATCTAAAAAGAGTTGGTGAAAATAAATACTTTTCTGAATAAACTTTGCAATAGAAATAAGTGTTACCGTAGTTGGTAAAAATGTAAATAATTTATTAACAAAAGGAGTCTTCTGTAACTTAACATATGTGTTCGCTTCTCACGCTTACCCATCCATTCCCAGACGTATTTTAGCCGTGGAAAATTTAGTTTAGGGTTTTCCCATTCCTCCCAAAATCAACGTCGGTTTCAACCACTTCGTAAAATCTACGGTGACTTCTTCCACTTTCCAATATCGAAAGCCGACTTCAAAATTTTCAGTGAGGATAGAGCTTCTTTGATGTGAAGACCTGAATCACGATTTGATTTCAGTGAGGATAGAGCTGCATCTAGTTGGGTTTGTGGAGGCTACGTTAGCCTATTTAGTTGATCGACAGTGAGGAGTTTTGAAGCTTGGAAACTAAGGTTTGATTTCTATGGCCATACGTTCATCGATTTGGGAAGTGAATGGTTGTATTGGGTTTCGGGTTGCGAAGGGAGTCGGTTGCCAAACCAGGCATTCATTTGTCGTATTCTAGCCTGGGGACATGTCGGGTTTTGATTTAGGATGCGAGAGGTCAAGCGAAGGGCACCAGCGGAGAGAGGAAGTGGATGGGGATCTATCGGCATGGTCAGGGGCGCCTCTGAGGATAGGTTGAAGGTGCAGTCATCAGCAACTTTGATCATATTGATTAGCTATATATGGTTAGTTATCTAAATTTGCCATTGATTTATTTCCTTTTAACATTATTTGCTTTCATTCTTCTAAAAGGTTGTTTCAAACTTGTTTATTTATTTATACTACAGGGACTGATGCAGTAGGGAAGCTTGTTGTATAAATGCATAGTATGGTAAATAATTATACAGTCCTAATGCTGCATCCTTTATACTTGTAATGTTAGGCGCACTCATATGTAAATTAGAACAATAAAGGTAAAATAAAATCCTCACTAGCTTGGTTATAGGGTCATACCATCTCCAAGAAGTTGATGTTATTGCATTTACATGTTCATAGTATTCATTGTACATTACTTTAAACTAATATCGTAAGGGCATGGAATCATTTAAGTGTGTGAAACCTTCATTTACATTATAATATGATTGTGGTATAGTAATAAATTGTTCCATAATAATTCTCTTTATCATACCATATTTTATATTTTATATTTAAGAATCTTCTTTATTTTATTTTTGATATATCTTTAAAGTGGAGGATAAATGATCTGAACATGAAAAGATTTTGTGAAAATAAGTAAATATATTTAATATTTATGCATAGAAAAGTAAAAGATTTTACATTAAAGCAGCGGAGGTAGCAAATGTAGTAGTGGATAGTAATGGTAAAGTTCAAGAATAACATCTGTCCTAATGTAGTGAATCATTTATCAAAAGCTATGCTACTCTAGTTCCACTTAATAAACCCATGAAAGTTTATTCCATATTTTCATATTTAAATCAAGCAACTTGATCCAGATAGGAATGGTAGAAAAATAATCAAGAGTAAATCACATACCAATCTTTCAAGGTTTTGAGAATGATTATTTTAGAATTAAATGTGAAAGGACCAGATTTTAAGATTCTAATATAATCATCCTCGTTATGAAATCAATTAACAACGAATACCTTATTTGCAGTACATATCATAAGAACTTGTAGGCTTTTAGATTTTATCCACAAATTTGTTATACAATGGTCTGCTTCCAATAATGTGTGCCACCATAGTCAAATGAAACATTATTATTAGTCTCTGGAATCATGAACAAATGATCACCATTTTCCTGAATTGGTGATATGAACTGTAGGTCGATCTCTAGAGAATCCACCTTCGAAACTGCCTGGCCACGAACTGCCTCTGCCCACGTCTATAATCTGTATCTTTGTAAATTTGCTACAAATTTAATTTATCATGGCATTAAATATTTTTTCTTGCAGGTCAAGGAAAATCCGAAAGAGAAAGTTACGCGGACGATGGTTTGAAAGGCGGGACATATAAATAAGAAATCTAGACAAGTTCTTCCATCTGCAGCAAAAGCCTATGTAAGTATTTTTTTTGAACCATTTACATTTTCATTTTTAATACCTTGCGCATTTTGAATATTCTTTTGCATACTGGTTAGGTAGTTATTTTATGGAAAATTTTTGGTTATTGAAAAATAAATAATATTTTGATTTAAGTTAGTAGTTATTGACAAGCTTATTCACCCTCTAGAAAACTTGTATCTCATGATATAAGAGTATATGATCTTATAATAAAATTTGAAAGTTACTAAAAAAACTAGTAGAATTCTCATCCCCTTTCAAAAACAAATCGCGTTCTTGCTCTATTATCAAAAACCAAAACGTATTTCGACTCCTCTTAATTTCAAATTCTAGAAACCAAATCGAAATTCCACATTAAAATTCGAAATTAAACATGAATTCAAAGCCTTAAGTTGTCGATTGAGTTCATTTGTCAAGCAGAAGGTGAGGTTTGTTTCGAACGGGGTTCGAGGTGGTTCGGTTGTCGATTTGGGTTGGTTCTGTTAGTGTCTTAGTGATTTGCATGTTGTAGTTTGAGAAGAGACGAAGTTGGTCGAAGTCGAGGAATTCAGGTGGGGGATTGGAAGACTAGAAGTTTGCGATTTAGTTGGCGATTTCGGTGATTCAGGCGTTTGATTGAGGTGGTGTTTGGTGTGGTTGTACAGCAGTTCGGTAGCTGCGATGGTCTTTGATGATGCAATGTTGCTAGGTTATGCTGTGTAATTTGTGGCAGCTATTTTTTATGTTAGCAGTGGAACAGGGTGAAGCAGTGATGGTCTTTGATGATGCAGGGTGGTTGAGTCTATGGAGCTGGGTGGTGATGTTTTGTTTGAGAGGTGAAGTTGATTTTTGTTTGCATGTTGAAATGGTGGACGACAGTTGCTGGAGGCAGTAGTGTTTAGTGGCAGTATGACTTGAAGTTGCTGTTTGGATGTTGAAATGGTTATTTCTTGTTTTAATTTACGATTTTTGCATGTAAGATAAAGACATAACAGGTGTTCAGCTAGCAATATGAAATATAAAAATGAACAAGAACGAAAATATATGTATACTATAAGTCCTAAATCATACTATTTTGTTCACAACAACTTAATGGATGTTATAATCACATCTTAACGATGTTAACTTTTATTGAATGACATCAAGTTTGTATGCAAATAGCTTGCCACATGTTTTATGATCCAAATTAACTTTTAAAAACACAAACTTATATCTGTGACTTTCAATATAGACATATCTTGCTTATCAAAAAAATGTTAAGTGATAACGTATATATGGAAACTAGGGCAGTTATGGTAATGGTTACCGTTACCATTTTGTAAATATCGTTACCGTACCGTTTTTACTGGTAAACTAAAATTGTTTGCCGTTGCCAATTGACTGGTATACCGATGACTGGTTAAAATGACCGTTTCTATTAAGCTATATTTGTTATTCCTTATACCAAAATGAGAAATATCAATTATTAGTGTTATTTTGATTGAAACCACATAATTCATTGCAAACTGTACTAATTTTTATTACAATTTGTTTTTCTAATTAGTCATTTGTTAAATTTATATCTACATGTTATTTCAAATACATTCCAAAATATGCACATGACTTTTTATTGGCATCTTTTCTTAACATTACACTTGAACCTTTTATTTCCTGTTAATCCACACTACGTAATTGATACTTAAAATTCAGTACTTTATTCCAAAATTTAGTTGGAACTTGTTGGATCATAATGAACAATAAGTTTGAATAACTTATTTCACCATAGATGGACATTAGATATCATGGTAAAATGTTGGTTTCTTGATGATGCATGACTTTCAAACTATACATATAGAAGAAAGCATTGTCAACAACCTAAGCAATTATTTTTGTTTCTGACATGTATGATCTTGCATTGAATTAGAGTGAGCGAAAGTGGGTTTTGCATTGGAATGAGTTCGAATTGGACAAGAGAGGCGATGAAGCTTAGGCGCTGCTTTTGTGAGGAGGTATGCGTGTATTCTTGTGTGTTCATGAATGTTAAATTATATATACCCACTGCTAAGTAGATCATTGCATTTCTATTTTTTTTACTGAACATATTTTAGTACTACCTTGTATATTTTGTTTGGCTGCAACTAAATGCTTCTCATTTTCACTGGGTCTGCTTGTTGCCTGAGTGTGTCCAATATTATGTTGCTGCTACTTTATGTTTGCTTCTTTAATACAGCAATTTGCTGTGATGTTTATGTTCACTGCTTCATCTATCAGCCTGTCTATATATGTTTCCCATGTTTTGACCGTATTACCTCAACTATTTTGATGATATAAAATTTAAGGTTACTTTATGCCTAGTTCATTTTTGTCAATATTAGTCATGAAAATGACACTTTTATTTTGGTTCAGGCTAAGTTTTCTTTGATATGCACACCATACATTTCATATATGCCTATTACTAGTTTAGTTTATCTGGGTTTACAAACAACCTGCAAACTGTTAAACCGATCGTCGTAGTATTTTCTGGAGGTTCTAAACCAATAATGTTGAAATTTTCTTTAAATAAATGAATCATGTAGTTTTAATTTACTATTTTATCATTTTTTCTTTGGATCCATTTGGCTTATATCAAATTTATGACTCAAAGGAAATACATTATTTAAAATTAGAATGATCAAAGGGTACAATTCATTCTAAGTTTAGAAAATTTAATTAAACTATAAAGCGATATTTTATTGCCTTCATAGATGGTAACAGTTGCCATTATTGTTGCGGTTTCCTCCAGCAATTGCAGACTTTCCTTGAAGAGTAGACCAAATCAGAAGGCCTACGACTGGAGGGCTAATAACAGAGAAGTTCCACTTTAGCTTTAGAATCCTCTAGTTAATGCACCAAGTACCAACTGCAGAACAATGGGCCAACTAATCCATGGAATTAATGACTAATTTGCAGAATTAATGGAGACATCATTGAACTGTGAGTTTGAATTTTAAGTGTATTTTGAAAAAAAAATTGAATGGTTAGGTTAACCGTAAGTTAAACTTTAAGTGTATTTTGAATTTTTTTTTGAAGCTTATGTTGTAATAATATCTGAATATACGACATTGTGGTATTTTAGATATGTAAATAATTGTTTATGATATATTATACTACATTTGCAGAGTTTTTAAACTTTGCATTGAATATATATGATGAATTATTTGTGATATGGAAACCATTATTTGCAGAGTGTTTATATTTAAACTTTGTGTTTAAGTTTTGTTATATAAATATATGTGTGTGTTACTAAATAATCATTTTCCAACACTTATAAGCGTTATCGTATATTTCTGTACCAACACTTATAAGTGTTACTGTATATTTCGATACCAACACTTATAAGCGTTACCGTATATTTCTGTACCAACACTTATAAGCATTACCGTATATTTCTGTACCAACACTTATAAGTGTTACCGTATATTTCTTTACCAACACTTATAAGCGTTAACGTATATTTAAGTACCAACATTTATAAGTGTTAGTAATACGAATGTTTGTAACACTTATAAGTGTTACAAATTTGGTCGCTCCCTTCCTCACAGTCCATTAGTAACACTTAAAAAGTGTTACTGAAATTATTTGTAACACTTATAAATGTTAGAATTTGCCTGTTTTGGTGTAGTAGAAGTACAAGAGGAAAAGGCTCTGGTTAGACCTCTAGAAAGAGTCGAAGTGATGCTATAACCAAAGTGTAAAAGCTTCATAACCTTTTGAAGTGGTCAAAAGGATGCTACAGTCAAGGTCCAGAAGATTCTTTACCTTTCGAAAGGGTCGAAGGAGTCGAAAGCACCCTTCCGCCTTCAGTGACCACCTTTCAAAGCAGGTTATTCCATATGCATGAAAACCTTTCGAATAAGTCAAAGCAACACCTTTCAAAGACAATGAAGGACAATACTTTAAATAAGCACCAAATCTTTTGAAACCAAAGGTTTCCCCATCACTCAAACCACTCGAAAGCATGTATTGGCTTGAACAACCCTTTTAAAAGTTAAACCAAGCTTTTCGAACTAGTTGAAGCCATTATTACCCCGGGTGGTTCTGCATCGAGTCATAGGAAAGAGTTCAGAAGCAACCAACAACATTGATGCCATCAGCACCTCAACATCTTCGAAACCATAGGATAAAGCATATCGATAGGGTCAAAAGCTCCTATAAAGTAATATAAAGAAGAAAGGTGCAACCGTTCCTTTCAACAAAGGCGGACGCATTTTAGAGTCAATATGGCAGCCATCTTTCGACTTGGTCGAAAGCATTGGGGTCGAGTGGTGTTGACTCGCATCTATGAATAAGACACAAGGGGTCTGATTTTGGGGATCCGAATTTAGTCATTCTAAACTTGTACTTTCTTAATTCTAAGAGATGTAAAACCCTATTTTGTATATCGAATTAGGGAAATTGATGAATGAAATCTTCTTTGAGTTGAGAAAGGGAAGTCTTTAGTATTTCTAATTACTTAATTATTTCTCAAGTTTTTATCTTGTATAACCTTGTGTCGTAGGTGTCAACTGTATCGAAAGATTTCTTTCGACCAAGTCGAAACCCCTGTGTTCTCAAGTAATACCAGATATAGACTCCAAACCACATTTCTTAAGACTCCTACTTTCGATAGGGTCGAAACCTTATACCAATTCATTTTGGCCTTAGATTCCAGATCCTAACTAAGACACTTAAGTATACTACTTTCGATAGGGTCGAAACCTCATTTCCAGATTCCTGATCCAAGTCTTAACCACCAATCAACCTAGCTTTCGATGAGGTTGAAACCCCCCGAATCAAGTCTTATCCTTGGATCCTCAAGAATATTCTTTTATGCTCTACAACTGCTTTGAAAGGAAGGCTTTCAAAGAGACATCCATACATCTCAACAAGCTCGAAAGGCTATTAAGTATAGGATCTAGTTGTTTCGACTAGATCGAAAGGTTGATCTGAATAAGTCCTCACTATAGCAATCTATTCAAAATGGGAACCAAAAAAGACATACACATTCCACTCTTCTTCATTTAACAAAGGGAAACCAAAAAGGGTTAACCTTATCTCTTAACTCCACATTAGGGTGTTAGCAAGATTTCTTGTTAACACTGAAACCCTTTCTCTGAAACCACATGACCAAGCAACTTCACTTCCTTATTCTAAAAATGACACTTTGAAAACATCGCCTTCAACCAACGTTCTATCAAGGCCTCAAGCATCACTCTAAGATGAACTTCATGCTCTCTCTCATCCTTAAAGTATATCAAAATATCATCTATGAACACTAACATGAACCTATCGATGTGCTCTCTGAAAATTCAGTTCATCAAATCTACAAAGAATGTTGGAGCATTATTTAGTCCGAACAGCATCACTAACCATTCATATAATCTATATATAGTACTAAAAGCCGTCAAAATAACACTATCTTCTGCCACTCTAAACTGATGGATCCCTGTCGCCAAATCCAATTGAGAAAATACTGTTACTCTGCTCAACTGGTCAAAAAAATGTCGATTTTAGGTAATAAATATCGATTCATTATCGTCCTCCCATTCAACTTACGATAACCGATACAAAGTCTTAACGATCCATCCCATTTCTTTGCAAAAACTACAGCTACACCCCAAGGTGAACTGCTTGGTTGATAAAATTCTTACCCTACAAGTCTACCAAATGCACCTTTAACTCCCTTATCTCGGTAGGTGTCATCCTACTTGGCGGTCTACTCACCGGTTCTACTCCATGTACTAAGTCTATCTGAAATTCAAAGGTACCTTATGATGGTAGTCCTACCATCGGCATAAAAACATCTGTGAATTCTCTAACAATGAAAACTCAGCTTAGCTCATCTTCTACCTCCATAATACCCAACAAAGCATTAACCACACAACTAGGATTTTTAAAGTGTATATTATCTTATCACTACAGTCAGGGAGTCTGTCTGATATTTTCCTATCATGGAAAAATATACTAGCACCATATTTACTCTACCAATCCATACCTAGAATAATTTTTAACCCTACAAAGTTAAACACATGCAAACTGCCAAACAAAGGTATGACCTAACAAGTCAAACTCCAAGTGGTCACACTTCATTCCAAGTGACTCATACCCTCCTATCGGATTTGCAACCCATAAAGAAGTAACTAAGTATGAGGGTTCTAGGTTAAGCTTATCTGCCAAACAATGATATATAAAAAAATTTGATGCACCAGTATCAAACTGAATGCTAACTGACATTCCATGTATCATAAGTGTACCTCCCAACATAGCCTTTCCCTTATCCTCTACTGTTTGTCTCAACGTAAATGGTTCCAATGCAAACACCTTTCCTTCCCATTCTTTGTTGCTTCTTTGCACTATTTCTTATAATGGCCTATTTGATCATAGTTAAAGCACCTAATGTTCTTCTTCTCGATCACATTCATTGCCTCTTCTGTGTGACATTGTTAGGAAAGTGCCCCTTCTTATTGCACTTGCAGCATACAAATTTAGACTTTCCCTTTTTATTAGCTCCTCCCTTCTGAGCTCCTTTCTTATGGAAAAACTTTCTCTTTTGACTCTGCACTATAGGAACATCCTTGGCCTTATTTTTCTCCAGAAAAGCAAGCATCTCCTCATGTCTTAAAGCCATTTCTATAACAACATCACATGGGTGTGTAATATGCATCAACATAACTCTAGCAAACTCTAGTTTCAGTTCTCTTATGAACTTCTCATTACTCTTAATCATGATATCCACTGTAGCATAACCATATCTTGCTAGCTCCTCAAAACTTCTAGCATACTCAAGAATAGTCACCTCTCCCTACTCCAACTCAGCAAATTTGATGACTAAGGTAGACTTAGCAATCTCAGACATGAACCTTTCTCCAAATCTCCTCTTGAATTCATCCCATGTCATTAGCTCCTCCTGAATTCCAACCATAACACTGTTCCATCAATACAACGTTGCTCCTTCTAGCTGTCTTGAATCGAGTCTTCTCTTCTGCACATCATTGATCCCTAAATCAACAAAAATCTTTTCGCAATGAAGTAGTCAGTTCTCTATTTTGATTGCATCCTCAATACCAATGAATGGCTTTCCACCTAATCGAGCATAGTCTCTACTCAGAATAGCAAAGTTAGTCACTACTAGAGCTTCTTGAACTCCACCTCCAACTAATCCCATAGCAACCCCCGCTTGCATCATATTTACAAAGAACTGATACGTTGCTTCCATACTAACTTTTAAGACTCTAGCACCCATGCTTCCAGCTTGTGACTGACCTTGGTTTCTCCTGATATGGTTCTAGCATTACCATTTGTTATGGTGCTTCCCCCACCAATGTTAACTCTTCTAGCATCCATATCTACATTCGAACCTTCGTGAGATACAAAAGAATAGCCTAAAAAAATAGGTGACTAGAAATATAACGTACACTTATATATATTAAATATAAGTACGTTACTATAGTGTTATCCCATACCCCGATATTTTCTATAATTCTAAGGACTATGTTATCAAAAATCATTTTAAGTTAAAGTTTTTCATAATCCAGTGCTATGATACCAAGTTGTAACATCCCCTATCTGGAGGCTCGAAGCTAAGCGCTACAGATGATGAAGTCATCCATAGTATTAGGTTTCAGTGTCTAAATATGGCAATGTTAATGGTATCCATAACATTTGAATCACTTGAATATGAAATAAAATCACAGATTTCAAAAACAGCTATTCCCATTACATTAGAAAACACAATTTCATATCCAGGTTACATGATCCTAAACGTTTCCCAAGCATTGAACAAATACAATTATTACAAAAGAGCGACATATGAAGATTCCCCCTTGGTTGGTCAGAGTTACTACTAGACAAAATCTATCTTAATATAACACAACAAAATAAATCAAAATAACAAAATAACTCCTAAATAGCTAACAGCCTCCTGCTTATCTCTGGAAGCTTTATTCGTCCACCTACTAAAACCTATAAAACCTTTAACCCTTAGCCTACTCAAATCAATTTTGAGCACCCAATAGTTTAAGGGGAAAACATAAATTCGAGCCAAACATAAAGCCTGGTGTGAATAATAATATATATCTCGGTTATATGATATTAAGTGACACCACACTGCTTGGCAAAATGAGTTTCCCCTCACTATTATCTCTTTAAAATATATCTTTTCGCAAATCATAATCCTGCAACCAAACTGCTTAAAGCATTTAAAGCATTATCATATATGCATATAACTTAGGTAAAAAATGGATTATTTTTCTAAATAATATAATTTTGTTTAGCTAACTACTAACCTCTGACTGACTCGAGCCTCGAGATAGGAGATGTCACATCAAGGCTATCATGTAGAGGAAAGAACTACTCTGTAATGTATGACCTCATCGGTGCAAAACAAAATCGTTGAGAGCCTCCTTATCATGATCCAATTGATCAATGTAGGTTGATAACTCCATGACCTCATTTTTGAGATCAACGCAAGTTTGATCAAACTCTTGCTCATGTTTAGCCAAGGCCACAGAACTTAACCTTAGATGATCTAATGTCTTTCTCTTGAGTCTAGCCTCAGTCTCCTTCAATAGTTTAATGAACACATTCACTCTTGAATACTAAACTAAACAATAAGGAGAACCAATCATTTAAGAAAAAAGATAGAATATTATAGTATAAACAACTAATTAAACTTCATGATTTATGTACAACATAAATACCAAAAGGATATCCAGGATTAAACATCTAATTCTACTAAAGAAGGTGAATTAACCTTGTGTACAAGTTTCTCTTGCCCTTCAGATTGCAGCTTCATCTGATCCATCATAGTTGTCTTCTTCTCTTCTCGAAAAAGATGCTCATAACAACCAGGATCAACAATCGTTCTTGCAACCTCCTCCCCTCATTCCACTTCTTCTGCCTATAAGGAAAAATCGACTCTGCCACTGAATCATAATCCACAAAGTCAGGCCTAACTTCCACCATATGCCGATGTTTGGCCGCAACATAAAAACCATATGCGACCTTCGAAATCGTAGTATCAAGATACTTCTCAAATGTCTACATATCTTTTTTAACACTGGAAAACTCTACATCCTTCTCCATAAGCGCTCTATAGAAGCTTAAGCAGCACATATGGCCTTCTTATCAGCCTTCTCCATCTGCTCCTGAATCATTTTAGCCTCCTCATCTGCCTAACCTTAGTAGAAGCCAGTGCAACGTTGGCTGTAGCAAGATCGGCTTCAAGAATAGTAATCCGACCCAAAAGTAGGGCCTGCACATTCATAGATTCACAAGCCTTCATAATGAGAAACATAAATCAATATAAGTTACAAATTTAGGCTAAAAATGAGTGTAGAGAGAGCATGATTACTCACATAAGGCCAGCGCTTCTGGGATTCTGACAAAACAGTAGCAAGGGGCACCTCGAAATCTAAAGAGGAAAGAAAGAAAGGAACTAACACAGACATCCCCACCTTCTGCATTGAAATAGATGGGGAGACTTCAGATGCGGCCAAACCACCAGCACCAAATGCAAATTATCCCTCTGAGAAAGAGCTTATCAGTCCTGAAGATATAGGAACCTACAAAACAATATTATCCTTATTGGGAAGTGGTGGAGTGCTCTTTGGAGTGCTCAGTTTCCTAAGAGGAGTGAAAGGATCATCCGACCCATCAAATAACCTCTTCAAAGTAGCATCTTTCTTCTCCTTCGCCTCCATTGATCTACAAAGTCTAGCTACAATACTTCTATCCATGTTATCTGTAGGAGGAAAAATAATGGAGTAAGGATCATAGGTGTGGGAACCTAAAAATTGTTGCAATATAATTATACCCCAAATTTTAGGTATGGATGAAGTAGGCTTCAATATTGTTCTAGAAAATATGTAATTTGGACGTAGCAAACCATGATCTTTCTGCTTCGATTAAATAAACAACTTGCGTATATTCCCAACATCCTCAAGAAAACCCTTAATCTGACGTCTATAAAACTCATATATTTGCTTTTTCACCTTTGAGGAGATGGTATGAACAGAATAACAACAAAAAAAGGAAGGGAACCCATCAGTATTCAAAATAAAGAAATAATATGAGAGCCATAGTTCGGTCCTGCTAAGGGTGCTGGCCAAAAATGCATCTTTAGCTTGAATGTAAAAGAAACCCTTATCCTGCTTTCCAGAACTTCTTCTAACCTAGAAAAGGAATTAGAGTTCCTCACTAGTAAGGATAATGCCATTTTCGACATAAAGGATGAATTTGGCCAAAGCAAAGGTGTAAGAATTAGGGACAAGTTGAACTACAGTGATCCTAAGTTGATAAGCCATTCACGAATTGTCTGATGAATTGGAAAAAAAAACAACCCACTCCTAATATGTTTGGGAGTAATGGCAATATAACCCTTCGGTAGAGTGTTCATCCATCGATGAGATGCTGGAATCCTAATGCATACCTATGGAATCCGAATTGCTTGTGGATGTTAATGGCGTCCTCCAAACGAGTAATTTCAAAAGGTAGAAATGACGAAGAAGAATCAAAAGAATCCATTCTAAAACCCAAGGTAATATTTCAAAAGAAGTTTGAGCTAGAGTTAACATGGCTTATCCTATTCTCAATCAACAGAATTATCCCTAAATTCGAGAATTAATTTAACTCTTTACAAATAAGAAGACAAAAAAGATTTCGGGAAGACGAAGAAAGGATAATGCACACCTGAGTCTAAACTGCAGCAACACCATTGAAATGATTGAGTATTAAGTGAAATGTGGATTTGATGAGAAAAGTAATGCGTATAAATGACTTATGAAAAATCCACTTAGAAAAATGAGAAGGCAAATCGAACAGCTATTACACGATGGTCCAACCAGATATTAACGCGTGTACTAGAACAATAAATGCACTTGCAGCTGAAAAGACTTGTTTCTAGCACCGAAAATATAGATTAGACAAGACTAAGTGAGGATATAGAGTGGGTGCAAAGGAAACAAGTCTACCCGAACCTGCAGTCGCCGCAAACTTGAGGGGAAAGTGTTATACCCATTCTTACCACGAACTTGGAAAACGACGTGCATAAGGTCAACGCCATTGACTAGATCCGAATATTCTATAAAAATATCAAAACCACACAAAACAAAAGCTATGTACATTAAGAAGATAGAGGTAAACGAACTGACCATGTTCGAAAACAAAGACCAAGCTAGAGTACAATACCAAAGCACATGATATTAGCATATGGGGTTTTGAGTTAACTATATTCACATTTTGTCAAATGTTTATAGGAAAAGTTCTGTGTAGTCATATATTGGGGGAGCGTAAACAATGCCACATAGAGTTGAAAGCACACTACCTGGCCTACATACAGGATCACCCAAACTATGCATTAACATAGACTCGCCCCTACAAGCAAACGGCAATCGTGAAGCTCACCCTCTCCTTATCTCTCATTGAAAACATTCAGGAGAACAACTTAAATAACAAGCTATTTTTGTGAATAACGATGAATTGGTCGAACAAAGAGATCTTAATAAGGATTTTACAAACTATTATAGAGATATTTTTGGTAATAAAAACAAACATAAAAATAATGCTAGATGGAATGATCTTTATCTATCTGATTTTAATGTTGATCTTTCTGAGTTAGATAATCCTTGTACTGAAGAGGAAATTTGAAAAGCTATCAATGACATGCCAAGTGATAAATCCCCAAGTGCGGATATATTCCCTATTTTCTTTTATAAAAAAATGGGGGATGTTTTAAATTCAATTTAATTAGCATTATTAACAAATTCTATAATGGAAAATTGCAATTAGAAAGATTCAATTTTGCAAATGTTATTTTATTGCACAAAAAAGTAGGTGCTAATAATTTAAAGGATTTTAGACCTATTTCATTAATTAATTATTCGGCTAAAATTATTTCAAAATTTTTAGCTAATAGACTTAGTATAAGAATAAACGATCTAATTGACTGTTCACAAACTGCTTTCATTAAGGGGTGAAATATATTACTGATGGTGTGGTTGTTGTCCAAGAATTCATTAATCACCGTTGTAATAATAATATAACTTGTGCAATTCTAAAATTGGACTTTACGAAAGCTTTTGGTTCGCTTGATTGGGAGTTTCTAGTTGATATGTTTCATGTTAGAGATTTCAGTCATAGATGGATTAACTGGATTATGAATTTGCTTAGAACAGGTAACTTTAGTATTATGATTAAGGGTATTTTAGGTAATAAAATTCAATTTAAGCAAGGTTTAAGGCAAGGTGATCCTTTATCACCTCTCTTGTATAACTTAGCCACAAAAGTTTTCGCTAATATAATTAAAAAAGCGGTTGATAGTGGACCTTTCAGGAATGTTGATAATGATATCTTGCAGTATATATGTCATTCAATTTGCTGATGGTACCTTGCTTTTTTCCTCCCATTTGCCTGGACATGTCATCACTCTTAAATTTATTTTATATAGTTCTGAATTATTATCAAGTTTAAAAATAAATTTTGATAAAAGTTCAGTTTCAGTTTTTAATGATTTTGAAAAGGTTGAAAATTTAGTTGTTAATATGCTTAATTGTAAAACTATCAATTTTTCATTTGATTATACTAGTTTTTGATTAGACCTACTAAACTTAAACAAGATGATGGGTTGATTATCGTAGATAAAATCAAAAATAGGATTTCTAATTGGAATGGGAGATTTTTATCGAGAGCTGATAGATTAGTTCTAATAAACTCTGTAATATCTGCTCTTCCGATCTATTGGATGTCTATGCATTTTTTTCTAGATTGGGTCATTGATAAAATTGATAAAATTAGTAGGGACTTCTTATGGAGTGGGGAAAACTCTAATAGTAGTATTAAATGTTTAATAAATTGGGAAACTATTTGTAAATCCAAAAAGGATGGTTGTTTAGGAGTCATTAATTTGCGTAATATGAATTTTTCTATGTTAGGTAAATAGTTATGGAAGTTTAAGGATATTAATGATAATCCTATCTGGAAAGAAATCATTTCTAAATATTACTATAATTGTAGTAATATTTTTTTTCAAATTACTCCTACAGTTATAGGTAAATTATCTAATTTTTGGAAATCTATTTTAAAATGTCATTAGATTTTTAACCTAGGCACTAATACAATAGTTCATTCAAGTAATAGTACTTCTTTTTGGCATGATCATCGGATTTCCATTCTCCCTCTAAGGATAGATTTTGAAAAGCTTTATGAAATCTCTAATTTTAAGGACACTTTAATTGTAGAAGTTTTTTCTCCTAACAATGAACCTTCTTGGAATTTTAGTTTTAATAGAATTTAGTAGGTTCAACTCTTAGGCAGCTTGCTTTGCTTGATGCTAGATTAAATTTATATAATATTGATAATGATAATGATAATATTAGCGGGGAATGGGATAAGCATAAGAAATATACTTCTAATTCTTTTTATAGATTTATTAACTTCTTGGGTGTAACCAATAACTCTTTCAAATTTATTTGGAAAATAAATGCTCGTCCAAAAACTAAAATTCACATGTAGTAAATTATGCATGGAAAATTAAATACTATAGAATTTTTAAAAAGAAAAAAAATGCAAATGGGTAATAAATGTTATTTTTGTAATATGCATTTTAAAGATATTAAACATATATACTATGATTGCATAGATACTTATTTCATTCTGAATAATACCCTTAAAATCATTAACTTTAGTCTAACATCTAAAGTTTTTAATTATGAATACAATTGGAATAGTTTTAGATCTAAGTTCAAAAAGGAAAATAGGATTTAACTTGACAATTTATTCACTAGAATTTGCCGGTATATTTGGTTTGAGAGAAATTGGAGAATTTTTAAAAATAATATTAGTCATTTTAATAAATTAATCTTTATAATTGCTATATTTTGTTTTAATTGGATCTCTAATCCTAAATATAAATTAGCTAAAAATAATCTTTTTAAAGAATATCTTAATAAGGTTAATAATAATATTAAGTTATTTAAAAAAAAATTGACATTAATAATGGTAGTATCAATATTTTTTCAAAATTAAATGATCATTTCACTATTATTCATTATATCCATTGATCAAAGGACCATAGGGATAATTTTTGATTTTGATTTGGTTATTATTTTAGTTTTAGTACGTTTTAGTTAATGGATCTTTAAGTTCATTTGATTATATATTATTTTTAGTCTTTATCATAATCTTTATCTTATTCTGTCCTAATAGCTTATTAAGATATTTCTTTACTTTATTTCATTTATACATATATAAGTATATAAATTTCATTTATATACATATATGTGTATCATTCTAACTTTTTTCTCTAGTTCCTTTTTAGATACAGGTTTAGGCTAGATATGATATTAATTTCTTTTTGTTGGTTCATATGATTGTTGATGGCAGGACTGCTATTTGCGATGAGGAGCTCTTCTCATTTTACCGAGTCTACAGAGTGGCGATTTCCATTCCAGATCATTCACAGGTCCATTAAGATCATTCACATCTTTATTTCTTTTTAGTCAACAACATGGAGTTTGCTTCTTAGATGGAGCTGGCTTCCAGTATCATTGGCTATGTCATGTTCCATTGTTTTCCAAGTACTTCTAACACCTTATTATTGGGTGGTGGCCATACCGGAGCTCGGTATTGAGGTGTAATGGACGGTGGCCATGCTGGAGCTCATTTTAAGGGTACTTGAGTTTTTTCTTTGATACTTGTACTTTGATTAGCTGTAACATTCCCCCTTTTGACCGTCTCCAGTCGGTAATTAAACCAACTCGAAACGTTCAAAAAGACGAATTGTTATTTAGTTTATAAGGTTTAAACAGAATCAGCCACAGAAACACAGATAATAACAATCAATTAAAACAAATGAGATTTTATTTCATTACTATAAATCTTTTTGAATACATCAGAGTTTATACAATTTAATACTGATACAGCAGAATATCTTAAAATACAATTCTCTCGAAATAAATGATTCTTTACTCTCTCTCTAACTTCGCTGCTCGAAAATCTTCAAGCTGTAAAAATACTCGGTCTGACCCGAGTATTATATTCAAAAGAAAATAATACACAGGTCAGTCTAATTCAAACCAGTTTATTAGTGCATAGAGGCAGTAATAATTTAAGTAGACGACAGTCACAATAATTCCCGTCTATCCAATTCTTTTAACAAAGAAATCGCATAACGAAAATATAACACTAAACAGTGTTAAACAATAAATCAGCAGATTTAAATCATCAACAGAGATAGATAAACAATTTATCAAATTGACTAAATCAATTTAAAACAATTGAAATTGTCACTTCAAAACCCATCAAAACTCGATTGGCTGCCGTACACGCACGCGTGTACGGCCTCGCCAATATGGTATAAAAGATCAATGCCTCAGAAGCAAAAAGAAAAACCAATTCGAACTGTCGATTTCTTGGTGGCTGCAGTGCACACGTACGCGTGCACTGCCTCGCCAACTCGAATAAAATGCACAAAATCAAATCTAAAATTTGATTCAACACAAGTACAAATGGACTCGACCAAAATCAAGTACTGGTCAAAAGTATCATGTACAAGTCTATAAATCTCACAGCAATTCAAGCATGCAGGTGAATCAACTAAAGTAATGAACCAGACTGGGATGAAGGCAACTGATCACATATATGTACAACAAACTGTATGCAAGCATAGGACATGAAACCACAATGCAATAATGCAGTCGAAAAACAATTTCAGATGACATAACAAAGACTGCAAACATACAGTGCTACTACAAAACAACATGGATGCAGACAACATCAAGTAGTGTGAGCATATGAAATGGCAACTCAAGTAATGGATGCAGACCAACCAAAGAACTTGAGACCCACTACAGACCAGACTACACCATATATCATGTACACAAAGGCAACTGCAACAATGCAAACTACAGACCAAATGTCAGGCCAATTGAATTCAACTCAAGCTACATAACTATATACATGGGCAGACTCAATGCACATCAAGCAATGACCAGACCAACCAAAATGAAGAACAGATGAATCAAGATAGTGAACTGGTCGAAACAAAGAAGCATGACTTAAACCCAGTACTCAAAACATCATTAACATAGTACTACAACTTCTGTGAAGCTGTAGTGACTCGAAGAAATTAATCAACCCAAATCAATAACAATGAACAACAGATAAGTGATGATACACTACAACTAACTACATGTACAGGACAGTGTACAGGTCAAACAGAGATCACATGTAACACAAAGACTACAACATTGAAACAGGCTGGTAAGCATCTCAAAGCAAGTACAACTGAAGTTCAGAGTAAATCAACCAGAAAAGATGGTCAGAGATGTATGGGTACTCAGAGGCAAAGGGATTACAACAGATAAACTCAAATGGCAGAGAAGATGGTCAGAGACGAAGCTCACAATGTCTAGAAAGTCGAAGTAAACCAAAAACTGAACAAGTCAGACTTCAACAACGTGATGACCCAGTAATCGAAACCAAAGCCGTGGCAATCATGTACAAAGATGAACAAGTCAGAAAATCACGAGTTAAATTTCAATGACGTGGGAATCTAGTAACAAAAATATACGTGATTTGAAGTATTTAAAAAAAATCATCTCAACATCCAACAATAATCGAACGGCCCAAAGCAATAATTTTGAAACAATCAGACGAACGAAAATCAAAACATTAAATCCTACAAACTTATGATTTGAAATAGATGTGAGTAAATAAATTACTCACCTTAGCTATCGGAGCAGTTGCGCGAACGAGATGGAGCCGAAGCCCTAGTCTTTGGATCGGAGGAAGAACGAACGAGGTCGCCGTTTTACTCGTCGCCGATCGAACGAAGACAACGAGGCCGCCATTTTTTTTATCTCGTAGATTTTTTTTTAGGGCACGAATGAATGAGATAAAGGAAAGGGGCGGGTATAGGGTATTAACCAAAATAAATGGGCCAAGATATGGGTTGAGTTACTTTATTTTTTTTTTATTTTCTTTCTCTTTTTAAAAACTAATTTGTTTTTGTAAATATTTTCTTTAATTTGTTTTGTTTAATCATGTTGCTAAATTTAAACTATGTGTATATATTCATTTCGTACAAATAAAAATTTAAATAAAAGAATTTCAATGGATTTACAATTTTCAATTCAAATTTAACAACCAGTATTAGTTTGTCAATTGACGAAAATTTAATTGTTATAAAAATTCCAACAACAAACAGCAATTTAACTGTCAACATAGATCGTTTATTGATGATTACAATTTTGGGCAAAACCCCAGTTGTTACAGAAATTCAATTTAAATTCAATTAAATTTTATACGCGTTTATACGCCGTATATTCATAAAACAATTCTGATAAATCCGAAATTGGAAATCCAGTAATAATTCAATATTACGGACCCAATGAAACTGGTTTCGTCAAATTCCGAGACTGTGCCTCGGAAGGCTATTTTTAAATTCAATTTAAACGATACAATTTCAAAATTGAACAAATCGCTTTTAAAATCAATTCTGAAGCTTCTATTATCTTCAGTATTATCAATATGAATTTCTAAGCCTTTAAATTATTTTTAACCGGCTTAAAATCGAAGATTCAAATTTTATTCAACTTTCAATAGATTAAATTCAAAAATTTAATCGCCAATTCCTTCTGATAATTTGAAATTCAAGTCAAATCATCATTCAAATATTTAAAATTAATTAAATATTTTCAATTTAAATTGTTCAAAATTCAGGGTCGTTACAAACTCCCCTCCTTAAAAACTTTTCGTCCACGAAAAGGAAAAGTTGTTAAAATTTCATCGATATTTTTACTCTAGTCAATTTTTACTAAACTTAAAACTTATTACAAATAAATGAATATAGGATTCATTCCATTTGTTTAATCTCACTAGTTCTGTTTATCTTCTCTTTTATTCAATGATTTTCAAAAATCAAAACCCAAAAGTCTTTTACCAAATTTCTCAATTTATAACTCAGATTCAAACTTAAAATTCTTCACGTTAGAGATTTATATAATATATCTCTTCCAAAGCTGTGGACTTTCAAAACATTACAAAAATCCTCTTCCTTAATTCATTAGGTAGGAATTATGTAATTTTAATTTCAAACTATTGATTTGCTATTTACAGTTTGAAAATACTTGCTAACTCGAAATTTAACAAGTCCATCTTCGTTCTCACAGACATTAGACATACGCTGGCCAGGCGCAGGTCTAAAAATCTCCAAGTACTAAACATACTTGCTTCAATTCCCAGTGAAAATACTTTTTTTAAAATTCTTTTAAAAAATGGATATGGAAAGCACGTTCCCCCATGGATTACAGTTCCACCCGGCGGTTACGCTACTATCCCAGTAGAGTCGCTTGTGGCTGTAGATTTCTCATCTCTTAAATTTCGCCATGGTTGTCGCCATAGATTGCAGTACACACGGCGGTTACGCTACTATCCCAGTAGAATCGCTCGTGTCTATAGGCATCACGCCCCTCAAATTTCGCCTGGCATTAGATTGCAGTTTACCCGGCGGTTACGCCACTATCCCAGTGGAATCGCTTGTAACTGTGGGCATCTCGCCCCTCAAATTACGCTAATCATCAATCAAATCTAATCTCATCGCGATGAACTATCGCGAAGGATTTCCGATTCAAATAGTCACTCTGACTAAAATTCTACGTAGCTACGAATTTCAAATGGACACTCATCGAGAGTTCCAATACCTTCTTTAATAATAAATGGAAGGTACTTTTCCACATCCTCAGTTTAGAAAACATAATATCATATATGTAGTACTTTCATTTCACATTTCGTACATATAACATCTATGTAAACATACATAAGATTTCCATAACAATGTCTTTCTAAACTAACGGTTTCAAATTCACCGCATTCATATATATATAAGTTCTAAAAACTTACACATCTCATATTCATAACAAAATAGAGGATTTCAAAATTTTCCTCTAAGTCGATTTGGAAATTTAAGGTTATCTCAAACCTAATTCATATTCATAATTCCATTTATTATCGACTTTCACATTCGATTTGGATTTCACGCTTACATCGTCAATTCTCAACACAGAATTGATGTCTATCGATATATAACCTCTGAGCTCGTACGTCTCAGAGAAGGGTGTTAAGCTAAGAGAATAAATTCTCCGCCACCAACAGATATATATTTAATAGAGATCAATTGCTATGTCATCAATTCACAATGTTAGACATACAATCCAAATCATCATCTGAAATTCAAAGCTCAACTTATATTGTCTTTGATGTCGAAGTTAAACTCAATTTTAACTTAACGATTCAATCTTTTTGAAAAATTTCAAATTGAACAAATTGTTCAAATTCTCATTTAACTTTTCAACTTCGACTTCAAAAATGAATTTCAAATCATTTATTCCTTACGGAATATATTCACAACATTTCATATTTGGAAAAACATTTCCATACTTATTTAAAAATAAGTAATTCACAAATCCATTTTATTTTCAACATTTGAAAATATTCGATATACTTAAATCAAAATTAAGTATATATTTCATCTTTTAAGGAAATCATTCTCTTTCACATATTCATTTGAGTTAAAAACGAATGTTACGTAAAACATCGTTACGACAACTCAAAATTACTAGTATAGGGATTCGAAATTTAGATAGATGTATAAATCCCAATACTATACAAAACATTTCCTTTCGGAAATCATTTACTATAACAACAGTGTTATAGTCCATCATTTCCTTATATTCGAAAACGTCTATTTCAACAATGAATGTTGAAATCTATGGTTTCGATATTCAATGCCTTGAAAACATCTTTTTAAAACAATTTCTTCGTTTTAAAATATCACTTTCCCAAACATGTCTATTTCATTCAATAATATATTCACGGTCCAAAATTGTGAATATACATCTTTTAACAAGCTATACAAAATTTTACTTATCAAAATAAGTCATTTTCGGATTTATAAACAACGTTATAAATTCCATTCCTATTTATAAAGACTTCAATTTATAAAAATTACTTTATTAACTCATTCCTTTATAACTCAGTTTTATATCAGAATTTTAATTTATAAGTGAATTACTTATAAATTCTTTTATTTCGCAACTTCGAATCATTTTATAACTTCACATTATAAAACTTTTAATTCTGAAACTTTTCATCCACTTATGAAATCCATTAAATATTTCACTTTTAACACTTATACAATTCCAATATCTTATTAACACTTTTCAAATCTTCAATTTAAGCCGTTTATAATAATTCAAAATTTCCAATTTATACTATTATATAAATTTATCAATTTTCCATTTCCAAAATAATCAACTAGTTCTTTAGTAAATCATTCATCGACTTGATTTTCAATCTAATCGCATTTGATTCATTTACATTGGATTTTACTAACATTCATTCATATTCAATTAGTTCACATTCACTAATTTATATTCAAGTTAGTTTGCTTTCAATTCAAATCAAATTTGATTCTATTTAGATTTACTTATCTTTCAATTTGAATTCAATTTACATAGCTTCCAATTTCCATTAATTCAATTTCATTAACACTTAATGAATTTCCATACGATCAACTAGCAACCAATGCCCATTCAACTTAACCAAATTTATTTACTTTGCTTACATTCAATTTGGTTCAACACACTTAATTTCCATTGGTTTATATTCTAATTCAGATTGAATTTTTATACTCACCATATTCACTAATTCACTTTTACAAAATAAAGTGGAATTTCCTTTATATAATTCAAATTCATATTCATTCTTCACTTTATCAATTCATTTTGATATCAAATTCAATTTGATTCACTATTACTTAAGCCATGTTTCATTTTATCTTCTCTTGCATTTATTTTCACCATACAGCTTAAGTTTGTCTCAAATTTATTTGAAATTCTATTTTATTTAACTTTTACTAAAGTCAAATTCATATCACATTTCAAAATGCAGATTTTATTTTACTTAACAAAACTGTTTAACCATTTTAACAATTGATTTTACTTAAATTTTCTCCTTTTATAAGTTACACAACTTATTAATTTAAACTTTCCAATTCATATTATATAATCACTTATCATTTAAGTTTAACTTTCCATTTCAATAATTTATCAAATCAAGTTCAATTTATTTAACTTCCTTTAGTTAAATTTCAAATCCATATATTTATTAATGCCAATTCAATTCGATTTAACTTTTCTTAAGTTAAAAAATCTTTATTTTCAAAAACAATTTTATACTTCTTTGGATTTGAAAAATGTTTCCTTTAAAGTGTTTCTAGTAACTATTCATATTAAACATCATAAACTAAGCTTTGTGTAAACCAAAGCTCTGATACCACTCTGTAACATTCCCCCTTTTGATCGTCTCCAGTCGGTAATTAAACCAACTCGAAACGTTCAAAAAGATGAATTGTTATTTAGTTTATAAGGTTTAAACAGAATCAGCCACAGAAACACAGATAATAACAATCAATTAAAACAAATGAGATTTTATTTCA
Organism: Allium fistulosum; assembly: GCA_030737815.1. Classification (NCBI taxonomy): domain Eukaryota; kingdom Viridiplantae; phylum Streptophyta; class Magnoliopsida; order Asparagales; family Amaryllidaceae; genus Allium; species Allium fistulosum. The sequence continues at coordinate 648,873,264 of CM060905.1, read as the reverse complement.
TTACTATAAATCTTTTTGAATACATCAGAGTTTATACAATTTAATATTGATACAGCGGAATATCTTAAAATACAATTCTCTCGAAATAAATGATTCTTTACTCTCTCTCTAACTTCGCTGCTCGAAAATCTTCAAGCTGTAAAAATACTCGGTCTGACCCGAGTATTATATTCAAAAGAAAATAATACACAGGTCAGTCTAATTCAAACCAGTTTATTAGTGCATAGAGGCAGTAATAATTTAAGTAGACGACAGTCACAATAATTCCCGTCTATCCAATTCTTTTAACAAAGAAATCGCATAACGAAAATATAACACTAAACAGTGTTAAACAATAAATCAGCAGATTTAAATCATCAACAGAGATAGATAAACAATTTATCAAATTGACTAAATCAATTTAAAACAATTGAAATTGTCACTTCAAAACCCATCAAAACTCGATTGGCTGCCGTACACGCACGCGTGTACGGCCTCGCCAATATGGTATAAAAGATCAATGCCTCAGAAGCAAAAAGAAAAACCAATTCGAACTGTCGATTTCTTGGTGGCTGCAGTGCACACGTACGCGTGCACTGCCTCGCCAACTCGAATAAAATGCACAAAATCAAATCTAAAATTTGATTCAACACAAGTACAAATGGACTCGACCAAAATCAAGTACTGGTCAAAAGTATCATGTACAAGTCTACAAATCTCACAGCAATTCAAGCATGCAGGTGAATCAACTACAGTAATGAACCAGACTGGGATGAAGGCAACTGATCACATATATGTACAACAAACTGTATGCAAGCATAGGACATGAAACCACAATGCAATAATGCAGTCGAAAAACAATTTCAGATGACATAACAAAGACTGCAAACATACAGTGCTACTACAAAACAACATGGATGCAGACAACATCAAGTAGTGTGAGCATATGAAATGGCAACTTAAGTAATGGATGCAGACCAACCAAAGAACTTGAGACCCACTACAGACCAGACTACACCATATATCATGTACACAAAGGCAACTGCAACAATGCAAACTACAGACCAAATGTCAGGCCAATTGAATTCAACTCAAGCTACATAACTATATACATGGGCAGACTCAATGCACATCAAGCAATGACCAGACCAACCAAAATGAAGAACAAATGAATCAAGATAGTGAACTGGTCGAAACAAAGAAGCATGACTTAAACCCAGTACTCAAAACATCATTAACATAGTAATACAACTTCTGTGAAGCTGTAGTGACTCGAAGAAATTAATCAACCCAAATCAATAACAATGAACAACAGATAAGTGATGATACACTACAACTAACTACATGTACAGGACAGTGTACAGGTCAAACAGAGATCACATGTAACACAAAGACTACAACATTGAAACAGGCTGGTAAGCATCTCAAAGCAAGTACAACTGAAGTTCAGAGTAAATCAACCAGAAAAGATGGTCAGAGATGTATGGGTACTCAGAGGCAAAGGGATTACAACAGATAAACTCAAATGGCAAAGAAGATGGTCAGAGACGAAGCTCACAATGTCTAGAAAGTCGAAGTAAACCAAAAACTGAACAAGTCAGACTTCAACAACGTGATGACCCAGTAATCGAAACCAAAGCCGTGGCAATCATGTACAAAGATGAACAAGTCAGAAAATCACGAGTTAAATTTCAATGACATGGGAATCTAGTAACAAAAATATACGTGATTTGAAGTATTCAAAAAAAATCATCTCAACATCCAACAATAATCGAACGGCCCAAAGCAATAATTTTGAAACAATCAGACGAACGAAAATCAAAACATTAAATCCTACAAACTTATGATTTGAAATAGATGTGAGTAAATAAATTACTCACCTTAGCTATCGGAGCAGTCGCGCGAACGAGATGGAGCCGAAGCCCTAGTCTTTGGATCGGAGGAAGAACGAACGAGGTCGCCATTTTACTCGTCGCCGATCGAACGAAGACAACGAGGCCGCCATTTTTTTTTATCTCGTAGATTTTTTTTTTAGGGCACGAATGAATGAGATAAAGGAAAGGGGCGGGTATAGGGTATTAACCAAAATAAATGGGCCAAGATATGGGTTGAGTTACTTTATTTTTTTTTTATTTTCTTTCTCTTTTTAAAAACTAATTTGTTTTTGTAAATATTTTCTTTAATTTGTTTTGTTTAATCATGTTGCTAAATTTAAACTATGTGTATATATTCATTTCGTACAAATAAAAATTTAAATAAAAGAATTTCAATCGATTTACAATTTTCAATTCAAATTTAACAACCAGTATTAGTTTGTCAATTGACGAAAATTTAATTGTTATAAAAATTCCAACAACAAACAGCAATTTAACTGTCAACATAGATCGTTTATTGATGATTACAATTTTGGGCAAAACCCCAGTTGTTACAGAAATTCAATTTAAATTCAATTAAATTTTATACGCGTTTATACGCCGTATATTCATAAAACAATTCTAATAAATCCGAAATTGGAAATCCAGTAATAATTCAATATTACGGACCCAATGAAACTGGTTTCGTCAAATTCCGAGACTGTGCCTCGGAAGGCTATTTTTAAATTCAATTTAAACGATACAATTTCAAAATTGAACAAATCGCTTTTAAAATCAATTCTGAAGCTTCTATTATCTTCAGTATTATCAATATGAATTTCTAAGCCTTTAAATTATTTTTAACCGGCTTAAAATCGAAGATTCAAATTTTATTCAACTTTCAATAGATTAAATTCAAAAATTTAATCGCCAATTCCTTCTGATAATTTGAAATTCAAGTCAAATCATCATTCAAATATTTAAAATTAATTAAATATTTTCAATTTAAATTGTTCAAAATTCAGGGTCGTTACAAACTCCCCTCCTTAAAAACTTTTCGTCCACGAAAAGGAAAATTTGTTAAATTTTCATCGATATTTTTACTCTAGTCAATTTTTACTAAACTTAAAACTTATTACAAATAAATGAATATAGGATTCATTCCATTTGTTTAATCTCACTAGTTCTGTTTATCTTCTCTTTTATTCAATGATTTTCAAAAATCAAAACCCAAAAGTCTTTTACCAAATTTCTCAATTTATAACTCAGATTCAAACTTAAAATTCTTCACGTTAGAGATTTATATAATATATCTCTTCCAAAGCTGTGGACTTTCAAAACATTACAAAAATCCTCTTCCTTAATTCATTAGGTAGGAATTATGTAATTTTAATTTCAAACTATTGATTTGCTATTTACAGTTTGAAAATACTTGCTAACTCGAAATTTAACAAGTCCATCTTCGTTCTCACAGACATTAGACATACGCTGGCCAGGCGCAGGTCTAAAAATCTCCAAGTACTAAACATACTTGCTTCAATTCCCTGTGAAAATACTTTTTTTAAAATTCTTTTAAAAAATGGATATGGAAAGCACGTTCCCCCATGGATTACAGTTCCACCCGGCGGTTACGCTACTATCCCAGTAGAGTCGCTTGTGGCTGTAGATTTCTCATCTCTTAAATTTCGCCATGGTTGTCGCCATAGATTGCAGTACACACGGCAGTTACGCTACTATCCCAGTAGAATCGCTCGTGTCTGTAGGCATCACGCCCCTCAAATTTCGCCTGGCATTAGATTGCAGTTTACCCGGCGGTTACGCCACTATCCCAGTGGAATCGCTTGTAACTGTGGGCATCTCGCCCCTCAAATTACGCTAATCATCAATCAAATCTAATCTCATCGCGATGAACTATCGCGAAGGATTTCCGATTCAAATAGTCACTCTGACTAAAATTCTACGTAGCTACGAATTTCAAATGGACACTCATCGAGAGTTCCAATACCTTCTTTAATAATAAATGGAAGGTACTTTTCCACATCCTCAGTTTAGAAAACATAATATCATATATGTAGTACTTTCATTTCACATTTCATAGATATAACATCTATGTAAACATACATAAGATTTCCATAACAATGTCTTTCTAAACTAACGGTTTCAAATTCACCGCATTCATATATATATAAGTTCTAAAAACTTACACATCTCATATTCATAACAAAATAGAGGATTTCAAAATTTTCCTCTAAGTCGATTTGGAAATTTAAGGTTATCTCAAACCTAATTCATATTCATAATTCCATTTATTATCGACTTTCACATTCGATTTGGATTTCACGCTTACATCGTCAATTCTCAACATAGAATTGATGTCTATCGATATATAACCTCTGAGCTCGTACGTCTCAGAGAAGGGTGTTAAGCTAAGAGAATAAATTCTCCGCCACCAACAGATATATATTTAAAAGAGATCAATTGCTATGTCATCAATTCACAATGTTAGACATACAATCCAAATCATCATCTGAAATTCAAAGCTCAACTTATATTGTCTTTGATGTCGAAGTTAAACTCAATTTTAACTTAACGATTCAATCTTTTTGAAAAATTTCAAATTGAACAAATTGTTCAAATTCTCATTTAACTTTTCAACTTCGACTTCAAAAATGAATTTCAAATCATTTATTCCTTACGGAATATATTCACAACATTTCATATTTGGAAAAACATTTCCATACTTATTTAAAAATAAGTAATTCACAAATCCATTTTATTTTCAACATTTGAAAATATTCGATATACTTAAATCAAAATTAAGTATATATTTCATCTTTTAAGGAAATCATTCTCTTTCACATATTCATTTGAGTTAAAAACGAATGTTACGTAAAACATCGTTACGACAACTCAAAATTACTAGTATAGGGATTCGAAATTTAGATAGATGTATAAATCCCAATACTATACAAAACATTTCCTTTCGGAAATCATTTACTATAACAACAGTGTTATAGTCCATCATTTCCTTATATTCGAAAACGTCTATTTCAACAATGAATGTTGAAATCTATGGTTTCGATATTCAATGCCTTGAAAACATCTTTTTAAAACAATTTCTTCGTTTTAAAATATCACTTTCCCAAACATGTCCATTTCATTCAATAATATATTCACGATCCAAAATTGTGAATATACATCTTTTAACAAGCTATACAAAATTTTACTTATCAAAATAAGTCATTTTCGGATTTATAAACAACGTTATAAATTCCATTCCTATTTATAAAGACTTCAATTTATAAAAATTACTTTATTAACTCATTCCTTTATAACTCAGTTTTATATCAGAATTTTAATTTATAAGTGAATTACTTATAAATTCTTTTATTTCGCAACTTCGAATCATTTTATAACTTCACATTATAAAACTTTTAATTCTGAAACTTTTCATCCACTTATGAAATCCATTAAATATTTCACTTTTAACACTTATACAATTCCAATATCTTATTAACACTTTTCAAATCTTCAATTTAAGCCGTTTATAATAATTCAAAATTTCTAATTTATACTATTATATAAATTTATCAATTTTCCATTTCCAAAATAATCAACTAGTTCTTTAGTAAATCATTCATCGACTTGATTTTCAATCTAATCGCATTTGATTCATTTACATTGGATTTTACTAACATTCATTCATATTCAATTAGTTCACATTCACTAATTTATATTCAAGTTAGTTTGCTTTCAATTCAAATCAAATTTGATTCTATTTAGATTTACTTATCTTTCAATTTGAATTCAATTTACATAGCTTCCAATTTCCATTAATTCAATTTCATTAACACTTAATGAATTTCCATACGATCAACTAGCAACCAATGCCCATTCAACTTAACCAAATTTATTTACTTTGCTTACATTCAATTTGGTTCAACACACTTAATTTCCATTGGTTTATATTCTAATTCAGATTGAATTTTTATACTCACCATATTCACTAATTCACTTTTACAAAATAAAGTGGAATTTCCTTTATATAATTCAAATTCATATTCATTCTTCACTTTATCAATTCATTTTGATATCAAATTCAATTTGATTCACTATTACTTAAGCCATGTTTCATTTTATCTTCTCTTGCATTTATTTTCACCATACAGCTTAAGTTTGTCTCAAATTTATTTGAAATTCTATTTTATTTAACTTTTACTAAAGTCAAATTCATATCACATTTCAAAATGCAGATTTTGTTTTACTTAACAAAACTGTTTAACCATTTTAACAATTGATTTTACTTAAATTTTCTCCTTTTATAAGTTACACAACTTATTAATTTAAACTTTCCAATTCATATTATATAATCACTTATCATTTAAGTTTAACTTTCCATTTCAATAATTTATCAAATCAAGTTCAATTTATTTAACTTCCTTTAGTTAAATTTCAAATCCATATATTTATTAATGCCAATTCAATTCGATTTAACTTTTCTTAAGTTAAAAAATCTTTATTTTCAAAAACAATTTTATACTTCTTTGGATTTGAAAAATGTTTCCTTTAAAGTGTTTCTAGTAACTATTCATATTAAACATCATAAACTAAGCTTTGTGTAAACCATAGCTCTGATACCACTCTGTAACATTCCCCCTTTTGACCGTCTCCAGTCGGTAATTAAACCAACTCGAAACGTTCAAAAAGACGAATTGTTATTTAGTTTATAAGGTTTAAACAGAATCAGCCACAGAAACACAGATAATAACAATCAATTAAAACAAATGAGATTTTATTTCATTACTATAAATCTTTTTGAATACATCAGAGTTTATACAATTTAATACTGATACAGCGGAATATCTTAAAATACAATTCTCTCGAAATAAATGATTCTTTACTCTCTCTCTAACTTCGCTGCTCGAAAATCTTCAAGCTGTAAAAATACTCGGTCTGACCCGAGTATTATATTCAAAAGAAAATAATACACAGGTCAGTCTAATTCAAACCAGTTTATTAGTGCATAGAGGCAGTAATAATTTAAGTAGACGACAGTCACAATAATTCTCGTCTATCCAATTCTTTTAACAAAGAAATCGGATAACGAAAATATAACACTAAACAGTGTTAAACAATAAATCAGCAGATTTAAATCATCAACAGAGATAGATAAACAATTTATCAAATTGACTAAATCAATTTAAAACAATTGAAATTGTCACTTCAAAACCCATCAAAACTCGATTGGCTGCCGTACACGCACGCGTGTACGGCCTCGCCAATATGGTATAAAAGATCAATGCCTCAGAAGCAAAAAGAAAAACCAATTCGAACTGTCGATTTCTTGGTGGCTGCAGTGCACACGTACGCGTGCACTGCCTCGCCAACTCGAATAAAATGCACAAAATCAAATCTAAAATTTGATTCAACACAAGTACAAATGGACTCGACCAAAATCAAGTACTGGTCAAAAGTATCATGTACAAGTCTACAAATCTCACAGCAATTCAAGCATGCAGGTGAATCAACTACAGTAATGAACCAGACTGGGATGAAGGCAACTGATCACATATATGTACAACAAACTGTATGCAAGCATAGGACATGAAACCACAATGCAATAATGCAGTCGAAAAACAATTTCAGATGACATAACAAAGACTGCAAACATACAGTGCTACTACAAAACAACATGGATGCAGACAACATCAAGTAGTGTGAGCATATGAAATGGCAACTCAAGTAATGGATGCAGACCAACCAAAGAACTTGAGACCCACTACAGACCAGACTACACCATATATCATGTACACAAAGGCAACTGCAACAATGCAAACTACAGACCAAATGTCAGGCCAATTGAATTCAACTCAAGCTACATAACTATATACATGGGCAGACTCAATGCACATCAAGCAATGACCAGACCAACCAAAATGAAGAACAAATGAATCAAGATAGTGAACTGGTCGAAAAAAAGAAGCATGACTTAAACCCAGTACTCAAAACATCATTAACATAGTAATACAACTTCTGTGAAGCTGTAGTGACTCGAAGAAATTAATCAACCCAAATCAATAACAATGAACAACAGATAAGTGATGATACACTACAACTAACTACATGTACAGGACAGTGTACAGGTCAAACAGAGATCACATGTAACACAAAGACTACAACATTGAAACAGGCTGGTAAGCATCTCAAAGCAAGTACAACTGAAGTTCAGAGTAAATCAACCAGAAAATATGGTCAGAGATGTATGGGTACTCAGAGGCAAAGGGATTACAACAGATAAACTCAAATGGCAGAGAAGATGGTCAGAGACGAAGCTCACAATGTCTAGAAAGTCGAAGTAAACCAAAAACTGAACAAGTCAGACTTCAACAACGTGATGACCCAGTAATCGAAACCAAAGCCGTGGCAATCATGTACAAAGATGAACAAGTCAGAAAATCACGAGTTAAATTTCAATGACGTGGGAATCTAGTAACAAAAATATACGTGATTTGAAGTATTTAAAAAAAATCATCTCAACATCCAACAATAATCGAACGGCCCAAAGCAATAATTTTGAAACAATCAGACGAACGAAAATCAAAACATTAAATCCTACAAACTTATGATTTGAAATAGATGTGAGTAAATAAATTACTCACCTTAGCTATCGGAGCAGTCGCGCGAACGAGATGGAGCCGAAGCCCTAGTCTTTGGATCGGAGGAAGAACGAACGAGGTCGCCGTTTTACTCGTCGCCGATCGAACGAAGACAACGAGGCCGCCATTTTTTTTTATCTCGTAGATTTTTTTTTTAGGGCACGAATGAATGAGATAAAGGAAAGGGGCGGGTATAGGGTATTAACCAAAATAAATGGGCCAAGATATGGGTTGAGTTACTTTATTTTTTTTTATTTTCTTTCTCTTTTTAAAAACTAATTTGTTTTTGTAAATATTTTCTTTAATTTGTTTTGTTTAATCATGTTGCTAAATTTAAACTATGTGTATATATTCATTTCGTACAAATAAAAATTTAAATAAAAGAATTTCAATCGATTTACAATTTTCAATTCAAATTTAATAACCAGTATTAGTTTGTCAATTGACGAAAATTTAAATGTTATAAAAATTCCAACAACAAACAGCAATTTAACTGTCAACATAGATCGTTTATTGATGATTACAATTTTGGGCAAAACCCCGGTTGTTACAGAAATTCAATTTAAATTCAATTAAATTTTATACGCGTTTATACGCCGTATATTCATAAAACAATTCTGATAAATCCGAAATTGGAAATCCAGTAATAATTCAATATTACGGACCCAATGAAACTGGTTTCGTCAAATTCCGAGACTGTGCCTCGGAAGGCTATTTTTAAATTCAATTTAAACGATACAATTTCAAAATTGAACAAATCGCTTTTAAAATCAATTCTGAAGCTTCTATTATCTTCAGTATTATCAATATGAATTTCTAAGCCTTTAAATTATTTTTAACCGGCTTAAAATCGAAGATTCAAATTTTATTCAACTTTCAATAGATTAAATTCAAAAATTTAATCGCCAATTCCTTCTGATAATTTGAAATTCAAGTCAAATCATCATTCAAATATTTAAAATTAATTAAATATTTTCAATTTAAATTGTTCAAAATTCAGGGTCGTTACATTAGCTGCCTGCCAAGCATGTTGAAAGCACCTTGTATTGTGTGATATGCACATATTTACATGTGTGCTCTCCTCTATTCTAGAGGATCCCACATTTCTCTAAAAACTCAAATAACAAGCAATTGTCAAAAATTCTCTTAGCATAGAATGGGAAGAACAGCCTCATTCTTACCCTATATGGTAACAAATTATGCAAGAAAAACAAGAGAAACAGTGGTGCAATATGGTCTGAACACCAGACGTTATTCACACTACATCTGTTCTTATGTGTCAACAACACAATAAAGCACCAGAAAGGTCTCTTATCATTCCTTTTAGGGCATCTTCCTATTTCAATAGAGAAGAGGCTGACCTGTGTAGGCCTAGGCTTCCCGCCCACTTTTAAGGCATTCCACTTCAAAATTCTAATCTCGCCAAGAATCTAGATTTCCCCCCTAAGACACATCATCAATATAACTATAAAGTACGAGCATCATGGATAAATGATAAGTGGCATAATCCAATAGCGAAGGTTGATGGAAAATACGAGAGAAGACTACCACCATCTACAAAGCACTTTTGATGCTACAAAAGGAAAGGCATTAGATCATCAACCTTTTTTGGGGGCTTATTTTTGAGTCCTGAGCTTTTGGAATCTTCTTTGGCCTTCCTCTTTCTAAGAAAAAAGAACATATTGTATGCCATGGGGCCATTAATATCTGTTGTACAAACAATGGTAAAATACAATGGATTATCTTATGGACGTAGGATTTGCAACAATCTGAATCATGTAAAAATCTCCCTATCTTTTAATTTTCTGCAGTTCACTTTTATCTGCTCTTGTGTTCATTAATCCATTTTGACATTTCAATATACAGTTAGAGTGTGACTACTTGGCCATGTAAGCATTTAGCGGCACAGTCACCTCCTAAGGGCGAATCTAACCAAGCTTTGTTCGTTGATCCCTAGCCATGAGGACAATCGGCCACTTGGTTTCCTCATTGTCAGGTCAAGTGTGGTGAAACCAAAAAATTTCACCAACAAAACCATTTATCATTTTTTCCTCTTTCCTAGATATTCTATGTACTAACACTTTTCTTCTCCTCCTTGCATGAAATTTTTGCTTGAACTACACTCCTCTGATGAACTTTCTTACCATCCAACCCTTATTTTTTCGATCACCTTCTCAAACACTAACTTCCTCCTCCTCTTTTATCTTTTTCTTTCTCGCAAACTACTGCTATCTTCTTGAACTAATTCTGTAATATTCTTTCCATCCTTAATATCAACTATTCAATTCTAACATGAGGGATCAAATAGTCATCAACATTCGTCCATAAAAACTTCGTAAACTACATAGGTTTATCCAATAGGAGACAAGCATTTTATAGCCAAACTCCGGAGCTGTCAGAATGTAAGTGAAATTCCATTTAGATAAGGATCATCTTATTTTGCATAACCACACAATTTACAACGGTGTATATCATTTTCACATCACAAAAAAACATGCACTCGCAACAGGCTGGTTTTTCTGATGCTTGGAAGTTGTAGTCGATTGGTGTGTATTAAAATGGGCAGGTGGACCGCCAACACTACGTACTAGCATAATGGAGTTTTGTTTCAATATTAAACATTTTATTTAACCCTCTAAACCTCATCAGGGAGGAAAATTTTGACTTTTCATATTTCTTAGCTACTAGTATTACAATAATCGTCATCTCCGTTACCAATTTCTTTCTTCATATTTAAGTGCTCTCCCTCTATCTAAAGGTTTAAATGGTTTCATGAGCGTTTTAGATTTTTCTTTTTTCATTTGGTTAGTGGTATATTTACGTCCATTTGGCTATTGAAAGCGGTAACAATCTTGTTATACCAATATCCTACTTGCCTTGATCAAGAACCGATGTTGGCTTAGCATATCTAAACGAATACTACTACTCATTTAGTAGTCTTATCCACAATGTTTTCGGTATAAAAGTATGGCTATTCATTCATAAGCATTCTAGAAAAAGTAGAAAAAAAATCCAAACAAATAGAGATCGTAGATAGAAGTATAAATATACGTTTATGAAATAGGTTAAATTAGATTGACGATCGTTTCAGTGCTAGGGATGCTTAATTTTTTGAATTTTGGGATTCAAGGTAGAGGTTGGTGAAGAAATGAGGAGGAGGAATGAAGTATATATGGAGTTAAGTAAGGAACCATTGGCTAACAAACCATTGGCGTCAGATGCATTAGAAGCCATAGTTCTTTTTTCAATGGATAAATTAAACATAGTAAATGTGTGGGTCACCCGACTAACATGTCAGATGCATCGAATGTGATGACAAATTAAAGGGAGTAAAATTTGATTACAAAGGATGCCCAAGAATCCGAGGGAAGAGACTGGCAAAGCTATCATATGAGTGAAAACTGTCGAATCATCAGAATGTACGTGACATCCCATACAAACAAGGATCATCACTCTACATCATAGCTATTGACAAGAAAACTTATCAACACCTCAAATTTGAAGTTGATGTAGGAATGATGCTTTCGAAGTCTCCTTTTGAAATAGGTGAAGCTTGCTTAGGCTTCTCTAATGAGTAAAATTTATTAAATCTTGTCTTTAGGACCTTTCAACGTAGTCAAAAGAGTGAACTTTCTTCGAATTAATCCTTTTGAATGATTTAACTGGAATGATATCGAAAGAACCTTTCGACATAAACAAGGATTCTTAGGTTATGGACATAATGACTTCTGGAAGTAACTAAGTTGGGAAGGTAACGACATCGTCGAAAGGGGTGATTCCTTCAAATTGAATGATCTATATGAAGGCTTATAGAAAATTAGAAAACTCAGGGTTCCGACTTGGTCGAAAAGGAAACCTTTCGGTCATGAAGACAAGAAGATGACATATTAATAAAAAGAGAGGAAATCTGTGCTACTAAACAAACATGGTTATCATAGTCTTCTTTTTATTGAATTCAATTGTACAAATTAACCAAATTCCCAATTTAATTTGAGAAATAGGGTTTACAAGTTTAAGAAACATATAAGTGAAGAGTGGAAGAAATCAGATCACTTTAACTAACCCCTAGGGTCATATTTATAGGCACGAGTTTTGACCATTCGATCCCAAGCTATCGACATAGTCGAAAGGTCAACCCCTTTTCTTTCGTGTATATGCACCGAGCCAACCTTTTGACCTAGTCAAAAGGGTTTTATTTATCCTACCGTTGTTGTTCAAGGTTTATCCTCCTTCTTTTGCATTGTTTCCTTTTGAGCTTGTCGAAAGAGGTTGCTTGATAACTTTCAACCTCATTGGAAGGTCTATTTAAGCGCCTTTATCTTGAATGTTGATGTGCTGCACAAGTTATCCAAGGTCCTAGCCTTCGACATGGTAGAAACGTGCTTTCTATCTACTTCGGGTGACTCCAACCATTTTGAAAGGCTATATAAGATTTCGAAATGGCTGATTAGGATGAACACTTTTCCAATATGCCTAAAATGAGACGAAATCAAATGTCTTGAGTGGTATAGGATACGTGGAGGAAGTGCATTGCATATGGACTTCGAAAGTCAGCCTCCGACCTTATCGAAAGCTCCTTTTTGACCCTGCCGAAATGCCCTTTTACCTTTTCAAAAGGTATTGCTAGTATGCTTTCACCTCCATTGGAAGTTATGATTAATCAGACCATCATGGAGCTTTCTAATCTTTGTCAATGCTCTCATGTTCCTTATTTCATATCTTTACTCCCGAGAATATTTTGTGGATAACATTTAGCCCCCTAGTATGAAAGAAACTTTTGTTCTTTAGAACAAAAACTCTAAGGTACTCTCTTTAATTCCTACAACATAAATAATAAACTCTATTAAGATTGTAACCTTATTAGTAGACCTTAAAGCATAATCTTAAATTTATAGAGTTAAAGTTTAAGATGTTGTTTGCTAATATTTCTAGATAAAACACAATATGATATATATATATATATATATATGATTAAGAATATGGAATTATATCACCTAATTTGTAGACAACGATCCAATTAATTGAGCCTTAGAAGAATGTCAGCTATATTCTCCATGTATTCCTTCCTTAGGTCAAATCTCTCTTAACACTATTGGTTAATAATTCTTAATTAGTGAGAAAGTAATAAGAAAATTAGTATCAATGATATGAACATCTTGGATTGAAACTGAGTTTTGGTAAATTCATAAACCACCATAAAATTCAATAGTAAGATATAAAACTCTTCGAAGTCAGGAGTCCAATGAGGGTCTCAATCAAAAATATGAAACTCATGAATTACCAAAAAAATTTACAAGGAGGTTTAAAATCCGTTCAATCTGGAATCTAGCAAGGAACATCCAAAATCCAATAAGAAAATCATGCATAGACAATCCACAAATCATTATTGAAACCCTCAAGAAAACATTAGAACTCACTAAACCAGAAGTTCAACAGAGGTTCGTTAAAGATTTTCAACTTTGAAATAAGAAACATGAAATTTTATTTCTTCATTAAAATGAATAAAGAAATTCAGGATTCACAAAATTAGAGAACCAAAGATCAAATAAAGCAATCGAGAATATGAAAAATCATAATCCTTGGTCAAAATTCAAAAGGAATTGTAAGGTTCATCAAATCAAGAAACAGGTAGAAGACCATCAAAATTCCAACAAGAAAATGAGGAATGCAAAATTAATGAATAATTGGAAAAACTACCAAGGAAAATTAAAATTCATTATATCAAAAATCCAATAAAAGATCATCATAGATCCATTGAAGAAATTAAGGATACAAAATTCAACAATCATCATAAATATCCACAGGGAAATTTGGAATTCATTAAATCAGAAATATCATAATGGATTATCAAACACTCAATAAGAAGATTAGAAATTCACAAATTGTCATGATAATCAACAAGTAATTCAGAATTCATCAAGTCGAAAGCTCTGTGAAAGATTATAATAAATCCAGAAAAGGAATTTAGGAATGTGAAATTAATCAATCACCCTAAAAATCAGCATGGAAACTTATATTTCAATAAATTAAGGAACTTGTTATAAGAATGGAACTCAAGAATCCAAGAATCCAAAAAAAATTGATTTGAAACCTGCCTATTCTTACTCAAAACCATGGAATTAATTGCAAATTCAAAAATTGTCATGTAAACTCAATAAAAGAAACCTAGAAATCATGAACTCATGAAACAAGTGATCATTAGGTAATTGTCATGTTAATTCAGTAGGGAATAATAATATTGAAAATTCCTGAATCACCATAGAAGTCAATGGGGAAACTGAAAATTAATTAAACCAATAATTCAGTAAGAAATCACAACAATGACTTAGTAAAGAAATCATGAATACAAAGTCAGCAAATTATCGCAAGAACCAATGGGAAATTCATTAATTATCATGGAAACTCTACAAAGGAGTTAAGAAATAAGAATTCATAAAAAAATGATTAATGGGAAATTATCATGAAAATTCATGTGTATAGAACTCATAAATCATCTTGAAAATTCATGAGGGAACCAGGGAACCTTAAAACCATGAATTTAATATGAAGCCTTTATAGAAATTCTCTAATGAAATCAATAAATCATCATGAAGTCAATGAAATCAATAAATTATCAAAAATGAAAACTTCACGAAAAGGAATTGAAAGTTCATAAAATCAGGAACCTAACAAAAATATTGTCAGGTTCCAAACCGACAATAGATTATTAGAAATTCATTCAATATCAACATTAAAAATTTGTCTAGCCATAATAAATTTAGTAAGCCCAAACAACAAGCTTCTAGACATATGGATTAGTAAAGTTGTTGATACATTGGAGTTGGGTTGCATCTGCAAAGCCTGGTCATTAATTGGAATATTGGTTCCCCATCCATATACTAATGGAGTTTCTCTTATTCTAAGAGCTGGCCCTATTTTTTGGGATTTAGTAGTGGTTTTCTCAATCTAATCTTGGAATGTAGTCTCCATTATCATTAGCGATAACTTGTTGCTTGCTCCACTCTTTTGGCCTTTGTAGAGACCTTTACTTTGTTCCTATACTACGAATTCTCTTTTCCATTTTCTAATATCATGCCTTCTTTTAGGATACAGATTTCTTAACCGTTTTTCAAATAATGATGTTTTAAGATTTTCTTACATATATTTTGTCTCATTTGAAAATGATTTTGAACTCTTTTTTTGCTCTTGATTATAGTATTGAACATCTTTGTCTTGTTGTCTCTGTATGTATCTAGGATTTCAACTTTATCCCAGTTGGTAGATAGATTTCTTTCTTTAACCCATTATTCTCTTGGGTTTTACCTTTTGCCTTGAATTGTAGACACTTTTGTCTTTGTTCTTCTATTTGGAGCCTCCTCTAGGCTTGGACATCTTTGTCCACTCATTGATGAGCCACTCTCTGGGCTTGGATAATCCATTGTTTGATGAGCCTCTCTTTGGGATTCCCTTGTCTTAAAGGGATGTATACTTAGTTGACCTTCCTTTAGAAGGCCGCGGATGGGTACTTCCCTTACCCATCCCCTAAGAGGTGGTTTTGAAGTTAGGGTTTCTATCTCTCCCTCTAAAAGATGCTACTGAATAGCGTCGTAGGCTTATACCCCTCCCTCCAAGAGGTGCCATGTAATAGCGCCGTGGGCTTATCTCCCTCGGTCTAGGAGTTGCTAGGAATAGCATCATAGGCTCGAGTATTTGTATATGAAAGTAATTTTTGTCCAATTAAATTGGGGTCTCCTTTGAGAGAAAGAAATTTGCAATTAAATCCTTCTAATATGTTGAAGGGCTGTCTTTTGAAAATAGTTCGGACTCTTGAATCCTTTTAATGAAAGAGTTTTTCTCAATGTAGCCTCTTGCAAGAACTTTCTTATTGTTCTCATAATAGAGACATGAGCCTTGAATAAGAGACTAAGAGGTCATGATTCATGAACCAACCGTCTTTTAGTCGAGAACAAGACTCTCTAGTCTAAGTTCCCATAAGATTTTTATGCTTTCAAAATGTTTTCTTGAAAAATAGAATAGGCTCCTTCCTGCTTGTAATCTTTAGAAAAATATTGAAATATTGAATTCGATTAGTTCAAGTCCTTTATGTTCGTTCATTAATTCTATATAATATCTCAAATTGGTTGCATAAACTAGCTTTTTGGTATAGGTAGGTATTTGTTTTCTCCTAGACCACGGGGAATCAAAAATAGTTTTCTTGAAAAGAAATACATGCGAAATTTCGTTTAGAATCATTTGATGAAAATAGAGTCAGTATATATGGACTTTCCCCTTTGTTGTTGTCGAATTTTGGGGCAATTTGACATTCTTTAGAGGATTGCCTTTGTACTGCGTTGACAGAAGTATTGTTAATTATCTTGTGCCAGGCATCTGAGTTGTTTTCTTCAAGTAGCTTGGAATTTGTTGCGCTCTCAAATTTTGTTAAATGATTTGATATGATGATTTTGTTTTACCTGAAATAACACTTGAATTTTGATCAGTACATAGTTAATGCAAAAACACGAATTTGAGCTTTAATGAAAATTCAAATAGAATTGATACGATATGAAAAGTAAGGAAGATAGTCCATATTTGAACTAATGCCGTAAAACTTCATGATTTGATAGGAATCTGGATTTTGGGGTCGGTGAATTGCTTTCCTCTCATCTTGAATGAGATTTCTTTCAAGTTTCTTTGACGAACTCCTGTAAAAATTCCAACGTGATCTTGCCTTGAATTTTCTCTGATAGGACACGACATTCATTAGTTTCAAGTCTATTTGCTTTATGGTGATCGCGACAACTTCCTCCTTTATTCGTCTCTGGGATGCTCCTATCCATCGAAGGTGCAGTAAAATTCTAACTTCTTTTCATCCTGGCAAATATGTTGGAGAGGGGTTTGTTTAAAACAGCATAATTTATTTCGGAATTCTTTCTTCGACTTACATATGGATTTTCACTTTCCCTTGGCGTCTTGTCAGGACGTTTAAAATTAGATTTTTCCTCCTTGGATTCATTCCCGATGAAATTCTTTCTTAGCGTGATGCATTTTGTCCATTGGAATAAATTTCTCAGTTCGAAGAAAGAAATATTGTAGATCTTTGCATCCATTAATGTAAAGGTCCTTCCAAAATGGAGTTTGTTTGATTAGCCTTGATCAAACAGCCAAAGGTTTCTCTATTAGTTGTACTTTCAGCCCTTAACGCTTCTACATTGAATTTTTTCAAATACTCTCCAAGTAGTTCCCCTGGATTTTTCATGATAGTTGCTAGTAAGCTAAAGTCCATATTTGCATATCTGAAGATAGAAAATCGAGCCATGAAGTCACAAGTAAATTATTCCCGAGAATAAATGGTTTCCATTCAGTAACTCCTATACTATTTGATTACTGCTTCTTCGAAAGTAATGGGAAAAAGTTTACAGCGAACTACCTCTAGTGTATTGTATAAGTTCATCCATTTTTCAAAGACGACAAGATGATCATTTGGATCAGTTGTTCCATCATATTTTAGTGAGGGAATTTGGATGTAGGGGGTGGAAGATTTGTTGCGATTATTTCTTGAGAAATGGAAACCTTTTATAGGATTACATATTCTTCTGGATTAAAAATCCTTTTTTACCCAAACATATTCATAATTATTTGGTGTTGGACACTTTCTTAGTCAGCTTCATTTCTATGACTACCTTTGTCATTTCCATAGACTAGACTATTTGATTGCTCGAGAGAACAGTTTACTGAATTTCTCGGTTTAACTCTTGATCTTCTATCTCATTTGGAGGTTGTACTTCATCCTCTATATCCATAATATTTATTAATTCCCGGGTCGGATCTCTTTCAGAATATTCTTGTTTTGCTATCGTTTGTGGCTGTTGATTCAGGACCTTGATCACATTGCTTTCCAACTTTGTTAAGGTCAATGGTTGTCCAACTCTTCTAGTCCCTAAGTTTGAATTTAAGAGCATATGATCTTTCAAAATCGATCGTGAAGCAGCCTCTTCACATGGATTTTTATTACTAATCCTTAATTTTACCATACTCTTCTTTTAGACGAAGTTCCCTATGCAATTGGTTGGTGATGAAAGTTGTCGGAGATCGTAGATTCGAACCCTCCTTCTAGTGCCAAAAATATTGACAAGAAAACTTGTCAACACCTCAAATTTCAAGTTGAAGTAGGAATGATGCTTTCAAAATCTCCTTTCAAAATAGGTGAAGCTTGCTTGGGCTTCTTTGATGAGTAAAAATGATTAGATCTTGTACATAGGGCCATTCGACGCAGTCGAAAGAGTAAACTCTCTCAAATTAATCCTTTCAGATGATTTAATTAGGAACGATATCGAAAGTGCCTTTCGACATAAACAAGGATTCTTAGGTCAAGGACTTAATGACTTCTGGAAGTAACTGAGTTGGGAAGGTAATGACTCTGTCAAAAAGAGTAATTTCTACAATTTGAATGATCTAAATTGTAACGAACGCGATTTTGTCGGGATCCGAAAATCGACATCAATACGTCCACTGTATCAATTGCTGAGCAATCGAATGCCGGAAAACCGAATTCTTAGGGTTTAAGAAGAAGAAAAAAAATAGAAGAAGAAAGAAAGAAGATAGAACAACATCAGAATCTCACAGTCACAGCGGAACAACATATGATAGATAAATGAATAATCTTTAATCAAAAGAAGTATATCAGTTATTACATTACATCATATCATCAGAGTCAATATACAACACAATACATCAATGGAAAGTTATGCAAACCTGTCCTCATACAGAATACACAATGGAGTAATAAATAGTATAAGTGATATGTCTCGCCATCCAGCTCGCCACTAGAGCTCCATAGCACTCCAAAATCCAGAATAACCTGATAACCTGTCTCTAGACTGCCCGTGTGGAAAATGATGGGCACCCAGAGTTTAGGAAGGGAACAATAAACTCCAGGTCAGTCATGGGACTGGTGTGAGAAGTAAAATAGTTATTTATCTTTAAACCAAACAACAGGATAATTTTAAAATCAATTCGCAATGCTTTTGGAAAATGAAACTACCATAAGGCCTCCCGCCACACACACAATGCAAACGTAGAATTTGGAGGAGATTTCTCCTTATGATAGTCAAAGATGCTTACTACGCAAAACAAATCATTTTTTTATATTATTATTAGTGCATAGTGAGGAAAACATTTCGAAAGTACAATATAAATCTTAGTCAGCATAGGTACCATTATATTATGCCTGCTATAACTGCCATGTTAAATGGAAGGTTCTACAACTAAAACCGTACAAGGCTCGTATTGTTTCTTTGGATTTCCAACAAATGCTCAAGCCGAGGAACTTCCCATTGCCACATAGGTATGCCTCTGGAATGACGCCCCGAGTACCTAACCGGATCTCTGCCAACACAAGGCCGGGTTACCCCTAACTGGGTAACTACTGACACAAATATGCCATCCCCCGGTCATAACCGACCTTCATCCGAGGATCCTCAATACCAACAACCACAAAGTAATAAATTTGCAGCAACAACATAGGTTAAATATCTGGGCTCCATACCATGATACAACCTCTATCTAGAAGGAAATGACATACATTAAGGGGGCGCTATCCACTAATTACCTTGCTGCATCCTTCCAGTTTTGACCATTTCGAGGTGTAAGGTCCGACGAAGTCTCGTCCACAAAGCTAGGCACAATGCCATGCTTTGATCAACAATTGATCGAGTAAATGATCATCACACAGCAACACTCAGCATGCCACATTACTAAATTGGGAATATATCGCTGATAACCTTCAACTACATAACCTCTAAGCTCGTACGTCTCAGAGAAGGGTGTTGAGCTAAGAGAATAAATTCTCCGCCACCAACAGAAATGTATTTGAAAGAAATCGGCTTTATATCTCAAAATGCAATGTCGGACATATAACCATACAAGTCTGTTCCGGGATCGAACAGAACCAAAGGCACTTCAAAAGAAGCCCTTGCAATCCGGATAATTTCTAATCACGTCCGGACTTCCCATCACAAAGGGTGATAAAATTTCTATATCGGAGATCAGCCGATGTAGAGTCATTAGACGGTAATCCTTCCATTTTCAAAATATCCGGTCTTCAACACCGGTCTTCAAATCCAATCCATTTCGACATATCACTATTTGGAATGGGTTATACGACCCAAAGGTCCTTTCCCGACTAACCCGAAAAATGAGCGCAATATTTCGAAAATAAGTGTGGCATTCATTTTCAATAAATCACGATAAATACCCACTTAAAGGTCAATATTGATACTCGGTTATTTAACTATCAATCAATATTCACAACATCACTCAATTCCAAATAATTTCCTAGCCAAATTATTTATTTTCCAAAAATATCTTTACCAGATATTTTTTTTTCCACTCTTCAACCATTTGAAAACAATTTCAAATCAATTTCCACATTTCAATTCTTTGAAAAATATAACCTCAAAACATTTCACTTCATATTGGAAAAACATTTCCATACTTATTTAATAATAAGTAATTCACAAATCTATTTGTTTTCAACATTTGGAAAATATTCGATATACTTAAATCACACTTAAGTATATATTTTATTCTTTAGGGAAAGCATCCTTTTAAACACATTTGTTTGAGTCAAAACGAATGTCGCGTAAAACATCGTTACAACAACCCAAAATCACTAGTATATGGATTCGAAATTAAGATAGATATATAAATCCCAATACTATATAAAAACATTTCCTTTTGGAAATCATTTACTATAACAACAGTGTTATTTTCCACCATTTCCTTATTTCTCGAAAATGTCTATTTCAATAATGAATGTTGAAATCTATGGTTTCGATACTTAATACATTTTTAAAACATCTTTAGATCGTTTTAATTCAATATCACTTCCAAATATTTCTTTTTAATATATTATTCACTGTCCAAAATCGTGAATATACTTCATTTAACCAATTTCAACATTTCTACACATTTTATTTAAAGGATTATCCACTATCCAAAATCACGAATATATCTCCTTTAATAAACTTCAATTTTTAATTTATCAAATTCAATTGATTTTGGATTTATAAAACAATGTTTATAAATTCCATTTTTATATTATAAAATAAATTTCCATTTATAAAATCCCTTTATAAATCAATTCCATTTAATAACTTCACAACGTCATAAATCTTATTTACTTATAAGATTTACTTATACTTCATCTCAACACTTTAAAAACTCCTTTATAACTCAATTATTTTGATCTATAAAATATCAATTTTATAAATCTTATATGTATAAACCATTTAAAATAAATTAAAAATCTTAATTTAAATAAACCAATCCTTTAATAATTTACAAATCATTATTTAAGCTTATATAACTCCAAAATCATACTTAAGTATTATTTTCCAAAAATCATAACTTTTATAAAAATAAAAATTTTAACGTTTATTTATTTAAAATGAATCAATTCCATAAAACGTATACTTTCAAAAATCACTTTAAAATCCTTTTAAAATTTTAAAATTATCACTTTAACACTTTTAATTTTTCAAAATAGGCCCAATGTTGCAACAGCACCAAATAATCAATCATGGCATCCAAACATCATATATCATCATATGATAACAAAATATACAACAATATCTGTAAATAAATCAATACGGTGAGGAATCCAGTTGGATCCGTCCAACCTGTTTCCCTGCATCCATAGATGTTAGCACAATACCAATTCCGTTCCAATACGGAATATCGCGGTATATGGGATTTATAAAATATTATCCGCTATTATGCGGCGCAATAGGGTCTCATCCACTATATAATGTAGGAAATCAACTCCAAGTACATATATAATACCAATTCCACTAAACATTGGAATATTCACGGTATATGTTTTTAATAAATAACCTCCACTTAATATACGGCGTATAATGTCTATTTCAACACAATAGATAACAATTTGTCATCCAATCAAATAATCAGCACAATCAAGCAATTTTAAATCTAACTATTTAAAATTTAAATCGAAACGAAATTCGATTGAGTGAGAAGTTCTCACCTTGAATTTCCGATAACAGTTGCAGTGTTTTATTTCGAATAAAATTAAACATACGTTTAATTTTACCCAAAAATTTTCACTTGCTCCAAACGACTCCAATCTAATTCCATTGCGTAGTGCTCGACAAAACGATTCCAATGCAAGTCGTTTTGTAATTTTTCGACCTCGTATGAACAAGATTTGATTTTTAGAAGTTTATACACATTAATGTATATATATAAATAAATTTTCTTTTTAATTTTAAACCCTAGAACAAATCAGAGCCGTACATTTTTTATCAATGAAATCTGGCCGCCGTTTTATCCTTCTCCATCCAGTTCGAATCGAACGTAGCCGAACCCCAAAGCCGCCGTTCAATATCAAATTAGCGTGCCTCCACCACTCGTCGAGAGGACGATCAAGTCCCGCCATTCGAATGCTCGTGCTCTCCTCTACTCTCGGCCGTGATTTGGCCAAGTTCGGTCGTCCCTCCCTCTCTAAAATCATGCATGAAAATCCCAGCTTCACTGCCAAATTTCATCGTCGACGATGAGTTTCAACAGATCGCTACCATATGGATTCGTAGATCACGCCGTTGCCGACATTTTTCTTTTAGATGTCGAGGCTTGATAGTGAACAGATTGAGAGATATTAAGGAGAGAATAATCAAATATTTTCGGCCATTGGTTTGCATGGTGGCGGCCGAAGAACCCTAGGGTTTGTTTTGTTTGCAAATTGTGAAAGTAGAGGTCCTTTTATAGAAAATTCTCAAAACACTATTCATCGAAAAATTTCCGAACTCCAAACGAAGCATGCCGGCTGGCGTTTATAATATTTTACCCGCGTTCCGAACATAATGGAACTTTTTCAAGAGCTAATTCGGTCATATGTGCGAGTTACGGAATTAAACGATCAATTTAAAATTCAAATCGATTAAAACGATTTCGATGCGTTTTTGCTTGCCTCGGACAAACCGTAAATCTGATTGACACGAAATTTGAAACCATAGAATAATATCACATTACGGATCCGATGAAACTGGTTTTGTCGAAATCCGAGACTGTTTGAAAAATGGCTATTTTTACTCGTCAATTAAATATTAAAATATTCAATTTCCACAATTTAACTTTTAATTCAAATTTAAAAGTTCTATAACATCGTTATAACTCCAATACGATTTAATATAACTTTATAAATCATTTTTAATCACATTAAACCAAATTTCCAATTGTTTCTGGAATTTCAAATATTAATTTATTGATTTAATTATCCAATTAAATCCAGATATTCGAAAAATAAATTATTCGACTTATTCATTTTACTTTTTAATATTTAAAATCAATTAAATATTACGTATTTCAAATGTCAGAAATTCTGGGTCGTTACAAACTACCCCCCTTAAAAGAATTTCGTCCTCGAAATTACCAAGTAAGAAAAATTCACAAAATCCATTAACATTTCAAACAAACTGTTCAAATTAGATTTAAAAATTTCTTAAGTGTTTAACTTTTCCAAAAATCCAATAGTTTAAATTCTTACAAAAACTTTACTAAGTTTTCCAAAATTTTCAAATTTTCTCACAAATATTCTAACGCCTTAAATTATTGGAAAATTTTGCCATAACCTCCTTTGCGTGGCTCGATCCGAAAAAAAATGACAGTGTATATATATCACAAATATACATCTCATCAAGTGATGAGGCATCCCGCAGGGAAAAAAGTGTAAAAGTACGATATTTAATCCGAGATATGTACCTTATTTATAATTAGCGAGCATATACGGCTAATATAGCGCGAAAGCGAACTCCAAAAGCGAAGCAAACGCCATCCGCACCTTCTAAACACTCAACAACAACATGAGAAACATGCATATATGAAAATAATATCAATATACAACATATACCAACAACTACATATGCCAATATAGCAAATGCAACCATCAAACAACTATCATCCAACAAATCAATGTCTATCCAAATCCATTCATAATCAAATCAATATAGATTCACTTCTCATTAATATTCCTTGAATTGGTTTTCAATTTAATCACAGTTCATTCATTAACGTTGGATTTTACTAACATTCATTCATATTCAATTAGTTTACATTCACTAATTTACATTCATGTTAGTTCACTTTCAATTCAATCAAATTTAATTCTATTAAAATTTACATCACTTTCAATTTGAATTCAATTACTTTAACTTCCAATTTTTATTAATTCAACTTCATTAACACATAATGAATTTCAATACAATCAACTAACAATCAAATAACAACCAGTGTATATTCTATTGATTTTTTCATTCAATTATTCAACTTCCAATTTCATTGGCTTTTAATAAATTAACACTTACATCCATTGTTTCATATCAATTTATTTTCATTAGATTGATTAACATCCAATCCATTTCTTAACTCCATTGCTAATTCATTTTACAATCAAAGTTGAATTTCCTTTATATAACTCAAGTTCATATTTATTTAATTCACTTTATTATTTTACTTCGATACCAAAATCAACTTCGTTCAACATCACTTAAGTTATTTTCCATTTCAAACATCATTTGTTCAAATTAACTTAAGTTTCCACTTATAAATCCAATTCAGATTCCAATTCTATTTAACTTTTACCAAAGTCAAATTTATTATCTCATATTATAAGTTCAAAACTTGATTACTTATATTCAACAATTACAGCTTGGATTTAATTGATTCACCTATACTTACTTTAATTTAACTCCATCCTTTAAGTTAAATTTATTCTATCAAAATTCAAATTGTATAAGTTATCAACCCATTTATCATTCCCATAAATATTTTAAATAGGATTCCAGAGTCTTTTTAACTTTTCAAAAACCATTTTTGAAATCAATCCAAATTATCTTTTGAATTTCCAAAACAAAATCCAAATTTTCCAAACAACTTTCATTTAAAATAATCTAGCAGCAATTCCTCTTTTGGAAACCCAAAAATGAACACCAATGATGTCGCGATCATCATTAGAATTATTCTCCAGCGACCTGAAAAGAGTTTAGAGCTTTCATCTCTCCAAAACAATTTTCCAAAATATCAAATCCTTTCAAAACACTTCTTTGGAATTTTATTTTAGATTATAAATCACATTTACAAATCTTTTACTTATAAAAATCACTTCTTATATATAAGATTATTTTTACCATTATAAATCATTTTAATTATAGCTTCATCCATTATAATTCATTTGCTTATACAATTTACTCTTTTACAATTGTTGTTTTCATTTAACTTATTCAAACAACTTTTATTAACTTATATATATTCTTACATTTTTAACAACCAAACAAATCAATTATATACCCTTTAATAATTTCCGAAAAATTATTCCCTTTATATGTAAAATATAATCGAGGTAAAATTATTTCATTTAACCAATTTAAACAATATCGTGCCGAATTGTTCTGAATAAGTGTTTAGAGATCCCTATCGATAGAGTTGTACTGACTATACCGACCAGAATCCATATACCACTCGACAAATCAATCATCACAATATAAAACATTTTATATTCACTAAAAAATACGCGCTCGTGCCTATTATTACACTCACACTCATTCTAGAGTACTACTGACTCTATCTCTAATGAGTAACACCCAATAGAGCCATGGTTGTCGCTTAACCATATGTTCTGATACCAAATTGTAAGGACCCGAGGCAGTGGCGACCAGTAGGCTTTGCAACCATTATAGACCCACCATGGCATACACCGGTATCCCAAACTTGCTTTTACGGCCAGTCTTTCGACTATCACGGCTTCACCTAACAAACCCCGTAAAGAAGACGTGTAGGGGTAAGAGTCACTCGTTCGCCACCAAACCGCGAAGCGAGAATCCCCCATCACATTTCACCTAGATAAGCAAGACTGGTGTGAGAACTAAAACAGTTATTTATCTTTAAACCAAACAACATGATAATTTTAAAATCAATTCGCAATGCTTTTGGAAAATGAAACTACCATAAGGCTTCCCGCCACACACACAATGCAAACGCATAATTTGGAGGAGATTTCTCCTTATGATAGTCAAAGATGCTTACTACACAAAACAAATAATTTTTTTGATATTATTATTAGTGCATAGTGAGGAAAACATTTCGAAAGTACAATATAAATCTTATCCAGCATAGGTACCATTATATTATGCCTTCTATAACTGCCATGTTAAATAGCAGGTTCTATAACTAAAACCGTACAAGGCTCGTATTGTTTCTTTGGATTTCCAATAAATGGTCAGACCAAGGAACTTCCCATTGCCACATAGGTACGCCTCTGGAAAGACGCCCCGAGAACCTAACCGGATCTCTGCCAACACAAGGCCGGGTTACCCCTAACTGGGTAACTACTAACATGAATATGCCATCCCCTGGTCGTAACCGACCTTCATCCGAGGATCCTCAATACCAACAACCACAAAGTAATAAATTTGCAGCAACAACATAGGTTAAATATCTGGGTTCCATACCATGATACAACCTCTATCCAGAAGGAAATGACATACACTAAGGGGGCGCTATCCCCTAATAACCTTGCTGCATCCTTCCTATTTTGACCATTTCGAGGTGTGATGTCCGACGAAGTCTCGTCCACAAAGCTAGGCACAATGCCATGCTTTGTTCAACAATTGATCGAGTAAATGATCATCACACATCAACACTCAGTATGCCACGTTACCAAATTGGGAATATATCGCTGATAACCTTCAACTACATAACCTCTAAGCTCGTACGTCTTAGAGAAGGGTGTTAAGCTAAGAGAATAAATTCTCCGCCACCAACAGAAATGTATTTGAAAGAAATCGGCTTTATATCTCAAAATGCAACGTCAGACATACAACCATACAAGTCTGTTCCAGGATCGAACAGAACCGAAGGCACTTCAAAAGAAGCCCTTGCAATCCAGATAATTTCTAATCACGTCCGGACTTCCAGACTAGTGGTAATGCATAGCAGCTACTACCGCCCACCTCGAAACACACTCCCGAATAAAAATCGTAGTTGGCCACCAAATAAATCAAAAGTTAGAATATAATATCGATGGAATGTGCCTGATCGGAGGAATGACCTCACTTAGCCCGTCGATTACTCCTGTTTTAGCCACCTTAAGCCAACTCCTAGGAGTCGGGTCCACATATATACCTCATATAGGATAGTTGCCACTATCCCACTTCATTCTGGAATCTCCACCATGTACATAGTTGTCAAAGTGGTTTTCGGCATTGACAGAGAGTATGACAATATCCGATCCCGGTCTCTTTAACAACCAATCGCTTATTGCACACCGAATGGTTCTTTTATATTTCAAAAGTCAATTCGCAATTTGTATCAAAATATCATATTCTCAAAACCATCACTTCTGAATTTGTATTCACGTTCGAATCATATTTACTTTCAAAATCATTTCGTTTCCAAAAATCATAATTTCTTCCAAAATCATATTTCCAAAATAGGTTCAATCTTTACTTCAAAATCATAATATCCCACTAGTTAACATTTAAATCCCAACTTAGGTTATAACATACTTAACCATATTCACTTTGAAATCGAGAATTTGAATATAACCCATCCATTTTACTTAGATTGGAATTTAGAAGAAAATAGTCTTAAATAGTTATAAATAGTTAATATAGATTTAAAATAGATTAAATATAATTAAAATAGATTAAATAGATTTAAAATTGATTAAGATTTAAAATAAGTTAAAATAGGTTAATTAGTTTAAATAAATTAAATGGTTTAAAATAGGTTAAAATGATTTAATAAAATTAATGCAGGTTAAAATAGTTTAATACATTGAAAATCTTAATAATTAGAAATTTTTAAATAATATATTTTTAAAACAGTTTATATTAGAACTTGAATTTGGAATTAATATCAAATTAAACTATTCACTTCATTTCAACACATTTGGACCATTTTAAATTCCAAGTCAACAAACCCAATTCCAAACCTTTCAATTTAACATTTCAATAAACTATTGAATTTCATACCATTTCAATGCATGTTCGAATATTAATTCGGATTACTCCAATTTCAAAATATTTCAAGGTTATTTTCAAACAACTTCGATAACCTAATTTCGATAAAATTTCATTTACTCTTAAAAGTTTAACTTTAAACTTTCAATTTAATTTCTTAAAGCAATTCCTTTTAAACCAATTCATATTTCAACATAAAACTTGATTTCCCAATAATACCTCCATTTATATATGTCAATTTTATTTCAAGATATCTTTTAATTAATTCAAAAATTAAGAAGTTCAAAATCATTAAATTTAAACAATCCGGTGTCCGAATATAATTTTCTACCCTAGGGTCAAGTGATACGGATATTTATCATTTCAATCCGCAATATAAAATTTTACGGTTATATATCATTTCAAACCATAATCCCGAATTAAATAAAAATCCATAACGAACTTGCAGTTTATAACGATATAAAATACAACATCCATTCAACCAATATCAACAATCAACATCCATCACAATCATCATCCAAATCAATCAATAAATATCAATATAGAACTAATAATCGATGATAGGTATTTAACTGGCAATTTATATTCAATAACAAATAAAATAACGATTTAATTCAAATAAATTTTAATTAACTGAGATGATGATTTAAAATGTACCAAACAATCATAAATAAATTCCTAATCACATTATAAATTAAATTTAACAAACATAAGAAATTTTAGAAGTTGTGAGTGGGTTAAAACACTCACCTTTGAATTTAAATCGAATTTAAATTCAATTTAAATAAAAAATTCAAACAGTCTTAGAATCCATCGAAACCAGCGTTAAAATGTCCAGAATTTCGATACGATCCCAATGCAAGAAACTATGTGCAAATCGGACCTCGTATGCAAAAGTTATTGCGATTAGAACATTTGAAATAGGAATTTAAATAAAAAATAATAATAAAATAAACTACTATCATATCGGCCACATCATCCCTACTTAACGCGAAACTCTAATGATCGTGTACCCAGCTCATCCAGCCGCCGCTAAACTCATGCAACTCCCCTCAAATTCACCATCACCCACGGGTCCTATCACGCCCATCAGACATCGCCACTGGCCCCCTCGCCTCGCGCTGCTCATATCATGGTCGAGCGGCCTCGTCCGTCTTCCCCAAACGCTTGCCACCGCAATGTTTGCTAGCCAATCACGACAAAATCATGGCACTAGAGGACAAACGAATGGCATGGATTACCTCTACTCGTCGAGCTCAACGTGATGGCGCATCCCGATCGTCCTCTAGTCGAAGATCTACCGTTAAATCGAGATGGTGGCCTATGAATGGCCAAGACTAAATCGCCTAGTTCCAGCAACACAGCAACCCAAATTGAGAAACGAATCACATAATTGACTTGCGCTCTTCGGGAGCTTCAAATTGATATATAATTCGATATAGTTTGAGGAGTTTGAATTTTTGATTTGGTTTTGAAATTGAAATTAAGGTTTGGGAATTAGGTTTTGTTTGCCATTGAAATGAGGAGTTGAGAAAGAATGTACGTATAGACAAATGAGAATAGAAACAAATTAGGGTTTATAATGAGGTATTTATAGGCAGGTCAAAAAATGGAAAGAACGGATCAGATTTGATTTGGGTTGGAACGATAAACGACCCAAAAAGCCAGTTCTGCCTTCGGAATGAAAATGGGTCAACCCGTATATCAAAAGAGATGTTTTCGAATATTTTAAACTCCATGGAATTGGTTTCAGGTCCTAATTCCATCGTATGAAGAAGTTATGTTAAAATCAGCTTAATTCAAATTGATTTCAATTGAATTGATTTCTAGCATATCGAGTCCGTACGATCAAACAACAAGTCTGATCGTTACGAAAGTTGAAATCCTATAATTATTCACCGTTACGGATCCGATGAAACTGGTTTCATCGAAATCCGAGTCAGTGGCCAAAATGGCTATTTTCACATTAATTAAATAAAATTAATAGTTAATTAATTAAATAAAATTTTCAATTCACATTTTATAATTCACAATTTCTATCACCTTAAGTCACTTAGTAATTTATAATCCTCTAAAACAAATCTTTATATCAATTCATTATTGACTATTTTAAAATTTACAGTGTTTGATTTACAACTGCCATTAATCTTATTAATTATAATTTAATTTCAATAAATTGTTTTTATTTGGTTTCAATCTTTATACTCAATCCACTATTAATCTATAACATAGTTAACATTTGTTTTACATTTCATTACATTAATATCCTTCAATCTCCATTTTTATTTGTATTAATCACTATATTTCAATTATACTGAATTTTGTCAATTTTACACATTTATTTAAAATTGAAATCCCCAAATAAATTCATTCATCTTGGTTTCATTCTTTCATTAAATCAATTATCACTTTATGAATAAAATTAGCATTTCTTATTCATTTTGTTATGTTCACAGTCTCAGTTATTGTCTTAATCCTATTAATGTAACATTAAAGTTCATTTAATTCTAATTGATTTCCCTTTCAATTTAATAGACCAAATAAATAGGTTACTTATAAAAATCGTTACCATAACCCTTAATTACACTTATGAATTCATTATTCACAAACAAATATTACAATTCATATACAATACTGATTTTATTCAATTACCATTATCTATCTATTTTATACAGTAATTAAATATTTACATTTGTTTCCTTACATTCAATTTACACCCAAGTATAATATTCACATTATTTCAATTGGTTGGAATGCCATAAAGTTGTTAATAATTAACTTACCTTAATATTGTTTCATTTTAATTAGTTATTATTCCATTATTAAATTACAAAATTTTATTTCTTTCAATATTAAATTACCAAAATCTTATTAAATTAACAAATTCAATTATCGAAAATTTATGGGTCGTTACAGCAAGAATCAATGGGAAATCCATAAATTATTATGGAAACTCCGCAAAGGTGTTACGAAATTAAGAACTCATAAAACAAACGGTTGATGGGAAATTATCGTGAAAATTCATGTGTGTAGAACTCATAAATCATTTCGAAAATTGACGAAGGAACTAGGGAACCTTGGAACCATGAATTTAATATGAAGCCTTTATAGAAATTCTTCAATGAAATCAATGAATCATCATGAAGTCAATGAAATCAATAAATTATCAAAAATGGAATCTTCACAAAAAGCAACTGAATGTTCATAAAATCAGGAACCCGACCAAATCTTGTCAGGATCTAAATCGACAATAGATTATTAGAAATTCATTCAATATCAAAATTAAAAATTTGTCTGTCCATAATAAATTTATTAAGCCCAAACAACAAGCTCCTAGACATATGGGTTAGTAAAGTTGTTGATATATTGGAGTTGGGTTGCATCTGCAAAGCCTTGTTAATAATTGGAATATTGGTTCCTCATATACTCTTGCAGTTTCTCTTGTTTTAAGAGATAACTCTATTTCTAGAGATTCACTAGTGGTTTGCTCAATCTACTCTTGGAATATAGTCTCTATTATCATTAGAAGTAACTTGTTGCTTATTACATTCTTTTGGCCTTGGTAGAGACCTTTACTCTGTTCCCATATTATGGATTCTCTTTTCCATTTTCTAATCTCATGCCCTATTTTAGGGTACAGATTTCTTACACCTTTTTCAAAAATTGATGTTTTAAGATTTTCTTACTCATATCTTGTCTCATTTTAATATGATTTTGAACTCTTTTTCATCTCTTGATTGTAGTATTGAACATCTTTGTCCTATTGTCTCTATACGTATCCTTCTTTAGGATTTCAACTTTATCCTAGTTAATAGATAGATTTCTTTCTTTAACCCTTTGTTCTCTTGGGTTTTTCTTTTGCCTTGAATTATAGACACTTTTGTCTTTGTTCCTCTGTTTGGAGCCCCTCCGGGCTTGGAAGTCTCAGTCACTCTTTGATGAGCCACACTCTAGGCTTTGACAGTCCATTGTTTGATGAGCTTCTCTTTGGGCTTCCCTTGTCTTAAAGGGATGTATACTTAGCTGACCCACCTCCAAAAGGCCGCTGATGAGTACGACCCTTTGCCATCCCCTAAGTGGTGGTTTTGACATTAGGGGTTTTATCTCTCCCTCCAGGAGATGCTTTGTAATAACATCCTAGGCTTATGTCCGTCCCCACAAGAGGTGCAACGGAATAGCTTTATGGGCTTATGTCCCACCCTATAGGTGGTGCTATGGTAGCATTGTAGGTGTTTGAGTATTTATATATGAAAATATTTTTTGGCCAATTAAAATGGAGTCTCCTTTGAGAGAATTTTTTTTGCAATTAAACCCTTCTAATATACCGAAGCGCTATCTTTTGAAAAATAGTTCGGACTAATGAATCCTTTTGATGAAAGAGTTTCTCTCAGTGCAGCTTCTTGTAAGAAATTTCATGCTGTACTTATAATAGAGACACTAGTCTTCAACAAGGGACTAAGATGTCATGATTGGTGAACCAAAAGTCTTTGTTACACTAAAAATCAACCTTTCGACTAAGACGAAAGGTCTTTCAACACAAAAAAAGGAAAAGGAGCACAGCCCAAACCTTTCGAAGGAGTTGAATGGATGCAATCATCAGAATTCATCAGCATCAAACCTTTCGAAGGATCCGAAAGGTTCCATCTATAGTATCCAAAGTGTTCTTACCTTTTGAAAGGGATAAAGGAGTTAAAGCAAGTGTGAGCAACTACTTAATGACCTTTTTGAAAGCATAACAAGCCATTTGAACCGACTGAAGCACGTCCATGGTACCTTCCGACAATGTCGAAAGGTTTATAAAGAAAGCAGCACTCACAATTCAACAAAGAATGAAAGACAATCTTCCGACGTTAGTGTAGAAGAGCGATCTTCCTACAACGTCAAAAGGTTCACAATAAATAAGAGAAGAGCAACCTTCCGACAGTGTCAAAAGGTTCATAATAATTAAATGAGGAACAACCTTCCGACAAGGTCGAAGGGTTCACAGTAGTATAAAGAGGATTGTAACAACCATGTATTTTACAATTATTTTTAAATTGATTTCCAGATTTAAAAGCTTTATTTATGAAAAAGAATAAATTTTGTTATTTTAAGTATAAACTTTGATTTTGATGTGGATTTGAATTCCAAATATGACTAAATTTAATATTTCTAGAAAATGTGAATTTTGGTCAAATAGTCAAACTTTGACTTTTAAATTTAAATTTTAAATAGTTTGAAATTATAATTTTTATCTTTTATTATGACAATAGATTTAATAACATGAATACTGCTTTTCATTTCGTTGAAAACGGAGTTAAAATGTAAAAGATATGTACATTTCAATTTTGAGTATAAATTGTTTATTTTGCAATTTTGTTATTTTAAATTTTATAAATTTTATTTTATTTGTCATATTTTGTTCTAATATGTGTTGATATTTTATTTTATGTATATCTTGACTTTTAAATATTTTTAAAACGATGATAGAATTTTTCCAAAATTTACTGTATTTATTTCTTATTTTTTTAAAGGCTGTTTCTATTTTTCTGCTATTTTCTTCATCTAAACTATATTTAAATTAAAATTTATTTATTTATTTTTGTGAATTCATTTTATTTTGTGTTCTTATTTTTATTTATAAATATTTTTAAGTACATAAAAAGTTTCCATAGTTCATTGCATTTATTTTCCATATTTTCAAGACTAGTTGCAAATTTTGCTGTTTTATTTAATTAAATTATATATATTTAATATTTAGTTATTTATTTTTTTGTTATTTACTAAATTTTCGTATTTTTATCTGATTTTATATTTATATTTCAGTTATATAAAATTAAAATAAAATAAGTGGAAATTTGAAAGGACTTAAGTTGTAAATTGTGTGACTTTTCATTAACCAAACCCTTCATTTTTCCATAACGGCTCATTTATTCTTTTGTAACCGTGTATGCCTTATTGTTTCACGTGAAAGACTTCCCTTTCATTCACAATTCACGTCCGAAAACATTTCTGAAGTTGTTTGGGTAATGGCTTCATCTTCTCTACCTTTCTCTTCTTCATTTCCTATTAAATTTTCTTTTGTTTTGCTTGATTCTTCCATAGCTTTGCTCGGCTAAACCCTCCACCATCTCCACCATAGCCTCGACCACCATCCCCTACCACTCTTCCTTGGCATCATCTCCAGACATCATTTCAGATCCATCCATGGCCGTGACCTCTCCTTGAAGCTAGCACCACAAAACAATGTCAAAAACTCCAAAACAATGCACTAGTCACCACTATTACTTCACCACCTTCATCCACCACCTTGGCCACCACCATAGCCGCCACCACCACATTGTTTTGACCACTTACCATCACCCCTTACCTCTGTCCAGATCTGGAGCAAGCATGGCCAAGCCCAAACAATGACTAGACCGAGCCTAGTGTGCACCAAAACCACTCCTTTTGGCCTTGACTCTTTGTCTTCTTCATGTGTAACTCCTACCATCATCATTCCATTGTTTTGCCTTCTTTTTGCTGACCATTGGATGAGTATTTCAGGTCTAGACCTGATCATAGCTGAGCCAAATGATGTCATGGCCAAGCACTTGAATGGTTGAGGCAAGGTCAAGTCATCTATTTCTTTGTTGCTCCTTATTTAAAATTGTTTCAATATTGTTTGTGTTGAATATTTATGTATACATTGTCTTGTTTTGTTTATATGTATACAAGGCAATTATATTTGGCTCTCCACTCTCAAATCATATTCATGTTGTCGTGCCTTCAAAGATTCTGTGTTATGTGTTTGGTCGTCATCTCCAGCTTAAACAAGTGAGTTATTCTCACCAGACAATATGTACCTATATAACTAGTAAATTGACACCCTGCGAATCTGTAGAAATATATTATCATGTTATATATGCTTATATTATTATCATATGATGTTCACACCTGTTATTACATCTGTTATATCATATGTTACTGTTATTTAATGTTATTCTGTTATTTATATCTGATATCACACTACAAGTTCCCTGTAGATTAGAATCACTATGGGTTGAAATGATACATACCCGAACGGACTTTAGAATATGGAAAAATCGTTATGGGCTGAAATGATAGGCCTGAACGATTTTTATTTAAATTATTTTAACTTGGGATTGCGGGTTTGAAATGATGGAACCCGGATTTTTCTTTTTTTAACTGCGGATTGAAATGATACATATCCGTATCACTTGACCTAAGTTAGAAAATTATATACAGGCCCGTGGTTATTTTATAAAGTGTTTTGGATATTTTTAAGTATTTTAAAAATTATAAATTTATGAGATTTGATTTAAATAGATTTTGAAATGTTTTAAAATAAAGAAATTATGTTTTTTCTATGTGTTAAAAATGTAATTAATGAATGGTTTAACTGGATTTTTGAAATATAACTTAAGTTGGAAAATTTGGAATTTGGTTAAAAATGATATTTAAGTTGTATAAATAAAATGGATATTAAATTTTGTTTGGAAATGGTAAATATGATAATTTGATTAAATTTGAATTTAAGTGATTTATTAAAGTATTATTGATTTTTCTATGAATTTAAGAGGTTAAATAAATGAATGTTTAAAAGTGATCTTTTAAAATATAACTTGACTTGGAAATGTGAAATTTGGTTTTAATTAAAGGTTTAAGTTAATTAAATAAAATTGGAAATTTTGTTAAATTGTGAAACGGTAATTTAAATTTGAAGTGTTAAGTCTATTTGTTGAAATGTGAAGAATTGGAACTTTTACACTTAAACTTATGAAGTAAATTGTTGAAAATTGGATTTAATTATAAGAAATTTATTGTGAAAAAGATATATGTTAAATGTTATGTAAATGAACATTTTTAAACGTTAAAACATGATTTTTAAAATGTTTATGTGTTTTAAATTGAAGTTATTTAATTGGTGGAAATACACTAACACCTGAAATCTACTTTTAATAGCATTCAGAAATGCTATAGATTCTGTTTTGAACTAAAATTGTGTAAAAAGAGCTATTACAGCATTTCTGAAATGCTGTAGTTGCTGTAGTGGAACTTATAGGCTAATATTGAACCCAGGCCTATTATAACATTCTCTGGAAATGCTATAATGGTCTGCAGTCTTTGCTGAAACCAAATTTAACCCTTGTTTTGAATTCTG
Organism: Allium fistulosum; assembly: GCA_030737815.1. Taxonomy (NCBI): domain Eukaryota; kingdom Viridiplantae; phylum Streptophyta; class Magnoliopsida; order Asparagales; family Amaryllidaceae; genus Allium; species Allium fistulosum. Next base: position 648,836,621 of record CM060905.1, on the reverse strand, counting down.
AACTATCGCAGCACTTCTGAAATGCTGTCTTTTCTGTTTTGAACTATAATTCAACTAAAAATGAGTTTTAACAGCAGTTTTAAGTGCTGTCTTTGTTGAATTAAAAATGTTTTCAAATATAACTTATAGCGGTTGTTTTTAAATGCTGTGAAATGCTGAAATTTTAATAATTAGGGTTTTTGACTTAGTAAACGAACTCAGAATGGTTTGAAACTTTGGAAATTGAATACTTGATTTGAAAATATAATATTTACACTTTTAAAAGGTTTAAATGAATTATTTTGATTGGAATATAAACTATTTAAAGGTGATTTGAAATGATAGTAAATGAACGATATCTTTGAATTTAAAAGGTATTTAAAGTTGAATATTTGGATTTGAACTGATAGGATATTTTATTTTATTAAAATGATTGGAAATGAAGTTTTGTAAGGATATGATATTTTATTATATTAAAATGATTTGAAATGAAGTTTTGAAATGATATGAAAATTTAAATATATGGAAATGGTTTGGAATTGATTTAATCTTTATTTTGATAAAGATATGGTTTGAAATGATATTTTATTTTGAAGTAAAGTATTGTTTTTAAAAGTTATAACCACGGGTTATAATAACGATTGGTTGGCAAAGAGACCGGGATCGGATATGGACATACTCTCTGTCGATACCGAAAACCACTTTGACAACCGTGTACGCGGTGGAGATTCCAGAATGAAGTAGGATGGTGGCGACGTTCTTAAGGTATGTTATGTGGACCCAACTCCCGTGAGTTGGCATAAGGTGGCTAAAACAGGAGCGATCTCGGACCAGTGAGGTAGCACCTCTTCTCGGACACATTTCTTCGATATTATACTCTTACTTGTGATTTGACTAGATGGCCATCCTCCGATTTGGGAATGTTGTTCGAGGTGGAACTGTAGTGGCTCCTATGCGTATCCATCAGTCCATGTGCGTAATTGGTATATCTACCCTGGCATTGCCTAGTTGTGCTGTGTCACCTACCATATCGAGCTTTACTACGATTATGATTTTAAGATCCGACCGCGTTAAGGTTCTCCATCCCCTTAACGCTATTTTCCGATATGATTATACTTTACTTATTTAGACACTATTATAATAGCGAATATTACTACATAGTAGATATTTTAACGGATCCTTAGAGGATGGGCGGTCCCAAGCATGTTCTAAGTTACTTGTACCTTTATTACAGTTCACTTGAGTTGGTTTACATTATATAAGTATATATTGTCCTGACTCGAGTGTTTTGTGTTTTGCTTTACGCTCGGGTCAGCCTGAGTTATTCACAGATTTGGATTTCCACCTTTTGGAGATTTGAATCGCTGGAGATTATCTGCTAGTCTTGTTCTATCTACTTCAGTTATGTTGCTCTGTTCAGCTTGTACTTGGTTATCTTATTGATACTTCTGTTGTACTCTATTTCTTCTGTTGTATCTTATGTAACTCTGATATATTTACATAGTAGCTTCATGAACTACTATTTCCTTTACTTCTGCTGCATTATTTTACTCTATGTCTGTGATCTGTGATTATATTTATTTACTGTATATTCTGAGATTTGCCAAATTTTAATTACAACACGGTATTTTGAGCAATTCAACTCCGGCATGAGTGTCTACCTATACACTTATAATGGATGCGAATGGTTGAAAATATCGGGTCGTTACAGTTGGTATCAGAGCTTTGGCTTTGAGGCAAAACTTAGAATGTATGGTAAATTTATTTACAGAATCAATTTCGTTCGAGTTTGAATCTCTTCCTTTTGATTCGATTTCCTTTGAATTTTGGAACGTTCCCTGCGGTTCCGAAATTCATTCGTGTCCCTCACTATTCATCATCTTTTGATTCTGGAGTATCTCATAACTCTACTTCGAATGATCTTCATAGTGAATTGGCGGTCTCGCCAATATTCTAATTTTCTTGTAAAGGGGTGAAACTCCTTTACAATTAGCATCGATTCATCAGAGATTTATATCTATCCTTGGTTTAGATGGTAATATCTTTTGTTATTCCAAACTCTATCATTTGAGATCGGATGTAGATTTACCCAGGAAAAAAAATACACATTTGATCTTATTCATTAAGTCACGGTTGACCCGGTTAAGGTTGCCCGCGATTTATTTAAGCTTACCCATCTCTCTACTCTGTTTAACCATCTTGTCTTTTGTTTCTAAACTATCTCCAAACATTTTGAATTGTACTTGTAAATCTATGTTTTGTTTTATATGTTGTGTTGTTTGGGTTGTTGATGTTGATTTGGGTTTCCGATCGATTCGTTTGATCAACGCTATCGATAGGATTTCTAAAACACTTTGACAGAACAAACTGACACAGTATTATTTTAAAATTTGGTTAGTGAAATAAATTTGGATATATAATTTTATGGAACTTAATAAATTGATTTGAATTGATAATTTGAAGTGATAATACTTGATTTATCATTTATTGTTCTACAAATGAATTTATAAATAGTTGTTTATAAATTTATTTGGGAATTGAAATGAATTTAAATCAAGAATTTGAGAATTTAATTTCTGATGGTTTTAAACCTTGTGTTTAAAGTTTTAAAAGGATATATTATTTAAAGTATTTCTAAGTAGAAATATGTTTCTAAAGGATTTTAAAGTTTAAAAATTTAGAGCTCTTCTCTTTGTCGCTGGAAAATAATTTCGGTGATGACTACAGCATCATCGACGTTCATTTTAGAGTTTCGAAGTGAAGAGACTGTTCTGTAGTCTTGCTACAGCTTTGTTTTGGGGAATTTAATTAATATGAATTTATAAAAATATGACTTGATTTATAATATATATAGATATATGATTTAAATTTGATTTGACATATTATGTACATATATTTATTTATCTCTAACTGGTTTGAAGGAAATCAGATATTAATTCTTACATTTTTTTCTTAAAGAATAATTTCAATTATAAATTTGGATAAATGATTCAAACTTGAGATAATTGAATTGGAAAGTTTTACTTGTATAACACACAATTTCATTCCAATATAACTTACCAAAATTACACAGAAGTTGAATATGAAATTGGATAATATACAATATAGAAAGGATTTTTATAAATAAAATATGAGTGGTTATAATAAATGTTATACACTTAAATTTTAGTTATAAAAGATTAACAGAGGTAAATAGTGAAAAAGGAATTTAAAGAGATTTTATTTAAATAACTTAATAGTCAAATTTGATTTACTATGGAACCTTAAGCGTAACCTAGGAATTTTAATAATGGTTATTTCCTGAAATGAATATGTTGTATAATAAATAATGTATCTTTGAATAGATAAAATAAATTACATTGGAATTAGACATTTTGTAATAAAGCTTATTTAACTTGAATTCATAGTTTAATTGATGTCTAAATGAATAAATGTGTAAAGAAATTTGATTGTTATATTTGCTATATAAATATTTTATTTATGAAATAGATATGTCTTGAAAAATGAATAATTATGATTCAAATAGTTAAAATGTATTTTTACATCACTAAAAATTGATAATTGAGAATTTGGTTTTCAAATGGAATTTTAAGTGTAACTTATTAAAGGAATATCTATTTATGAAATGGGTATTTTAAATAAAGTGATAGGTTATGTGTTAAATTAAGAGCTAAGTAAAATAATAAACTTTTGACTTAATAAATGTAGTATAGTTTATTTGGATATTCCATCCATAAAAGTTTGTTTTAATAAGTCATAAGTTAAATGATATCCAAATGAATATTTCTGGAATTAAACTGATTTGAAGTACTAATATACCTACTGTAGCATTTTATAAGTGATGCTGTTTTGAAAATACAGTGTTTTGGAAATTTTAAAAATTGAATGAACTTAGAAATGTTACAACTTTAAAATGAATATTGTTTGATCTAGGATTAAAATGGTTTAAATGAAGATTATTTTTAAAAGGTGTTATGATTTTCTAAGTATTATGTTCTTTTTTAAGAATAACATTTCCAAAGTGTTATGATTTTTAGTAGTATGATTTCCAAATGATAAACATCCCTAAATTGTTATGATTTCAAAGCATTATTGTTTCAAATTTATTATCTTATTTTGTTTTTGTTTTTTTTTCTTTTCAAACTATCTTTTGGTTGTCCTTATTTCTCTTATCTTGTTACAGAATGGGAAGGCTATTGCTTATACCAGTCTGTTTAGAAATCTTTTTATAATCTTTGAAATCTTTATTACTCATCTGGATCTGAACACTGTTTTTCCATTCAAAGACCGTCGGTCAAGTGAAAAGGGAGATTCAGACTCTAGAGGATCTTTTTCGTGCTTATATTCTTGATTTGATCACCTCCATCTTGTTAAACTTACCTATAACAATAGTTATCAGGTGTAATTCCAATCTTCTTATCATCTTGTCTTAATTCTATTTCATTCTATCTTTTTATGTGCTTTCCCGTACCTCGTTCCTTTTCGGGGACGAAAAGTTTTGAGTGGGGGAGAGTGTAACAACCCTGTATTTTACAATTATTTTTAAATTGATTTCCAGATTTAAAAGCTTTATTTATGAAAAAGAATAAATTTTGTTCTTTTAAGTATAAACTTTGATTTTGATGTGGATTTGAATTCCAAATATGACTAAATTTAATATTTCTAGAAAATGTGAATTTTGGTCAAATAGTCAAACTTTGACTTTTAAATTTAAATTTTAAATAGTTTGAAATTATAATTTTTATCTTTTATTATGACAATAGATTTAATAACATGAATACTGCTTTTCGTTTCGTTGAAAACGGAGTTAAAATGTAAAAGATATGTACATTTCAATTTTGAGTATAAATTGTTTATTTTGCAATTTTGTTATTTTAAATTTTATAAATTTTATTTTATTTCTCATATTTTGTTCTAATATGTGTTGATATTTTATTTTATGTATATCTTGACTTTTAAATATTTTTAAAACGATGATAGAATTTTTCCAAAATTTACTGTATTTATTTCTTATTTTTAAAGGCTGTTTCTATTTTTCTGCTATTTTCTTCATCTAAACTATATTTAAATTAAAATTTATTTATTTATTTTTGTGAATTCATTTTATTTTTTGTTCTTATCTTTATTTATAAATATTTTTAAGTACATAAAAAGTTTCCCTAGTTCATTGCATTTATTTTCCATATTTTCAAGACTAGTTGCAAATTTTGCTGTTTTATTTAATTAAATTATATATATTTAATATTTAGTTATTTTTTTTTTGTTATTTACTAAATTTTCGTATTTTTATCTGATTTTATATTTATATTTCAGTTATATAATATTAAAATAAAATAAGTGGAAATTTGAAAGGACTTAAGTTGTAAATTGTGTGACTTTTCATTAACCAAACCCTTCATTTTTCCATAACGGCTCATTTATTCTTTTGTAACCGTGTATGCCTTATTGTTTCACGTGAAAGACTTCCCTTTCATTCACAATTCACGTCCGAAAACATTTCTGAAGTTGTTTGGGTAATGGCTTCATCTTCTCTACCTTTCTCTTCTTCATTTTCTATTAAATTTTCTTTTGTTTTGCTTGATTCTTCCATAGCTTTGCTCGGCTAAACCCTCCACCATCTCCACCATAGCCTCGACCACCATCCCCTACCACTCTTCCTTGGCATCATCTCCAGACATCATTTCAGATCCATCCATGGCTGTGACCTCTCCTTGAAGCTAGCACCACAAAACAATGTCAAAAACTCCAAAACAATGCACTAGTCACCACTATTACTTCACCACCTTCATCCACCACCTTGGCCACCACCATAGCCGCCACCACCACATTGTTTTGACCACTTACCATCACCCCTTACCTCTGTCCAGATCTGGAGCAAGCATGGCCAAGCCCAAACAATGACTAGACCGAGCCTAGTGTGCACCAAAACCACTCCTTTTGGCCTTGACTCTTTGTCTTCTTCATGTGTAACTCCTACCATCATCATTCCATTGTTTTGCCTTCTTTTTGCTGACCATTGGATGAGTATTTCAGGTCTAGACCTGATCATAGCTGAGCCAAATGATGTCATGGCCAAGCACTTGAATGGTTGAGGCAAGGTCAAGTCATCTATTTCTTTGTTGCTCCTTATTTAAAATTGTTTCAATATTGTTTGTGTTGAATATTTATGTATACATTGTCTTGTTTTGTTTATATGTATACAAGGCAATTATATTTGGCTCTCCACTCTCAAATCATATTCATGTTGTCGTGCCTTCAAAGATTCTGTGTTATGTGTTTGGTCGTCATCTCCAGCTTAAACAAGTGAGTTATTCTCACCAGACAATATGTACCTATATAACTAGTAAATTGACACCCTGCGAATCTGTAGAAATATATTATCATGTTATATATGCTTATATTATTATCATATGATGTTCACACCTGTTATTACATCTGTTATATCATATGTTACTGTTATTTAATGTTATTCTGTTATTTATATCTGATATCACACTGCAAGTTCCCTGTAGATTAGAATCACTATGGGTTGAAATGATACATACCCGAATGGACTTTAGAATAGGGAAAAATCGTTATGGGCTGAAATGATAGGCCTGAACGATTTTTATTTAAATTATTTTAACTTGGGATTGCGGGTTTGAAATGATGGAACCCGGATTTTTCTTTTTTTAACTGCGGATTGAAATGATACATATCCGTATCACTTGACCTAAGTTAGAAAATTATATAGAGACCCGTGGTTATTTTATAAAGTGTTTTGGATATTTTTAAGTATTTTAAAAATTATAAATTTATGAGATTTGATTTAAATAGATTTTGAAATGTTTTAAAATAAAGAAATTATGTTTTTTCTATGTGTTCAAAATGTAATTAATGAATGGTTTAACTGGATTTTTGAAATATAACTTAAGTTGGAAAATTTGGAATTTGGTTAAAAATGATATTTAAGTTGTATAAATAAAATGGATATTAAATTTTGTTTGGAAATGGTAAATATTATAATTTGATTAAATTTGAATTTAAGTGATTTATTAAAGTATTATTGATTTTTCTATGAATTTAAGTGGTTAAATAAATGAATGTTTAAAAGTGATCTTTTAAAATATAACTTGACTTGGAAATGTGAAATTTGGTTTTAATTAAAGGTTTAAGTTAATTAAATAAAATTGGAAATTTTGTTAAATTGTGAAACGGTAATTTAAAATTGAAGTGTTAAGTCTATTTGTTGAAATGTGAAGAATTGGAACATTTACACTTAAACTTATGAAGTAAATTGTTGAAAATTAGATTTAATTATAAGAAATTTATTGTGAAAAAGATATATGTTAAATGTTATGTAAATGAACATTTTTAAACGTTAAAACATGATTTTTAAAATGTTTATGTGTTTTAAATTGAAGTTATTTAATTGCTGGAAATACACTAACACCTGAAATCTACTTTTAATAGCATTCAGAAATGCTATAGATTCTGTTTTGAACTAAAATTGTGAAAAAAGAGCTATTACAGCATTTCTGAAATGCTGTAGTTGCTGTAGTGGAACTTATAGGCTAATATTGAACCCAGTCCTATTATAGCATTCTCTGGAAATGCTATAATGGTCTGCAGTCTTTGCTGAAACCAAATTTAACCCTTGTTTTGAATTCTGAACTATCGCAGCACTTCTGAAATGCTGTCTTTTCTGTTTTGAACTATAATTCAACTAAAACTGAGTTTTAACAGCAGTTTTAAGTGCTGTCTTTGCTGAATTAAAAATGTTTTTAAATATAACTTATAGCAGTTGTTTTAAAATGCTGTGAAATGCTGAAATTTTAATAATTAGGGTTTTTGACTTAGTAAACGAACTCAGAATGGTTTGAAACTTTGGAAATTGAATACTTGATTTGAAAATATAATAATTACACTTTTAAAAGGTTTAAATGAATTATTTTGATTGGAATATAAACTATTTAAAGGTGATTTGAAATGATAGTAAATGAACGATATCTTTGAATTTAAAAGGTATTTAAAGTTGAATATTTGGATTTGAACTGATAGGATATTTTATTTTATTAAAATGATTGGAAATGAAGTTTTGTAAGGATATGATATTTTATTATATTAAAATGATTTGAAATGAAGTTTTGAAATGATATGAAAATTTAAATATATGGAAATGGTTTGGAATTGATTTAATCTTTATTTTGATAAAGATATGGTTTGAAATGATATTTTATTTTGAAGTAAAGTATTGTTTTTAAAAGTTATAACCACAGGTTATAATAACGATTGGTTGGTGTTGGGCGCGTTCTCACCCAAAAGACCTCGAGACCAAGGAGCTTGACTCATCCATCCAGGCTCGCCTAAACCCATCCGGTATTCTCGTCCTCCAAGGCCCATTCGGCAGGAACCCATTCGGCAGTCTTAGGTAAATGCCGAAACCAATCTCCTTCCATCTCCACGCCGGACCAACCTACTGCCACCGAACCAATATTCTTCCATCCCACCGGACCAACTGCCACTAGTCCAACCTACTTCCATCCCACCACCGGTCCAACCTACTTCCATCCCACCACTGGTCCAAGCAACTACCGGTCCACTCTACACTCCAACCACCTCCGAACCAAGCAATGCCGAACCAAGACATACCAGGCCAGATCACATCAGCCCAGGCCCATCAGCGACTATACATATCCTGGACCCCTACCCCTAGCCTCACTCTATAAATAGAGGGGCAGGGGTACAGCAATGGGGACAAGTTTGAGAGCTCAAGCACGGAAGGAACTTTCAAACAACTTTCTTTTACTTGTATCAAAGCTTTGTACTTGTAATCACAACGAAAGAAGAGAAATAACATATAAAGTGGACGTAGGCACATTCTGGCTGAACCACTATAAATCTACGTGTCTTTTTACAGTTTAGCCCCTGCTTTTCACATATTTGCATAAATCATCCGAATCACTAAGAACGACATAAGATCTATTAAATCATACGAATTTGAGGTGTTTGTCCATCTTTTGTACAAACATTTTTGGTGCTTTCACTGAGAGCTAGAAGCTCAAAGCTTCAGCTTCATCCACTTAAACAGTTTTCCTAACAGCATTGTTCGCCACTCGGAAAACATGCCTCCCAAATAGAAAAAAGATGTTAACAAAGGAAAAAACATCGCATCTAGCAGTCTTCCGGATCCAGCTGTCACGAATCAAGTAAATCGTCCTCCTCCAGCAACAATAACAAATGACGGACAGGCTAACCCAACCACTCCTGCCACAGAGCAGCCTGCAGCAATTACGAGGACAGATTTAGACAGGGTTGTGGCTGAAGTAACCAACCGCTTCGCATCCCAGCAAGAAGCTTTGGTGGATCATCTCATGTCACGCTTAAGGGACGCCGAAGAGTCCAACCGCAACACTGAATCATGGGGCGAGTCCCAGTCTGGAGGATCTCGGAGACAACAAAGATCTTCCTTCTTCGAAGAAGCTAACGGCAGAAGTAGCCATGGTAAGGGCCGAGACCGAGCACAGCCCAAAGTTAGGCCTGAGGAAACGTTTGGTACCGAACCCAACGGGGGAGGCACCGGACGAAGGTCAACTATAGCTGAGCCCGTCATGCTGCCTAACCACGGAAACGCCGGTGAACGGGGCCGAGCCAGAGTCCAGCCCGAAGTTGGACCCGAGGAAGTGCTTAGATCAGAACCCAGCAGAGGATGATCAAGGCAAGGGCCAACTGTAGCTGACCCTAGCATGCTCCCAGAAAATCAAAGGCAGCCGCTGGAAAATATGAGGAATGATAGACGCTACCATCCCTACAGGTCGTCTGGACGAGATCAATCCCACAGGACAGAACCAAACTCCTTTCTATCTGCTCCAAATTCTGATGAAAGGATGGCACGCTTATTCAGAGAGTGCGTCCAACGGGAGCAAAGAGATCGAGGTATAGGCGCTAGGGTGACCAGCCCTTTCGCCCGCAACATTGAAATTGCTATCACTCCCCGGGAATGGAAGATGCCAACAATGGAACCTTACAAGGGAACCTCCGACCCCATCGTCCACTTACAAAGATACACACAACACATGCTCATGAGTGGAGCAACAGAAGGAGTACTGTGCAAATGCTTCCCACTATTCTTAGCAGATCTTGCTACCTCCTGGTTCTGTCATTTACCCCAGGGATTCATCAGTTCGTGGGAGATGTTGAAAGAAAAGTTCATCAATCAGTTCCGCATTCATGTGGAACAACCTAAGGACGCTTATTCCTTATCCAGCATCAAACAGAAACCCGGAGAGAAACTGCAGCAATACCTAACCCGATTCAATGCCGCAGCGGCCGCGGTCCAAGGTGCCGACGAGAAGCTTATCCTAATGGCCCTCTGTAGTGGTGTGCATCCGGACACTAAATTTGCTAGGCGATTGACAAAAGAAAAACCAGCTACTTTACCCGATTTCTTCCACGAAGCCGGGAAGTATATGAGACTCGAGGATGCTGCCGTTGAGGGACAGTCAGGACAGCAAGGTAAGGCAACTCACAGCAACGCCCCTACAGTGGCAAGGGACGTTCGAAGAAACGATTCCAGAGACAATGCTGGGGGCAAGAAGGGAGAAAAGCGCCTATATCGGCCTGGACCAAGATTCGACGCTTACACTCCTTTGAACGAGACCGTCGAGAATATCTTCCTTGCCACCCAAGGCGAAGTTAGATACAAACGCCCACCATACAAAAAGGAATTTGATAACTCGCAGAAGTCTGGAAAGTTCTGCCGCTTCCACGAATCGCACGGACATGATACCAATGAATGCCATCATCTCCGGGATCTGATTGAGGAACACATCAGAAGGAAGAAACTGGAACGTTATGTAAAAAGTCAAGACAGGACACCAGCTCCTGCCAATGAGAACCCAAGGCTACCCTCACCGGGGACCGACAGAGGAAACCGCAACACTAGCAGCTCTAGTCAAGAGAAGATAGTGGTCCATACCATCTCAGGAGGTCCGCACATCGTAGACAGAAGTTGGAGAGAAATGGAAAGATATGGGAGGTCGCTTAGAGACAATAAAGACTGTGTCAATTCGGTTATAGAAGAGCGCCACCCAAAGCGGAAAGAAAGTGATGACATCACATTCGGTAAGCGTGACCTAGAGGGAAGACAATACCCTCACATGGATCCCATGGTTATCTCTGCCCGACTCGGTCCCGTCGAAGTTTACCGAATCTTGGTAGACACTGGAAGCTCAGTAAACATCCTGTTCAAACACGCATTCGACAAAATGAAGCTATCAATGAAGGATGTATCTCCCTGCGATAAACCACTACACGGTTTCACTGGAGATGCGAAGATGCCCCTCGGGCAACTGGACCTCTTTGTTGAGATTGGAAGCCATCCCCGCTCCGTTGTGCGGAAACAAACGTTTGTGCTGATAGAAAACCATTCGGCCTACAACGCCTTCTTAGGAAGACCAGCCTTGTCTGACTTCCAAATTGTCCTAGCCCCATGGTGCCTAAAGATGAAATTTCCAACAGACAATGGAGTAGGGGAAGTGGAAGGAGACCAGGATATTGCACGAGATTGCTATGTAACCGAACTTCGCAACAACCACAGGAAGGATAAAGGGAAAGGTGTAGAGATTGCCCTCTGCACAAAAAGCCTTGAAGCATAGCAACTAAAGAAAGTCCCTCCTCTTCGATATACCAGCGACCCTTTCAATGAATTAGACCCTAGGGACAAAGAGGAGGAGGCCACCGCCGAGCCTGCAGAGGCTATGGAGTTTATATCTGTAGACAAGCACGACTCAAGTAGACTACTGAAAATTGGGTCCCAACTAAAAGCTGAATTAAAGGAACAACTCGTCGATTTTCTCCGTCACAACTTGGATGTATTCGCATGGTCACACGCTGACATGACTGGAATCTCCCCCGACATAGCCTGCCACGTATTAAACATTGATCCTACCAAGGCGCCTGTAAAACAAAAAAAGAGAAGTATGGGGGCAGAGCGATCAGCAGCCCTCGATGAAGAAGTGAAGAATCTACTCGCCAATGACTTCATACGAGAAGCTATCTACCCGGAATGGATCGCCAACTCGGTACTGGTGAAGAAGGCTAATGGGAAGTGGCGAACCTGCATTGACTTTTCCAACCTAAATGACACCTGCCCAAAAGATTGCTTCCCACTTCCCAGAATCGATCAACTTGTAGACAGCACAGCTGGGCACGAGCTCCTATCTTTTATGGATGCGTACTCAGGATATAACCAAATTCCTATGCATGCTCCCGACCAAGACCACACTAGTTTCATCACCGACCGGGGTTTGTACTGCTATAAGGTAATGCCATTCGGACTTAAAAATGCAGGGGCCACCTACCAGCGCCTCGTCAACAAGATGTTTGCAGGGCTAATAGGACAAACTTTGGAAGTATACGTGGATGACATGCTGGTGAAATCACGGAAAGCCAAAGATCACATAAACCACCTAGACGAGATGTTCCAAGTACTTCGACAGTATGGAATGAAGCTGAATCCACTAAAGTGCTCCTTTGGAGTGTCATCTGGAAAGTTCTTAGGGTTCATCGTCCATGCCAGAGGAATTGAAGCAAACCCCGAACAAGTCCAAGCGCTAAGGGATATCAAGATACCTTCCACCCGAAAGGAAATGCAAAGCTTAAATGGAAAAGTGGCCGCCCTAAGCCGATTCATCTCTAAGGCAACAGACAAGTGCGTCCCCTTTTTCGAGGCCCTAAAGAAAGACAAAGGAAAGTTCGAATGGACCGACGAATGCTTAACCGCTTTCCTTAGCCTAATCGAACACCTTCATAAACCACCGGTACTCTCAACTCCAAGCGAAGGCGAAGAGTTATACCTGTACCTTGCCGTATCATCTCACGCCCTAAGCGCTGCCTTGGTAAGGGAAGACAACCGCACGCAACGGCCAGTTTACTTCGTCAGCAAGAGGTTCACTGGGGCAGAAGTCAGATATCCTAAACTTGAGAAGTTAGCATACTGTTTACTAATCACATCACGGAAACTGCGTCATTACTTCCAGTCTCATTCCATCAAAGTTCTGACCGATCAACCGCTAAGGCAGGTACTCCATCGTCCCGACACTTCCGGGCGGCTACTTAAATGGTGTATTGAACTGAGTCAGTACGATATCACCTATCACCCCCGCACCGCCATCAAGGGACAAGCCATGGCTGATTTCATTGCAGAATTCACTACCAACGAAGATCAGGAGCAATTGGAAATAACAGAAGATATCAAGTGGAATCTCTTTGTGGATGGTGCATCGAACGAGCAAGGCTCGGGGGCAGGTGTGGTAATAATCACTCCCAGGGGAAACAAACTGCACTATGCTATAAGATTGGAATTCGCTGCCACCAATAACGATGCAGAATATGAAGCGGTGATAGCCGGACTAGAAATTGCCATAGAAATCGGAGACAATTCTTTGTGTCTTCATAGCGATTCTCAACTTATTGTTAATCAAATACTAGGAGAATTCCGAGCTCAAGAAGAAGGACTCATAGCATACCTAAAGAAGACCAAGTTACTTCTCAGCCGATTGGACCACTACTTAGTCAAACACATCCCTCGGGAAGAGAACCAAGAGGCCGACGAATTAGCAAAGCAAGCAAGTGTGAGAGACATCACCGTCTTCGGGGCAGTAACCATCTCAAAGCAACTGGCCCCAAGTTTTGAGCAAGTGAATCTGGTAGCTGCAACCGAAGAAGCAACTTGGATGACTCCCATCCGAGACTACCGACAGAGTGGCACACTACCCAATGGGCGCAACGAAGTCAAGAAAATCTTGAGGAAAGCATCCCGCTACACAATGCAAGAAGACATCCTCTATCGGCGCGGATTCTCTAACCCGTTATTAAGGTGTGTCGCTGGAAGGGAAGCCAAGGAAATCTTATCCAACATCCATCAGGGAAGCTGTGGAGATCACACTGGAGGGCAAACGTTAGCAAAAAAGATTCTCCGATACGGATATTTCTGGCCCACCTTAAGCAAGGACGCCTTAGATTTCGTCAAGAAGTGCGACAGATGCCAAAAATTTGCTAAGATTCCGCACCTACCAACAACCGAGATTACTCAAATGACCAGCCCTTGGCCCTTCGCAATATGGGGAATTGACTTAATCGGCGAGCTACCGATGGGCCGAGGCGGGGCCAAATACGCTATAGTGGCAGTCGACTATTTCGCCAAATGGGTGGAAGCGGAACCTCTGAATAAAGTATCTTCAGCAAAAGTTATTAACTTCTTAATCAAAAATGTCTTATGCAGGTACGGAGTCCCACTCAAAATCATATCAGACAATGGGCTTCAGTTTGACAGCGAGGAATTCGCCAACTGGTGTCAAGAACACGGGATTCATAAAAGCTTCTCATCCGTAGCATACCCCCAGGCAAACGGACAGGTCGAGGCAGTCAACAAAATTCTGAAAACTCTGATCAAGAAGAAGCTCGAAAAGTCAAAGGGCGCTTGGGTGGATGAACTCCCTACGACACTCTAGGCCTACTTCACATCTTTCAAAACATCAACGGGGCACATTCCTTTTTCTTTGGCATACGGATTGGAGGCTATGCTCCCAGTTGAAACCATTGTGCCTTCCCACCGTAGGATCCACTATAACCCAGAAGAAAATGAAGAACTCCTCCACATGTCTTTGGATCTAGTTGAGGAGAGAAGAAATGATGCAGTCCTTAAAGCGGCAGCCCACAAGCAAAAAGTGGCAGCACAATACAACTCCAAAGTCAAGCATCGTACCGTACAAGAAGGAGATCTTGTCCTCAAGCGAATCTTCCCTCGCCCCGGAGCACTAGACCCAATCTGGGATGGACCATATGTAATTCATAAAGATCTCCACAATGGAGCTTATATTTTGTCAACAGTGGACGGAGAGGTGTTCCAGAGGGCATGGAACATCCTGCACCTCCGTCGATACTTTTCTTAACTTGTACTGCCCATATAAAGTGAATTAACAAAGAGAATCAGTGGACGTAGGCCTTTTCATGCTGAACCACTTTAAAAAACCTTGTCTCTTTTCAACTAGTTCCTTTATATCTTGGCTTCTTGTTAACATTATCCTTTTCTGTTGAACAAAATCCTATGCATGTCGCATTTTTCACTCGATGCACTCCACCGTGCAACTTCAACTGGACAAGACCTAACAGGTACTACGCGAATCTATGCCCTCGCCAATGAGACACTTTTGCTCCAGCATCCCTCTGCTGTGGGTTAACTCATTGCTCGCGACGGCCCTTAAAGCCAACTGTAATGAGCCGATTATAAGCCACCAAGAAGGCCGACTATAGCCGAGGCAGCTCATTATGGCGTTAGGCTCGCCGGCAATTGTGAACCGACTATAAGCCCCAACATAAGGTGTGGCCAGCCAGGGGCAGTTCACAGTTGACGATCGGCACCCACGCTAGCCGGCAACAGTAAATCGAATAATACCCACGACTACGGGCCATAATGGCTCGGGTAGTTACTGTGCGCGATCTCGGCTCTGATGTGTCTTAAGTACGGCTGTGGTAAAAAAGAATTAACTCCCTGCGGAGGCGTAAGATGGGTGACAAATGTCTCCAAGACCCACAGCTAGGGAAAGTGACTACAAAACCCGTTTTCCACGAACTTAAGCACATCGAAGGCCTTCCGTGATTGGAAGTTTTACTATTTCACATATTTCAATTTTACTTGAAAAACTTTTCTCCTGTCCTCTGTAACCATTCTTGAGGTACAGGATGCAGAGTAGGAGATACTCGCCAATGGGTGTAGGGACTCACGACTGGATGGCAGGGCATTCAGCTGCGTTCCATGCTCGGTGATACAAGATATTCGAAACTGCCATCTCCAAACAAAACATGAAAGGCGGTATTTTCTTCCTTTATGTACAAATACATGACTATAGTTTGTTCACACCACACACTAACATTGCAAGTCATGAAATTATGTTTTAAACCAGAACCCGACATCAAACACAATTTAATTACAAGAATATACACAGCTATATTTCTCATACGACATGACAAAAATAACAGCAAACATTCAAAAGACGACAAAATCAGCTTAAGAGTTACACGTCAGAAACAGGACTATTTATTACAAGTGGCAAAATATTACAACCTAAAGGCTACTTTACTATTTTACGACTAACATACACAACTCTGTCAAATCCACAAAAAGAGTTTTTCCAGGTATAATCAAGGGGCCGGTTGCAGTGGAGTTCTATCCTTGCCCTATTGACCGCCTGTCCAGTCAGAGAAAGGATTCATTAGCAATAAGTAACCGAGTTAATGGAAAAACAAAAAAGTAAGACTTACCAGCGCCTGCTTCCTGATTATCCTGATCGTCATCCTCTACCTGCACGCCTACCTCCTCAGCAGCGAGCAACCGCATACCTTCCTTCACCGCCACCTTCTCCTCCTTGGAAAACTGTGCAGTGACCACATCCATGCTAAAGACCACGCCACCATCTTTATCCGCATCGGCCTTAGCCTCCTCTAAAGCCCGAAGATAGATCTTAGCCATGACCCTGGGATAATCGTCCATCCAGGATAGGTTGCCCTGCTTCCAGGTTCGGAAGTACATGTCCTGAAGCATTTCGTCCATCATCTCCTCGTTTTCCTCAAACTCCCTCATCCGGGCCTCGGAAGCCGACAACCTTTCAACGGCGGCATCTCTCTCTGATCGGTATCTCGAGCAGTCAACCAGTAGGGATTTCTGCATTGCCTCCATCTCCTCCCTCAACTTGGCTTGAGCAAGCTCTGCAGCCTCAAGTTTCCCGGATAGCTCCCCTATCTGCTCAAGATCCGCTTTCCGAACCTCGTCCACTGTGGCAATGGCCATATCGATCTGTTCCCTGCAGGTAGCTTCCATTTTTCGCAGTTCGGCCCGGCTAGCCTCTTCCATGGTTTTCTTTAGTCGTCCAGAAGCAGCCTCATGTTGGGAAATCTGAATGGCCTGGTCAGCAAGCTGTTTGGCCTGATCCGAAACCACCAATCGAAGTCGGATGTTGGCACTCCCAATCTCCTCTCCAGCCTTAACCAGCCGGGCATGATGCTCCATCAGCTTCCTAGTCTCCTCCGCCACCCGATCAATATTAGCCTTGGCCTCGTCTCCCATAGTAACTATCCGAGTGGTAAGTAGATCAAGATCTAAGGACTTAGCCTCGTCAAGCACCCGTACCATGGGATTGTGGGGAAGAAGGTGCTCACCAGTAACCTCGTCAAAGATAATATCGTGGGAACTTGGATCCAGATCAGGGTGACCCGCAAATGGATTACGAGCCAAGTCAGGACGGTCGATATGAGTAACGGAAGGGTTTCCGGACGGGAGCAGAGAGGGTGCAAACTCGCTATCCTCCTCCGTGATATCATGAAGAGGCTGAGCCGGGAGCTGAGGACCGGGCGAAGGTTCGGATAAAGGGTGACTCCTCTTTCTCGCTGAATTCCCTCTTCAATAACCCCAAGGAGAGGACAGTAGCCGACTACGTCCCCGGAGCGGTGGGTCGAAGGCTTCGGCTTGGCGGAAGTTTTGGAAAGCTTGTATTGCTCAAGCCTGTGCCGAAGATCTAAGGCCTTGGATGCCTTGCCGGCTCCAGGTATAAAGAACAAGTGTCACAAATTTACATCACTATATAATTCAAGAAACGCGGTAAATTACGAGTTGAGAAAAGAAAGAAAGCACGTCTATTATACAAACCCTGGGGAGAAGTAGGATACTGCAATGAATCCTGGATTTCATTCCAGGACGGGAGCGGATCATAAAATATTCCTAAGTCCTTATCATTAATGAAGCATGCAGGAGTCAAGAGTTCACCTTGAATCGTCGGAGCCACCTTGGCCGGAGTAGTCTGAGAAGACTCGCTTGCACCGGTCCCAACTTTGCCCGTTTTCCCGGTTTTCTCTACCAAAGCCGGATCTTCGTCCAGCCCCTCGAAAGCCTGGTGGAACGCATCATCCGTCCACTCCTGAATCTCGCCCGCTTGCCCAGGCGGCACGGCCTCGGTGCCATCTCCACCCTCACCTCTTTCCTCCTCCACGTCTTCCTCCCCCTGAGTAAGTGGACAATTGCTGGGAGAAGGACCGTCCGATCTCTTAAGTTTCTTACCTCCGACGGTTGGAGGTTTTGTGAAAGGTTTTCTCTTTCCACTCTCTGCCGCAACACCTCCCTTAGCCTGAGCAGCCGCCCTCTCCTCTGCCGTTTCCCTCAGCTTGACCACTGACTGCTGTGGAAGAATCAAGTTATACTCCAGAAGGGCCGCATTTCTAATCAGGAAGGCAGCTGATCTATCTCTCCCAGGGATAGCTTCTATCTCAGCTGCCGTTTGAACCAAGCGATCGGTCTCCACCACCGCAAAGCCACCTGTCGCTAGCAAAAAAGAAGACGTATGAGAAGAAGTATTACAACCAGAATGGAAATTATAAGTGAAAACTCAACTTACATCCAGCGGTAAAACGTCGAACAGAGACAGAGTCGTCCCGAACAAAGAACCACTCCTTCTTGAACATACTGTACTTGGAGTACAGGTCCAAGACCGGCTTGAAAGTCACAGCCGACTCCAGACTGATGTACGGGGATCCTTTCTTGTAACCCCTCAGGTTGTAGAGATACCGGATCTCCCGGTTAGAAGGAGCGTGCCCGTACCTCCTATAGAAGATGAGAAAGAGGCTCACCAGAATAGCATAAGAATTGGGCTGGAGCTGGAACGGTGCAATTTTCAAATAGGCGAGGAAGCTCACTACCCAAGCATTCAGAGGCGGGATGGCGCCGCACATACAATGGTATCGGCTATAGGCGAAGTACCCCTCGGGAGGGTTAAATGGCATAGCCCCTGGCTCTGGCAGCATCATGCGTGCCCTATCAATGCCAAAGGAACAGGAGATGGCATCAAGATGGTCTTCTTTGAGAGAGCTGGGATAGCAGTCCGGGGGAGAATTCAGAAGCTCCTACGGACCGTACCCGTCCACTAGTGATCTCGGGGTTGGTCTGTGACGTTCTGGATTCGGCTGAGCTGGGGGCACGGCGGAGGAACTTCCTTCGCCCCCGGATTTCTTTTTATCCGATCGAGTTTCCGCTTTACGAGACATTATCTGCAAACACAAAGAAGAATGTCGTTAGAACAAAGGATGTAAAAAAAGTAAGTATGTAATATGGAATTTCACTCATGAAATCAGAATGCTCAAACTCCCATTATCATTCGGTAAACTGAATATAAGATTCCATTCGGCATTCTCATTCGGCATTCTCATCTGAAAATTTCGTTCGACACTCTCAACTAATATTCATTCTGTACGTATGACACGCGCACTTCATTCGGTGGACACAGACAAAAAACCATTCGGCTAAGGGAAATTGAGTACCTGGTTCGGCAAGTGAAATGGTTCGGCAAGCTGGAATGGTTCGGCAGAGGATTAGAATTTGATTCGGCTATGTGACTAACATGGCTTGGCTGTTCGTTCGGTAGAAGGTAATAGAGGCCCTGGGCCCTTACTTATAGGCAACTGTAGACGACCGGACCGGCTGATTCGGCGAAAGCATCCAAGACTGACGTCATTATTTTTAAAAACAAAGCGCGGCACATTCCGGCATATGCCCCACTTTGGGGGGCAAATGTTGGGCGCGTTCTCACCTAGAAGACCTCGAGACCAAGGAGCTTGACTCATCCATCCAGGCTCGCCTAAACCCATCCGGTATTCTCGTCCTCCAAGGCCCATTCGTCAGGAACCCATTCGGCAGTCTTAGGTAAATGCCGAAACCAATCTCCTTCCATCTCCACGCCGGACCAACCTACTGCCACCGAACCAATATTCTTCCATCCCACCGGACCAACTGCCACCGGTCCAACCTACTTCCATCCCACCACCGGTCCAACCTACTTCCATCCCACCACCGGTCCAAGCAACTACCGGTCCACTCTACACTCCAACCACCTCCGAACCAAGCAATGCCGAACCAAGACATACCAGGCCAGATCACATCAGCCCAGGCCCATCAGCGACTATACATATCCTGGACCCCTACCCCTAGCCTCACTCTATAAATAGAGGGGCAGGGGTACAGCAATGGGGACAAGTTTGAGAGCTCAAGCACGGAAGGAACTTTCAAACAACTTTCTTTTACTTGTATCAAAGCTTTGTACTTGTAATCACAACGAAAGAAGAGAAATAACATATAAAGTGGACGTAGGCACATTCTGGCTGAACCACTATAAATCTGCGTGTCTTTTTACAGTTTAGCCCCTGCTTTTCACATATTTGCATAAATCGTCCGAATCACTAAGAACGACATAAGATCTATTAAATCATATGAATTTGAGGTGTTTGTCCATCTTTTGTACAAACAGTTGGCAAAGAGACCGGGATCGGATATGGACATACTCTCTGTCGATACCGAAAACCACTTTGACAACCGTGTACGCGGTGGAGATTCCAGAATGAAGTAGGATGGTGGCGACGTTATTAAGGTATGTTACGTGGACCCAACTCCCGTGAGTTGGCATAAGGTGGCTAAAACAGGAGCGATCTCGGACCAGTGAGGTAGCACCTCTTCTCGGACACATTTCTTCGATATTATACTCTTACTTGTGATTTGACTAGATGGCCATCCTCCGATTTGGGAATGTTGTTCGAGGTGGAACGGTAGTGGCTGCTATGCGTATCCATCAGTCCGTGTGCGTAATTGGTATATCTACCCTGGCATTGCCTAGTTGTGCCGTGTCACCTACCATATCGAGCTTTACTACGATTATGATTTTAAGATCCGACCGCGTTAAGGTTCTCCATCCCCTTAACGCTATTTTCCGATATGATTATACTTTACTTATTTAGACACTATTATAATAGCGAATATTACTACATAGTAGATATTTTAACGGATCCTTAGAGGATGGGCGGTCCCAAGCATCTTCTAAGTTACTTGTACCTTTATTACAGTTCACTTGAGTTGGTTTACATTATATAAGTATATATTGTCCTGACTCGAGTGTTTTGTGTTTTGCTTTACGCTCGGGTCAGCCTGAGTTATTCACAGATTTGGATTTCCACCTTCTGGAGATTTGAATCGCTGGAGATTATCTACTAGTCTTGTTCTATCTACTTCAGTTATGTTGCTCTGTTCAGCTTGTACTTGGTTATCTTATTGATACTTCTGTTGTACTCTATTTCTTCTGTTGTATCTTATGTAACTCTGATATATTTACATAATAGCTTCATGAACTACTATTTCTTTTACTTCCGCTGCATTATTTTACTCTGTGTCTGTGATCTGTGATTATATTTATTTACTGTATATTCTGAGATTTGCCAAATTTTAATTACAACGCGGTATTTTGAGCAATTCAACTCCGGCATGAGTGTCTACCTATACACTTATAATGGATGCGAATGGTTGAAAATATCGGGTCGTTACAAGGATAAACATTTCGACAAAGTCGATAGCTTCATGAGGACATAAAGAATAGAAAACTTTCGAATGTGTCGAAAGGTCCATAAAAGCAAATGAAGAGCAAACATTTTGACAAAGCTCAAAGGTTCACAGCAGCATATATAAGGAAGACCTTCTGATCAAGCCGAGAGCATAGAGTCGAAAGGAGAGGCGCTTGCATCTATAAATAAGACCCAAGGGGTCCAATTTTGGAGGGCTGAATTCTCTTATTCTAATCTTGTACTTTCTAAATAAAAACATCATAACCCTAATTGGGTACTGATTTGGGAATTAAATAAGATAGAGTTGTACATGGAAAAAGAGGGAAGTATTATACTCTACTTATTACTTTACTGCTTGAATATACTTTTGTTGGATTACCTTCTAATTTTAAGTTCAATAACAACAAAAGATTCTTGTCGACAAGGTCGACAACACTGCTGCTTTAAGTAACCGTTGTAACCTTTCGAGCCCTTAACCCCACTGATAAACCTTTTGACAAGGTTGATAAAATATTGGTCAAAACATCATTGGCAACCATCCAAAGATATAAACTTTGAGTCCAAAACCTTTCGACTAGGTCAAAAGGGCTTATGTTAAAAGAAGATCAATAACCTTTCGGAGCTATAACCCAAGTGGTCTTACCTTTCGACTAGATTGAAGACTAATCTTTAAGTAAAAATACCTGGATTTATCATACTTAATTGACAATAAACCGTCCCCATACCTTTCGACAAGAATAAAATCTACTTCACATAGATGAACGAACCTTTCGACTGGGTCGATGGCTTCTACATCCCTATTAAGGAGTTTGATATTCTACTTAAACCCAAAGAGTGCCATCATCCTAACCTTCCAACAAGATAAAAACTGATATTAAAGTAACAAATTCAAGGAACTTCAATAGAGCTAAAAGTAAAGCTTTTGCAGAAGACCTCATTCAAGTCCAATTAAGATGAAAAGTTTTTTAATTAAAAGATTAAAATCTTTCGATAACGTCGAAAGGTCTGACCTAAAATTCCATATCAAGTGAATCTAAACATAAATGAAATTCTTAAGGGTATCAAGCCCTTCACTCAAACTAGTGTATATGTACTACTTGGAATAACTTAGGGGTATTGGCAAGAATTCTTTTTAACATTTTTAGCACTAGAAGAAGGGCTCGAATCTTCGACTTGGTTAACAGCCACACACTACTATTCTCTAACCTCCTTGGATAATTCTTACATCAAGTTTGTCTACTTTGGTTTGATCATAGCTAGAAAATTTAAATGACTAGAGCAAGGGTCTTCTGAACCACATTTGTCAAGATTCTCCCAATTAGAAATCAGAAGCTCCAACCAAGATGAAGAACAAAGACTAAGGCTCGAAGCCTTAAGGATTATAAATAAAAATAAAGCAGAATCTTACGATCCTGAGAAATGGAGTCAAAACCCCTTTCATGCTTGCCTTACTCCAATCTTTGCAATTGGGAAGAGAACAAATGGAAGTGATACCGTCTTTAAACAAACGAGAATAACAATGCAACATTATTCCAAAGGCACAATCTTTGAGAAGGTGATAATTAATGATTGTAATGCCTTTGCATACAAAGGGTAATCAACCGCAACAAGAGCACTTCTAACCTAAGAGATTCAAAGGGTAGCGAAGAGAAAGATAATTGAAGATCATGAAATTACAAGGCCGAAAAGTGAAAAGCTAAAAAATCATCCTCAAGACTCAAGTTTCAAGTCCAGACTTCCAAAAAAATGCAACTTAACCACATCAATGAAAAATGTATTTTTCTTACAAAGGATGACTTAACTATTGGCAATCACAAAAGAAAAAGCTAAGAAATAAAAGGAACTTAGGAGGATCCTTCTGTCTCTATCATATGGTGAATGGTCATAAAACCAACCAGTGCAAAGCTTTGGAGGGGATGATCATCAATTTCTTTAGACAAGGAAAGATTTCTGAATTTTTAAAGAGAACTTGAGAAAAGATCAACAAAGATCAACTTTCTGAAAAGAGAAAATCAACCTAGTTATGAATGAAATACTCCTCAAATTTTGATGCTTCCTAAGATGGTAGTACTACCTAAGATGGTAGAAAAGCCTTTGTCCACGCTGAGATGGGTAAAACACCTCTTGGAGGGAGGACAGAGTAAGCCTCTATCCATGCCTAAGATGGCCAGGATAGAGCACCAAACTAGCCCTTAACCACTCCGCAAAAGGACCAGATTAAGGCATCTCCTAGAGGGAGGATGGAGTAAGCCTCTATCCGTGCCTAAGATGGCCAGCATAGAGCACTGAACGAGCCCTTAACTACATCGCAAAAGGGCCAGGTTAAGGCACCTCCTGGAGGGAGGATGGACTAAGCCTCTATCCATGCCTAAGATGGCTAGGGTAGAGCATCGAACAAGCCTCTGCCCATGCCACAAAAGGGCTAGGGCAGGGCGCCTCCTGGAGGGAGGTCGAGTAAGTCCTTGGTTCTAGCCTCTAAGATAAACAAACGAATAGCACGGATAATGGACTAAGATGTCCATGCCCAAGAAGAGGCCCAATCAATAATGGACTAAGATGTCCAAGCCCAAGTTAGACTCGTTTAGCAATGGACTAAGACGTCCAGGCCCGGGAAGAGGCCCAATCAAAAAAGGACTAAGATGTCCATGCCCAAATAAGGCTTGATCCATACCGAACTATGATGTTCAAGCTCGAGAAGAAGCATATTCAATTATGGACTGAGATATCCTAGCTCAAGAGGCAACCAATCAAATTATTTAAATACATATTCAAAACTTAGAGGGTTCATGAACGTCAAAGAAGTTGAAAACAAAGAAGTAAAATGGAACTCCACTTTCTATTACCCGAATCTGGGTTTCAAGACTTCTTTAATCATCTACTAATGCTTGAATCTGAGCTTCGGAGTTCTCATATTTGAATCTCAATAACTAATACCCGAATCTGGGTCTTGGGATTTTGTCAGTCGCCATCTTTACTAAGCCCAAATCGTCGCATGACAACATTATCTATCACTACAATTATAATCCGAATATAGACTTTGGATCTTTCATATAAATATTTCATTATCTGAAAACCCGAATCTGGGTTTCGGGTTATTATGAATCACTCATTTACTGTACCTGAATTTGGGAATTAAGTCTAACAACATCTTTGGATTTCTGTCTATTACAAATGCCCGAATCTGGGCCAAAACAGATTAACGAAAAGGCCATTATTAAGATCCTCCGAACGGGGACATCAATTTTCTAACTTTATAAATCCCATTAATGTTAAGGAATGGTGAGAGAGTTACTACTTCAAAATTTCAGATATGAATTCCTAAATCAGGTGCTTTATTTGATAAAAGTTATATTTTAACATTCATGACCTTATGATAAGGCGAAATCTACTCCCAATAAGTTTTATGCATTCCGAACAAGTGGAAAGAGTTAAATCCATGATCATTCCTCACCATGGTTAAAGATGAGATCTCTGGATTTTGAATAACTTACTTTTCATACAATTGGCAAGATGATTTGTTAATCTAGGCGAATGACATACATAAGAAAATTCGTCAATTTAAAACTAACAATTAAAAATATTGTTTGCAACATGTTTCTCAGGGAAATCAGAATGACAAGGAGTAACAAAAGATGCAGCATGCATAAAAGCCACTGAATGGGTAATACAATGGCATATTGAAAGTTACATTACATAAAAAGATCACAAATCATGTGATATTTAAAAAATTTCATAATTTACATAAGTTATGAATTCATTTATAAACAACAGAATTATGTATAAGATAGATTTACATGATTCGAATACATAAATGAATTACAAATCTTGAGCTACTTTATTGAGAGTTTCCGCCACCGAAGGATTGATGACATGATTGATTGTTGCGCGAAGAACTTCCTTAAATTTCTTTTCTTTTCCCCTTATTTGGTTCACATCATCAATAGCATCAATGTTGGTTTTTAGGGCATGATTAAAGGCCCTGTTTGCGGCTCTAAGAGTTTTGTTTTCCCTTTCTAACTCTGCAGCCCGCTTGTCGAGAAAGAAATTATCATGCTCTAGCTTCTATTTTTAGCAGCGTAATCATTGATAGTATGAGAATACCTCATCTTCTGCTGCTCGTCAAAATACTTGGTGATTTCGAATTTTACCCTTCGACACCAGTTCCCCACTACATTATCATCTAAGCCTGGGGGAGGGTTGAGCATAGTGCGAAATTTTTGAGCTGCGAGAAGTTTTGACTTAGTAGGCTTGGCAGCTTAAAGAGTTCTCTAGGAGCCGAAAGCTCAATCTTTGGAGTCTTGTCTCCCAAGATGAATTCTAGAGAGGAACACTGGTCCTGGCTATCTTTTAACTTTAGCTCTAAATCACATAATTTTGGAATAAGTTCAAACATATTTTGGACAAAATCAGCTGCGGAATTTGATGGAACTAAACTAGTTTGCAGCGGAAGTTATCGGTGAATTTCAAAAATTTTACCCAATTAGATCTATTATTGGGCCTATAAAGTCTAATTGAATTAGAACATTTCTAAATTTAATTTAAATAAATTCATTTATTTTATTTAAATTCAAATATATTTCCATATATAGATGTTGGGATTTACATCACAACAGACATATTAGCACATTTTTTATGTCATGTATATTTTCCAAATATGTGCATGTATATATGTTACAATACACACACACAGATATATGTATGCATAAATTTATTATATATAATATATGAACATAAAATATTTATATATAGATAAATATATATATAGAAAGAGGGAGAATAATTATTAAAAATTAATTCAAAATTAACTTAGTTTTGCAAACATAATAATTTTAGTATTTTAATTTGTATATTTAATAAATAAAATAATGTTTTCATCCATAAATAATTAACATAAAATAATCTATTGATGAAAATTAAAATTTTACAATTTTCAAAAATCTAGATTTATAAAATAGAGCATAGGAAAAAATTAGAGATTTTTTAACGTTGAAATATTATGTTCTAAAACAAATACATTAATTTCAGCAATAATTATTTAATATAAAATAATATATTATAAAAATTTAAATTTTTAAATTTTAGAAATTCTAGGTTCATGAATGAAAGGTTACAATAAATTTTGAATAATTTTTCAATTAAATTATTATTTTTAATAAATCATAAACTATTATTTTGAAATAATATTAATTATTAAAAATAATGAACTTTATTGAAAATTCCTAAATTTTTTATATATGTTTCTAAAATGATATAATATTTTTTAAAAAATATAAAATTAAATTTTTAATATATTAATTATTTTATATATAATAAAAAATTCAAAACTTCAAAAATGTTAATTTAAAAATATGAATATATGTATGATAATTAATTTTTGAATTTTTAAATTCATATTGTATATAAATAAGTGTACTAATTTTTTTTATATCATATATATATATATCTTATATCTTCATATATGCTGTTATGAGAGAGAAATATACACTAATATATATATATATGAATTTATTAATAAATATATATAAAACAATTGTTTATGACAAAAATTGAATTTGCAGATCAAACAACATTTGTCTATAAATAAATCAAATAGTATAATAAATAAATTATGCACTTGTGACAACCACATCTACTTACAAAAATCTCACCTAACTAAACCTAAAGTAGCAATATATTTAAACAGAAATGAAATTGATCATTATAGGATCATAGAATATAATTTAATTAATATAATAAGAATTAAAAGATTAATTTAACGATACCTTTGAATACACGTTGAAGAAATGACTTCCCTTCCTTTTACTATTCTTGATTCGTCGGGTTGCAAGTCTGGAATCACCACTTCTAACTATCGAATAATATTATTTTAATTTGAAATATACTTGAGTATTTTAGAGTGGATTGAGAGCTATGTTTTAATCGGCAATGTAGAAGGTAATGGTGGCCAAAAAGGTTACGCAAGATTACTTTTAGATATACATGCACACACACACACACATATACACACACATACACACACACATACACATATGGTTGTATTAAAGAGAAACGAGGAAAACCTTTTTACCCATTCTCACTTGATCTCAACCCATTATCTCTAAGCCAATTTCCTATGTTTTAGCCACCCCTAGACCTTCCCGAAACCGAAATTTTTCTGCCCTAATGATGAGCCTTAAATCCATCTAAGCCCAAGCCAAAATACTATGCAATTAAATATAATTTAATCGCTTGTCGATATTGTATATTGATCAATATATTTGTAACTATTATAAATATATATAACATTATTTATTTCTCAAATCATATTCAAATTTTATAACTAATGTTTCATAAATATTTATTAATTTAATTAATTTATTAACAATTATAAACTAATTAAACCGTTCGGTCTTAAGGGAATTCACCATTTCAGATGTGTAACCCTTGGGGGTAAATTTGGTCATCGATTAATATCTAACTATTCTTATGTTAACCTTCACACATCACTTAGCAGGTGGTGTGACATTATGGCCAAATTTATCACTTACTAATTTTCGGTAAAAATCCAATTTTAGTTTAATAAGCGTTAACCGGTTGTGATATTTGTTTACACCAATTCTCTTCGCCAAAACTTTATCACTTTGGACTTATGGAATTTGGTAATGGTCAAATTTCGAACCTCATCCACATTCAACTTTATAGTCTAAATACAAAGTCCTTGGTTCAATAATAACAATTATTATTAATCGAAATGCTCTGGCCCGAGACTTTGACTTTGAGTTGACCGTGATACTAACCGCATATAACCGAGGAGACGAATCCTCTCTTGAATAGTGCTTCAATTTCAATACTTCCACTCGACCCAACTACAGTCACTCGATGAACGCCATGCCATGATTTGGCTATAATCAAAGTGGAGCTTTCATATTAAGATCCACAGTATTCTCAAGTCAAGAGAACTGTGTAAATCAGTCACATCGATATTTTCTATTTGACCCTAGTTATATTAACCAACAAAAGACTATCGAGCGAGTCGTTCCATAGTTATCCTATAACTATTAGTACATAACCCCTAGGTGCCTCCATAGTCATGAGTAATACATTGCCCAGCATTTGGAGAGCGTTACGTACTCCACTCTCAATGGATACATCGATGTCCAGTCTCGATGCATCTTGACAAGGAACATTTAAAATGGTATATTTATTTCATTGTGATAAATTACTCACGGTTACAACACTTTGTAACTACTATTACAAAATATACCATTTATGGATTTTTCTATTAAATATACTTTTAATTAAGTTAATTAACTAATATAATCACATTATATCAAGTCTATAATAGGAAGAAAATACTTTTAATTTGAAAAAAATTGGTCAACGAGTTAGATATATGTAACTCATTACATATTTGCCTCTAGGGCATACCCCTAACGCTATCAGAATTGGTCTTCCCTTGTCTCTTAAGTGTAGTGATCATCTCATCCTTTTTCTTTACATCGGCATCGAGATAGGCTATATGGTCTTTGTAACCACCAGCGATGGTCTTTTGAATAAGATATCTTTTATGCCACTCATGGGTTCAGTGTTGCCACAAAAATGCTCGAGAAGCACTTCGTCATGGACCATGATCTCGCCATTCCTTGTTAATAATCTATCTCTAATAGCATCGGCATGAGAAGTAAATTCCGAGGATGATTAAACATAGATGGTAGTGGGTCCTATTTAAATAAAAAGAAATGAGAGAAAATCAAATTTAGGATAAAAGATATTTTATTATTGTAGTAATGAATTACAACTCAAATGACCACAAAGTTAAAAAGGTACAACAAACACTTTCATCACATCTAAAGTTGAGAGACCATATTCCTAACTTTTTTTAAAGTATTAGCAAAAAGCATGACCGTCAAATCAAAAGGTATAGTGACCCCTTCAGGAATTATAACCAGAGGACATTTACTATAATCCCATTTTCCAACAGGTGGACTATGGCGACCACAAATTAATTTGGAATGGAATGTTCTGATTACCTTTAAGAATGATTCCTTTTCTTCACCGAGGAAGTCAAAGTGGAGACGAGGGTATTCCAGATATAATTTTTGTAAATCCTAAAGAAAAAAATATCTTGCTAACTTCAAAGTCTTTAAAGTTAGTGCATTTTTACAGTAAAATCTCCTCAAGTTAACGTATTGACTTAAGTAATTTCTTGGGATGACACGACCTAAAGAGCTGACATTTTGAAATAGTACAGTAAAAGAAACTAAGCATGGAGAACATAACAGAAGAATGTATTCAAAAATTGATTACTTTATACATATTTACAATTACTCATCTAGTTCATACAAAATAGACTTAGAGAAAAAATCCAAAAAAAATTAGTCCTTTTAGTACTTAAGGTTTTCAGAGGGAAGATCTTTAAGAATCGATTTGACCCGTGGAAAGTTCGAGCAAGCTCCAGGATGCGGGTCAGAACCGAATTCATCTAAGTACCTTTTGTGAAAACGTCCAAGTAGAGCCCTACCGAATTCACCTACGTATGAAAAATCTATGATAGAATGTCTACAATATACTTTATACAGAAAGTTAATTAAAATGTCTCTCTCTTTCATCATCATCTAGAATAGAGTTGTTAACTCTCTATTTTCCTTTAAGAAGGCGTCGTATCGGATACGTGCTTTCTTTAGTAAAGGACCCATCCACTTATACTTGAAAGAGCTAAAGCGGAGGTACTTCTGTCCAAACTATGATATTTCTGAGATAGATCATTGTATTCCATGTCAATCGCCGTCTGTTTTCTCTTAAGTTTTGTACTAGGGAAATTTTGACTTCCTCTTTATCTAAGACAAATGATTTATCACTAATTACTATCTTCAAAGAGTAAGACATTTAAATAGGAAATTCTATTCGTATGAAACTAGAATGGAAGCCTAGGAGGTTTTCTCCTAAGGATCCGTTAAACTATTTACTATGCAGTAATACACGCTATTATAATAGCGTCTAATAGTAAAATAAACTTACTTCTAAATAGTGTTAAGGCTTTACATTTTCCACCTTAACTCGCAATAGTCCCAATAGTCCATCCAGTATCAGCATACCTCCAGATC
Source organism: Allium fistulosum (assembly GCA_030737815.1). NCBI lineage: Eukaryota > Viridiplantae > Streptophyta > Magnoliopsida > Asparagales > Amaryllidaceae > Allium > Allium fistulosum. The sequence continues at coordinate 648,806,151 of CM060905.1, read as the reverse complement.
GGTAGGCTACCCTAAATACTCCATGGGCTACGGGAGAAAACCAAACTCGTAGTAAAGCTCGCTATGGTTGGTGACATGGCACATAAGGCAATGCCAGGATAGATATACTAATTACGCACACGGGCCTGTGGTAATGCGTAGCAGCCACTACCGCCCACCTCGGAACACACTCCCAAGTCAAAATCGAGATGGCCATCAAATCAATCACAAGGTAAGAGTATAATATCGAAAAAATGTGTCTGATCGTAGGAATGACCTCACTTAGCCCGAGATTGCTCCTCTTTTAGCCACCTTAAGCCAACTCACGAGAGTCGGGTCAACGTTCATACCACAATAGGATCGTCGCCTCCATCCTACTTCATTCTGGAAACTCCACCGCATACACAGTTGTTAAATTTGTTTTCGGTATCGACAGAGAGTATGTCCATATCCAATCCCGGTCTCTTTAACAACCAGTCGTTATTATAACCCGTGGTTATAAATTTCAAAAATAGTTTATATTTCAAATCTAAATACTTCATTTAAACCATTTAAAAGTAAAGTCATTATACTCACAAGTCAAATATTCAATTCCCAAAAATTTAGCTTTTTCTGAGCTAATTTTTTTGTTAAATACTTCAAAACATTAAAATTCCAACTTTCGCAACACTTAGAAAATTCTACGGTAAGTTACATTTGAAAACAATTCAATTCAGCTAAGACAACATTTATTAACTGCTGCAATAGTTCAGTTTCATTTGAAAAATAATTACATTCAAAAAAGACAGCATTTATAAACTGCTGCAGTAGTTCAGTTTCATTTGAAAACCTCATTTTAGCCAACTACAGCACTTATCAAGTGCTATGTAGCTCTTTTTGTTTAGTTTCAGATTTTAGTTTAGTTTCTACAACCACAGCACTTACAAAGTGCTGCAGTATCTATTTAGTTCATTTAGCCTATAGTTCAATTTCTGCAATCACAGCACTTACAAAGTGCTGCAGTATCATTTAGTTCAGGTTTTTAGTTAATTCCAGAAACGATAGCATTTCTGAAATGCTACTAAATAAATTTCCAGATTTATAATAATTTTCAGAAACAAATAAACTTCAAATTTAACCATTTAACGTATAAAAAAATCATATTTTTTACACTTCAAAAATGTACATTTAAATACCCTTTAACTTATAATTTTATAAAGTAAAATTTTACAATAATTATCAACTTTTTTTCAATAATTCACTTATTAAATTCAAGTGTACAATTTTCCCATTCTTTGCATTTTTTTCAATTAACTTAACACTTTATTTTAAATTTCCATTTTATAAATAAACTTGATTTCCATTTTCTTTATTTAACTTAAACTTTCATTTTTAAACCAAATCACAAATTTCCAAATTAAGTTATATTCAAATTACAATTTTACCATTTATTTATTTCACATTTTTAACTTGTAGAAGAATCACTAACACTTTTTAAAAATCATTTTTAAATTTAATTTAAATCAAATTATCATTTTTTTACATTTTAAAAATACTTAAATTTTTTGAAAATTTATAAAATAACCATGGGTCTGTATAATATTTTCTAACCTAGGTCAAGTGATATGGATATGTATCATTTCAATCCGCAATTTAAAAGAAAAATCCGAGTTCTATCATTTCAAACTGCAATCCCAAGTAAATCAAAATAAATAAAAATTACTCGAGCCTATCATTTCAGCTCATAATGGTTTTTCCCTACTCTAAAGTCTGTTTGGGTATGTATCATTTCAACCCATAGTGATTCTATTATACAGGGAACTTGCAGTGTGAGAAACAGAAATGAATAAACAGTATAACAAAATATAATATATCAAATGATGTAACAGGTTTATAACTGGGTTTAACATCATATAAATGATATCACAAGTAGGTATAACATTATATAACAGTTCTACACATTCACTTGTTATCACTTCCAATTCTATAAGTATGAATGTCAAGCGTGAATAACTCCACTTTAGAGCTAGAGATGACGGGAACGAGATGAGATACGAATTTGAGCATGAATTTCAAAGCAAAGCAAGATTGGCATGAATTCGACGGTCTAGCTGATAGATACGAAATCAATTACACCAGATCGATGAAGATAATCAATATAAGTGAATATATATAACCATATATAACTAATATATACACACAAAATCATACTCTTTTAAAAGTTCAAACACATATTAAAGTATATATATATATATCAAAATCATTGTTTAAATTATAACACATACCTAAAATCAAACATATATACCGTATTAAATTTGAAATAAACACACATAAATTAAATACTTTGCATACATTATAAATTGTATATACTGTATAAACTTTCATACTTATATATGCCCATTACATAGAATACTACAAGCTGTAAGAAAATGATAATGAAACAAAATTGCACATGCAACACACGCACATATACACTACACACGCATATATATACACTACACATATGAAAGCCTCGGTAGCATAAGTGACAAACACAACTATAATATATATGCAGTCCGACATATGCAGACAAAAACATCAACTAAATATATTTACATATATAAGTAGTTACAAAATCCAATAAAAATAAAAATACAGATTTGCAAATATTTAAAACGTACTATATTACATAAAGTAGCAAGCAAGCTTCAGAAAACCACGGTATGCAAACCTATATGTAACTATACCCACTGGAATACTCAGAACCAAAGAGTACTCATGTTTCAGAACAAGGAAGATATGCTTTAAATATTTAATACGTATGCTTTAAAAATGTACACACTTTAAAACAAATGAAATGCAATACTTAGAACTCTGCATATATATATTTTAAACAATAAATAAAAAAATCCATATTATTTTATACGGATAAGAGGATTGCATGTTAAAATGGTATATACGAGATATATATAAAACAACTTAACAAATATAGCGCTCTAAAACAAAACAAATATATACAAATTAACTGTATATAATATACTATATTTCATTTTCTTTTTCAAGGCTAGAGTAAAACGAAGTGACAACTATATACATATGTATATTTTTCTTATAATATGCTGCAACATAAAACACCTATCCCTGAAAATGTTTATTTGCAAAACATGTATGTAAGTAGTTAATGTATAATTAAATACATACATATAAACTTAAAACTCGAGCTTATATAGAAATGATGTAACTATATATGTATATATATATATAGTCGACATAACTTATACATAATAGATAACAGTATAAACCTATATACGAAAAACTAATATAATAGTAAGATATACTTGTAGATATAACAAATATATAATCACGCATGCAAAACTTACAAATATATATATATGTGTGTGTGTGTGTGAGAGAGAAGGAAAGCTATGTGCAAAGAGTTGAGATTCAAGTGATGGTTGGCAAGAGAAGTAAGAGGAGGTAGGGTCGGGGATTAGGTAGAGAGGCTTCGGCTATCGGTATGGTGTTTGGCCAAGGGAGATCTAGGCACGGAATGAAGTGGAGGAGGAAGTGGGGTCTTCGGGTTGAAGGGGAGGGGTACGGCTAGAGGACTTCGGTGGTGGGGAGGAGAGGAGAGGAAGGAAGGGGAGGCCAGGCGGGTTTGGTTGCTGCTCGTGGCCATGATTGAGTCTGAGGTGATGAGTTTGAGAGGCGAACATATATTTTTTTTCAAAAAAAAATCAACAGGCTCCAATACATATATATTTATTATATACTGCTCATCCAAATCATGGAACCAGAATACGAAGAACCAAACTAGAGGATAGAAGTTGAAGTGGAAATAGCAAGAGACTAGTGGCTGTTCATTCACCCAAACGGTAGACAATTAAAAGGTCACAAAAACACAAGAGACAAAAGAAATACCGAACCGAAACGGTTATCCACTACGCGGGTTCCACCACATTTCAGACATCAAAACATAGAAATTAATATACCGTAGAGATCAGCACAACGAGATGATCAAAATGGTATACTGATATCAGTGGTACGATCATCCGATCAAAAGTCGATAATCGGTACCGAAAATGCTGCAAATCTGTCAGAAATAAGATAAACGGAGCAATAGAACTCAAAATTTGGAGAAACGAAATATGATGTCTCACTCAGAAGATGATTTACAAATTTTCTATATAAAAATATTCAGGTTTGGAAAATATTTTATTACCATTAAATTTAACTGACTTGAATTGAAATGAAATCACACAATAAAATAAACTTGCATATTATCTGATGAAAATTTACCGTTTGCTATGTTTAAATATACGTAATTCAAATATTAAATTTTTACTATAAATTTTTATTATTTAAAATTTCACAAAATTGAATAAATTAAATAAATAAAACAACTAAAATTTATGGGTCGTTACAGCTTTCCTCCGCCACACTCAACTGATGGAACCCTATCACCAAATCCAATTGGGAAAGTACTCTAGCTCCACTCAACTGATCAAAAAAATCATCTATCCTCGGTAGAGGAACCTATTCTTTATCGTCCTTTCATTTAACTTACGATATCTATGCACATACTTAACAACTCAGCAGGTTTCTTCAAAAATACCACAGTTGCTCCCCAAACAAACTGCTTGGTCTAATAAAATTCCTTCCTTCAAGATCCACTACATGCACTTTCAATTCCTTCATCTCCGTTGGAGTCATCCTGCTATGTGGTATAATGACATGCTCAGCTCCCGGTACAAGGTCTACTCGAAACTAAACAATCTTTTTAGGGGTAATCCAGTAACCGACTCAAAGAAATATGCAAACTCTCTACCCACCCGAACGTGAAAAATCGCTTCCTCAACCTCCATGGTACTCAACAAAGCATAAACACTCTTACTGGAATTCTCCACCGAGAAAATTATTCGGCTATGGCTATTTGGATGCCTTAATGATATTTCCTAATCATGACAAAATATCCTAGCCTCATACTCATCCAACTAATCCATACCAAAGACGATCCAGAAATCTATGAAGTTAAAACATACAAACTGTATGCAAACTTATGACCTAACAATTCAAGCTGTAACAGGTCACATCTCATCCCAAGAGTTGCATACCCTCCTATTGGACTCGCAACCCTCCAGTAAGTAACAAGATATATGGGTTCTACACATAACCTATCAACCAAATACCGAGACATAAATAAATGTGATCCAGCGATATAAAAAAGTACCCTACCTGGTATATTCTGAATCAAAAGCGTACCTTCCAAACAGTTTTCCCTTTCTTTGCTGTAGTGGGTTTTGATGAAGATGGTGGTCCAATAGCAAACACCTTCCCTTTGTCCATCTTGACTGGATCTGGACACTGGTTCTTATAATCCCAACATGGTCACAGTTGAAGTATTTCACATTCTTCTTCTTTATAGGCATCTTTCCTTTACCGGTTCTACATTTGAGGGCATAATGGCCCTTCCTATCATTTATAACACACCAAATCACCCATTGCCTTCTTAGAATCCTCCCCTTTCTTGGCTCCTTTTTTCTTAAAGAACTTCCTTTTTCTTCCCCGAGAACCCTGCGTCTCAACTGGCTTCTCCCTAGCTGAAACAGCAAGCACCTCCTCATGGTGGACGGACTTCTCTACCATCAAATGGTAAGGCTTTCCAATATGAGTCATAGCCATTCTTCCAAGCTATGGCCTCAAACTCTAATGAATCTCTCATTCCGTCTGACATCAGTGTCAACCAAAGCATAACCATATCGAGATAGCTCATCAAACTTAGCAGCATACTCGATCATAGGCATTTGTACTTGAACAAGATCCATGAACTTCCTCATCAATGCCGACTTAGCAACATTAAAAAAGAACCTCTGCTCAAAACCAATTCTGAAGTCAGCCCATGTCAACCCTTTCTCTAGCACTCCGGCCGTCACACTATTCTACCAATGAAGCGCTAACCCTTGCAATTGTCTAGAGGCTAGCCTTCTCTTCTCTCCATCATTCAAGCCTAAATCTGTATAGATCCTTTCATAGTTCAATAGCCAGTTCTCAACTTCAACAACATCCTCCGTTCAAAGAAATAATTTTCCTCCTAGACTGGTATAGTCTCTACTTAGCTTAGCATAGTTATATCCAGCTAGAACTACATGATTAGCTCCACCAACATTCCCAGCAGCTCCTGCTTGCAAAATATTTACCAACAACTGATACACAATCCCCACATTTACTGGTAGATTTTCCTGTACTTACATTGGCCTTAGCATAATGAGTAGCATTAACCTATCGACCTTGGTTTCTCTAAGTATTAGGTCGAGTGTTTTTGTTGGTTGTGGCGCTTCTTCCCTCTAGGATTTGTCTTTCGTTTCCTGCCTCCCTATCCTCTTTCTGGTATATCTGCATACGAACCTTAGTAAGATATAGTATAACGATCTAAGAGAGAGGGGAATACTTACTTAAATGTATACCTACATATATATCAAATACAAGTACATTACTATAGCGTTTACCCAAACCCCGATCAAAATTTTAAATTCATTCAATTATGTTTGTTATAGCTTTTAGGTTCAACTTTTCTTTAATGTTTCATAAAAATATGCTCTGATACCAACTTGTAACATCCCCCTACCCGAAGGCCCAAAACTAACGGCTATGGATGCTACGGTCATCCATAGTAATTAATCTTCGACGACCAAATATGGCGGTGCTAGATACATTGATACACAAATCATAGAAATATGAAAAAAAAATTAAAAATTCAAAAGAAGGTTTCAACACTCAAATCAAAACATTATTCTTTATTTCATAATCCCAAAATCGTTTCCACGTTCAGCAAAATATAATTATTACAATTTCGCCAAGAGTGACATATGAAGATGCCCCATTGGTTGATCAGGGAATATTGTAAGGCTAATAGATCTGCCTTTACAAATAAAACAAAAAGTGGAAAGAAAAATATAAATAACTATCTTCCTTCTACACACCTTCGGAAGCTTTATTCATCAAAGAAGAAAACTTGAGAACCTTAAATCTCAAACTACTCAAAATCAATTGAGTACCCAAGAGTTTAAGGGGAAAACAAAAACTTCAAGTCAGACATAAAGCCTGGTATGAATAATAATCTAACATCTCAATCATTTTAGATACCTAGTGATACCATGCCGCTTAGCGTAACAAGTTTTCCCCTAACTAGTATCCCAAAGCCTTTATAAAACCATATACTGTACTGTTGTACCAACAATGGTTAAAACATATGTTTTTAAAACATTATGATGATATGCAAACTTGAAAGTAATTAGGATTTCCCTTCCCCGGTTTAAACTGACTCCCTGATTCAATTATAGTTCCTAGGGTCATTATTTACCTGTAGTTATCATAGGTTAATTAATGACATTTAAATAACTAAAGAATGCTTTGTCCTATTCATAGTTTTCATAGGGTCATTAAAAACCTATAGGATCCTGCTAATTAACTAAGTTAATTCATGGGTTACCTTGAACCTATAAGCCATTCAAATAACTATTCACCTTATCCTAGTTTTCATGGGTTGACTAGGAACCTATAGACTTATCTAGTAACTCACTTCACACCCTAGTTTTCATGGGTTGACTATGAACCTACAGATACACCCATTAGCTACTCTCTTATCCCTATTTTCATGGGTTTACTAGGAACCTATTGACTGATGTTATTTCTTAATTCGGATATAGTTTTCATGGGTTCACTACAAACCAATTGGCCCCTGCTAACTGTCCTTGATACATAGTTTTCATGGGTTAACTATGAACATGTTGGTTTCCTCCAATAACTACTTAGTCATAGTTTTCATGGATTTACTACGAACCTTTTGATTTTCACCAATAGCTGCCTTACAATAGTTTTCATAGGTTAACTATGTACCTTTTAGTCAATTCCAATACTACAAAGTTTAAATATCCGATATTTTTGGTCGTTCTAACTCCTTGGATGTAATTCTACTCATTCAGTAGTTTAAGTAATTTATATTCATTATTGAGTTAAACTAGTTGGTTCTTTTACCCCTTTTTCCCCGAAATACAGTTATGGGTTATCATGTGAATATATTCGTATTTGAAGAAGCAGAACACAAGTTAACAATACCACTCTAGTGGGTTTAAGGTCCTTGAAATACATTTCATAAAACATAGTCCACATGCTTAACTTATATTTTTATCAAGGCCATACTTCTTCAAAATCACATACTTAAATTCATTACAAAACTCCATTATATAAGCCATGCATTTTCTTTAAAAATTTAGATTATGGGTTTTTTAAACCTTTTGAAATCATTGGAAAGCAAACCTTTCGAAGTCATTGGAAAGCAAAACTTTCGAAAGCTTAAACAAAACTAAGAACCTTTTGAAACCCAACCCTTCAAAACCATTGAAATTATTCAGCAATTCAAACCTTTCGAAAGCATTAACTCATAAAATATAAACCTTTTGAAGACTTACTGGGATCAATTTAAAACATGTGGAAAGTCCACTTAAAATCTTTCGAGTACATTAGAAATAACATTTCGACTTTGCCGTAAGGTCTGCTTCGAAGGCTTTAAAACCCATCTTTAAAACAATCAACTTCAACTTTTAAAACACCTCTTTCGGAAGCATTGGGTTATACTTAAATTACAAAACAAGGGTAAATATCTAAGTCGAAAGCTTTGATACCATACGAAAGCATGGGGAGGTGGCTGATTGTAAAACAGGTAAACTTTTCGACTTTGTCGGATGGTTCAAAAAAAACTAAGCAGCAGTAACCTTTCGACTTTGTTGAAAGGTTCAAAAACCTTTATTTAGAATATTTGACCTAGTCGAAAGCAACCAAGTCGAGAGCTCCTTTTCAAAAGCAAGTAGGTGAAAGCTTTTGGTTTATAAAACAAACATACCCTAACCTCTTCGGCAACCAACCTTTCGATTAAGTACCCTTCGGCCTTGTTCAATTCATTACATAATAAGTTACTTGATACCATATGCATTGGCTCAACCTTATCAAGTGCTTTATACCTTTCGACCTTGCCGAAAGGTCTGGGTCAGAAGGTTTGATGCCGTATAAGGCTAAAACATGCTAAAAGTACGATTTCTTTGTTTTTAACTTAAAAAGAATAACTTTTCAACTAATCGGCCTTTGTTTGTCAAATTCTCATTGGCTAACAAATACTTTTCAAAAAAATGATACCACTATCTTCATAACTAAATAATAATTTTATTTTATAAATTGCCCCTTCCATTTAATTAAATATATAAAAAATTTAAGTCTCACACCTTAAATAATTTTATATATTTGTCAAAACATTAGGAAAAATACTAAAAAATTTATTTTAATATATTTTCCAAAATATTAAAATTTTAGACCCAAATAATCATTATTTTAGCCGTAGACAATTTGTAACGACCCTCAAAATTTAATGATTTTAAAAGTATATTTAACTGAAAATTTGTGAAATTTTAAACAATAAAATTTGAAATTAAAAATTTATTATTTGGAATACGCCTATTTAATCATAGCAACTGGTAAATTTTCATCTGATAATATTGAAGTTATTTTATTGTGTAATTTTATTTCAATTCAGATCAGTAAAAATTGATGATAATAAAATGTTTTCCAAACTTAAATATTTTTATATAATAAATTTCTAAATCATCTTCTGAGTAAGTCGTCATCTTTCGTTTTTCAAAATTTGGACTTCTGTTGCTCCGTTTATCTTTATTCTGGCAAAATAACAGCATTTTCGATACCGATTATCGACTTTCGATCGGATGATCGTACCACTAATATCTGTATACCGTTTGGATCGTCTCGTCGTGCTGATCTCTATGGTATATTTATTTCTGTATTTTGAGATCTGTTACGTGATGGAAACAATAAAATGTTTGTTGTATCGGTACCATAAATTTGCAACCGTTAGCTTTCTTGTTTTCCGAACTTTGAACCGTGCAGCCCAACCAGTATAATAAATTGCATTAATTATTTAGCTGAAAGGATGGGTGACTTGCCGTTTCTTTCGATCTACATTTTATTCGTCCACTATTTGTGGATACAATTTATTTCAAAATCTCTTTCATATTTCTGGAACATTTCACCTTTTTGAAAGAAAAACGTATGGTATAAAATATTGCTTTCGATTTATGTACTATAGCTCCCATATTTTCTCTGAATACTAGTAAATCACTCTCTATTTCTCTTCTCACCTTCCATTTACCTGTGCTTTTCCTTATTTTCTCCTCTCCCCTAATCAATTCATTAGAGCACAAATATCCTTTCCTCCATTATATTTACTGTAGCCGAACTCCTTCCAGATCTATAAAAAAATAGACCTCTTCCCAACCAATCTCCTTACCACCCGAGCTTCCCTCCTCCTCTCACCAGATCCAACGCATCCATCTCCACTGGCCTCCCCTTTCTTCCTCAGCCTGCCTTCTTTCCACCTCCAGTTTACCTACACCGACCAAAGCAAACCAAAACGCTCGCTTAGAGGAAACCCCGCCTACCACAATGACAACCGAGCGCCACCCTGTTCTCCGCCTTCATGGCAGCTGCATCCAGCCTCCTTTCTGCGTGAGTGTGTAGATTCGTATATACGTTTGTTTATATTTAGCATGAATATGTATATGGATTATAGGTAATACATTTCAGTCTATTTATAAAAAGTTGTATATATATTGTTTGAAGACAGTTTTGGTTTTTTTTTCGTTTCAGTTGCTAAAATGAATCCCAGTTTTGTTATTTTAAATTTATCTCCAGTTTGTTATAGTATGATTTTAGATTGTTTATGTTATATAGTATCATCCATACTAGTTTATCTATAGGGTCAGGTGGGTTTGAGTTTTATAATAGTATATATACAATATTTTGTATAACTTCAACAATATATATTTCCAAAGCTTCATTTTGTGTGTTGTCTATACCGTAGTATATAAAATTTTGATTAACAGTGGTATATAAAGGTTTATTTACGTTTGTAGTTATATATGTTCGGTTATATAAAGTATATATGTATATGTTATATTTCGAAAATCAATTTACACAGCTGTATATTTTACTATTTTATATATATAAAAGGTTACTTTTAAAAAGGTTTAAATTTTGATTTTTGTTTGAATAGTGGTCTAAGATATGGTTTAATATAATATATAAGTGGTATATTAATTCTGTAGTATAGGTATAAGCATATGTCTGTCCTAGTTTACAGCTATATGTATTATATATGTATTGTTTTATAAGTGGCAGCCTATATATATTTAATATATACAATCTGTACAATATGTTAGTTAGTTAACTCATGAAATATGCCTATGTATTGTTCCAGGGAAGTATGGTTTTAAATAAATGTATACTATAAAAATTTATATAGTTTTAAAAGTAACAGTTGCATTTGAATAATGTCAGTATTGGTTTAAATATGTACAAGTGCACATATGTTATTGTATGGGTTTAAGGTATTAGTTGTATATGTTTAAGGTATTAGCTGTATATATATATAGGAACACACTAGCGTGTCTTTGCCAATTATATGTATATTATAATAATGATATAATTTGACTGATATATTAGTTACATATATAGAAGTATTGTATTCATACTAAGTTTATAAAGTAAATGTTGTTGTTTAATATATAATATAAGTTGTGTGTCAGTACATATCAAGTTTGTAGTATAAGTTGACCTGTTGTTATACAGTGTGTATATATATTGATTTGAGTTATATATTTTATAAGTTGTATAAAGGTATACTTTATTTTATAAGCATGAGTAAATATAAATTTGAAAATAAATATATGTTTTAATTTGATTTCAAAATATTAATATATGTATTCAGTTCAATTTATATCAACTGATTCAGTCATTCTCATCTATTTCCATCAGCTTTGTCCGTCGTGCCTGTTTCCTTCATCGAATCATGTCCATCTAGCGTTGCTTTGCATTTCGTAACTCAAGTTCATTGTCAATTTTCTCTAGCCTCAAAAGGTGAGCAATCACTCACGATTAACGTTCTTGTATTTATTAAATTTGATTTCAATTGAAACAACAATTGAAATATGTTGTTGTAGCTATTTTTATTGTTATATATGCTATTATCTGTAACTGTTCACCTATGGGATATGACACCATATCCTATTGTCTATATTATATTGTTATTGATGATATATGCCTGTTATATTATTATATTATCTGTTATCACTCTACAAGTTCCCTGTAGTTTAGAATTCACTATGGGTTGAAATGATACATACCCGAACGGACTTTAGAATAGGAGAAAATCATTATGGGTTGAAATGATAAACCCAAGCGATTTTCATTTGTATTGAAATTGGGATTACGGGTCGAAATGATATCTACCCGTATATATTTAAAGTTCGGATTGAAATGATAAATATCCGTATCACTTAACCATATGATAGATATATATACAAACACCGTTGGTTCATATATATAAATATTTTGAAAATAAACTCTATGGATTTGGGAAGAAAATATGGGTTAAATAAATGTTGATTCTTAAATCATTATATATAAATGGTAATGATATATATATATATATAGATTAAATTATGATATTAAATTTAATTAAGATTGATTTAATATATAATATGGTTAAGTACTTATATCTATATTTCAAATAGATTTTGGTAAAAATTTGTATAAGTTAAGGTTATGAAGATAATTTGAATTTAGTTAAAATTTATTTAATAAAGAATTTTATTTAATTAAACCGATTAGGAACTTATTGAAATTGAGATGTAAGATATGATTTATACTTGGGTTTGATTTAAGTAATTTAATGAATATTTCTTATTTAAATAAAGTTTAAGGGAATATTTAGCAAAATGTGATTTAAGGCTAGTAAATGATATTGAATCTATTAAGTGAATATTCTCGGATTAAATAATAATGAAGTTAAATCAAGAGCTATATGAAACTATTAAATTTAACTTTGAAAATGTTGAATATTAAAGCTTTGGAATATATTGAAATTTAAATGATCTATTTAGAACTGAATTGAATTGATGAATTGAGCTTTGAATAAATTTGAATTTGGAATTTGAGTTAATTTGAACCGATTTGTGAAACTTGAGGAATTTATAAATACTTTACTTTATAAATTATTTAACCTATATATACTATTTTGGAAAATTGATATATTTGAAATGAAATGATATTTGGGTTTGAAGTATAAATTAAATTGAAATGACCACGGTGTTACAGTGTATATTTCCACCTTGTAAATAGTTCTGAAGATCCTTAGAGGATGGTTATCCCAAACATCCTTTAAGTTACTTGTATTTCAGTTGATATTTCACTTGAGTTGGATTTATTGATATAAGAATGTTAATCCTGACTCGAGTGTTTTGTGTTTTGCTTTATGCTCGGGTCAGACCGAGTGATACAGCATTTGAGACTCACCTTTGGAGTTTGGGGCTTCCTTTGGAGATCCAACTATCGCCTCAGCTTTCAGCTCTTCTAGTTGATTTGTTCAGAGAAGTCATCTGTTGTACTAAAGACTTCACTACATTTGAGATATTCTGTTGTATTTTATTTCTAACTATGATGTTTATATAGTAGCTTCATGAACTACTATTTTATCTATTCCGCTGCGTATTATTGTATTACTCTGTGTCTGTGATTCTGTGATTGATTTATTTACTGCATATGCTGAATTTTGCCAAATTTAAATTAACAATCTGATATTTTGAATTATTCAAGTCAGACATGTGTGGATTTATTGTCGTTTTGAATGGTCCAAAATAGCGGGTCGTTACAGTTGGTATCAGAGCTTTGGCTCTAGGCGAAACTTAGCATATATTGTAAATTTATTTACAGAATCACTTTCATTCGAGTTTAATCTCTTCCTTTTGACTCGATTTCCGTTGAACTTTGGAACGTTCCCTACGGTTTCAAAATTCATTCTTGTCCCTCTCTATGGGTATTCTTTTGATTCTAGAGTATCCCATAACTCCACTTCGAATGATCTCTATAAGAATAGGCGATCCCGCCGATCTTTGAATGTTTTGTAAAGGGGTGAAACTCCTTTACAATAGGCATTGATTCACCGGAGATTTATATATCCCTCGGTTTTGATGTTGCCATCTCTTATTATGCCGAATTCTATCTCTGGCGATTGAATGTCGATTTGCCTTAGATTTCCGCATCAATTATATTCTTTAAGTCACGGTTGATCCGGTTAAGGTTGCCCGCGATTTATATAAGTGTATCCGACTACTGTTTTATAATTAATTATCTCATTTTCGTTCGAACTTATTTTCGAATTAGAATTCTATTTGATTAGAGTCCCTCTAATTTGAATTTCTATCTTTGTTTTGAAATCCATTCTTGAACCGTCCTTTGAAAAATCGGGTTTGTTTGTATTCTAGAAATTGTTTTCTAAACCAAAATTATTATTTGATAGGTATGATTATATTCTATATATAAAAGTGATATGTTTTCGATAAAGATTATATACCCTTTTTAAAATGAGAATTTGAGGTTTCGAAAGGATTTGTAACATTGAAAAAAAAATTATATATAGAAATTTTATCTATCTAAAAATGATTTATAACTGAAGGATTTTAAATTTGAAATTTGACAATTGAACTCCGGTATTTTGAAATTGGTTTTAAGATTTTGAAATATATAATAATAATATGATTTAAAAGTATTTTCCGAATAAGAGGTTTCAAATAATTTTAATGAGTTTCGAATGATTTCAAAGAAATTTCAAAATAAGTTTGAGAAAATAGATGTCCAGAACTCACTTATGTCGTTGGAAAATAATTTCGGTGATGAGTGCATGCATCATCGACATTGATTTTCGAGTTTCAGAGTGGGGGATAGGCCACTTTAGTAGCATTGCTACGCGAGTGATTTTGCGAAACCAATTCTAATTTCAAATTCCGAAGTAAAATTTGATATTCGAAAGATATATGTATATATATATTTGAAATATTTTGAAGTAAGCCGGTGTTCAGTCCTTGAGTTTCGAATTTGATATAACCCCATCTATTAAAATTGATTTACTGATTGCTGCTGATTTCCAACTCTTGAAGTTGAAACTGATTTTTTCAACTATTTTGAAGGTTCGAGCACTTCCAAATCAAGGTTAACCTTTCAAAGCTAAGAAATCTTGAAAAAATATAAAGTATATAAGTTTGGTATGTATGTTAAAGTATGTAGTAATATGGTTTAAGTAAATTGAAACTGTTTTGTTAAGTAAATGAATAAGGCAATTTTAAAAATTTTCTAATATGAAATTTAGATTTGAAATGTTTTGAAAAGAATTTGGTCTTCAAAATATTTTGAATAAAATTTAGTTTAAATGTTTTAACCTAGTAACATCTTTATGAAACTATATATTTAACAAGTTAGAATAAAAATATAAGTTGTACGTATGCTGTTTTATTTGCATAATTGAATTGATCCAAGTTTGAGTACACAAGTTCGAGGTGAATTACACCATTTCGTGTTAGGATTTTTCATTTGATTCTTGATGGCGAATATTTGATATGGATTTTGGGCTTGATTCTAGAATTCTCTATCATAGTATATGGCTATGCAAGGAGACTGATGGCTTATAGTCGAGAAACCATATCGAAATCAGCATTAGGGAAGTCGAATGGACAATACTAGTTCGAAAGCGAACTTGTGTGATCGAGCGAGCGATCAAATGTGATTCTGCGAAATGATGACGTATGTACACCTTATATTCTATTATCATTGATATATTTTGACGCTGAAATTGAAAGCTGTCGAGTTAGAATATCTTTGCTTACTAAAAGAAAATTTCCAATTTAAATTACAAAGATATATAACCCATAAAAGCAAAGATATTCAATCCCATATGGCTCTTCATACAACGAAATTTATTTTGAAAAATTTGATCCTTATATAAGATGGACCTTACGTAAGTATAAGATGATTTTGAAAACATTTGATTTTGGAAATGAATTGGTTGACTTAAATTATATTGATTTGGAAATTTGGATTTATTTTCTAAATCTATTATTTTGGAAACTTTGAAACTAAAGATATTTAATTTGAGGAGAAATAATTTGGTGAAACTGTATATGATTTTGAAATTGAACTGATATTGAAACAAATTGAAATTTGAGAACCTTATGTTACTAAACACTTGATTTGGGAGTTGTCGAACTTATATAAAATTGATTTGTATGAGTATGAAATTGATTCGAAAACTATAGATTTGAAAAGGTACTCAATTTGAAAAGTGAAATCTTATATAATTAAAGTCTATATAAGTGTGATTTGATATACTTTTGATTTTGGAAAAGTATTTGATTTGAAAATTAAATCTTATATATAATGGATTTTATATAAGTACGATATTTGAAAGTGATTTGAAAAGGTACTATATGATACATATTTTCGAAGTAAAGATATGGAAAGTGCCTTTTGCTTGATATCCGATTTGTGGCCACATCTTGGATTCATTCTATCGATATTATTCTCTCTGATTTTGGTTTTCCGGATATGATACTCGAGTGTCCTTCGAATTCCATGGCGTTACCCATGGTCTTATTTTTTCTCTCGTGACTGCATAGCGCAACTGCTTGGCTGAGTCTTGCCTAGGGGTAAGGATTGTTTCCTGGGGGATCCAGGCGTAACCATTGTGTATCCGGCAATCTGTGTAGGTCGCGAATAGTAGCGAAAATGCTTGGCTGAGTCTTTCCTGGGGGTACGGATTGTTTCCTAGGAGATCCAGGCGTAACCATTGTTTATCCTGCATTCTACTAGTCATCATGGTGTAACTCACAGGGCTGAGAAAGCTTACGGATATGGATTGTTTCCTGGGGGAACCAGGCGTAACCATTGTGTATCTGCGAACCATGGTTAGACAAAGGTTTTGTTTGTTTTGTTTGGATTGTACTTTCCATATCTGTTTTTAAAATAGTTTTTCCAGTATTTTCACTGGGTGTTGAAATAGGTCTACTAAGTAGCTGGAGAATTCTAGTTTTGCGCCTGATCAACGCACTACCAGAGTCTACAGGAACAAGGATAAACTTATTGAAACATCGAGTTATAAAAATATTTTATTATAAAGGTATTTTCAACAAAAGATATGCTATATTAATATTTGAAATTAAAACCCTTGTTGTTCTAAATTAATTATTCATGCCCGATACTATTCTTTAAATCTACCTTATCTGCTCAGCTTTATTTATTCACCTATATTCTGCTTTTCCAAGTCCTCCTTCTTTTCCTTATTGACTATATCCTTTTAAATATTGTTTATTTATATATTATATGGTTTAATAGAAAAAAATTTAGTGTTATAAATATTTTAAAAGTTATTAATTAAATAAAACATATTTAAAGTAAATGATTATTGATTTATTAATAATATTTGAAAAGTATTTTAGATAGAATTAATAAATTTATGAATTATGGATTTAATAGCTTCTTTGTAAATATAAGTAATAATGTAAAAAAATTGTTTTCAAATGGTTTTCATACATTTATAAAGGTGTCATTTAAACATATAAATATAAGTGGTATTTATAAAGGAAACAAGAAATTTTACAAATGGATTTTTGAAAGGTTTTAAAGTATATAAGATAATTGAATTGCAAATGAAGTTTTCAAATTTTAAGTAAAATTTATATAGTTCAAATTAATTGTTTAATCTTGACTTTCAATCTATCTTTTCTGTCTGGTTGTTTCTATTTTTCTACCTCCTTCCTTTTCGGGGACGAAAAGTTTTGAGTGGGGGAGAGTGTAACGACCCGCAAAATTTAATGATTTTAATAGTATATTTAACTGAAAATTTGTGAAATTTTAAACAATAAAATTTGAAATTAAAAATTTATTATTTGGAATACGCCTATTTAATCATAGCAACTGGTAAATTTTCATCTGATAATATTGAAGTTATTTTATTGTGTAATTTTATTTCAATTCAGATCAGTAAAAATTGATGATAATAAAATGTTTTCCAAACTTAAATATTTTTATATAATAAATTTCTAAATCATCTTCTGAGTAAGTCATCATCTTTCGTTTTTCAAAATTTGGACTTCTGTTGCTCCGTTTATCTTTATTCTGGCAAAATAACAGCATTTTCGATACCGATTATCGACTTTCGATCGGATGATCGTACCACTAATATCTGTATACCGTTTGGATCGTCTCGTCGTGCTGATCTCTATGGTATATTTATTTCTGTATTTTGAGATCTGTTACGTGACAGAAACAATAAAATGTTTGTTGTATCGGTACCATAAATTTGCAACCGTTAGCTTTCTTGTTTTCTGAACTTTGAACCGGGCAGCCCAACCAGTATAATAAATTGCATTAATTATTTAGCTGAAAGGATGGGTGACTTGCCGTTTCTTTCGATCTACATTTTATTCGTCCACTATTTGTGGATACAATTTATTTCAAAATCTCTTTCATATTTCTGGAACCTTTCACCTTTTTGAAAGCAAAACGTATGGTATAAAATATTGCTTTCGATTTATGTACTATAGATCCCATATTTTCTCTGAATACTAGTAAATCACTCTCTATTTCTCTTCTCACCTTCCATTTACCTGTGCTTTTCCTTATTTGCTCCTCTCCCCTAATCAATTCATTAGAGCACACATATCCTCTCCTCCATTATATTTACTGTAGCCGAACTCCTTCCAGATCTATATAAAAAAAAGACCTCTTCCCAACCAATCTCCTTACCACCCGAGCTTCCCTCCTCCTCTCACCAGATCCAACGCATCCATCTCCACTGGCCTCCCCTTTCTTCCTCGGCCTGCCTTCTTTCCACCTCCAGTTTACCTACACCGACCAAAGCAAACCAAAACGCTCGCTTAGAGGAAACCCGCCTACCACAATGACAACCGAGCGCCACCTTGTTCTTCGCCTTCATGGCAGCTGCATCCAGCCTCCTTTCTACGTGAGTGTGTAGATTCGTATATACGTTTGTTTATATTTAGCATGAATATGTATATGGATTATAGGTAATACATTTCAGTCTATTTATAAAAAGTTGTATATATATTGTTTGAAGACAGTTTTGGTTTTTTTTTCGTTTCAGTTGCTAAAATGAATCCCAGTTTTGTTATTTTAAATTTATCTCCAGTTTGTTATAGTATGATTTTAGATTGTTTATGTTATATAGTATCATCCATACTAGTTTATCTATAGGGTCAGGTGGGTTTGAGTTTTATAATAGTATATATACAATATTTTGTATAACTTCAACAATATATATTTCCAAAGCTTCATTTTGTGTGTTGTCTATACCGTAGTATATAAAATTTTGATTAACAGTGGTATATAAAGGTTTATTTACGTTTGTAGTTATATACGTTCGGTTATATAAAGTATATATGTATATGTTATATTTCGAAAATCAATTTACACAGCTGTATATTTTACTATTTTATATATATAAAAGGTTACTTTTAAAAAGGTTTAAATTTTGATTTTTGTTTGAATAGTGGTCTAAGATATGGTTTAATATAATATATAAGTGGTATATTAATTCTATAGTATAGGTATAAGCATATGTCTGTCCTAGTTTACAGCTATATGTATTATATATGTATTGTTTTATAAGTGGCAGCCTATATATATTTAATATATACAATCTGTACAATATGTTAGTTAGTTAACTCATGAAATATGCCTATGTATTGTTCCAGGGAAGTATGGTTTTAAATAAATGTATACTATAAAGTTTATATAGTTTTAAAAGTAATAGTTGCATTTGAATAATGTCAGTATTGGTTTAAATATGTACAAGTGCACATATGTTATTGTATGGGTTTAAGGTATTAGCTGTATATGTTTAAGGTATTAGCTGTATATATATAGGAACACACTAGCGTGTCTTTGCCAATTATATGTATATTATAATAATAATATAATTTGACTGATATATTAGTTACATATATAGAAGTAT
Source organism: Allium fistulosum (assembly GCA_030737815.1). NCBI lineage: Eukaryota > Viridiplantae > Streptophyta > Magnoliopsida > Asparagales > Amaryllidaceae > Allium > Allium fistulosum. The sequence goes on along the minus strand of CM060905.1, from coordinate 648,786,290 downwards.
TGTATTCATACTAAGTTTATAAAGTAAATGTTGTTGTTTAATATATAATATAAGTTGTGTGTCAGTACAAATCAAGTTTGTAGTATAAGTTGACCTGTTGTTATACGGTGTGTATATATATTGATTTGAGTTATATATTTTATAAGTTGTATAAAGGTATACTTTATTTTATAAGCATGAGTAAATATAAATTTGAAAATAAATATATGTTTTAATTTGATTTCAAAATATTAATATATGTATTCAGTTCAATTTATATCAACTGATTCAGTCATTCTCATCTATTTCCATCAGCTTTGTCCGTCGTGCCTGTTTCCTTCATCGAATCATGTCCATCTAGCGTTGCTTTGCATTTCGTAACTCAAGTTCATTGTCAATTTTCTCTAGCCTCGAAAGGTGAGCAATCACTCACGATTAACGTTCTTGTATTTATTAAATTTGATTTCAATTGAAACAACAATTGAAATATGTTGTTGTAGTTATTTTAATTGTTATATATGCTATTATCTGTAACTGTTCACCTATGGGATATGACACCATATCCTATTGTCTATATTATATTGTTATTGATGATATATGCCTGTTATATTATTATATTATCTGTTATCACTCTGCAAGTTCCCTGTAGTTTAGAATTCACTATGGGTTGAAATGATACATACCCGAACGGACTTTAGAATAGGAGAAAATCATTATGGGTTGAAATGATAAACCCAAGCGATTTTCATTTGTATTGAAATTGGGATTACGGGTCGAAATGATATCTACCCGTATATATTTAAAGTTCGGATTGAAATGATAAATATCCGTATCACTTAACCATATGATAGATATATATACAAACACCGTTGGTTCATATATATAAATATTTTGAAAATAAACTCCATGGATTTGGGAAGAAAATATGGGTTAAATAAATGTTGATTCTTAAATCATTATATATAAATGGTAATGATATATATATATATAGATTAAATTATAATATTAATTTTAATTAAGATTGGTTTAATATAAAATATGGTTAAGTACTTATATCTATATTTCAAATAGATTTTGGTAAAACTTTGTATAAGTTAAGTTTAGGAAGATAATTTGAATTTAGTTAAAATTGATTTAATAAAGAATTTTATTTAATTAAACCGATTAGGAACTTATTGAAATTGAGATGTAAGATATGATTTATACTTGGGTTTGATTTAAGTAATTTAATGAATATTTCTTATTTAAATAAAGTTTAAGGAAATATTTAGCAAAATGTGATTTAAGGCTAGTAAATGATATTGAATCTATTAAGTGAATATTCCCGGATTAAATAATAATGAAGTTAAATCAAGAGCTATATGAAACTGTTAAATTTAACTTTGAAAATGTTGAATATTAAAGCTTTGGAATATATTGAAATTTAAATGATCTATTTAGAACTGAATTGAATTGATGAATTGAGCTTTGAATAAATTTGAATTTGGAATTTGAGTTAATTTGAACCGATTTGTGAAACTTGAGGAATTTATAAATACTTTACTTTATAAATTATTTAACCTATATATACTATTTTGGAAAATTGATATATTTGAAATGAAATGATATTTGGGTTTGAAGTATAAATTAAATTGAAATGACCACGGTGTTACAGTGTATATTTCCACCTTGTAGATAGTTCTGAAGATCCTTAGAGGATGGTTATCCCAAACATCCTTTAAGTTACTTGTATTTCAGTTGATATTTCACTTGAGTTGGATTTATTGATATAAGAATGTTAATCCTGACTCGAGTGTTTTATGTTTTGCTTTACGCTCGGGTTAGACCGAGTGATACAGCATTTGAGACTCACCTTTGGAGTTTGGGGCTTCCTTTGTGTAACAACCCTAGACTTTGCATATATTTTAATTTTGACTTTATTTTTATTTTTAAATTATTTTAAACTTTTAATATTTCAAACATTTCATTTTAAAAATATAAATGTTGATTATTAAGTGAATTTTAGTTTCAAACTAGTATAAATTGGATATTTCACTGAAAAGTGAATTTCTGTTCAAACTGGTCAAACTTTGACTTTTGAACTTTAAATTTAAATATTTAAAATTCTTAAATTTTATCTTTTATTATGAAAATAGATTTAATTCCATGAATACTGCTTTTCGTTTCGTTGAAAACGGACTTATATTGTAGAAGTTATGTAATTTTCAATTTTGTGTATAAACTGTTTATTTTGCAATATTATTTATTTTAAATCATATAAATTATATAAATAATATTTTATTTGGTCATGTAATGTTATAAGTTATATTTATATGGGTAAAATAACATGTTATGAACATATTTTGGTTTTAAAACATTTTAAAGTGTAATTGACATTTTCCAGTATTAGTTGTATATTTGTTTACAATTTATAATTTCCAGCTTCAATTAACTAAAGTAATTCTTTATTTATCTTTATATTTTTCTTAAGAACTTATTTATTCTCTTCCCACTTTATTTTGTTTCTCATTTTATTTTATTTGTTGGACTTTTATTTGTTTTAAAGTGAAATAAATTTTTTGTAAAGCTAGTAATGTTTATTTGTAATTTTCATGTCCTATTTCCAATTTTTAAACATTTTCTTTATACTTTTTCTATTTTCTCTAAATTTAATTATTTATTTCACTTTAGAAATGATAAATGAATTATTTTATTTCAAAATTTTGCTTTAGAATATTTTTAAAATGAAGTAGATAATTTTCCAAAGACAATGGTGATTTATTTGAAATTTCTGGACCCTATTTTCAATTTTTAAGCAATTTCTTATATTCTTTTCCATTTTCTTTAAATTTGATTATTTATTTTTATTATATTTTTACTTTGTTTCAGTTTATAAATTCATTTACTGAAATTTTATTTTATTTTATTTGAATTAGAGAAAAGGAAATTTGAAGAGACTTAAGCCTTAAAAAAAACTTGACTTTTCACTTTCTAGACTTTTCATTTCTTTAGCCGTTCATTACTTTATTGTTGGCCGTGAGTTTTTATTTCTTTTTCACGTGAAAACATCTTGCTTCATCACAAATTTTCGGCCATTTTAGATCTGAAAAGAATTGAGAAAAAAATTACAAGTTAATGTCTTCTTCTTTCTACTTTTCGCTCTTATTTTTCATTGTTTTCCTAGATCTCTCTTCAACTTTGCTTGGCCACAACCACCACCATCTTCTCCCGCAACCACCATCATCTCCTCCTCTTCATCATCCCTTTCCAAACATCTACCCTTCAGACCAGATCTGGCCTTGACCATTAGATGAAGCCACCACCTCAAATTTGCACAAGAACTCCATAAAACAATGCATAGCCTACCAAAACTCCACCACCACCTTCATAGTTGACTTCGGCCACCCCTATAGCCTCCACCACCAGCAAGTTCCATCACCAATAGCCTTGTTTCAGATCTGACCTGACCTGTAGTGAGCCATAGACGAGCCCATAGACCCCTTTGGTCGAGCCTAGATGCATCCAAACTCCATTGTTAGCCTTGCCTTTTAACCTCCTTCCAAATGTAACTCCAAGACCCTTCCTCTTCTCAAGCCTAACCATATATTTCAGTCCAAACCTGATCTATTTCCACATGAAAACATCATGGCCGAACCATAAGCATGTATGGTTGAGCACAAGTTGAGGCAAGATCAAGCAAACATTGATTTAAAGCTAGGTGATGTTATTTGTCTAGCCTAGTTTCCATTTGTTTCAATTTTATCTTTGGTATTGCAAATATATTTATAATGTACTTTGCTTTATTTTTGTATACAAGGTTTATATCTTGGATCTCTCCACACAAATCAAATCATGCTATTGTGCTTTCTGGAATTTATCTGTGTATTTTGTTTTGCAAACTCCAGCGTAAAAAGGTGAGTTATTCTCACCAGACAATATGTACCTATATAACTGATAAACCGACACCATTTGAATCTGTAATGTATATCATCATGTTATATATGTTTATATTATTATCATATGATGTTCACACCTGTTATTACACTTATTATATCATATGTTACTATTATTTAATGTTATTTTGTTATTTATATCTGTTATCACCATTGCAAGTTCCCTGTAGATTAGAATCACTATGGGTAGAAATGATACATACCCGAACGGACTTTAGAATAGGGAAAAATCGTTATGGACTGAAATGATAGGCCTGAACGATTTTTATTTAATTTATTTTAACTTGGGATTGCGGGTTTGAAATGATAGAACCCGTATTTTTCTTTTTTAACTGCGGATTGAAATAATACATATCCGTATCACTTGACCTAGGTTAGAAAATTATATACAGACCTGTGGTTATTTTAGAATGTGTTTTGGATATTTTTAAGTATTTTAAAAATATAAATTTATGAAATTTGATTTAAATAGATTTTGAAATATTTTGAATTAAAGAAATTATGATTTTTTTATGTGTTAAAAATGTAATTAATGAATGGGTTAACTAGGTTTTTGAAATATAACTTAAGTTGGAAATTTGGAATTTTGGTTAAAAATGATATTTAAGTTATATAAATAAAATGGATATTAAATTTTATTTGGAAATGGTAAATATGATAATTTGATTAAATTTGAATTTAAGTGATTTATTTAAGTATTATTGATTTTTCTATGAATTTAAGTGGTTAAATAAATGAATGTTTAAAAGTGATCTTTTAAAATATAACTTGACTAGGAAATGTGAAATTTGGTTTTAATTAAAGGTTTAAGTTAATTATTGTGACGCCCCACCTCTATACCCACGCTGGCCAAGAACACTACGGTGTAGTGCTGTCAACTACCACGGAGAATAGGGCTGTTGAGGAGCGACCATCTATGTAATTGCTTTGTGCGAGCACCGATATGTCAGATAATAAAACATTGCATTTCATCTTTAGAGGAAATCCGACATACCGATACAAACTCAAAGCTACTACACAGTGGCTATAATAGTTTAGGACAATAGATATAAAAATAACACAGATAACATAAATGCGGAATACAGATGGAACGAAAAGTCTCATATATATAATAACTGATATCAGTTACAATACATTTGACACAATACAAATGATACAACTACAACTGTCGGCTCAAGAAGTTATATATACAAGTACATTATCGACTAATATACATGAATACATTATCATCTTAAAACAGACACACTGACTACTACAACAAGACGAAGACCACTTCGAATGATATAAAAAGTCTTCATAGCTCTAGCAGTAACCCAAAGCTAAAAATCTACAACCTGTAAATACTCGGTCTGACCCGAGTATTACATTCAAAAGAAAATAATACCCGGATCAGTCTAATTCAAACTCAGTTATTAATGCATGGAAGCAATAATAATCAAATAGATGACAATCACAATAATTTCCGTCTATCCAATCCTTTTAACAAAGAAATCGAATAACTAAAAATATAACACTTAACAGTGTTAAGCAAAAATCAGCAGATTCAAATCATCAACAGAGATAAATAAACAATTTATCAAATCGACTAAGTCAATTCAAAACAATCGAAATTGTCACTTTAAAACCATCGAAGTTTTGAATGGCTGCCGTACACGCACGCGTGTACGGCCTCGTCAATACGGCAAAAAAGATCAATGCATCACGACGCAAAGAAAAATATCAATTCAAAACTATCAATTCTGGGTGGCTGTGCACGCACGCGTGCACTGCCTCGCCACCACCGAATATAAAGTCACCACCACAATGAAACTGCAGTGGCAAACAGGTATAAGGACAAAGGCAGGCTGCAACTAAACTGCAGAAAAGTCATCAACAGTTTAAGCAGATACAGCAATAGAGAAAAATTTGAGAACATCATGAAGCAAAACCAAGTGCAGTTCAACTGAGATGGACAACTCGAGAATAAACATGTACAAATGAACGAGTGATCAATATGGCAACACAGATGTGCAAAAGAAGAAGTCTCGAACTCAAGACAATATGGAAGGCAAAAATACAGAACCAACAAACAAGATCATGACAGATTAGTAAAGAGCAATAACAAGAGAGGCGAGTGCTGCACTGATAAATGAAGTGCAGCCACAAACGCATAGGTTCAAAGACACATGCACATAAGTCAGAGTAACATAAACAACATGTAGTGGTATAAAAGTAGGAACCAAGTGAAAAAACTGCAGTGTCAAGTATGCATGAAACTGGATGGAGCAAACTCAACAGGAAATGTATATGAACATAAAGTAGTTCAATACTATTACACCTAACAGATGTAACATGAAGTGCCATTATAATATTCAAGCTACAGATCAAAACATAAGGACCAAAGTGAGTACTCATAGGGAATGCAAAGTCAACCCAAAAACATATACAATGACCTGATCAAAGGTGTGGACTCTAATGCAACAATAATCGGCAGTATACAAGTGCAGACCACCCAAATACTAACCAGTTCAAAAATGCAAACTAATGGCTCATGCTATAGACATAGGTCAAAGGTCAGCTGCATGAACCACAATATTATGCAAACTTAGGCTTACAGAGGTGCAGACGACCAAACAGCAACATGAATCAAACAGGGCATCAAGTATGTCAAAGTCCGGTACAAGTTACAATGTCAACAAAGTACATAGGTGAAGCCAACTGACTCGAATGACTCAAGTGATACAAGGACAATGCTCAATGCACATCAATACAAAACTCAACAATGCCAACATGATAAAGTTCAAGGCAATCAGGCCTCAAACAAGTTCAAATGCGAAACTGGTCAAGTAAATAACAATGCACAGTTCAAAATGGTTGAGCAAAATCAGGTGATGTTCAGAATCAAATAAAGTCACAGGGGAGTTCAATATCGTTGTCAAAACTGAGTATTTTAAAACCGAAGTCAGGTGATGATAAATGATCAAAGCCGAGTTTTAAAAACCAAGTCAATTCCGTGGTAATCAAATACAAGACCAAGTCGAAAGCTCAATACAATTCTCAAATGACTGGCGTTAAAAAGGAAGAACAAATGAATTCAACAGCAAAATGTCGACCAACCAGACCTCACGAAATCGAACATAGGTGGCCAAAGACAAACTAGAAAAATCGAACTGGGGTGAGCAAGTCACAAAATCAAACAGTGAAGGCGAAGCCAAGCTAACCACTAACAGAAACAAACGAAAATCACAAAGTTCGAGTGAATTAGATGTGAGCAACTCACCTTGCTTCGACGCGACTCGGAGGAACTCGAACGAGCATGAATTTGAGGATCGAACAGCTCCAAGTAGAAGCGGTGGCATCCCTATGTCGAATGAAGCCAAGCAGAACAAAACCACAAGCAAAGGCGAACGCTCAAGGGAAAATGCCCCAATTCATCAGTTTGGAGAAAAGGGATCGAAGCCCTAATTTGCACGGAGCCGAAGTCCTTTGTCGAAGCGAAGGCGAGCACGGCAAAGGCATAGACGAACTATAGAGCAGCGAACCTTCGATCGAGCTTCAATGTCGGCAGAAGCCCTAGTTTCGCGGCTGCCATTATTTCGTTTTCTTGTTCGATTTGTTATTAGGGTTAGAAAGATAGAAAATGATAAAGGGATCCGGTTATACGCCTTAGTAACTTTATCTCTACAAATAACAAAATAAAATATAAATAAAATTCACCTACAAAAGCCCAATAACATTTTACCCATTTTTCTTAAATCAATTTATATAATAGAGAATTTTGCCAATACAAAAAAGACTTTCAATTTTGATTTAAAATCCCAAACAACGATTAACCATTTTATTAAAGAATTTTAAATATGATTTAAAACTCAATATCAATTGTCAACTAGATTAAATCGTCATTTTATCGATAATTAAAATTTACGAATTTCCGAGGTTTTACAGAGTCCCCTCCTTAAAGAAATTGCGTCCTCGCAATCATAAGGAATAAATGGATAAAAGGTAACAACCATAAGAGCATGGCAATGTCGAATGCATAAGCAGAGCAAATGTCAACAGGGATGTATTAGAATTATGGAAGTATCAGATATGAAATCAAAAGGTTCGCCTGATTCAAATCAAAAGAATCAACATCGTGCGGATCAAGGAATCAAAATCAGACGACTATCAAAAGCTAGAATCAATCGAGTTCCAGCATTTAATAGAAAAGGAAAACAGAGCTGAAATCACATACAGAGCACGAATTGAATGTGAGTAAATCAGATTACTCACTTGAATTGCCAAAGAAAAAGACGAAGCTCAAATTTCAAAATCGCAAATATTCACTTATCTCAAACGATAATCAAATCAACAATTTAATCCCAAATATCAAATTATCACAAGCGATAATCAGAAATCACAAATACTCGATTAATCAAATCGAAAAATATTTAATTATCTCAAACGATAATTAAATTTCACAAATATATGATTATCAAAAACGATAATCAGAAATCACAAATACTCGATTAATCAAATCGAAAAATATTTAATTATCTCAAACGATAATCAAATTTCACAAATATCTGATTATCAAAAACGATAATCAGAAATCACAAATATCCAATTATCAAAAACGATAATCAGAAGACAGATCAAATATCTAATTATCTCAAACGATAATCAGAAAACAAATCAAGTGTCTAATTATCTCAAACGATAATCAGAAAACAAATCAAATATCTAATTATCTCAAACGATAATCAGAAACACAAACATTCGATTAATCAAATCGAAAAAATATTTAATTATCTCAAGCGATAATCAAATTTCACAAATATCTGATTATCAAAAACGATAATCAGAAACACAAACATTCGATTAATCAAATCGAAAAAATATTTAATTATCTCAAACGATAATCAAATTTCACAAATATCTGATTATCAAAAACGATAATCAGAAATCACAAATATTCGATTAATCAAATCGAAAAATATTTAATTATCTCAAGCGATAATCAAATTTCATAAATATCTGATTATCAAAAACGATAATCAGAAACACAAACATTCGATTAATCAAATCGAAAAAATATTTAATTATCTCAAACGATAATCAAATTTCACAAATATCTGATTATCAAAAACGATAATCATAAATCACAAATATTCAATTAATCAAATCGAAAAATATTTAATTATCTCAGATGATAATCAAATTTCACAAATATCTGATTATCAAAAACGATAATCAGAAATCACAAATATTCGATTAATCAAATCGAAAAATATTTAATTATCTCAGACGATAATTAAATTGGAAAATATTTAATTATCACAAATGATAATCAAATTTCACAAATATCTGGTTATCAAAAACGATAATCAGAAACACAAACATCCGATTATCAAAAACGATAATCAGAAGTCGTAAATATTCAATTAACGAGTCCGGAATTAACCGAAGTAGTAAAAGTATGGTTCCATACTCCTTACTTTTGCTAAATCGTTTAAATCTCTTTATCGTTTTCTTGAAAGTGCAGAATTGTGTATTTTAAAAATAACATTTCACATTCTCAAACGGACAAGTCCAGAATTAAGCGAACCAGTAAAAGAAAGGGGTCATAGTCCTCGATTTTGCTGAAACGTTTAAATCGCTTCCTCATTCTATTGAAAATGCAAACTGTATGAATTTTGAAAACAATTTTAATTTGTATTTTGAAACAACTTTTAAAAATAACGAATTTTGAAAATACATGATTAAATTAGCAATATCAGTATTGCGGGAGAACCGCTTGTAAATCCATTTCAAAATTGACGGTTACTGAAGTTAACACGTCAAAATCTCATCAAAATAATTGGCATCGAAATATAATACCAAATGAATTTTCATTCATCAAAAATGTCACAAGAATCTTCTCAAAGATAGAAAGGGATATCATACCCTAAACTTGTATTCATAACAAGTCAATAACACATGAATTCACCAATACACAAAAATTGACAAAACTTGTCAATAGAAATCACGAAAATTGATGAAGCACAAATTCTAGAAATCATCACAAGAAATCCAGAAATCACAAAAAGAGGGAGGGGGAAAGGCCTATCAGAAAACGGGAGTATGAAAACTCCAAAACACCGGTATCACAAGACGAGACGCTATCTCATGGTGGCTAACCATTAAAGTTTCACACAGGAATGGTCCGAAGACCGTGGGTCGCTATCCCACACGTGTGAGTCGGAATCACACAGATTGAGGTCTAGGCTAACCTCGCCGAGAAAGAGACATCGCACATTTGCTATCTAAATCATAAAAAGGAAAAGGGGAAGGCCTATCACAAAATGGGAGCATGAAAACTCCAAAACACTGGTATCACAAGACGAGATGCTATCTCATGGAAGCCATCCATTAAATTTTCACACAGGAATGGTCCGAAGACCGTGGGTCGCTATCCCACATGTGTGAGTCGGAATCACACAGATTGAGGTCTAGGCTAACCTCGTAGAGAAAAAGATATGTGTGAGTGGAATCACACAAATTAAGTTCTAGACTAACCAAAAAGCAAAAAGGTATGTGTGAATGGAATCACACAAGTGGTGTCTAGTCTAACCTCGCAAACATAAAGATATGTGTGAGTGGAATCACACAAATTAAGGTCTAGACTAACCAAAAAAGCAAAAAGGTATGTGTGAATGGAATCACACAAGTGGTGTCTAGTCTAACCTTGCAAACAAAAAGACATGTGTGAGTCGGAATCACACTACTGCGGTCTAGACTAACCTTGCGGACAAAGAGATATGTGTGAGTCGGAATCACACCACTGTGGTCTAGTCTAACCTTGCAAACAAAGAGACATCGCACAATTGCTAGTCTAAATCATAAAATGATCGTCATGATCAACGAGAAGTGTCAATTACACTAAGCTAGTAAATATAAAAGTTTAGCTTCATGTCCCATAACCACTTGCTTAACTTAAATATTTACGAACAAATTGTAAATCTACACTAGAAAATTGTCACAAAAGGTTCAATCGAACAAGTCCAGGAGTTAACCGACGAAGTAAACGCAAGCGTTTCATACCACTTGTTTTACTAGGACGTTTAATTCAATTTCTCATACGAGTGAAATAAAGGCTTGTATATACTAATAGATTGGAAAACGGTTTAAGAAAAAGAGCTTTGTAGTAAAATAGTTTTGAAATCGTTTGGAGAAAAAGGATTTTAATATTTACTACTAGTATAGAAAACCTTTATATTTTTAAAGTGACAAATCACAAAAATGATTGTAGAAACAATCAATCACAAGAATTCACATACGAAGATGTGAATAGAATCAAAGAATTCGATTCCAAATTCATCAAAGTAGGAATACCAAAAATTCCAGAAATAGAAGTTATCAAAATCGACAAAGGTGATAACAACTAATTAGAAAAGAAGAATCGATCATCAACTGGAAAAACAAAGCAAATCGAGCAGAAATGCATAAATGACTTCAACAAAAGTAAGAATCAAGTTAATGTCGAAGCCAACAATTAATAGCCGCAGTCGAGTACAAAATGAATCAATCATCATTATCAAAGAAACCAACGGCAAACAAAATCAGAGTCTTGAAAATCATGAAATTAGTAATTTCTCAAAAACAAAGTGACCGAAGTCGAAGGGAAATCCAGATGAGGAAAACACAAAATATCAAGTTCAAAATCGATGAGATTCAAACTAGATGTGAATGAGAAATCAAAATCAGTCAATTTGCAACTGGTCCAGCTATTTTTCATCACAGTGTAACAGGTACACAATGACACTCATAGCATAGAACAAAAGTAGAACAAAGTCCAAAAGTCAAAATGGCTTTAATTTGCCAAATTAAAACAAAATCAACATCGGCTAAATCAATTCAAAGCTGAAAACACAAGCATAAGCGTTAGGAACTCATACCTAACAGTCAAAAATAGTCATATGTAAAGATGAGAGATAAAACATCGACAAATAGTTGTAACACATGCTCCATCTAAGTTATGTTTTATAATTGTCCTAAACACCAGGCTCTGATACCAAGTTGTGACGCCCCACCTCTATACCCACGCTGGCCAAGAACACTACGGTGTAGTGCTGTCAACTACCACGGAGAATAGGGCTGTTGAGGAGCGACCATCTATGTAATTGCTTTGTGCGAGCACCGATATGTCAGATAATAAAACATTGCATTTCATCTTTAGAGGAAATCCGACATACCGATACAAACTCAAAGCTACTACACAGTGGCTATAATAGTTTAGGACAATAGATATAAAAATAACACAGATAACATAAATGCGGAATACAGATGGAACGAAAAGTCTCATATATATAATAACTGATATCAGTTACAATACATTTGACACAATACAAATGATACAACTACAACTGTCGACTCAAGAAGTTATATATACAAGTACATTATCGACTAATATACATGAATACATTATCATCTTAAAACAGACACACTGACTACTACAACAAGACGAAGACCACTTCGAATGATATAAAAAGTCTTCATAGCTCTAGCAGCAACCCAAAGCTAAAAATCTACAACCTGTAAATACTCGGTCTGACCCGAGTATTACATTCAAAAGAAAATAATACCCGGATCAGTCTAATTCAAACTCAGTTATTAATGCATGGAAGCAATAATAATCAAATAGATGACAGTCACAATAATTTCCGTCTATCCAATCCTTTTAACAAAGAAATCGGATAACTAAAAATATAACACTTAACAGTGTTAAGCAAAAATCAGCAGATTTAAATCATCAACAGAGATAAATAAACAATTTATCAAATCGACTAAGTCAATTCAAAACAATCGAAATTGTCACTTTAAAACCATCGAAGTTTTGACTGGCTGCCGTACACGCACGCGTGTACGGCCTCGCCAATACGGCAAAAAAGATCAATGCATCACGACGCAAAGAAAAATATCAATTCAAAACTGTCAATTCTAGGTGGCTGCAGTGCACGCACGCGTGCACTGCCTCGCCACCACCGAATATAAAGTCACCACCACAATGAAACTGCAGTGGCAAACAGGTATAAGGACAAAGGCAGGCTGCAACTAAACTGCAGAAAAGTCATCAACAGTTGAAGCAGATACATCAATAGAGACAAATTCGAGAACATCATGAAGCAGAACCAAGTGCAGTTCAACTGAGATGGACAACTCGAGAATAAACATGTACAAATGAACGAGTGATCAATATGGCAACACAGATGTGCAAAAGAAGAAGTCTCGAACTCAAGACAATATGGAAGGCAAAAATACAGAACCAACAAACAAGATCATGACAGATTAGTAAAGAGCAATAACAAGAGAGGCGAGTGCTGCACTGATAAATGAAGTGCAGCCACAAACGCATAGGTTCAAAGACACATGCACATAAGTCAGAGTAACATAAACAACATGTAGTGGTATATAAGTAGGAACCAAGTGAAGAAACTGCAGTGTCAAGTATGCATGAAACTGGATGGAGCAAACTCAACAGGAAATGTATATGAACATAAAGTAGTTTAATACTATTACACCTAACAGATGTAACATGAAGTGCCATTATAATATTCAAGCTACAGATCAAAACATAAGGACCAAAGTGAGTACTCATAGGGAATGCAAAGTCAACCCAAAAACATATACAATGACCTGATCAAAGGTGTGGACTCTAATGCAACAATAATCGGCAGTATACAAGTGCAGACCACCCAAAATACTAACCAGTTCAAAAATGCAAACTAATGGCTCATGCTATAGACATAGGTCAAAGGTCAACTGCATGAACCACAATATTATGCAAACTCAGGCTTACAGAGGTGCAGACGACCAAACAGCAACATGAATCAAACAGGGCATCAAGTATGTCAAAGTCCGGTACAAGTTACAATGTCAACAAAGTACACAGGTGAAGCCAACTGACTCGAATGACTCAAGTGATACAAGGACAATGCTCAATGCACATCAATACAAAACTCAACAATGCTAACATGATCAAGTTCAAGGCAATCAGGCCTCAAACAAGTTCACATGCGAAACTGGTCAAGTAAATAACAATGCACAGTTCAAAATGGTTGAGCAAAATCAGGTGATGTTCAGAATCAAATAAAGTCACAGGGGAGTTCAATATCGTTGTCAAAACTGAGTATTTTAAAACCGAAGTCAGGTGATGATAAATGATCAAAGCCGAGTTTTAAAAACCAAGTCAATTCCGTGGTAATCAAATACAAGACCAAGTCGAAAGCTCAATACAATTCTCAAATGACTGGCGTTAAAAAGGAAGAACAAATGAATTCAACAGCAAAATGTCGACCAACCAGACCTCACGAAATCGAACACAGGTGGCCAAAGACAAACCAGAAAAATCGAACTGGGGTGAGCAAGTCACAAAATCAAACAGTGAAGGCGAAGCCAAGCTAACCACTAACAGAAACGAACGAAAATCACAAAGTTCGAGTGAATTAGATGTGAGCAACTCACCTTGCTTCGACGCGACTCGGAGGAACTCGAACGAGCACGAATTTGAGGATCGAACAGCTCCAAGTAGAAGCGGTGGCATCCCTATGTCGAATGAAGCCAAGCAGAACAAAACCACAAGCAAAGGCGAACGCTCAAGGGAAAATGCCCTAATTCATCAGTTTGGAGAAAAGGGATCGAAGCCCTAATTTGCACGGAGCCGAAGTCCTTTGTCAAAGCGAAGACGAGCACGGCGAAGGCACAGACGAACTACAGAGCAGCGAACCTTCGATCGAGCTTCAATGTCGGCAGAAGCCCTAGTTTCGCGGCTGCAATTATTTCGTTTTCTTGTTCGATTTGTTATTAGGGTTAGAAAGATAGAAAATGATAAAGGGATTCGGTTATACGCCTTAGTAACTTTATCTCTACAAATAACAAAATAAAATATAAACAAAATTCACCTACAAAAGCCCAATAACATTTTACCCATTTTTCTTAAATCAATTTATATAATAGAGAATTTTGCCAATACTAAAAAGACTTTCAATTTTGATTTAAAATCCCAAACAACGATTAACCATTTTATTAAAGAATTTTAAATACGATTTAAAACTCAATATCAATTGTCAACTAGATTAAATCGTAATTTTATCGATAATTAAAATTTACGAATTTCTGGGTTGTTACAATTAAATACAATTGGAAATTTTGTTAAATTGTGAAATGGTAATTTAAATTTGAAGTGTTAAGTCTATTTGTTGAAATGTGAAGAATTGGAACTTTTACACTTAAACTTATTAAGTAAATTGTTGAAAATTGGATTTAAGTATAAGAAATTTATTGTGAAAGAAACGTGTAAAGTTCTAATTAATGAAAAAATATGTAAAGTTTTACCTATAGAAAGAAACATGTAAAGTCTTAATTAATGAAAGAAACTTGTAAGTCTTAATTTGTGTAATATTGATTTAAAATAATAAATGCCCTTTTTGTAATAAAACGTAAATTAAAACGTACATTCGATAATGTAAGTTTAATTAGTGTAATATTGATTAAATGATAAATGCTCTTTACTGTAATAGAAATGTAAGTTAAAAAGTACATTTAATATGTAAGTTTTAATTAATGTAAATGGCATATTTTAATGACTAAAATAATAAAGTTTCTTTATTGTAATGATAATGTAAGTTAATAAGGTACTCTTAACTTAACATAAGAATTTTTGCAT
The DNA here is from genome assembly GCA_030737815.1 of Allium fistulosum. Classification (NCBI taxonomy): domain Eukaryota; kingdom Viridiplantae; phylum Streptophyta; class Magnoliopsida; order Asparagales; family Amaryllidaceae; genus Allium; species Allium fistulosum. The sequence continues at coordinate 648,770,717 of CM060905.1, read as the reverse complement.
TAAATTGGATATTAAAGTAACAAAGTTTATTTAACTATAAGGCTATGATAAAATGACCATGTTAAAAATTTGTAAGTATATAAATACTTTGATTATATAAAATGTTAAATTGGAAAGTATTACATTCCAAAAATGCTATGATTCCTTAAGGTTACATTACCAAAATGCTATGATAATTTAAAGGAAGATTTCAAGTTTAATAAATTAAAGGAAATATTCAGTGATTTTGAAATTTGGGTTTTATTGAAATGATATATTATTGAATTGGTTTTGAAATGGAAATGATATATTTTTGAATTGGTTTTGAATAGATATGTTTTGGGTTTGAAAGTATGTATTAGATTGAAATAAATGATATGATTTTGAAATGGTTTAAAGGATGTATTTTGATTTGAAACATAAACTATTTTTAAAAGTTATAACCACGGGTTATAATAACGATTGGTTGGCAAAGAGACCGGGATCGGATATGGACATACTCTCTGTCGATACCGAAAACCACTTTGACAACCGTGTACGCGGTGGAGATTCCAGAATGAAGTAGGATGGTGGCGACGTTCTTAAGGTATGTTACGTGGACCCAACTCCCATGAGTTGGCATAAGGTGGCTAAAACAGGAGCGATCTCGGACCAGTGAGGTAGCACCTCTTCTCGGACACATTTCTTCGATATTATACTCTTACTTGTGATTGATTAGATGGCCATCCTCCGATTTGGGAGTGTTGTTCGAGGTGGAACGGTAGTGGCTGCTATGCGTATCCATCAGTCTGTGTGCGTAATTGGTATATCTACCTTGGCATTGCCTAGTTGTGCCGTGTCACCTACCATATCGAGCTTTACTACGATTATGATTTTAAGATCCGACCGCGTTAAGGTTCTCCATCCCCTTAACGCTATTTTCTATATGATTATACTTTACTGATTAGACACTACTGTATATAGCGTATATTACTACATAGTAGATAGTTTAACGGATCCTTAGAGGATGGGCGGTCCCAAGCATCTTCTAAGTTACTTGTACCCTTATTACAGTCCGCTTGAGTTGGTTTACATTATATAAGTATATATTGTCCAGACTCGAGTGTTTTGTGTTTTGCTTTACGCTCGGGTCAGCCTGAGTTATTCACAGATTTGGATTTCCACTCTCTTGGAGATTTGAATCGGTGGAGATTTTCTGCTTGTCTTGTCCTATCTATTTCAGTTCCGTTGTTCTACTCAGCTTGTACTTGGTTATTTTATTGAGACTTTTGTTGTACTCTATTTCTTATGTTGTATCTTATGTAACTCTGACATATTTAGATAGTAGCTTCATGAACTACTATTTCTTTTACTTCCGCTGCATTATTTTACTCTATGTCTGTGATCTGTGATTATATTTATTTACTGTATATTCTGAGATTTGCCAAATTTTATTTACAACGTGGTATTTTGAGCAATTCAACTCCGGCATGAGTGTCTACCTATAAACTTATAATGGATGCGAATGGTTGAAAATATCGGGTCGTTACACTTTGGAGATCCAACTATCGCCTCAGCTTTCAGCTCTTCTAGTTGATTTGTTCAGAGAAGTCATCTGTTGTACTGAAGACTTCACTGCATTTGAGATATTCTGTTGTATTTTATTTCTAACTCTGATGTTTATATAGTAGCTTCATGAACTACTATTTTATCTATTCCGCTGCGTATTATTGTATTACTCTGTGTCTGTGATTCTGTGATTGATTTATTTACTGCATATGCTGAGTTTTGCCAAATTTAAATTAACAATCTGATATTTTGAATTATTCAAGTCAGACATGTGTGGATTTATTGTCGTTTTGAATGGTCCAAAATAGTGAGTCGTTACATAATTTAATACCCATTGAATCATTTACTTCAGTAGAAAATTAATATAAAATCCACCTAAATTCAGAAAATTATGAAAATTGAAACTCATCTCCAAAATTCTGTTTTCTATAACATAAATTTTTTCCATGGAATTTATAAATCATTTCATCTCGATTTTACCTTAAAATCGCGTACATCTCTTTTTAAACAACCATGTTTAATCCATATAAATCATAAATCAATCTTATCATCTTAAAAAAAGATTTATATTAAAATCGGAAACCATATGATCATAAAACTAAAATAGAGATGTAGGAATTATTATTCACCTTTGATGGGATAAGGAAATTGATGTTTGATTGAGATTGATTCCTACAAACTTAAATCCTAAGCTTTAAGTTGATTTTCTCTTCTCTTCTTCCTAATGGCTGGCTTTTCTTGCTTCTCATAGTTATAAATTTTGCTTGAGACAAAATGAACATGTATGACCTAATGAGAATAATATAAGGGTGGAAAGTATGGTTATTTACTCTAATGCCCTTATGTTTACTATCCTAGCAATTTATATAAGTTCATTGGATTTAAATAAGCACGGCCACCTAGTTTATTAATCGACCTCAATCTCCTTATCTACACTATTCTATTTAATTATATTCTAAGTAAATCTCCTGAATAATGTCAATATAATTAGGGGTGTTAGACCCATGCGTACGATTCTAGTAGGGCCTACCATTTTCATTAACCTTCTTTCATACCTTTCTTCTTAGGTGAATTTTTATGGCTACCAATAGGTTAACAAAAAAAATTTGTTGAATAAAGAAAAAGATAATAATCAACTTACGAGGAGATGAAAATATTCTATTGATGTTTGCAAAGCATTTGACGAAGAAGAATTGTGTCTCTCGTCATCTCATTTTATTTAGCCCCTGCGGGATTAGTTTTTTTATTTTAGGGGGGAGGGTTGGCTATGAAATGTGGTTGTTTAAATTGTTGATGTTAATAAAAAAAACTTGTCAACAACCAAAAATTATTTTTAGGACGAGGTTAGTCATTTTTGATCTCTTTCGGTTAAGTGGGAGAAAGTAGGATGTACATTAACCTTTCAGTTCGCTTCTTGAAATAGGTTCTTGTTATGATAGCATTCCCTTGTTAACCTTTCGATCTAGTCGAAATGTTCAAATTCCTTTCTTTTCAATCTTTCGAGCTAGATGGACTAGCTGGATTATCCCTTCAAAATAGTCCTTTTGAAGAAGTTGTGGAAGCCTAATGGATGTCTCTAAGAATCAAGGTTATGTTCAGTTTCGAATGGTTTTGACCTTGTCGAAAGCCGGAGTCCTAAGTTTCTTTGGTCTGAATTGGAAATTAAAGGAAAAACTGGTTTTGGTTAGGGTTTCAATCCGTTAGAAAGTAGAAGTCCAATGAAAGGTGCCTTGGAATCAATAACTACATACTTTAAAATATGGAGGTTTAGACCAAGTCGTAGGAGGTCTTTCGATGTGGTCAACACTTGCAAAACATGATTAGTTCTGATAAAAAGCTTTCAAAACAACTAGATACCATAGGGTACAGAGATCTTCCCTTTATCTACTCAAAGAAATCTTTATTAGTCAATTCTTCCCCAATTAAATTTACAAATTAGGGTTACAACTTTTAGAATTAAGAAAATACAAGTGTGGAATGACTGAGTTCGGATCCCGAAAATAAACCCTTAGGTCCTATTTCTAAATAAGGGTCAGAACCTTTCGACCCAGTGCTTTTGTGACGACCCGGAATTTTTGAGCATTTGAAATTGGAATATTTAATTAATTTTAAATATTTAAAAGTTAAATTTTTACTTGAATTTCAAATATCAATATTTATTGGATAATTAATTGTTAAATTTAATTATCGGAATTGGGTGAATTATTGAATCTGGAATTTTAAGCCAGTTAAAAATAATTTGAAGGTTTATAAAATTTATATTAATAATGCTGAAGGTGATAGAACTTTTAAAATTGAATATGAAAGCATTTTGTTTAATTTAAAAATATATCGTTGAAATTGATATTTAAAAATAGCCTTCCGAGGTACAGTCTCGGAATTCGACGAAACCATTTACGTTGGATCCGTAGTATTGAATATTTATCGAGTTTCAAATCTTGTAGTGTTTGGAGTTGTTGTGTGAGCGTACGACGTGTAAACGCGTTGAAATTTTTATCGGAAAATTCAATTTAAATAATGAATATAAATTAGTTGACTGGTCAAGCATTTCACATCAGTTGCTTTCTTTATCACCTTAAGTCAACATCCTAAACCTATGCAGCCACCCTACCTCCCTCTGTTAAATCATGTCTCCTTCCTCTGGAAGACAATGATTTCTTTCCTTTTAAAATATATTTGTAATGCAAAAATGGCTGAAGAAATTTTCTTTCTCGTTCAAAACAAAACCCAATCCTCTGGAAAAAAAATGGTGGAGTTCGATTCAAATTAAACTTGAGCCCTCTCTCTCCCTTAATTCCTCAGTTCTATGCAAGGAGTTCCAATCGTACTCGCGAAAAAAATGAAGCCCAAATAAATCGTTCGAGATCCAATTAGAATCGAAGCTGATCGACATCAAGTCGAAGTACCTTCTCTCTTGCGCGACATCTGGTGGGCCTCTGAACAGCGAGTTCGAACATCGAAGACGAGGGCAGGATGTCCCCTTCATTCGAATTCGAGATGTGGGTGGTGTATCGGTCAGTCGCAGCTTCGACAAGCACTGATTGGTGAGGTTTGGGTTCATTTCCTCCGACTTGGGCGAAGCCAGATAGTGACGAACGAAGAACCCTAATCAAATCGAGATTTTCATCGCGTCATCGGGAAGTTTGATTCGAGGCTGTGTAGTTGGTTAGGTGAGATATTTTATCTTTTTAATGGTTATGTTGAATTTCAATTTGATAAGTTAATTCAGTAAAAATTTAAAGGAAAAATAATATGTGGGGATTGGATTTTTATTCACAGTAAGGCAGGAAAGTTCACTTTGTTATTTGTTGTGATAAGAAAATGAAGAGGGCAGGATTTTGAAACAGGAATTTAAAACAGTTTGATTTGAAAAGTTTATATAAAAATCATTTTTAAAAACCCATATAGAATATTTTATAAATATATATATAAAGTTTAAATATATATATAATAAATACACATTTTTAAAGCTACTGGTTATTTTAAAATGATGTATTTAGGGTAATTAATTTGATTGATTAACTTGTTTAATTATTTCAGTAACTAAGGGTAATGTATTAAAGGGATTTAGTTTTTAAATAATTAGTTAATTAAGTTTATTAAAGAGAGGTTTATTTATTTAATAAATTAGTACTAAATGTTATTATTATAAAAATAAATTATTTAAATTAATCAATAGTTTAAAACCAAATTGTTAGTTTAAATTAAACAAATAAATAGTAAGATTAATTCAAATGTTAATAAAATTTTATAATGATTTTACAACGTCAAATATCGAGAAACCAAGGCAATATTGGAATGGATTGCAAATAAAAGCAAAGGTGAGTTAATCTCACTCTTCTGGATTGCTGTTTTAAAATTAAATGGTTAAAATTTAAATAATTGATTGATTGATTGATTTGATGTGTTATATTATATATAGTAGTATATAATATAGATGTAGAGTGATTGATTTCCCGCATTTTATAGCGGATGATACTATATTAATCCCATATATCACGATATTCCACCTTGAAGTGGAATTGGTATTGTGCTAACATCTGTGGATGCAGGGAAACAGGTTGGAGGGATCCAACTAGATTCCTCAAAATTTTTATGGATTATTTAAAATTCTGTGTTGTGAATATTTGATTGACTGTAATGAATTATATTGATAATTGGAATTATTGAATGCTATGGATTGCTCGAATATATTTTTGATACTCTAAGTTATCAAATTCTATAGAATTGGATTTTTGGAAAGAGAATAAAAGAGTAAAATTTCAAGTAAAATAATTATTGAGAATTTGGATAAATTTTCGGAATGAATTAGGGAAGAATAAAAAGTAAATTTTAAAACTCTAATAAATAAATTCTGAGTATAGGAAAAAAAGGGATTTTAATAAACAGAGGAATAATGAATTTTAAACTCAAGTGATATAATTTCGAGGAATAGAGATTTTATTTTAAATTTCAAGGGATGAACTTATTTGAAAGAAAAAGAAAGAATTCGGGGAAATCTGAAATAGGTATTTCAGTTAAAAAGAATTTATTTCAAAATTTAGTAAATTGGAAATCAATTTGGAATTGGATTTAAGATTTTGGAATTAGAAATTTAAATGAATATATGATTATGGAATTTATAAACTGGGCTTATAAAAGTGGAAAAAATATATATATCAGTGGATATTTGGAAGAATAAATTCGATGGGAATTTATTAAGTGAATGAGTAAATTGGTTTAAAAATAAATTTGATTTATTTTTAAAAGGAGGTGAAAGAAAAGTGTATTTCCCTTGATAGCCAAGTACGTTTTCGAAACTTGTTAAAATTTTCTTAAAGCCGGTTTTAGGAAACTCATTATTTTGGAAAGTTTAAAATTTTAAAGTAAATATTTTTTCAAATGCATTTTTACAGTAATTATATTAAAGATGACTTGGTATTTTGGTTTAAAGAGAGGAAATCTAGTTTTATAGTTTTATAAATTAGCCTCATTTTAAATATTTATAAAGAATATATATTCTTAATAAAGTATGGAAGTAGTTTTCAATTTAATGTTAAATTATATTTTATAATAAAGTGATTTAAATCATTTCAAAATTTTAAAGTTTTGTACTTGGTTTTCTGAGGAAATAAATATTTTGGAATTTATTTCATGAGAAGAGTATGGTTTAGAAACTGTTTTCAAAGGGGTTGAAAATGGGAAATATATCTTGTAAGGATATTTGTGAGGAAAATAAATAATTTGGGAGATTATTTATTGTTTGATGGTTGTTTGTGAATGTTAATTGATAGTTAAATAACCGACTATCAATATTGGCCAAATGTGCTGATCGTTTCGAAGAGACCGGGATCGGGTTTTATTTCCCAAAAATCACTTCGATCCGGTTTGTACGTTTCATGTAGGAACGAGTTTAGAATCGAAGATGGAGCAGTGAAGTGCAAGGACTAGTCAATACTAATCCTGAGGATATTTCCAAAATGGATGTAGTAGGAGTAGTGCCTTCGGTTCCGTTCGGACCAGGGACGGACTTGTATGGATGAATTCTTTCGGTACATCGTCAGGTGGACGATGGGCATTCAAAAGGATATGTGCTATAAAGGTAACGCTTAGCCTCAAGCCTCATCAACTGGGAATGACTGAAAATCAGGGGTTATGCAGCAAGGCTTCGTGGGTAGCCCCCACTTGAGAGTAAGGTCATCCCTGTCTAGATGTCCCTTTTATTTCGGCTTAGTGGCGGTTGCTGATCCCAACCGTGGGGTGATCTTATTCGGAATTATCCAGTAAGGGATGATTCCGGCCTTGTGTTGCAGGGGAGTGGGCGTACTCCTCGGTACTATGATCTAGGCCCCGTCTTGTGACAGGTCGTACCCCAGTGCCTAGTTATTCGTTGGAATCCATTCTCCCTACGTGCTTGTACGGTTTTGATTGTGCCCAAATATTGCTGAAATGTGAGATGCAAGCATTTCAGCTAGATTCTATTTGACTTTCTATAGACACTATTATAATATCAGAGGATTTTAATACAAAAGTGTTTTAGCTATCGTAAGGGAAAAACCCGACATGTTTATTTGTGGCGTGGTCTTACGAGATGCTATTATTTTCAAAGGATTTTTGAAACTTTAATAATAAATTTGAGTGTGATTTTCTCACACTGGTTTTCCAGACCGACTCGGGTGTTGTTCTATATGATGCTCGGGTTAGACCGAGTATTATAGGATACAGGGTATGATGCTGAGGAGCTCAGGGACGAGCTGGATGGCAAGGCGTATCTTCCGTACTTTTTTATATATATTCCGCTGTGTTGATTGATGTACTCTGTTGTATTGATGACATGATATGATTATTGTCCAGTTGTATGTATGTGCACTCTGATGTACACTCTGATGATGTATTGTTTAAACAGATATAGTTATGATTTGTGTAAAGATCTGTTATTATCTATTATATATTATTCCGCTGCGATGGTTAGATTCTGATGTTGTCTTCTACTTTCTTCTTCTACCTCTTCTTCTTTATTACTAATGGTTCGATTTTCCGGGTCTGGAAATTTGGGTCGTTACATTTGGTATCAGAGCTTAGGTTGGCGATATCCTTGGCTCTGGTGGGAATTACTCATAAATAAAGTCGATAGCACTCTAGAGTGAGTTTGAGAGTATTAATAGATATGAGCGTGTATTTGTTAGTGAATATAAAAATGGTTTTATATTATGTTGATAGATTTATTGAGTGGCATATGAACCTTCGTCGGCACAGTCTGGACAACTGTATCGAAGGGGTTTCTAAGCACTTGAATAGAACAATTTGACACAATATTGTTTTCGAAAGCGGGTAAATGCAATAATTTTACCCAAAATATATTTTGATATAAAAGAAATATTTTCTTAAATTGTTATATAACTTTGATGTTTGAATGATAATATTTTAAAACAAATAAGATAATAAAAATTTGAATGGCTTGTAAAATCAAATGAAAATATACAAATGAATTATAGTTAAAACTAATTTTAAATCAAATCTGGAAATTAAACCCCGGAGATTTTGGAAGTATTTTTCAAAGTGTTTTGAAGATAAATAATAGCATTATTATTTTAGAAAATATTTCTGGAAAGAAATTGTTTCGAATAAATTTTTGGAAGAGATATAGCATTAATCTCACTTCAGTCGTTGGAAAATAACTTCGGTGATGACTGCAGCATCATCGATGTTTATTTTCGAGTTTCTAAGTGACGGATTGCTACCAAATAGATTGGTTCAGAAAACTAGTTTTGTGGTTGAAATTTCAAAGGAAAGTGATTGGGGATAAAAACCAGGATTAGTTTCAAATTTTGAGAAGTGTGATTTTGAGATATTGGTGATTTCAAAATGATGTGAAGATTAAAGCCGGGTGTTTAAAAATTCTGAATTCTTACTTAAATACTGTAGAGATCCTTAGGAGATAAGTTATAAACTTAAAAATGGTAAATGATTTGATGAGGAATATGGGAATTGTATTTTGAAATTGAAATTAAAGGTAAATGTTAAAAATGAAAAATATAAAATTAGGTTGGAATTGAATCGAAATTAACTTAACCCAAATGAAATTGAATTGAGTTGAATGAATTAGATTTTTACTTCATTAAATTCAATGAATTGTGTAAATTAAAGAGAATGGAATGAGGTTGAGTTTAGCTTAAGCTTCATTAAATTAAAACTAAATTTTGATTGAGAAATTAAATTTATTTGATTTAAGTTAACTTAAGGAAAGTTAATAATAATAATGAGTTGGATTTAAAGTAAGTTGATTGTGAATTGTGTGGGATGATATTAAAGGAAATTAATTCCTTGTTAAATAAAATTTGAAAGAATGGTATGTAGCTAGATTTAACTGAAGATGAGTTGAATAAACTTTGAATTGAAATATATTCAGTTGAGCTAAATATATATATATATATAAATATATTGAATGGAATAACATCCTTACTTAAACAAATAAGTGGAAACTAAATAAGTATTGAATTGGGATAAATAAGCTTTGAACGCTTATAAAAGAATCGAAAAGCATTGAAATAAAACGAATAATACATAGTTAAAAGTATAATGTGAAATAAGTTTAAAATGGTTTTGAATGGAACTAGTAAGTTAAAATACAATGAAAATGAAATTGTATGGTTTGTAAATAATTGAGCACGAAATAGAACTAAATATAAAATGAGTTGGAATCAATTGGATATGGATAAAAACTAAAATGAATATTGTATAAAGTGAATGTCATTGAATTGAATAGAATAAATTGTCGTTGATGCAAATAGAATTGAATAAAAGTCTATGAGTTGATAAAAGTGAAATAAAATTGGTTTTTGAAGTCAAATGTGTTGAATATGAGCTTGTTGGGTTAAAATTAAATGGAATGTAAGAAATTGAATTGTAAATCATTAAAATTTCATGAAATTGCATATGAGTGGGTTGAAAACAACTGAATTTGTTTTGAAATCTTATAACTTGCTTATGAAAGAGTTTGATGTACATTTCTTTTAATATTCATAGGTTGTAGTTGTTTTAAGAGTGAAATGATAATAAATTGCATGTATTCAGTACTTACATGTTTTATTTGAGTTAGTACAGGTTCAGGGAAGCCGGTTGGCTGAATTTGATTGCGCAATATGCTAAATAATAAGCCGCTTTGCTTTAAATTGCTAAATAAGGTACGCCTACGTAATAAAAATAGGAAATATGAACTGTTTTTGCTTTTTCCGACCATGTGGGTCGATGTATATATATTTATCTCTTGTCAAATTGCAAAAGCTCCTCGTTACAAGGGGGACTCTGCCAAAATTTTCCGAAAATTTTGGGAGTTAGAATATTTTTGAAAATTTTAGGAAAAATTTTTCTTAACGACAAAACGATTTCGAATTGGAGAATTTGTTCGAAGGAATTAAAGAACATAAAAGATTGCATATAAACTTTTGTTTGGAATTTAAAAATAAATCAGTAGTTGGAACTAATTTGAAATAAGAGTATAAATTAGTTAAATGGAAGTTAGTTAATAAAATTCAATATTCAGAATTGGAAATAAATTGAATTCATATGGAATTGGAAAATTCAGTTTAAAAATAAAGTGGATAAAAAAGCTAAAGTGATGAAATAATAATATATGGGTATATAGAATGCTTATATTAAACTTAAGAAATGAATTGTGGAATTCTAAAGTAAATTTCGTATTGAGAAAATTATTCCAAGTGAATAATTGAATAAAATTTTAACTGAAAATTTTGAAGTGGGATTATTGTGAATAAGTGAATAGAAGTCAAAATGAATGTGAATGAAAAGGAAATCGATATAATTGATAATCAATTGGGGCAAATACGTAGGATGTACGTATATTATTTTATTCGCATAGCAATTTGATCCAGATTCGAGCACAGAATTTCGAGATAGTTATATCGATCCGAGTTAGGATTTTTTTTCACTCGATTTTCGACGGCGAGCCTGGATATGGATTTTTGATTGATTCTGGATATTCTCTATCAAAGTTATGACTATGTAAGGAGAATGACGGTTTTGGATCAAGAAGCCAGATCTGAGTCCGCACTAGGAAGTCGGGTGGACGATACTAGTTCGGAAGTGAAATTGTGTGATCGAGTGAGGATTGGATGTGGTATTGCATACGGATGATATATGTGCATCGTACGGGCTTAAGTAAAACAAATTTTGGAATTTGTAAAGGAATGTATAAAATGGTTTTGAATCTGTAATTGGATGTTATTGCTTAGTAGGGTATACAGGTGTATAAAGCAATGGATAATTGGGATTTTTGATTTCAGAAGATAAAATTTAATGGCCCGACAAAAAGGTATGTGCTTAAATTTCTATATGAAATTTGATTGGGTTTTTGATCTAGCCGCTTGGCTTTTTGTTTTCTTTTGAGATTTGGGAGGCCGTAGAGCCATTTTGTAGTTGTACCGAGATAGCCGTGCAAAGGAGACGCTGGCGAAATTTTTCGAGAATTTAGGGAGTTAGAAAATTTTTGTGAAAATTTTGAAAATTTAAATTGGGATTAAAATTTAAATCTGAATGGATTGGGTAAATGATATTGGTAGGAACCTAATGGAAGAAGATTGAAAGGTTAGTAGGGTCGGTGATGTCCTTATTAAAAAGGATAGTTTTGGGTATTATTAAAAACTGTTTGGTTTGGGATGTTAAACCAATAGGTTGGGAAAAGTAGAGAACGGGTATTGTATCATTCTTCCTAACTAGTAATTTCGAAGACGAAATTCTTTAAAGGGGGGAGGAATGTGACGACCTGGAATTTTTGAGCATTTGAAATTGGAATATTTAATTAACTTTAAATATTTAAAGTTAAATTTTTACTTGAATTTCAAATATCAATATTTATTGGATAATTAATTGTTAAATTTAATTATCGGAATTGGGTGAATTATTGAATCTGGAATTTTAAGCCAGTTAAAAATAATTTGAAGGTTTATAAAATTTATATTAATAATACTGAAGGTGATAGAACTTTTAAAATTGAATTTGAAAGCGTTTTTTTCAATTTAAAAATATATCATTGAAATTGATATTTAAAAATAGCCTTCCGAGGTACAGTCTCGGAATTTGACGAAACCATTTCCGTTGGATCCGTAATATTGAATATTTATCGGGTTTCAAATCTTGTAGTGTTTGGCGTTGTGTGAGCATACGACGTGTAAACACGTTGAAATTTTTATCGGAAAATTCAATTTAAATAATGAATATAAATTAGTTGACTGGTCAAGCATTTCATATCAGTTGCTTTCTTTATCACCTTAAGTCAACATCCTATACCTATGCAACCACCCTACCTCCCTCTGTTAAATCATGTCTCCTTCCTTTGGAAGACAACGATTTCTTTCCTTTTAAAATATATTTGTAATGAAAAATTGGCTGAAGAAATTTACTTTCTCGTTCAAAACAAAACCCAATCCTCTGGAAAAAAATGGCCTAGTTCGATTCAAATTAAACTTGAGCCCTCTCTCTCCCTCAATTCCTCAATTCTATGCAAGGAGTTCCAATCGTACTCGCGAAAAAAATTAAGCCCAAATCAATCGTTCAAGATCCAATTAGAATCGAAGCTGATCGACATCAAGTCGAAATACCTTCTCTCTTGCGCGACATCAGGTAGGCCTCTGAAAAACAAGTTCGAACATCGAAGACGAGGGCAGGATGTCCCCTTCGTTCGAATTCGACATGTGGGTGGTGTATCGGTCAGTCGCAGCTTCGATAAGCACTGATTGGCGAGGTTTGGGTTCATTTCCTCCGACTTGGGCGAGGCCAGATAGTGACGAACGAAGAACCCTAATCAAATCGAGATTTTCATCGCGTTATCGGGAAGTTTGATTCGAGGCTGTGTAGTTGGTTAGGTGAGATATTTTATCTTTTTAGTGGTTATGTTGAATTTCAATTTGATAAGTTAATTCAGTAAAATTTGTAGTTGATTTTGTTTATAGATTTTAAAGGAAAAATAATATGTAGGGATTGGATTTTTATTCATAGTAAGGCAGGAAAGTTCACTTTGTTATTTACTGTGATAAGAAAATGAAGAGGACAGGATTTTGAAACAGGAATTTAAAACAGTTTGATTTGAAAAGTTTATATAAAAATCAATTTTTAAAAACCCATATGGAATATTTTATAAATATATATATAAAGTTTAAATATATATATATATAAAATAAATACACATTTTTAAAGCTACTAGTTATTTTAAAATGATGTATTTAGGGTAAGTAATTTGGTTGGTTAACTTGTTTAATTATTTTAGTAACTAAGGGTAATGTATTAAAGGGATTTAGTTTTTAAATAATTAGTTAATTAAGTTTATTAAAGTGAGGTTTATTTATTTAATAAATTAGTACTAAATGTTATTATTATAAAAATAAATTATTTAAATTAATTAATAGTTTAAAACCAAATTGTTAGTTTAAATTAAACAAATAAATAGTAAGATTAATTCAAATGTTAATAAAATTTTATAATGATTTTACAAGGTCAAATATCGAGAAACCAAGGCAATATTGGAATGGATTGCAAATAAAAGCAAAGGTGAGTTAATCTCACTCTTCTGGATTGCTATTTTAAAATTAAATGGTTAAAATTTAAATAATTGATTAATTAATTGGTTTGATGTGTTATATTATATATAGTAGTATATAGTATAGATTTGGAGTGATTGATTTCCCGCATTTTATAGCGGATGAGACCCTATGCGTCGCATAATAGCGGATGATACTATATCAATCCCATATACCGCGATATTCCACCTTGAAGTGGAATTGGTATTGTGCTAACATCTGTGGATGCAAGGAAACAGGTTGGAGGGATCCAACTGGATTCCTTAAATTTTTTATGGATTATTTAATATTCTGTATTGTGAATATTTGATTGACTGTAATGAATTATATTGATAATTGGAATTATTGAATGCTATGGATTGCTCGAATATATTTTTGATACTCTAAGTTATCAAATTCAATAGAATTGGATTTTTGGTAAGAGAATAAAAGAGTAAAATTTCAAGTAAAATAATTATTGAGAATTTGGATAAATTTTCGGAATGAATTAGGGAAGAATAAAAAGTAAATTTTAAAACTCTAATAAATAAATTCTGAGTATAGGAAAAAAGGGGATTTTAATAAACAGAGGAATAATGAATTTTAAACTCAAGTGATATAATTTCGAGGAATAGAGATTTTATTTTAAATTTCAAGGGATGAACTTATTTGAAAGATAAAGAAAGAATTCGGGGAAATCTGAAATAGGTATTTCAGTAAAAAAGAATTTATTTCAAAATTTAGTAAATTGGAAATCAATTTGGAATTGGATTTAAGATTTTGGAATTGGAAATTTAAAGGAAAATGTGATTGTGGAATTTATAAACTGGGCTTATAAAAGTTGAAAAAATATAAATATCAGTGGATATTTGGAAGAATAAATTCGATGGGAATTTAATAAGTGAATGAGTAAATTGGTTTAAAAATAAATAGTGATTTATTTTTAAAAGGAGGTGAAAGAAAAGTGTATTTCCCTGGATAGCCAAGTAAGCTTTCGAAACATGTTAAAGTTTTAAAATTTTCTTAAAGCCGGTTTTAGGAAACTCATTATTTTGGAAAGTTTAAAATTTTAAAGTAAATATTTTTTTCAAATGCATTTTTATAGTAATTATATTAAAGATGACTTGGTATTTTGGTTTAAAGAGAGGAAATCTAGTTTTATAGTTTTATAAAGTAGCCTCATTTTAAATATTTCTAAAGAATATATATTCTTAATAAAGTATTGAAGTAGTTTTCAATTTAATGTTAAATTATATTTTATAATAAAGCGATTTAAATCATTTCAAAATTTTAAATTTTTTTACTTGGTTTTCTGAGGAAATAAATATTTTATAATTTATTCCATGAGAAGAGTATGGTTTAGAAACTGTTTTCAAAGGGGTTGAAAATGGGAAATATATCTTGTTAGGAAATTTGTGAGGAAAATAAATAATTTAGGAGATTATTTATTGTTTGATGGTTGTTTGTGAATGTTAATTGATAGTTAAATAACCAACTATCAATATTGGCCAAATGCGCTAATCGTTTTGAAGAGACCGGGATCGGGATTTATTTCTCGAAAACCACTTCGATCCGGTTTGTACGTTTTGTGTGGGAACGAGTTTAGAATCGAAGAAGGAGCAGTGAAGTGCAAGGACTAGTCGCTACTAATCTTGAGGCTATTTCCAAAATGGATGTAGTAGGAGTAGTGCTTTCGGTTCGGTTCGGACCCGGGATGGACTTGTATGGATGAATGCTTTCGGTACATCGTCAGGTGGACGATGGGCATTCAAAAGGATATGTGCTATAAAGGTAACGCTTAGCCTCAACCCTCATCAACCGGGAATGACTGAAAATCAGGGGTTATGCAGCAAGCCTTCGTGGGTAGCCCCCACTTGAGAGTAAGGTCATCCCTGTCTAGATGTCCCTTTTATTTCGGCATAGTGGCGGTTGCTGATCCCAACCGCGGGGTGATCTTATTCGGAATTATCCAGTAAGGGATGATTCCGACCTTGTGTTGCAGGGGAGTGGGCGTACTCCTCGGTACTGTGATCTAGGCCACGTACTGTGATAGGTGGTACCCGAGTGCCTAGTCATTCGTTGGAATCCATTCTCCCTACGTGCTTGTACGTTTTGATTGTGTCCAAATATTGCTGAAATGTGAGATGTAAGCATTTCAGCTAGATTCTATTTTACTTTCTATAGACACTATTATAATATCAGAGGATTTTAATATAAAAGTGTTTTAGCTATCGTAAGGGAAAAACCCGACATGTTTATTTGTGGCGTGGTCTTACGAGATGCTTTTATTATCAAAGGATTTTTGAAACTTTAATAATAAATTTGAGTGTGATTTTCTCACGCTGGTTTTCCAGACTGACTCGGGTGTTGTTCTATACGATGCTCGGGTCAGACCGAGTATTATAGGATACAGGGTATGATGCTGAGGAGCTCAGGGACGAGCTGGATGGCGAGGCGTATCTTCCGTACTTGTTTATATATATTCCGCTGTCTTGATTGCTGTACTCTGTTGTATTAATGACATGATATGATTATTGTCCTGTTGTATGTATGTGCACTCTGATGATGTATTGTTTAAACAGATATAGTTATGATTTATGTAAAGATCTGTTATTATCTATTATATATTATTCCGCTGCGATGGTTAAATTCTGAGGTTGTCTTCTACTTTCTTCTTCTTCCTCTTCTTCTTTATTACTAATGGTTCGATTTTCCGGGTCTGGAAATTCGGGTCGTTACAGCTTTCAACCTTGTCAAAAGGCAAATTTAGATACCTTTCGACTCCGTTCGCAATTCCACTACCCTCACCAATGCTTTCGAATGGGCTCGACTGCCTTCGTCTTCATCGAAAGGGGTGGTTGCGCCTTCTATTATTCATGTTGCTTTGTAAGAGCATTCCACTCTATCAATTGGTTGTTTTCGAGTGCTTCAAAGGTGTTGAACTGGTGATTGTTTCGATGCGGTTTGTAGCTTGTCATATGCTTGCGAATTGATGTAGAAACTTTCATTGATACCAAAGGCTTCGACCGGTTCGTAAGGCATGAATTTGCTTCCGAAAGGGTTTTTTCGACTAGGATGTGCTTTTGGGTGACTTAAGTAAAGGCAGAACCTTTGGACTCGAAAGTTTTGGTACATAGATGAAAGCTTGTTGTGCACTATCTTCGAAAGCTGCTTCTTTAACTCCTTCAAAAGGTCTTCATGCCTGCGGAGGTGCCTACTTTGAAAGGTGTTCATTGATGCCGAAGCATGCTTTCGGCTCTTTCAACCACTTCCAAAAGTCTTGATACTACTATTTTTTGGCTATTGCATCCCTTTGACTCCATCGAAAAGTTTTGATGGTGCTATTCTCTCTTGTTCTTCTTTACCTTCTATTCAATAGGGTTTCGACATGGCCAAAAGGAAATTTGGTGGTAACATTTTCCCTCCCCCATTGTGAAACAATGACTTTTCTCAAGTCAATCATTTCGAAACCTTTAATATTTCTCGCTTTTCTATGTTCCCATGTGAATCTGGATCGCTCATTTAAATCTTATTGGACAACTCCACACCTTTGTTGACTTTTCTTAAAAATTTTGTTCTTCTCTCCACTTCTTTCATTTACCTAAAAACAAAATCGACTTCAAGAAAAATCAAAGTTGCCAAACTTTTAAATAGTCTTTTCTTTTCATTTTAAAAAATCCAAATCTAGAGTAAGTTTATCTTTTCATATTTCTTGAATCTTTCCCTTCTTTACTTTGCAGTAAATCTTCATTTCACCAATTTCACTGATTGGATTTTTAATTACTATTTTGACTTGTTGGAAATTGTTTGAGTTCTTATTTTCTTGAAAATATCATTCAATTTAATTTTATGATTTGATTTTATTGATTTTTCTTGTTAATTTCATTTTGAACCCATCCAATCCAGATTTTAGTGTTATCGTGTGTTTTTTATAGAATCCAAATGTTTTCTCAAAGATCTAAAAATTTAAATAATCGATTCGTGTTTAAATCCGTCTTTTACATGATTTTTAAATTTCTAGATTGAAATTGTATTTTTGGAAGAAAGAACTTTTGACTAATTTCACCTAGTAGTTTTAACCTGTACGAGCCAAAAATTCGATGATAGAATTTTACCCTTTTACGCCTTCGAAAGGAATTGAGGCGGCAATTTACTATTTTGATTTTTTCAACCCCTTTCGATAGGGTCAGAAGGTAATCTAACTCCTTATTTTATTGACCTTGTTGAAAGGTTATTTAGTTCATATGAAATCGACCTCTTCGAAGGCAATTTTATGCTTTCGAACTAACACTTTTCGAAGATGTTGGTTGTTGCATTGTAACTCACATTTTCAAAAGCATAGAGTTTGTCCCATGGGTTTCACAACCATTCATATAAACTTGTTTTAAATTTGTTTTAAGTTAGAGATTGATATGTTTTATAAATTGAGCCCAGGAAAGCATACATCGTAAAATCCATAAATTAAACCAAATATTTTGACTTCGAAAACCCTTATACTGATTGAAATTTAGTTGTTAGTAGGCTTTCAAAAACATGCCTTCCTTTCGATTCCATCAAAACCATCTGTAACTAATGATTCGAAACCTCATATAATCATCTTTCTCCAGTATCATTGAAACATTCCAAGTCCTTCTATTTTTTTAACAATATGATTTCAACTTGAAAACTTTCGACTTAGTTGGTATATATGGTTTCGTCAGTGTCGAAGGATCTTTCATTTTGTTTATCGAATATTGGTACTGTTTATTTCATTCTTATCTTTACGTTGGTTTCTATTATTTCTATTTAATAACAATGTTCCTATTGAGCTTTTGACATTGCTGAAGTGTGTTGGTTGGACATATAATTCAACCATCCCTATCTACGCCATCAAAAGCTCAGTGGATGCTTATATCTACGATTTCAACTTTGTTGAGAGGTGTTTGTCAAGTGTTAACTTTTATTTTTCTTTCAAATTTTTTGAGAGCTCAATAAATCTCATCTTTAACATTAACATTCTTTCAAGAATTTGAAGTTTCATGTTTTGTTTGATGTTCAAATTGTTGTATTAGGTTTCTACTATTCCTTGAATGAATATTAACTTCATAACAAACTGTAATTTCTAAATGAAATGCTTTCACCTAGCAGAATCATGAGTTCTCCAAAGAAAATCGAAGCTACTTCCAAGCATTCATTGATATCCACTCAAAATGATGTGGTTGCTATCTTCAATGACTTTGGAGCCACCGGGGTGGATGCCATTCAACCTACAGAAAATGGCACAATCAGTAGCCCTCCTGAAGTGTTGTTCACTTACACTACTATAAACGTAAGGCATGGAAGGTTTCTTCCATTTCTGGAATATTTGTCTAGGTTCCTAGCTCATCGTTGAATTGCTCTGATTCAGCTATCACCAAACATCTACACTTATCATTTATCCTTGGAGTTAATGTTGCTGGAATCTAGCATTCCCTCCTTGAATGCTGAAGTATTGAATCACCTCGTCCGATTTGGTTAAGCTTAGCAACCTTAACAACCAAATCTACCATGTAAATCCTCCAAAGAAATTGGTATCTGAAGGTGTGAACAAATTTAGAGACTCGGAGAATCGGTTCTTCTTCATTAGATGCTTTCCTCACATCACTAGGACCTTCTTTACCCCACATAAGCTCTGATTGCATTATTCTATTTCCATATAGTTACTTCTCTTTGCTGATTTATGCATTTGTGAGGTGCTCCCGCCAAAGGACTACATGAAGAAGATAATAGAATAGTTGAATCTCTAATTTGTAGTTTCAAGCAAGATTGGGAACATATTAACTTTGCTAAATCTAAAAAATCTACCAGAGCACACCCATTTGTCAACGGGATAAAGGAAACTTGGCCAACCGCCTTCATTCCAACACAACCCTTGAAGCAAATGCTTCCTTTTTTGGGAGACCCATCAAACTTCTTCCCATTATCACCTATATGTCCCAATCACTCTGGTAAGCTGAAATGTTGTGCTTGTTATCTATTGCTATGTTGCTTGTCAAATTACTTTGCTAATATATATTCTGTTTGATTTCTCTATAGTAGTTCCTTAGGTTGAAAACCTATCAATGGTTTGGCCCTTCCTTCTTCAACTTCTCATGCACCTTCCTTTTCTCAAGCTTTTAGTAAAACAAAGATGGTCGTTAAGTGAAAATTGGTGAAGTTGGTTGTGGTGGAGCCACCTCTAAAGGTTGTCAGAATAGTCTAAGTTCTAGATTCTTCATCGTTCGTGGAGGGTTAGTTCACTAGTATTGAAGAATCCTTGGAAGGTCCAACCGTCGAAGTTCCTTACGATCTACCTAAGGAAACTCCATCAAAGGTCGATCCTCTTTGTCATATCATCATCTCCAGCTCTCCAAGTGTAATTGAGAAAATGCAAGCGGATTTAAGGACTTCGACCCTTAATCTAGTGTTGAATCTTCCCAGACCATCATCTTCTACACCCTCGAGTGACTTCAAAAAGATGGTCCATTCTATCTTAAACTCTCTGCAATTCATTTCAATTCAGCCGTAGTCTTCGGTTTTTGATTTGGAGTTTCATTATCGATCCCTTCTCAAACGACAACTCTTGGTATTTTTTTCGTTACTTAACACTATTATCTCTATTTTTCTTTAAGCTTTTATCTTATATTGTAATTTTCTTTAAGATTTCCAAAAGCTGGTTCTCCCTGCATGGAAATATGTCCAAATCTTCTACCAAAACATCTAAACTTCAAGAGGAAATTGCTACTTTGAATAACCAAGTTTCCTCTTTGTATGGTGAGAAGAATGAGACTATAACTGAATTGTACCGATCAAGAGCTTCTCTTGCTCAGTCGAAATCCGTTATCGTGGTGGAAAGGAAGTATCGCCGACTTTTAACCGACGAGAACTTAGCTTTGTCAAGGACTCTGAAAGAGTCTTATAAGGAAAAAGGAAGGATGGCATCTAAACAATCGTTGTTAAAGGAAAAATTGATAAAGTACAAGGCCTTCCAAAAACTGGCTACTGACACCATTTCTGAAGCAAAGCAACATGTGTCGAAATTTCTTAACTAATCTCTTAAAGATATTGTTATAAATTCTTTCGAGGACGCCTGGATGCTTGCATATGCTAATAACGTCGAGAAATGCCCTGATCTGAGTTTTCCCTCACTCAAGCCTACTCTTGTCGATAGGTTGTGGGCAAGATCAAGCATATGGAGCAAGGAGTTAAAGTTGGTGAAAAGGAGGATATCGACGCCTCCAAAATTCTTACTTTTGAAGTTCCTTCTTTCGAAGTTGAATCCAACTCCAAAGATGAAGATGACGATGATAAGGTCATCGAAGAGGAGGATGGTGATGCTGATGATTTAATGATGATGATAATGATGATGATGAGATGATAACATCAACAGCGGACCAGAATCAGTGGCAACAGAGGTGGCCAAAGAGAAACTTCTGAAAAAGATGGAGATTATAATACGAAGACCTTTGAAAAAGATTCGTCTCCCCATGAAGTGATTCCGCCTAAATCTCCTACACCTTTTGGCTCCCAAGAGGTGCCTACTTTTATTAATGTTAATGTACCGAAAGAAAATGAGCAGGTTTCCCGAGCATTAATCTTGGTATCTCCAGTATGGAATTCTCTATTTAAACATCTTTTGTTTCGAAGATAATAATAGTGTAAATCACTTATTTAGATAAGGAAGAAATCTTTCTGCTTTTATAAAATCAAGCTTAAAAGAAAATAAGAGGAGATAAATAGTTTATATAAGAAAATAGAAACTAATTGAAGGAGCACAACATTATCTCCAATAAATATCAAAGACTTAATAGAAGTACGGTAATGTTGGCATCTTTCAAACACCAAGAAATTACACCACGACAAAGGATGGCGCACCTTCGATACAATTCTCTTTTGATAGAAAACCAGGAGTTGATTACACTCTTTTGGATGTTGATCAAGGAGAGGGACATTTTGGTAGATTTTTTGTACAAGCCTATTATGGACACCCAACTGTTGATTTTTTTATATTTAGTGATTTTAACAGGGGTCTGCTTAGGCATTTGCACAAAAGGTATGTGGATGAGTTTGGGTTTGATCTGCATCTCGGATAACGTTGGAATCTTCATCGAATCAAATTAATTCTCTAAGATTTACCCTCCAATATTATAAGGTCAAGTTTATTTTAGAATTATTTACAAAATAAATTTTGTATGAACCAGAGGAATAGTTGTAATTGTGTAATAATAATGATTTGTGAATGCTTATTTTAATTTGCCTTCTATACTTAGTTGTATCTCACTACTTTATTACAAAGTGAACGTCCCACTGACAACTTTTTTTCTTGGGATTATCTGAGTCAATATGTTAGATTAGGAAGAAACTCTCTTAAAAGGCATCGATTTTGAAATCTTCAAAACTTGGCAAATATTGTTTTCTTAAAGATTTACAAAGACTTTACATGAAATTCCTCGCCTCCACATTGATTTTCTTGGCAAGGAAAAGGAAAAGATACTCAAAGAGATTCGAACATTCCACACCAAACTAAAATGTGGATGTGATAGTCCTCGTGCTGGGAAATGGGGTAGTAGTAAATATCCACCGGTCATTACTCTAGAAGGAATCAAAATTCCTTTTGACTCCTCGGTTATTCTTTCTACTAATTCATTGCGTAAAGTTAAAAATGCAGTTTTTCAACTTTAGGTGTAAAGAAAATATCCAATTGTATTCTTTTAGTTTCATTGTTATCTAAGTTGTAATCTTTTATTGATTTAATAAAGAAATTGATTGCTTAAGTCTTGACTTCATTTCCTTTCTTTTCTATTTAAATAGGAATTACAATTATCCGCCATACCTCTCTCGCTAGATTAGGCACCTTGCTTCATCAATATTAAAGACAAGATATTTGTGAACCTTTAAAAGAGAAAATTTCTTAATGATGCTCTATCTACTTGTTTTCAAGGTGATACAAAAGCACTAAAGTGGTATAGAAGATTTTTTTCTTCAAAAAATAATCATCAGAAATCTTAACGATCAAATCGCAAACTTAGAAGCGGATGTTAAGAGCGAAAGTGAGACGATTTTATCATTAAATCATCAAGTCAAGTCAAATCCCTCAACCGACTTTAATCATAAAATTCAAAACTTTTCAACAAATAAGTGATTTAAAGGTTAAATTAAAGGATATCCAAGCTTAATGTGAATCGTTGGAGTTTATCATGGGGAAAAACATCCCAAGCTTTGATTTATCCGATCTCTTCTACTATCTCATCTATCGCCAAGTCTATTAGATCCACTTCTCTTACTATTCTGAAATTCCTACTACAACAAATCCTCCAGGCTTAAATGAAAAAGTAGTGGGGGAATGGTGTAGAAAAGTTAAATTGGAAATGATGAAGTATTTTGATGAGCAGCAGAAAGTAAGATACTCTCAATGCATAAATGAATAAGCGACTAAAGTACAATAGTTCGAACATGACAAGTATCTTCTTTTAAAGCGCATTGCTGATTTAGAAAGGGAAAATAAAACACTTAAAGGTGCGAACATGATCTTCAATCTTACTTTGAAGACTAACATCAACAATATTGACTATGACGTTGAACTAAGGAAAAAAGAGAAGAAACTAAAAGAGGCCCTTCGCATTGCCATTCGTCATATCGTGTATCCTCTAGTTGTTGAGAATTTGAATAAAGCTGCTCAAGATTCATAAATGATATGTATATATTTATTTTGTGCACTTATAATGATACAATAGATTATGCAAAATAAGAAAAATGTTTAAATATCACCTGGACCATGGTCCTTTCCAGTGTCGTTATTTCTGATACATCTGTTTAATAGCATATACCATGATTTCTATATTTGTCGAATCTTTCAGTCTTTTGTGATGTTCTGCTTTAATTGAAAAGTATGAAGCAAACAATATTTCTTATAATTAGCCTGAAATCTGTATGAAATTTAGTCTATATCATTTGTGGAGATCAAAAATTATTATAACAACATATGATAATAAGCGAAAAATAACTACCCTTAATGAAATGTTTTGAAATCCATCTTTGATAATGGTAAAAGATGACTAAGAATTTAACTGTAAACATATTACTGGAATGTCTAAACTAAGGATATATGTTTTAGAAAGCAATCCTTTGGAGATAACTAATAGACCATTGATAATGTCCATGTAATAGTAGTTCTAAGATCACTGTCTGAACATTTGTAGTTGACAGTTTAGAAGCCCGAAACCTAGATTTGGCTATTAGTGGATGATAATGGAAAATTAATAATAATCTCCTTGATAGAAGCCTTTAACCCAAATTTGGGCATTAGTAGTGGATAATCCAAAATCCATAATAAAAATCTCAAGCCTGGATTTAGGCATTAATAAGTGAGATTAAGCAATAGTCTCGAAACCATGATTCTGGTATGATGAATTGAAAAATCTGTAACCCAAATTTGGGTGTTTGTGTGTAAAATTTCATATTTCAATAATGAGTGAATCAAAACCCATATTCAGGCATTAATAAAGTCTATAAATAAGAAACTCAAAACCCAGGTTCGGGTATTAATAATTGGAGTTCCTTTTTACTCCTTAGAATCTATCTTCTTTGACATGTGTATGTGATTGCGGTTTGAATAGCTATTTCTCGAGCTAGGATGTTTTAATCCATCATTTGATATGCCACTTCATAGGCTTGGTTATCTTAGTCTCTTGTAGATATGCCTCTTCTTAGGCTTAGACATCTTAATCCATTGATTGGCGAGCCTCATCTTGGGCTTGGTCATCTTAGTCCACCTCTTCCTGGGCTTGGACGTTTTAGTCCGTTATGGCCTGGTGCTCTTGTTTAGCTCATTGTTAGAGGCGGGAACCCAACCTCCCTCTAGGAGGCACCTTAACCAAACCAAAGGTGCAGCCAAGGGCTTGTCGATGGTTTAACCTGGCCATAGCATGGCTTCGATAAAGGCTTACACTCCTCACTCCAGGATGTACACTACTCTCGCCATAGCATGGCATGGACAGGGGCATATCGATGCTTTAACCTGGCTATAGCATGGCGCGGTTAAAGGCTTACACTCCTCCCTTCAAGATGTGCCTTGACCTGACCAGAGGCGTGGCCAAGGGCTTGTCGATGCTTTAAACTGGCCATAGCATGGGATGGTTAAATGCTTACACTCCTCCCTCCATGAGGTGCTCTGCCCTGACCAACTCGGCGTGGAAAGAATCTTTGAGCATTTAAGGTTATGTCCAAATGAAAAGAGCATTTCACTCCCAACTATGTTGATTTTTCTTTGAAAAGTAATTCATTATAGACATTTTTATGATCTTTTTACAAATTCATTAATTTTTTCTTGATGGAAAAAGATGATTATCAAACCTTCTAAGGCTATGCAATATGGTCTTGTGTCCATTCGTTATATGGAAATGGCAGTAGAATTCTCCTAAATTTTTTCATATTTTGGTTTCTTTTTCTATGATGGCCAATAATTGAGCTCGTCCTTTATTAAGTAGACATTCTCTATTAATGTTGTTAGGTTGCATTCTTTAGGAAATCTTAACTTGAAACTTGTTTCTTCAGGATGGCCTTTCGGTTTCTTGTTACTTGGCCTTGTGGTTTCACCCTCATCTATCACTTTTTTTTTTATCCATTGGAGTTCTCATGTCCGAAATGTTCCAGTTATTGCTTATTTCCATTTATGTGCAAAGGCATTATATTCTGCCATTATTTCTTCTTCAATAATTGTGCCTCTGGTATAACATTGAATCGTCCTCCTCATTTGATTAAATAAGTTGTCATTTCCTTTTTCGTTTCTCCTAAGGAAAAAATAGGGATTGTGCTAATATGAAAGGGATTTAAGCTCCATTTCTATGCATCATATAATTCCGCTCAACTTCTTATTCATAATCTTTTGAGCTTCAAATTTTAGCCTTTGCTCGTCATACGGATTGGAATCTTTGGTTATTTATAGCAAGAATCCTATTATGTGTAGTTTGGAAGATCCTTGCTTATATCTTTTTACTTTGCTAGCCATAATGAAGTTAGATCGAAAGTTGATAAGCTTGAAAAAGAGATAGGTTGGTGGTCAGTGGTGTTGGGTATTCAACAGTGTCGGAGGTTCATGCCCTCCTTCTAGCATCAAAAATGTTAACAAGAAAACTTATCAACACCTCAAAATTGTTTTTACGACAACGTTAGCCTTTTTTGATATATTTCGATTAAGTGGGAGAAAGTAGTATGTAGATAATCCTTTCATTTCACTCTTTCAAATCGGTTCTTTTTATGATAGCATTCCCATGTTAACCTTTCTATCTAGTCGAAATGCTCAAATTCCATTCTTTTCGATCTTTTGAACTGGATGTAGTAGCTTGATTATCCCTTCGAAACAGTCCTTTTGAAGCGGTTGCATAAGCCTAATGGATGGCTCTAAGATTCATGGTTATGTTTAGTTTCGAATAGTTTTAACCTTATCGAAAGTGGATCCTAAGTTTCTTAGGGTTGAATTATTAATTAAAGGTAAAACTGATTTCGGTTAGGGTTTCGATCCATTCGAAAGTAGAATCCAACGAAAAGTTGCTTGGAGTCAATAACTGAAATTACTTAAAAATGCGGAGGTTTCAACCAAGTCAGAGGAGGTCTTTCGATGTGGTCGACACCTGCAAAACGTGATTAGTTCTGATAAAAAGTTTTCGAAGTAGCTAAGTACTCAAGGCTACAAAGGTCTTCCCTTTATCTACTCAAAGAAACCTTTATTATTCAATCTTCCCTAATTCAATTTACAAAATTGGGTTACAAGTTTTATAATTAAGAAAATACAAGTGTGGAATCATTGAGTTTGGATCCCCAAAACAGAACCCTTGGGTCCTATTTAAAGATGCGAATCGGCACCTTTCGACCCAATGCTTTTGACCTGTGGAAAGACAAATTCTGATACCTTTCGACTACTTTGGCACTTGTCCTACCTAATGTAATTCTTTCGAATTGGCCCGAACGCCTCTATCTTCATCGAAAGCGGTAGCTGCGCCTTCTCTTCTTCATGTGCTTTGTAAGAGATTTAGACTCTGTCGAAGGTTTGTTTCAAGGGCTTCGAAGGTGTTGAATTGGTGATGGTTTCAATGTTGTTTGTAGCTTCTATCATATGCTTGCAACTTGATGGATCCTTCCATGGATATCAAAGTCCTCGACCGGTTCGAAAGGCTTGAATTTCCTTCCGAAAAGGTTATTTCAACCAGGATGTGCTTCTAAGTGACTTAAGTAAAGGCGAAACCTTTGGACTCGAAAGGTTTGGTGTGCAGATGAAAGTTGTTATGCATTGTGTTCGAAAGCTTCTTCTTTAACTTCTTCGAAATGTCTTCGTGTTTGCAGAAGCACCTACTTCGAAAGGTGTTCATTGACATGGAAGCATGCTTTCGACCCTTTTGACCCCTTCAAAAGGTCTTGATACTACTATTCTTTGGCTATTGCATCCCTTCAACTCCTTCAAAAAGTTTTGTTATTGCTTTACACTCTTGTTCTTCATTTCCTTATATTCAATAAGGTTTCGACATGGCTGAAAGGAAATTTTGTGGTAACATCTGAGTTTGATAAGGCAAAACAAATAGTTGAGAACTTCAACATTTAATAAAGGAATTCCTGATTCCAGAGCCATATGTTATCAAGGGAGAAGGTATGTATATAAATTAGGTGATAAGTGGATAGTAGTAATGCCTAGCTGGTTTCAAAACTTGGACAAGAAATCCAGGAAGGGAAGGAAGCCACCATGCCAAATATGAATGGCAATATAAGTGATGTATCCTTCGGAAGGATTTTAACTGGTATCGCTATCGCAAGTGGAATGGCTTCTATCCTAGTGATGCTAAAGCTATTCAGAATAGCATTAATCTCATCTTGGGAAGATATTAGAGAATGCTGGAAAAGGCTTCAACCTTCTTTGGAGAAGATTCTATCTTTGGAACTATGTCTTTTTCATGTTTCTTAGAGACCTTTTTCATACCCATGATTTTGTTAGGAAAAATCATTTCAGTAAAAAGTTATAGTTTATTCAATTATTGACATCTTTCAAGGATGTCGAAAACTGATTGCAATAATTCAAATATCAATAAAAATATGTAAATTCACATCCTTAAAAGTGTGTTAATGTCAATTCGGGACATGAAATTCATTGAGCTTCCAACAGCCTCGAAAGGGTAAATGGAATAAAAACCCCTATAAACACCCTTCGACATTGTCGAAAGAACAAGGATAATTTTATCGTTAAAAGGAATAACTAAACCTACACAGTTAGTTTGAATATATGTCTACATCAACAATATATAACACGTAAACTGAATAAACCTTTTGACAATGCCGAAATCGCAAACTTTGTGTTACTTAAAGAATATGAATGTTAGCAAAGCACAATATTCCTATTAAGTCCGAAGACTCAAATCTAAATTACTTTGATACAAATAAAAAGTGCTTTGGAACATTTCGACGGTGTTTATAAAAACGGTAGTTACACGCTTGATAATTACAACAGGTTTCGAGAAAGTCAAAAGGGGGCAAGTGTTTCAAAAGCATGTAGACAACTAAACTTGTTTTGATTTGGGAGGTTTCAATCATGTCGAAAGGCTTGATAAGTATTACAACTTTAACAAAATATGTTACTCTTTTCAGTTTATGATGAGATGTGTAAATCTTTAACTCCCAACCCTTTCTAAAGTAAATTAAAATTTGGAATGAACCCAGTGATAGGTTAAACCCAATTTTGTATACATTAGGTTTTGAATTAATTAAATAATGTTGGCCTTTCAAAAGTATATTATGTCAACATTAAATGAAACACATTAAAATGATTTCTTTGGAAGGTATTAGAAGAGTGTTTAAACATGGCCTTGCTTTCAAAGGAGTTCATTTCTTATCGATTACATCAACTCCTTCGAAAGGATTCACTTAAAGGTAAATACACAACCTCCTTTCGACTCCTTCGAAAGTGGTTGAAATAGTAAAGTAAAAGTGACCGCCCCAACCACATTCGAAGAGATTAAAAAAAGGGTTGAAAAGTAAACTTATATTTGCAGGTGTTAGTTTGTACAACTTAATCTTCTCTATAAAGCAACTGGAATATCTTTCTTTCCCTAATTCAATTTCCAATCTATTACCCCAAGTGGCCAACGATTAAATTGAATCGAGCACAAATTTATGCTTGATAATGAAAAGAGCCCAAAATTCAAACTCGAAGCAAAAAAAAAGGCTGAATTAAGTATGAGAAAGTTTTAACATTGGTTCATAC
This sequence comes from Allium fistulosum, assembly GCA_030737815.1. Taxonomy (NCBI): domain Eukaryota; kingdom Viridiplantae; phylum Streptophyta; class Magnoliopsida; order Asparagales; family Amaryllidaceae; genus Allium; species Allium fistulosum. Next base: position 648,741,899 of record CM060905.1, on the reverse strand, counting down.
ACGGTAATAATGAAACATCCCAAAATCTGATAAATCAGAACTTTAGTTTAAGATTTATATTGAAAAATCGAATGGAATAAGCATATAAATGAATTTATGGATAATTTTATGCAGATGAAAAAATTGAATCATCTTTATAAGAATAAAATAAAAATACAAGTTCAAATCTAAAAAATATATTTGAAACCAAGCACGATAGATTAGTTTTAAGGATAAAACGACAAGCACGTACCTTGAATTCGAACTTATGGTTAAAGAAAATAAGAATTTAAAATGAAGTTGTAGTTTTTGATTTTTTTTGTGAGTTGTTAACTCCTCTTCGTTAGCGACCTAAAGTTGTGAAGCGACCTAACTACCTACCGACCTAAGAAGCTAACGACCTAACTTCTGAAGAGAGTAGCGACCTAACGACTTAAGGAGTTAGCGACCTAACGACTTAAGGAGTTAGCGACCTAACGACTTAAGGAGTCAGCGACCTAGTGACTTAAGAGCGTCACGACCTAGCGACCTAAGAAGATCAGTGACCTAGCGAGCTGAAGCAGAGAAAAGTTACACGACCTACTATAGGTCGCTCATAACCTACTATTCGTTCAGACAAAACTCAATGCAGTTGAGATAAATTAGCTCAATCTTTTAGGTCGTTTGCGACCTAGGACTTGTTATCCACTAAACCGCTGCAACCCTCAGAACTGAAGCGACGACTCATAGGTCATTAAAGACCCACGACCTATCTTAGGTCGCTCGCGACCAACGACCTAACTTAGGTCGTACACGACCTAAGACTTGGAGATTGAATCTTGCCTAGAATCTCCCCTATAAATACAGCCCTAACTCCAACTAGCAAAGGACTTTTGGGCTGATCTTCTGAAGCGCTGTTACTCTTCTGAATTCTTAACTCTTCCAACTCATCACGCATTCCAAACATTCAAGACACTACAACAAGCTTCGAAAGAGATCTTGCACATCCAACATGGATTCAAAGAGACTTATCACATCAAAGTTTGAGCTACTAGTCTGAAATGTTTTAGAATCAAAGTGTGTTGTAATTGAAGTGTATTGTAAAGAGTTGTAACCAAATCATTAATAAAGAAGATTAAAGTGGACGTAGGCTGAATCTTAAGCCGAACCACTATAAAACTGTTGTCTCTTTACTTTTCCGCTATTTTCTACTTATTTCTAGTTCCTATACCAACGGGTGGTGCTTTCACATAACTCATACACACACCAGGGTGTTAGCGTTCAATTTTTAGCGTTAACATTTTGGTGCTTTCACAGAGAATTGAACTCAGGACCATCCCACCATTGCTTCGCAAAGATTTGTTGAAAGAATCTCTCTAAAAAACAAGAAGTCTATCTGAAATCATGGCTTCTGGTAGATCTACAAGATCCGAAAATGCTAATGACAGGGCTGATTCTTCTCCAGCACCAAATCAAGCAACTCCTGCTGTTGGGGTTACAAGGGCTGAATTAGACGACGCAATGTCTGGATTATACCAACGAATTGAAGCTCAAAACGCTTTGATGATGGACAGATTAAGCGCTCTGCTTGGGGCAAATCGACAATAGGAAAACAATGAAACGACCTTTGTCGAAATGCCACCTTTCCAAGCTAGAGGTTCTAGGCCGCAGCCAACTTTTGACAAATGTTTGCCTAGGCAAACTTCCGAGAAAAGGACCGATGCCTGCCCGACGATGCCTCTGATAAATAAAGAGTACCTAACAGGAATGGTTGGCCGAATCGTGAAAGAAAGCATGCAGAGGGAAGAAAATGAGAGTGATTGGTGATTTGCACCAAGTAGAACTCCGTTTACCGAAAGGATCCTGAAAGAGGAATTTACAAGGAAATTTGTACCTCCTACTATCCCGGCCTATAGGGGGAAAAGTGACCTAAATCATTTCCTATATAAGTACGACTGGCATATGACCAGTGCAAGGGCATCAGACGAGATTAAGTGCCGATACTTTCCAGTGTACTTGGAGGGAGTGGCTCTACTTTGGTTCACAAAGCTACCAGTCTGGTCCGTAGATCAATTCTCCGACTTAACACGAAAGTTCAGAGATCAGTTCAGATTGTATGCTTCAAAGGCTAAGGATATGATGTCATTGTCTAGTCTTGAACAAGTTCCCGGAGAATCTATCAAATCTTTCTTAAACCGTTTCAATATAGCTCTGGCTGAAGTAGATAATGCAAACCCCCGTATGATCCTGACTTACTTGATGCGAGCCATCGACAAATCAAGTGAATTTGGAAAATGGCTAAAAATGAAGGAACCAAATTCACTTGAGAAGTTTTATAAAAAGGCCGATGAATTTATGCGTCTAGAAAACCTCTCCACACCAGCAAGAGTGGTTGTTGCCGAAGTCAAGAATAACGATGTTACTTCTAACAAAAGAGAATCCGGAAACCAGAAAAGGGAAAGTGACGGAGGAAAGAAGCAGGAGAATGAGAAGAAACCTCGCCGCTTTAATCTTTCAGATTTTACTCCTTTAACTAATACACCGGAAAATATCTTCTTCGCAACAAAAGATGTTGTCAAGTATCCTAAACCACCTGAGATGGGGAGAGGTGCAGTGCATAATGGGAAATTTTGCCGATTCCACAATCAACCTGGCCATGACACTGACCAATGTCGCCAGTTGAAGAATGTGATTGAAGAGTTGCTGAAACAGGGTAAACTGCAACAGTATGTGAAGAAAAACAGAGTCGACCCAACCTCATCCACTCAGGGGCAACAACATCCTGCCCATCAATTTGGCTATGGCAACAACACTGCAGTGCAAGAATCTGAAAAGCTTGTTATTAATGTTGTCATAGGAGGTCCTCACACAACAGGCAGGAGTTGGGACGACTGTTAACTACCCACAAAACTGCAGTTGGCGCATCTTCCAATCTCTCTGGCATATGAATCCAAAACTACGAATCCAGTGGACATGGAAATTCAATCTGGAGATTCTGGAACAACAATCACTTGCATCCATTTTTTACTTAACAGCATTGCTTAATTTTGTAAAATGATGATGGATGTGTAACTTTTGTATTGTAAACCACTGAGAAATCAGTGTGAATCAATAATAAAGAACTATAAATCTTGTGTTCTCTAATGCTATAAAATGCCTGTCTCATTTCGATATGCAAGTATCTTTAAAATATTGCTAAAATGTCGATTCAATATTGCAGGCAATCAAAGCAAAGCTTACCCATCACAAGGCCAAGTGAGCCCCGTAAATCACTCGATAAATGAATTTCAAGCCACAAAAAGTTCCAGATTTAAATCCAACATAAGATGAACTTCATGCAAAAAAGTTGACGATTCCGTTGAAGGGGCACTTTTCCAAAGAAAAGGAACCAGACACTTGTTAACTAATTACAATCGTCTGTACAAACAGACATCTGATTAGATAACTCGCGCCTGCCCCGTGGAACCACTTAACAGTGAAGTTCGCTTCTTCGGATGGAGAAACTACTTACAAAAAAGGAACACGGGCTCAAAGACGATAACAGGGGACCGCTAATGAGCAAACGACGGAGAGACATGGACAAGCCAGTCAACAAAAGCCCTCTTTGGAGGCACAAGACCTCTTCGGAGGCACAACTCTTCGGAGGATAAAGACCTCTACGGAGGCACAAGCCCTCTTCGGAGGCACGCCAAAAAATGGAAGTGCTCTTTTCAACAAAAAGGTTGGTGGAGCCACTAAAGGGGCACCTTCTCCAAGTGGAAGGCACAGGGCCTTTGTTAACCAGTTGCGATCGTTTGTGCGAACGAACATCCAATTAAGTGACTTGCGTCCGCCCCGTGGATCCATTTAACTATGAGAAAGTAACTTTCAGGCAATCAAATAAAGACCTCTCCGGAGGCACAAGACCTCTCCGGAGGCATAAGACCTCTCCCGAGGCACCACAAGCCCTCTTCAAAGGCACAAGCCTTCACCAAAGGCACACGCTGCCCTCTTCGAAGGCAGAAGACCTTCCCCAAGGCACACAAGACTTCTCTAGAAGCACAAGACTTCTCCGGAGGCACAAGACTTCTCTAGAAGCACAAGACCTCTCTGGAGGCACAACACTACTCTTCGGAGTCCATGCTACTCCACAGAGTCCAAATGCTAATTTTCAGAGTCCACGATACTCCACAGATTCCAAATGCTACCCCTCAGAAATGCCAAAAAGACCTCTTCGGAGGCACATTTCACCAAAGTTGAAGTGCAAAAACCACTTCACCAGAGTTGAAATGTCAAAACATTCTTCAGAAGCTCGCTTCACTATGAAGGAGAATCCACTTTTCAACAAATAAAAGTGATCATCCTCGAAAGTTGAAGTGTTCTAAAAGAAAGAAAAAAAGAAGAGAAGAGAAAACTTCTCCGATACAAGGCGTACTCTATTGAAAGCAGAATAATATTTCCTCAAAAACGGAAAAATTATTTTCTAAAATAAGAGTACGAGTCTTTTCAGAATATGGCAATGAGCCATGGTATGGGGGCACATAGCTATATTAATAAAAATAACGCTCAAACATCATACCACGAAGGGATGGAGGAGCAACAGCTGGGAGATGAGAAGCAGGAGTGACTTGAAGGGATGGAGGAGGAACAGCTGGGAGATGAGAAGCGTATGCAGCATTCAGTGTTTTCGCTACAGAAGAAAAGAAGTTAAAATCAGTATTCTCCAAAAAAAGAGAAGATATTGGATCATCGAGACTTAAGTAATCAGCGAGAAATTCATCAAAATCAGGTGAAGCGAGCAAGTAATCCGCTCGACTTGGATCAACATTGAAGTTACCTTGAGAAGTCGGCTTAATCACATCAATTTCAAATCTTTCAGCTTCAGCGTCATCCTGGGACTTCTCCTCGACTTGAACAGTGGGAGGCTCAGTAGTCGCGATTTTGACTTTGGTTTCTGCAGGAGGTGAAGAATAGGAACTAGAGCCAATGTTATCAGGGTCGACCAAATCCGGAGGACGAGCGGGGTTAGTTACAGTCGCTTTCTCTAAACACTCTCCTCCTCCTGCTTTGGCTCGCTCCTTAGCAAGCTGCTCTTTTCCCCTGGCAAGGGCGATACGTGTTTCATCATCCAGATAGGTCGCCTCGAGATCCGCTTCTACATAGCCAGCGCCTCCGAACATGTCAATTATCGCTTCCCACACTTCAGCCAAAGTAATTTCATATGTCGGTCCCAAAAATGAGAGGCTCCCGCACCCCAAAACGCTATGGATATAAAAGTCAAATAAAGTAGAGTTGATTTTGGCCTTCGTCGCCTCGTGTGATTGCTCAGCCGTTTCTTTTTCGGCAATAGCTGCAACTTGACCGGCAACTGCCTCATCCCGCTCTTTTTTCAACTTTAAGAAGTCGAGCTTTTAACGCTGCAATCTCCAAATCTTGGGAGTTAACTCTTTCCTACAGCTAAGCGGTATCTTTGCGATATTTTTCAGTAACTTGCTGCTCTGCCTCAAGTTTCATCTCAGCATCTCTCTTAGTAGCATGAGCATCTCTCACTTGTTTTTGGAAGACTTCTTCTTTTTGAGAGTGCGAAGCGGAAGAAGCGGCGAGATCTTCCTTGAGTTTCTTGACTTCGGACTCAAGTCTTGCATTGTCGTCAGCAATGCTCGCCATCTCTGCATCATGTTGCTTACAAATTTTATCCCACTCCGACTTGTCATTCTCCATAGTTAGCATGGCTTCAAGGTTCATGCGATTAACTCTTTGAAGTTCGTCGACAAGTTTCTGCCAGTCAGACATCCTCTCGATATCAAGTTTGACTGCATCAAGGTTCCTCAGCACAGCCAGCTTATCAATTGGTACCAAGTCTAAGTCGAAGCGTACTCCCCTTAAGCACCAATTTAGGAATCGGCTTTGAAGTGTAGAAGGAGCATCTTTGACTTGATACTGAGGCCTGTTGATAATTGTCTGAATGTCAGATTTCTTAAGAGTAGGAGAACCGGAGGAGTTGTTAAGAGGGTTAGGAGCATCGGTCTTTTCAGAAATTGCATATGCTGATTGATCGCTAAGTTTGACCCGTTTGCTCGGATCGTCAGCAATGCGACTCTTCCCTTTATCATCATGGGATTTCCTTTTATGAGAGTCATCATCCCTTCTTCTTTGCCACTCGTTATAAGTTCGTCTTTCATGAGCTTTTCTGGCAGCTCTTTCTTCATATGTTTCTCTCGGGGCAGTAAGATAGCGCCTATAATCATAAGTTTCGCGGCTTCCATGGCGCTGGAAATTGTCATAATACGAGCCACTTCGCCCCATCGAAGAATCTGAAAATAAAAAAGACAAGTCTTAAAAATCTTCAAAGAAAAGAAGCTGTTGGGTATGTTTCGACCGGCTCTATCCCTACCACTGAATCAACTCCTTCCCATGCCCACCGAACCAGCACTCTCCCAAGCTACCACCGGTCTAACTCCCATGTCTACCAAACCACCCCCTTCCTCGTTCCTACCGAACCAGCCCAGCTCCACACTACCGGACCAACTCAGCTCCACACTACCGGACCAGGCGAGCTCCACACTACCGGACCAACTCAGCTCCATGCTACCGGACCAGCCCAGCTCCACACTACCGGACCAACTCAGCTCCACGCTACCAGACCAGCCCAGCTCCACACTACCGGACCAACTCAACAACACTAACTACCGAACCATGCTCCTACCGGACCACCTACCACCGGACCGAGACGTTCCGAACCATGCTCCTACCGGACCACCTGCCACCGGACCGAGACGTTCCGAACCAAGCTCCTTCCGGACCAACAATACCAGGCCAGATTGCGTCAGCCCAGGCCCACCAGCAGCTATATACATCCAAGACCCCTACCCCCAGCCTCACTCTATAAATAGAGGGGCAGGGGTACGACAATGGGGGACAAGTTTGAGAGCTCAAGCATGGAGAGAACTTTCAAACAACTTTCTTTTACTGGCATCAAAACTTTGTACTTGTAATCTAAACAAGAAAAGAGAAATAACACATAAAGTGGATGTAGGCACATTCTGGCCGAACCACTATAAATCTGCGTGTCTTTTACAGTTTAACCCTTGCTTTTCATATATTTGCACAAATCACCCAAATCACTAAGAACAACATAAAATCTATCAAATCATACGACTTTGAGGTGTTTGTCCATTTTTTGTTCAAACATTTTTGGTGCTTTCACTGAGAGTTATAAGCTCGAAGCTACAGCTTCATCCACTTAACCTTTTTCCTGACAACATCGTTCATCGCTTGGAAAACATGCCTCTTAAGCAGAAAAAAGATGTTAACAAAGGAAAAAACATCGCGACCAGCAGTCTTCCAGATCCAGCGGTCATAGATCAAGTGAATCGTCCTCCTCCAGCAATAGTATCAAACGAAGGACAGACTAATCCAACCACTCCTGTCGCAGAACATCCTGCAGCAATTACTAGGGCAGATCTAGATAAGGTTGTGGTTGAAGTAACTAACCGCTTCACGTCCCAGCAGGAAGCCTTGGTGGACCATCTCATGTCATGCTTAAGGGATGCTGAAGAGTCCAACCGCAACACTGAATCATGGGGAGAGTCCCAGTCTGGAGGATCTCAGAGACAACAAAGATCTTCCTTCCTCGAAGGAACTAACGGTAGAAGCAACCATGGTAGGAGCCGAGATCGAGCCCAGCCCGAAGTTAGGCCTGAGGAAACGCTTGGAACCGAACCCGTTGGGGGAGGTACCGGGCGGAGGTCAACTGTAGCTGAGCCGGTCGTACTACCTAACCACGGAAACGCCAGCGAAAGGGGTCGAGCTAGAGTCCAGCCCGAAGTTGGACCCGAGGAAGTGCTCAGATCAGAACCCAGCAGGGGAAGATCAAGGCAAGGGCCAACTGTAGCTGACCCCAGCATGCTCCCAGAAGACCAAAGGCAGCTGCTGGAAAATATGAGGAATGATAGACGATACCATCCCTACAGGTCATCTGGACGGAATCAATCCCACAGAACAGAACCGAACTCGTTTCTATCTGCTCAAAATTCTGATGAAAGGATGGCACGCTTATTCAGAGAGTGCGTCCAACGGGAGCAAAGAGATCGAGGGATATGCGCTAGGGTAACCAGCCCTTTCGCCCGCAATATCGAAATTGCTATCACCCCTCGAGAATGGAAGATGCCAACAATGGAACCCTACAAAGGGACCTCCGACCCCATTGTACACTTACAGAGATACACACAGCATATGCTCATTGTTAACTCCTATTTACAAGCGACCTAAAACTGCACGACCTAAAAAGCAAACGACCTAAGAAAAGTCGCGACCTAAGGAAGCCTGCGACCTAAGAGGCTCTACGACCTAAGGGAGTCTACGACCTAACTATCTTAAGAACCTTGCGACCTAAGGACATAGCGACCTAACTGCTAAGGGAATCTACGACCTAAGAAGTATCATGACCTAAAAGTCAGCGACCTTGCATCACAGGAGACTTAGCAATCTGACTGGTTATAAAGGTAATATGGCACGCGACCTAACTTAGGTCGCTCGCGACCTAATTCCTTGCCGCTTCCTATATGCTGCTTGCGACCTACCAGCCCACTAGGTCGCCAACGACCTAGTATCCTCCTTAAACCGCTTACGACTTACCACTTAGAGAAAACCACGAACAACTCCATCAGACTGCACTTCTTAAGTCACGTATAGACCGCGATCTGTCTTAGGTCGCTCGTGACCTACGACCTAGCTTAGGTCGAACGCGACCTAAGACTTGGAGCAATATTTCTGCCCAGAAGCAGTCCTATAAATAGAGCTCCAACTCCAACAAGGGGAGGACTTTTGGGAAAATCATTTCTGAAGTGTCGTTACTCTGCCGAACTCTCAACTCATTCAACAACTGAAGATCTTCAAACATTCAAGACACTACAACAAGCTTTGAGAGGAATTCCTTACATCCAGCACGGATTCATCGAGTTTCATCATCGAAGTTTGAGCTAGTAGTCGAGATTGTGTTTGTGATCAAACTGTATTGATTTCATAAGAGAATTGTATCGACATGTAACCAAATTCAGTAATAAAGAGATTTAAAGTGGACGTAGGCTCGATCTCAAGCCGAACCACTATAAACTGCTATCTTTTACCGCTTTTTTTGCTACTTTACTGCATATTTCTTGTTCCCGTCACACGGGTGGTGCTTTCACAATTCTATTACACACACCGGGTGTTAGCGTTCACTTTTGAGTGTTAACATTTTGGTGCTTTCACTGAGAACCCAACTCAGGCGAACATTCACCATTGCTTCATGGAAGTTTGTTGAAAGAATTTCCTACAAAACTAGAAGTCTATCAGACATAATGGCTCCTGGAAGAAAACGTAAGTCTATCAGAACTAATGATGACCGCGACAATACTGCCACTTCTCTTTCTCCAAATCAGGCAACTCCAAGCGTCGGGGTGACGCGAGAAGAGTTAAATGCTGCTGTGTTCGGATTATACCAGCAGATTGAAACTCAGAATAATCTGATGATGGAAAAGTTGAACGCTCTGCTCGGGGCTAATCAAAGACCAGTAAACAATGAGGAAAACGTTGCTGATATTCTTCATAACTCCGAAGGGAGAAATATTCCTCAAGGAGGATCAGGTGCTGCTGAAGGGGCACCCCTCCAAGCTGAAGGATCCAGACCAATGCCAGTTTTCCGCGAACATTTGCCTGGGCAAACATCTGAGAAAATGGCAGAAGTCTACTCTGCGAAGTCATTAAATAATGAGGAATATCTCTCCAGCATGATTCGGTAGATAATGAAGGAAAGCAGGCAGAGAAACAAAGATGAGAATGATTGGGGATTTGCTCTGAGTAAAACTCTATTTACCGAAAGGATTCTAAAGGCTGAGTTTCCCAGGAAATTCGTTCCTCCTACCATTCCTGCCTATCGAGGAACAAGTGACCCAAATCAATTCCTATACAAATATGATTGGCACATGACGGGCGCTAGAGCAACCGATGAGATTAAATGCTGGTATTTCCCGGTATATTTGGAAGGAGTGGTGTTACTTTGGTTTACCAAGCTCCCTGTGCGATCTGTTGACCAATTTTCCGATCTGACCCGAAAATTCAAGGAACAATTCAGGTTGTACATTTCAAGAGCAAAGGATATAATGTCTCTCTCAAGTCTTGAACAGAATCCGGGAGAGCCCATCAAGTCCTTTCTGAATCGCTTTAATTTAGCCCTAGCAGAAGTTGAAAATGCGGAACCGCGAATAATCTTGACCTACTTAATGCGAGCTATTGACAAGTCAAGCGAGTTTGGAAAATGGTTAAAAATGAAGGAACCAAATTCGCTTGAAAAGTTCTACAAAAAAGCTGATGAGTTCATGCGCCTAGAGAATCTCTCCGCATCAGCTAAAGTTATGACAACAGTGGTGGAAAATAATGCTACAGTTCAGAACAAAAAAGAATCTGTGAATCATAAAAGGGAGAGTAATAGTGGAAAGAAGCAGAAGGATCTCAAAAAGCCTCACTTTCTCAAGCCCTCGGATTTTACCCCTCTAACTGATACGCCAGAGAATATTTTCATCGCCACTAAGGATGCTGTTGAATTTCCAAAACCATCGGCAGTAAAAGTTGGGAAAAATGTTGTTCAAAGCGGAAGATTTTGCAAGTTTCATAATCAACCAGGCCACGATACTAACGAGTGCCGCCACTTGAAAATCCTGATTGAAGAGTTGCTAAGAGAGAATAAGTTGCAGCAGTTTGTGAAAAGAAATAGAAAAGATCTGTCTTCGTCTAACCAGGGGCAACTACCCCCAGCTCATTCATCTGGTTCAAGAGAGAGGCCTACTGAAAAGGAAAGACCTGTTATCAATGTAATCACAGGAGGACCTCAGTTGGCTGGCAGGAGTTGGGGTGAGATGGAAAGGTATGCTAGAGCTTTGAAGTATGCCCCAACTGAAGAAAGTGTCTTAATCTTGGAAGATGTTGCACCTCTGAAGCAACAGAAGACTTTTCATGATGATATTATGTTCAAAACCAGGGATTCTATTGATGTGGAAGCTCCTACTGAGGACCCTTTGGTTGTCTCTGTCGGTATTGGGCCGGCTATTGTCAGAAGAGTGCTGGTTGATAGTGGCGCGTCGTGCAACATACTCTTTAAAAAGACATTTGACCAAATGAAAATTCCAATAACAGACGTATAGGCTTCTTCACACAAGATTGCCGGATTTACAGGAGAGCTGAAACAACCTATTGGAACAGTGGACTTGTTTGTTGAAATGGGCGAAGGACATAAGAAGTTGGTTCGAAAGCAAAATTTTGTAATTGTTGATGGATTCTCCGCCTATAATGCTTTCTTGGGTCGGCCTACCCTTGCTGCTTTCAGGGCCGTCCTCGCTTCGTGGTGTTTAACAATGAAATTTCCCACTGATAATGGGGTTGCTGTCATTAAGGGAGATCAGAACACGGGGCGAGAATGTTATCTTGTAGAGCTCCGAGAGGCCAGGAAAAGAGAAATGGGGAAAGATGCGGTAGCTCCGCTCCGCATCAAAGAACCAACCCTGTAGCAACTACGGAGTGGCCGCTGTACTGGCAAACACAGCAATGCAAGAAAAGAAATGGATCCCAGGAAAGCCAGTACAGGGGAGAATAGAGTGGTACCCGTGAAAGTAACGGTACCAATATCTGTTGATTCGAAAGATCCGAACAAAGTACTCAATGTGGGTTCACAGCTGAGCATAGCAGTTCAAAACACGCTGATATCATTCTTAAAAGCCAATCTGGATGTGTTCGCTTGGTGTCATGCTGATATGTGTGGGATCTCCCCAGAAATTGCTGTACATACTCTGAACATTGATCCAAAATTCATGCCAGTAAAACAGAAAAGAAGAACTCAAGGGCCAGAAAGGTCGACAGCGTTAAAAGAAGAAGTTGATCGGCTTATGGAAAATGATTTCATCAGAGAATCCACTTATCCAAATTGGGTTTCAAATCCATTAAGAAGGCAAATGGAAAATGGAGAGTATGCATCGATTTTTCGGATCTAAACAAAGCTTGCCCCAAAGATTGCTTCCCACTACCTAGAATCGATCAATTAGTGGATGGAACAGCTGGGCATGAGTTGTTATCATTTATGGATGCTTACTCCGGATACAATCAGATTATGATGCATGAGCCAGATCAAGAAGACACAAGCTTTATCACAGATGTGGGTCTTTACTGCTACAAAGTTATGCCTTTCGGATTGAAGAATGCTGGGGCAACCTACCAAAAGCTCGTCAATGCAATGTTCAAACCTCAAATTGGCAGAACCATGGAAGTTTATGTTGACGATATGCTAGTTAAGTCAAAAAAAGCGGTAGACCACATGGGTCACTTGGAGGAAATGTTTGCAATTCTTCGAAAGTATGGAATGAAGCTCAATCCATTGAAATGTTCGTTCGGAGTAGAGTCCGGGAAATTTTTGGGTTTCATTGTGAGCGCCAGGGGCATCGAAGCCAATCCTACTCAAATCACAGCTCTAAGAGAGGTCAAAGCCGCCAAAACGAAGAAAGAAATGCAGAGCCTTAATGGAAAAGTTGCTGCTCTGAGTCGGTTCATTTCCAAGGCCACAGACAAATGCATTCCCTTCTTTGATGCTCTAAAGAAAGGAAAGAAGAATTTCGAGTGGACTCCCGAATGCCAAAATGCTTTCGATGAATTAATTCGTCATATGGAAACGCCTCCAGTTCTTTCCAAGCCTAGTGACGGTGAAGATCTTTTCATTTATTTAGCAATTTCATCTCATGCTCTCAGTGCAGCACTTGTACGAGAAGATATGAAAATACAGCGTCCAGTCTATTACATCAGCAAACGGTTCACTGGGGCAGAGATGAATTATTCGAAGATAGAAAAGCTTGCCTATTGTTTGCTGATTGCTTCCAGGAAATTGAGACCATACTTTCAAGCTCATCCTATTAAAGTTCTTACCGATCAACCTCTAAAGTAAGTCCTGTTTCGCCCTGAAACTTCGGGTCGTCTTTTGAAATGGAATATTGAGCTCAGCCAATATGATATCACTTACCACCCCCGAAGAGCAATCAACGGACAAGCTTTAGCGGATTTGATTGCGGAGTCCACTGACAAAGGTGACAGTAAGGAAGAAACAACTGACTGCATTCCAATACAATGGAAGTTGTATGTTGACGGCTTGAGAAATGATTATTGTTTTGGAGCAAGGGTTGTGCTTGAAACCCCCGAAGGACGATCATTGTGTTATGCATTGAGACTGGAATTTCCTTCAACAAACAATGAAGCAGAATATGAAGCTCTTATTGCCGGTTTAAAAATCGCCCTGGAACTGAACATCAAAATGCTACAGATCTTCAGCGATTCCTAGCTTATTGTTTGCTAGGTACACTGTTTAAGATCTCGTTCATCTCGTCCGAGATCTCGCTCGAGATCTCATTTTCGAACTTGAGCGAGACGAGATTTAGCGAAACGAGACATTAATTTTTTTAAATATATTACTTGACGCTCATCTCATCCAAGATAGTGAAATTTGTGGTGAGATCTCAATAGAAGCTCCCATAGAAAGTATGTTTTTTCACTTACATTTTTTTACTTCTTATGTGAGAGCACAATAAATTGCACTCTAATGACTTTTTACTTACACTCTAATTCTTCTTTTATCGTTTAATGAATGAGCAAAAAAACTTATTATTTATTTTTTAACTTTTAATATTCAGATGATTAGAGAATTATTTAGTTAATACCAAATCAATCGTGTTATCACTTTGATCTAAAATGTAAAACTAATATTATCATTTTATATAAATTATGTATGTTAAAAACTTTTATATATATAGATAACAGTTATTACAATAATCTTAAAAATATCAAATTTAGACTTAAGTTACTCCGAGATAGTCCCGAGATGGACTTTAAATTCCGAGATGTCAATTCGAGATGTACACCCGAGATACACTCATCTCACCCGAGATCTCGTCCGATACGAGATAATGTGTGTAAAATTTCCGAGACGAAACGCAACCGAAATCCGAGATTTAAAACCTTGGCTAGGTAAAAAGAGAATTTCAAGCTAAAGGAGGAAATTTGCCTGCATATTTGACAAAAGCTTCTGAACTTCTCAATGATTTCGATCACTATTCAATAAGCCACATACCTCGAGAGGAAAATATGAAGGTAGATTCTCTTGCAAAGTATTCAAGTTCCGGAGAGGCTCAGTTACTGGGATTAGTTCCTGTGGAAGTTCTGTCAGCTCCAAGCATTGCTGAAATGGATGTTGATTGGATTATGACTGCGTCCCAAGAACATGAATCATGGATGACTCTAATCAAAGAATATCTTCTCAGCGGTACCTTGCCAGAAACTTCTAAAGAACGCCGAAAGCTGTTGAGAAAAGCATCGAGATATGTAATTCAAGACGGTCGGCTATACAGGCGGGGATTCTCAGTGCCATTACTTCGATGTGTAACCAAGGAAGAAGCTAAGACAATCTTAGAAGAGGTACACGGAGGAGAATGTGGAGATCATTCAGGCAGGCAAACACTTGCAAAGAAAGTTCTTCGATATGGGTACTTTTGGCCCGATATTAATCGAGATGCAGCTATCCACTCTCGAAAATGCGACAGATGCCAGAGATTTGCGAGAATTCCAAGGGCTCCTTCCACTGAACTAACACAAATGATCAGTCCATGGCCATTCGCCATTTGGGGGATAGATTTAATCGGACCATTACCAGTTGCCAAATCAGGAATCAAATATGCTATTGTTGCTGTTGATTATTTCACCAAATGGGCTGAAGCTGAACCTTTGGCCACCATTACTTCTAAAAAGATGATAAATTTTGTAACAAAAAATATCATTTGCAGATATGGTGTGCCACAGAAGATAATCACAGACAACGGTACTCAGTTTGAAAGTGAAGAATTCCAGGATTTTTGCAAACGGTTCAGAATTCGAAAAAGCTTCTCAGCAGTGGCTCATCCGCAGGCAAACGGGCAAGTGGAAGCAGTGAACAAGATCATCAAGTCAACCATCAAAAAGCAACTCGAAAAAGCAAAAGGTGGTTGGGTTGATAAGCTTCCATTAGCACTATGGGCATATAGAACCACTCACAAAACTGCGACTGGGCACACTCCATTTTCACTGGCATACGGATCAGAAGCAATGATTCCAGTGGAAGTAGAAGTTCCTTCACATAGAAGAGTTCATTTCAACGAAGCTGAAAATGAAAAGCTGCAACTTGAAGCACTTGATTTTCTCGATTGAAAAAGAGAAGAAGCTAGGCTCAGAGTTTCAACTTATCAGCAAAGGATTGCCAGGCATTTCAACTCTAAAGTTCGCCAACGCAGCTTTGAGATCGGAGATTTAGTCTTGAAAAGGATCATGACAGCAACTGGAGTGTTTGGGCCAAACTGGGAAGGGCCGTATGTCATAGGCAGTAAACTTCTCGATGGCACTTTCAAACTCATAACTGTTGAAGGAGATCCAATTCCAAGAGCCTGGAACAGCAACCACTTACGTCCTTATTTTACTTAAAAAAGCTCTGCTCCAAATTGTAAAATAATGATGAATGTATCTGTTGTATTGTAAGACATTGTAAATCAGTACAAGTGAATAAAAGCTATAAAGTGGATGTAGGCCCGATTCTCGGCCGAACCACTATAAATCTTGTGTTCTTTACTATTTTATAATGCCTGTTTCATTTCGATATGTAAATACTTTAAATGTATTGCTAAAATGTCGATTCAAAATTGCAGGACATTAAAAACAAGGCTAACTCATCACAAAGCCGAGCGACCCCTATAAGTCACCTACTAATCAAATCCTAGATTCAAATCCCGTACAAGAAGAACTTCACATAAAAAGTTGGTGACTCCACTGAATCAAACCTTCGTTAACTGGTTGCGCTCGTCAGTATACACGGACATCCAACCAAGTAACTTGCGTTTGTCCTGTGAAGTCATTCAACAGTGAAGTCTACTTCCTCGGATAAAGGCAATTCATTTGCAAAAGAAAGGAAGATGCGCTTAGAAGTGATAATAAAGGATCGCTGGCGAACAGATGATGAGAAAGACATGGCCAAGCAAACGCAGAAGCAGCCAAAAGGAGGTATGCCTCTCAATAAAAGGGCCGGTAGAACCACCGAAGGGACACCTTCCCAAGCAGAAGGAACAGGGCCTTTGCTAATTGATCGTGATGCATCCGATCAGGCAGCTTGCGTCCGTCCCATGGATCTACTCGCCTCTGAGACGCAACCTTCCTGGCTCACCAACCAACCGATGCTCCTTCCCAAAGGTCAACAAAGCCCTCTAACGAGGCATGCCAAAAAATGAAAGTACTTCTCTCAATCAAAAAAGATTGGTGGAACCACCGGAGGGGCACCTTCCCAAGCTGAAGGAACAGGGCCCTTGTTAATTGATTGCGATTGTTTGTGCAAACGAACATCCAATCAAACAACTTGCGTCCGCCCCGTGGGTCCATCCAACCATGAGAAAGTAACTTCTAGGCAAATCAAAAAGCCCTCTTCGGAAGCACAAGCCCTCTTCGGAGGCACAAGCCCTCTTCGGAGGCACATGCCCTCTTCGGAGGCAAAAGCCCTCTCCCGAGGCACCACAAGCCCTCTTCAGAGGCACACGACCTCTTCGGAGGCAAAAGCCCTATCCCGAGGCACCACAAGCCCTCTTCGGAGGCACAAGCCCTCTTCGAAGGCACAAGACCTTTTCGAAGGCACAACTCTTTAAGAGGAGCCCTTTCCGGAGGCATGTCCCAAAATAGAATACTCAAACAAAAAGCCTTCTCCGGAAGCACAGTTCAACTCTCAAAGGAAGGTTAACTTATTCATTTCAAAAAAGTTCCTCCTAAAAAAGTTGAAATGCTACAAAAAAAAACCTCTTTGGAGGCACACTTCACCTTGCTTGAAGTACCAAACATTCTCTTCAGAAAGTTCATTTCACTGTATAGGGAAATCTACTTTTTTTTTTGGCAAATGAAAGTGATCATCCCCGAAAGTTGAAGTGTTCTTCAGAAAGAAAGAGAAAGTGAAAATTTCTCCAAAAACGAGATATGATCTATTAAAAGCAGAATAATTCTTCCCTTAAAAGTGGAATAGTTATTCTCTGAAATAAGAGTATCAATCTTGTAAAAGTTAGAAATGTTGCAATGCACTTGTGGTATGGGGGCAACACTATACAAGTCAGTTACATTAATAAAAGGAATATGCAAGCAACATACCGCAAGTTCATTGCAATATCATGAAAAATAGATGTGGAATAAATGCATTCTCAAACGCAGACCAGAAAGTTTGTACAAGTAAAAAGAATCGTTTATTCTACACTAAAATGAGAAACAGATGCATTCTCACATACACAATAATTTGTACAAGTAAAAATAGCTATTTTATTCAATACTATGAAAACTTTTTACATTGTGCAGATCACAAAAAGAAGCGGGGACCGGTACCCGCACAATCTCCGGTCGATACATGCGAAAAGCAAAAAATTAAAAGTAGAAAATCCAGCTTGTTATTCCTTCTTCCCGCCACCTTTGGAGCCTTTAGCCGGCCTAATGATTAATTTCTGAAGCCGTTGTGCACGGGTTGAGAGGGAAGGAGAAAGAGGCACGGCTGGATCAACTCCTGCTTCCTCTCCAGCGGGAATATTCTTCTTCTTCTTCTTTAAGGCACGCTTCCCCTTCCTCTTCGAAGAAGATTCGCTCCCCGGAGTAGCAAGCAGTGTCGAAAGCTTCGTGTCGTCATCTAGTGACCACTCCGGGGTCTTCTCAAGTTCATCAAGATCCTCCGCCTTCTGTTCCTACGAAGTAGTCGGATCATCCAGGCCTTGAAGAGCTTCAATTTTCTCTGCCTGTGATCCCGATTGGGAAGCAGAAGGAGGAGTAATCTGCGAAGATGGAGGAGCGGCAACTGAAGGAGTGAAAGTTTGTGCAGTATTTGGTACCTCCGCTGTAGAAGAAAAGAAGTTAAAATCGGCATGCTCCAAGAAGAGAGAAGGTATCGGTTCACCAAAGTTTAAGTAATAAGCAAGGAGTTCATCAAACTCGGTTAAATCAAATAAATGATTCATTGGACCCGGGTCGATGCCAAAATTACCTGGAGGAGTTGGCTTCGCAAGTTCAATTTCAAATTTATCAGCCTCAATGTCTTCCTGGCTCTGCTCCTCGATTTGAGTAAGGGGAGACTCAGTTATGACGAGCTTAGCCTCGGCGGTTTTTGCAGGAGAAGAAAAGTGAGAGCTGGAACCAACGATATCGACGTCGGTCGAAGTCGAAGTGTGGACAGGGGCAGTTAAAGATATTTTCTTCTCTGGATGTTCTTCTGCCACTATTCCAGCTCTAACTTCAGCAAGTTGCTCTTTTCCCTTGGCAAGAGCAGCACGAGTTTCTTCGTCAAGATAGTGGGCCTCAAGTTCCGCCTCATCATAGCCGGCCCCGCCAAGCATGTCAACCGCTGCTTCCCACACTTCAGCCAGGGTAACCTCATAGTCAGGACCCAGAAAAGAGAGGCTCCCATGACCCAGAACACTGTGCAGATAAAAGTCAAATAAGGTGGAGCTGATATTAGCTTTTGTTGTCTCATGTGATTGCTCGGCCGCTTCCTTTTCAGCAATGGCTGCAACTTGACCAGCAACAGCCTCATCACGCTCTTTTTCGGCTTTAGCAAGTCAAGACTTCAGCAATTCAATCTCCACGTTCTGGGAGCTAACTGTTTCCCGCAATTGAGCGTTATTCTTGCGGTACTCTTCAACAATGAACTGCTCAGCCTCGAATTTCATCTCAGCATCCCTCTGAGCAGCGTGCGCATCCCGCACTTGTTTCTGAAACACTTCTTCTTTTTGAGTTTGAGAAGCAGAAGAAGCGACAAGATCGTCCTTGAGTTTTTTAACCTCGGACTCAAGCCTCGCGTTATCATCAGCAATGCTTGTCATCTCAGCATCATGCTGTTTGCAAATTTTAGCCCATTCAGTCTTATCATTCTCCATAGTCAGCATGTTTTCAAGATTCATATGATTGACTCTTTGGAGTTCATCAACGAGCTTCTGCCATTGCGACATCCTCTCAATATTAAGCCTAACTGCATCAAGACTTTTAAGCATGTCTTGCTTATCGATCGGGACCAAATCTAGGTCAAAACGCACTCCTTTTAAGCACCAGTTCGGAAATCGGCTTTGAAGCGTTGGAGGGCCGTCTTTAACATGATATTGGGGCCTGCTGATGATTGCTTGGATGTCGGATTTCTTTAAAGGAGGAGAGTTGGCTGGAATATCAGAAGGGATAGGAGCGTTAGTCTTTTCAGAATTTGAAGACGCGTCCTTTTCACTAAGTTTAACCCGCTTGCTTGATTCGTCAGTAATATGAGTCTTCCCCTTGTCATCATAAGACTTTCGCTTGTGGGAATCGTCACTTCTGTGAGAAGAATCATATCGCTCAGCGTCTTTTCTTCTCTGCCACTGCTCATGATCCCACCTTTCTTGAGCTTTCCTTCGAGCCCTCTCTTCATCTGTCTCTCTCGGGGCATCGAGGTATTTCCTAAAGTCATAAGATCCACGGCCTCCACGGTCCTGAAATGAGTCATAGTATGAGCTGCTTCGTCCCATCGGAGAATCTGAAAACGGAAAAGAAGAAAAGTTTAGAAATTTCCAGAAAAAGAGGATAAGTGCTTATAAGTGCTGATAAATCCTAAGTGTGTGCGGCGTGCAAACTACATGCGTCAAACTACAAACCACGCTTTAATGTGGGAACGGAGACGACAGGTGTAGAAGGTGTTGAAGCTTGTTTAAGGGTAGAAGTCGCTTCAACAACAGGAGAGGTCGCTTTTGAAATATTATCCTTGAAAAGCTCTTGAGAAGTTATCATTATGTCGCTCAAATCATCAAAGGTGTCATCGCCATGATACCCAGCAGAACTCTCTTTTTCGATTTCCACATCAGCCGTTTTCTCAGAAGTATGAGGATTCTCCTCCTCTTCAATAACTGGAGAAAGCTTTAATTTGTTGGACGACTCCACAATGTCAGTGGGAGTAGAACACTTTACCAATGAAGTCTCAATGGTAAGTCCTTTCGGTGAAAGTTCTCCAGCGTGGACTGGGGCATCCGATGTTTTTTCCGGAGAATTAGGAACTTCATAAGGCTGGGTAGATCGGGAAGAGTGTAAAATTCCGTGCTGATGCAAAAATTCGTCTTTTAACAGAAATTTGGCGCTTCTTTCTTCCGCCACCACAACATTTAAAGTTTCGAAGATTGACTTAAGGCTGGGATTTCTGAATGGAGGAGGAAGTGCTGGAAGAAGAAAAAGAATAAAGTTAAACATTTGGTAATTCGGGTTTTGAAAAACTCATGAGATGAACGACAAAAGATAATCTTACTTCCGATTCTCCAGATAGCGTAGAATCCTGGAGGACATCGGACAAAGAAGAACTGACTCAAAAATCCGTGAGCACTTTCGGGCAAATCCAAGATTAATCTCCGGTTTCTGGCTCCACTTACGAGCACGATTGAAGGATGGTCTTTGTTCTTTGAAAAAGTGCACAAGTAGCAAATTTCATCAAAGCTTGGGAAACGGTCGAGCGTCCTCCTAAATAGAACACACAACCCCATCAGAACAGTGTAACCGTTGGGATGCAGCTAAAAGGGCGAGATGGCTAATCGAAGAAAGAGTTCGCGAAGAAATTCGTTGAAAGGCGGAATGGCTCCGCTCAAACACATCTGGCGGTTCACTGCGATAAAACCAAGGGGTGGCCTGTCAGCTGTGTCGCTTGCTCCGGGGAATATAGCGTTCGATTCGGAAATACCGAATTGGGTACATAGTTGTCTAAAAACTTTGTGGCTTAGAGTAGTCGGAGTTCTCTCCGGAGGATCAATCAGTTGGTTGGCTATCGGGAAAGCTTCTCCGACCGGTCCTGAATCTTCTGGTTGAGATGTCATTCTACACAATCAACTGGATATTTAAATATGAAGGTGCGCGTTTCCTAAAAAGTGTGAAGTGTTGTGCAAAACTAAAATAATAACAAGCAAGTATAACTGAAATTGAGATAGTTGACATTTGTCGATTATAAAGTTTCGGGGCTTGTCATTTTAAGTTCAGATACAATGTTGTGTTAATGCAGACAAATCAGCCCAAGTTGATCATTTCAGCTTTGCTTTAACACTTCATTTAAAATTTTGTCGTTTCACAACATTACACTCACAAAATTCATGTAAATTAATTGTTCTTTATCGACTAATCTGTCATTCGATGTGGGCAGTCAATGGCAGTATATTCGTCCCATTTTTCTGCAAATATTGTATTTAACAGGTTGACAGCTTTAAGAGATGGTATAATCTGTGAAAAAGTACAATTAAGGTCAGCAAAGTGCAACACAGGTCAAATTCAAAGATTCAGTCAAATTCTGCTCAAATTTCCAAGTGTTAGGTCGCTCACGACTTAACATAAGTCGCAGCATTCTTAAGTCGTGTTGTTCAAATTAAAAGTGTTCAGGACTGTGCAAAGTCGTTTCAAGTGCTAGGTCGTTCAGCGACCTATCATAGGTCAAGGCGTCTTTAGGTCGCACAATGCAACTGAATGGATCAAGACAGTGCAATTTTCCCTAAGTCCTAGGTCGCTCACGGCTTGGCATAGGTCGTAAACTCTTTAGGTCGTGGAAAAGGTTGTTCGGTATTGTTTAAGTCGCGGATATTCTTAGATCGTAAGACTTGGGTCGCCAAGAATCCCATCACGACCTAACTTTTAAGTCGTCCAGATCTGGAAGGTAGCTGACTTCTTCTCCAAGCAACACCTTACCGGATCCAATAACCCAATACCGCCATTTCAAAGGAATTCGTCTTCCCCTTCATTCCATCTCAACACACCACCAAATCAAATAGCAAATCGATTGCAAACCCCGTCGATCCATAGTGAAAGTTTCCATACGATCATGAATCACCACAACGCGTCAAACAACAAACAAAAGTCAATCGAAACCACCATTCAGAAAATAAAGCATGGGGCATGAAATTAAGCTTAGGTCAGGAAACGAAGATTCGTGATCGAGCAGTGATTATGAATGAGTAGGGATTGATCCACTTACGTAATATGCTGATAGGAATGAATCGATTGCTAGTTGGATTGAATTCACCTTCGAAAAAACAAAAATTCGCCAATGGCAATGGAATTTCAGAGCAGTAAAGTGAGGAGGAAGGAGCGACCTAACTTATTTATACGAAGCTGAGGGAAGAAGGCGAACAGGCGTACGGGTTAGCACAAGCTTTAGGTCGTCCACGACCTAGCGAGGTTAAGTCGAAGCACACGACCTATAGCATAGGCATATGCTTCGAGGGGCAAATGTTAACTCCTATTTACAAGCGACCTAAAACTGCACGACCTAAAAAGCAAACGACCTAAGAAAAGTCGCGACCTAAGGAAGCCTGCGACCTAAGAGGCTCTGCGACCTAAGGGAGTCTACGACCTAACTATCTTAAGAACCTTGCGACCTAAGGACATAGCGACCTAGCTTCTAAGGGAATCTACGACCTAAGAAGTATCATGACCTAAAAGTCAGCGACCTTGCATCACAGGAGACTTAGCAATCTGACTGGTTATAAAGGTAATATGGCACGCGACCTAACTTAGGTCGCTCGCGACCTAATTCCTTGCCGCTTCCTATATGCTGCTTGCGACCTACCAGCCCACTAGGTCGCCAATGACCTAGTATCCTCCTTAAACCGCTTACGACTTACCACTTAGAGAAAACCACGAACAACTCCATCAGACTGCACTTCTTAAGTCACGTATAGACCGCGATCTATTTTAGGTCGCTCGCGACCTACGACCTAGCTTAGGTCGAACGCGACCTAAGACTTGGAGCAATATTTCTGCCCAGAACCAATCCTATAAATAGAGCTCCAACTCCAACAAGGGGAGGACTTTTGGGAAAATAATTTCTGAAGCGTCGTTACTCTGCCGAACTCTCAACTCATTCAACAACTGAAGATCTTCAAACATTCAAGACACTACAACAAGCTTTGAGAGGAATTCCTTACATCCAGCACGGATTCATCGAGTTTCATCATCGAAGTTTGAGCTAGTAGTCGAGATTGTCTTTGTGATCAAACTGTATTGATTTCATAAGAGAATTGTATCGACTTGTAACCAAATTCAGTAATAAAGAGATTTAAAGTGGACGTAGGCTCGATCTCAAGCCGAACCACTATAAACTGCTGTCTTTTACCGCTTTTTTGCTACTTTACTGCATATTTCTATTTCCCGTCACACGGGTGCTGCTTTCACAATTCTATTACACACACCGGGTGTTAGCGTTCACTTTTTAGCGTTAGCACTCATGAGTGGGGCGACAGAGGGAGTACTGTGCAAATGCTTTCCACTATTCATAGCAGATCTCGCTACCTCCTGGTTATGTCATTTACCTCAGGGATCCATCAGCTCGTGGGAAATGTTGAAAGAAAAGTTTATCATCCAGTTCTGCATTCATGTGGAACAACCCAAGGACGCTTATTCCTTATCCAGTATCAAACAGAAACCTGGAGAGAAACTACAACACTACCTAACCCGATTCAATGTCGCAGCAGCCACAGTCCAAGATGCCGATGAGAAGCTTATCCTAATGGCCCTCTGTAGTGGTGTGCATCCAGATACTAAATTTGCTAGAAGGTTGACAAAATAAAAACAAGCTACTTTACCCAATTTCTTCCATGAAGCCGGGAAATATATGAGGCTTGAGGATGCTGCCGTTGAGGGGCAGTCAGGACAACAAAATAAGGCAACTCACAGCAACACGCCTGTTGTGGCAAGGGATGTTCGAAGAAATGATTCCAGAGACAATGCTGGGGGCAAGAAGGGAGAAAAGCGCCTATATCGGCCAGCACCGAGATTCGACACTTACACTCCTTTGAACGAAACCGTCGAAAACATCTTCCTTGCCACCCAAGGCGAAGTTAGATACAAACGCCCACCATACAAGAAGGAATCAGATAAAGCGCAGAAGTCTGGAAAGTTCTGCCGCTTCCACGAATCTCATAGGCATGATACCAATGAGTGCCATCATCTCCGGGACTTGATTGAAGAACACATCAGAAGGAAGAAACTGGAACGCTATGTAAAAGGTCAGGACAGGACTCCAGCTCCTGCCAATGAGAACCTAAGGCTACCCTCACCAGAGATCGGCAGAGGAAACCGCAACACTAGCGGCTCTAGTCAAGAGAAGATAGTGGTCCATACCATCTCGGGACGACCACACATCGCAGACAGAAGCTGGAAAGAGATGGAAAGATATGGAAAGTCGCTTAGAGACAATAAAGACTGTGTCAATTCGGTTATAGAAGAGCGCCACCCGAAGCGGAAAGAAAGTGATGACATCACATTCGGTAAGTGTGACCTAGAAGGAAGGCAATACCATTACATGGATCCCATGGTTATCTCTGCCCGGCTTGGTCCCGCCGAAGTTTACCGAATTCTAGTAGACACTAGAAGCTCAGTAAATATCCTGTTCAAACATGCATTCGACAAAATGAAACTATCAATGAAGGATGTATCTCCCTGCAATAAACCACTACACGGTTTCACCGAAGATGCGAAGATGCCCCTCAGTCAACTGGATCTCTTTGTTGAAATTGGAAGCCATCCCCGCTCCGTTGTACGGAAACAGACGTTTGTGCTAATAGAAAACCACTTGGTCTACAACGCCTTCTTAGGAACGCCAGCCTTGTCTGACTTCCAAATTGTCCTGGCCCCATGGTGCCTAAGGATGAAATTTCCAATGGACAATGGAGTAGGGGAAGTAGAAGGAGACCAGGATGTTGCTCGAGACTGCTATGTGACTGAACTTCGCAACAACCACAGGAAGGATAAAGGGAAGAGTGTAGAGGTTGCCCTCTGCACGAAAAGTCTAGAAGCGTAGCAACTAAAGAAAGCCCCTCCTCTTTGATATACCAGCGACCCTTTCAACGAATTAGACCCCAGAGACAAAGAGGAGGAGGTCACCACCGAGCCTGCAGAGGCTATGGAGTTTGTGTCTGTAGACAAGCATGACTCGAGTAGACTATTGAAAATTGGGTCCCAACTAAAAGCAGAGTTGAAGGAGCAACTCATCGACTTTCTCCGCCACAACTTGGATGTATTCGCATGGACACACGCCGACATGACCGGAATCTCCCCCGACGTAGCATGCCACATACTAAACATTGATCCTACCAAGGCGCCCGTAAAACAAAGAAAGAGAAGTATGGGGGAAGAACGATCAGCAGCCCTCGATGAAGAAGTAAAGAATCTACTTGCCAATGATTTTATACGGGAAGCCATCTACCCAGAGTGGATCGCCAACCCGGTGCTGGTAAAGAAGGCTAATGGGAAGTGGCGGACATGCATTGACTTCTCCAACTTAAATGACGCCTGACCGAAGGATTGCTTCCCACATCCCCGAATCGATCAACTTGTAGACATCACAACCAGACACGAACTCCTATCTTTTATGGACGCATACTCAGGATATAACCAAATTCCTATGCATGTTCCCAATCAAGACCACACTAGTTTCATCACTGACCGGGGTTTATACTGCTATAAGGTAATTCCTTTCGGACTTAAAAATGCAGGAGCCACCTACCAGCGCCTCGTCAACAAGATGTTTGCAGGGCTAATAGGACAAACTATGAAAGTATATGTGGATGACATGCTGGTAAAGTCAAGGAAAGCCGACGATCATGTAAGACACCTAGGCGATATGTTTCAAGTACTTCGCCAGTATGGAATGAAGTTGAATCCTCTAAAATGCTCCTTCGGAGTATCATCAGGAAAGTTCTTGGGGTTCATCGTCCATACCCGAGGGATTGAAGCAAACCCTAAACAAGTCCGAGCGCTAAGGGATATCAAGATACCTTCCACTCGAAAGGAAATGCAAAGCCTGAATGGAAAAGTGGTCACACTAAGCCGATTCATCTCCAAAGCAACGGACAAGTTCATCCCCTTCTTCGAAGCTCTGAAGAAAGACAAAGGAAAGTTCGAATGGATTGACGAATGCTTAACCGCTTTCCTTAACTTAATCGAACACCTCCAGAAACCGTCGGTACTCTCGACTCCAAGCGAAGGCGAAGAGTTATACCTATACCTCGCTGTGTCAGCTCACGCCCTAAGCGCTGCATTGGTAAGGGAAGACAACCGCACGCAGCGGCCAATTTACTTTGTGAGTAAGAGGTTTACGGGGGCAGAAGTCAGATATCCTAAACTTGAGAAGCTAGCATACTATTTACTGATCACATCACGGAAACTGCGTCACTACTTCCAGTCCCATTCCATCAAAGTTCTGACCGATCAACCACTAAGGCAGGCACTCCATCGTCCCGACACTTCCGGGCGACTACTTAAATGGTGCATTAAACTGATTCAATATGATATCACCTATCACCCTCGCACCGCCATCAAGGGACAAGCCATGACCGATTTCATTGCAGAATTCACAACCAACGAAGTTAAGGAGCAATCGGAAATAGCAGAAGACATTAAGTGGAATCTCTTCGTGGATGGGGCGTCAAACGACCAAGGCTCGGGGGCAGGTGTGGTAATAGTCATCCCTAGGGGAAATAAGCTACACTATGCTATAAGGTTGGAGTTTGCTGCCACCAACAACGATGCAGAGTATGAAGCAGTGATAGCTGGATTAGAACTTGCCTTAGAAATCGGAGCCAATTCTTTGTGTCTTTATAGCGATTCTCAACTTATTGTCAATCAAATACTAGGAGAATTCCAAGCTCGAGAAGAACGACTCGTAGCATATTTAAAGAAGGCCAAGTTACTTCTCAGCCGATTGGACCACTACTCAGTCAAACACATCCCTCGGGAAGAGAACCAAGAGGCCGACGAATTGGCAAAGCAAGCAAGTGTGAGAGACATCGCCATCTTCGGAGCAGTAACCATCTCAAAGCAACTGACCCCAAGTTTTGAGCAAGTGAATCTGATAGCTGCAATCGAAGAAGCAACTTGGATGACTCCCATCCGAGACTACTTACAAAGCGGCACACTACCCAATGGGCGTAACGAAGTCAAGAAAATCTTGAGGAAAGCTTCCTGCTACACAATACAAGAAGACATCCTCTATCGGCGCGGATTCTCTAACCCGTAATTAAGGAGTGTCGCTGGGAGGGAAGCCAAGGAAATCTTATCCAACATTCATCAAGGAAGCTGCGGAGATCACACCGGAGGGCAAACTTTAGCAAAAAAGATACTCCGATATGGATATTTCTGGCCCACCTTAAGCAATGACGCCTTAGATTTCGTCAAAAAATGTGACAGATGCCAGAAGTTTGCTAAGATTCTGCGGCTACCAACAGCTGAGATTACACAAATGACCAGCCCTTGGCCCTTTGCGGTATAGGGAATTGACTTAATCGGCGAACTACCAATGGGCCGATGCGGGGCCAAATATGCTATAGTGGCATTCGACTATTTCACCAAATGGGTGGAAGCGGAACCCCTAAATAAAGTATCATCAGCGAAAGTTATTAACTTTTTGATCAAAAATGTTCTGTGCAGGTATGGAGTCCCATTCAAAATCATATCAGACAATGGACTTCAGTTTGACAGCGAGGAATTCGCCAACTGGTGCCGAGAGCACGGAATTCACAAAAGTTTCTCATCTGTAGCGTATCCCCAGGCAAACGGACAAGTCGAAGCCATCAACAAAATTCTGAAAACTCTAATAAAAAAGAAACTCGAAAAGTCAAGGGCGCTTGGGTGGATGAACTCCCTACGGCACTGTGGGCCTATCGCACATCTTTCAGAACATCAACAGGGCATACTCCTTTCTCTTTGGCATACAGATTGGAGGCTATGATCCCAGTTGAAACCATCGTGCCTTCCCACCGTAGGATCCACTATAACCCAAAAGAGAACGAAGAACTCCTTCACATGTCTTTGGTTCTAATTGAGGAGAGAAGAAATGATGCAGTCCTCAAAGCAGCAGCCCACAAGCAAAAAGTGGCAGCACAATACAACTCCAAAGTCAAGCGTCGTACCTTACAAGAAGGGGATCTTGTCCTCAAGCGAATCTTCCCTCGCCCCGGAGCACTAGATCCAATCTGGGATGGACCATATGTAATTCATAAAGATCTCCACAATGGAGCTTATATTTTGTCAACAGTGGACGGAGAGGTGTTTCAGAGGGCATGGAACATCCAACACCTCCGTCGATAGTTTTCTTAACTTGTACTGCCCATATAAAGTGAATTAACAAAGAGAATCAGTAGACGTAGGCATTTTCACGCCGAACCACTTTAAAAAACCTTGTCTCTTTTTTAACTTGTCCCTTTATATCTTGGCTGCTTGTTAACTTTATCCTTTTCTATTGAACAAAATCCTATGCATGTACCATTTCCATTCAAAGCACTCCACAGCGCAACTTCACCCGGACAAGACCTAACAGGTACTATGCGAATCTATGCCTTCCTCAATGAGACACTTTTGCTCCAGCATTCCTCTGCTGCGGGTTAGCTCATTGCTCGCGATGACCATTAAAGCCAACTGTAATGAGCTGATTATAAGCCACCGAGAAGGCCGACTATAGCCGAGGCAACTCATTACGGCGTTCGGCTCGTCGGCAACTGTGAACCGACTATAAGCCCCAACATAAGGTGTGGCCAGCCAGGGGCAGTTCACGGTTGACGATCGGCACCCACGCTAGCCAGCCACAGTAAATCAAATAATACCCATGATTACGGGCCATAATGGCCCGGGTAGTTACTGTGCGCGATCTCGGCTCCGATGTGTCTTAAGTGCGGCTGTGGTAAAAAAGAATTAACTCCCCACGGAGGCGTAAGATGGGTGACAAATGTCTCCAAGACCCACAGCTAGGGAAAGTGACTACAAAGCCCGTTTGCCATGAACTTAAGCACATCGAAGGCCTTCCGTGATTGGAAGTTTTACTATTTCACGTATTTCAATTTTATTTAAGAAACTTTTCTCCTATCCTCTGTAACAATCCCTGAAGTACAGGACACAGAACAGGAGACATTCACTAATAGAAGCAGATACTCACAGCAAGATACTGGACCGCATCCCTTACCCGGTCACACAGGATATTCAAAGCTGCCATCTACAAGCAAAATATAAAGGGCGGTATTTCCTTCTTTCATGTGTAAACACATGACTATAATTTATTCACACCTCACGCTAACATTGCAAGTGATGAAATTATGTTTTAAACAAGAACCTGACATTAAACACAATTTAATTACAAGAATATGCATAGCTATATTTCTCATACAACATGTCCAAATAGCAAAAAACATTCAAAAGACAACAGAATCAGCTTAAGTTAAAGAATTACACGTCAAGAATATAGCTATTTATTACAAGTAGCAAAAATTACAACCTAAGAGTTACTTTAATGTTTTAAGACTAACATATACAACCATGTCAAGTCCTCAAAAAAAAAATTCCAGGTCTAATCAAGGAGCCGGCTGCGTCGGAGTCTTATCCTTGTCCTGTTGCCCACCTGTCCGGTCAGAGAAAGAATTCATTAGTGATAAGCAACCAAGTTAACGGAAAGACTAGAAAGGAAGACTTACCAGCATCTGCTCTTTGATCAACTTGATCATCATCCTCCACTTACACACCTGCCTCCTCAGCTGCAAGCAACCGCATGCCCTCCTTCACCGCCACCTTCTCCTCCTTGGTAAACTGGGCGGTAACAGCATCCATCCTAAAGGCTACACCACCCTCCTTATCTGCCTCAGCCTGGGCCTCCTCTAGAGCCCTGAGATAGATCCTAGCCATAACCCGGGGGTAATCATCCATCCAGGACAAGTTACCCTGCCTCCAAGTACGGAAGTACATATCCTGGAGCATCCCCTCCATCAGCCCCTCGTTCTCTTCAAATCCCTCGTCCGGTCCTCGAAATCCGACAACCTTACGATGGTGGCATCTCTCTCCAATTGGTATCTCGAGCAGTCAGCCTGAAGGGATTTCCGCATCGCCTCCATCTCATCCATCAACTTGGCTTGAGCAAGCTCTACAGCCTCAAGCTTCCCAGATAACTCCTCTATCTGCTCAAGATCCGCTTTCCGAACCTCATCCACCGTGGCAATGGCCATATCGATCCGTTCCTTGCAAATAGCCTCCATTTTCCGCAGTTCGGCCCGACTGGCCTCTTCCATAGTTTTCTTTAGACGTCTGGAGGCGGCCTCGTGCTGAGAGATCTGGATGGCCTAATCGGCGAGTTGCTTGGCCTGGTCGGAAACCACTAACCGCAGTCTTATGTTGGCACTCCCAATTTCCTCCCCGGCCTTGACCAGTCGGGCATGATGCCCCATCAACTTCCTGGTCTCCTCAGCAACCCAGTCGATATTTGCCTTAGCTTCGTCCCCCATAGCGACAAACCGAGTAGTAAGCAAATCAAGGTCCAGGGACTTGGCCTCATCAAGCACCCTTACCATAGGATTGCGAGGAAGAAGATGCTCACCAGTAACCTCATCAAAAGAGATGTCATGAGATGCCGGGTCCAGGTCCGGATGACCCGCAAACGGATTGCGTGCTAAGCCAGGATGAACTATTGGGATGACGGTTGGATTCTCGAACGGATGGGGGGAGGCCATAAACTCGGTATCCTCCTCTGTAATGTCGTGAATAGGCTGGAGTGGGGCCAGGGGTTCAAGAAGAGGTTCAGACGAAGATCGACTCCTCTTCCTCTTCTGTATATATTATTCAATAGCTCCGAGAAGAGGACGATAGCCGACTATGTCTCCCGGGCGGTTAGTAGAAGGCTTCGGCTTGGCGGAAGCTTTGAGGAGTTTGTATTGTTCAAGCCTGTGCCGAAGATCTGAGGTCTTGGCCGTTTTTTCCACTCCTGGAGTAAAAATCAAGTGTCACCAGTATGCATTGAGCCATCATTCGAGAATAAAAAAGAACAGAGGGAAATTCACCTTGAACCGCAGAGGTTGCCTAAGTAGAAGCGCTCTCGGAAGATAGATCGATGCCGATCCCAACTTTCTAAGCTTTCCTGGACTTCTCTGTCCCCTCTAGACCTTCGAAGGCCTGGCGGAAAGCGTCATCCATCCACTCTTACATCTCGCCTACTTGCCCAGAAGACAAAGCCCTGACACCGTCACCACCTCCAGCGCCTTCTCCTCCATCTCCGCCTTTCTCCTCCTCCACATCTCCCTCCTCCGGGATATCTGGACATGTGCTGGGAGAGGGTCCGTCAGACTTTTTGAGCTTCTTCCCCCCGGCAACCGGATGTTTCGGAAAGAGCCTCCTTTTGCTGCTCTTCGACTCAGCCCCTTCTTTAGCTTGGGCAGCCTTCTCTTCAGCTGTGTCCCTCTACTTGACCACGGACTGCTGTGGAAGGATCAAGTTGTACTCCAAAAGTGTAGCGTTCCTGATCAGGTAAGCAGCTGACCTATCTCTTCCAGTAATAGCTTCTATTTCTGCTGCCGTCTGAACCAGGCGATCATTCTCCACGACCGCAAAACCACCTATCGCTAGCAAAAAATAAAAACACATAAGAAGGAGCATTGCAACCAGAACGGGAGTTAAAAATAAAGCTTTGACTTACATCCGGAGGTGAAGCGCCGAATAGAAACGGAATCATCCCTGACAAAAAACCATTCCTTCTTGAACATGCTGTACTTGGAATATAGATCCAGGACAGGCTTAAAGGATACGGCCGATTCCAAGCTGATGTATGGAGACCCCTTCTTATAGCCTCTCAAGTTGTACAAATACCGGATCTCCCAGTTGGAAGGAGGACGCCCATCTCCTCTGGAAGAGGACGAAGAGACTCACCAGAATGGCATAGGAGTTGGGCTGAAGCTGGAATGGAGCTACCTTTAGATATGTGAGAAAGCTGACTACCCATGCATTAAGAGGCGGGATGGCACCACACATGCAATGGTATCTGCTGTAGGCAAAATATTCTTCGGGAGGATCATACGGCATCACTCCCGCATCCGGCAATAGCATGCACGCTCGGTCGATCCCGAAAGAGCGAGATATGACATCAAGTTGCTCGCCCTTGAGTGAGCTAGGGAAGCAATCAGGAGGCAGGTTCAGAAGTTCCTGAGGACCATACCCGTCCACTAGCGATCTCGGGGTGGGCCCATGTCGTTCTGGATTCGGCTGAACTGGGGGCACGATGGGAGATTCTCTTCTGTCCGTAGATCTTTTCTTCTCTGATCGGGTTTCCACTTTGTGAGACATTTATCTGCAAACACAGGAAAGCACGTTGTTAGAACACGGGGTATAGAGACTCAAACAAACAAGTGTATATTGTCTAGAGTTCCTCTTATAAAACAAAGTAAACGTCATTCGGCAGTGCAAGTCATTCGGCAGTGCAAAGTGCAAAGTTCACAAAGTAAACGTCATTTGGCAGTGCAAGTCATTCGGCAGTGCAAAGTGCAAAGTTCACAAAGTAAACGTCATTCGGCAGTGCAAGTCATTCGGCAGTGCAAAGTGCAAAGTTCACAAAGTCATTCGTCATTCGGTAGTAAAAGTCATCCGACAGTACAAGTCATTCGGCAGTGCAAGGTGCAAGGTCACAAAGACGTTCGGCAATTCGAGGTCATTCGGTAGTTCCAAAAAAAACAACATTAAAACCATAATCATCCGGCAGTTACCTGGTTCGGTAGACAGAAGGTCTCACCAGTATAATGGATTCGGCAGAAAGAGAAATCTGGTTCGGCTATATCGATTTAGTAAGGAGTATCAAAGGTGCATAGCCCCTACTTATAGGCAGATATGGGATACCGGACCAATTGATTCGGCACTCAGAGGCCGAATGGAAAAAAGGGGGCAAAGCACGCCATATACAGGCATATGCCCTACTTTGGGGGGCAAGTGTTGGGTATGTTTCGACCGGCTCCATCCCTACCACCGAATCATCTCCTTCCCATGCCCACCGAACCAGCACTCTCCCAAGCTACCACCGGTCCAACTCCCATGTCTACCAAACCAACCCCTTCTTCGTTCCTACCGAATCAGCCCAGCTCCACACTACCGGACCAACTCAGCTCCACACTACAGGACCAGGCCAGCTCCACACTATCGGACCAACTCAGCTCCACGCTACCGGACCAGCCCAGCTCCACACTACCGGACCAACTCAGCTCCACGCTACCGGACCAGCCCAGCTCCACACTACCGGACCAACTCAACAACACTAACTACCGAACCATGCTCCTACCGGACCACCTACCACCGGAGCGAGACGTTACGAACCATGCTCCTACCAGACCACCTGCCACCGGACCGAGACGTTCTGAACCAAGCTCCTTCCGGACCAACAATACCAGGCTAGATCGCGTCAGCCCAGGCCCACCAGTAGCTATATACATCCAAGACCCCTACCTCCAGCCTCACTCTATAAATAGAGGGGCAGGGGTACAACAATGGGGGACAAGTTTGAGAGCTCAAGCACGGAGAGAACTTTCAAACAACTTTCTTTTACTGGTATCAAAACTTTTTACTTGTAATCTAAACAAGAAAAGAGAAATAACATATAAAGTGGATGTAGGCACATTCTGGCCGAACCACTATAAATCTGCGTGTCTTTTACAGTTTAACCCCTGCTTTTCATATATTTGCACAAATCACCCAAATCACTAAGAGCAACATAAAATCTATCAAATCATACGACTTTGAGGTGTTTGTCCATTTTTTGTGCAAATAGAAGCCAAGTGCATTTAATCGTAAAAAATCCTAAGTGTGTGTGATGTGCAAGCTACGCGCGTCAAACTACAAACCACTCTTTGGTTGAGGAGTGATAGCAGATTGTGGAGTAGAAGTCAACTTTTGAGCTGACGAAATTTGCTGCAAGGCAGATGTCACTTCGGCTACTAGAGATGTGACTTTCGTTGTATCATCTTTGAAAAGCTCGCGTGAAGTCACCATTAGGTCACTTAGCTCACCAAAAATGTCTTCGCCATCGTGCTGGGAGGAACTCTCTTTTTCACCAATGTGCAGGGCGGAACTCTCTTTTTTAGCTTCTTCATCGGTTGCTTTCTCGGGGCATTGAGGAAGTTCCTCCTCTTCGATAACGGGAGAGAGTGTAAACTTGCCAGATGAACCCGCAACATCTGTAGAGGTGGAAAACTTCACTAGTACAGCCTCTACAGTAGGTTCCTTCGGAGCAATCTCTTCTGCAGAAACTGGGGCATCCGATATCTCTGCTTGAGAATCAGAAACTTCATGAATCTGAGTAGATCGGGAGGAGTGAAGAAGTCCGAACTGATGTAAAAACTCATCTTTCAACAAAAATTGAACGCTCCTCTCCTCAACCGGCACGGCCATGAGCCTCTCAAAAGTTGGTTTGTGACCAGGATCTCTAGAAGGAGGAGGAAGCGCTGAAAAGTAAAAAGCGAAGTTAACACTTGACAACTCGGGCTTCGAAAAGTTCAGAAAACATAAGGAACGAAGATAAATGATCTTACTTCCTACTCTCCAGATAGCGTAGAATCCTAGAGGACAGCGAATGAAGAAAAACTGACTCAGAAACCCGTGAGCACTCTCGGGAAGACCGATGATCAGTTTGCGGTTCCTAGCACTTCTTACAAGCGTGATGCATGGATGGTCTTTATTTTTGGCAAATGTGCACAAGTAACAAACTTCATCAAAACTCGGAAGACGATCTAGTGTCCTCCTAAATAGCACACATAACCCCATCAGAATGGCATAGCCATTGGGGTGTAGCTGGAAGGGGGAGATAGACAGTCGGAGAAGAAGTTGCTGAAGAATGTCGTTGAAAGGAGGGATGGCTCCACTCATGCACATTTGACGATTAACTGCGACGAAACCAGAAGGTGGTATATCAGTAGTGTCACTTTTCTCAGGAAGTATGGCATCTGCTTCAGCAATCCCGAACTGAGTGCACAGTTGGCGGAAAACTTTATATGATAGTGTGGTTGAGATTCTTTCTGGAGGATTAGTTAATAGGGCAGGAATAGGAATAGCCTCTCCAGCTTGAACTATTACCTCTTCTTGTTGAGAAGTCATTCTACACAATCAACTGGATATTCAAATATGAAGGTGCACGTTTCATAAAAAGTGTGAAGTGTTGTGCAGAACTAACAAAAACAGAAAGCAAACATAACTGGAATTAAACTAGTTGACAATTGGTCGATTACAAGATTTCAGGACTTGTTAATTTAAAACTCAAGTGCAGTGTTAATGCAAACGAATCAGCTTTAGTTGACTATTTTAGTTTTGCTTTAATACTTCACTTGAATTGGTTGGTTTACAGCATTTCGTTCACAAAGTTCATCTAAGTTGATTATTCTTTATCAACTAATCTGTCATTCGATATGGGCAGTCAATGGCAGTATATTCGTCCCAGTTTTCTGCAAATATTGTGTTTAACAGGTTATTAGCATTAGAGATAATCTGTAAAGAAGTTCAAACAGTTCAAAGTTTAGGCAGTTCAGTTCAAGTAGTTCAAGTTGAGCAGTTCAAGTCGAGCATTCAAATTGAAATTTTGCTTCAAGACAGGCAAAGCATTTTTTAACTAAGTGTTAGCTCGTCCACGACCTGAAGGGTATGCTGCGAGTTAGATTAAGTCGTTGATTCTTTAGGTCGTAAGGCATATGAAGGAAAAGGCCTCAAGTCAAAGCAATGCAGATTATCTAAGTCCTAGCTCAGCCGCGACGCAAACCCTATGCCGCAAAAGATTAAGCCGCTAATTCAATAGGTCGCAACCTAATCCAATAGTTCAAGGCAATATGCATTCGTCTAAGTCCTAGGTCGCGAAGGTTCATAGGTCGCTAATGTTCATTAGGTCGTCTCTAATGGAATCTCGAGCTATCTCCTGCTCAAGCCAAAACCTCGTTTCCCTCCACCAATTACCTTCTCATCCCCACTAAAATCACAAATCAGTCAGCCTAAAGCACTGAAACCCATCTCCTACTTCTCGATAATCGCCTAAAGCCAAATCGAATCACCTCAAGTCCATCAACAGTTGATGTAATGAGATTCATGATGAAGCATGGTGTAAGGAAGTCGGTCAGAGATGAAAGATGGGGTTTGTGAATCAACGATAATCGAGGATTGAGTAGAAAGCGGGTTCACTTACGCAATGTAATGTTAAGGATAATTGATGATCGAGTAATTGAATTCGCCTTCGAGAGCTTGGGAACTTGTTAATGGCTGAATGGAATGTTAGAACAGATGAGGTGAAGGAGGAATGACCTAAGTTATTTATACCCCGGGGCAGTGAAATGCGAATCGGCACACACGACCTAGTTTCCTCGATAGGTCGCTTGCGACCTAACAACTCATCAGAGCACGAGTTAAGGGGGTCGAAGCACACGACCTACGATCTAGGCGTGTACTTCGAGGAGAAAATGTTAACTCCTCTTCGTTAGCGACCTAAAGATGTGAAGCGACCTAACTGCCTACCGACCTAAGAAGCTAACGACCTAACTTCTGAAGAGAGTAGCGACCTATAGACTTAAGGAGTTAGCGACCTAACGACTTAAGGAGTTAGCGACCTAACGACTTAAGGAGTCAACGACCTAGTGACTTAAGAGAGTCACGACCTAGCGACCTAAGAAGATCAGCGACCTAGCGAGCTGAAGCAGAGAAAAGTTAAACGACCTACTATAGGTCGCTCACAACCTACTGATTCGTTTAGACAAGACTCAATGTAGTTGAGATAAATTAGCTCAATCTTTTAGGTCATTTGCGACCTAGGACTTGTTATCCACTAAACCGCTGCAACCCTTAGAACTGAAGCCACGACTCATAGGTTATTAAAGACCCACGACCTATCTTAGGTCGCTCGCGACCTACGACCTAACTTAGGTCGTACGCGACCTAAGACTTGGAGATTGAATCTTGCCCAGAATCTCCCCTATAAATACAGCCCTAACTCCAACTAGCAAAGGACTTTTGGGCTGATCTTCTGAAGCGCTGTTATTCTACTGAATTCTTAAATCTTCCAACACATCAAGCATTCCAAACATTCAAGACACTACAACAAGCTTCGAAAGAGATCTTGCACATCCAACATGGATTCAAAGAGACTTATCACATCAAAGTTTGAGCTACTAGTCTGAAATGTTTTAGAATCAAAGTGTGTTGTAATTGAAGTGTATTGTAAAGAGTTGTAACCGAATCATTAATAAAGAAGATTAAAGTGGACGTAGGCTGAATCTTAAGCCAAACCACTATAAAACTGCTGTCTCTTTACTTTTCTGCAATTTTCTACTTATTTCTAGTTCTCGTACCAACGGGTGGTGCTTTCACATAACTCATACACACATCAGGGTGTTAGCGTTCAATTTTTAGCGTTAACATGAGCTTTTAGTGATAGGTGAAAGAAAAAGAGAAGAAGGAAGCACAATTTATAAAAGTAGCAAATGCAGAGAAAGCCATCCGATAAAATTTGAAAGAACTATCAAGATCTATCTGGGTAAATTAAAAGGAGAGAAAATTTATGGATTTTGAAATGGTTGACTTGAAAAGCCAAGAGTATCCCGTCGCAAGGGGGGCAAGTGCTACCACCTATTCTCACTTCAACTTTGTTGAAACCAAGAGGAATATAAGAGGAGGATTTAAAAGAGATGATAGAATCAACAAAGCCTTTTAAAGGAGTCGAAGTGATGCTATAACAAAAGTTAGATGTGCAAAAAGCTTTCGAAGTGGTCGAAAGTGGACAAATGCACCCTTTTGCTTTGATTGCTTCCTTTCAAAGCAGATGGTCGCACATGTATAGAGATGTTTCGAATAAGTTAAGGAACACTCTTTGAAGGAAACTAATTATAGGCTTTCCCATGCATGCCAAACCTTTCGAAATTGAAGGTTTCGTCTTCATTCACATACCATTGATGGATGTTTTGCCAGATCAACCCCTTCGAAAGCAAAATTAAGTCTTTCAAACCGGTTGAAACCATTTACAACTAAGAAAGAAGAGTTTACCAATGTTCAAAATTGCAATCTCTTACGTCAGTAAAAGGTGTTTCGCATCAATTAACTAGTATGCCTATTAAAGCTACATTAAGCTTTAAAACCTTCAGCGTTTCAACTCCTGTGAAACCCCAAAGATCTACCTGTCATCAGGGTAAAAATCTCATACCTTTTCTTACTTGCATCAACACAGTACCACAAAGTAGAGAACCACACATACCGCTTTCGATGAAGTCAAAAGCACTCAAGTCCATTGAAAAGCAATGTAGAAGGATACCCTAATGTTAACAGTAGCGAAAGGTCTATAGGGTCGCCTTTCGACCAAGTTGAAAAGACCAATCCGAAAGTTGCCGACCCACAGCTATAAGTAATTCCCTAGAGGTCTTGTTTAGAGATCCAATTCATTCACTCCATTCTTCTAATTTATTAAATTTTTAAACCTTAATTCTAAAATTAAATTGGGAATGTTGTCAATTTGTATTACATTAGCCTAATCAAAGCAAGATTATTATATTTTTAGGTATGCAGCGGATTTCATATTCCTATGAGATTCTATCTATTTATGATCTACCTATGTGAATTTGATCGAAAGGTAACCTTTTAAGTGAGTCGAAACCTTTAGCTAAACCAATATCTTTAGATCTATAGGACCTAACCCTTAGTCATTGAAAGGCTAACTTTTGAAAAATTCAAAACCTCACTATTCAATTCATATCCTTAGGGCCAATCCTTGAATCATCTCAACTATTTCAAAAAGGGGGTTTTGAGAGGATACTAAACCAACTTAACTAGTTCGAAAGGCATAATAAAAAGGGATACATGTGTTTCGACTGAGTCAGAAGGTCGTATGAATTTTTGACTTAGCTAGTTGAAAAGGTATAATAAAGAGAATGACATGTTTTGACCGTGTCGAAAGGTTGAACAAGAAGTAGTTTGAACTATAAAGACTTGTTCAAAAGGTAGTTTTAAACGAACAATGAGGTTCGGACTATCACTATCTGATCAAAAAGAGGTTTCGAAGGAGACGTCCACGCATTAGATTCTAGTTTGGGGTGTTGACAAGTTTTATTGTTAATAATAATCTCATATGTATATAGCCCCGTAGATATTCTCAACGTTCCTAAACAAACCTTCCATCTCAATTCTAAGTTGAGAAGAATCTAGTTTCTTTCGCAAAGCATCTACCACTAAATCCTAAATAAAATTAAATAACTAGAGAGGACCGAATAAGCTTGCAATAAAATAATATGTATAAAAATAGAGTAGGGTTACTGAAAGACTCATATGTTTCTATATGAAAATAATAGCTAACAAACTTCTATATTTTAAAAGAAATTCAAATTAAAATAAGCATTAATCCCACCATAAAGTCAAGTTAAATGTTGCAAAGGTGTTCTCTTAATACTAAAGTTATAATAACAAAATGCTAAGTGTGAGCCATAGACTATCGTGGGTCATAACGAACTCCTGCCCTGGGGTCCTCACCCAGATCAACTGTTATCTCCTAGCCCTACTAATCAATTTGAAAATTTTGATTCAATGAGTGGAAAAAATTCAAAAAGATCTCGAGAACTTTAACATTCTTATTTTTATCCTTCTCTTGTTTAAGTTTTTTCAAAAGGGAAGCAACCCTTTCTTTAAAGGACGTCAATATGCTTTCAAGCTTGTAAACCTCTAATGCTGCCCTTCTTCTCGTATCATTTAAGACCTCAATTATCTTATCCCTCATCTTCCTACTCTCGTTGCGAAATCTCTAAACAATCTCCTTGTAATAACCCTCCAACTACTACCTCAGAGAAAGGAAGATCTAGAGCTCATCAGAGGAACAAAATCAATGTATGATTGAGATATTTCAATCAACCTCTTATGCTCGGCAGACTCCAGCTCGCCAAGTAACTAGCAGGCTCAACAGACATGTCCTCCACTTCTTCTCATGTTTAAAAATTTCAAACCTATAGACAATACCGTAAAGATTTTCTCCCGTCTTTATGATCTTATGTATCCCATTCACCTATGACATCGCACCTACATACAATACATGCAATCATTTTATATAATCATACTAATGCTCATGTACTCTGAGCTTTGATAAGCTCTTCTCGATTGAACTTCAACTCTGTTTCAAGACTCTCAATATCATATCTTTGTCGAGCAACATAATTCTTAGGAGCATCATCCGCCTCAACCACATTAGAACCCTTCTGGGTTGGAACAACTGTGGGAGCAAAAGCATCCTAGTAATGGATATTTGAATAGTATTAGAATAGGGAGAGTTGTGTCAAAGCATTATGAAAATGAAATATGGCAATTGAATTAGAATATAACATATTAAGCTTCAACATCAAAACATATGTTGCATTATGCCTACCGAACTACATTACATAAAATTAACGAACAAAGACATGGGAGAACTATCCATTAATCGAAGATCTAAACTTAAGCCAAAACCAATCTTGATCAAGTGTAACATCCCCTATTTGGAGGCTCGAAGCTAAGTACTATAGATGCTACTGTCATCTATGGCATTAACTTCCATAACTAAATAAGGTAATGTTAATAGCATCCACAATATCAAAATCATTTGAATATGAAATAAAATCAAAGATTTCAAAACATCTTTTCAGATTACATTTCAAAACACAATTTCATATCCAAGTTACATAATCCCAAAGGTTTCCCAGGCATTGAACAAATACAATTATTATAAAATACGCCAAAAGTGATGTTAACAAGATTTTTATCAGCACCCTAAAATTTATTCCAAGAGGAGTGGAAGCACTTTATGGATGGAGGACTGGATACCCTTAAGTATTGCTTTATATTAGGCTATGCTTGTTGTTGATTCAAAGTTTGGCCTTTCAATGTGGTCGAAAGGTTTGGTCCTTGAAGTAGATAACCTTTTGCCTTAGTTGAATTGATGTGAGGTTTTCTCTAAAAAATCTCTTTTCCTGGTCAGGATGAAGTTTCCTAAGTCGGTCCTTCAAAGATTGTTTTTTTATCCTACCGTAAGGTTAGTATGACATCTTTCCTTGGATTCAAGTAGAGTATGATTTTCCTTGGTAGTTGAAACTTGGAATTCGACCCTGTCGAATGGTTGGATCACTTATATAAGTAAGTTTCGACCTATTCGAAAGGTATATGAAGGACCTCTTTTGGATTATCATTTCAAATCTGGGTATTTGTATTAGAGAACAAATTTTTGCCTTATCGAAAGTTTGGGCAACTTAGGTTTTAGCTCCAAAAGGTTTCTGGTATTGTTATAGTGTAAGAGCTATTGACTTTGTCAAAGGGTTTAAGCTTCAAAGTTAATCACTTCAGAAGGTTGTAATTGGTGTTTGGACTAGGAATACTATCAATCATGTTGAAAGGTTTAGGTTATAGGGTTAAGGGCTTCAGATTTTTACTATAGCTCCTTGTATCAGAAGTGTTGTCATCCTTGTCAACAAGAACCTTTCGTTGATTTTTAACCTAAAATTAGGAGTTAATCCAAAAAAGTTTAAGCAAAATAGTAAAGTAATTAATAGGGCACAAGACTTCGCTCTTTATCCATGATAAACTCTATTTTATTAAATCCCCAAATCAGCACCCAAATAGGGTTAAAATACTTTGATTAAGAAGTTGCAAGATTAGAATCAGAGAAATCAGATCCCGAAAACAGGACCCCTTGGGTCTTATTAATAGATGTAGGTGGCCCTCCTTTCAACTCCATTGTCTCGACTGGGTCGGAAGGTCTCCTTTTATATGCGGCTGTTAACCTTTCGACTTTGTTGAAAGGTTTGCCATTCATCTACTATTGTAGACTTTTCGACTTTGTCGGAAGGTGTGCTTTTCTTTATGGCTTCATAAACCTATCGACTTTGTTGAAGGGTTTGCATTCTTCATTCGGCCATGAATCCTTCAACCTTATCAGAAGGTAGCGCTTCACATGATTGTTGTGATCCCTTCGATTT
Organism: Allium fistulosum; assembly: GCA_030737815.1. Classification (NCBI taxonomy): domain Eukaryota; kingdom Viridiplantae; phylum Streptophyta; class Magnoliopsida; order Asparagales; family Amaryllidaceae; genus Allium; species Allium fistulosum. Next base: position 648,700,140 of record CM060905.1, on the reverse strand, counting down.
TATCAGAAGGTTGCTCTTTTCTTTGTCATTGAATGCTATGCTTCCCTTCAAATTTGCCGGCATGTTATGTAACACCCCAGATGTTTAATAACATTATTTAGGAGATTTATTTAGATAATCTAAATAAAAGAATGTGTTGATTAGGGGATTGAGATTTGATTTAGTTAAGGTAGCTGTGCTTTTTTAACTAATAAATTAAGGGCTAAATTGATTTAATGGAGGGGTATTATGGGAAATGGGCCATTTCTATATCACCTTCCTTAGGCCGTGTATCTATATACACGTTCATTCATTTCAAAATTTTCCAAAGTGTGGCCGGCCACCATTAATAAGAAAAGAAAAGGAGGAAACAAAAGAAAAGCATAAGGAAAGCATATTCAAATCAAACTCGTCTAAATCTCAAGCTCCTTAATCATAAAAGCAAAGGTGAATAATGTTTACATCTCAAAATTTTTACGGTTTCGGATTTAGATAAATTCCCAATGATTTTGCAAATATTTTCCATGTTTTTGAATGATAATCTGATTATACATACATGTTGATGTTTTATGTATGTTCATATAGATTTTATGACATGTTTTAAGATGAAAACCTTATTATATTACATCCGATACCGTTGCGAATTTTTATGATGATCTAAAAAGATGTCTTGGAGATGGGTTTCAATTTTTAGATTTTTCGAAATTTCTGTGAATTTATTATGAATTTTCTAAGGAAGAAAACTGTATTTTGGATTATAAAATTATTTACAGGCAAATAATTTATTATTTGGATTTGAAAATTTTATAGGTTAAAGAGAACATATTAATAGATTTTTTGGAATTTTTCTATAATTTTCTAAGATGATTTAATAGTTATATAAAACTATTTAAGGAATGGGACTTAAATGTTTTATATAATTTATAAATGAGAGATAAGCATTTTCAAAATTATTTAAATTTCCAAATAAGGATGTCGGCAACACTTTTGAATATAAAATTCTTGCAACCAATCAAATTTAGCCAAGTAAGGCAGGTTTGTTACAAAAGAATTATTTTAAAGTACAAATAAATAGCCTTTTTACTATTTTATCTCCTTGGGCAAGAAATTCCACCTCTAAACTAAACCTTCCTGCAAAGTCGAAGGGTTTTAAACCTCTTGGCTAGGGTCAATATCCAATGTGCATGGTATCAGGCAACTATTCGTAGTGAATTGGTCAAGGTTAAAGGGTTTAGGGACGAGAGATAAAACCTTCTAAAAGAGATGAATTTTGTTTTGGTTTTAAAAGAAAAATACACCTACTACCTTTTGACAAAGAGCTTATAAAATTGTCAATTGGTTTAAAATAAAAGGTTAGGATTGGTTTGCTTTCTTGCTTTAATTGAAACCTTTCGGCAACGTCCAAAGGTAAACCTTTTGACAAGGTCGGATGCTTTGTTGTCGCTTCCAACCCTTTAGATTGGTTTCTTTCAAAGCGAATCTTTTGTTTTCTACAATATGCCACATATCCATTGAGTTCGAAGGGTTAGCTCCAACGCCAACCTTCTTTAATTTCGAATGACTTCGAAGGGTTTTGTTAAAGGTTTCAAAGTATTTGCTTTTGAATCCAAAGTTTTATTGATCCTTTTTCTATACTTGTAGGCTAATCTAAACATTTTAAAAAAAGATGTTTAAAAGTTGCAGTCAACCATGAATGGTTTCGGAAGGTTTTCACTTGTTTTAAATTGAACCTAATATCTCCGAAAGGTTTTATGTTTTAATGCTTTCAAAGGGTTTTATCAATGATTTTAAAGGGATGATTCCTCAGGCTTTCAAACCTTTCAGCAAAGTTGAAAAGAAACCTTTCAACAAGGAGGGAGGGTTTGGTGTTGCAATGTTTTTAGAAGTTTATGGTTTGAATGGTTTTATTGGCGGATGTCATATGTTATAAAGGCTATAAACGGAAGGGTTTTCCTAATGTTTTAGAAGGAGATACCTTCTATGTTTCTGAAAGGTTGTTTAAAGTTTTTAAACAAAGAATTCAAGTATAATGATTAGGCAGATAGCCTAAGTGGTTTATGTTATGAAGGACTTTAACTTACTTTAAAAGCATGGTAATCCTTCTTGAACATCATCAACATTATTTTGAGTAAAGTGTATATATCTTGGAAAAAGCAGCTTAGTGTAAAGCTAAAGATATATTTTCCTTGTATATATATGATTTGACGGACTAAATCATTTTAAAAATGTTTTTAAGGAAATTCTGAAGGATTGATAGCCTAAATATTTTGAAGGGCGGTTAGCCTAGATGTTTTAAAGGGTAGTTAAACCAAAAGAAAATTCAAGCAGTCGGCTTATATAAATTCGGATAGTTAGTCCATTTTGAGGGTAGTCAGCCCATAGGACAATTAGTCCAGAAAGTGAAGCCAGCTCTGATATGAACGGATAGTACATTTATTAGCATAACTGACCTTACTACTTTTTAGGGATAGTTAGTCCACCTTTTTTTCCTGTTTTAGGCAGATAGCCTATTATCAGGCATATAAGGTATTGCTATTTAGGTAAAAACAATTTTAGGACAGGTAGTCTAGAAGAGTGCAAATAGCTCAAAATTTAGGACGGATAGTCCAGTATAGAGCAAATAGCTTAGGTTTTAGACAGATAGCCTACCTTATTTCCTGTTTTAGCATAATGGATATTGTTATATTATTATTATAATCAGTTGATTAACCATTTTGGTTACAGGAAAGTATTTGCAAAATATATGCTTTAGAAAAGAAATATTAGCGAGTGGAAACTCGTTCCGCTAAGCAGCGCGGTCTCACTATATATTAGTAAACAGAGATGTAATAGAAATTATTCATACCAGGCTTTATGTCTGACTCAAAATTTTTGTTTCCCCTTAAACTCTCGGGTGCTCAAAATTAATTTGATTAGGCTGAGGGTTTAAGTTTTCAGGTTTTAGCAGATTTTGGCGAATAAGCTCCCGAAGAAGACCAGGTGGCTAATGGATACCTAATCTAGGAATTCTGTTTTAAAATTTTATTTCCGCTATGTATTAAGACAGTTATGTCTATATTGCTTTGATCATCCTAAAGGGCATCTTTATATGTCGCTCTTGGCGTATTGTTGTAAATTATATTTTATCAATGCTTGGGATACGTTTAGGGTTTTTTGTAACTTGGATATGATTTTATTTGAAATGTAATCACTCAAATTATTGTTTTGGAAATCTGTGATTTTATTCATATTCAAATGCTTTTAATATTATGGATACCATTAGTAATGCCGTATTTCATCACCAGAAGTTAATACTTGACGCAGCGGATTAATCAAAAACAATGTATGACGTTGAATGTAGCAATCTGTGGATTGATGGATGCTGAAATGCCCGAATTCGTTGATCCGAAGATACCGAATTCTAGCTATCCTGAACTCGTTGATCGCGCACGATACCGGGTTCGAAGATCTTCAATTCTTCAAGCGTTGATCAAGCGCACTTGATTCCGCGAATCGGCTTCTACAATCGTTGAATCGAGCGCACTCGATTATCCAAAAGAGGAGATAGGAGATTACACTCAACTACCAATTTGGAATGAAAGCACAAAGCAATCAAAGAGAATTTTATTCAAAAATCAACAACCTTTACAAATGAAACAACTCGCCTATTTATAGGCTACAACACGCAAAGCAGAAAAAAAATACAACTCCTAAGTCGGCAACCGACTTAACAACATCTCCGACTTAACATAAGTCGTATACGACTTACAACACAAAGTTCAGAAAACTTAAAAATATTACAAGTACTTAGGTCGGAAACGACCTTCGACCTAGAATGGACGACCTAGAACAGACGCGACTTAACAAAGGTCGGCAGAGATTATCTCGCAGCAGAATCAACGCACCAGGCTTCACGCGACTTAAAAACAGGCGGCATCAATGACTTAAAGAAATCAAAGGCAGAGGTTAACTCGGCAGACACATCAACGGCATCCCATGCTTTGCGACTTAAAACATGCGCATTCCATATCAGCGACCTAAAGAACAACGGTAGAGATTAACTCGCGGCAGATTCAACGGCATCCAGCTGTAGCGACCTAAAAAGGTAAGCGGTTCCAGACTTTCTTCGCGACTTAAGACTTTGCGACTTAACTCCTGTTTCATTAGGTCGTCCACGACCTAATACTTCACCAATTTGCTCTGTTTTCTTATTTCGTAACTCGGTAGGTCGTATACATGTTAACCCGGTAAGTCGTTCCAGCATCTCGTTAACTCGCACCTTCCCACTAGGTCGTTGCCGATCTTCACTAAGTCGTTGGGACGACTTAAAGCTTTTGTTAGGTCGGTTGCGACCTAGAACTTCATTTTTCCACCATTTCTCACTAAATCTTAACTCGGTGGCTTCCTTTTTAAGTCGTACCCGACTTACCAGCATCATAGGTCGCACACGACCTATGTCTTCAACTTTCTGGGCTGCATCATCCTCCCCAGGTTGAGAGAAATTCGACCTCGAATTTGTAAATTCATCTCCATCAGCTCGTTCATTCCCGTGATATGGTACGAGATGCTTAACATTGAACACGTCAGATGTATACACATCATATGGCAGTTTCAGTTTATAAGCATTTTCATTGATTCGTTTCACAACTTCCACCAGACCAATTTTCCGTGCTTTCAATTTATTGTAAGCGCCTACTGGAAAACGATCTTTCGTTAATACTGCATAAACCAGATCACCTTCATTAAACTCAACATTTCGTCGTTTCAAATCTGCAGACTGTTTATACTTCTCATTTTCTTTTTCTAATCGTTCTTGAACGATTTTATGACACTCCGTCAGCCCTTCAACAAAATCAGCGGCTTTCTTAATTGTCCCCTTTGAATGTGGTATCGCAGTTAAATCCAACGGTCCTTTCGGTAAGCTCGAATAGACAATCTGGAATGGACTGAACCCAGTACTTTGATTCACAGCATGATTATGAGCAAATTCTGCCTGGCATAAGTTCACATCCCAACTCCTCAGATTATCTTGAACAAGACACCTCAACAAGTTTCCCAATGATCTATTAACCACCTCTGTTTGTCCATCAGTTTGCGGATGATAAGCACTACTAAATTTCAGCTTCGTTCCCACCATCTTCCACAAACTTAACCAAAAGTGACTCAGAAATCGAGTATCTCTATCTGACACAATAGATTCTGGCAATCCATGAAGTCGATAGATCTCCTTGAAAAACAATTGAGCAACATGAACAGCATCCGCCGTCTTCTTACAAGCAATAAAGTGTGCCATTTTTGAAAATCTATCCACCACCACATATATGGAATCGTTACCACGCTGTGTCCTCGGTAATCCCAACACGAAGTCCATACTCACATCAACCCATGGTTTAATTGGTATAGGTAACGGCATATATAAACCAGCATTAGTCGCAGTTCCTTTCGAAACCTGACAAATATGACAACGCTCGACAAACCTCTCCACTTCTTTCCTCATCGATGGCCAAAAGTAGGATTGTGAAATCAACTGTAAGGTACGGTCTCTCCCAACATGTCCCTCTTCGTGTAACTCCTTGATAATCTTCATTCTCAGACTACCCTCTGGTATGCACAATCGATTCCCTTTGAACAGAAAACCATCTACCATCACGAAATCATCCGTCTCTCCCTCCTTGACTTTATCAACAAATTTTGCAAAGTAAGGATCATTAGTAAGTAAGTCTGGCAACATTTCAAACCCCGTCACTTCAACCTTTAGTGTAGTCAGCAAATGACTCCTCCTACTCAAAGCATCAGCCACACGATTTGTCACCCCTGACTTGTGTTTAACAACAAAAGTAAACTGTTGCAGATATGCAATCCACGATGCATGTCTCGCTGAAATCTTGTCTTGCCCTTGCAAATGCTTCAATGCTTCATGATCAGTGTAAAGAACGAACTCCTTCTGAAATAGATAGTGTCTCCAGTGTTTAATAGATTGTACAACAGCATGAAACTCCACATCATATGTACTGTATCGCATCTTTGCTCTTGACAACTTCTCACTGAAATATGCAATAGGACGCCCCTTCTGACTCAACACCCCTCCAATCCCAACCTTGGATGCATCAGTATGTAGTTCAAACACCAACTGAAAATCAGGTAGCACTAGAATTGGTGCAGAGGTCAAAAGATCTTTGATTCGTTCAAAAGCAACCCCGGCTTCCTCCGTCCATGCAAACTGTTTACCTTTCATGCAATCTGTAACAGGCGCCATCACACTACTAAAGTGTGGAATAAACCTTCGATAAAATGAAGCCAACCCATGAAAACTACGAACTTCCGTTATCGTCTTGGGCTGCGGCCAATTTCTGATCGCCTCAACTTTACTTTGGTCAACCTGTATTCCTTTCTCTGAAACAACATACCCCAGAAATAAAACACTATGCGTCATGAACACGCATTTCTTCGTTGCAGCATAGAATTGTTCTTGTCGTAATACCATCAGCACTTCTCTAAGATGATTCAAATGTTCCTCTGGACTCCCACTGTAAATAAGAATATCATCGAAATACACCACCACGAATTTCCCAATGAACGGTCGAAAAATCTGATTCATCACCCTCATGAAAGTACTTGGTGCATTGGATAAACAAATGGCATGACCAACCATTCGTATAGACCCTCCCTGGTTTTAAAAGCAGTCTTCCACTCATCTCCTAGTCTGATACGAATTTGATGATATCCGCTCTTCAAATCTATCTTCGAAAATATATTAGCTCCGCTTATTTGATCTAACAAGTCATCCAACCTCGGCATTGGAAATCTATATCTCACGGTAATCTTATTCAATGCTCGACTGTCAGTGCACATCCTCCACGTTCCATCCTTTTTGGGTACCAATAAAGCTGGTACAGCACAAGGACTCAGACTCTCCTGCACACGTCCCTGCTCAAGCAATTCCTCTACCTGCCTCCGCAATTCTTCATGTTCCTTCGGACTCATTCGATAATGTGGTCTGTGTGGCAATACAGCACCTGGAACAAGATCTATCTGATGTTGTATATCCCTCAACGGTGGCAACTCCGTTGGTAATTCTTCTGGAAATACATCGTCAAATTCTTTCAAAACTGGTTTAACTTCTTCTGGAATTTCAACTTCTTCACTGCTCTCACGCCCAATCAACAAGAATACTTCCGGCTCTTCTTCAACTTCTTTAACAAACTCCTTTAAAGTCAATAAAGTTTTCAGCTCTTCAATTTCTTCTGACTTACTTTCTTCTTGTGATCTCTTCTTCGGAACTAAGATAATCTTCGTGCCTTTAAACATAAAACTGTAGCTATTGGTCCGACCGTCATGTAGTACTGCTCGATCATATTGCCATGGTCTTCCCAATAATAAGTGGCAAACATCCATCTCTACTACATCACACCATATTTCATCTTTGTATTTCTTCCCAATAGAGAATGGAACACGAACTCGTCTATCCACTTTCACTTCTCCTCCTTTTCTCAACCATGCTAACTTGTATGGACTCGGATGTTTCTCTGTCTTCAATTTCAACTTTGTCACAGCTTCGGTTGAAATAATATTATCACAGCTTCCTGCGTCGATCACAAACTTACACACCTTCCCCAGAATAGTACATGTTGACTGAAAGATATTACTCCTCAACCAACTAGCTTCCTCCTGCTTCGGTGTTAAACACGATCTCCTCAGCATTAGGTTACAACCTTCATCCCCTGACGCAATATCTTGCTTATCCTCCTCAGCTGGACTAGAACAATCCTCATCAACATCCTCATCTTCAACCTCTACAATCATGGTTCTCTTCTTTGGTTTTGGACACTCACTACTTTTATGACCCAATTCCTGACAATTGTAACATTTGAAACCATTGTTAACCCTTGTCTTCTCAACCTCCTTCACCACTGGTCTACTGATAGGTTTAGAAACATTAGAACTTCCTCCAACACCCTTCGCTTGATTGTTAGGATTAGTAAACACACCACTTCCTCGTCTCCCTTGTTTTTCCCAAGCCAACGCTTTCTGATGTGCTTCTGCCACAGATCTTGGATCGAACATATTAACCATATCCTGAATCTGCATTCTCAATCCTCCAATGAACCTAGATGTCAGCTGCTCTTCTGTTTCCATAATATCATTCCTTGCAATGAGTTGATAGAATTCATCAGCATAGTCATTAACTGTCTTTGTGCCCTGCCTCAAGTTCTGCAAACGTTGATACATCAAAGATTGATAATTGTATGGTAAGAACGTTGCTTTCATCAATTTCTTCATCTTCTCCCAAGATTCAACTTTTGACTTTCCCATCCGATCACGTGTAAGTTTGGTCTGCTGCCACCATGCCAAAGCTCTACCCCTTAGCCTTGTAGCAACCAACTTCACTCTACGATGTCCTGGAACTTCTTTGAAGTCAAAAATCTCCTCAACATTAGCCACCCAATCTAGAAACTCCTCTGCTTGCATACCACCCTTGAATTCAGGAATTTCTGTCTTCATCCCCGACTCCCATTTGTGATCATACTCAGAATAGTTTCTTCCTTGACCTCTTCCTTGAACACTACCACCATCATACTCCTCTTCAAAATCAGATGCATAACGATGTCGATTCTGACCACCAACATCTCTACTACCATTGCGTCTTCCACCATCATCCCTTCTATCAACGTTCCTCCGTTCACGATCATTCACGTTCCTCCCACGCCTTTGATCATTTTCAACACTTCTATCTCGATTGGAATGTGGCGAGACTCTACTACCCCCATGGTTAGATTCTGGTGAAACCCTTCTCCGATTTTGATTCATCTCCGTCATAAGCCTCTCTAACCGACCAATTCCTTCATTAAGCTTTTCACTAAAATTTTCGTTGATTCTTTGCTCCATCTCATCAGCTTCTTCTCTTCGATACAAAGCTTCAACGTTTTGATGTCGATTGGCTCTCCTTGGTGGCATGGTTGAAAACTTCACAAATTCCAAAACACTTCAAATTCAAACACTTTTCGAACTTTGATCCAAAATGAAACGGATCGAAATCTTCCTCTTTGTTGCAAATCTCGATGAACACGATGAACACGACTTCTCCAAATCACAAATCTAAACTTCAAACTTCAAAAGTATGCACGACCCACTTCTTCAAACTCTCGGCCGTGAGGATTAACTTCAAATCTTCAAATGAATAGGCTCCAAGTCTCGATCTCACTATGATTGGTTAGAACGAGCTCTGATACCAAAACTGACGCAGCGGATTAATCAAAAACAATGTATGACGTTGAATGTAGCAATCTGTGGATTGATGGATGCTGAAATGCCCGAATTCGTTGATCCGAAGATACCGAATTCTAGCTATCCTGAACTCGTTGATCGCGCACGATACCGGGTTCGAAGATCTTCAATTCTTCAAGCGTTGATCAAGCGCACTTGAATCCGCGAATCGGCTTCTACAATCGTTGAATCGAGCGCACTCGATTATCCGAAAGAGGAGATAGGAGATTACACTCAACTACCAATTTGGAATGAAAGCACAAAGCAATCAAAGAGAATTTTATTCAAAAATCAACAACCTTTACAAATGAAACAACTCGCCTATTTATAGGCTACAACACGCAAAGCAGAAAAAAAAATACAACTCCTAAGTCGGCAACCGACTTAACAACATCTCCGACTTAACATAAGTCGTATACGACTTACAACACAAAGTTCAGAAAACTTAAAAATATTACAAGTACTTAGGTCGGAAACGACCTTCGACCTAGAATGGACGACCTAGAACAGACGCGACTTAACAAAGGTCGACAGAGATTATCTCGCAGCAGAATCAACGCACCAGGCTTCACGCGACTTAAAAACAGGCGGCATCAATGACTTAAAGAAATCAAAGGCAGAGGTTAACTCGGCAGACACATCAACGGCATCCCATGCTTTGCGACTTAAAACATGCGCATTCCATATCAGCGACCTAAAGAACAACGGTAGAGATTAACTCGCGGCAGATTCAACGGCATCCAGCTGTAGCGACCTAAAAAGGTAAGCGGTTCCAGACTTTCTTCGCGACTTAAGACTTTGCGACTTAACTCCTGTTTCATTAGGTCGTCCACGACCTAATACTTCACCAATTTGCTCTGTTTTCTTATTTCGTAACTCGGTAGGTCGTATACATGTTAACCCGGTAAGTCGTTCCAGCATCTCGTTAACTCGCACCTTCCCACTAGGTCGTTGCCGATCTTCACTAAGTCGTTGGGACGACTTAAAGCTTTTGTTAGGTCGGTTGCGACCTAGAACTTCATTTTTCCACCATTTCTCACTAAATCTTAACTCGGTGGCTTCCTTTTTAAGTCGTACCCGACTTACCAGCATCATAGGTCGCACACGACCTATGTCTTCAACTTTCTGGGCTGCATCATCCTCCCCAGGTTGAGAGAAATTCGACCTCAAATTTGTAAATTCATCTCCATCAGCTCGTTCATTCCCGTGATATGGTACGAGATGCTTAACATTGAACACGTCAGATGTATACACATCATCTGGCAGTTTCAGTTTATAAGCATTTTCATTGATTCGTTTCACAACTTCCACCGGACCAATTTTCCGTGCTTTCAATTTATTGTAAGCGCCTACTGGAAAACGATCTTTCGTTAATACTGCATAAACCAGATCACCTTCATTAAACTCAACATTTCGTCGTTTCAAATCTGCAGACTATTTATACTTCTCATTTGCTTTTTCTAATCGTTCTTGAACGATTTTATGACACTCCGTCAGCCCTTCAACAAAATCAGCGGCTTTCTTAATTGTCCCCTTTGAATGTTGTATCGCAGTTAAATCCAACGGTCCTTTCGGTAAGCTCGAATAGACAATCTGGAATGGACTGAACCTAGTACTTCGATTCACAACATGATTATGAGCAAATTCTGCCTGGCATAACTTCACATCCCAACTCCTCAGATTATCTTGAACAAGACACCTCAACAAGTTTCCCAATGATCTATTAACCACCTCTGTTTGTCCATCAGTTTGCGGATGATAAGCACTACTAAATTTCAGCTTCGTTCCCACCATCTTCCACAAACTTAACCAAAAGTGACTCAGAAATCGAGTATCTCTATCTGACACAATAGATTCTGGCAATCCATGAAGTCGATAGATCTCCTTGAAAAACAATTGAGCAACATGAACAGCATCCGCCGTCTTCTTACAAGCAATAAAGTGTGCCATTTTTGAAAATCTGTCCACCACCACATATATGGAATCATTACCACGCTGTGTCCTCGGTAATCCCAACACGAAGTCCATACTCACATCAACCCATGGTTTAATTGGTATAGGTAACGGCATATATAAACCAGCATTAGTCGCAGTTCCTTTCGAAACCTGACAAATATGACAACGCTCGACAAACCTCTCCACTTCTTTCCTCATCGATGGCCAAAAGTAGGATTGTGAAATCAACTGTAAGGTACGGTCTCTCCCAACATGTCCCTCTTCGTGTAACTCCTTGATAATCTTCATTCTCAGACTACCCTCTGGTATGCACAATCGATTCCCTTTGAACAGAAAACCATCTACCATCACGAAATCATCCGTCTCTCCCTCCTTGACTTTATCAACAAATTTTGCAAAGTAAGGATCATTAGTAAGTAAGTCTGGCAACATTTCAAACCCCGTCACTTCAACCTTTAGTGTAGTCAGCAAATGACTCCTCCTACTCAAAGCATCAGCCACACGATTTGTCACCCCTGACTTGTGTTTAACAACAAAAGTAAACTGTTGCAGATATGCAATCCACGATGCATGTCTCGCTGAAATCTTGTCTTGCCCTTGCAAATGCTTCAATGCTTCATGATCAGTGTAAAGAACGAACTCCTTCTGAAATAGATAGTGTCTCCAGTGTTTAATAGATTGTACAACAGCATGAAACTCCACATCATATGTATTGTATCGCATCTTTGCTCCTAACAACTTCTCACTGAAATATGCAATAGGACGCCCCTTCTGACTCAACACCCCTCCAATCCCAACCTTGGATGCATCAGTATGTAGTTCAAACACCAATTGAAAATCATCTATCATTAATTAAGTTATCTTTGGTATCTCATTAGGTTTGAATACATATATAGATGGTAGAAGAAGCAGAGTTAACCTAGTAGAGGGAAGCACCGAAAGGAATGTCGGACCTAATGTCGGGAGAAACTAAGGTCTGGCGGAGAATGTTGGTACTATGGTCCCATAAATCGAAATGGAAGCTATGTATCAGTTTTTCAGGAATATGATGCAGGCATGAGTTACAACCGGAGTGATAAGAGGAAATGCTACAGGGGCAGGAGTTCAAAAAGTCCCGGTAGTTAATCGTTATGCTACGTTGAGCGGAGATTTTTTGAAGCTTGGAGGGAAGCCGTTTATGGGGACGGAGGATTTCATTGAGGTGGAGAACTAATTGTTTCTCTGCAAAAGGATTTTTGCAGATCTAGGGCTCAATGACGAGCGGAAGAGGAGGTTGGCATCCAAGCAACTTCAGGGAGCCACATTGTTTTGGTCGATTAGTGTAACAACGATAGTCGATGAGGAGACAATAACCTAGGGGGATTTCAAGAGGAGATTCTAAGAGAGGTTTATGTCGTTGATGGCCCAATCAGCTTTGATTAGGTAGTTTGCTGAACTGGTGCAAGGAGAAGGAGAGATGTCTACTGCTGAATATGCTAGGATGTTTGAAGAGTTGGGCTAGTATGGGTATGCTTCCATGGATACAGTGTTGAGGCGGAATGAGAAGTTTATTATAGGATTGAAGCAGAGTTAGCTAGTATTACTTTTTCCCACCTTAGAGATCCTTCAGATAATGTTGCAGGGATGGTTTTTAGGCAGGAAGAAGTCCTTAAGTCTCTAGTGAAGAGCAAGGCAAAATAATTTCAGATTGGGCAGAGCCAAAAGTGAATGTTCTTTCCTAAGAGAGGTGCTCAGAAGGAGGAGCAGCCAAGAAAGCAAAGTCTAAGGTTGTCTGCTATAAATGTGACAAGAAGTGGCACTTTAGTAATGAGTGTCGCTCAGGGAAAGCGAAAGATGTGGTTAAGGAGAAAAATGCCAGATGCTTTAACTATGACCAGATAGGCCATTATAAGAACCAGTGCAAGTAGCCCATTAGAGAGGGAAAGGGCAAGGTGTATGCATTGAAGCCTAATAATTCTAAGCCAACAACCTAGTTGAAGGGGAAAGCAGTTCTTGGAGGAACGCTTCAGATTCATGGTATGTCTGTTAGCCTTTTTTGATATTGTTGCATCTCATTTTTTTATATCTAGATGATTGATGGATAAGCTTAACCTTGAACCCACATATTTAGTTACTTCCTTACGGGTTTCAAATCCAATAGGAGGGTATGCAACTCTAGGTTTGAGGTGTGACCAGTTTGAGTTTGATCTGTTAGGTTATACTTTTTGTGTAGTTTGCATGCGTTTAATTTTGTGGGTTTTAGTATTATCCTTGGTATGGGTTGGTTAAGTAAGTAAGATGCTAGGTTATTTTTCAAGGATACGAAGATATCTCTTAGACACTTGGATTGTAGCGACTGGATTGTCATTACTGTAGGAGGTTCTAGTAGTGCAGTGTTTTCTTTGATGGGTGCTTTGGATTTAGATGATGAGTTGAGCCAAGTTTTCATGGTTAGAGAATTTGCAGATGTGTTTGAACCTATAGTTGGATTGCCACAGAAGCGGGTCATCAAGTTTCAGATAGATTTGGTTCCGACAGCAAAACCAGTGAGTAAGCCACCGAGTAGGATGACCCCTTCAGAGGTGAGGGAGTTGAAAGTGCAGTTGGTGGATTTGAAGGGCAAGATTTTTATCAGGCTGACCAGTTCGCCGTGGGGTGCAGTGGTTGTATTTCCTAAGAAGCTAGATGGATCTTTGAGGCTATGTATCGATTATCATAGGTTGAACGAAAGGATGATAAAGAATCGATATCCATTGCCCAGAATTGATGATTTGTTCGACCAGTTAAGTGGGACAAAGGTATTTTCCCAGTTGGATTTTGGGAACAGGTTTTTATTAGCTTGGGGTAGCAGAGGATGGTATACCTTTGATGGTGTTTAGGACTAAATATGGGTCGTACGAATAATTAGTTATGCCATTTGGACTAACAAATGCACCTGCTTTCTTTGTGGATTTGATGAACCGGATTTTTCGAGAGCACTAGGATAGGTTTATACTGGCTTTCATAGATGATATCTTGATTTACTCTAGGGATGAAAGAGAGCATAAAGTTCATATTAGAGTGCTGCTTGAGAGGCCGAGGCAGCACCAACTAAAAGCAAAGTTTTTGAAGTGTCACTTCACGAAGAGAGGTAAAGTTTCTTGGTCATGTGGTCTAAGAGGAAGGGTTATCTGTCGATCCAACTAAGATAGAGGTAGTGAATAGTTTGAAGAGACCCAAGATGGTAATCGAGCTTTAGAGTTTCCTTGGGTTGGCTGGTAATTATCAAAGGTTCATTGAGTATTTCTCATGGATAGCAGCACCGATGACCAAGCTGACAAGGAAGGATGTGAAGTTTGTATGGACCGATAAGTATCATGAAGCATTCCAGAGTTTGAAACACTTATTGACCCATGCACTGGTGCTGATTGTTCTAGAAGGGAATCATGATCTGGTAGTCTATACTAATGCATGTGGAACGGGATTAGGAGCTATGTTGATGTAGAGAGGTAAAGTGATTTCCTATGCTTCTAGACAGCTTAGATCGCATGAGGTCATGTATCCAACGCATGATTTAGAATTAGCTACAGTGATTTTTCTTTGAAGGTGTGGAGAAATTACCTTTTGGGAGAAAGGTTTGAGCTGTACACTGATCATAAGTCACTGAAGTATTTGTTCACTCAGAAGAAGTTGAACATGAGACATCAAAGGTGGTTAGAGTTTATAGCCGCATATGATCTTGGGATCGAGTACACACCAGGGAGAGAAAACAAGGTTGCAGATGCACTTAGCAGGAAGCATCAAAATGCAGTTTTAGCAACGATGGCTAAGTGGAAAGATTAAGAAGCCTTAGAAGATTGTAGAGCACAATGAAGATTCGAGGCTGGGTCAAGTGCGAATAATGTTGTATTGTCTTGTTTGGAAGTTCGACCAGTGTTGATCGAGCGGATTGTTCATATGCAAGTAGAAGATCTAGTGTTAGATAAAAGGATCAGAAAGATAAAGAAAGGAACTGAGAGTGATGACTTGAAAGGTTTTAGTCTTGAGCAGAATGGGTGGTTGAGAAAGAAAGGGAGATTATGTGTTTCGAGTGTAGGAAACATAAGGAAGGAAGTCTTGGATGAACGCCATAGTTAGAAGTTCACTATACATCCCGGAGGTAACAAGATGTATCAGAATATGAAGAGGAGTTTCTTCTGGGAAGGTATGAAGTGGGATATTGCATTATGTATAAGGCAGTGCTTGAATTTCCAATAGGCAAAGGCCAAACACCAGAAGCCAAGTGGTTTGCTTCAACCGTTATACATTCCAGTGTGGTAATGGGATTCTATTTCTATGGACATCATTGACGGTTACCAAAGTCAAACAAAGGTAATGAAAGTATATGGGTCATAGTGGAAAGATTTACCAAAATTTTCCATTTCATTCCAGTTAAGTCAACCAGGACGACACTTTTTTTAGCGAGATTTTCTTGAGGAATGTGGTTAGACCGCATGGGATTCTGAGCAATATAGTTAATGATAGAGATTTCTTGTTCACTAGTGAGTTAGGGAAGAGTCTGCAGGTAGTTTTAGGAACAAAGCTTAAGATGAGTACCGCTTAACATTTGCAAATAGATGGGCAAATGGAAAGAGTTAACAGGATCTTGAAGGATTTTTTAAGAGCCGATGTTTTGGATTTTCGGCGATTATGGGAGGACCATTTGCATCTAGTCCAGTTTTCATATAAAAACAGCTATCAAACTAGTATAGGGATGGTGCCATTTGAAGCTTTGTATGGAAGGCCATGCAAATCTCCCATATGTTGGTTGAAGACCGGGGATATGTTGATTCTTGGTCCAAATATGGTTAGAGAAGCTGCAAAAAAGGTTGAGGTCATTCAAGCTTGAATGAAGGAGGCTCAAGCTATACAGAAAAGTTATGCAGATAAGAGACAGAAAGATTTAGAGTTCTCAATTGGGGACCAATTTTTCGTCAAAGTATCACCGATGAAGGGTGCGTTAAGATTTGGGAAGCGGGTGAAGTTATCTATTAGGTTCATTAGACCTTTTCCTATTCTTGAGAGGATCGAAAACTCGCTTATAGACTAGAGCTACCGAGCAGTTTGGCGGTTGTACACGATGTTTTTCATGTTTCTCATCTCAGAAAGTGTGTTAAAGACCCAGAGATTGCTATTGCAGCGGTTGTGCTAGATGATTTAGTGGTAGAATAGGACTTGACCATAGTGAGGAAGCTAGTTTGCATTGTTGTGAGAGATGAGAAGAGGCATAGAACCAAGACGGTCAAATTAGTCAAAGTCCAATGGAGTGAGGATGATAGAGACTATACTTGGGCGGTTGAGAGCAAGATTAGAGATACTTATCCTGACTTGTTTGATGGTACGTTTTACCTTCTTATTTGTTTTAAGCCTTATTGTAATTTCGAGAATGAAATTCTTTAAGGAGGGGAGTCTATAATACCCCGAATTTATGATAACATTATTTAGGAGATTTAGTTAGATAAACTAAATAAAATAATGTGTTAATTAGGGGATTGAAATTTTATTTAACTAAGGTACTCATGCCTTTTTAACTAATAAATTAAATAAAGGGTTGAAATGAATTAGAGGAGGGGTATTATGGGAAAGAGGCCATTCCTATATCACCTTCCTTAGGCCATGTATCTATATACAAATTCATTCATTTCAAAAATTTCCAAAGAGAGACCGGCCACCATTAATAAGGAAAAAAGAAGAGGAAACGAAAGAAAAGCTTAAGGAAAGCATTTCAAATCAAACTCATCTAAATCTCAAGCTCCTTAATCATAAAAGCAAAGGTTAATAATGTTTACATCTCTAAAATTTTATGGTTTTGATTTTAGATAAATTCCAAATGTTTTTGAAAATATTTGCCATGTTTTTGAATGATAATATGATTATATATACATGTTGATGATTTATGTACGTTCATAAAGATTTTATGACATGCTTTAAGAAGAAAACCCTATTATATGACATCCTATAGCCTTGCGAATTTTATTATGATCTAAAAAGATGTTTTAGAAATGGGATTCAATTTTCAAATTTTCAGAATTTGTGTGAAATTATTATGAATTTTCTAACGAAGAAAATGGTGTTTTGGATTATAAAATTATTTACGAGTAAATAATTCATTATTTGGATACGAAAATTTTATATGTTGAAGAGAACATATTAATTGATTTTTTGGAACTTTTCCACAATTTTCTAAGATGATTTAATAGTTATATAAAATTATTTAAGGAATGAGAATTAAATTTTTTATATAATTATAAAGAAGAAAGGAATATTTTCAAAATTATTTAAATTTTCAAATAAGGAAGTCGGTAGCACTTTTGAATATAAAATTTTGGTAACAAATCAAATTTAGACAAATAAGGCAGGTTTGATACAAAAGAACTATTTTAAAGCAAAAATAGATAGGCTTTTGCCTATTTTATCTCCTTCGGCAAGAAATTTCGCCTCTAAACTAAACCTTCCGACAAGGTCGAAGGTTTTTAAACCACTCAGCTAGGAACTAATAACCAATGCGCATGGTATCAGGCAACTGGTTCGTAGTGAGTTAGTCAAGGTCAAAGGATTTAGGGACGAGAGGTAAAACCTTCCGGAAAATATGAATTCTGTTTTGGTTTTAAAATAAAATTACACCTACTACCTTTCGGTAAAGTGCTTTCAAAATTGTCAAATGGTTTGAAAGAGAAGGTTTGGGATTGGTTTACTTTCTTGTTTTAATTGAAACCTTTCGGTAACGTCCAAAGGTAAACCTTCCGACAAGGTCAGATGCTTTGTTACCGCTTCCAACCCTTCGGATTAGTTGCTTTCGAAAAGAATCTTTTGTTTTCTAAAATATGCCACCTCTCCATTGAGTTCGAAGGGTTGGTTTTAATGCTAACACTTCTTTATTTTTGACTGACTTCGAAGGGTTTTGTTAAAGGTTTCAAAGCAGTTGCCTTTGACTCTAAAGTTTTATGGATCCTTTTGATATACTTGAAGGATTTTTCCAAACTTCCTAAACCGAAATGTCTAGAGGTTGCAATCAACCTTGAGTGGTTCCAGAAGGTTTACACTTGTTATAAATTGAACCCAATATCTCCAAAAGGTTTTAGGTTTAAATGCTTTCAGAGTGTTTTATCAATGATTTTAAGGTGATGGTTCCCCAGGCTTTCAAACCTTTCGACAAGGATGGAGGGTTTAGTTTTGCAATGTTTTTGGAAGGTTAAGGTTTAAAGGATTTTAAAGGCGGATGTCATATGTTTTAAAGCTTGTAAAAGGAAGGCTTTTTAAAGGGTTTTGAAGGAGTTTCCTTCAATGATTTCAAAAGGATTATTAAAGGATATAAAGGAGCTACCTTAAATGCTTTCGAAGGGTTTTTCTAATGTTTTAGAAGGAGTTACCTTCTATGTTTTCGAAAGGTTGTTTAAAGGTTTTAAACACAGAATTCGAGTGTAATGATTCAGCAGATAACCTATGTGTTTTATGTAATGAAGGACTTTAACATATTTTAAAAGGATAGGTAATCCTTATTGAACACCATCAGCATTATTTGAGTAAGTTATATATATCGTGGCAAAAGTAGCTCAGAGTAAAGCTAAAGATATATTTCCATGTATATATATATGATTTGACGAACTAAATCATTTTGAAAAGGTTTTCAAGGAAAATTTAAAGGGTAGATAGTCCAAATATTTTGATGGGAAGTTAGTCCAGATGTTTTAAAGGGTAGTTAACCTAAAAGAAAATTCAGGCAGTCGGCTCATTTAAATTCAGAAAGTTAGTCCATTTTGAGGGTGGTCAAACTAGAGGACAGTTAGTCTAGAAAGAGCTGTCAGCTTTGATATGAAAAGATAGTTCATTTATTAGCATAAATGACCTTGCTACTTTTTAAGGACAATTCGTCCACCCTTTTTTCCTATTTTGGCAGATAGCCCGTTATCATGCATAAAAGATATGCTATTTAGGTATAATTAAATTTAGAACAGGTAGTCTAGAAGAGAGAAGATAGCTCAAAATATAGGATAGATAATCCAGTATAGAACAGATAGCTTAGATTTTAGACAAATGGTCTATCTGATTACCTATTTTAGCATAATGGATATTGCTATATTGTTATTATAATCAGTTGATTAACCGGTTTTGGTTGTAGGAAAGGATTTGCAAAATATATGTTTTAGAAAAGAGACAATAGTGAGGGGAAACCCATTTCGCTAAGCGGCATGGTCTCATTATATATCAGTAAATAGAGATGTAATAGAATTTATTCATACCAGGCTTTATGTCTGAATCGAAGTTTTTGTTTCCCCTAGAACACTCGGGTGCTAAAAATTAATTTGATTAGGCTGAGGGTTTAGGTTTTCATGTTTTAGTAGATTTTGGCGAATAAGTTTACGAAGATGAGTAGTTGGCTGATGGATAGCTAATCCAGAAATTCTGTTTTAAAAATTTGTGTCCACTATGTATTAAGATAGGTATGTTCATACTGCTTTGATCACCCAAGGGGACATATGTCGCTTTTGGCGTATTTTTATAAATTATATTTTATCATTGCATGGGATACGTTTGGGGATTTTTGTAAGTTGGATATGACTTTATTTGAAATGTAATCACTAAAATTATTGTTTTGGAAATCTGTGATTTTATTCATATTCAAGTGATCTGATATTATGGATACCATTAGTAATGCTGTATTTTGTTACCAGAAGTTTATACCTTGGATGACCGTAGCATCTAGAGCGTTTATCTTTTTCCCTCTAGATACGGTATGCTACAAGTTGTTTTTCATTGTTTGCTGACTTATGTGTGCTACTCTCTTTATAAAACTTTCGACATTGTCGAAACGTACCATGAATGTGTTCCAACCAGTTCGAAAGGCTTACTATGCTTTCAAAAATGTCATTATGGAGTTGCTTACACTTGCTTTGACTTCGTCGTCTTCTTCGAAAGGTAAGAACCCCTTAGTTAATGAGATATGAAACCTTTCGACTCCTTCAAAAGGTTTTCTGTTAACGAAACCTGATGACTGCATCCCTTCGACTCTTTCGAAAGGTTTGGGTTGTGCTCCTTTTCTTTACTCTTTTTTGAAAGAACTTTCAACTTAGTCGGAAGGTGGATTTTTGTGGAACATTTGCACCCTCTCATTCGAAGGGATTCTCTTGACTTTCCAAGTCATCTTTGTCGAAAGCTATAAAATTTCCCGTCCCTTGGCCTTCTCGCATTGATCTGGGCCATCCATTAAAATCAGATCCGACGGTCAAGAATTTGGGCGACTTTCTTACATAGTACGCTTCTTCTCTTTCTTCCACTTTTACCTGAAATCAAAATTATCTTGCACAAGCAAAGAGTTCTGCAAAACTTCTCAAATCTCGTTTCAAAACAATACGGTAATTTCTTGAATTTGATTCGCAAATCTTAGTTTAATCTCCACTCTTATCGGTTTTCATTCAAATTTCTAATTTTTTTAATTCAAAATTTAGATTCAATTTTTGATGGTTTTTCTGAAATTTTTTACTTCTAAACTGGTTTCTAACAAAATTCATTTGTAGCTTAGGATTTGAAGTTTGATGGTGTTTGATAAAGGAAATGCCCTAATCGGGTTTAACATTTAACCTAGAGTCTTTAATTTTTTTCTTTTTGTTTTCAAATCTTGGTTTTTGACTTGTTGATAATTTATGTTCCTCTTCGAAAATGAATTAGGTCAATTTCAAATGAAATCAGTTTTGTTATTGGGTTTGTTTTTCTTTTTCTTTGAGAAAAAATTGTAACTGCATTTATTATTGGGTTTTGGGTTTGGTTAAACCCGATATGATAACCTGGAACCTTTTTGTGTTCAATTTGGAAACACAAAATGACCTTTCTACCCCTTCGAAAGAGATTGAGGCGGAAAATATGGATTTTCCCTCTTTGTACCTTTCGATGAGGTCGGAAGGTATTGTTATGCCAACCTGCCATTGTTGTCGAAAAGTTTGATAACCAAGTGGTGCAACCTTTCGGCAAAAAGCTCTCGTCAAGGTTGAAGGATTTCAAACCTTTCGATTACTAGCCTTCACCTAGGTTGGAATTCTTCAACCTTTGAGTTGCTTCTACCCATCTTTGTCGAAACGTTTTAAGCATGCATAGGTCAAATTTCAAATCTTTCAACTTCAATGGATATGACATATTTTGATTTGACCAGACCTTTTGACAACATCAACAATATCAATATTTTCTAACTTTGGAATTTTAGGGTTTTGGTTTTGACCATTTCGAAATGTCTTGCCACTAACTTTATGTTACACTTGTAGTAGATCCAGGTTTCCTAAAGCTTTCGACATTATCGAAAGGTGATGAATGGGTTGATGTTCCACTTCTTCCTTTCAACTTTGTCGATAGCTTTAGGAAGTAATATTTTTACTTACTTTTCAACACTATTGAAGTATGATGGTCAACGTTGATGTCATTATTATTTTTGACATTATCGAAAGCTTGATATGTAAGCCTTGAGACTTTGTCAAAAGCTTCTTTTTATAAACCTTTCTACTTTGTCGAAATCTTTTATTATAAACCTTTCGAATTTGTCAAAAGCTTTAACTATCAAGTTTTTGACTCAAACTTTTTGCACCATCTTTTAATCTTTGTGTATTTTTTCATACTTATGTTATCTAAGCAAACTTGATTAATATCTTTATGCTTGATTGCTTTCTAAATTAATAAATGATCATGGATTTTAACTAAACTATTTTCACCTGGCAGAATTATGAGCTCTCCAAATATTGAAGCCACGGCTAAGCAATCTTCCAATGAATCTCAAAGTGAAGTCAATGCCATACTCAAAGACTTTGGCATCACCGGGATAAAAGCCATCCCTCCTAAACTAATTGATACAATAGAAAACCCTCTAGAAGGGTTTTATGCATACATGGCCATCCACATATGGCATGATGGCTTTCTTCCATTTATCGAGTTCTTGCTCTCCTACCTTTCTTATATTGGAGTTTCTCCAATACAACTTTCTCCTAATGTTTATACCCATTTTTTATCTCTTGAAATGCTGGCGTTGGAATTTGGACTTCCTTTGCTCAATCTCGAAGTTTTAAACTCCTTGACCAACCTGGCAAGGTTAAGCAAATTAAACAAGTAGATCTTTAGAGTTAACATATATAAGAAGCTAATATTAGATGGAATCAATAAGTCTAAGGATTGGAAAAACCAATTTTTCTTCGTCAAGTGCTTTGCGGATGTTTGCAGGGCCTTTGCCTTCCCTCATAAGTCTATTTTAGTGTTGTCTTTTCTATACTCTATGTTTTCTATTTGTTAACTCCTCTTTTGGAGTGACCTAAAACTCTGCGACCTAGCGACCTAACTTCTCCAACGACCTAGCGACCTAAATTCTCAAGCGACCAAAAGGCTCTACGACCTAAATTCTCAAGCGACCTAAAGGCTCTGCGACCTAACATAGTTAACGACCTAAAGGCTCTGCGACCTAACATACTTAATGACCTAAAGCTATATGCGACCTAACGACCTAAGGAAGGGAACTACCTAATAGTCTTAGCGACCTAGTGACTTCATTCCTCAATGACCTAAAGCGGTTTAGCGACCTAGTGACTTCATTTCTCAGCGACATACAGAGTACGAGCGACCTAGCTTCATTCAGCGACCTACGACGTATATTAGGTCACGCGCAACCTACTAACTCGTTCAGAAGAAACCAAATGCACTGGAAACACCCCTAGGTCGCTGCCGACCTACGACCTAACTTAGGTCGTCCACGACCTAAGACTTGGAGATTAAAATCACGCCCAGAATCACCCCTATAAATACAGCCCTAACTCCAACAGAAAAGGGACTTTTCCGATCATTCTCTGAAGCGCCGTTACTCTGCAGAATTCTCAACTCATCCCACACTTGAAGAACTCCAAACAGTCAAGACACTACAACAAGCTTTGAAAGAGATCTTGTACATCCGAAATGGATTCAAAGAGCCTTTTCACATCGAAGCTTGAGCTACTAGTCTGAAGTGTTTTCTATGATCAAAGTGAATTGTATTTGAAGTACATTGTATAAATTTGTAACCAGATCAGCAATAAAAGAATATAAAGTGGACGTAGGCCTAATTACGAGCCGAACCACTATAAAATCGTTGTCTCTTTACCTTTTCTGTTATTTTCATCTTATATTTTGTTCCCGTATCACGGGTGGTGCTTTCACATTACTACTACACACATCAGGGTGTTAGCGTTCACTTTTCAGCGTCAACATTTTGGTGCTTTCACTGAGAACTGAACTCAGGAAGATCCCGTCATTGCTTCACAAAAGTTTGTTGAAAGGATCTCTCTAAAGACCAGAAGTCTATCTGAAATCATGGCTCCTGGTAGATCTATAAGATCCGGAAATGCTAATGACAGGGCTGATTCTTCTCCAGCGCCAAATCAAGCAACTCTTGTTGTTGGGGTTACAAGGGCTGAATTAGGCGACGCAGTGTCTAGATTATACCAACGAATTGAAGCTCAAAATGCTCTGATGATGGACAAATTAAGCGCTCTACTTAGGGCAAATCGACAACAGGAAAACAATGAAACAACCTTTGTTGAAATGCCACCTTTCCAAGCTGAAGGTTCTAGGTCGCAGCCAACTTTTGATGAATATTTGCCCAGGCAAACTTCCGAGAGAAGGACTGATGCCTGCCCGGCGATGCCTCTGAACAATAAAGAGTACCTAACAGGCATGGTTGGCCGGATCATGAAAGAAAGCATGTAGAGGGAAGAAAATGAGAATGACTGGGGATTTGCACCAAGTGGAACTCCGTTTACTGAAAGGATCCTGAAAGCGGAATTTCCAAGGAAATTTATACCTCCTACTATCCCGGCCTATAAGGGGACAAGTGACCCAAATCATTTCCTATATAGGTACGACTGGCATATGACCGGTGCAAGGGCATCAGACGAGATTAAGTGCCGATACTTTCCAGTGTACTTGGAGGGAGTGGCTCTACTTTGGTTCACAAAGCTACCAATTCCGTCCGTAGATCAATTCTCCGACTTAATGCGAAAGTTTAGAGATCAGTTCATATTGTATGCTTCAAAGGCTAAGGATATGATGTCACTGTCTAATCTTGAACAAGTTCCCGGAGAATCTATCAAATCTTTCTTAAACCGTTTCAATATAGCTCTGGCCGAAGTAGATAATGCAGACTCCCGGATGATCCTAACTTACTTGATGCGAGCCATCGACAAATCAAGTGAATTTGGAAAATGGCTAAAAATGAAAGAACCGAATTCACTTGAGAAGTTTTATAAAAAGGCCAATGAATTTATGCGTCTAGAAAACCTCTCCGCGCCAGCAAGAGTGGTTGTTGCCGAAGTCAAGAATAACGATGTTACTTCTAACAAAAGAGAATCCGGAAACCAGAAAAGGGGAAGTGACGGAGGAAAGAAGCAGGAGCACGAGAAGAAACCTCGCCGCTTTAATTTTTCAGATTTTACTCCTTTAACTGATACACCGGAAAATATCTTCTTCGCAACAAAAGATGTTGTCAAGTATCCTAAACCACCTGAGATGGGGAGAGGTGCAGTACATAATGGGAAATTCTGTCGATTCCGCAATCAACCTGGCCATGACACTGACCAATGTCGCCAGTTGAAGAATGCGATTGAAGAGTTGCTGAAACAGGGTAAACTGCAACAATATGTGTAGAAAAACAGAGTCGACCCAACCTCATCCACTCAGGGGCAACAACGTCCTGCCCATCAATCTGGCTCTGGTAGCAACACTGCAGTGCAAGAATCTGAAAAGCTTGTTATTAATGTTGTCACAGGAGGTCCTCACACAGCAGGCAGGAGTTGGGACGACTGTTAACTACCCACAAAACTGCAGTTGGGGCATCTTCCAAACTCTCTGGCATATGAATCCAAAACTACGAATCCAGTGGAAATGGAAATTCAATCTGGAGACTCTGGAATAACAATCACTTGCGTCCATTTTTACTTAACAACATTGCTTAATTTTGTAAAATGATGGTGGATGTGTAACTTTTATTATTGTAAACCACTGAGAAATCAGTGTAAATCAATAATAAAGAACTATAAATCTTGTGTTCTCTAATGCTATAAAATGCCTGTCTCGTTTTGATATGCAAGTATCTTTAAAATATTGCTAAAATATCGATTCAATATTGCAGGCAATCAAAACAAAGCTTACCCATCACAAGGCCAAGCGAGCCCCGTAAATCACTCAGTAAACGAATTTCAAGCCATAAAAAGATCCAGATTTGAATCCAATGTAAGATGAACTTCATGCAAAAAAGTTGATGATTTCGTTGAAGGGGCACTTTTCAAAAGAAAAGGAACCAGACACTTGTTAACTAATTACGATCGTCTGTACAAACAGACATCTGATTAGATAGCTCGCGCCTGCCCCATGGAACCACTTAACAGTGAAGTTTGCACCTTCGAATGGAGAAACTACTTACAAAAAAGGAACATGGGCTCAGAGACGATAACAGGGGACCGCTAGTGAGCAAATGACGGAGAGACACGGGCAAGCCAATCAACAAAAGCCCGCTTCGGTGGCACAAATCTTCGGAGGATAAAGACCTCTATGGAGGCACAAGCCCTCTTCGGAGGCACGCCAAAAAATGGAAGTGCTCTTTTCAACAAAAAGGTTGGTGGAACCACCAAAGGGGCACCTTCCCCAAGTGGAAGGCACAGGGCCTTTGTTAACTAGTTGCGATCGTTTGTGCAAACGAACATCCAATTAAGTGTCTTGCGTCCGCCCCGTAGATCCATTTAACTGTGAGAAAGTAACTTTCAGGCAATCAAATAAAGACTTCTCCGGAAGCATAAGACTTCTTCGGAAGCACAAGACTTCTCCGGAAGCACAAGACTTCTCCGGAAGCAAAAGACTTCTCCGGAAGCATAAGACTTCTTCGGAAGCACAGGACTTCTCTGGAAGCACAAGACTTCTCCGGAAGCGCAAGACCTCTCCGGAGGCGCAACGCTACTCTTCGGAGTCCATGCTACTCCACAGAGTCCAAATGCTAATCTTCGGAGTCCATGCTACTCCACAAAGCATAATGCTACTCTTTGGAGTCCATGATACTCCACAGAGTCCAAATGCTACGCCTCAGAAATGCCAAAAAAAACCTCTTCGGAGGCACATTTCACCAAAATTGAAGTGCAAAAACCACTTCACCAGAGTTGAAATGTCAAACCATTCTTCAGAAGCTCATTTCACTGCGTAGGGGAATCCACTTTTCAACAAATAAAAGTTATCATCCCCGAAAGTAGAAGTGTTCTTTAAAAAGAAAAAAAAACTTCTCCAATACAAGGCATACTCTATTAAAAGTAGAATAATATTTCCTTAAAACGGAAGAATTATTCTCTAAAATAAGAGTACAAGTCTTTTTAGAACACTGCAGTAAGCTGTGGTACGGGGGCATATAGCTATATGAATAAAAACAAACGCTCAAAACAGCATACCACAAGCTCACTGCAATGTCAAATAAAGAAACTTGCACAAAAACAAGGAATAAATGCATTCACACATAAACTGACAAGAAATTGTACAAGTAAAAAGAACCATCTTATTCCATACTATAAAGTTTTTGTACATGTGCAGATTTCAACAAGCGGAGGCCGGTATCCGCACAAACTCCGGTCAATACATGCAAAAAGCAAAACAAGAAGCGTAAAGATTGGCTCATTACTCCTTCTTCCCACCACCTTTAGAATCCTTGCCCGGCCTGATGATTAACTTCTGAGTCCGGTGTGGACGGGTCAGGGAAGAAGGAGAAGGAGGCGCAACTGGATCTTCTTCAACTTTATCTTCATCGATTGAAATGCTTTTCTTCTTCTTCTTCATTGCACGCTTCCCTTTCCTCTTTGAAGAAGACTCGCTTCCCGGAGTATGCAACGCAGAAAGCTTTGTGTCATCGTCGAGAGACTGCTCCGGGGTCTTCTCACTGTCCTCAAATTTTTCCGCTTTTTGCTCTTGTGAAGAGGGTGGATCCTCCAAGCCTTGAAGGGCTTCTATTTGCTCTTCCTGCGACCTTGGCTGAGAAGCAGGAGTGACTTGAAGAGATGGAGGAGGAACAGCTGGAAGAGGAGAAGTTTGCGCAGCATTCAGTGTTTCCGCTACAGGAAAAAAGAAGTTAAAATCAGTATTCTCCGAAAAAAGAGAAGATATTGGTTCATCAGGACTTAAGTAATAAACGAGAAAATCATCGAGCTCGGTCGAATCGAATGAGTAGTCTACTCGACCTGGATCAACATTGAAGTTACCTGGAGGAGTCGGCTTAATCATGACGACTTCAAAGTTTTCGGCTTCAGCATTATCCTGGGACTTCTCCTTGACTTGAACAGTGGGAGGCTCGGTAGTCGCGATTTTGACTTCGGTTTCTGTAGAAGGTGAAGAATAGGAACTAGAGCCAATGTTATCAGGGTCGACCGAAGCCGGAGGATGAGCGGGGTCAGTTAAAGTCGCTTTCTCTAAACGCTCTCCTCCTGCTGCTTCGACTCGCTCCCTAGCAAGCTGCTCTTTTCCACTGGCAAGGGCGGTACGCGCTTCATCGTCTAGATATGTCGCCTCAAGATCCGCTTCTGCGTTGCCAGCACCTCCAAACATGTCAATAATCGCCTCCCACACTTCAGCCAAAGTAATTTCATATGTCGGACCCAGAAATGAGAGGCTCCCGTGCCCCAAGACGCTATGGATATAAAAGTCAAATAAAGTAGAGCTGATTTTGGCCTTCGTCGCCTCTTGCGATTGCTCAGCCGTTTCTTTTTCGGCAATAGCTGCAACTTGGCCGGCAACTGCCTCATCCCGCTCTTTTTCAACTTTATGAAGTCGAGCTTTTAGCGCCGCAATCTCCAGGTCTTGGGAGTTAACCCTTTCCCGCAATTGAGCAATATCTTTGCGTTATCTTTCAACTACATGCCGCTCTGCCTCAAGTTTCGTCTCAGCGTCTCTTTGAGCAGCATATGCATCTCGCACTTGTTTTTGAAAGACTTCTTCTTTTTTAGAATGCGAAGCGGAAGAAGTGGCAAGATCATCTTCAAGTTTCTTGTCTTTAGCCTCGAGTCTCTTATTATCATCAGCGATGCTCTGCATTTCTGCATCGTGTTGCTTAAGAATTTTCTTCCACTCCGAATGATCGTTCTCCATAGTCAGCATGGCCTCGAGATTCATATGATTAACTCTTTGAAGCTCGTCAACCAGTTTCTGCCATCCAGACATTCTCTTAATGTTGAGCTTAACAGCATCGAGATTCTTCAGCATGGCCTGCTTATCGATGGGAACCAAGTCTAAGTCAAAGCGAACTCCTTTTAGACACAAATTTGGGAATCGGCTTTGAAGTTTAGGCGGGGCATCCTTGACTTGATACTAAGGCCTGTTTATAATTGTTTGAATGTCGGTTTTCTCTAGAGAAGGAGAACCGGAGGAGATGTCAAGAGGGTTAGGAGCATCGGTCTTTTTAGAAATTACAGATGCTGATTGATCGCTAAGTTTGGTTTGTTTGCTCGGATCTTCAGCAGCGTGACTTTTTCGTTTATCATCATAGGATTTTCTTTTATGAGAGTCATCATCCCTTCTTCTTTGCCACTCCTCATAAGTTCGCCTTTCATGAGCTTTTCTAGCAGCTCTTTCTTCATCTGTTTCCCTCGGGGCAGTGAGATAGCGCCTAAAATCATAAGTTTTGCGGCTTCCATGGCGCTGGAATTTGTCATAGTACGAACCACTTTGCCCCATCGGAGAATCTAAAAGTGAAAAAGAAATGAAATTTAGAAATCTCCAGGAGAAGGAAATTAAGTGCGAGTAACTGCTAAAGATTCTAAGTGTGTGTGGCGTGTAAACTATGCGCGTCGAGCTACAAACCACTCTTCGACTTGGGGGTAATGTCAACTTTTGCAGCTGGCGTTAACTCTTGGGTTGATGAAGTCTGCTGCAAGGCGGATGTCGCCTCAATTGCTGAAGAAATAACTTTAGTAGAGATAGGGTCATCTTTAAAAAGTTCTTGCGAGGTTATCATTAAGTCGCTCAGATCGTCAAATGTGTCGTCACCGTCATACTTAGCGGGACTTTTTCTCTCAACTTCTTTATCATCAGCATTCCCGGAGTGTTTAGAAGTTTCTTCTTCTTCGATTACTGGGGAGAGTGTGAGCCTGCCAGATGATCCCGCAATATCGACAGAAGTAGAACACTTCACCAATGCAGCCATTACAGCAGGTTCTCCGAATGCAGTTTCTTCTACGGAGACTGGGGCATTTGATGTCTCTGCTTGAGAACCGGGAGTAGCTAATGATTCAATCTCGGAACTAATCACTTCATGAATCTGGGTAGATCGAGAGGAGTGTAAAAGTCCAAACTGGTGCAAAAACTCGTCTTTCAGCAAGAATCTGGCGCTTCTCTCTTCAGCAACCACAACACTTAAAGTTTCTAAAATTGGTTTATGTCTGGAATCTCTGAGCGGAGGAGGAAGTGCTGCAAAAGTAAAGAATAAAGTACAGTACTTGACAATTCAAGTTTCAAGAGACTCAGAATAAATGAAGTAAACGGAGATAAACAATCTTACTTCCGACTCTCCAGACGGCATAGAATCCAGGGGGACAGCGGACAAAGAAGAATTGACCTAAGAACCCTTGTGCACTCTCGGGCAGGTCCAGAATCAATTTACGGTTTCTAGCACCTCTCACGAGTATAATGGAAGGACGGTCTTTATTCTTTGCGAATGTGCACAAGTAACAAACTTCTTCAAAACTTGGAAGACGGTCGAGCATCTTCCTGAACAGTACACACAACCCCATCAAGATGGCATAACCATTGGGATGAAGCTGGAATGGAGAGATAGTCAACCGAAGAAAAAGCTGTCGAAGAAAATCATTAAAAGGCGGAATAGCTCCACTTAAGCACATTTGACGATTAACTGCGACAAAACCAAGAGGTGGCCTGTCAGCAGTATCGCTTACTCCGGGAAACAAAGCATCTGCTTCAGAAATGCCGAACTGGATACACAACTGACGGAAACTTTGTGGCTCATAGTGGTCGACACTCTTTCCGAAGGATCAATCAGTGGATTGGCAATTGGAAAAGTCTCCCCAGCTTGTCCTGCTTCTTCTTGTTGAGAAGTCATTCTACACAAGGAACTGGATATTCAAATATGAAGGTGCACGTTTCCTAAAAGTGTGAAGTGTTGTGTAAAACTAGTAAAATAACAAGTAAATATAACTGGAATCCAATTAGTTGATATTTGTCAATTATAGAGTTTCAGGGCTTGTTATTGTAAGTACGAGTACAGTGTTGATGCAAACAAATCAGCTTTAGTTGATTATTTTAGCTTTGCTTTGATACTTCACTTGAACTTGTTAATTCACAACACTTCATTCACAGAATTTCATTTAAGTTGATTAATTTTTTTCGACTGATCTGTCATTCGTTGTGGGTAGTCAATGACAGTATATTCGCCCTAGTTTTCTGCAAATGTTATGTTTAACAGGTTATTAGCATTAAAGTTAAAACAATCTGCAAAGAAGTGCAACACAGTTCAAGCTCAAGTTCAGTCAAATTCTCCTAGAATTTTACAAGTCCTAAGTCGTCCAACGACCTAGCATAGGTCGGAGACTCTCTTAGATCGCACTTTGCGAGTCAAAAAGTTCAAGGCAATGCAAATTTGTCAAGTCCTAACTCGGCTGCGACCTAAAGCCTATGCCGCAAAAATTAGGTCGTTAATTTGTTAAATCGCTCAACTGTCTTAAGGCGGTTAGCTCGCGAGAAGGTTAGGTTGTGCAAGTCATGTCCAAGCTTCTAAGTCATAGGTCATTCAAATCTTAGCACGACCTAAAAGTTAAGTCGCCTATCTTAGGTCGTTCAGCTCTCCTTAGGTCGCAAGGGTTTTTAGCTCGCGAGAATCCCAGCACGACCTAATTCTTAGATCGCTCAGATCTGTTAAGTCGCTGACTTACTCTCCACGAAATCCATCTCATCAAATTGTAACCCAATAACCCGTTATCGACTACACACAGAAATCCATCGTCCTCTTCGTGAAATTCACCATCCCTTCATACCACCAAGTCACCTCAAAAACAATTCAAAACATCCCCGATCCATTATAGATTCAACGCACTGCCGTGCCTTCCTAAATTAGTCAAACGGCGATCAAAAGACGATCGTAACAATCACTCAAAATGAAGCACGACACATGGAATCGAACTAGGGTCGGAAATTGGGGATCCATAATTCAACGATGATTATGGTGGGATGGAGATTGAATTAACTTACGAGATATAATGGAAAAGATGAATCGATGACTAAATGGGTTGAATTTGCCTTTGGAAGCTCGAAGATTCGTCAACAGCAGGGGGAGATCGGAGCAGTAAGGTAAGGAGGAAGAAGCGACCTAACAGTTTATATGGGGCAACGAGAAGAAGGCGAATAGGCGCACGAGTTAGCATAGTTTTTAGGTCGCTCACGACCTAGCAGAATTAGATCGAAGCACACGACCTATGACATAGGCTTGTACTTCGAGGGGAAAATGTTAACTCCTCTTTTGGAGTGACCTAAAACTCTGCGACCTAGCGACCTAACTTCTCCAACGACCTAGCGACCTAAATTCTCAAGCGACCTAAAGGCTCTGCGACCTAAATTCTCAAGCGACCTAAACGCTCTACGACCTAACATAGTTAACGACCTAAAGGCTCTACGACCTAACATACTTAACGACCTAAAGCTATATGCGACCTAACGACCTAAGGAAGGGAACTACCTAATAGTCTTAGCGACCTAGTGACTTCATTCCTCAATGACCTAAAGCGGTTTAGAGACCTAGTGACTTCATTTCTCAGCGACATACAGAGTACGAGCGACCTAGCTTCATTCCGCGACCTACGACCTATATTAGGTTACGTGCAACCTACTAACTCGTTCAGAAGAAACCAAATGCACTGGAAACACCCCTAGGTCGCTGCCGACCTACGACCTAACTTAGGTCGTCCATGACCTAAGACTTGGAGATTAAAATCACGCCCAGAATCACCCCTATAAATACAGCCCTAACTCCAACAGAAAAGGGACTTTTTCGATCATTCTCTGAAGCGCCGTTACTCTGCAGAATTCTCAACTCATCCCACACTTGAAGAACTCCAAACAGTCAAGACACTACAACAAGCTTTGAAAGAGATCTTGTACATCCAAAATGGATTCAAAGAGCCTTTTCACATCGAAGCTTGAGCTACTAGTCTGAAGTGTTTTCTATGATCAAAGTGAATTATATTTGAAGTACGTTGTATAAATTTGTAACCAGATCAGCAATAAAAGAATATAAAGTGGACGTAGGCTTAATTACGAGCCGAACCACTATAAAATCGTTGTCTCTTTACCTTTTCTGTTATTTTCAGCTTATATTTTGTTCCCGTATCACGGGTGGTGCTTTCACATTACTACTACACACATCAGGGTATTAGCGTTCACTTTTCAGCGTTAACACTATTAACTGATCTCTGATCTTTTTCAGGTGAATCTCCTAAGACACTAAGTGATGTAAACCAGAGAACCATCAATTCTTTAAGTATAGCTCTAGAACAACTTAGGAGCAGTTTGATGCTTCTATCTCTTTAGAATCTAAGGAAACATTCTTTGCTGCCGCTTGGCCATAGGATTATAAGCACTCCACCCACCATTATGCACAGTCTCGTGGCAAGCGCTTCTTCTCCTCAGGTGATGTTGAACATTTTACTTCAGTGTCGCCCATTTTTTCTGACACTTTAGGTCTACTGTTGGTTTTCTGTTTTTAATCTTTGTCTCTGTAATTCTTTAAGTTACTCCGATTGAATTTTATACTCATTTGAGTTTATTTCACCTCCCTCAAAGGCCATTGTTTCTTCAAGTGATGCCGCTCCTCCTCCATTATCTTTGGATGTAACATTAGCCTTGGAGGCTTTTGCTAGATCTAAGAGATCTTCAAAAAGAAAACTAACAGTGCCTCCCAAAGATGCTCCTCTAGCAAAAGTAGATAAAATCACTGATGTGGAGGAGGAAGAAAAGTGCATATCTCCAGAGAAGGTTCAATGAGCCCTACTATTGAAGATCCTACGTACAAAGTGGAGCCAACTCCACCTACAACTGCAGCTTTTCCTAATATTACAATCTCATACTACCCTGTCGCGTTAGCACAGATGCAAATCACTCCTCTAGAGACTCCTTCAAAGTCGCAAACTCCACCGAGGTTGTCTTCTTTTATTCCTTTGACATCCAATTTCGCTGAACTCGTCGAGCTTATCCTTAATTCATAATCTTTTGCTTCTTCTTCTTTGCCATCATTTAGTCCAGATTTGGCAGAGAATCATTGTTCTCTTATGGAGCAACAACTCTTGGTAAGCTCTTATAAGCCCTTATCCAATTAATTCTATCATTTCTAAATCTTCCTAATTGCTAACTTGTGTTTCTCTTCTCTTTGTTATAGATTTCAAGGAATTGGATTTCCTTAAATGAACATGTCTTTAGGCTCTCTGCTAGATCCTTCATGCTTTAGGAGGAAAATGTTGCACTTAAAGATCAACTAGCTTCATTGATGGCTACTCAAAATGCCACTTCGTCTGAGTTGGGGTGTGTCAAGGCTTCCCTTACCAGGGCTGAAGATGATCTTAAAGCATAGAAGAAGGCTAATCAACTCTCCACTGATGAAAAGTTTGAAAAGGAGCTAGTTTTAAAAGACTCGAAAGAGGAGAAAGCTCGTTTGGTTATTAAGAATACATTATTGAGAGATAAATTCAAGAGGTCCAGAGCTTCACTTAAGCTAGCCATTCAAACCCTCTCTGATTTCAAGAAGCATGTCTCTGAGTTTGCTGAAACCACCTTGGGGCCTATGATGCTGAATCATTATGAGGATGCCATCATGATCGCCGATGCCGACAATCGTGATAAATGATCTGACTTTGGCTTTCCATCTCTCGACCCAATTTTAGCCGAAAGATTCATGGATAAATTGAACACATTAGGTAGGGTACCAAGCCCGAAGGTGAGGAAGAGGTTGTTAATGATGATAATGACGATAACCCCTTTGGAGGTCAAAGCCATGTTGGAGACAAGGGGGGTCCCTTTGGTGCCCAAGAATAGACGGTGGTGATTCAACTAAATCCTTTGAAAAAGAGCCATTACCTCATAAAGATATGCCTCAAACATCCCCAGGCCCAACTGCACTTTCAGAGGAGGGAACTGCACCGACTCATACCGAGGATTTACAAGAGAAAGAACAAGCTCCAATGTCTTCCATTGCTATTTCAATGGTATGGGCTTCTCTGTTTAAATATCTTACACTTCAAAGATAATAATTAGTGATAAATCATTTGTCTTAGAAAAGAAAAAGTCGAATTTTCCCTAAAGCACAAAACTTGAGAGCAAACAGGTGGAAATTAACAAGTTATATAGGGAGTTAAAAAAATTAATAAAGGAACACAATGCTCTATCCTAGAAATACCACAGTCTGGACAGGAGTACGTTCGTCTTACAACCTTTAAGTATCAAAGAGTGGCCCCTTTAATAAAGAAAGCATGTTTACGGTACAATGCATTCTCAAAAGGAAAATAGGGAGATAATAACTCTATTTTGGATGATGGAAGAAAGAGATGTTTTAATTAATTTTTTGCATAAAACATATTGTAGACACTCTATCATAGATTTTTCATACTTAGGTGAATTCAACTGGGGTCTACTTAGACGTTTTCATAAAAGCTACTTGGATGTATTCGCGTCTTACCCGCATCCCGAAGCATGTTGGAATTTACCACGGGTCAGATCGATTCCTCAAGATGTCCCCTTGAAAGCTTAAGTATTATAAGGACAAATTTGTTTCTGAATTTTCCTCTAATTCCATTTAGTACGAACCAGATAAATTATTATAAATATGTAACAAGCATTTGATTTATGAATACATTTTTGTGTTATGCATTCAACACTTAGCTTCCTTTTACTACGCTATTTCAAAGTGTCAATCCTTTAGGTCGTATCATTCCAAGAGACCACCTAAGTCAATATGTTAACTTGAGAAGATTTTACTCTAAAAATGCACCAACTTTAAAGACTTCGAAGTTAGCAAGATATTTCTTTCTTTGGGATTTACAAAAATTATACTTGGAGTACCCTCGTCTCTGCTTTGTTAGAACATTGCATTCCAAGTTAATTTGTGGTCGCGGTAGTCGACCTGCCAAAAAATGGGATTATAGTAAATGTTCGCCAGCTATAACTTCTGAAGGAGTCACTAAACCTTTTGACTAAACTATTATGATCTCAGCTAATAGTTTAGTAAAAGGTTGGAATGTAGTCTCTCAACTTTAGATATGACAAATGTTTTGGTTGTTCCTTTTAACTTTTTAGCCATATGAGCTGTAATCTGTTACTATAATAAATAAGATATATTTTTTTATTTCAAACTTAATCTTTACTTATTTCTTCTATTTTGAATAGGAGCCACAGTCACCTATAACCTCTCTTTCTCGAAACTTAATATCCCATATTGATACAATCAAAGAGAGATTATTGACAGAGAGTGGAGCGATTGTGGTTCTGGATGAAGTATTATTAGAACATTTTGGTGGCAATGTTGGTGCTGTAAAATGCCATTGAAGATACCATATTCTAAAAACCATCGCTAATAATCATAAGGGTCACATTGATTGTCTTGAAGCTGAAATTAAGAAAAAATGAAGTGATCACTATGCTTAAATGACAAGTGAAGTCGAACACCACAATCGACTTCGATGAAAAGATGTTAGAACTCATTCATCAAATAAGTGATTTAGAGTTATAATTGAAAGATAGTCAAGCTCAATGTGCCTCATTAGAATTCCTTTTAGGGGAAAAGATTCCAAATGTTGATCCTATGGTCTCCCAAATTACTACCTTAGCTATTAAGCCTACCAGGTCGGGACTTCTTATAGCATAGAAATTTCCAACTATGACAAACCCTCCCCTGGGCCTAGATGATAATGTGATGGGAAACTGGTGCCGGAGGGTGAAATTTGAAATAGCCAGAAATTTCGATGAACAATAAGAGATAAAGTATTACCAAACCATTAATGATTATGCAAAATCAGAAGTTGGAATACGATAATTACTTGCTTGACAAATGAGTTGCGGAGTTAGAAAGGGGGAAAAACCCTCAGGGCTGCAAACAAGGCTTTTAATCGTGCCTTGAAAACCAACACTGAGGTAATTGATGATGAGAATATAATTAGGAGAAAGGAGAAAAAGCATAAGGAAATTCTCCGTGCAGTAATTAGTCAAGTAGTAAATCCTTTAGTGGCTGAGATTCTTAATAAAGTAGCTTAAGGTTTGTAATTCATTTATATATTTGAGCCATGTAAGTTTATCTTTATATATAATTTTATTGTTTGTAAATGAATTCATAACTTATGTATATTATGGAATTTTTGTAAATATCACCTGATTTGTGAACCGTCTCTGTAGTGTAACTTTTAATATGCCTTTGAATTGCCCATTCAATGACTTTTATGCTTGCTGAATCTACTGTTACTCTTTGTCATTTTGATTCCCCTGAGAAACATGTAGCAAACAATATTTTTAATTGTTAGCTTGAAATCGACATAGTTGTCTATGTATAACACTTGTCTAGATTAGCAAATCATATTGCTAATTGTATAAAAAGTGATTTATTCAAAATGTTAAGATCTCATCTTTAACCATGATATGAAATGATCAAGGTTTTAACTCCTTCCACTTATTCAGAATGCACAAAACTTGTTGATAGTAGATTCCGCCTTATCATATGGTCGTGAATGTTAAAATGTCGCTTTTATTAAACAAAATACCAAATTCAGGGGTTCATATCTGAAATATTGAAGTAGTAACTTTGTCACCCATGACTTAACATTAATGGGATTTAAATAGTTGAAAGCCCGAATTTCCCATTCAAAGTGTCTTAGTATTGCTCTTTTTGATAATATTCTTTGGCCTAGATTCGGGCACTTGAGATGAATAAAAATCCAAAGATCTTGCCCCTAAATTAAGGCTTAACAAAATAGCGGTCTTGATACCCATATTCAGGTATAATATGCTAGCGATTGATAATGACTCAAAACCTAGAATCGAGAATTTAGATGAAGAAATTATATATAAAAGACCTGAAACCCTAATTCGGGTATTGATAGTTGATGTTTAGAAATAAAATCCCAAAACGTCGATTTAGATATATTAAGATAATCAAAAGTTAATAGAGATCCGAAAACCATATTTGAGTATTATATAGTGAAATTCATATATGGAAATCTCGATGCCTAGATTCAGGCATTAATAGATGACGTTAAGAAAATCTCGAAACCCAGATTTGGATATTTAATAGATGATGTTAAAGGAAGTCCCGAAACCTAGATTCGATCAATAATCAATGGAGATTGGTCTCACACTTTTGCTCTTGTCCTTTCCGACATATAAGAACCCTTCAAGTTGTGAATCAAAATAACTTGATCAGCTACCTCTTGAGCTAGGACCTCTTAGTCCATAATTAAATAAATCGCCTTTATTCGAGCTAGGACATCTTAGTCCTTAGTTGATTGTGCCACCTTTCAGGCTTGGACATCTTAGTCTATTGTTGATTGAGCCTCTTCTTGGGCTTAGACGTCTTAGTCTATTATTGAACAAGCTTCACTTGGGCTTGAACATCTTAATCTATTATTGAACAAGCCTTGCTTGGGCTTGGACATCTTAGTCCATTATTTGTTGGGCCTTTTCTTGAGCTTGAACATCTTAGTTCATTGTCACATACTCTTGGTTAGCTCATCTTAGAGGCTGGAACTAAGCACTTACCCAACCTCCCTCTAGGAGGCACCCTACCTTGGCCATTTTGTAGCACGAAGAGAGGCTTGTTTGGTGCTCTACCTTGGCCATCTTAGGCATGGATAGAGGCCTACTCCATCCTCCATCTGGGAGGTGCCTTAACCTGGCCATAGCGTGACATCGATAAGGGCTTATTCAGTGCTCTACCCTTGCCATCTTAGGCAAGGATAGAGGCTTACTCCGTCCTCCCTCTAGGAGGCACTCTGGCCTGGCCATCTCGACGTGGACAGAGGCTTTTCTACCATTTTATGTAGTATCCAAATTTGAGAAGCATTTCACTCCCAACCATGTAGTCTGTTAACCCTACTGTTTCATGACTTAGCGACCTAATGGATTAAAGGACCTAGTGACCTAAAAAGAGTTCAGAGGTCTTGCGACCTAACGAGTTAACATGGTATCAGTTGAAGAGCTCCACGACCTAATGAGCTAAGAAGCCCAGCGACCTAGAAAGTTAAGAGGTCTTGCGACCTAATGAGCTAACGACCTAAGCTACTCAACGAGTTAACGACTTATTAACTCAATGAAGCAACGGCCCAACAACCTAAAGAGGGCTGCGACCTAGCGACCAAAAAGATCCAGCGACCAAACGAGTTATCACAAAATAAAGCCGCTTGCTTATAGGCCGCTCCCAACTTTAAGTCGCCAACCATTTTCCCTAGGTCGCTCACGACCTAAACAAACCAAGACAACTTCTTATGCCGTTTCTCCCCTAGGTCGTTCATGACCTATGACTTACCAATGTGTTCAAGTGATCAAGTGCACCCCTGTTAAGCCGTAAACCGTGCCCACTAGGTCGCCCACGACCTACGACCTACCCCTAGGTCGCTCACAACCTACGACCTAACTCCAGATTC
This sequence comes from Allium fistulosum, assembly GCA_030737815.1. NCBI lineage: Eukaryota > Viridiplantae > Streptophyta > Magnoliopsida > Asparagales > Amaryllidaceae > Allium > Allium fistulosum. Next base: position 648,661,321 of record CM060905.1, on the reverse strand, counting down.
TCCCTATAAATACCCTACCTACTCCAACTGAAAGGGGACTTTTCGGATCATTTCTGGAACGCCGATACTCTGCTGTTTTCTCTACTCATTCAACACTTCAAGCACTCCAAACACCAAAGACGCTTCAACGAACTTTTGGAAGAGATCTAACGCATTCAACATGGCATTAAAGGGCTCTTCTCCATTCAAGTTCTAGCTACTCGTCTAAAGTGTGTTGTAATCCGAGTGCATTGTAAATAATTGTAATCAAATCATTAATAAAGGAGATTAAAGTGGACGTAGACTAGATCTTAAGCCAAACCACTATAAAATTGTTGTCTTTTTACTGCTTTTTTGTTATTTCTTTGTTTATATTCTGTTCCCATACCAACGGGTGGTGCTTTCACTTTTCCGTTACATACACCGGGGTGTTAGCGTTCAATTTTCAGCGTTAACATTTTTGGTGCTTTCACTAAGAATTGAACTCAGGAATATTTTCACCATTGCTTCGCAAAAGTTTGCTGAAAGAATCTCTCTAAAGACCAGAAATATATCTAAAATCATGGCTCCTGGAAGAAAGAGTAGATCTACCAGATCTGGAAATGCTCATGAGGGTACCTCCACTTCCCCAGTAGCAAACCAGGCAACTCCTACCGTTGGAGTCACAAGGGCTGAACTAGACGATGTAGTGTCTGGATTATACCAACAAATTGATGCTCAAAACGCTTTGATGATGGACAGATTAAACGCTCTGCTTGGGGCAAATCAACAACCAGAAAACAATGAAACAACCTTTGCCGAAGATGCCCATAATTCCCAAGAGAAAGGTATTCCTCAAAGAGCAACTGGCACCGCCGAAGCGCCACCTTCCCAAGCTGAAGGTTCAAGGCCGCAGCCGACTTTTCGCGAACATTTGCCCAGGCAAACTTCCGAAAGAATAGATGACGTCTGCCCGGCGATGCCTCTGAACAATGAGGAGTACCTATCAGGGATGGTTCGCCGCATCATGAAAGAGAGCATGCAGAGGAAAGAAAATGAGAGCGATTGGGGATTTGCTCCAAGCAAAACTCCGTTTACTGAAAGGATCCTGAAAGCAGAATTTCCAAGGAAATTTGTACCTCCTACTATCCCGGCCTATAGGGGGACAAGTGACCCTAATCATTTCCTATATAAGTACGACTGGCATATGACTGGTGCAAGGGCATCAGATGAGATTAAATGCCGATACTTTCCAGTGTACTTGGAAGGAGTGGCTCTGCTGTGGTTCACAAAGCTACCAGTTCGGTCCGTAGATCAATTCTCCGACTTAACTCGAAAATTCAAAGATCAGTTCAGGTTGTATGCTTCAAAGGCCAAGGACATAATGTCACTGTCCAGCCTCGAACAAGCTCCCGGAGAATCTATTAAATCTTCTTTGAACCGTTTCAATATAGCCTTGGCCGAAGTGGACAATGCAGAGCCCCGTATGATCCTGGTTTACTTGATGCGAGCCATCGACAAATCAAGTGAATTCGGAAGATGGTTAAAAATGAAGGAACCCAATTCACTTGAGAAGTTTTATAAAAAAGCCAATGAATTCATGCGTATAGAAAGCCTTTCTACGCTAGCGAAGGTAGTTGTGGCTGAAGTCGAGAATAATGAGGCTGCTTCTAACAAAAGAGAATCAGGAAACCAGAAAAGGGAAAATGATGGAGGAAAGAAGCAGAGGAATGAGAAGAAACCTCACCACTTTAATCCTTCAGATTTTACTCCCTTAACTGATACACCGGAAAACATTTTCTTCGCAACGAAGGATGTTGTCGAGTATCCCAAACCACCTGAAATGAGGAGAGGTGCAATGCATAATGGGAAATTCTGTCGATTTCACAATCAACCTGGCCATGACACTAACCAATGTCGCCAGTTACAGAATGTGATTGAAGAGTTGTTAAAACAGAATAAACTGCAACAATATGTGAAGAAAAACAGAGTCGGCCCAACCTCATCCATTCAGGGGCAACAACTTCATGCCCATCAATCCAGCTCAGGCAACAAAACTGTAGTGTAGGAATCCGAGAAGCTTGTCATTGATGTTGTCATAGGAGGTCCTTACCCAGCAGGCAGAAGTTGGGACGAGTTGGAGAGATATGCTTACGCTTTGAAATGAAGTTAATCAAAGTGCTGCTAACTACCCACAAAATTGCAACTGGGCACATTTCATTCTATTTGGCATATAGATCAAAAACTATGAATCCAGCGGAAATAGGAGTCAATCCCAAGATTCTGGAACAACAATCACCTACGTCCATATTTTACTTAAAAAGCATTGCTTAAATTTGTAAAATGATGATGGATGTATAACTCTTGTATTGTAATCCACTGAGAAATCAGTGCGAATCAATAATAAAGAACTATAAATCTTGTGTTCTTTAATACTATAAGAAGCCTGTCTCATTTCGATATGAAAATATATTAAAAATATCGCTAAAATGTCGATTTAATATTACAGGCTATCGAAGCAAAGCTTACATATTCAACACATCACGAAGCCAAGCGATTGCAACAAATCACTCGACAAACAAATGACAAGCCACAAAAGTTCCAAAATTCAACTCCTACAAGAGAAGTGTTATTCACAAACAGTTGATGGTTCCACCAAAGCGGGCACCTTCCTGACGAGAAGGTTGCAGACCTTTGCTAACCAATCGCGATAGTTTGTGCAAATGAACATCCGGTAAAGTAGCTTGCGTCTGCCCCGTGGATTCACTCAATGATAAAGTACACTTCTCTGGCAAAAAGCAAACAACTTGCAAAGGAATGGGACATGTACTTGAAGTGATAATGAGGAATCGCTAAGAAGCAGATGGTTGAAGGACACAAGCAACAAATGCATCTCTTCGGAGACCAAATGCTTCTCTTCGAAGACTAAATGCTTCTCTTCGGAGACCAAATGCTTCTCTTCGGAGACCAAATGTTTCTCTTCGGAGACCAAATGCTCCTCTTCAGAGGCCAACAAAGACCTCTTCGGAGGCACAAGACCTCTTCGGAGGCACGCTGCCCTCTTTGGAGGCAGAAGACCTCTCCCGAGGCACCACAAGACCTCTTCGGAGGCACAAGCCATCTCCAAAGGCACATACTGCCCTCTTTGGAGGCAGAAGACCTTCCCTAAGGCACGCAAGACCTCTCCGGAGGAACAAGACCTCTCCGGAGGCACAAGACCTCTTCGGAGGCACAAGACCTCTCTAGAGGCACAAGACCTCTTCGGAGGCACGTCCCAAAATGAAATGCTCTTCTCAAACAACAAAAATTGATAGAACCACCGGCGGGGCACCTTCACAAACATGAAGACGCAGGGCCCTTGTTAATTGACTCCGATAGCTTGTGCAAACGAACATCCAATCAAGTAACTTACGCCAACTCCATGGAGCCGTTCAACTGTGAGGAAGTAATTTCAAGCAAACAGAACAAAAAAGCCCTCCAACGAGGCACAACAAATATAAAAAAGAAGAAAGCCCTCTTCGGAGGCACACTTCAACTCTAAAGGAAGATCAACTTGTTCATCTTGAAAAATTCTTCCCTAGAAATTGAAGTGCAAAATAAAGCACTCTCCAGAGGCCCGCTTTACCGCGTAGAGGAATCCACTTTTTTAAAATAAAAGTATTCATCTCCAAAGGTTGAAGCATGAAAAACTTTTTCAAAATGAGGCACACTCTACTAAAGCAGAATAATGTTTCCTCAAAAAGGGAATAGTTACTCTCCAAAATAAGAGTGCAAGTATCCTCAAAATGGAAAATATTACAATGAGCTTGTGGTATGGAGGCAATATGATATAATATAGCTACATTAATAAAAGCAGCACTCAAGAAACATACCACAAGCTTACTGCAATATCACACAAAGTAAATAAAGAAATTTGTATGAAAATAAGGAATAAATGCATTCTCAAATACAGACAGAAGTTTGTACAAGCAAAAAGAATCATTTTATTCCATACTATAAAAAAAATTACATGTGCAGGTTTCAAGTGGGGGCCGGTACCCGCACAATCTCCGGTCAATACATGCAAAAAGCAAAAAATCAAAACGAAGAGAGTAAGCGAGACTCATCATTTCTTCTTCCTCTCGCCACCTTTAGAGCCTTTGCCTGGCTTAATAGGTAGTTTTTCGAGCCGACCTGAACAAGACTGGGAAGAAGGAGAGAGTGGTACATCTGGGTCAACTTCCGCTCCCTCTTCAGTAGTAGAAGTGCTTTTCCTTCTCTTCTTCGAAGTTGTGTGCTTCCCTTTCTTCCTTGAAGAAGATTCGCTGCCTGGAGTGATGAGTTCAGACAACTTTGTGTCGTCAGGAATAATTTGCTCCGGAGTCTTCTCACCTCCTTCAAGTTCCTCAGCCTTCTGCTCTTGCGAAGAGAGTGGATCATCCAAGCCTTGAAGGGCTTCTATTTGTTCTTCCTGTGACCTCGATTGAGAAGTAGAAGGAGGAGTAACTTGAGAAGAAGGAGGAACAGCAGCTGGAGGAGGAGAAGTATGTACAGCACTTGGTGATCTCACTACAGAAGAAGAAAAGTCAAAATCAGTATTCCTCGTAAAGAGAGGAGATAGTGGCTCATCGAGACTTAAGTAATAAGCGAGAAATTCATCGAGCCTAGGTGAAGCAAATGAGCAATCCGCTTGACCTAGTTCAACGGTGAAGTTACCTGGAGAAGTTGGCTTTATAATGTCAATCTCGTAGGCTTGTGCTTCGGCGCTTTCTTCGCCTTTGTCTCCGCCGTGTGCAGTTGTAATCACGGTTTGGCTTTAGCAGGAGGCGGAGAATAGGAACTGGAGCCTATGATATCAACGTCGATCGAAATCGAAGTAAGGACAGGGGTAGTTAAAGGTGCTTCTTTCCCTGGATGCTCCTCTTCCGTCGATCCGGCTCGCACTTTAGCGAGTTGCTCCTTCCCTCTGGCAAGAGCGGCACGAGTTTCATCATCAAAATAATGTGCCTCAAGGTCTACTTCATCATAGCCAGCACCTTTGAGCATGTCAACTGCGGCCTCCAACATTTCAGCCAAGGTGATCTCATACTTCGGGCCCAAAAACGAGAGACTTCCACGCCCCAAAACACTATGAAGATAAAAATCAAATAAAGTAGAGCTAATGTTGGCCTTCGTCGCCTCGTGCGATTGCTCAGCTGCTTCTTTTCCAGCAATGGCCTCATCACGCTCTTTTTCAATCTTTAATAATTGAGCCTGCAACCTTGTAATTTCTAAGTCCTGGGAACTTGCCCTCTCCCGCAGCTGGATGGTGTCATTGCGGTATTTTTCAACGACACGTTGCTCTGCTTCAAGTTTGGCTTCAGCATCTCGCTGAGCAACATGAGCATCTCGAACTTGCTTCTGGAGCATCTCTTCCTTTTGTGTATAGGAAGTGGAAGAGGTGGCGAGTTCATTCTTTAGTTTCTCAACTTCAGCCTCAAGTCTCTCGTTGTCATCGGCGATGCTTTTCATTTCTGCATCATGCTGGTCGAGAACTTTCTGCCACTCGGACTTATCATTCTCCATGGTCAGCATGGCTTCAAGATTGGCGCGATTTACTCTTTGAAGTTCATCAACAAGCTTTTGCCATCTCGGCATTCTCTCGATATCAAGTTTAATGGCGTTAAGATTTCGTAACATGGCCTGTTTGTCGATAGGGACCAAATCGAGATCAAAACGCACTCCCTTTAAGCACCAGTGCGGAAACCGACTTTGGAGAGTCGCCGGGCCCTTTTCAACTTGATATCGAGGCCTGCTAATGATCGTCTGAATATTAGCTTTTTCGAGGGCAGGAGAACCAAAAGGGATGCCTATAGAAATAGAAGCAGCAGGCTTTTCAGAAATTGCAGACGCGTCGCTAAGCTTGGCCCGTTTACTTGGATCTTCAACAACATGGCTCTTTCCTCTGTCGTCATGTGATTTTCTTTTATGAGAATCATCATCTCTCTGGGATGATTCATATCGTTCATCTCCTCTTTTGTGGAGCTCCTCATAGTCCCGCCGTTCACGAGCTTTTCTAGCAGCTCTCTCTTCATCGGTTTCCCTAGGGGTAGGGAGATAGCGCTTGTGATCATAAGTGCCATGCCTTCCATAGCGCTGGAAATCGTCGTAGTACGAGCTACTACGCCCCATCGGAGAATCTGAAAATGAAAAAGGTATGAAACTTCAAAATCTTCGAAGTAAAGAAGCTAAGTGCATATAAGTGCCAAAAATCCTAAGTGTGTGTGATGTGCAAACTACGCGCATCAAACTACAAACCACTCTTTGGTTTAGGAGCGTTGAAGACTTTTGCAGCCGGTGTCAAATCTTGAGCTGATGGAGCTTGTTGCAGGGCGGATGTCGCCTCAACTACTGGAGAAATAACTTTAGTAGTAATAGGGTCATCTTTAAAAAGCTCCTGTGAAGTTATCATCAGGTCACTCAGTTCACCATAAATATCGCCACCGTCACGCCCAGTGGAGCTTTCTTTTTCAACTCCTTCTTCAATCACCGGGGAAAGTGTAAGCTTGCCGGATGACCCCGCGACGTCAGTAGGGTGGAACATTTCACTAACGAAGCTCCTGCAGCAGTCTCCTTCGTTACGACTTCGTTGGTAGAAACTGGGGTAGCTATTGTTTCAGTCTCGGAACTAGAAGCTTCATTGAGCTGAGTAGATCGAGAGGGATGTAAAAGCCCAAATTGATGTAGAAACTCGTCTTTCAGCAAAAACTTGATGTTTCTTTCCTCAGCTGCCACAACACTTAATGTTTCGAAGGTTGGCTTGTGGCTAGGATCTCTAGGCGGAGGAGGAAGTGCTACAAAAAGTAATGATTTAAGTTAAGTACTTGGCAGTTCAAGTTCAAAGAAATTCAGAAAAATGAAGTGAGTAGAAGTTGGCAATCTTACTTCCAATTCTCCAGATGGCATAGAACCCCGGGGGGCAACGAACATAGAAGAATTGACTTAAAAACCCGTGTGCACTCTCGGGCAAGTCTAGAATCAGTTTCCGGTTCCGTGCGCCCCTCACAAGTATAATAGAGGGATGATCTTTATTCTTTGCAAATGTGCACAAGTAGTAGACTTCTTCGAAGCTCGGAAGACGGTCAAATGTCCTCCTAAATAGCACACACAACCCCATCAAGATGGCGTAGCCATTGGGGTGTAGTTGGAAAGGAGAGATGGTTAATCAGAGAAGGAGCGTTCGAACAAATTCATTGAAAGGAGGAATAGCTCCATTCAAGCACATCTGTCGGTTAACTGCAATGAAACCGTGAGGTGGCCTATCAGCAGTATCATTTATCCCGGGAAGTCGAGCGTCTGCTTTAGCAATGCCAAACTGAATGCACAACTGACTAAAAACTATGTGGTTCAAAGTGGTCGAAGCTCTTTCCGGAGGATCATTCAACAGGTTAGAAATTGGAAAGACTTCTCCAACTTGTCCTATTTCTTCTTGTTGAGAAGTCATTCTACACAAGGAACTGGATATTAAAATATGAAGGTGCACGTTTCCTAAAAGTGTGAAGTGTTGTGCAAAACTAGTAAAATAACAAGAAAATATAACTGGAATCAAATTAGTTGACATTAGTCGATTATAGAGTTTCAGGGCTTGTTATTTTAAGTTCAAGTACAGTGTTGATGCAAGCAGATCAGCTTTAGTTGATTATTTTAGCTTTGCTTTAATACTTCACTTGGATTTGTTGATTCACAGCATTTCATTCACAAAGTTCATTTAAGTTGATTATTCTTTATCGACTAATCTGTCATTCGATGTGGGCAGTCAATGGCTGTATATTCGCCCTAGTTTTCTGCAAATGTTGTGTTTAACAGGTTATTAGCATTAAAGTTAATATAATCTATAAAGAAATGCAACGAGTTTAGGCAAGTTATCTCGACAGTTCAGGTTGAGGATTCAAGTTAAAGTTATGATGCATATTAAGGAATAAGGCTTCAGGTCAAGATAATGCAAATTTGTCCAAGTACTAGCTCGGCCGCGACCTAAAACCTATGCCGCAAGAAGTTAAGTCGTTAATTTGTTAAGTCGCTCTGCTTTAAGCTTTATGATATTCTAGCAAGTTAAGTCGCAAGCATGGTAGTTCGCAAGTGAGTTAGGTCGTGTGATTCACATTCAAACCGATAAGCCTAAGGTCGTCCGAAGCTCCTAAACCGATCATTTCCTAACTCTCTTTAACCCGTTCGCTCCCCTCCACTTAGCAAATGGCCTAACTCGCAAACCTGATAACCCATTATCACCTCTACCGTGAAATCCACCGTCTCACTATACCGCCAAATCCCCTGGAATCTATTCGAATCACCTCAGATCCATTATGGATCCAATATGCTGCTGTATTGTCGAGAATAACAATGGCATCGCGACCAAAGGCCGTTAAGGATCAATTGTAACACGATTCATGGTGAAACGCGGCATACAAAATTGGATTAGGAACGGAAAGTGGAAGAATTCGCGATTTGATGGTGATCATGGATGGGATAATGAGAGAATCCACTTACGTGATGTAATGACGAAGATGATCAGTGACCGGTTAATTCAAGTTCGCCTTTGAAAGCTCAGAAGATTCTTCAATGGCGGTTTGAGAATTGGGGCAAGTAAAGAGAAGAAGAAGTGGTGTGCGACCTATATACAAGGGCAGAGGGATCTGATTCAGTGCGCACGACCTCACTCCCTCATTAGGTCGCTCACAACTCAATGACTTGGCAAGTCACGAGTTAAGAAATATCGAAGCACACGACCTATGACATAGGCGTATACTTCGAGGGGCAAGTGTTAACCCTACTGTTTCACGACTTAGCGACCTAATGGACTAAAGGACCCATCGACCTAAAAAGAGTTCAGAGGTTTTGCAACCTAACGAGTTAACATGGTATCAGTTGAAGAGCTCCGCGACCTAACGAGCTAAGAAGCCCAGCGACCTAGAAAGTTAAGAGGTCTTGCGACCTAATGAGCTAACGACCTAAGCTACTCAACGAGTTAACGACTTATTAACTCAATGAAGCAACGGTCCAACAACCTAAAGAGGGCAGCGACCTAGCAACCTAAAAGATCCAGCGACCTAGCGAGTTATCACAAAATAAAGCCGCTTGCTTATAGGTCGCTCCGAACTTTAAGTCGCCAACCATTTTCCCTAGGTCGCTCACGACCTAAACAAACCAAGACAACTTCTTATGCCACTTCACCCCTAGGTCGTTCACGACCTATGACTTACCAATGTGTTCAAGTGATCAAGTGCACCTCTGTTAAGCCGTAAACCGTGCCCACTTGGTCGCCCATGACCTACGACCTACCCCTAGGTCGCTCACGACCTACGACCTAACTCCAGATTCTCCCTATAAATACCCCACCTACTCCAACTGAAAGGGGACTTTTCGGATCATTTCTGAACGCCGATACTCTGCTGTTTTCTCTACTCATTCAACACTTCAAGCACTCCAAACACCAAAGACGCTTCAACGAACTTTTGGAAGAGATCTAACGCATTTAACATGGAATTAATGGGCTCTTGTCCATTCAAGTTCTAGCTACTCATCTAAAGTGTGTTGAAATCCGAGTGCATTGTAAAGAATTGTAATCAAATCATTAATAAAGGTGATTAAAGTGGACGTAGGCTAGATCTTAAGTCGAACCACTATAAAATTATTGTCTTTTTACTGCTTTTCTGTTATTTCTCTGCTTATATTCTATTCCCGTACCAACGGGTGGTGCTTTCACTTTTCTGTTACATACACCGGGGTGTTAGTGTTCAATTTTCAGCGTTAACATAGTCTTTCTCTTTATAGAAAGTTGATCTTTATTAATCTTTTCTCAAGTCCTTTTTACATATTCATCGATCTTTCCTTGTCTAAAGAAATTGATGATCATCCCCTCTAAAGCTTTACAAAGTTTATTTCATGACCATTCATTATATGATAGTGGCAGAAGGATCCTCCCAAGTTCCTTTCACGCTTTTGCTTTTTCTTTTGTGATGGCCAACAGTTAAGTTCATCCTTTGTAAGCAAGTAGACGTTTTTAACTAATGTTGTTAAGTGCATTCTTTTAGAAGTCTAGACTCAAAACTTGACTCTTGAGGATAACTCTTTTGCTTTTTATTTTTTGACCTTATCATTTCATGCTCTTTAATTATCTTTCTATTTGCTACCCTTTCAATCCCTTGGGTGGGAAGTGCTCTTGTTGTAGTAGACTACCACTTGTGTGGAAAGGCGTTGTAACCATTCATTATCTCTTTCTCAAAGATTGTGCCCTTGGATTAATGTTGAATTGTTCTTCTCATTTGATTAAAGATATTATCACTTCCATTTGTTCTATTTCCAAGTGCAAAGATTGGGGTAGGGCCAACATGAAACGGGTTTAGACTTCACTTCTCAGGATTGTAAGATTCTGCTTTCTTCTTATATATAATTCTTAAGGCTTCGAGCCTTAGTCCTTGTTCTTCATCTTAATTGGAGCTTTTGATGTCTATTTGGGAGAATCTTGTCAAGTGTGGTTTAGAAGATCCTTATTCAGATCTTTTAAATTTTATGGCTATGGTCAAACCAAGGTAGATAAACTTGATGTAGAATTGGTCCAAGGGGGATTAGGGAATAGTAATGTTAGGGGTTAACCAATTTCAAAGGTTCGAGCCCTTCTTCTAGCGCCAAAAATGTTAACAAGATTTCTTATCAACACCCCCAAATTTATTCCAAGAGGAGTGAAAACACTTGTATGGATGAAGAGCTGGATACCCCTAAGTATTGCCTTTATATTTTGCTTTGCTTATTGTTGATTCTTAGTCTGGACCTTTCGACGCCGTCGAAAGGTTTGGTCCTTGAAGTAGATAAAATTTTGCCTTAGTTGAATTGAGGTGAGGTTTTCTATAAAAAATAGCTTTTTCCTAGCCTGAATGAAGTTTCCTAAGTCAATCCTTTAATGATTGGTTTTTTATCCTATCGAAAGGTTAGGATGATAGCTTTCCTTGGATTCAAGAAGAGTATGATTTTGCATGGTAGTTATGATTTGGGTTTTGACGTTGTTGAAGGGTTGGTCACTTATATAAGTAAGTTTCGACCATGTCCAAAGGTGTATGAATGACCTCTTTTGGATTATCCTTTTAAATCTAGGTATTTGTATTAGAGAACAAATTATGACCTTGTTGAAAGGTTAGGTTTTAGCTTTGAAAGGTTTTTGGTATTATTATAGTGTAAGAGCTGTTGACTTAGTCGAAGGGTATATGCTTCAATGTTAATCACTTCGGAAGGTTGTAATTGGTGTTTGGACTAGGTATACCGTCAATCATGCGAAAGGTTTAGATTATTAGGTTAAGGGCTTCAGATGGTTGATGTAGCTCCATGTAGCCGAAGTGTTGGCTTCCTTGTCGACAAGAACATTTCATTGATTTTGAACCTGATATTAGGAGTTAATCTAATAAAATTTTAAGCAAAACAGTAAAGTAATTAATTAGGCACAAGACTTACCTCTTTATCCATGATAAACTCTATTAATTAAATCCCCAAATCAATACCCAATTAGGGTTACAATACTTTGTTTAAGAAGTTGCAAGATTAGAATGAGAGAAATTGGATCTCCAAAACAAGACCCTTTGGATCTTATTTATAGATGCAAGTCACCCTCCTTCGACTCCATGCTCTCGACTGGGTTGAAAGGTCTCCTTTTATATGCGGCCATAAACCTTTCGACTTTGTCGAAAGGTTTGTCTTTCATCTGCTGTTGTAGACCTTTCGACTTTGTTGAAAGGTTTGCTTTTCTTTATGCCTTCATGAACCTCTCGACTTTGTCGAAGGATTTGCCTTCTTTATTCTACCATGTACCCTTCGACCATGTCCTAAGGTTGCTCTTCACATGATTGTCATAAACCCTTTGACTTTTTCAAAAGGTTGCTCTTTTCTTTGTTGTCGAGTGCTCTTTTCTTTGTTGTCGAGTGCTACTTGTTTTTCAAAATTGTCGAAAGGTTGTTTTTCATTCTTTGCTGACTTGTGAGTGCTACTTTCTTTGTTAACCTTTCGACATTGTCGAAAGGTACCCCAAATGTGTTTCAACCGATTTGAAAGGCTTCCTATGCTTTCAAAAAGGTCGTTATGGAATTGCTTACACTTGCTTTGACTTCTTCATCTTCTTCGAAAGGTAAGAACTCCTTGGGCACTAAGAGATGAAACCTTTCAACTCCATTGAAAGGCTTGTCGTTAGCGAAACCTAATGACTGCATCCCTTCGACTCCTTCGAAAGGTTTGGGTTGTGCTCCTTTTCTTTAGTCTTTATTAAAAGACCTTTCAACTTAGTCGAAAGGTGGATTTTTGTGTAATAAGCGACATATGAAGATGCCCTCTTGGTTGGTCAGAGTTACTACCAGACAAAATCTGTCTTACTACAACAAAGCAGAATAAATCAAAACTATGGAATAACTCCTAAATAGCTAACAACCTCCTGCTCATCTTTGGAAGCTTTATTCATCCACCTATTAAAGCCTGTAAAAACTTTTGAATCTTAGCCTACTCAAATCAATTTTGAGCACTCGAGAGTTTTAGGGAAAAATAGAAACTTTGAGTCAGATATAAAGCCTATTGTGAATAATACAATACATCTCGGTTATATGATATTCAGTGAGACCACACTGCTTGGTGGAAGGTGTTTCCCCTTGCTAACATCTCTTTAAAATATATCTTTTTGCAAATCATAATCCTACAACCAAACTGGTTGAAACATTCAAAGCATTATCATATATGCATATAACTCAGGTAATAAACAGACTATCTATTAGAATAATATAGTTTTGTTTGGCTAACTACTAACCTTCGGCTAACCCGGGCCTATCAGACAAAATAACAAATAATCTGACGTTTGTTAGATCCTCCTCTTCTGGACGGTCTATCCCTAACTTACTTCTCCAGGGTCGACTGATCCTAATGGTTTTACAGGCTCATCAATAACCTATCTCTCTATGTGTACATTCCTTTATATGTGTAACATCATTTTAGTCTTACCTGTGACAAAGCCCTACACATTGGAATTTTTGACTTATATTAGCTAGGAGCTACTACTAAAGTATAGGGTGCGACCCCATACAAGTCCCATCTGATATTCTAATATCTGAGCCATTTTACTTAGGGTCATCTACCTAAAATTTTCCATTAAAACCTTTTCTTATCAAAATAATTAAATCCTTTTAAATCATACTTAAACAAGGAAAATATTATATACTTTACTCAAAATACTTTGCCATGTTAAATATGCTTCTCTTAAAACATTGTTAAAGAACTCATTAAAACCTTTTTTTAAACCTTTAGACAATATGTTTCAAAACCACAAAAAGTACCCTAATCAAATGCTTGAAAGTAACACTTTCGCTACACTTAAAACATTATGCTGAATGGCCAAAACATACCTTTCGAAACCATTAACATATTCCTTTCGAAATCATTGAAAGCCTTTCTTTCGAAAGCCTTTTAAAACCTTAAACATGCTCTCTTCGAAACACATTAAATATGCCTTTCAAAACAGTTGGAAATCCATCCATTTAAAACATTTCAAAATCATTGGGAAACCACCCCTTCGAATCCATTAGCTTAAACCTTTCAAAAGCATTAAATCCATCAAACATTTCAAAAGCATTTGGGTTCAAGTAAACATGTGGAATAACCTTTTGAAACCATTCAAAACTATATCCTTCGAAACCTTTCATTAAAATTCTCAAAAAGGTCGTAGAAGAATAGGGCCAAAAGCAACATTTTCAAAAGCTATTTGGTAAGTAAATAAGAGATGGTGTTGAAACCAACCATTCGAAAGCGTTGGAGAAGCGGCTCACGTATAAAAACAAATGGCCCTTTCGAAAGCAAAACTTCGAAAGGTAAAAGGTGGTAGCAAGGGATTTTGGCCCGATCGAAAGTAATTACTTAAAACATAAGGCGCAACCATTTCTTAAAAACTTTTATTCAAGTCAAAACCTATCTAGTCAAAAGCATTCCTTTTGAAAGAAAAGCAGGCGCATTTTCGTTTAAAATTGAAGCAAGGCTTCGACCTCCTTCGGAACCCTATGTTTCGACTTCATACCTTTCGCCTTAGTCCAATTGGCTATGTACCAAGACTTGATATCATTTGCATTGGTTTCGATGGAGACGGAGTCAAGAGTACCGAGTTGAAAGCAAGGTGTCAAGAGTAGCGAAACATGTAAATCACATGAAAAACTGATTTTTTTTACTTTTCAAAGTAATTTTTTTTAACTAACCTCCCTTTTTTGTCAAAATAAGATTAGTTGCTAATTTTCTTTTCTAAAAGTGCTACCAGAAGTTTAGAAATAAACAAGTTGAATTATTTACAAAATACCCCTTCTCCTTTTATAAATATACAAAACATTTAAGTCTCACACCTTAATTAATTTTATATATTCATTAAAAAACTTTGGAAAATTCTACAAAAATTTTTGTAAATCATTTTTAATATGTTTTCTAACAGATATTAATTTTGGACCCAAAACATAAATTACTTAGCTCTAAATAATTTTAAACCTAAATAATCATTTTCTTCACTAGAAAAATAATATTAAATCCACGTTAATTCAGAAAATTATGGAAATTGAAACCCATCTCCAAAATATCATTTCTGATCATATATTAAAATTGCAAGGCATTTGGATGTCATATAATTGGTTTTTCAACCTAAAAATTATCATAAAATCTAGATGAATTATCATAAATCATCAACAAGCATATATATCTACTTTAACAATCAAAACATGGCAATAACTTTACAGCTTATTTGGATCTGATATAGATACTGAGTATAAAAAATATGAGATGTGACCTATTATTCACCTTTAGCTTTGAGATTATGGAGTTGAGATTTGATCTTAATTTGCTTATGTTTTTCCTCATGATCCTAGCTTTATCTTCTCTAGTCTTCCCTTAATGGTGGTAGGCCTCAATATTATATTTGGTTTTGCGAATATGAAATAAACATGAGAATATGGCCTTAAGGGGTTTAGGGTACTAGAACATGTCTTATTTTTACTTTGCCCCTTATCTATTTGCCTTTACATTTTATCTCATAAATTCATTTATTATATGGCACAACTACCTTTACTAATCACAAATCTCAATCCCTCAATCAATTTAAATTATTTCAGTTAATTTACCAAATTAAATGTTTGTAAATAATGTTACTAAAAATTATGGGTGCTAAAGACTCCATTCTTTAAATAATTTCATCCTTGAAATTACAATATGGTACACATCAAATCAATAAATAGGGTAAAACATACCATGAAACAAATCAAGATAAGCATCTCTAATCAAGCTCTCAGTCTCCCAAGTAAAGTCTTTATTGTTATCGCTCCATTGGACCATAACTAATCTGACTGTCTTGTTTCTTTGCCTCTTCTCATCTCTCGCGACTATATGGATAGGCTTCCAAACTACAGTCATATCTAGCTCTAGTACTAAATAATATAACACGGTCGGTGCTATAGTAGTCACTGTATCTCTAATACACTTCCTCAGATGAGAAACATTAAAAATATCATGGACTCCTGACAAAGTTTTTATTAACTCTATTCTATACGTGAGTTTCTTGATCCTCTCTACTATAGGAAACAGTCCTATAATTTTTGGTGCTAACTTCCCTGCCTTCTCGAACCTGATAACACCTTTCATCGGTGACATTTTAACAAAAACATGATGTCTAATAGAGAACTCTAAGTCTTTCCATCTTCTATCTGCATAACTCTTTTGTCTAGACTGAGCATCTTCATTCTCACTCTTATCTACTCAATCTTCTCTAACCAAATTTGGAATAAGAACTAATATATCACCGCTCTCTAACCAACAAACTGGAGATTTGCATGGCCTTCCATACAAAACATCAAACGGTGCCATCCCTATATTAGTCTGATAACTTTTGTTATATGAAAACTCGTCTAACTATAGATGGTCTTCCCATTTACTCCAAAGTCTAATACACAAGCTCTTAATAAATCTTCCAAAATTTTGTTAACCTTTCCCATTTACCCATCGGTCTATGGATTGTAAGCAGTACTAATCTTGGGCTTTGTTCCTAAAATCTCTCATAGACTCCTCCAGTACTTACCAGTGAAAAAGGAATCTCTATCACTTACGATACTACTAGGAATCCCATGTAGTCTAATCACATTCTTCATAAATAACTTAGCCAAAACAGGTGCAGTTCTAGTTGACTTAACGAGAATGAAAAGGGCACTCTTGGTCAATCTATCTACTGTGTACCATTACTTTGATCTCCACTATTAGACCTTGACAACCCGTCTATAAAATCCATAGAGATAGAATCTTATTTCCATGCTAGAATATCCGATGGTTGAAGTAATCCAGTTGGCTTCTGATATTTGGCTTTCACATGCTGACAATTCAAACACTTCTTCATTCATAAGCTTACACCCCTCTTCATTCCTTCCTAGATGAAACTTCTCTTCATGTCCTGATACATTTTAGTTGCTCCCGGATGAACAGTGAACTTTGAACAATGGCATTCCTCTAAAACTTCTTTCCTTATTTCTCCCACATTTGGAACACGTAACATCTCTTTCTTTCACATTCAAAACTTCAAGTCATCGCTCTTTGTTCTAACCCTCAACTTCCTGATCCGTTCAGCCAACATTGGATCCTCTTATTATTTAGTAGCAATCATTTCGATCATTGTCGGTCAAACTTCTATGCATGATAACACAACGCTCTCCCCACTAGATCCGGCTTCTGATCTCCACTGCACTCTGCAAGTCATCAATGCTTCCAAATGTTTCCACACAGCTATCATACCCAACACTGTATTTTGATGCTACCTGCTAAGTGCATCTGCAACCTTATTGCCTTTCCTCGGTGTGTACTCAATTCCACAATCATAAGTGGCAAAAAACTCTAACCACCATTGCTGTCTCATGTTCAGCTCCTTCTAAGAGAATTAAATACTTCAGCAGCTTATGATCCATAAATAACTCGAATCTTTCTCCCAAAATGTAATGTCCTCACACCTTCAATGCAAAAATCAATGCAGCCAATTACAAGTCATGAGTCAGATATCTAACTTCATGAGGTTTGAGATGTTTAGAAGCGTAGGAAATCACTTTAACTCTTTGCATCAACACAGCTCCTAATTCCACTCCACATGCATCTGTATATAATAATAACTCTTGATTCCCCTCCCAAACAACCAACACTGGTGCATTCGTCGACAAGTGTTTCAGCTTCTAAAATGCCTGCTCAAACTTATCGGTCCAGACAAAAATTACATCCTTCCAGTTACTACTAAAAAGACCCTTTCGAGTAAGTCAAAACCTGCTTGAGCATAGAACACAGGAAAACAAGAGGAAAGAGCTCCGGCTAGACCTTCGAATTTAAAATAGATTGGGCTATCTCTTTAAAATTAACTGAAGGAGAAGAAGACATTGGCCATTAAGGAGTGTGCTTTAGAGTGGGAGTCATCTCAAAAGCTTGTTATATTTGTTTGAGAATGGTCGGAGGGCAAGAAACTGTTATACGTGAAATTGAGTCAATGGTAGTAGGAGTTTGCTCGGGTTTATCTTTGGGTGCTTCCACGATCGGACTCTTCGGAGCTTTATAAAAAGATGAACATTCCTCCACTTCTACATCAACAACTTTAGCAACCTTCAAAGGAGGTTCTGCTTCAATCGATGGTGCCAAATTCCTTTTGATTTCCTTATTATTTTTGGTGACTGATTGGATAATATATGGCATGCCAAAAGTTGTAGGAAGGAGGTGGCACCACTAGCAGGCATTGTAACCTAAGAAGCAGCTATAAAGAGTTCATACAGATTAAAAGTTGGTAGAATAATTTAAAAAAAATGCAAAAATAGAAAACAAATGTAGTGTCTATAACTTACTGGGATGATCATAGCAAAAGGGTTATGTGGGAGATAAATGAGTAGGATCTCCCAAGGAGAGGAAGCATTTGCCCTTTGATGTATGCTAAATCAAAGGAGGTAGCCCTAAAATCCTTTGACTTTTTGGGAGAATAGCATGCTTCGTCAAGTTAGAGGGGATTAGCAGCCTCTGTCGGTTTCCAATCTTATTAGAGGCTACAATCAAAGACTCCATCATTCTTTTGTCCGCATCATTAAGTTATTTGGCAGGAGAACCTTTCATTAGATAAAGTTTAGACAAGAGAAGTAACAAGATAGAAGGAAGACAATGAAAAATTGAACTTACGAAGTGTAGAAAAGGTCCTACTAATGTTTGGGAAACATCTAATGAAGAAAAACTAGTTCTCCCAGTCCTTGAACCGATTAACCCCTTCTGATATTAGCTTCTTCAAGGGGTTTTCTCGGAATAACTGGCTATTAAGATTGATGAGTTTGACTAGCCGGGTCAAGTGGTTCAAAACTTCAGCGTTTAAGGAGAGTGTCTGAATCCAATCCCATTAACTCCAGAGATATAAGATAGGTGTACATGTTCGGGTATAGCTAAATTGGAGCGATCCCATGACAAGAAAGAAACTTGGAAAAAAATTTAGGAAAGGGAGAATCCTTCATGCCATATGAAGATGGTAGTGTAAGCGAAGAACCCGTTGGGGGGTTGTTGATGGAATATGTTTCCTTGGGTGAAATAGCTTCCATATTGGTAATTCTAAAGTCTTTGAGGATGGCATCAACCTCATCTTAAGAAGATATCAAGGAATTCTTTAAAATGATGTGGAGTGTCTTCGGATGGCTCATGATTCTACCGGGTGAAAGCATTTCAGTTAAAATTTTCAAGTTTATTATGAACTTAGCATTCTTTGAAGAATTAGTAAAAAACCTACTTAAGCAACTTAACACAAAACCAACCAGGGAACTTCAAATTCTTGGAAGAATGTTAAAGTAAAAAGTCAAAATTATAGAGCTTTCGACTGAGACAAAAGAGGAAGAAAAGTTAACCCATAACAGACACCTTTCAACAATGCCAAAAGTTTACATATGAAAATCCATTGAGCTTTCAACAAGGTTGAAAGGAAGGATTAGAATATGTATCCTATCGATACTCTTCAACTATGTTGAAAGCTCAATAAAGAACCAAGTTGTTAAAAGGAAAAGGTTAAAGATAACTTAAAAACTTAAATAAGAATATACACTACAAACATTTCATAAACAAGATAATAAGACCCTTCGACACTGTCAAAAACAAAGACTTGAGTTTATCTAAGGGATATAGGAATTTTGTCAAAACCATATATACTCACCGAGTGTTTAACTATGGATTTTCTATTGGTTTGGAAAATTGCTGAAAAATTTATAATAAAATTTACCGCAAGCGCTCGGCATACTATTGAAGTACATGGTGAGTACGAGTCGATTTGCAGGAAATTGTTAGAATTTAAATTTCTATTCAATCAAATTAAACCAAAGTTGAAGAGAGTGTTAAGATAGAAAAGGAGAAAAGTAACAAACTAACAAAAAGAAAGTGATAAAAATATGAGAGTTAAATGACAATTTAGAGTTAATTTCCACTCTCTAGATCACATAAATCAACAAATGATGTTATGATCTCTCTTTTCTTGTCATTAGTATAATTAGTTGATGTGCTTATCATAAGTATGGTATATTTGTGCTATTAATTAGCTCAACATAAACCATTAAAGTATAACACAACCACTAATACAAATTTAATTCTTATGAAATATGAAAACAAAGTTGAAAGCAAAATCTATTTTAAGCATGGCCTTTTAACTATTATTTAGAAATATAGGCCATCAAATTTTAATTTCAACATTCACTTCTTTACCATAATAATATTTAGATGAAGAGGCAATTTGTGTTATGTTTGTTTAAGCATAGCCTACTTGGTTTAAACAATATAGACTATCAAATTCAAAGCTAAACAACAATATTAAACTACTTCAAATGTTTCCATTAAGCACTAAAAGAGAACATAAACATCAAAATGTTGCATCTACATACTAGAGAGCTTCATTACCCCTAAATTGAACGGATTAGGCTCTCATATTTGTTATCAAATAAACAATTGTAGAAAACAACATGAAACAAACAAGAGAAAAAAGAGAACAAAATGAAAAGAAAAACTAATTAATAAGAAATAAACACTAATTTACTTGCATGAAAAGTAAACTACACTACTAATATAAGAAGAGAAGCATGTAAAAGAAAAGAGCATAAGTTAAATTGCATAAAAAAATTACTTGAAATAAAAATGGCTAAGTAGCCATGAAAAGAAAGAGAGATCTCAATTTATTTTTGATCTAAACTAAGAAAGAGAAGAAAGCTTAAGAGAGACTAAAGAAGAGTGAGTTACATGAACATATGGGGTACTTATACATGTTTCAAAACCAAATCCATTTTTTAGGAACTACCCAAATTGCCCTTGAGGTAGTGTGGCCACCAAGCAATCATAAACATGTCTTAGTTCCCCACTTAAATGTGCATGTCGCTTTAATTTCCATTAGCATGTGCATTAGCTCCTAAGTGTACACTATAGTAAGTGGGATAGCTGTGGTCCTCCATGTTCATGAAATGAATTCTTTCCATCTTCATTAGCTTATCTTCACTCTTGTGCGTGCCTATATCTTCATGAAACCACTTGTATGTAACGCCAAATTCCTACAAAATAATATAAAAATTTCCAATTAAATTTTCTCAAATTAATATATGAACAAAAATGGACAGTTTAGCCCTATATAAAGATGAATATATAATAATTTAAAAATAATTTGAATTTGGTTTAAACATGTTAAAATACCCAATATGATCATTTATTTAACTAAAATAGATTAAATATGGTGGTAAAATTATACATATTTACGTGCACATCAAATACCCCTACACTTATCATTTTATTCATCCTCAAAGAAAGAAAAACTGCGATAAATCCGTTTTCGTAAGGAGCACGATTGCATTGAGCGTATGCAACAAGCCATTAAACCTCTGAGTATCACCAGTAGGACGAGTGTTGTCTCGTGAGGGTTTTCAGCAAATACTACCCATAAAATCCAAACGCAAAGTGCAAATATTTACATAATGCAAGATTTATTTATAATGAGATGAATGCAAGATTTTGAAAATATTTAAAATAAAGGATTTACATTTAAATTTACATGAATAATTTAAATATAGGTTTTGGTCATTATCAAGAAATTTTAGTCCTTTTACTTATCAAAATTTCTAATAAAAATTAGGTTATCGTAACAAATAGACTATAGTTTGACTGATTGTTTCAGTTGATAAGATGGTGCAACTATGAAATGGATCCTTATTTGATTATCGAAGTTTATCAAATTGGTATTTTCATTTCTTTTGAATAACAAGTCAAAACAAATAAGTAAAAATAATGCTTGGATTTCAATTGCTTATTCTCTTATTTTTGAAATATTTATTGATATTGTTAACGTCAAAATCGAACGCTAACACCCCGGTGAGAATATTAGTAAAGTGAAAGCACCACCCGTTGGTACGGGAACTAAAACAAGCAGATAATTGCAGTAAAAGTAAAGAGATAGGAGTTTTTATAGTGGTTCAGCTCAAAGTCAAGCCTACATCCACTTTATCTTCTTTATCACAAGTTAGATTATAAGTTTTACAAGAACTCCTTCGATTATTCAACAATCGATACAAGTAATTAGCACTACAATGCAAAAGAGATTCTGGAATCCATCTTGAATGTAGCTGATATTCTCTTTAGGTAATTTGAAGTGTTTTTGGTAGTAGAGGTGTTGTAGAGGTCGTGAATGTAGCAGAGTTTCGGTGCTTCAAAGTCTCGAAAAGTCCCCCTTCAATGTGGAGTAGGCGGGGTATTTATAGGAGTAGCACCCCTTAGATCGGCTGTCATAGGTCGTATGCGACCTAAGAATGTGTGACCTAAGAGTGACCTGAGTTAACTAAGTCGTCCGCGAGTCAGTGGAGCTATTCTGGACGAGTTATGTACTACGAGCGACTTAGCTAGTGTATTGTAAGAGCTCTTTTAATTTGCTTAGGTCGTAAGCAACCTAATCTTGAAGAGGCAATGTGCACGCGGCCTAACTTTGAAGCTTGCTAGGTCGTTAGGTCAATAAGTTGATAAGTCGATAGATCGTTCCCCTTTTAGCTTGGTAGGTCGTTGCCTTTACTGAGTCATTAGGTCTTTGACTGGTAGGTAGTTAACCCGTTGAGTCACTAAGTCGTTTGCTTGTAGATTGTTGAGCCGGTGAGCCTCTTAGCTCGCTAAATCGTTGGGTCGCTGAAGCCTTGAGTTGCTTGAGTCGCTTGAGTCCTTTAGATCAGTAAGTCGTAGATCGTTGGGTGCTAGGTCGTCGAAAAGGAGGTGTTAACACTTGCCTCTCGAAGTATACGCCTAGGGACTAGGTCGTGTGCTTCGACACCTTTTAACTCGTGTCATCTGAGTTGCTAAGTCGTGAGTCGCTTGGGTTGTTAGGTCATTTAAGCCGATTCGAATTCCACTTTTCTTGCATATAAGTTGCTCGGCTTCTCCTTCCTTCTCCTCACTTGCTCTATTATTCGAAACCACCATTGGCGTTTTCTCCAAGCTTTCGAAGACAAATTCCAAACTTCTCGTCGTCGATCAACCCTCCGTTCAACTACGTAAGTAATTCTGGCCATCGTTCACCTACACCCGTCGTCAAATCGCCGATTTCCACTTTTCGAGTTCGATTCGCTTTCTTTTGCTGTATTTCGTCGAGAATCATGTTTCGATCGATTTGCGATCGCCGTCGATCACGTCGTGGCTACGATTCATGATCGAACAGTATTATTAGATCCATGGCGAATCTGAGACGATGTTAATGGTTTTTTGGGTGATTTGGTGGTATTGGAGAGATGAGGGTGTTTGCAAAAAATTGGGCAAACACCTCCAAGTCGTATGATTTAGTCGATTTTCTGTTGTTCTTAGTGATTTGGATACTTTATGCAAATATGTAAAAAGCAGGGACTAAACTGTAAAAGACACACAGGTTTATAGTGGTTCGGCCAGAATGTGCCTACGTCCACTTTATATCTTATTCTTCTTTATAGTTCGGATTACAAGTACCAAGCTTTGATTACAAGTGTATGAAAGTTGTTTGAAAGTTCTGTTCGTTCTAGAGCTCTCTAACTTGTCCCCATTGTTGTACCCTTGCCCCTCTATTTATAGAGTGAGGTTGAGGGTAGGGGTCTTGGATGTATGTAGTTGCTGGTGGACCTGGGCTGATGCAATCTGGCCTAGCCACGTTGATTCGGTTGCGCTTTGGTTCGGTGGTGAGTGGAGAAATGGGTTGGTCCGTTGATGAGTGGAGAAATGGGTTGGTCCGGTGGTGGGAGTAGGGAGTTGGCTCG
Organism: Allium fistulosum; assembly: GCA_030737815.1. Lineage (NCBI taxonomy): Eukaryota > Viridiplantae > Streptophyta > Magnoliopsida > Asparagales > Amaryllidaceae > Allium > Allium fistulosum. The sequence goes on along the minus strand of CM060905.1, from coordinate 648,638,084 downwards.
GTAGGGAGTTGGCTCGGCAGTGAGTGGTCCGGTAGGGAGTGGTTCGGTGGTGAGAATACACCCAACATTTGCCCCCCAAAGTGGGGCATATGCCTGCATATGTCACGCTTTGTTTTGATTCTCCCATTCGGCCCAAGTGCTGAACCAACTGGTCCGGTTATCCCATGCTTGCCTATAAGTAAGGGCCTTAGGCTCTCGTTATTTCCTACTATCCGAAACAGCCGAACCAAATTCTTACCTGCCGAATCAAACATTTCACCGAATCAACGTTGCTTGCCGGACCAGGTGAGCTTTTTCTTCCACCGAATAACCTTTATGCTTGAATTACCGAATGATCCCTTGAGGAGCTTAAGTGACGAATGAACTTCAAGTCTCGACTTACCGAATGGCACTTTTATGTTTTGAACTATATAAATGAGACTCCAGACTGTTAGGTATTTGCTTGTTTATATTTCTATACTCCTTGTTCTGACGATACGTTTTCTCGTGTTTGCAGATAATGTCACATAAAGTGGAAACCCGTTCTGATAAAAAGAAATCTAAGGATAAAGGAGAGTCCTCCATCGTGCCCCAGTCCAGGCAGAACCGGGACGACATGGACCTACCCCGAGATCGTTAGTGGACGGGTACGGTCCGCAAGAGCTCTTGGACTCACCGCCTGACTGCTTTCCCAGTTCCCTCAAAGATGAGCAGCTTGATGCTATATCTAGATCTTTTGGGATTGATAGAGCGCAGATGAGGTTGCCGGATAACGGAGTGATGCCGTATAACGCCCCAGAAGGATATTTTGCTTACAGCGGGTATCATTGCATGTGCGGTGCCATCCCCCCGATAAACACTTGGATAGTCAGCTTCATCACATACTTAAAGGTGGCTCCTTTCCAGCTTTAGCCTAATTCCTATGCTATCTTGGTGAGTTTGTTTATCATCTTCCAGAGGAGATACGGGCGTCCTCCTTCCAATCGGGAAATCCGGTATTTGTACAACTTGAGAGGCTACAAGAAGGGGTCTCCGTATGTTAGCTTAGAGTCGGCTATGTCCTTCAAGCCAGTCCTGGATTTATATTCGAAATTTAGCATGTTCAAGAAGGAATGGTTTTTTATCAAAGATGACTTCGTTTCCTTCCGCCGCTTCACCTCTGGCTGTAAGTTGAATCTCATTTATGATTTTTTTCTGACTGCAATACTCCTCCTTACGTGCTTTATTTCTTGCTAGCGATAGGTGGCTTTGCGGTTGTAGAGAACGATCGTCTGGTTCGGATGGCTGAAGAAATAGAAGCCATTCCAGAAGGGGAGAGGGCGGCTTCTTATTTGATCAGGAACGCTACTCTTCTGGGGCTCAACCTGATTCTGCCACGTCAGTCTGTAGTCAAGCAGAGAGACACAACTGAGGAGAGGGCCGCCAAAGCTAAAGGAGGGTCTACGGCGAAGAGCAGTAAAAGAAAACCCTTCTCAAAGCATCCAACTGCCGGGGGGAAGAAACTTAAGAAATCCGATGGTCCCTCCCCCAGCACATGTCTAGACGTTACGGAGGAGGAAGATGAGGAGGAGGAAAGAGGCGAGGGTGAAGGAGGTGAGGCGGAGAGTGGAAGTGGTGGAGAAGGTGATGGACAGAGTGGTGATGATGGTAGCGACGAACAGAGTGGTGATGGTGCTGGGGATTTGTCTTCTAAGCAAGCGGGTGTGATCCAAAAGTGGACGTACAATGCTTTCCGCCTCGCATTCGAAGGACTGGAGGGAGAAACGGCTCTGGTAGAGGATCCTAAGAAAACTGACAAGGCCGGAGCCGACTCATCTTCCAAAAGTGTTTTAGTTGAGGCAGCCCCCGCGACTCAAGGTGAATTTTTGACTTCTGCAGACTCCATTTATGATAAGGACTTAGGAATATTTTATGGTCAGCTCCCGTCCTGGAATGTGATCCAGGACTTATTGCAATATCCCACTCCTCCCCAGGGTTTGTATAACAAAAGTGTCTCCTTACTTTTCCTAACTTGTCATATTTCTTGAATTATAGCTCAACGTCTGCTTGTAACACTTGGTTTTTGTCCCAGGATCGAGTAAAGTGGCCAAGACATCGGGTGTTCGGCACAGTCTTGAACAATATAAGTCTCTAAGGGCTTCCACCAAGCCAAAGCCTCCGACTAACCGCCCTGGAGACTTAGTCGGCTACCGTCCTCTTCTTAGAGTTATCGACGAGGATATCCAAAAGAAGAAGAGGAGTCACTCCTTGTTGGAATCTCCACCTAACCCTCAGCCCCCGACTCAGCCTCTTTAGGATACCACGGAGGAGAATACTGAACTTATTCCTTCCCCGCACCTGTCTGAAAATCCTACTGTTACCCCGATAGACCATCCTGGCTTGGCTCATAATCCGTTTGCGGGTCATCCGGATCTGGATCTGGGTTCTCACGATATTTCCTTTGATGAGGCTACTGGTGAGCACCTTCTCCCTCGTAATCCCATGGTAAGGGTGCTTGACGAGGCCAAGTCCCTAGACCTTGATTTGCTTACCACTCGGGTTGTAACCTTGGGGGACGAAGCTAAGGCAAACATTGACCGGGTTGCTAAGGAAACCAAGAAGCTTATGGGGCATCATGCTCGACTGGTTAAGGCTGGAGAAGAAATCGGCAGTGCTAACATTCGACTGCGTTTAATGGTTTCCGACCAGGCCAAACAACTTGCTGATCAAGCCATCTAGATTTCTCAACATGAGATCGCATATAGGCAATTAAAGAAGACCATGGAAGAGGTCTGCAGGGTAGAGATGCGGAAAATGGAGGTTGTTTGTAAGGAACGAATTGATATGGCTATTGCAACGGTGGATGAGGTTCGGAAAGTGAATCTCGAGCGGGTACAGGAGTTGTCCGGGAAACTTGAGGCTACGGAGCTTGCTCAAACCAAGTTGAAGGAGGAGATGGAGGCGATGAGAAAAACCTTTCAGGCTGACAGCTCGCGATACCAATCGGAGAGGAATGCCACCATTGCAAAGCTGTTGTCTTCTGAGGACCGAATAAGGGAGTTCGAGGAGAACGAAGGGATACTGGATGAGATGCTTCAAGATATATACTTTCGCACTTGGAAACAGGGCAACTTATCTTGGATGGATGATTACCCCCGAGTCATGGCCAGGATTTATCTCAGGGCCCTGGAGGAGGCTAAGTTTGATGCAGATAAGGAGGGTGGCGTGGCCTTTAGAATGGATGTGGTTACGGCTCAATTCACCAAGGAGGAGAAGGTGGTGGGGAAAGAGGGTATGCGGTTGCTTGCTGTTGAGGAGGTTGGTGTGCAGTTGGAGGATGATGATCAAGGAGCAGATGCTGGTAAGTCTTCTCTTTTAGCTTTTGTAACCTGACTGCTTATCGCTTATTTAATGGATTCTTTTTCTGGATTGGACAGGTGAGACCTCCAAGGTACCGACTACCTCCGGCCAGCATGTTGAGAGTGCCAATCCCGTGGCTAAGTAGATCTTGGAGGACCGGCAGGATAGAGATGAAGCTCCGATGCAGCTGACTCCCTAACTTCACCTGGATGTCTTTTTGGTTTGTTTGATATTGCTGTCTATGCTAGCTCTAAAACATTAATGTAACTTTTAGGTTGTACTTATGTTATTGGTAACAAACGACTTTATTCTTAGCCTGTAATTTTTAATCTTAAGCTGATTCTGTCATATTTGACTGCCTTAGTTATTTTGATGTGTTGCATAAGAAATATAGCTGTGCACATGCCTGTGATTCCATCATGTTTGATGCCAGTTTCTTGCTTAAGATATAATTTCATACCTTGCAAAGTTATTGTGATGTGCGAATAAATTATAGCTATGTATTTATTTACAAGAGAAGGAAGTACCGCCCTTCATGTCTTAGTTGTAGACGGTAGCTTTGAATGTCTTATAGGACTGAGTATGGAACGTAGTTGATTGACCTGTCATCCCATTGTGAGTTCTTATCCTCATCGGTGAGCGTCTCCTACTTTGTGTCCTGTACTTTAGGGATTGTTATTGAGGATAGGAGGAAAGTTTTTAAATAAGATAGAAATATAAGAAATATTAAAACTTCCAATCACGGAAGGCCTGCGATGTGCTTAAATTCGAGGCAAACGGGTTTTGTAGTCACTTTCCCTAGCTGTGGGTCTTAGAGACATTTGTCACCCATCTTACGCTTCCGCGGGGAGTTTATCTTTTTTACCACAGCCGTACTTAAGACACTCGGAGCCGAGATCGTGCACAGTAACTACCCAGGCCATTATGGCCCATAATCGTGGGTATTATTCGATTTACCATGGCCGGCTAGCGTAGGTGTCGATCGTCAACCATGAACTACCCCTGGCTGGCCACACCATATGTTGGGGCTTAAAGTAGGTTCACGGTTGCCGGCGAGCCGAACGCCGTAATGAGCTGCCTAGGCTATGGTTGGCCTACTCGGTGGCTTATTATCGGCTCATTACATTTGGCTTTAAAGTCCGATCGCGAGCAATGAGTTAACCCGTAGTAGAGGGATGCTGGAGCAAAAGTGTCTCATTGGCGAGGGCATATATTCGCATAGTACCTGTTAGGTCTTGTCCAGGTGAAGTCGCACCGTGATGTGTCTTGAATAGAGATGCCATTACACAGGATTTCGTTCAACAGAAAAGGATAAGGTTAACAAGCAGCCAAGATATAAAGGAACAAGTTAAAGTGGTTCGGCACGAAAATGCCTACGTCCACTGATTCTCTTTGTTAATTCACTTCATATGGGCAGTATAAGTTAAGAAAAGTATCGACGGAGGTGTTGGATGTTCCATGCCCTCTGGAACACCTCTCCGTCCACTGTTGACAAAATATAAGCTCCATTGTGAAGATTTTTGTGAATTACATATGGTCCATCCTAGATTGGATCTAGCGCTCCAGGGCGCGGGAAGACTCTCTTGAGGACAAGATCTCCTTTTTGTAAGCTACGATGCTTGACTTTGGAGTTGTATTGCGTTGCCACATTTTGCTTGTGAGCTGCTGCTTTGAGGGCTGCATCATTTCTTCTTTCCTCAATTAGATCCAAACACATGTGAAGTAGTTCTTCGTTCTCTTTTGGGCTATAGTGGATCCTACGGTGGGAAGGCACTACAGTTTCAACTGGGAGCATAGCCTCCGATCCGTATGCCAAAGAGAAAGAAGTATGCCCCGTTGATGTTCTGAAAGATGTGCGATAGGCCCAAAGTGCCGTAGGAAGTTCATCCACCCACGCGCCTTTTGGCTTTCCAAGTTTCTTTTTGACTAGAGTTTTGAGAATTTTGTTGACAGCTTTGACTTGTCCGTTTGCTTGGGGATAAGCTACAGATGAGAAGCTTTTGTGAATTCTGTGTTCTTGGCACCAATTGGCGAACTCCTCGCTGTCAAACTGAAGTCCATTGTCCGAAATGATTTTAAGTGGGACTCCGTACCTGCATAGAACATTTTTGATCAAGAAGTTAATAACTTTTGCTGAAGATACTTTATTTAGGGGTTCTGCTTCCACCCATTTGGTGAAATAGTCGACTGCCACTATAGCATATTTGGCTCCGCCTCGGCCCATTGGCAGTTCGCCAATCAAGTCAATTCCCCATACTGCAAAGGGCCAAGGGCTGGTCATTTGAGTAAACTCAGTTATTGGTAGCCGTGGAATCTTAGCAAATTTCTGACATCTGTCACATTTTTTGACGAAATCTAAGACGTCTTTGCTTAAGGTGGGCCAGAAATATCCATATCGGAGTATCTTTTTTGCCAGAGTCTGCCCTCCAGTGTGATCTCCGCAGCTTCCTTGATGGATGTTGGATAAGATTTCCTTTGCTTCCCTTCCAGTGACACACCTTAATAAGGGGTTAAAGAAGCCGCGCCGATAAAGGGTGCCTTCTTGTATTGTGTAGCGGGAAGCTCTCCTCAAGATTTTCTTGACTTCGTTACGCTTGTCGGGCAGTGTGCCGTCTTGTAAGTATTTTTGGATGGGAGTCATCCAAGTTTCCTCTTCGACTGCAACTATCAGATTAACCTGCTCGAAACTCGGGGTCAGCTGCTTTGAGATGGCTACTGCTCCGGCAATAGTGTCGTTTCTCATGCTAGCTTGCTTTGCCAATTCGTCGGCCTCTTGGTTCTCTTCCCGAGGGATGTGTTTGATTAAATAGTGATCCAATTGATCGAGAAGCAGCTTGCTTTTCTTTAGATATGCTGTGAGTCGCTCTTCTTGAGCCTGAAATTCTCCTAGTATTTGATTTACAATAAGCTGAGAATCACTATGAAGACATAAAGGATTGACTCCAATCTCTAAGGCAAGTTCTAATCCAGCTATCACCGCTTCATATTTTGCATCGTTGTTGGTGGCAGCGAATTCCAACTTTAAAGCATAGTGTAGCTTATTTCCCCTGGGAGTGATTATTACCACACCTGTCCCCGAGCCTTGTTCGTTTAACGCTCCATCCACAAAGAGATTCCACTTGATGTCTTCTGCTATTTCCGATTGCTCCTTACCCTCGTTGGTAGTGAATTCGGCAATGAAATCAGCCATGGCTTGTCCCTTAATGGCGGTGCGAGGATGGTAGGTGATATCATACTGACTTAGTTCAATGCACCATTTAAGTAGTCGCCCAGAAGTGTCAGGACGATGGAGTACCTGCCTTAGTGGTTGATCAGTCAGAACTCTAATGGAATGAGATTGGAAATAGTGACGTAGTTTCCGCGATGTGATCAGTAAACAATATGCTAGTTTCTCAAGTTTAGGATATCTAGCTTGCTCGGTGGTAGGAGCATGGTGGACCGGTGGAGCTCGTGTACTTTGGTTCGGTGGTAGGAGCATGGTGGACCGGTGGAGCTCGTGTACGTTGGTTTGGCATGGGTGGGTAGGTTGGTCCGATATAGGTTGGTTCGGTAGGCGCTAGGTGATTCGGTGGTGCTACTTCGAGTTGGTTCGGCAGGGATGAATGAAGGTTGGTTTGGTAGAATCTCGCCCAACAAACTTCAACATTGATCCAGCTCAAGTGGACTACTCATTTGCTTCACATGAGCTTGAGGATCTTCTTGCTTACTACTTAAGTCTCGATGTGCCATTGTCCCCTCTTTTTGCAGGGAATACTGATGATTTTAACTTTCCTTCCTCTATAGCGAAAATAGCAAGTGCCGTGCAAGCTTCACCTTCTCCAACTGTTGCTCCTCCATCTCTTCAAGTTACTCCTTCTTCTGCTTCTCAACCATGGTCGCAAGAAGAACAAATACGAGCTCTCCAAGGCTTGGACGACCCAGCTGCTTCGCAAGAGCAGAAAACTGAAGGACTTGAAGAGGGCGAGAAGACCCTGGAGAGGTTTTCTGATGACAATACAAAGCTGATTGATCTTGTCTCTCCAAGCGTTGAATCTTCTTCAAAGAGGAGGAGGAAGCATGCAATTTTGAAGAAGAATAAAGGCACAACCGCTGGCAGTGAGCAAGTAGAGGAGGACCCAGTTGCACCTCTTTCTCCTTCTTCCCCGACTCGTCCTGGCCGGCTTCAGAAGTTAACCATTAGGCCGGGCGAGGGCTCAAAAGGCGGCGGGAGGAAGAAGTGATGGATCTGGTTTTTGCTTTTTGTTTGTATTGACCGGAGATTGTGCGGGTACCGGCCCCCGATTTTTTTGAAACCTGCACATGTATAAAAAATTTACAGTATGGAATAAAATGATTCTTCTTACTTGTACAATCTTTTGTCTGTACTTGTGAATGCATTTATTCCTTATTTTTGCACAAGTTTCTTCATTTTCTTTGTATAACATTGCAATGAGCTCGTGGTATGTTGCTTGAGCATTGCTTTTATTAATGTAGATGTATTATACTGCCCGCATACCACGGCTTATTGCAACCTTCTCCATTTTGAAAAGACTTGTACTCTTGATTTGGAGAATAATTTTTCCGTTTTGAGGAAATATTATTCTGCTTTAGTGGAGTGTGCCTTGTAATGGAGAAGTTTTCTTCTTCTTCTTTTTCAGAAAAAGTTAATACACTTCAACTTTCGGAGATGACCACTTTTATTTTTGAGAAGTGGATTCCTCCTTGTGGTGAAGCGGGCTTTCGAAGAAGGCTTTGATTTCTTGGACGTGCCTCGTTAGAGGGCTTTGTTTAGCACTTCACCGTTAAGGGTAGAAATGTGCCTTTGAAGAGGGCTTGTGCCTCCGAAGAGGGCTTTTTTTTGTTGTGCCTCTGGAGAGGGCTTGTTTGATATGCCTTTGGGAAGGGCTTTTTTGTTGTGCCTCTGGAGAGGGCTTGTTTGGTATGCCTTTAGGAAGGGCTTTTGTTTTGTATGCCTGAAAGTTATTTCTCACAGTTAAATGGATCCACGGAGCAGATGCAAGCTAACTAACTGGATGTTTGTTTGCACAAACGATCGCAATTAACTAGCAATGGCCTAGAACCTTCAGTCTTGGTAAGGTGCCCCTTTGGTGGTCCCACCAACCTTTTTGGTTGAGAAAAACATTTCATTTTACTTTGTGCCTCCGGAGAGGGCTTTGTGCCTCTGGAGAGGGCTTGTACCTCCGGAGAGGGCTTGTGCCTCCGAAGTGGGCTTGGTTTGGTTTGCCAGGAAGGTTGCATCTCACAATTAAGTGGGTCCACGGGGCAGACGCAAGCTACCTAACTGGATGTTTGTTTACAAACGATCACAATTAGTTAGCAAGGGCCTGGTGCCTTCACTTTGGGAAGGTGCCCCTTCGGTGGTCCCACCAACCTTTTTGGTTGAGACAACAAGATCCCATTTTTTCGGTCTTTGTCTGCTCGCCCATGTCTTTTCACCATCTGCCCCTTAGCGATTCCTCGTTATTATTTCCAAATGCATGTTCCTTTCTTTGGTATGCTGTTTGATTTTTCCAGAGAAGTGTACTTCATGGTTGAGTGAATCCACGGGGTAGACGCAAGCCACTTAACCGGATGTTTGTTTGCACAAACGATCACAGTCAGTTAGCAAGGGCCTGGTGCCTTCACTTTGGGAAGGTGCCCCTTCGGTGGAATCACCAATCGTTTGTGTGAAGCCCTTCCTGTGTAAGGATTGAGTCTGGAATTTTTGTGGCTTGACATTTTTTGTTAAGTGATTTGTAGGAATCGCTTTTCTTTGTGATGTGTTGAATAGGTAAGCTTTGCTTTGATAGCCTACAATATTAAATTGACATTTTAGCAATATATTTAAAATATTTGCATATCGAAACAAGACATGCATTTTATAATAATAGAGAACACAAGATTTATAGTGGTTCGGCCAAGAATTGGGCCTACATCCACTTTATAGTTCTTATTATCGATTTGTACTGATTTTACAATGGTTTACAATACAAGAATGATACATCCATAATAATTTTACAAATTTAAGCATTGCTTCTAAGTAAAATATGGACGCAAGTGATTGCTGTTCCAGGCTCTCGGAATTGGATCTCCTTCGACAGTTGTGAGCTTGAAAGTGCCATCGAGAAGTTTTTTTCCTATGACATATGGCCCTTCCCAGTTTGGCCCAAACACTCCTGTTGCTGTCATGACCCTTTTCAAGACTAAATCCCCAATTTCAAAGCTGCGTTGGCGAACTTTAGAATTGAAGTGCCTAGCTATTCTTTGCTGATGGGTTGCAACTCTGAGCTCAGCTTCTTTCCTTCTTTCATCAAGTAAGTCAAGTGCTTCAAGTTGCAACTTTTCATTTCCAGCTTGGTTGAAATGAATTCTCCTGTGTGAGTGGACTTCTATTTCCACTGGAATCATTGTTTCAGATCCATATGGTAATGATAATGGAGTGTGCCCAGTCGCAGTTTTGTGGGTAGTTCTATATGCCCATAGTACTAGTGGCAGCTTATCGACCCAACCACCTTTTGCTTTTTCCAGCTATTTTTTGATGGTTGATTTGATAATTTTGTTCACTGCTTCCACTTGCCTGTTTTCCTATGGATGAGCCAATGCTGAGAAGCTTTTTTGGATCTTGAATCGCCTACAAAAGTCCTGGAATTCTTCGCTTTCAAATTGAGTTCCATTGTCTGTGATTATCTTCTATGGCACACCGTACCTGCAAATGATATTTTTAGTCATAAAGTTTATCATCTTTTTAGAGGTAATAGTAGCCAATGGTTCAGCTTCAGCCCATTTAGTGAAATAATCAACAGCGACAATAGCATATTTGATTCCGGACTTGGCAACAGGCAAAGGCCCGATGAGATCTATCCCCCAAATGGCGAATGGCCATGGACTGACCATCTGTGTTAGCTCAGTGGAAGGTGCTCTTGGGATTTTTGCAAATCTCTGGCATCTGTCACACTTTCGAGAGTAGCTAGCAGCATCTCAATTAATATCTGGCCAGAAATATCCATAGCGGAGAATTTTCTTTACAAGAGTTTGACCACCTGAATGATCCCCACATTCTCCTCCATGTACTTCGGCTAAAATTGTATTAGCCTCTTCATTGGTTACACATCGGAGTAATGGCATCGAGAATCCTCATCTGTACAATCGGCCATCTTGAATTACATATCTCGGGGCTTTTCTTAATAGATTCTGGCACTCTTTTTGTTTTCTGGCAGGGAGCCGTTGAGTAGATATTCCTTGATCGGGGTCATCCATGATTCCTGCTCTTGGGATACAGTCATAATCCAGTCAATATCCATCTCATCAGTACTTGGAGCTGACAAGACTTCCACAGGGACCAATCCCAATAGTTGAGCTTCGCCAGAGCTTGAACACTTCGCGAGAGAATCTGCCTTCATGTTCTATTCCCGGGGTATATGGCTTATTGTATAATGATCGAAACCATCAAGAAGTTCCCAGGCCTTTGACAAGTAAGCGGGCAGATTTCCTCCTTTAGTTTGAAACTCTTTCTTGACTTCGCATACAATAAGTTGTGAATCACTGAAGATCTGTAATACTTTGATGTTCAGTTCTTTAGCAATCTTCAAGCCGGCAATAAGAGCTTCGTATTCTACTTCATTGTTTGTCGAAGGAAATTCTAATCTCAATGAATAGCACAATGACCGCCCTTCGGGGGTTTCAAGTACAACCCCAGCCCTGGAACAGTAATCATTTCTTGCACCATCGACATATAATTTCCATCGGATCAGGATATCATTAGTTACCACTTCCTCACTGTCACCTTAATCTGTGTATTCTGCAATGAAATCGGCTAAAGCTTGTCCATTGATTGCTCTTCGAGGATGGTAGGTAATATCATATTGGTTGAGCTCAATATTCCACTTCAGAAGATGACCCGAAGTTTCAGGGCAAAATAGGACTTGCTTCAGAGGTTGATCAGTGAGGACTTTGATAGGATGAGCCTGGAAATATGGTCTCAACTTTCTAGAAGCAATCAATAGAAAATAGGCAAGCTTTTCTAGCTTTGAATAATTCATCTCTGCCCTAGTGAATCTTTTGCTGATATAATAAACCGGGCGCTGAACTTTTGCATCTTCCCGTATCAATGCCGCACTGAGAGCATGAGATGAAACCGCTAAGTATATGAATAGATCTTCACCATTGTCAGGCTTAGAAAGTACCGGAGGCGTTTCCATATGACAAATCAACTCCTCAAAAGATTTCTGACATTTGGGAGTCCATTCAAAGCTTTTCTTTCCTTTCTTCAGAGCATCAAAGAAGGGAATGCATTTGTCTGTGGCCTTGAAAATAAATCAACTCAAAGCAGCGACTTTCCCGTTGAGGCTTTGCAATTCCTTCTTTGTTCTAGGGGGTTTGACTTCTCTTAAAGTAGTGATCTGAGCAGGATTAGCTTCAATGTCCCTAGCACTCACAATGAAACCCAAGAATTTTCCGGACTCTACCCCGAATGAACATTTCAAAGGATTTAGCTTCATCCCATTTTTCGGAGGATTGCGAACATTTCTGCCAATTGATCCATGTGGTCTACTGCCTTCTTCGACTTCACCAACATATCATCAACATAAACTTCCATAGTCTTGCCTATCTGGGGTTTGAACATGGCATTAACAAGTCCTTGATAAGTTGCTCCCGCGTTCTTTAGTCCGAAGGGCATGACTTTATAGCAGTAGAGACCAACATCAGTGATGAAGCTCATATCCTCCTAATCTGGCTCATGCATCTTGATTTGATTGTATCCTGAGTAAGCATCTATAAAAGACAATAATTCATGCCCGGCTGTTCCATCCACCAATTGATCAATCTTGGGTAACGGGAAACAATCTTTGGGACATGCTTTGTTCAAGTCTGAAAAGTCAATGCATACTCTCCATTTTCCGTTTTCTTTTTTAACCAACACTGGATCAGAAACCCAATTTGGATAAGTGGATTCTCTAATGAAGCCATTTTCCATGAGCCGATCTACTTCTTCTTTTAATGCTGCCGACCTTTCAGGACCCTACGTTCTTCTTTCCTACTTTACGGGTGTGAATTTTGGGTCAATATTCAGAGCATGTACTGCGATTTCTGGAGATATTCCACACATGTCGGCATGAATCCAAGCGAATACAACCAGGTTTGCCTTCAAGAATGATATCAGCATATTCTGAACAGTCACACCGAGTTGTGAACCCACATTCAACACCTTGTTCGGATCCTTCAGGTCAACAGGTATTGGCACCGTCACTTCCACTAGTACCACTCTACTTTCCCCTGCACTGGTTTTTCTAGGATCAATTTATTTCCGTGCACCACTATGCTCACCAATGCAGGGACCACCCTGTAATTGGTACAAGGTGGGCTCTTTGATGCGGAGCGGAGCTGCCGCACCCTCACCCATCTCTCTTTTCTTTGCCTCCCTCAACTCTGTAAGATAACATTTTTGCCCGGCGTTCTGGTCCCCCTTCACAACACCGACGCCATTATTAGTGGGGAATTTCATAATTAGGCACCATGGGGCGAGAACGGCCTTAAATGCAGTAAGAGTTGGTCGTCCCAAGAAGGCGTTGTAAGCAGAGAATTCATTAACAATAACAAAGGTTTGCCTTCGTACCACTTTCTTTTCCCCTTCTCCAAGCTCTACAAATAAGTCGATAGTTCCAATAGGCTATTTTGGTTCTCCAGTGAACCCAACAATCTTTTGTGAAGAAGCTTGGACATCAGCCATTGGAATTCTCATCTGATCAAATATCTTTTTGAAGAGGATATTGCAAGAGGCGCCGCAGTCAACAAGCACCCTCCTTACAATAGCTGGTCCGATGCCCGTCGATATTACCAAGGGATCCATGGTGGGAGCTTCAATACCCACCGAGTCTCTAGCTCTGAATATGATGTCATCATGAAAAGTTCTTTGCTGTTTTGAAGGCACAGCATCTTCCAAGACAAAAATAGTTTCTTCTTTCGGGGCATGTCTCAAAGCGTGAGCATACCTCTCCATTTCTCCCCAACTTCTGCCTGATGGGTGAGGACCCCCTGTGATTACATTAATAACAGGCCTTTCAGATTCCTGCGCTGCAGCCTTTTCACCTGAGCCAGATTGACGAGCAGGAAGTTGATGCCCCTGAGTAGATGGGGCCGGATCACCTCTGTTTCTCTTGAACTACTGTTGCAGTTAATTCTCTCGCAACAGCTCTTCAATCAAGTTCTTTAAATGGCGACACTCATTAGTGTCATGGCTAGGTTGATTGTGAAATCGGCAAAATCTTCCATTACGCATAGCATTCTTCCCTGGCTTTATCTCAGGTGGCTTGGGGTATTCGACAACATCTTTAGTTGCGAAGAAGATGTTCTCTGGAGTATCAGTTAAGGGAGTAAAATCTGAAGGTTTAAAGAAGCGTAGTTTCTTCACATCTTTCTGCTTCTTTCCACTGTCATTATCCCTCTTCTGACCACCAGATTCTTTCTTAGTAGAAGCTTGAGCCACATTGTTGTTTTCAGTTTCAGCCACAACCACCTTTGCTGGTGCAGGAAGGCTCTCCAGACGCATAAATTTGTTGGCCTTTTTATAAAACTTCTCAAGTGAATTTGGTTCCTTCATCTTCTACCATTTTCCAAATTCACTTGATTTTTCAATGGCTCGCATCAGGTAAGTTAGAATCATTCGAGGCTCAGAATTATCCACTTCGGCCAAGGCTGTATTGAAGCGGTTCAAGAAATATTTGATAGATTCTCCGAGAGCTTGTACGAGGCTGGACAGTGACATTATGTCCTTGGCCTTTGAAGCATACAACCTGAACTGATCCTTGAATTTACGAGTTAAGTTAGAGAATTGATCCACAGATCGGACTGGTAACTTTGTGAACCAGAGCAGAGCCACTCCCTCCAAATAGACAGGAAAATATCTGCATTTAATCTCATCTGTTGCCCTGGAACTTGTCATATGTCAGTCATACTTGTACAAGAACTGATTAGGGTCGCTTGTCCCCCGATAGGCTGGGATAGTAGGGGGAACAAACTTCTTTAGAAATTCATCTTTTAGAATCCTTTCGGTAAACGGAGTCTTGCTTAGAGCAAACCCCCAGTCATTTTCATCTTCTTCCCTTTGCATGCTTTCCTTCATGATTTGTCGAATCATTCACGAGAGGTATTCCTCATCGTTTAGAGGCTCCACGGGACAGACGTCAGCTACTTTTTTGGAAGCTTGCCTGGGCAAACGTTCTTGAAGAGTTAGCTATGGCCTTAAACCTCCAGCTTGGGGAGGTGCCCCTTCGGCGGTGCCAGCCGCCCTTTGTGGAATATTTCTCCCTTGGGAACCGTGAATATCTTCAACAAAGGTTTCTTCGTTGTTTTCTGGTTGTTGGTTACGCCCAAGCAGAGCGTTTAACCTGTCCATCATCAGAGCACTTTGAGCTTCCATTTGTTGGTATAATCCAGACACAACAACATCCAGTTCTGCTCTTGTGACTCCGAAACTAGGAGCAACTTGATTTGGTGCGGGAGAAGTGGCGTTGTTACCAAGAGTATCTCCAGATCTGGTAGATCTACTTTTCCTTCCAGGAGCCATGATTTCAGATAGACTTCTGGTTTTTAAGAAGAGTCTTTCAGCAAATCTTTGCGAAGCAATGGTGAAAACAGACCTGAGTTCGATGTTCTCAGTGAAAGCACCAAAAATGTTAACGTCAAAATCGAACGCTAACACCCCGGTGAGAATATTAGTAAAGTGAAAGCACCACCCGTTGGTACAGGAACTAAAACAAACAGATAATTGCAGTAAAAGTAAAGAGATATGAGTTTTTATAGTGGTTCGGCTCAAAGTCAAGCCTACGTCCACTTTATCTTCTTTATCACAAGTTCGATTATAAGTTTTACAAGAACTCCTTCGATTATTCAACAATCGATACAAGTAATTAGCACTATAATGCAAAACAGATTCTGGAATCCATCTTGAATGTAGCTGATATTCTATTTAGGTAATTTGAAGTGTTTTTGGTAGTAGAGGTGTTGTAGAGGTCGTGAATGCAACAGAGTTTCGGTGCTTCAAAGTCTCAAAAAGTCCTCTTTCAATGTGGAGTAGGCGGGGTATTTATAGGAGGAGCAGCCCTTAGATCGGCTATGATAGGTCGTATGCGACCTAAGAATGTGCGACCTAAGAGTGACCCGAGGTAACTAAGTCGTTCGCGAGTTAGTGGAGCTATTCCGGATGAGTTATGTACTACGAGCGACTTAGCTAGTGTATTGTAAGAGCTCTTTGATTTGCTTAGGTCGTAAGCGACCTAATTTGAAGAGGCAATGTGCACGCGGCCTAACTTCGAAGCTTGCAAGGTCGTTAGGCCGATAAGTTGATAGGTCGGTAGGTCGGTAGATCGTTCCCCTTTTAGCTCGGTAGGTCGTTGCCTTTACTGAGTCATTAGGTCGTTGACTGGTAGGTAGTTAACCCGTTGAGTCACTAAGTCGTTTGCTTGTAGATCGTTGAGCCGGTGAGTCTCTTAGCTCGCTAAATCGTTGGGTCGCTGAAGCCTTGAGTTGCTTGAGTCGCTTGAGTCCTTTAGATCGGTAAGTCGTAGATCATTGGGTGCTAGGTCGTCGAAAAGGAGGTGTTAACAGATATTAACAATATTTACATATGCCTAACTCAAAAAACTAAGGCTAGATATATTACCCATGCACTGCCTTGCAGGATTACGTGAGGGAAATACGAAGCATTGCGAGTGAACATAAATGTGTGAACACCTATCGACTGCAGGCATTATTAATAAAAGAATTTATATATACATACACCTAACTCAGATAGACTGAGGCTAGATATACCAATCGTGCACTTCCTTTCGGGCTTACGTGAGAAGGGTATAGAGTATGGCGAGTGAACACACAAGTGTGAACACATGACTCTAGGTGTTTATCAAAAAATATATATATACAAGAAATATTTTTTTGTTTTTTTTTTCTTTTTGAAGAGAGAGTTTTGCAAAATCATCTTGGCACCATTTAACTTAGAAGACAAAAAAAATGTTATATCCTTTCATTTGAATTCACCACTTTTCAAACAAAGATTTTCAATTAGGATATTTCATAATTAACACATATGAATCTTCCTATATACAAGTTAAATAATCATTATTTGTAATCAAACTTTATTTTTATTTTTGTTGAGACAAATAAATTTTTCAAAAATTTCAGTTTAATTACACAAAACATATATTTTTCTTATAGAGTTTCTTTTAAAAATAAATCCAAATGCTTTAAAAAAATTGTTTTTGTTTTTTATATGTTTTTGAGATTTTTTTTAATTTTCGAATGAAAATGCAAAATAAATATGAAAAATTAAAAATGAAGATGAGACTCCCCCCACACTTGATTTTGACCGTGTCCCCACAGTCCACCCAAGTGGAAGGAGAAAAATAAAAATAAAAAATGACCTTTATTTAAATGAAAATGAAAAGATGATTATTTACAAGACATCAGAAAGTATATCATTAAAAAGTTAATGAAACGATCTTCCAAAGACCGATTCATTTGTCCCATCAAGTAAGCAAAACATGGCTTAAGCACGAAAAACCAAATCATAAATTATTTCAGAGTTGAATGTTGATTTGGAAAAACGAATGTTGTTTTATTAAAAATCATGCGAGTTGTTTTATTTTCATTAATTTTTAGGGTCGATAAAACAATTGGTCGAAATTTAAGTTTATTTTCGCCACATTGAAATTCAAGCTCATCATTGACGAATTCCTTAAAGTTAATGATTCAAAATCAAAATGGTGATTTAACTCTTCCCATTCGGCATTTAACAACTCATTTTCGAAAAGTCCAAAAAATTCGTGTTCATTAAATTCGTTTTCCTTTGTTGGACTATCAACAACTTCATTGTGTACACCATTTTCCAAATCCAAAGTTGTTGTATTCAAATTTTCGAAATCGTAAAAAGGAAGATCAAAATTTAAATCAAGTTTCTCACCCTCAAAAGAATTGAAATCCAACTCAATTGCCAATTTTTCAACTACTTCGTTAAGATTGTCATTTTCAATTTCAAAAGTTATTGTTCGAAAATCAATGTTTGGGTAAAAGGTGGATTATTAGTTGACTCGTCACACGTTAGGGTTTGATTTTGTTGTTCACGTTGTTTCATATATGTTTCAAACACAAAATCTGTGTGATCATTGTACATTTCGTTCATTTGCTTAACAAAGTTAAATTTATAATTGTTAACTTGAAATTTTTCAGTTTGAACTTGTTGAGAATGAAAATTATCACTTGCATCATAGTCGAGATTATTCCCATTGCCAAAATTATTTGAAAATTGGTTCACATTTTCGTCTTGATTTTGAAAATCATTTTGAAGCTCGAAATTGAATTAGCATGGTAACTATGACTTGAACCGTTGCACAAATATGAGTTGCACTAATCATTTATACTTTAATTTTGTTGTGTAGAGAGTTCAAGTAAAGATAAAATGCTATTTTCAAAATTTGAGGGTTGGTCATCATTTATAAAATTTTGTGGTTCAAAATTCGAATCGTTTAAACAATAGTTGGTGTTAAAATATCCATATGAATTTGGAGTGAAATCTTATGGATTATATTGATTTTCACAACTATTGTAAAATTCATACGAGTAGGGAAATTGAGACATTTTCGAGAATTTTTTTCCTTTTTCTTTTTTGGAATTTTTTATAAAGGAAAACTATTTACTAAAAGGAATTTATTTTCAAAAGGAAAATTTTGATTTTTGTTGGTTTTTTGGATTTTTCAATTTTTTATGTTTTTGAAAGGTTTTACATTTTATTTTTTGATTTTTGGTTTTTAAAAAAAACTAAGTAAAACTTTTTTTTGATTAAAAATGTTCAAAAGAAAGGATTTAAAAACAAAAGTTAAGGAATATTTACAATTATTTTAGTTTTGGATTTTAATTTTTTTTTGTTTTTTTTAAAAAATATGCATGAGCTAATGCAACTAAATGATTGCAAGGGTCTTAATTAAAAAAATTATTAGCTCCTAACCTGAAATTGTATAATCACACTTTGTCTTAATTCAACAAGATAGTTCTCAACTAGGTAACGAGCAAGTGTTATCGATGCACCACGAATCACCATAGCAATGCAACCGAAGGTTTAAGTACCTTTAGAGAAATGACCACTATAATATTTACGAATCACTGTAATATTTATAAATGGCTATTGCTCTGCCATAGCCTAGGCACCAAGAAATCAAATTGTCGAAAGAGGACAACTTATCAATATACAATTAAGTGTTATTGATGTTTAATCGTTATTATTAGTCAAGTTCTAAAGATGAAATGCAAAACTGAAACCAAACATGAATTAACAATGCAACTAGAACAAATTTTTTTATTTTGAATTTTTTTTGAATTTTTTTTATATATAAATGCAAATCCATGTAACCAATAGTGCAAAGCAAATACAAACTAGTGATAAGAACACGATACTAGAGCATGTAGAATTATTAGTAATTATTTTAAAGCAGCAAATTTTTTTTATATAAGCAAGCAAGCAATTCCTCTTCTTCAGATTTTATGCTTTTGCGACCTGAAAAGTTGAAACGATATATATATATATATATATATATATATATATATATATATATATATATATATATAATGAAAGGAAAGCGAAAACAATGGAAAAAGAAAATTTGAATTTTTTTTATATATATACAATTTTTATTTTTTGAACAACAAAAGAAAACCAACTCTTTTTTTTAATTCCACTTAGCCCAATAGCCACAAAGCCCGCTACCCTAACCCTTAATTTCCTTTTCGCTATTAAAACAAAAAAAGTGACTTTCCCCTTTTAAAAAGAAGGAACTACAAAATCAAAAAAGAAAAAAAGGAAAGGAAAAAATGATCGCCAATTGGAGTTGGTTGTGAATGGAGCTAGGTGTCTCAGGTGGTGATGTGGATGAAGCCATTTTGGGTTTAAAGTGCGATTGGGTTCGATTTGCAGGCGAAATTTGGGGAAATTAGTAGGGTGATATGGTTGCGAATCTTGGAGGTGGTTCGGGCAGTACGCAATAGACAGGAGCTGTGGTCGTGGTGGTTTGTTTTGGTGGAATGCAAGGCGATTGGGTCTTGGTGGAAATTTGCGAGTGGTATGGAAGGATGGTATGGTTGTCTGTATAGAAGGATGGTATGGTGGTCAACCGTTAGTTTGAATATGTCATACCGCAGTTTGTTATGTGGTCAGTAGGTGGAGCAATAAGAGGATGTGTACTCTACGCTATGAGGTCAGTTTTCTATATTTTGTGATCTCTGGTTTGTTTGCAACTGTAGTGGTGAGGAGGTGTGCAGTCTTTTGTGGTGGAGGGTCGTATGTGTTGAAGTATCAATGAATTGAAAATTAATGAAAGCAGGGGAGATATGGAGTTTTGTTTTATTTTGAAGGATGAAAGCAGTGGAGATATGGAGATATGGGGTTAAAGGAGTTGTGCACTGTTGTTGACAGTGGTTCGAGGAGAGATGTTGTTCTCGAGTAGGGCAGAAATGAAGGGGTGAGAGAATTGTTTGCAATTTTTTTAGAGTGCAGTAAGCAAGAGGAGAGACAGTGCGAAAGTGGAGCAGTCACAGCAGAATGGTTTTCTAATAATTGGACAGCAAGTGGAGAGACAGTGCAGCAGTGGTTTATGGTGGTCGCTGTGGTGACATATGGTGGTTGAAAGGTGCTGTTATGATAGTGGTTATGTCAGTTTTGAAGTGGAAAGTATGGATGTAGTTTATTAGATTATGGTTCGATGCTGTGTGGTTCAGGCAGCAACTACCTGGTCTGGTTTGGTCAATTTTGATGGTTCAAACGTTGTGTGCTGTGAAGTGGAAAGGCAGTGTGGTCAAGATGGTGGAGCTGATGTGGTAGGGGAATTGGTCGAGGAAGGGGTAGCAAGTTTGTACAATGGCTTGGGTATGCTGAAATGATGCGAAGTTTGTATGTGATATGTGCACACGGGTGTGCCGGTTGGATGTAACATATGCACACTACTGTGGATGTATTGGTGGTTGTTTGGTTTGATCGTAGTGCAGGCAGAAGTAGCTAACTATTTGAGGAGTTCGAGTGGGGCAGAAAGTGTTTTGTTGGGTAGTTGTTAAATTGTGGTTGTTGCAGCTACAGTTTAGCTGTAGTGGGATGAATGATTTAGAAGTGAACTACTGCAGTTTGATGAGGCATTAGTTGTATGCGCGGGCAGTGGTTTCAAGTACAGCAGTGGGAGGTAAAGGGGAGAGGCAGTGGTGATTGAATGTAGAGGCAGATTTTGGGTTGACAGTTTGCAGATTGGGCAAAGGCAGAGCAACTGTGGATGAACCGAGTTAGTTTTTCTTTAAAAGCAAATATAAAAAAGAGAAGGAAATTAAAATTGTAAGGTGGAACCCAGTGCACGAGGCTCGCGCACGATAGCGGGCTCTGGGGTGGTCGATAATGTACGCAACCTTTCCCTCGCATTGCGAAGAGGTTGTTTTCGGGACTCGAACCTAGGCGTCCAGATCACCATGAGGATGATCTAACCGTTGCGCCAAGGCTCCAGCTCAATGAAAAGAAAATTGTAAATGTAAAAATGTAACTAGAATGCAAATTTTTTTTTTAAATTGTATATCTATTTTTAAATAGAATGTAAATGAAAATAGAAAGACTATAATAACATGCACACAAACAAATTGCAAAAAAAATCACACAAACACACTATATAATATTTTTTAAGAGCACTCAACACACAAACAAACACACAATAAAAATCAAACAACAAATAATCCGAAGAATAGTAAATTAAATCAAAACTATTCCACGATAACGTCGCCAAAAGCTTATTTAACGACGAATTTTCTATCTGTTTAGAAAATCGTCAAAAAATTTAAAATAAAATTTACCGCAAGCGCACGGCGTACTATTGAAGTATGTGGAGAGTTCGGGTCGATCCGTAGGGAATTGTTAGATTTTAAATTTCTATGTAATCAAATTAAACCAAAGTTGAATAGAGCATTAAGCTAGAAAAGGAGAAAAATAACAAACTAACAAAAAGAAATGATAAAAATATGAGAGTTAAATGACAATTTAGAGTTAATTTCCACTCTCTAGATCACATAAATCAACAAATGAAGTTATGATCTCTTTTTTCCTGTCATTAGTGTAATTATTTGATGTGCTTATCATAAGTATGGTATATTCGTGTTATTAATTAGCCCAATATAAACCATCAAACTATATCACAACCACTAATACACATTTAATTCTCATGAAATATGACAACAAAGCTGAAAGAAAAATCTATTTTAAACATGGCCTATTAACTGCTGTTTAGAAATATAGGCCATCAAATTTTAATTTCAACGTTCACTTCTTTGTCATAATCATATTTAGATGAAGAGACAATTTGTGTTTCGTTTATTTAAGCATAGCCTATTTGGTGTCAACAGTATAGACTATCAAATTTAAAGCTAAGTAACAACATTGAACCACTTCAAATGTTTCCATTAAGCACTAAAAGTGAACAAAAACATCAAAATGTTGCATATACATACTAGAGAGCTTCATTACTCCTAAATTGAAAGGATTGGACTCTCATATTTGTTATCAAATCAACAAACGTAGAAAACAACATGAAACAAACAAGAGGAAAAAGAGAGAAAAATGAAAAAAAAAACTAATTAACAAAAAATAAACACTAATCTACTTGCATGAAAACTAAACTACACTACTAACATAAGAAGAGAAGCATGTAAAAGAAAATGGCATGTATTACATTACGTAAAAAAGATTACGTGAAGTAAAAATGGCTATGTAGCCATGAAAAGAAAGAGAGCTCTCATTTTATTTTTGATCTAAACTAACTAAGAGAAGAGAGCCTAAAAGAGACTAAAGAAGAGAGAGTTACATGAACATATAGGGTACTTATACATGTTTTAAAACCCTAATCCATTTTTTGGGAACTACCCAATTTGCGTTTGAGGTAGTGTGGCCACCAAGTAATCATTAACATGTCTTAATCTCCCACTTAAATGTACATGTAGCTTTAATTTCCATTACATGTGCATTAGCTCCTAAGTGTATATTATGGTAAGTGGGATAGGTGAGGTCCTCCATGTTCATGAAATGAATTCTTTTCATCTTGATTTGCTTATCTTCACTCTTGTACATGCATATATCTTCATGAAACCACTTGTATGTGAAGCCAAATTCCTACAAAATAATATAGAAATTTCCAATTAAATTTTGTCAAATTAAATTTCCGTTCTCATCCATTCCTCCAACTTCTCCCCTACCCCCACTTTCCCCTCTTCGTGTTTTCCACAACCTTTCAACCGCATTCTCCCCAAATTCTCATCCTGCTTAACCTTTTCCTCTCTCCCTCCCCCTACATCAATTCTTCAACCTACATACAACAAACACTGCCCAACTGTCCAACGGTAACCGATGCCGCCTCCCCGCCTCAATCTCCGACTGCTATTCCCAACTGTACTTCCAATTTCACTCGGGTCGATTCGGTTTCAAACTGAAAGGCTTTCTTCCCCAAACAACACTTACGGATACAACACAGGCGATTTGGTTTGGGGCAAAGTAAAATATCATCCATGGTGGTCTGCTCACGTGTTCAACGAGTCGTTTGCATCTTCACCGGTTCGACGCGCTTTTTTCTTTGATAGTATTTACGGATGTTTCGATCCATCTCCGTTGCCCTACTTCTCCGCTTCTACAGGCCAAACATCAACTGTGGGCGATGATAGAATTATAGTAATGTAAGATCCATAATTTTTAATTTGTTTCATAATCGGTCAAATTAGTATTATTACAAAGTCTTATACGCTTGACTTTGTATATTATTTTACTACTGTTGTAGATCAAAGAAGCTTGAAAATTTGAGTTTCAAATAAAGGAAGCAAGGTGGAAGTTTAGAGTACAAGGGATGTTCTTTCTGGCTCTTGGTTTCCTGCAGAAATAGTTTCCAGAAAGGGATATTATTACAATGTAAACTTTGTTCTCTTCGTAAATTTTGTTGTTATCAACTCGGATGTAACTGACTGTGCACAAAATTATACACATATGACACACACCATATTTCTAAACTATATCATTAATGGCTTACTGCAACATGGTCAGCGTAACCATGCTCGCTTTTCTTCACGATGTAGTTATTCATGCCCGATATGGGCATACATTATGTAACAACAAATTTAAGAACAGTTATTGACTGTTAGCACTGACCTTTGTACCCATTGGATGTTTAACTCTTTTAAGCTTTTTCAGGGCTGAAGCTGGAAGCCTTGCATTGCATTGCTTGCTTGTTCTACGCTTCAAGATTATGTTGGTGAGCGGTCATCACCTTTTTTTTTCCTTTCATTTTCTGCTGTAAAGGCCCTATATATAAATATCCCGATAGTTGCCTATAATCAGTAAATTAGCATGCCATTTACTGATATATAGTTTGTAGTCGTGTATTAGTGGTTGAGCAGTTCATGTTGTGACCAAATGTGACATTCTGCTTAAGCTAAAAATAATTTGTTTGATGATCGGTCAAATTAGTATTATTACAAAGTCTTATATGCTTGACTTTGTACTTAATTAACATGTTTAACTGACTGATATTATTTTACTACAGTTGTAGATCAAAGAAGCTTGAAAATTTGAGTTTCAAATAAAGGAAGCAAGGTGGAAGTTTAGAGTACAAGGGATGTTCCTTCTGGCTCTTGGTTTCCAGCAGAAATAGTTTCCAGAAAGGGATATTATTACAATGTAAATTTTGTTCTCTTTGTAAATTTTGTTCCTATCAATTTGGATGTAACTAACTGTGCACAAAATTATACACATATGTCATACACCATATTTCTAAACTATACCACTACTGGCTTACTGCAACATGGTAAGTGTAACCATGCTCGCTTTTCTTCACGATGTAGTTATTCCTGTCCGATATGGGCATACACTATGTAACAACAAATTTAAGAACAGTTATTGACTGTTAGCAGTGACCTTTGTACTCATTGGCTGTTTAACTCTTTTAAGCTTTTTCAGGGCTGAAGCTGGAAGCCTTACATTGCATTGCTTGCTTCTTCTATGCTTCAAGAATATGCTGGTGAGCGGTCATCACCTTTTTTTTCCCTTTCATTTTCTGCTGTAAAGGCCCTACATATAAATATCCCGATAGTTGCCTAGAATCAGTAAATTAGCATGCCATTTACTGATATATAGTTTTTTTGTCGTGTATTAGTGGTTGAGCAGTTCACGTTTACATGTTTGCATACAAACTATTTGAATGAATGTGCATAACAATTGTGATAGAAATATACTATCGTTTTCTACTTTGCTTATTTTTGTGTCGAATTCTGATATAAGACATACAAACTATTATTTGATTGTTTTTCTATGTGTTATTTGCAGAAAGTAAAATGTTTCAGTCAAGTCATGAACTTCTTAGTTTTGTTGTGAAATGGATTATTCTTATATTGGTTGGTCTAATAATAATTTATTAATTTAGTATGATATGAAGTTCAACTAAAACTCTATGTTTTCGTAAGTGCCAACATATATTATTTTATTTACATTGTTATTAGATTAGTTCAAGCTTATGGTTAATACATCAACTGTTACTAACAATTACATTATGACTAGCATTCCTAGGATTACAAATAGTTTAGAAAAAACATGCTGTTGCAAGAAACAGCAGCAGCTGCTGCTCTAATCAGGAGCACGTTGGTGCATGAAAGAAAAATAAAAAAAGTCTTTTGATTCTCTTTTTAATATGGATATGGTCCATCAGTTTGATCTTTCTTTTACGATGAATTATGCTTTATATTTTGTGCAGCTCCTGTTGTAAAGGATTTAAATGCATGATCTTTACCCTGTCTGAAGTAGTCAGTTGACTTCATGTTGACTACATTTTATGTTATGTTACAAGTCTGTATTATATTGATGAATTACTTGCATTTTCATATAGAGTATCAATCTTCCTATACAATCTCAAATTTCATTTTTGCTTTTTGGTTTATAACATCGTTTAGTCTCCAGCCCTAATTCTGCATATGCTAATTTTGCAGGTACATGAATGATTCACACCGCTTTCTTCCATTCCACCGCCTGTGGAGAGGAGCACTGCTGCGCGAAATCAAAGGTACTATGTGCTGTTATCTATTTCCTCCTTTTCCACGGTATAAACTACTGTCTGATTCATTCGTTCCTCAACTTTCTGATGCTTTCTTCGAACCACATACTGCTCAGTTATCACACTATAGACTGTTACGCACCTCCTGAACATAAAAGAACATAAATAATATCGTAAATTGGATGAATATGATAATCTAGAGTTTATTTAAAGGATACCGTCATCTACTTCAATTTGCAAAATAGTTTACACCCCTTCGACTGACAACTGAATATGTAGGTTTTCTCCAAAATTGTTTTCCCACTAAAAGTTCATGATGTTATTACTATGCATTTTTTTACTCTTACGATTTTTTTAAGTTCAAAGCTTGGCTCCATGACACTTTACAACTGCAAACTATGGCAGCACAGGGTTCTATACTGTTTTTTAACTGAAAGTTCATTGTGACATTACTTTGCCTTTTGTTTATTTTTATGTTTTTTTGATGTGCAGAGCTTGGATTTATGATTCTTTACGACTGTAAAATATGACAGTAGAAGGTTTTGTCACTGTTATTCTGTCCACTTTTTGTTTACTTCATCACCCGGCTGACTCTGTTTCTATTTTTACACCTCTTTCCATCAGAAAAATTGCTGACATCCGTCTAACCACTTTTTCTTCCTGCATGCAGTAGTTGGAGCCAGAAAACCGACCCAACTTCTTCCCCATTTGCTTTATATCTTCGCAAATAAAAGAGCTTCAAAAAACCATCATAGATACATGCTCGAATTTCTTCTCCTTGGCATCTCAACTGGATATTTGGTAAGTAAATGGTATTTTGTTCTAAAAAATATCATCTATTAAATATGTGTGAATCATTTTTTTACTTACAATTTTTGATTTCATTGTCAAAATCAGATCCATTAAGTTGATCATAATCTTCACCTTCAAATTTTAATTCAAAATCGATATTATTTACACTTTTATATTGCATTTCAGTAATACCAAATTCATAGACGATTCAAGCAAGATTCGTTGGCAATCTTCTCTTCAGTGCCTCCTTTATGCTATCATCCAGTGAGCGCCTATGGAAATGGTGTCCACCATTAGTTTTACATTGGTCCCCTCGCACGAGCATGCAATGAAATTGTAAGTTTTTGGAACAATTTATATGTTAGCTTTGTAGACTCTGACATATTTCAATATTTATACGGATTTATGTACTTTTATTACGTTTTGTATTTGCAAAATTCCTTATGTAGGTAGTTTGGTTTAATATTTTATGTCCATCAAGTCATGTAAAATAAGTTCTTGATATGTGTTTGCATAAATATGAATTGCATATGTAAAAAGACTTATGTATGCATCTGTATATGAACATGAAACTAGGTATAATGCTTCATTCACAGTGAATAATTACGCCATATTACTTACTTTATGCATGTATATTAATTTAGAAAGGTTGACAGTATTCTTATCTATTATATAGGTGGTTAGATGGAGTTTTCCAATACGGTAAGATACTAAAATACTTTTAGTTTAAATTTTTAAGGTACCATGAAATAACTTTCTAACTATTTAAAAGAAGTTTTAAATACTAATTATTTTTATATAGGGCAATACTTTCATTTGAGTTTACTATATTTCATATAATTATACAATTATTATTTTCATTTCGGTTTGGTGAGAATTACAAGTTAATCTATGTTTGTTGATTTTCATTGTAGTAAGATGTGATATGAACCCAATCAAGTTATGTTGGTTGCTTATAGTAGCTATTTACTATGCTCGTTTCAGTAATATGCAAGAATTATTATGCTTACTTATTTACAATATGGACTATTTTTCAACCTCCCCTATTTACTGTTTTCTGTACTGTGATATACATACAAATTATTATGCTTAGTTTAATAAATGCATGTTCTTGATGAATAATAGGCCAATGTTCCCGAATTCATTTTCACGCTCCGCTCAATGGCTCTCTGTCGACGGCGTGGTGGAGCTAGCTCAACCGGTCATGACGTGCCAGGCACACGGCCTTCTGTCACACTTGATCTGCTTGCTTTTGAATAGGTACTCTTTTTTTCAACCTTACCTACTTATCGTTCTGCAAAATATGCTATATGACCAAAAAATAATTAATCCAGTTTAACACCTGAATAATGTTATGCCAACAATGCCATGCAAACTTTTGATGCATGACAAGTACTGATACGTTCACTTTTTCTGTCAACATCCATATATGTTCACTGCTTTGCTTCATTTCCTTTATTTATTTACGTACTAAATAAATACATTTGGGTACTTTTAATTTAGTTGTGTTGGATATTTTATCTATTTGGTGGTTTTAATTTTACCAAATTTGTCTATCGATTCAAGCTGAAATGCTATTCTATATTTTTTGTCACTTCACTACTTTTAACAAGTTGTCTACGTCAACTTGAACTAATTTGGACAGTACTTACATTAAAATCTCAACTGTTTAACATTTATTTCATGATTTACAGCTGATTACCCATTGAAAAATATAAAAAAAATGACTTTTTCTTTGGACTTAAATTAGTGTATACATACATATTTTTTAGTTCAATTTCGTCCATACTACAAAAATACATAAGAATTCACTACAGTATGACTTTTTGCTGATGTTGAACCATTTGGGTTCTAATTAGCAGACTGTGCAGTATTTATGACTGTCAGATTACTGATTTTCAGCTGTACATCACCTTCCAACTGACCTTTGACAAATATTTAAATGTTTCAGTTCCTATAGTCTGACTTATTCCACTTTGACATTTTATCTATTTCACCGATACAAAATCCAAAATATCTTTTTTTTTTCACTTTTCCTGTTTACTGTCACATATATCTACCCTAATTAGCATCATGCATGCATATTTCTTCTGTATTTGCAAACTACTTTACACTGTCAATGCAAAAATCCTTGCTTTATTCTGTTAAGAATGACAAATTGTTTTGGCAAACTAATTTTTTAATAGCTATCTGTACATTTTAAACTTTTTCACCTGACTTATTCCACTGTCTACCACTTTTCCTGTTAATTTGCTTTAAAAATCAGCTGTTTTTCCCTCTTCTCAACTGTCCCTATGCACTGTCTATTTTTCAGCCCACATATTACAAAAAATAGTAGTTACTCCCTACTGACTTATTCCAGGTTGAACATTTCTTTTTTTTTCCGTTCAAACTCCAAAAAATCCAAACTTTTTTTCCCTCCTCACTGGCTACGTACACAACTAACATCATTACTTAACCTCTGCATCCTCCTTCATTTGTTTACACTTCTTCAAACTTGCTTCAACTAGGTATTCCACTGTTCCACAACACCACTTTTTCCGTTTACAATCAGTTTACCTTGCCTTATTACACCGTTTACTCAGCACTTCCTCACTTACTGATTATTTTCCACCTCTGATTGTCAAACAGATGGACTCTGAGCAGCGCGAATACCGTCGGTTGGCACAGCGAGCCCGACGACAACGACTGTCGGACGATGCAAGACAGGTTCAGCTGGCTAACCGTAGACGACAACGGCGTTCACAACAACTGCTAACATCAGAACTGTAGCTACCGTCTACTTCAGGTATGTGTTTTACTCTTTCCCATCTTGCTTTCTATACAACTCTTTTCCCACACCGTTACTGGGTCTGCCTTCCCTCCATTTTTACTTCACCCTCAGCCCATACACACCCTGCATACGTCTGGAATGTTCCTACCAATTATAAGTTTTCGCATACATCTGTGACTTCTACAATTTATTACGGACCATATACACTTCTTTTTCCCCCACCAATTTCTCAATCTGCAAATTACAGCTCCAGTATAGACTGTGGCGACGTATGCCGTCGACTGCGAAACATAAGATTTCATTGTCAAACAACTTTATTTACGTCCTGATTGGAACAACAAACAAAATTGATATCACTGACCCTCACACACACACACACAAGCATATATATATATATATGTATGTATGTATATATACACACAAATGTATACGCGTATATATATCCAAACACATGTATATGTGGTTCTGTGTATCCACATATATAGGGAGTTCTCCATATACATTTACATTTTCATCCACTCCGGCTTGGACTGCTGTCCACTTTGTTCCCCGTTCCTTCGACATCAAATATTTATTTGATCTGTACATAACACTTACTCTGCACACACATATATATATATATATATATATGCGTATGTCTCTGTGTATATGGAAATGTGTGTATCCAGCGTTGACTGTTTCCAGTTCCAAACCACTATATTTCGACAGCTCTTCGCTTTGAACTTTGACTTCCAAAAATTTCGTTCCTTTTCGTTACTGGCTCTGAATACCCACATTTTTGCACACATACAGTTTTGACTATGTTACAAACTAACTAACTCACTTTCGTCAACTCATTTTTTTACCTACTACACTTTTACATACATGTGTACCACCTTCACTCTTTTATGCACCGCTCTTCAATTACCTCTTTCTTTACGTATTGCTCCTGCCTACCATTTTCTGTTTTTTACTCTCCCCTTACTACGTACACTCCGTTCCTACAGCCGTCCTATTAAAAAAAACCGAACTTTTACCTGTTCTAACTTACCAGTAAAATCCTCCTTCACATGAATGACATACTTCTTTACAATCCTTAACAAAGTAAATCAATTCACAATTCACTTTACCATTTCCGTACTAACCACAGTATTTGATGGACTTCCTATTTCACAATGGTCTTACGCACCATCGACCCTCCCTTTTTAATTACTTCCATAACTTTCTCCCTATTTTCCTGCCCCACCTTCATCCTCCATTTCCAATTTGCGTTTTATCTCTCTCACATTTGCTAATCCATCTTCAGGAACTGCACCAGTTGATCAGGAACAAGTTGTCGAACCTATGCCCCCTTTTCCCACCACTCACAACTGCGGTCGAAACTTTACCGCAGCGACTGCTCTTCGTCCTCACCTACTGCCACAACCCACATACTGCTCATTTTGTGAAGCCAAAAAATTATATGCTGAAACGTCGCAAAATTGTTGCTCCAATGGAAGTATTAGCATTTGCCTACCCACCGCTCCGCAAGAACTAACTAACTTATTTATGGATCAAGGCGAAGTTGGTTCACATTACAGAAAAAACATAAGAGCTTACAATAATGCATTTTCTTTTACTTCGATGGGTGCCCATATAGATCAAAACCTAGCAAATGCAACGACCGGAATTTATTCCTATCGTGCCCAGGGTTCCATATATCATCGTATTGGAAGTGTTTTACCGACAGCTGAAAGCATACCGAGATATCTACAACTTTACATCTACGACACAGACCATGAGATTCAAAATCGACAAATTGATAATCAGACATTGAGATCGGATGTACTTCACCGCTTACAACATATTCTAGATACCTACAATCCTTACCTATCCATCTTCCGTCAACATGGGCAACGTGAAGATGTTGAAAACTATAGAATTAAAATAAAGGAGATTATAGTAAACCGACATCTTCACGACTTACCAACCGCATCACAGGTAGCTGCGATAGTTGTTGGAGACGAAGTAGGTGACTTGCGTGGTAGGGATATCATTATTGAAACAAGAAGTGGAAATCTTCAACGGGTTCCAGATACAGCCGGATTTTATGACCCACTACAGTATCCTTTGCTGCTCCCGTATGGTGACCATGGGTGGGATTTGAACGTTCACGATAATGGAAACAACCACATCAGTTGTGCATCTTACTACTCCCACCTTATGGAGGTATAAACGCTACACCACTGGTTATCCATATACTAATAGATTTTCATGTCCCATAAAAATAACTCCAGCTTTGCTTTCAATCCCCCAACCATCCTATGCTCTAAACATAAATACCACTATCTGACCATTAGAAATAAATCAGTCAGTACATAAGTTTTTTCCACATCATACTATTATCCTTTACGTATTATTTCCCTACTATTGTTGCATTTAAAAATATTTTTTCCTACTTAGATTCGACCAGCACATGTTTTAGTTATTCTGCTCGGTGGACACCTTTTTCAACAATATGCACTTGACATGTTTGTGAAAATAGAAACCATGCATCTTCGATTTCTTCGTAACAACCAAGATACCATTAGAGCTGATCTATATCAAGGTTTGCAAGATGCTCTCGCCACGGGAGAGACATTGGCAAGTAAGTTTTCCACACTCACCACATCATACTACCCACTTACTT
The DNA here is from genome assembly GCA_030737815.1 of Allium fistulosum. Lineage (NCBI taxonomy): Eukaryota > Viridiplantae > Streptophyta > Magnoliopsida > Asparagales > Amaryllidaceae > Allium > Allium fistulosum. The sequence continues at coordinate 648,606,484 of CM060905.1, read as the reverse complement.
CTACCTTCCTACAACCTTTATTAATAACCTAATCAACAACTCATCTACTCAGATAATATTGGTGTGAGTAAAATTCTTCCTTCCTCTCACATTGGTAGTCCACGTGATATGCACCAGCGGTACCAAGATGCAATGGCAGTAGTTCAGAGGTATGGAAAGCCTGATTTATTTATTACTGTAACCTGTAATGCTAAATGGATAGAAATTACTAACGAACTCCTTCCTGGTCAACAACCACCCGACAGATCTGATTTAACGACCAGGGTTTTTCGCGCTAAATTAGAACAGTTAAAACATGATTTGTTTGACAAGGGCGTTTTAGGTAAGGTCGTCGCCCATGTGCATGTAATTGAATTTCAAAAAAGAGGCCTACCACACTCACATATTCTACTTATTTTAGCTGAAAATGATAAAATTAGCAACCCCGATGAATACGATGCCATAGTTAGAGCTGAAATTCCCAACAAAGATGTTGAACCTGATTTGTATACTGCCGTCATGAAACACATGATTCATCGTCCATGTGGTCGGTTCAACCCTACCGCCGTTTGTATGAAAAACGGCATGTGTAACAAAGGGTTTCCCAAGCCTTTTGCTCCCATCACTTTACAAGGAAATGACTCATACCCAATTTACAGACGTCTCGATAATCAAACTCATTGTCAAACAGTTGAACATACAGTTGACAACCGTTGGGTAGTTCCTTATAATCCCTACTTACTTTTGAAATATGACTGTCATATAAATGTTGAAATTTGTTCCAGTATCAAATCCATAAAATATATTTACAAGTACGTGTACAAGGGACCAGATCGTGTGTCAGTTACTGTTTCTACTACACCAACTGATAATGACGATGAAATTTCCAAATTCAGTAATGCACGCTGGGTTTGTGCTCCAGAGTCCTTATGGAGAATATTTAAATTCTCTCTCAATAATATATCACCCTCTGTTATTGGTTTACAAATCCATCTACCAAACAGACAACCCGTCCAGTTTTCGACAACTGAACAGTTACAACATGTTGTCAACGATCAGGCCAGGTAAAAAACAATGCTTACTGAATTCTTCCACACAAATGTTACCTGTGTGGATGCACGAAAATACTTTTATAATGAGTTCCCCGAAAAATATTGGTAGGACTACAAACAAAAGGCTTGGATCCGTAGACGTAACAATCGTAGGGTAATAGGCAAAATGTACACAGTATCCCCCCTAGAAGGCGATCGTTATTTTTTACGACTGTTATTAACGCATGTTAAGGGACCATTATCCTTTAACCATTTGCTTACCACTGGGGCAGTACAATATCATACCTTCAAACAAGCGGCTAAGCGTAGAGGTTTATTAGAAAATGATGATAGTATTAAAGACTGTTTAACCGATGCTTCAAACACACATATGCCTTCTGCCCTTCGTAGATTATTCGTAACGATTTTGGTATACTGTGAACCAAGTCATGTGCGACAGCTGTGGGAAGACTTCTCTCCACATTTAATTGAAGATTATGAGCATACTTCCACTTCAACATCAACCAATGCCCATTTACTTCTTCACTGTCTCTCTGATCTTAATGACCTACTTAACCAATACAATAAATCAGTTTTTGATTACGACTTACCACACTATACTCTTTATTACTCTACCGATTATAGCACTACAACCACTATTTTACAGGAGCTTTCGATCGAAACACCACAAGCAGACATAGAATCCGTAAACAATTTCAATTTACAGCAGAAGGAGGCTTTTGATATTATAATGAATTCGATAAACTCTAAAACAAGCTCAATTTACTTCGTCGACGGTCCAGGAGGAACCGGAAAAACTTATTTATATCGAGCAATTTTAGCTCACTCACGGGGTCGGGGACTTATTGCAATTCTAGTTGCCACTTCAGGTATTGCTTCTATAGCCTTACCCGGTGGTCGAACTGCACATTCTCGCTTTAAAATACCAATAAAGCTTCATTCCTCTTCCACCTGTTATATTCCCAAACAATCTGATACAGCTAAACTACTACGTGCGTCCACTGTTATACTATGGGATGAAGCTACAATGGCTTATCGCCACGCATTTGAGGCAGTGGACAGAACCTTAAGAGATCTAACTAATACCGATAAACCTTTTGGTGGTAAAGTTGTCATTTTAGGAGGTGATTTCCGTCAATTCTGCCCATCGTTAGTAAGGGTACTAGGGCTCAAACAGTTGACGCATGCATAGTAAGATCAGCCTTATGGTCGTCCGTACATGTCATTCACTTTACACAAAATATTTGTGCTAGAAATGATACTCCATATGCCGACTTTGTGTTACGTGTTGGAGATGGGGACGAACCATACGTACAAGATGACATGATCAAACTTCCAGATGATATTGTCATAAATTGGAATAACACAAACTCCATTCACTCTTTGATTAACTCTGTTTTCCCTAACCTTGCTACCGAATTGTTCGATATGGATTACATAATGAATAGAGCCATATTAGCACCAACAAATGAGACAGTTGACGAACTCAATATTAAAATAATACACAGGTTCCCAGGCATTGAAAAAATTTATTACTCATTCGATTCAGTTGAAGACGATATGAATAATCTGTACCAACCAGAATTCTTGCACTCTCTCGCTCCGGGTGGATTACCACCTCATCAACTAACTCTTAAACTAGGATCCCCAATAATGCTTCTTCGGAATATTGACCCCAAGATTGGATTGTGTAATGGTGTTCGATTAATCTGTCGTGTTTTCCATAGAAATCTTATAGATGTTGAAATTACAGTTGGTCCCTTCCATGGTACGAGAGTATTTATCCCCCGCATACCACTTAAACCGTCAGAAAATGTACACATGCCTTTCACCCTAATTCAAAAACAATTTCCAGTAAAATTAGCTTTTGCAATTACAATTAACAAGTCCCAAGGCCAAACAATTCCAAACCTTGGCATTTACCTTTCACAACATGTTTTCACTCATGGTCAGCTATACGTAGCTTTGTCCCGTGGTACCGGACGTCGATCGACAACGGTATTAGTACAAAATGGAAACATTAAGAGGACAATAGGAATTTACACTAGAAATGTAGTTTACAAAGATGTTTTACTCACATGTACGGAAAATATGGCTCGTTCATCATAAAATAAATGCACTAATTTACTTTCTATCTACTAATAAAGCTGCTATTTTTCTTCTTTTTCTAACATTACTAATAAACGAGGGTTGGCCATACGACGTTGCACACGTCTCCCTGCTCAAAGTTCGTTCCATTGTACGTACGCGGGCAGTTCATTTTCCACTTCGCACCCATCCGTCAACCATCTGTCAGCTTGCATTTCTCAGTTTGATCTCCAGGTACGTTCAACTCTACTCTACATTTATTACTTCATTTCCTACTCTCTCCTTATAATTACCCACTGTCCTTTTAGTCGTTGCTGTAAATACATAAAACAAAACATATAACATTTTTTTGTTTTATCCACTACACATATATTGGTTGGTTGACCATGCATCGGGTTTTCCTTCCTGAAATGGCTATACCTTGCTTTATGATTTGTCACATCATTGCTCTACTAATACGGTATTGTTCCTACTTTTTACTTTTTCCACTCCTTTACAAACATTTTCTCTGTCTTCACTGCTTACACATTTTTTCACCACTCCACTTACACATTTTTTGTCCACTCCACTATCACCTGCTGTTCCATATTTCACTGTAACTTTGTAGTACTGCACTCACTTCCTACTTCCTTAAACACTATACACAACTAACACATATCAACATTTTCTATATATATATACACATCCTCTTATATATATATATATGTATATATATATACACACTCTTACCTATCCACAATATTAGATATTGGATTTATATTTTCACTGATACTTCAAATTTAATACATAACATGATGTATGAATGCTATGTTTCTGTTTTCCCTTTTTTTCCATGATTGCTAACACAAGCAACCTAAACCAACTTTTTTGTTGCCACTTTTTAGATAGCTCACAGGACATTTCTGTTATGGACCAGCAATCATATCTACAATGTTATCCACCAAAATATAAAGATCATGCTTCATATTACATTCCTTGCAGTGCAATAAAAACAAGAGGTTAGTAGAACAAACGAGTTCAAAACATCGCTCAAAATTTCATCCCCATGTTCTCAGAGTACGACTCAACAATATTCCGCTTAGCCATGCAGACGTTTGAACAGGATAAGGGCAAAATGACCGAAAAAAGATCAAAGTCTGAAGCTAAAATGGAGCCGCCGTCACAAAATTACAGCATTACAGACTTATGACAATGTAACTGACAAAAAATTTGCTGCTCACACTATACAGTCAACAGTAATTGGTTATTGTTAGCAACAGACTACCCTACATTATACGTACGTTTGTAGCTTTAAGGGTGGTTGGAGAATGAAATGTACGGCTGCTACTGCTTACAAAATTTAGTTTCCTAATTTAGTTTATCCACTTTTGATGCTATCAACATAAATTGGTTTTGACCTTCATTTGTTGCTTACACCTAGCAATTTTTTTTGTACGAAACGTAGACTATTTCATCTGTAGGTAATAGTGCACAATGCTTAGATAATGGCTTTTACAATTTAAAAAAAGTTTAAGCTCTTCAAGTTGATTTGCTATCATCATATTTAGCCCAAGCTTTAACTCACACGTGTTACAAGTTGATTTTTAACTCAAAGGTGTTATAAGTTGTAATGTACTTCAGAACCACATATTTTGCATCCACTGTTTACCAAATGTTGTTCAAATCTACACATATAACCAATTCAATCAGTCCTCTTCCACCTCCACTACTTACTCCCCACCACATGGACCCTTTATCACCCCACAACAGTTTCCGTACTCTATTCTTCATACTATATAACCTCCACTTCCTATTTTTCTCCTTCATAATCTACCAGCACTACTTCTCCCAACCATTATGACAAACGTGCTTCTCTCTTCCACCTCATCTATTTTTTTACCTCCTTACACCATATCCATCACACAACACACTACCCTCCATTTTCAACTTGCACTTAAAACTCCACTGCGCACATTTTGTATACCCCATACTTTAACTTCATCCTGTCACTAACATACACTTTTTAACTCGCACCGGAAATCTTCCATTCAACAAAAAAACGCTGCAACATCCATCAGCCCAGAAAAACAAGAACGTAAACGCACATGTCACACAAAACAGACGCACTCATTTACTAATGCTAAGGTTGGAGTTTCAAACACCATCAACAACCATACTGCTCGTCCTACTCCATCGGAAAATGATACCGATTGGAACAACAACGTTCCACTTCCACTACAACCGCTTTCTGGAAAAAACGTGGAATTAAATGACAAGTCCTCTCACATTTCTGATGATGAAGTACACGTACCAGTAACTATTGAACCGCAACTTCTTCCGCCCTGTTCTGACAACTATGACTGGGATACTTTTTTCACTCCTGAAGTGGTATGCTGCAATATATCTACTTCTTCCTTCATTCCTACCAACATATGTTCACACATACAAACGCATATAAACATGTTTGTTTACTCATATATTCCTATATGTTTTTTAGTATTCACGTCCACTCCTCCAACCCACCAATCTTAATCGTCTAATATCTAATCATAATTTACATTCCTCTTGCAGATTGAACAGTGTGATAAGATTGTGGAACGTTTTCTAGCTGATCGTTCGTGCTAAAGCTCTTACGACATCCATCTGTTTACCATTTTTGACCACCGTTTTGTGTTTCCCTTTTTACCTTTCTTCGATACTGCAACATTATGTTTTTTTCTTCTAAAGCACTGTAATTTTTACATCGCACTCTCATAATTATCATTTGATTTCCTTTTGACCGTTCCTATTTCTTCAACTAATTAGATTTTAAATTTAATATGTTTGCCCGCATCACTACTTTGCTAACTTCACATATCATCAACTTCACCATTCATACTTCCTCACCCATACACGCGTCCTCCGTATACAACACAACATCAACTGTCCATGTGAACATATACGTGTAATTTACTTTCCCCTTTTCACAAACTCAGTTTAACGCAAGCGTCCAAATCCACTTCGCTTCTCCAACATAAGCACCAACACCACTACTCTACCTCCATATTCAACGGTACAGCTTTGTACTACACACCACAACCAACATTTTCCCACACAATTGCTGTACGTCCCAACGAATTAGTTTTAAAACGTCCACTAACTTCCGTCACAACATTATTACCCACCCTATAATTTAAGAAGGTAATTTACATATGTCAAACAGACATCGCCAAACCTTTATTCATTCAACTATATTTTTCACAACTGTATTCAAGTAAAATAACATCCATTACCACGCCTGACAAAGATACCGGCTACCTGAACTGCAGTACTTTCCGTCCATCATTCCACAAACATATTTTGTACACGACAACTGACAAAACATGCATACTTCGGACAGAAAAAAAATTCCCACCGTAATATTTTTCCTACCCATTAAACATTTACCCTACCTCTCTTCACACCCTACCAATTTTACAACAACTTCCCTTACTCACGTCCATCGGACGTGCCTTCATACTTGTATATATATATATATATATATGTATATATATAAGTATATGCTATATCTCTAGACTCCTATAGGCTAATCATCTGTATCTCATGAGATTTGAACACATATATGGAAGTAAGGAGAGGCAGGATAACCTTGGAGGAAATAGCACCACTATAAATGGAAATGCCCAACCAAATGCTGGATGAGGTTTTGGTCATGCTCAAGCTAAAATGTGGGTGCTGGGGTTCCTCAAGCGTATATGGGAGCCTTGTATCTATTGTTGGCAAATCTTTTGCTAGTAGGATTTGCTGCAAATGTTGGTGGAGCTAATCCCATAGTTCCAGTTTGATATAACTATGCTTAGCCGAGTAGAGACTATATCAGTCAGGGAGAAAAGCCGTTTGCTGGAACGAAAGATGCTGTTGAAATAGAGAATTGGTTGTTGAATTGTGAAAGGATTTTTATGGATCTAGGCTTGAATAATGGAGAGAAGAGAAGGCTAGCCTCGAGGTAGTGGCAGGGGTTAGCACTCCATTGGAGGAACAGTGTAATGTCCAGAGTGCCAGAGGAAGAGTTGACTTTGGCTGACTTCAGAAGGAGGTTTGAGCACAAGTTCTTATTTGTGGTGGCCAAGTCGGCATTAATGAGGAAGTTTATGGATGGTGTCCAAGGATAGATGTTTGTGATCGAGTATGCTACTAGGTTTGATGAGCTATCTCGATATGGTTATGTTTTAGTTAAGACAGATGTTAGAAGGAATGAGAGATTCATTAGAGGATTGAGGCTAGAGCTGAGCATAATGACTATGGCCCGTATCCGAGAACCTTCCAATGTGGTAGTGGAAATAGCCATTCGCCATGAGGAAATGCTTGCTGGTTCAGCTAGGGAGAAGCCAGTTGAATTTCAAGGTACTTAGGGGAAGAAGAGGAAGTTCTTCAAAAAGAGGGATGCTCAAAGGAAAGGAGCCGCTAAGAAAGGGAAAGCAGATATAGTTTGCTACAAGTGTGATAAAAGGGGTGCTATGCTAATGAGTGTCGATCGGAAGATGGATAGTCAGTTGTAGGGAAGCGGAATGTGGAATGCTACAATTTCAACTGGATAGGGCATTACAAGGATAAATGTCTTGAAGCCGCCAAGGCAAGAAAAGGAAAGGTCTTTGCTTTCAAGCCATCATCCTTAAACCAACTGCTGCTGAGAAAGGAAAGTCTTTAATGGAAGGTACGCTTTTGATCCATGGCATACCAGTTAGAGTATTGTTTGATACCAAAGCATTTCAATCTTTTATTTCTCGATGTTTGGTACATAAGCTTAACCTAGAACCCTCAAACTTAGTTACTTCCTTAAGGGTTGCAAATTTGGTAGGAGGAAATGCAACACTTGGGATGAGGTGTGACCATTTAGAGTTTAATTTGCTAGGTCATACTTTTGATTGTTGTTCACATGTGTTTAACTTTATAGGATTTGAGATTATCCTTGGGATGGATTGATTAAGTAAATATGATGCTAGGGTATTTTGCAATGATAGAAAGATATCACTTAGTCACCCGAATTGTAGTGATTGGATAATTTATACTGTAGAAAAGCCTAGTTGTGAAGTGAATGCTATCTTGAGTATTATGGAGTTTTAGGATGAATTGCATCGAGTCTTAGTAGTTAGAAATTTTTTCGATGTGTTTGAGCTGGTAACCGGATTACCACCGAAACGAGCTTTTGAGTTTCGGATTGATTTAGTGCCTGGAGCAAAACCAGTGAGTAAGTCGCCAAGCGTGTTGACACCTAGAGAGATGAAGGAGTTGAAGGTGCAGTTGGTGGATTTGGAGAGCAAGAGTTTTATCCAACCGAGTAGTTCACTGTGGAGAGCTACTGAAGTGTTTGCAAAGAAGTTGGATGGATCGTTGAGGTTATGTATTGATTATCGTAAGTTGAATTAGAAGACAATAAAAAACCGATATCCATTGTTGAGAATTGATGATTTGTTCGATTAGTTAAGTGGAGCCAAGGTATTCTCTCAGCTGGATTTGATGATGGGATTTCATCAGCTTAGAGTGGCGGAGGAGACTATTCCTTTGAGGGCGTTTAAGATGAGATATGGATCGTACGAATGGTTGGTTATGTCATTCGGACTAACTAATGTGCCGACATTCTTTGCGGATCTGATGAATAGAATTTTCTGAGAGCACTTGGATAGATTTGTTTTAGTCTTCATATATGATATTTTGATATACTCTAAGGATGAGAAGGAGCATGAAGTTTATCTTATAGTTGTGCTTGGCACGTTGAGGGAGCAACAGTCGAAGGCTATGTTTTCGAAGTGTCATTTTTGGAAGAAGGAAGCGAAGTTCTTCATACCGTCATCTCAGAGAAAAGGTTATATGTAGACCTGACTAAGGTTAAAGGGCTGAATAATTGGAAGAGACCCGAGAAGGTGACCGAGATTAAGAGCTTCTTAGATTGGTTGGATATTATCGAATGTTTATAAAGGATTTTTCATGGATAACTGCACCTATGACTAAGCTTACACGAAAATATGTGAAGTTTGTATGGACTGATAAGTGTGAGGAAGCATTTCGGAGCTTGGAGCACTTATTGACCAATGCACCAGTGTTGGTGGTTCCGGAGGGGAATCTAGATTTAGTTTTTTATAACGATGCGTATGGAACTGGATTAGGAGCTATGATGATGCAAAGAGTTAAAGTATTGCTTAAGCTACTAGTCAGCTCAGACTACATGAAGTTAGGTATCCAATGCATGATTTGGAGTTAGCTACCGTTATATTTTCTTTTAATGTGCGGGGGCATTATCTTTTGGGAGAGCGACCGTTATATTTGCTTTTTATGTGTGGGGGCATTATCTTTTGGGAGAGCAATTTTAGCTTTACACTGATCATAAGTCGTTGAAGTACTTGTTCTCTTAGAAGGAGTTGAACAAGCGACCGCAGAGGTGGTTGGAGTTTATTGCTACTTATGATTTTGGAATTAAGTACACACCAGAAAAAGGAAATAAAGTGGTGGATGCACTCAGCAGAAAGCATTAAAATGTAGTATTGGGTATGATTGCTGAGTGGAAAGATTTAGAAGCATTGTCAGCTTGTACTGTGCAGTTTAGATCTGAGGTAGGTTCTAGTACAGGAAGTGCTATGTTGTCTTGTTTAGAGGTCCGACCAGTAATGATTGAGAAGATAGCTTCTAAGAAAAAGGAGGATTCAGCTTTGGCTGAACAGATCAGAAGGTTGGGGGAAGGAACGGAGAGCGATGACCTAAAGGATTTCAGTCTTGACCATAAAGGATGGTTGAGAAAGAAAGGAAGGTGGTGTGTTCTAAATATAGGAGACATGAGGAAAGAAATTTTGGATGAGTGCCATCATTCGAAGTTCACTATCCATCATGGAGGAATGTAGATGTATCACGATATGAAGAGAATTTTATTTTGGGAAGGTATGAAATGAGACATTGGTTTGTGTGTTAAGTAGTTCTTGAATTGCCAATAGGCAAAGGCTGAGCATAAGAAGCCAAGTGGATTGCTTCAACCATTGGAGGTTCTGTTATGGAAGTGGAATTCTATCTCTATGGATTTTATTGATGGGTTGCCATGGTCTAGTAGAGGAAATGAAAGCATATAGGTCATAGTAGATAGATTGACTAAGAGTGTCCATTTCATTCCGGTAAAGTCATCTAGGACGACACCTATTTTAGCGAGGTTATTTATAAAGAATGTAGTTAGAATGCATGGGATTCCTAGTTGTATTGTCAGTGATAGAGATTCTTTATTTACTAGTGATTCTGGAAAATTGTATAAGAAGCATTAGGAACCAAGCTCAACATGAGTATCCCTTACCATCCACTGACTGATGGGTAAATAAAAAGAGTTAACAAAATCTTGGAGGATTGGTTAAGAGCTTGTGTGTTGGATTTCGAAGGATCATGGGAGGACCATCTTCCTCTACTAGAGTTCTCATATAGCAATAATTGTCAAACTAGCATTGGGATGGCATCGTTTGAAGCTTTGTATGAAAGACCATACAAGTCTCCCGTATGTTGACTAAAGACTGAGGATAGATTGGTTCTTGGTTCGGATTTGGTAAAGGAAGCTGGAAAGAAGATTAAGTTGATCTGAGTTAGGACGAAGGAAGCTTAATCTGGTAGAAAAGTTATGCGGATAGAAGAAGGAAGAACTTGGAATTTTCTGTTGAAGACTATGTGTTCATTAAGGTTTCACCGAAGAAGGGTGTGATTAGATTTGGAAAGTAAGGAAAGTTAGCACCTAGATTTATTGGTCCTTTTTGTATTATTGAGTGGATTGGGAAAATCGCTTATAGAGTAGAGTGACCAACTAGTTTGGCTGGAGTCCACGATGTTTTCCATGTTTCTCATCTTAGGAAATGTGTTAGAGACTTGGAGACTACTATAGCACCTACAGTGTTAGAAGGTGTAGTAGCAGAATTGTATTTGGCTATAGTTAGAAAGTCGATTCAGAATGTGGCTAGAGATGAGAAGAAGCTGACGAACAAGACAGTCGAGTTGGTAAACGTTCAGTGGAGTGAAGATACTAGAGACTGTACTTAGGAGACGGAGAGCAAGATCAGAGACTCCTACCTTGATTTTTTTCATGGTATGCTTTACCTATGATTATTTTGCTGAGCACCATATCGTAATTTCAATGACGAAATTCTTTAAGATGGGGAGTCAATAATATCCCATATTTTCATAACATTATTTAGGATATTTAATTGGTTAAATAAAATAAAATAAAATGGAGATTTATATGTGGAGATTTGTTATAGCATATGGTAGTCGTGCCATGTTAGTGTGTTAATTAAAATAAGATAACCTAAACAAAGGTGTTAGGAAATGACAAGGGCAACATGGAAAATAGGTGGGACTATACCCTAAACCCTTAGGAATGAAACTCATGTTCATTTTCATTTCATTCAAACTAAAATTTCCTAAGGCCGACCACCATTATGGTTCTCAAGAGAAGACTAAAGCTAGGATTCACGAAGAAGGAGGATAATCAACTAATTCAACAATCAAATCTCACATCCATAATCTCAAAGCTAAGGTGAATGATAACTACATCCTATTTTATTTTAGTTTTCAGTTTAAAGAATAAGTTCAAAATGCTTTGGCAATAGGCCATGCTTTGATTATTTAAAGTTATATACATTTTTCGGTGAATTATGCATATTCATACTTGTTTTTAATGATATGTTTGGTATGAAAACCATGCTAGGTGACATCAAAATGACTTGAAAATTTAAATATAGGTCAGAATTGATTTTTTTAGAGATGGTTTCAATTTTCATAATTTTTCAATTTAAAGTGGATTTTATATTAACTTTCTGGTAAAGGAAATAGTTTATTGGGATATAAATTATTTATGGCTAAAATAATTATTACTTGAGGTTGAAATTTTTATATTTTAGGCAACATATTGAAATAGATTTTATGGGATTTTTCTAGAATTTTCGTAAGTGGTTTGATGAATATATATATAATAATTTTAAGGTATGGGACTTAAATGTTTTATATATTTAATTAAGGAAACAGGTCATTTTATAAAATAAAATTATTATTTAATTTTGAAAATAGTGGCCACACATTTCTAAAAAGAATTTGCTAACCAATGAGAGTTTGACAAACAAAGGCAGGTTAGTTGAAAAGTTATCCTTTTTAAGTCAAAAACGAAGGAATCATACTTTTAGCATGTTTCAGCCAATTACGGCAACAAACCTTCCGACCTAGACCTTCCGACATGGTCGAGAGGTTCAGAGCTTTCGACACAGTCAAACAAATGCATATGATACTAAATCACTTGGTACATAATGAATTGGACGAAGTCGAAGGGTACTTAGTCAATGGGTTGATGGCTAAAAAGGTTGGGTTAGGTTGTTTTATAAACCAAAAGCTTTCACCCGCATTGCTTTCGAATTAGAGCTTTCGAATTTGTTGCTTTCGACCAGGTCCAAATGTTTAAAAGAAAGGTTTTAAACCCTTTGACATAGTCGAAAGGATACTACTGTTCTATTACTACTTTGTTTTGAATCCTTCCGACATAGTCGAAAGGCTACTAACGCTTTATATATATGTTTTATTTTGAACCTTCCAACATGGTCGAAAGGTTTACTTTGATTGATTTCGAAAGGTTTACATGTTTTAAAACTAGCCGCTTCTCCTATTGCTTTCGAATGGAAGCTTTTGACATAGGTGATTTATTTTTATTTTATAGTTGAAGTGTAACCCAAAGCTTTCGAAGGAATTGTTTTAAAGGCAGATGCCTATTGTTTTAAACACTATGTCTTAGAAGCTTTTGAAGCTGAGCTTTCGACAAAGCCGAAAGTTTGTTTCCAGTGAAGTCAAATGGTTTTAAAAGAAGGTTTTCTACTTGCTTTACCCAAAAAGTTTTTGAAAGGTTGTGTTTCAGAAAAGTTTATACTTTCAAAAGTATTTTTTATTGAATGATATTAATAGGGTCGAAAGCAAAAATTTCGAAGGGGACGAAAGCAAAGCTTTTGATGGAGTCGAAGGTAACCTTTCGATACGGTCGAAAGGTAGCTTTCGACACGGTTGAAAGGTTTTGTTTTTGAATGATTTCAGAAGGTTTTAAATGGATGGGTTTCTAAAGGTTTTCTAAGGCAATGTTTCAAGTGGTTTTTAAAATAGGATATTTAAGGTTTGGTTTCTTTCGAAAGGTTTGCAGTTCAATGGTTTCGAAAATTTTGAAGTTCAATGATTTCGAAAGGTTTGAGTTTCAATGGTTTCGAAAGGTTTGAGTTTCAATGGTTTCAAAAGGTTTGAGTTTCAAGGGTTTTGAAGGTACCAATGAAAACTATGAATGAGTATGACCTAAGTTTGGGGCACTGATGGAAATAGGTTAATCATGGGGCTAACATGATAAAATAGAATCACGTGGCTAACATGATAAAATAGAAATCAAGGGGCTAACATGAGACGAATAGATTCATAGGGCTAGCATAAGTTAAGTGGCAATTTCAAATAGAATCATGGGGCTAACATGATACAAATAGATTCTTGGGGCTAGCATAAGTCAAGTTGAAAATACAAATAGAATCATAGGGATAAGATGATACTAATAGATTCATGGGGTTAGCATGAGTCCGGTGGAAAATTTAAAGGTTCATAGTCATCCTGGGAAAACAATGTGATGTGAGATGGATAGTCTACATCAACTTAAACAAAGTTAATGTGGAATGGGTAGTCTCTCTTTGATATAATCGAACTCTAATTGGAGATAAGGAAACCCTAATTGTTTTCAAGTATGCATATCACCATAATGTTTTATAAATATATGTTTTAATCATTATGGATGCAGGAGCATAGCATATGGTTTTATGAATGGTTTTGCAAAAGATATGTTTTAAACAGATGTTAGTGAGGGGAAACCCATTCTGCTAAGCGGCGTGGTCTCACTTAACATAATTAAATCGAGTTGTATTCTATTATTCACACCAGGTTTTATGGCTGACTCGAAATTTATGTTTTCCCCTTAAACTCTCGGGTGCTCAAAATTAATTTGAGTAGGCTGGGGGATTAAGGTCTTTTTCAGGTTTTAGAAGGATGATGAATAAGCTACGGGAGGCATGCAGGAGGCAAATGGATAGGTATATAGGAGTTGTAGTTCTTTTTATGTTTTGATGGATTTTCCACTATGTTGTTTTGTATTAGGTCTATTATGACCACATGACTCTAGGCAACCATGGGAGTATCTTCATATACCGCTCTTGGCGTATTTTGTAATAATTATATTTGATCTATGCCTGAGAATGACTTAGGATTATATGTTGTGATTGTGAAACAATTTGATTTTGAATGTAATGAAGTAAAAGTTTTTTTGAAATATGTGTTTTGTTTCATATTCATATGCTTCTGATATTATTGATACCATTAACATAGCCGTATTTAGTTATGGAAGCTAATATTATAGATGACTGCAGCATTTGTAGCACTTAGTTTTGGGCCTGTATCTAGGGGATGTTACACTTAGATACCTTTCGAAAGCAATAGAGAAGCGGTTGGTTTTGACATAAGCAAACCTTTTGACTTTGTTGAAAGCAAAGACTTTGAAAGCTTGGAAAAAGGCGGCAACAACCTTTCGGCTAAGTCGGAAGGTTCAAATTAAAACAATGATAAAGCGGCAGTAACCTTTCGACTGTGTCGAAAGGTTCAAAACAGTAACCATTTGACTATATCGAATGCTTTAAAACCTTTATTTTTAATATTTGAACCGGTCGAAACCAACCAAGTTGAAAGCTCTTATTCGAAAGCAAAGCATGCGACTCTTTTGGTTTATAAAACAAACATAATCCATCCTCTTTGGTAACTAACCTTTCGACAAAGCACCCTTCGACCTTGTCTAATTCATTACGTACCAAGTAACTAGAAACCTTATGCATTAGTTTGACCATGTCGAAAGCTATAACCCTTCGACTTTGTCGAAAGGTCTGGGTCAGAAGGTTTGATGCCTAAAATGGCTGAAACATGCTAAAAGCATGCTTTTCTTGTTTTTAACTTAAAATGATAACTTTTCATCTAACCTTCCTTTGTTTGTCAAATTCTCTTTGGTTGATAAATACTTTTCATAAAAATGCTGCCACTAATTTTAGAATTAAATAATAATTTTATTTTATAAAATGCCTCTTCTCCTTGATTAAATGTATAAAACATTTAAGTCCCATACCTTAAATAATTTTAAATATTCATCAAATCACTTAGGAAAATTTTGGAAAAATCCTAGAAAATCTATTTTAATATGTTTTCCAAAATATATAAATTTCAAACCCAAATAATAATTATTTTAGCCGTAAATAATTTATAACCTAATAAATCGTTTTCTTCACTATAAATTTTATATAAAATCAACATTAATTCAAAAAATTATGGAAATTGAAACCCATCTCCATAATCGGTTTTCTATAACATAGAATTTTTCCATGGCATTTAAAAATCATTTCATCTTGGTTGCCCTAAAATCGTGTATATATCCTTTTTAAACATTCTTATATAAACATATATAAATCAAAATCAAGCATATCATCATTCAATATATCGTAAAACAAATTTATCCAAAATACAAAAAAATATGATATTAAAATCAAAATAGAGATGTAGAAATTATTACTTACCTTTGATTATATAAGGAAATTGAAGTTTGATTGAGATTGATTTCTTCTAGCTTGATCCCAATCTTTTACATTAATTTTTCTCTTCTCCTCTTCCTAATGGCCAGCCTTGCTTGCTTTACATGGTTATAAATTTTGTTTTCATAAAATAAACATGCATAACCTAATGAGAATGGTATAAAGGTGGGAAATATGGGCGGTTATTTACCCTAATGCCCTTGTATTCTATTACTTAACCATTATTATAAGTTTATTTGATTAGATGAGCACGACCACTTAGTTTATTGATCAACCTCAATCTCCTTATCTACATTATTCAATTTAATTCATTCTAATTAAAACTCCTGAATAATGTTATACCAAATTTAAGGGTGTTACAGGCTCCCCTCCTTAAAGAATTTCATCCTCAAAATTCAGTAAGGACTAACTAACAACCATAGCAATCACCTGAAACATTTCCTAATATCCATATTAGCCTACTTGGCTAGCAAAAATCCATATAAATCTTATATAAACATACCAATAAAGCAGATCAGGATAAGCATCTCGGATACTGCCTTCTGTCTCCCAAGTACAGTCTTTCTTGTTGTCGCTCAATTGAACTTTCACCAACTTGACTGTCTTGGTCCTTAGTCTCTTCTCATCTCTCTCTACAACCTGAACGGGTTGTCTAAAAAAGTCAAATTAGGATCTACTATCAAATCTTCCAACTCAGTCTAACGAATGGTAAACTCTGGATCATGCACATACTTTTGAAGATGAGACACAAGCAATTCATTATGAACAGTTACCAAACTTCTTAGCAACTATATTCTTTATGCGAGCTTTCCAATCCTTTCTACGATCTGGAATTTTCCAACATATCTTGGGGCCAACTTTTTTGACTTCCCAAATCGTAACACACCCTTAAAATTATATTAAAAAAGAGGATAACCAAACAATCACAACAATAAAAGCAAGCAAAAATAGAAAGAGACAAGAAATTATAGTGGTTTGGCGTTATAGCCTACGTCTACTTTGAATAGTTTTATTATTTAATGATGATTGACAACTGATTACAATAGCACAAATCACTAGCTCTCAAGTTACAATGGAGTTTCGGTAGAGTAACGACGTAGAGAAGCCAAAAGGTCCTCTTTCTATAGACGTAGGGGGTGCTATTTATAGGCATAGAGCTGGAAATATCTGCCTTGAATCTAGGAATACCCTTTCTCACACGTGGGTGGGATTGGGGATCGATCCTCGATCGATCCATCTCGACTTCGTATCAATCAAGATTGGCTCCAATTGAGCTGCGATCGATCACGATGGTTCTTTAGGTGATAAGCTAGCTCCTGTGAAAATTTCATGGCATTTGGACTTATAGATTTCAAGTTATGATCGATCCAAGATTGGATTTCCGATTTGATCGAAGGCTTCGTATCGATGCTTGCATATCGATGGATTTCGTATCAATGACGTGGAGCGAGAGTTCATTAGAGATCTGTGTTTCATGCCTTAAAGACTGTTTCCTTTGGTTCAACTACTTCCTTCATTTCCATATGAAGTTTCTCTCTTCGTATCAATGCTTGCATCCCGCCTTCGTATCAATGGTTTGTTAGAGGTCATGTATCGATGCTCGCCCTAGTCTTCGTATCGATCAAATGAGCGATCGATATGAAACACACTGCTGATGGATGGATGAAGTGTGATCGATACGAACCAAATGGATATGAACTAGATGGATATGAAACAGATGGGTACGAAGTTTATGAATACGAAGAAGATGGATGTGAAATGAGATGGACTTTAATGGATACAAACTGATATCTTCTACATAGATGTTGATCGATTCATAACTTGAGCATACGAACACCGATTGACCCGAAATTTGGAAAATTGCCTTCCGTAGCTTTGATTGTCATACCATGCCAATTGTGGCTCGATTTGGACTTAGACCAAACTTTCCTGTATCCATAGTGGACCTGTAGATAATCCTATCTTTGGGATGAATCGTCTTCAATCTCTAGTTAAGTCCTTGGTGTCATGGCCTTGCCAAAAGGCGGGATATCATTTTTACCACAAAGTACATCCAGTGTGAACATGATGTGCTTTGAGAAGCTGCAACCTTCATTCTAAAATGGTTCTATCCAATTTACTAAATAGTTGTTGTCCTTTCATCTAGCAACGTAACCTCTGATTAATTTCCAGTAATATATAAATGTTGAGTTGCAGACTGCCAATGATCATGCAATGTTTTGTTGTAACTGAAGGCCAAGTGCTAGAAATTTGTTACTCACTATTCTAGTTGTCACCAGGTAAGCATTTAATTCCTATTAACTTTGAAAATCAAATGTTAGTTCATCAAACATGCACGTACATTAACCTGACTCCTATTCACATTTGCACATCCATAGGTTGTTGTCAAGTTCTTTTGTTCTTGTTTGGATAGAGTTTCGTATCGATCCTCTCCTTGATCGATATGAAATTCGAGTTGTAATAGCGATTGATGGTTGCTTTAATTTACTCCTTCATATCGATCTTCTCCTGGATGGATCTGAGATGTTGGAATATAGGTTTCGTATCGTTGGATATGAGGTTTTGGGTCTCTGAACAGATGGATATGAGATTGATGTTTAATATCGATGGAGTTGAATGGTTCAAATATGATCTTTCAATGTCTTTCGTATCAGTTTGTTTTGTATTGATGGACACGAAAAAGATGGCTGGTCATTGATGGATACGAAGTGCTAGACTCCAGATCACTTTTAGTTGATGGATACGAGAGTTAAGCTTCTTATCGAACTGATGGATACAAAGTGTTGAACTCTGAATCGATATTTGTTGATGGGTACAAGTGTCAACCTTCATACCGATGGATATTGAACGTTTCTCTTGGTTTAGCGACTGGGATATCGAACGTCTCCCCTTGGATATGAAGCCTTATAAATAGTTTCTGGACATAGAAAAAACATTTTACTTTCTTTCGTTTATAATCTCTACTTCATATCATTCTAAAGAGAAATAAAACTGCCAAGCCTTTTGTCTCCTAAACAAACCATCTGTTAATCCTTTAAATCATCCCTTCAAACTAGGTAATTAATCAATTAACTTCATCCCAACATGGTAAGATTCGAGTCTCGATGACGCTTCATCCAGGGTCGTGGTTGATTCTGGTGTCGTTGATGTCTAAATTGAACAAGAGTGAGGTCGAGGATGCAGTAGCTTTGGAAGGTTGGGGAAGAAGAAGAAATGATCGGTGGGGACGAAAAAGCCACTGGAAGAATCCCTTACTTCAATCTCATATCGATGGTGAGAGGGTAGGGGCCACTCCATGTCGAACTGGAATGGTAGGATTTCGTACCGATGGTTGATGTAGATAGCTGCTTCATATCGATCTAGAAATCGTGGTAGTTCGTATCGGTCTAGGTTAATGGATACGAAGCTACTCGCCCTAGATCGATACGAAGAACATCGATATGGGTTGATGGATACGAAGCCGCTCGCCTTGGATAGATATGAAGAACATCAATCTGAAGCGATTGATACGAAGCACCTTGACTTTTGAAACGATCGATACGAAACCTAAATTCTAGGATCGATAAGAAAGCAGGCTTATGGGGAATGATCCAAGTTGACCTTTAATGGGTACGAACTTGTGGCCTTTTGCATAATCGAGCATTTGACTCCAAAGAGCTTTAGCCTTGCATAACTGGACTTGACCATTAAACTGCATACTTGACTATCTTTTAATGCTAGTCAATGGAACTGTAACTTGGTAAACATAACAAACTTTAACATAGATCGTTCTCCAAAGTTAGGATGGCATAGTTGGGACAGTCAACGATGACTGTCACTTAGGTTGAGTCTCGAACTCTTGCATTTTACCATCTTCTAAACTTGCATAAATTTATAGTATTATGCAGCACAACACTACACCACACGATCATTCACATTACATTGAAAGGTGCACGGGTTTCTTGCCATATAACAATGGTTTTTACTGAGTTCAATAGCTATGGATCCCAGAAGCTTAGGGCGGTAGGAAGTTCAAAGCTCTCCACTTCCTATGATAGATATACTAGAAATCATGGCTTATGCAGTAAGTCCTGCTCTAGATGAAATGCCTGGTGTAGTTTTTCTTTTAAATCCAGAGGATTCGGTTAGCTCCAAAATTTCCAAAGACATGTTAGGTAGGATCTGCCTCAAACATGGCCTATCTCTAGAAGATGTTTTGTTACCAGGGCCGGAAGATAGAGCCTACAATCCCCCAGAGGGGTATACTTCTTGCAGTAGGTTCTTGTGCATAGATAGAACGTTGCCCCCATTTAACCAATTTATTTGGGAAGTGTTACTCTTTTTGAGGATTGCACCTTCTTAATTGCATTCGAATGGGTATGCTCTGCTCAACAATTTATACATCATCTTCATGGAGCATCTTTTCCATCCCCCGACCACCAAGGAAATTAGATATCTATTCAACTTCAAGTGTCGCGGAGATATTCCTTCGTTTACTTTCCTTAAAGCGATCAGAAACTGCCAAGTAGTGGCAGGTGCTTGTAGTAAATTAAGTTATTTCAAGACTGAATGGTTCTTTGTTAGGTGTCCACAAGGATTTGTGAGACGGTGGCTAGTTAGACGTAAGTGCTCCAACTTTTTCATCGATTAACTAGGTAATATACTGTATTTCTCTTACAGATTTGATTCAACGGCCCGAAGGAGCGCAATCCAAGGAGATAGTGAGAAATCTCCAATCAGTTTCTGCTAAACTTAGATTGACCGATGAAGTCCTTAGCGATGATAATTTGATCACCATGGGGCCCATAAAGAAAGGCCAGAGCATTGGATTAACCAGAGTTCCCAAAGTGTCTCTGGTAAGGCATGGAGGAAAGAGAGCTTCTGTAGTTACAATCATTGAACGCGGTGATGACGAGAGTATGCAAGCTAGGGACGAGCCTGTAGTCGCACCTTCGCAGTGTCTTCAATCATCAGAATAAAAAAGAAAAGGCAAGGGTCTCACCCATAAAGCTAAGAGGCACAAAACCATTGTAGTATCTCTTTGCATATGCGATTGCTATAGGTCCGGAGCAAATGGAAGGCTCATTAAGAAGATTGGCGGATGTCCTTATTCTAGATTACATAGCTTCATTTCAAGATCTTGGATTAGAAGGGCTCCACTCTCCATCACAGACGGAAGCAGGCATAACTTCTTTAGATGTAAGGGAGCCAACTCCAGTGAGCAAGGCTACCACAATCGGTCGGTTAGGGGGTTTGCACATGTAGACACGCACTTCACGACACCATACAATTTCTAATCACAAGTTTCTTAATCTCTGGAGATAACTAATTCTGCTTCTCTTTTTGTTTTACAGACAAGATGGTGAGGTAGGGGTCTATGCTATGCAATCTTCGCTCCAAATGCCCTTTTTCCGACTCTTACTCTAAATCTCATAGGCGAGAAAGTGAAAGGGATTACGATCGTGGCCACTACTCCAGCCAAGAGCATGAGCGTTATGAAAGGAAGAAAGAAAGGACATATTAGAATAGGCACCGCTCCTGGTCGCGATTGCCACTCCCTAAAGGTTCCTCAAAGCCATCAGGCTATGGCAAGTAACCATGTGAAACCGCATACCAAGTAGCACCTCCTCATGCTTCAAAATATGAAGATCAACACCATAGAACCAAAACTGAAACTCCCATCATCGTCGGGAAAACTGCTATGGATCCTACATAGGAAGGAGCCATCTGAATTGCCAAGTTAAAGAAAGAATTCCCAAATATTTGCTTTGATGGATTTTACTTCCCTTTGAACTTGAAAATGATCCCCAATGACATCGAAACGCTGTTTCAAGATTAAGTGCATGACACATACAGCCAGTACCGGGAGTGGTCAGAGACTGTAGAGAGGATTTCATCAGTATCTTTTGAGCGGGCCAAAACGATCAAGAAACTTGAGGCCGATGTTAACTCCTATGTTTGTAGCGACCTATAACTTAACGACCTAACGACCTAACGACCTAAAGCTTACGCGACCTAACGACCTAGTGGCTCCAGCCCTTAACGACCTAAAGCTCATAGCGACCTAACTCCAGAAAAGGCCTAGCGACCTAATTTCTTAGCAACCTAACTTCATAAAACGGCCCGGCGACCTGAAGATGAAACAGTTCGACGACCCAAAAGCTTCAGCAACTACTCCTTAGGTCGCTCACGACCTACAACTACTCCTTAGGTCGCTCACAACCTACAACCTATCTTAGGTCGTTCACGACCTAAAACTTACCCAGTTTAAACAAGCTCAGACAATTCCTTATGCCACTTTTCCTTATATCGCATTCGACCTGCCACTTGTCACCTCGTTCAGATGAGATCTAGTGCAACCCTATCAGGCTATGCCTCCTAAGTCGCAAGTGGACCACAACCTTTCTTAGGTCGCTGGCGACCTACGACCTATCTTAGGTCGTTCGCGACCTAAGACTTGGAGATTAAATTCTGCCCAGAGCCTTCTCTATAAATACGGCAGCTACTCCAACATAAAGGGGTGGACTTTTGGATCCTTCTCTGAAGCGCCATTACTCTGCAGAATTCTTGACTCATCCAACACTTGAAGAACTCCAAACATTCAAGACACTATAACGAGTTTTGAAAGAGATCTTGCACATCCGAAATGGATTCAAAGAGCCTCTTCACATCGAAGCTTGAGCTACTAGTCTGAAGTGTGTTTGTGATCAAAGTGAATTGTATTTGAAGTGCATTGTATAAATTTGTAACCAGATCAGCAATAAAAAAATATAATGTGGACTTAGGCTTAATTACGAGCCGAACCACTATAAAATCGTTGTCTCTTTACCTTTTCTGCTATGTTCAGCTTATATTTTGTTCCCGTATCATGGGTGGTGCTTTCACATTACTACTACACACATCAGGGTGTTAGCATTCACTTTTCAGCGTTAACATTTTGGTGCTTTCATTGAGAGTTGAACTCAGGGAAGATCCCATCTTTGCTTCACAAAAGTTTGTTGAAAGAATCTCTCTAAAGACCAGAAGTCTATCTGAAATCATGGCTCCTGGAAGAACTACAAGATCCAGAAATGCTAATGACAGGGCTGATTCTTCTCCAGCGCCAAATCAGGAAACTTCTACCGTTGGAGTCACAAGGGCTGAATTAGACGACGTAGTGTCGGGACTATACCAACAAATTGAAACTCAAAACGCTTTGATGATGGACAGATTAAACGCTCTACTTGAGGCAAATCGACAACCAGAAAACAATGATACAACCTTTGCCGAAGATACTCATAATTCCCAAGAGAAGAGTATTCCTCAAAGAGAAAATGGCACCGCTGAGGCGCCACCTTTCCAAGCTGAAGGTTCAAGGCCGCAACCAACTTTTCGCGAATATTTGCCCAGGCAAACTTCCGAAAAAATAGCTGAAGTTTGCCCATCGATGCCTCTGAACAATGAGGAATACCTATCGGGGATGGTTCGCCGAATCATGAAAGAGAGCATGCAGAGGGAAGAAAATGAGAATGACTGGGGATTTGCTCCAAGCAAGACTCCGTTTACTGAAAGGATCCTGAAAGCAGAATTTCCAAGGAAATTTGTACCTCCTACTATCCCGACCTATAGGGGGACAAGTTACCCAAACCAGTTTCTATACAAGTACGATTGGCATATGACCGGTGCAAGGGCATCAGATGAGATTAAATGCTGATACTTTCCAGTGTACTTGGAAGGAGTGGCTCTACTTTGGTTCACAAAACTACCAGTCCGATCTGTAGATCAATTTTCTGACTTAACGCGAAATTTAAAGACCAGTTCAGGTTGTATGCTTCAAAGGCTAAGGATATAATGTCATTGTCCAACCTTGAACAAGCTCCAGGAGAATCTATCAGATCTTTCTTGAACCATTTCAACATAGCCTTGACTGAAGTTGACAACGCAGAGCCACGGATGATTTTGACTTACTTGATGCGGGCTATCAACAAATCAAGCGAGTTCGGAAAGTGGCTAAAAATGAAGGAGCCAAATACACTTGAGAAATTCTATAAAAAGGCTGACGAATTCAGGCGCTTAGAAAGCCTTTCTGCGACAGCAAAAGTAGTAGTTGCCGAAATCCATAATAACAGTGCTGCTTCTAATAGAAGAGAATCTGGAGGACAGAAGAGGGAATATGATGGCGAGAAAAAGCAGGGAAATGCGAAGAAGACTCGCCACTTTGGATCTTTGAATTTCACTCCCTTGACTGATACTCTAGAGAATATTTTCTTTGCAACTAAGGATACTGTTGAATATCCTAAACCACATAAGTTGAGACTTGAGAAAAGTGCCACCCAGAGTGGAAGATTCTGTAAGTTCCACAATCAGCCTGGCCATGACACTAATGAGTGCCGCCACTTGAAGGATCTGATTGAAGAGCTGTTGAAAGAAAATAAACTTCAACAATATGTCAGAAAAAACAGGAATGACCCATCCTCATCCACTCAGGGGCAACTAGTTCCCGCTCATCAATACAGCTCAGGCAACAAAACTGTAGAGCAGGAATCAGAATGGCTTGTCATTAATGTTGTCACAGGGGGTCCTCACACAGCGTCTGACCACACTCCATTCTGATTGGCATATGGATCAGAAACAATGATTCCATCGGAAATGGAGATTCAATCCTGAGATTCTGCAACAACAATCACTTACATTCAACTTTTACTTAACAGCATTGCTTAAATTTGTAAAATGATAATGGATGTATAACTCTTGTATTGTAAACCACTGAGAAACCAGTACGAATCAATAATAAAGAAATTTAAAATCTTGTGTCTTTTACTGCTTTAAAATGCCTGTCTCATTTCAATATGCAAGTATCTTTAAAATATTGCTAAAATGTCGATTTAATATTGCAGGTTATCAAAGCAAAGCTTACCTATTCAACACGTCACAAGGCTCAACGATTCCTTTAAATCACTCAACAGACAAATGTCAAGTCACAAAAGTTCCAAAATTCAATTCTTACAAAAGAAGTGCTACACAAATAGTTGATGATTCCACCAAAGTGGGCACCTTCCTGACGAGAAGGTTCCAGACCATTACTAACTAACCGCGATCGTTTATGCAAATTAACATCCGGTAAAGTAGCTTGCGTCTGCCCCATGGATACACTTAACAACAAAATACACTTCTCTAGCAAAAAACAAACAACTTGCAAAAGAATGGGACATGTACTTGAAGTGATAACAAGGAATCGCTAAGAAGCAGACGGTGGAGGGACACAAGCAACAATTGTTACTCTTCGGAGTCCAAACAAAGCCCTCTTCGGAGGCACATTTGACCGGAGTTGAAGTGTAAAAATCTCTCTTCGGATGCCTACTTCACCAGAGCTGAAATGCCAAACAAAGCCCTCTTCGGAGGCACATTTCACCGGAGTTGAAGTGTAAAAATCTCTCTTCGAAGGCCCACTTCACCAGAGCTGAAATGCCAAACAAAGCCCTCTTCGGAGGCACATTTCACCGGAGTTGAAGTATAAAAATCTCTCTTCGGAGGCCCACTTCACCAGAGCTGAAATGCCAAACAAAGCCCTCTTCGGAGGCACATTTCATCAGAGTGGAAGTGTAAAAATCTCTCTTCGGAGGCCCACTTCACCAGAGCTGAAATGCCAAACCAGGCCCTCTTCGGAGGCACATTTCATCGGAGTTGAAGTGTAAAAATCTCTCTTCGGAGGCCCACTTCACCAGAGCTGAAATGCCAAACAAAGCCCTCTTCGGAGGCACATTTCACCGAAGTTGAAGTGTAAAAATCTCTCTTCGGAGGCCCACTTCACCAGAGCTGAAATGCCAAACAAAGCCCTCTTCGGAGGCAAATTTCACCGGAGTTGAAGTGTAAAAATCTCTCTTCAGAGGCCCACTTCACCAGAGCTGAAATGCCAAACAAAGCCCTCTTCGGAGGCACATTTCACCGGAGTTGAAGTGTAAAAATCTCTCTTTGGAGGCCCACTTCACCAGAGCTGAAATGCCAAACAAAGCCCTCTTCGGAGGCACATTTCACCAGAGTTGAAGTGTAAAAATATCTCTTCGGAGGCCCACTTCACCAGAGCTGAAATGCCAAACAAAGCCCTCTTCGGAGGAAAATTTCACCGGAGTTGAAGTGTAAAAATCTCTCTTTGGAGTCCCACTTCACCAGAGCTGAAATGCCAAACAAAGCCCTCTTCGGAGGCAAATTTCACTGGAGTTGAAGTGTAAAAATCTCTCTTCGGAGGCCCACTTCACCAGAGCTGAAATGCCAAACAAAGCCCTCTTCGGAGGCAAATTTCACCGGAGTTGAAGTGTAAAAATCTCTCTTCGGAGGCCCACTTCACCAGAGCTAAAATGCCAAACAAAGCCCTCTTTGGAGGCACATTTCACCGGAGTTGAAGTGTGAAAATCTCTCTTCGGAGGCCCACTTCACCAAAGCAGAAATGCCAAACAAAGCCCTCTTTGGAGGCACATTTCACCGGAGTTGAAGTGTAAAAATCTCTCTTCGGAGGCCCACTTCACCAGAGCTGAAATGCCAAACAAAGCTCTCTTCGGAGGCACATTTCACCAGAGTTGAAGTGCAAAAATCTCTCTTCGGAGGCCCACTTCACCAGAGCTGAAATGCCAAACAAAGCCTTCTTCGGAAGCACTAAACAGATAAAGCCCTCTAATGAGGCACATCCACAAACTTCGTTAATGGAACCACTAAAGGGGCACCTTCTCGAGAAAGAAGGTTCCGGGCCACAGCTGAATACTTACGATCATTTATACAAACAAGTATCCAGTAAAACAGCTAACGCCAGTCCCGTGGACACATTCAACGATAAAATACAACTTTCTGACAAACAGATCAAAACATTCTTCAGAATCCTGCTTCACTGCGTAGGGGAATCCACTTTTCAACAAGTAAAAGTGATCATCCCCGAAAGTTGAGGTGTTCTTTAGAAAGAGAGAGAAAGAAAAAACTTCTCCGATATAAAGCATATTCTATTAAAAGCAGAATAATATTCCTCAAAAAACGGAAGGATTATTCTCTAAAATAAGAGTACAAGTCCTTTCAGAATATTGCAGTAAACCATCGTACGGGGGCATATAACTATATTGATAATAAAAAACAACGCTCAAACATCATACCACGGGCTCACTGCAATATCATATAAGCAAATAAAGAAACTTGTGAAAAAACAAGGAATAAATGCGTTCACACATATACTGACAAGAAATTGTACAAGTAAAAAGAACCATTTTATTCTATACTATAAAGTTTTTGTACATATGCAGGTTTCAAGCGGGGACCGGTTCCTACACAATCTCCGGTCAATACATGCAAAAAAGCAAAAAGCAAAACATAAAGCATAAAGTC
The DNA here is from genome assembly GCA_030737815.1 of Allium fistulosum. Lineage (NCBI taxonomy): Eukaryota > Viridiplantae > Streptophyta > Magnoliopsida > Asparagales > Amaryllidaceae > Allium > Allium fistulosum. The sequence continues at coordinate 648,579,435 of CM060905.1, read as the reverse complement.
CAGCTTATCATTCCTTCTTCCCGCCACCCTTAGAGCTCTTTCTCGGCTTGATAACTAGTTTTGGAAGCCGTTGTGGACGAGTCGAAGGGGAAGGAGAAAGAGGAGTAGTCGGATCTTCTTCTACTCCAGCTGAAGTGCTTTTCTTCTTCTTCCTCACTGCGCGCTTCCCTTTCCTCTTTGAAGAAGACTCACTTCCCGGAGTAAAAAATGCAGAAAGTTTTGTATCATCATCACAAAACTGCTCCGGGGTCTTCTCACTGTCATCAAATTCTTCCGTTTTCTGCTCTTGTGAAGCGGGTAGATCCTCCAAGCCTTAAAGGGCTTCTATTTGCTCTTCCTGCGACCCTGGCTGAGAAGCAGGAGTGACTTGAAGAGATGGAGGAGGAACAGCTAAAAGAGGAGAAGTGTGCGCAGCATTAAGTGTTTCCGCTACAGGAAAAAAGAAGTTAAAATCAGTATTCTCCGAAAAAAGAGAAGATATTGGTTCATCAGGACTTAAGTAATAAACGAGAAAATCATCGAGCTCAGTTGAATCGAATGGGTAGTCTACTCGACTTGGATCAACATTGAAGTTACTTGGAGGAGTCGGCTTAATCATGACGACTTCAAAGTTTTCGGTTTCAGCGTCATCCTAGGGCTTCTCCTTGACTTGAACAGTGGGAGGCTCGATAGTCGCGATTTTGACTTCGGTTTCTATAGGAGGTGAAGAATAGGAACTAGGGCCAATGTTATCAGGGTCGACCGAAGCCGGAGGATGAGCGGGGTCAGTTAAAGTTGCTTTCTCTAAACGCTCTCCTCCTGCTGCTTTGGCTCGCTTCCTAGCAAGCTGCTCTTTTCCGCTAGCAAGGGCGGTACGCGCTTCACCATCTAGATATGTCGCCTCAAGATCCGCTTCTGCATAGCCAGCACCTCCAAACATGTCAATAATCGCCTCCCACACTTCAGCCAAAGTAATTTCATATGTCGGACCCAGAAATGAGAGGCTCCCGCGCCCCAAGACGCTATGAATGTAAAAGTCAAATAAAGTAGAGCTAATTTTGGCCTTCGTCGCCTCGTGCGATTGCTCGGCCACCTCTTTTCCGGCGATGGCTGCTTCTTTTCCGGCAACGGCTTCATTGCGCTCTTTCTCAGTTTTTGACAGTTGAGCTCGCAACCGCATAATTTCCAAATCATCGGAACTTGTCTTCTCTCGTAGCTGGACAATGTCGGTGCGATAGATTTCCGTCATCTGTTAGTCCATAGGATAGTGGTTTTGATGACAACAACTATAGAAGTGTTATAAAATATATATGTGCAGGAAATCTATATGCAGGTATCAACAAAAGAAGACTGTACAGTAAAGAAGACAAAGATCAAGAGTTCAAGATTGAAGACTCATGAGATTCAAGATATTCAAGAGTTCAAGACAAATAATATAGTTAGGTTAGATATTTGTTAAAACTCCTTGAAAGCACTATCATTCTTTTTTATCCAATTTACTCGTGGAATGGAATCCACTTCGTTCTTGTTAAAGGGATGGAACCCTAGTGAGATGGAACTCACGAAATATCTAGTGGAACGGATAGTAGCCCTATTTTGTTATCCACTAATTTTGATTCAAAATGATTTTCAAAATTATCTCTTGTTTCATAAAATGATTTTCAAATATTCCTTTTCAAAAGAAAAACCTTCGTTCGTATTTCCAAAAATGTTTTAGCCTCAAAATCATATTTATCATTTTGTTATATTTTGATTTCAAAATTGTCCTTGATATTTTAGCCTCAAAATCTATTTTAATATTATATTTACTTTAGTTTATTTACCTTGATTTTAAATATATTTTAGTATATATACATATATATATTCATAAGTATTTCTACTTCTAAATACCTTATACAAATACATAGAGTCCATTTGAATAAAGTTGCATATGTTTTAAATCATCATTTTTCAAAGAAAAGCAAATCATCATTTTTACTAGACCATGTCGACATCATAGTTACTCGTCATGTCGACATGCTTCCCGTTATAGCAAAGGTTGTTTTCAAAAGAAGTGTCTATTCGTTTAAATCTCTTTGAATGGACACATCCATTCATTCTCTATAAATAGAGACTGTTATGGATGTTTTCCAGTAACTACTTTCTTTATTTTCTCTCCTCTTTATTCTCTTATCTTATTTTCTAATCATCCTATCCATATTCTGCCAAAATCTTAAGTGAATCAAACCAGAATATCTCTAGTTTGATTCTCTGCCACTCTCTTCAAAGAATCTCAGTGCTTATCAGAGTTATAGATATATTTGTACTCAAAGAAACTTGTTTAGGGTTATAAAGGTGTGATCGTGTCCTTGGAAATCGATCGGGTGAACTTGTGTCCTGTGAATCAAGTGGTTCTACCCAGAGACCTGAGAATCTGGAGGGTGTACCTCGTTGCCTTGGAATCGAGGGATTGTAATCTAGATTATTATTGAATAGAAAGCCGTACGAGTTGTGCGGGACTGGATGTAGGGTAACACCGAACCAGTATAAAATTCCTGGTGTGTTCTTTCCTTTACTTGCTTTTTATTTATATTTGCATCTGTTTGTGATTCTGTGATTTGATCTGTGATTGTGTATTTGCATTAAGTTAGTTAAATCAATTTAAATTAAAGAAGTTTTAAAGAAATTCTTAAAACACTATTCACCCCCCCTCTAGTGTTAAATAGCCTTAAGATCATCTTCCGCGTCCCTGTCATTTGGTATCAGAACAAGTTTTTCAAAGTATTCATAACCTGATTTTTGAAAAGTAACAATGGCTACCAACACTGGTATTTCTAGTTCATTTGTAGAGGGTCAGTCCACTGCCAGACCACCACTTTTCAATGGCAGTAACTATGCATATTGGGCATGTAGAATGAAGATATATTTACAATCCATTAGTTTAGAAACATGGAATATGACACAAACTGAATACACTGAGCCCACAACTGATTTTGCTCAATGGACGACCGTTCAAAGAGAAGTGGCTCAAAACAATTCAAAAGCCATGAATATTTTATTTTGTTCACTAGATAGAAATGAATTTAATAGGGTATCTGTTTGTAAAACTGCATATGAAATCTGGAAAACTCTGCAAGTTACTCATGAAGGAACAAGCAAAGTTAAACAGACCAAAATTTCTATTCTTACTAATCAATTTCAATTATTTAAGATGTTGCCTAGTGAATCTATTCCAGATATGTATAGTCGTTTTCAGGATATTGTTCATTCACTAGTATCTTTGGGAAAAGCAATCTCCGAAGAAGATCAAGTCAGGAAAATTCTGAATTCACTCACTCCAGAATGGGATCTGAAGACACTGGCGATTGAAGAAGCAAATAACATCAGTACCTTAAAGATTGATGAATTAATTGGAAATCTGATGTCATATGAAGTTCAAATTCAGGAAAGAAGGGAGAATAAGTCATCAGAAAAAAAGTCCATTGCCTTTAATGCACTAACTGGTGAATCGGACTCTAGTGATGATGATGAAGAAATAGCCTTCATGACAAGAAACTTTCGAAAATTCTTGAAGTATAGAAAAATGAATAATCACAAGAGAAAAAGTTTTGGAAATAACACTGAATCACTCAACAACATCAAATGCTTCAATTGCAATGAGTTTGGTCATTATCAAAGAGACTGTCCACATCAAGAAAAGCAAACTCCTCAATCAAACAAAGAATATTCAAAGAAAAGAAAGAAAGCATTTGCAGCAACACTGGATGATTCAGATACGTCCTCAAGTGATGATGAACAGAAAACAGAATTGGCAAATATGTGTTTTATGACAACCCAGAATTCAGATAATCAGGATGATATGGAACTCAAACAAGGTACACGTTTACTATTTTAATTGGTTGAAAATTGGTTGCTTAGAATAGTTTATTAATTAAGTATATAATTGATTTTATTAACTTAAAATTTTTCAAATATCTTTTAAAAATTTATAAAATATTATTTTTCTGTATAATATATTTTCAAAATATATTCAGACAATAGTCATAATATATATATAAGTATATATATATATATAAATCTTGTACATGCTTGAAATCATTTTTGCAAAATCTGATGTGCATGTCGACATGGCACTTATTGGTAATGTCGACATACCTGTAGCAAATCAGATTTCTAAATTTGAATTCAAAATTCAAATTTCCCTCCACCTTTTCACTAACTCCTATGTTCTGAATAGTTATGACTCTTTGACCAGAGAATCCACCTATTCAACCTCTTTATATCTATCTTCTATCAACACTTATCTCCATCTTCAATTCAAATTCAAAACAACTTTTATCTTCAAACACTCTTATCTCTTCAAAAATGGCATCCACTAGCAACGTAGCCGGAATGAGGCTGTCAAAAGCCACCAAAGATCATCTCTACAATAATAGAGATGCCATACTTGCATACATTAATTATGCAACTTATGGAAAAGTTCATTCGGGTAATTTTGCTATTTTTAATGACTTCGCTTCTTATGAAATTGATGCTCTCTTTCAAAACAATGGTATTCTAAGCTTGGTTGACAATAACCAAAATGATTTTGTTTGCTATCCAAACCTTGTCAAAATGTTTTATGCAAATTTAAATCGTGGTTTTTATAATGGAAGGGATGATGAAGTGTGGAGTAGTGTCAAGGGGACACAAATTGTTTTGGATACCGATGTTTTAGGAACCATACTTGAGTGTAAAAGTACCGGTTCCAATCTTTCTTCTTTTGAAATCGAGGAAACCGATCGTGAAACTTTTCACAATATTTTTAAAGAAGAAATGGATTTCAAAAACAAATTTTTTCAACCAAAAGCTCGTATTGTTAATCTTCTCCTTCAACGCACTATTACTCCGAGATCGGGAAATTACAATAACCCGACTCAAAAAGTGTGTAAGGCTCTTTTTGCAATTTTTGGAAATTATGATATTAATTGGGCACAAGTTATCTTGGATGAATTTCGTCACAAAAACTTGGATTCGGGAGAGAATGCATTATATCATGGAATATACCTCACTAGAATTTTTAATTACTTTGGAGTGGATATGAGAGGTGAAGAATTCTTTCCAAGAAAGGTTTTTAATCATTCCAATATTTCACTTATGAAAATTCCGCACGTGTTTCAACCATACGAAACACTAACGGAAAAAGAAGCACGATTGGGGTATGAGGAAATGCAAGAAGATGAGGAGGAAGAAGAAGAAGAGGAAGAGGAGGAAGAAGAAGGTGAAGAAGAAGAAGGTGAGGAAGAAGAAGAGGAAGAAAGTGAAGAAACTTCCTTAGAGAGTATTGATTTTCCCACACGACCATCAAACAAGATTCTCCTTCACAATCAACGAGTGATTGTGAAAAATCAAAAAGCTCTCAAACACTCCGTAAACAAAAAATTGGACAAAATGTCCAATACTATGAACAAGTTCTTCTCCAAAGTCAACAAGAAGCTCAATATCTCATCATCTTCATCCTCATCTACTAGTTTCTAGAGTTTACTTTTTGTATATCAATGAAATTTGGTATATTGAAAGTTGTATCTTTATGTTTTCTCTATGAGATTCATGTACTTCTCTGTTCTAGTATGAAATGAAGCTTATTCTCTGTTTATCTTACTGTCACTCTTATTTATATCAAGTAATATATATATAAATCATATGTATATACACTGAAAATTCAAAAATAAGATGTGCAAAATCTGCTATGTATGTCGACATACTGTATAGAGGTCATGTCGACATATACTGGTAATATTCTGAATGGACATTTCAATTTGAAATTCAAAATAACTCCTTATGTCTATTCATTTCAAACTACTTTCCTGTCTATTTAAGTCCTATTTTCTTCCAGAAAACTTCTCATAACTTCTCTCTACTCTTATCTACTTATTTCCTTCTTACTTATCATCAAAATGGCGTCATCCTCTTCAAATCTAAGTGATAATCTTGAAGAGACTCTCAAATCATTCAAAGACATTCTTACTTTTATTCTACGAAATCAGAGGCACTTAGAACTGAGTCAAATGTAGATGATAAAGGAACAAGAAAGGCATTTCGATGCACTACGATGGATGATCTCCGCTCTCAACAAAGAGGATCTCCAAGTAAATCCACCGAAGACATTGCTCCAGGACGATGAAGATTGGGAAGTAATCAAAGCGGATCCCATCTTTGGAAAAGAGGGATGGGTTGAAGTTCCACGTAACATTTAACTTGTTTGATTTGGTTTAAAAATTGATTTGATTTGAAATACTTGATTTGGTTTTAAACATGGTTGATTTATGATAACTTACTATATTGATTATGTAATAAGACATAAATAAGTGTGCTTATGTTTGATTGATTTGTCTACTTATTGTATGCATTTTCTTTTCATTTAACAGTTATGTATATAGTGATATGAATAAAATAATTTGTGGTTACACTTATTATTCTCATTCTTATATTACTTATATATCATTCTGAGTATACAATATTTAGCATTGTTATATCTAGTTTCAGTATTATTAATGATAATACTATCATTAATATCATAGATTTAGGGGGAGTTAATGTCATTTTTTTGTTGATGACAAAGGGGGAGAAGTATAAAATAGGTTAGTTAGGCATAGATTAAGGGGGAGTTATTAGATTTAGGGGGAGTTATAAGGAGAATATAAATATTTTATAAACAAAGGTTGTCATCATCAAAAAGGGGAATGTTAGTCCATAGGATAGTGGTTTTGATGACAACAACTATAGAAGTGTTATAAAATATATATGTGCAGGAAATCTATATGCAGGTATCAACAAAAGAAGACTGTACAGTAAAGAAGACAAAGATCAAGAGTTCAAGATTGAAGACTCATCAGATTCAAGATATTCAAGAGTTCAAGACAAATAATATAGTTAGGTTAGATATTTGTTAAAACTCCTTGAAAGCACTATCATTCTTTTTTATCCAATTTACTCGTGGAATGGAATCCACTTCGTTCTTGTTAAAGGGATGGAACCCTAGTGAGATGGAACTCACGAAATATCTAGTGGAACGGATAGTAGCCCTATTTTGTTATCCACTAATTTTGATTCAAAATGATTTTCAAAATTATCTCTTGTTTCATAAAATGATTTTCAAATATTCCTTTTCAAAAGAAAAACCTTCGTTCGTATTTCCAAAAATGTTTTAGCCTCAAAATCATATTTATCATTTTGTTATATTTTGATTTCAAAATTGTCCTTGATATTTTAGCCTCAAAATCTATTTTAATATTATATTTACTTTAGTTTATTTACCTTGATTTTAAATATATTTTAGTATATATACATATATATATTCATAAGTATTTCTACTTCTAAATACCTTATACAAATACATAGAGTCCATTTGAATAAAGTTGCATATGTTTTAAATCATCATTTTTCAAAGAAAAGCAAATCATCATTTTTACTAGACCATGTCGACATCATAGTTACTCGTCATGTCGACATGCTTCCCGTTATAGCAAAGGTTGTTTTCAAAAGAAGTGTCTATTCGTTTAAATCTCTTTGAATGGACACATCCATTCATTCTCTATAAATAGAGACTGTTATGGACGTTTTCCAGTAACTACTTTCTATATTTTCTCTCCTCTTTATTCTCTTATCTTATTTTCTAATCATCCTATCCATATTCTGCCAAAATCTTAAGTGAATCAAACCAGAATATCTCTAGTTTGATTCTCTGCCACTCTCTTCAAAGAATCTCAGTGCTTATCAGAGTTATAGATATATTTGTACTCAAAGAAACTTGTTTAGGGTTATAAAGGTGTGATCGTGTCCTTGGAAATCGATCGGGTGAACTTGTGTCCTGTGAATCAAGTGGTTCTACCCAGAGACCTGAGAATCTGGAGGGTGTACCTCGTTGCCTTGGAATCGAGGGATTGTAATCTAGATTATTATTGAATAGAAAGCCGTATGAGTTGTGCGGGACTGGATGTAGGGTAACACCGAACCAGTATAAAATTCCTGGTGTGTTCTTTCCTTTACTTGCTTTTTATTTATATTTGCATCTGTTTGTGATTCTGTGATTTGATCTGTGATTGTGTATTTGCATTAAGTTAGTTAAATCAATTTAAATTAAAGAAGTTTTAAAGAAATTCTTAAAACACTATTCACCCCCCCTCTAGTGTTAAATAGCCTTAAGATCATCTTCCGCGTCCCTGTCATCATCTTCTTTTCAGCTTCAAGTTGAGCCTCAGCATTCCGTTGAGCAGCATGAGCATTGCGAACTTGTTTTTGAAGTACCTCTTCCTTTTGAGTAAAAGAGGCGGAGGAGGCGGCAAGGTCATCTTCAAGTTTCTTGGCTTTATCCTCGAGTCTCTCATTATCATCAGCGATGCTCTACATTTCTGCATTGTGTTGCTTAAGAATTTTCTTCCACTCCGAATGATCGTTCTCCATAGTCAACATGGCCTCGAGATTCATATGATTAACTCTTTGAAGCTCGTCAACCAGTTTCTGCCATCCAGACATTCTCTCAATGTCAAGTTTAACAGCATCGAGATTCTTCAGCATAGCCTGCTTATCGATGGGAACCAAGTCTAAGTCAAAGCGAACTCCTTTTAGACACCAATTTGGGAATCGGCTTTGAAGTTTAGATGGAGCATCCTTGACTTGATACTGAGGCCTGTTTATAATTGTTTGGATGTCGGTTTTCTCTAGAGTATGAGAACCAGAAGAGATGTCAAGAGGGTTAGGAGCATCAGGCTTTTCAGAAATTGCAGATGCTGATTGACCGCTAAGTTTGACCTGTTTGCTCGGATCTTCAACAGCGTGACTTTTCCCTTTATCATCATAGGATTTTCTTTTATGGGAGTCATCATCCCTTCTTCTTTGCCACTCCTCATAAGTTCGCCTTTCATGAGCTTTTCTAGCAGCTCTTTCTTCATCTGTTTCCCTCGGGGCAGTGAGATAGCGCCTAAAATCATAAGTTTCGCGGCATCCATGGCGCTGGAATTTGTCGTAGTACGAACCATTTCGCCCCTTCGGAGAATTTGAAAATGAAAAAGAAATGAAATTTAGAAATCTCCAGGAGAAGGAAATTAAGTGCGAGTAACTGATAAAGATTCTAAGTGTGTGTGGCGTGTAAACTATGCGCGTTGAACTACAAACCACTCTTCGGCTTGGGGGTAATGTCAACTTTTGCAGCTGGCATTAACTCTTGGGTTGATGAAGTCTGCTGCAAGGCGGATGTCATCTCAATTGCTGAAGAAATAACTTTAGTAGAGATAGGGTCATCTTTAAAAAGTTCTTGCGAGGTTATCATTAAGTCGCTTAGATCATCAAAAGTGTCGTCACCTTCAAACTTAGCGAGACTTTTTCTCTCAACTTCTTTATCATCGGCATTCCCGAGTGTTTAGAAGTTTCTTCTTCTTCGATTACTGGGGATAGTGTGAGTCTGCCAGATGATCCCGCAATATCGACAGAAGTAGAACACTTCACCAATGCAGCCACTACAGCAGGTTCTCCCAATGCAGTTCCTTCTGCGGAGACTGGGGCATTTGATGTCTCTGCTTGAGAACTGGGAATAGCTAATGATTCAGTCTCCGAACTAATCACTTCATGAATCTGGGTAGATCGAGAGGAGTGTAAAAGTCCAAACTGGTGCAAAAACTCGTCTTTCAGCAAGAATCTGGCGCTTCTCTCTTCAGCAACCATAGCACTTAAAGTTTCTAAGGTTGGTTTATGGCTGGGATCTCTGAGCTAGGGAGGAAGTGCTGCAAAAGTAAAGAATGAAGTTCATTACTTGACAATTCAAGTTTCAAGAGACTCAGAAAAAATGAAGTAAACGGAGATAAAAAATCTTACTTCCAACTCTCCAGACGGCATAGAACCCTCGGGGGCAGCGAACGAAGAAGAATTGACTTAAAAATCCATGAACACTTTTAGACAAATCTAGAATCACTCTCCGGTTCCACGCGCCCCTCACAAGTATAATAGAAGGGTGGTCTTTATTCTTTGCGAATGTGCACAAGTAACAGATCTCTTCAAAACTTGGAAGACGATCGAGCGTTCTCCTGAATAGCACGCAAAACCCCATCAAGATGGCATAACCATTGGGATGTAGCTGGAAGGGAGAGATAGTTAATCGAAGAAGCTGTCGAAGAAAATCATTAAAGGGAGGAATAGCTCCACTTAAGCACATCTGGCGATTAACTGCGACAAAACCAAGAGGTGGCCTGTCAGTAGTGTCGTTTACTCTAGGAAACAAAGCGTCAGCTTCAACAATACCAAACTGAATACACAACTGATGAAAAGCTTTGTAGCTCAAAGTGGTCGACATTCTTTTCGGAGGATCAATCAGTGGGTTAGCAATTGGAAAAATCTCCTCAGCTTGTCCTGCTTCTTCTTGTTGAGAAGTCATTCTACACAAGGAACTGGATATTCAAATATGAAGGTGCGCGTTTCCTTAAAAGTGTGAAGTGTTGTGTAAAGCTAGTAAAATAACAAGTAAATATAACTGGAATCAAATTAGTTGATATTTGTGAATTATAGAGTTTCAGAGCTTGTTATTGTAAGTACAAGTATGGTGTTGATGCAAATAAATCAGCTTTAGTTGATTATTTTAGCTTTGCTTTAATATTTCACTTGAACTTGTTAATTCACAGCATTTCATTCACATAAGTTCATTTAAGTTGATTATTCTTTGTCGACTAATCTGTCATTCGATGTGGGCAGTCAATGATAGTATATTCGTCACATTTTTCTGCAGATGTTGTGTTTAACAGGTTGACAACTTTAAAAGTTAAAATAATCTGCAAAGAAGTACAACAAAGTTCAAAGTCCAAACAATTCAATCAAGTCTTTCCAGAATTTCACAAGTCATAGGTCATCCAGCGACCTAGCATAGGTCGGAGCTTCCTTAGGACGCACTGTGTAAGTCAAAAGGTTCAGGGCAATGCAGATTTGTTCAAGTCCTAACTCGGCCATAACCTAAAGCCTATGCCACAAAAATTAGGTCGCTCAGCTATCATTCAAGTGGGTTGGCTCGCAAGAAAGTTAGGTCATGCAATTCTTAGGTCGTGCAAGTTTTAAGGTCGTTCAGCGACCTAGTATAGGTCAGTGCTTTTCTTAAGTCGCTAAGTCGCTCGAATTCGCTAAGTCGCTAATTCCTCTCCAAACAATAACTCATTGGACCCGATAACCTGTTATCGCCAATATAACGAAATCCATCATCCTCTTCGTGAAACTCACCATCTCTTCGTACCATTAAATCACCCAAAAAACGATTCAAAACATCCCCGACCATCTCAATGCATTACCGTGCCTTCGTGAATCAATCAAACAACGATCAAAAGTCGATCGCAACAATCACTCAAAAAGTGGCATGACACATAAAGTTGGACTAAGGTCAAAAAATGGGGATTCATAATTCAACGGTGATTATGATGGGATGAAGGTCGAATTCACTTACGAGATGTAATGGTAAAGATGAATCAGAGACTAAATGGGTGGAATTCGCCCTTGGAAGCTTGAAGATTCGTCAATGGAAGTGGGAGATTGGAGCAGTAAGGTAAGGAGGAAGAAGCGACTTAACGGTTTATATGGGGCAAAAAGGGGAAGACGAATAGGCACGCGATTTAGTGTCAGTTTTAGGTCGCTTACGACCTAGCAAAGTTAAGTCGAAGCACACGACCTATGACATAGGCCTTTACTTCGAGGGGCAAATGTTAACTCCTATTTTTGTAGCGACCTAAAACTCCACGACCTATAACTTAACGACCTAACGACCTAAAGCTTACGCGACCTAACGACCTAGTGGCTCCAGCCCTAAGCGACCTAAAGCTCATAGCGACCTAACTCCAGAAAAGGCCTAGCGACCTAACTCCAGAAAAGGCCTAGCGACCTAATTTCTTAGCGACCTAACTTCATAAAGCGGCCCAGCGACCTAAAGATGAAACAGTTCGACGACCCAAAAGCTTCAGCAACTACTCCTTAGGTCACTCACGACCTACAACTACTCCTTAGGTCGCTCACGACCTACATCCTATCTTAGGTTGTTCACGACCTAAAACTTACCCAGTTTAAACAAGCTGAGACAATTCCTTATGCCACTTTTCCTTAGATCGCATTCGACCTGCCACTTGTCACCTCGTTCAGATGAGATCTAGTGCAACCCTATCAGGCTATGCCTCCTAAGTCGCAAGTGGACCACAACCTTTCTTAGGTTGCTGGCGACCTACGACCTATCTTAGGTCGTTCGAAACCTAAGACTTGGAGATTAAATTCTACCCAGAGCCTTCTCTATAAATACGGCAGCTACTCCAACATAAAAGGGGGACTTTTGGATCATTCTCTGAAGCGCCATTACTCTGAAAAATTCTTGACTCATCCAACACTTGAAGAACTCCAAACATTCAAGACACTATAATGAGTTTTGAAAGAGATCTTGCACATCCGAAATGGATTCAAAGAGTCTCTTCACATCGAAGCTTGAGCTACTAGTCCGAAGTGTGTTTGTGATCAAAGTGAATTGTATTTGAAGTGCATTGTATAAATTTGTAACCAGATCAGCAATAAAAGAATATAAAGTGGACGTAGGCTTAATTCCGAGCCGAACCACTATAAAATCGTTGTCTCTTTACCTTTTCTGCTATTTTCAGCTTATATTTTGTTCCCGTATCACGGGTGGTGCTTTCACATTACTACTACACACATCAGGGTGTTAGCGTTCACTTTTCAGCGTTAATAGCCGACCTTGCTCAGAAAGACAGAGTAATAGAAGTTATTAATAATGAAGCCGAATCTTCAAGAAAATCGGAGATGGGGGCTGATAAGAGAGCCGATGAGGCTAGATAGTCCATGGAAAACATGCGAAAAACTTATTTGGACCTACTGCAAGAGAAGGGCCACCACAACACTGTCATTGCTCATGAAATGGACTATGTATGGAAAGAGGTTGAGGAGCTAAGGGCGAAGCTAGCCAAGGCCATCAAGGCAAAAGGCGAGGTTAATAAAGCTGCCCAAGACGCATGCGAACAGGTGGTGGCACTCAAGGAAGAGAGGGATGCAAAGAACTTAATGGCTCAAGAAGCCGATGCCATGTTCGAGAATGAAATTAATGTAGTTGAGGTCAGGATGAAGAAATAATTTGAAGATCTCCTGGTCACTTATAATGCCAAGGTCTTGAGAAATTGCAGTTTAAACTGGCTTAGTGAAGACTACCTCTTTCAATTATACAAGTCCTTAAGTCACTTGGTAGATGAAGAAAAACTACCTGCAATGCCGCAACCATTGATGAGTTCGAACTCGAAAATCAAGTTCTGGTCGGGAATGAGAGTAAAGTACTTAATGAAACAATTGTTGCTCCTGAAAAAGAGGAGCTACATGCCAAGTATCCAGATGCTAGGGAAGGATCCAGGATTGAACATCGCGAATTAGGTTCCGAAGCACTTCCAGTGTCTCAATTCGAGCCGACCTCTTCTATCGATCCGCTAGTGGTCCTGGGATATGACCCCGATAGACCATATCTCTCTCTGATACATGAACGCGGCTTTAAAGGCACATCGGCTTAACATATGAATCAAACCGAGGAAGGTATTCCGAACACTTCTCCCATTTATTCAAACATAGGCACATTGTCAGAAGATATTACTAATATTTTTTTCTTATCTTCATTCAGCCTTAGATTCTGCATCAACTGACACTCCTGCAACTCAAGAAATGCATCACAAGCAGGAGGCGTTAACAACTGAGGCTATAACCACAATGGTTATTGCATTGACGAGGGAGACACATGAAAGCAGCTATGTTATCAATGATAAATGAATGGAACTACTCCTCATCCAACAAAGTGATCCGGCCATCGAAATACCCTTCAACATAGATGAAGATGTGATCATCATGGGCTCTACGGGCCCGACCAGCAGCATTCCAAAGGGTGTAAGCATGGACTGGGCTGAACTGATAATGGCAGAAATCAAAGCCAAAATCGAGCAAGCTGAGCAGGCTCATAAAACAGGTGGCGGAATGGCAGGGCCCAGTCCAGTCCCTGTACTTGTTGTTTCTCTGAGTGGCACTATCGTGGATACCAGTGCGCCTCCTTCTTCCAACATCAAGGGTGCTCCTGCTCCGCACACAGGGGATATTCCGGTCACTATGAATTTCGATGAGGAGACTTCTTCAATTCCCCCAACCGGGACAAGCCAACTAGAGTAGGATAAGGAGGCAAAGATCATAAGGGAAGCTCGGGCAGTGGATTGAGTGGGTCTATGTGAAAAAATAAAAAGCGATAAGAAATTGAAGGCGTAGACCTGCGTTTTGGCTTCATTTTTTTTGGACAGTTGCTAGAATAAGCTTTTCTTTTTCTTTCAGGGTATGTATAGATGCGGGTTTGGCCCCTCGCTTATAGGAATTCATCGAATAGATTTTTGTACCCTTTCAAAGAATAGTGGAAATAAAACATTTTTTTGTCTTTCAACATAACTCTACATTTATTTGTTTAAGTATTTCAGTACTTATGTTTCCATCCAATGTACTTGTAAGGCTTTAGTCTTCGAGTCGAACTTGAGTCCAGTCGTTAAGTATTAAGGTCATAGCTTCGGGTTATAATGTTACGTCGATTTGGGTCCCAACATTGCATTGTCTCGGCCAATGATTAGTACTTGAGTAATGTCACCAGTCCTGGGGAGAATTGAAGTAGTTAGTCGGCAATCATTTTCCACCTTTGCTAATTTTAATCTAACTAGGTCGGAACAAAGTTAAAGTGAAATAAGTTTGAGCAGTCGGACCTACTCGCTCATTTGATGGTATTTTCATCAGCACTGTGGGGATGAACTTGTATGCCGATGGTCGGTCATGCCTTCTTATCGCTTAGAATTATATCCATGTTTTCGGGATATAAATTTGTCTATGGGCGATTAATCATACCCGCTTGGTATTCAGAATTATATCCACACTCTGGTGGCATAAGTTATTTTATAGGCGGTCAGTTACACCCGCTCATCTGATGGTATTTTCATCTGCAATCTGGGGATTGGACTTGTATGCCAACGGTCAGTCATGCCGGCTTATCGCTTAGAATTATATCCGTGCTCTTGGGATATAAATTTATCTACGGGGGATTAGTCATACCCGCCTAGTATTCAGAATTTTATTCACACTCCGGGGGCATAAGTTATTTTACAGGCGGTTAGTTACACCCATTTAATGTTTAAGATTATATCCGCACTCTAGGGATATAAGTTACTTAACAGACGATCAGTCACACCTATTTAATGTTTGAGATTAAATCCAAACTCTAAGGACATAAGCTATTTTACAAGCGGTAAGTCACAACCGGTTAATGTTTATACTCCAGTCCATTCTCTTGGGACCGGAGTTAGTCGATCGGTGGTCAATCACGCCCATTTGGTTTTTAAACTCCAGTTTGTGCTCTCAAGACCATAGTTAATTGACAAACGGTTAATCACATCTGTTTAAGTATTAGGATCTTGTTCGCACTCTGGGAATGAGGAGTTGGTCAAGGTTGTGGACGGTCGAATCACATCCACCTTAATTTGGCAAGAAAAGTTATAGATGAATGGATCCATCCTCTTCAAACTTGGTTTTATGAAGGTGAGGTCGTGGATGGACCGAACCATTCTCCTCGAGTCTGGATTTTGGAGTTATATGCTTAAGCTCGCACTTTGGGACCTGGAGTTCGCAATAGGATTGTCATGTTTCAATCCTTCTTGATTTTATCATTTCCTTCCTATGATCTTAGGGTTTCACATAGCGAGTGACCGGTCGGATCATGATCACTCCTAATTTGAATGAGGCCTACCGTAGCATAGGACTTAGCCCTTCGAACATCATGACAGTCGCATGATGCGTTTCGAGAATTGTCACTCTGGCGTGATGAGTTTGCATTTTATTGCTGGAATAAGAAAGTATAGCAAATTTAGTAACCTTATTACATGTTGAAATTCCAAAAAATATATAAACAAATTTCAAAGAAAAAGCAGACTAAATGAGTAAAAGCCAGTTATGTGTACTATCGACGTAGACTCCCGCTGTTCCATGCCCTTGGTAAAGTAAGGCCGTCAACAGTTGATAGTTTCAATGTGTTATCTCCAAGTCCTCATTCGATGACATATGGTCCTCCTCATGACAGTTTCATATGCGAAGGAACCGAGTAAATTCACTTAAGTACGAGATCACCAACTTCGAAGGTACTGGGTCAGAACGTAGCATTATATAATCGAGCGACTCGACTACGGTATGCAGCTACCCTCAAATCAGCCTCTCTATGCTTCTTATATAGTAAATCAAGAGATTCTGCGAGTAAGATGGCATTCGCCTTTAGATCGTTATAGGTTACATGGTGAGAAGGTACTTCTAGTTCAGACGAAATAACGGCTTCAGAGCCATAGGAAAATACAAACGGAGTATGATCGGTTGTGGAATTGTGGGTAGTTCGATATGCCTATAAGGCCATGGGGAGCTCATCGACCTAGTTTCCTCCAGCCTTCTCCAATCATTTCTTCAAGATGGACTTGATAACTTTACTAATAGCTTCGACTTGTCTATTTGCTTAGGGATGAGCTACTGCTGAGAATTTCTTCTAGATGCGGTCGCATTGACAGAAACCTTTGAACTCAATGGTACAAAATTGGGTCCCGTTAATAGTTGCGATGGTGTGTGGGAGGCCAAAGTGACAGATGATGTAGTGCACAACAAAGTTGATTACTTTCTTTGTCATGATAGTAGCAAGAGGCTCAGCTTTCGGCCATTTATTAAAGTAGTCAACTACAACAATATCGTGCTTCTCACCACCCTTGGATAAAGGTAAGGGCCCTATTATATCAATGCCCTATGTGGCGAATGACAATGGACTAACCATCTGAGTGATTTCGGTAGGCGGGACTCTTGGAATTCTAGCATGCTTCTGGCACTTATCACACTTCTTAGCATAATCTGACGTGTCTCGGTTCACCGTCGGCCTATAACATCCATATACAAGTATCTTTTTTACAACGGCTAGCCCACTAGTGTGGTCGCCACACTCTCCTTCATGTACATCATGTAATACTCATTTGATTTCGTCATGGGCGAGACATCGGAGTAAAGGAATAGAATATCCCCTCCTGTATAGGACTCCATTCTAGATAATAAAATGCGAAGCTTTTCGGATAACCTGTCTTTTCTCACTTTCACGCTCGGGCAATGCTCCGTGCTCAAGATAGTTTCTGAATGGAGTCATCCACGACTCCTTCTCGGGTGTTGTTTCATGAACCCAATCCGTCTCCATTCGGTCAATGCTTAGAGCAGTAAGTGTCTCGATGGGGATGAGACCATCTGTTGAGCTTCGCTAGTGCTAGCCAGCTTCGCTAAAGAATCGGCTTTCTGATTATTCTCTTGGGGTATATAGTGAATAGCATAATAGTTAAACTGATTCAACATTACCTGAACCCGAGAAAGGTAAGCGGCCAATCTCTGGTTTCTTGCTTGATACTCCCCCAGAACCAAGCATACAACCAATTGCAAATCACAATAAATCCCTACAGCAGCAATTCTCATGTCTTTGGCAATCCTAGATCCAACAACTAAAGCTTAGTACTCGGCATCATTGTTAGTTGCTTGGATGCCAAATTTCAAAGCATAGCGTACGGATTGACCTTCTGGGGTTTTAAGGACCACTCCAGTGCCTGAACAACGGTTGTTTGATGCACCATCAGTATATAGCTTCTATGTATGCTTTGGAGATTCACTAGTTTCGAGCAAGTCCTAAGGTATGGTGAAATCATCTATAAAGTCTACAAGAACCTATCCTTGAATAGCTCGCCTTGGGATATAAGTGATGTCAAATTGACTCAATTCGATATTCCACTTAAGTAATCTACTGGACGTCTTAAGTCGTGTCAAAATCTATCGCAATGGCTGGTCGGTGTGAACATTGATGGGATAAGTTTGGAAATACGTACGAAGCTTTCTTGTGGCTATGACAAGACAATAGGCTGGCTTTTCTACCTTCGAGTAGTTTCTTTCCACCCCAGTTTGCCTTTTGCTGATATGATAGACCGGTTGTTGGATCCAATCTTCTTCTCGAATCAAAGTATCACTTATCGCATTTGGCAAGACTACCAGATAGTTATATAATTTCTCATGATCAATCGACTTCGATAAGATATGTGGAGTCGCTAGATGTTGAATTAGTGCCTGCAATGTGGCTTCACACACTTCCGTCCACTCGAAATTTCGCTTTCCTTTTCTTATCAGATCAAAGAAGGGAATGCACTTGTCCGTGGATCTAGAAATGAATCTGCTTAAAGCTTCCACCTTCCCGTTGAGGCTTTGCACTTGCTTTATGGTTCAGGGAGTTTCAAGATTCTGAGTCGCCTACATTTTCTCAAGATTGGCTTCAATTCCTCTAGCGTTGACGAGGAAACCAAGGAACTTTCCTAATGCAACTCCAAAATTGCACTTCAAAGGATTGTGCTTCATTCTATACTATTGGAGTATGTTAAACATTGTTCCTAAATAACTGACATGGTTGATAGATAGTTGTGACTTCACAAGCATATCATCTATATACACCTCCATGGTCTTTCTAACCTGGTTGGCGAACATTCGGTTCACAAGCCTTCGATAATTTGCTCAAGCATTTTTGAGTCCAAACAACATCACCTCATAGCACTAGAGTCCCAGATTAGTGACGAAGCTGGTATGTTCCTAATCGGGGAGATGCATCGGTATCTGATTATAACCGGAGTATGCATCCATGAAAGATAAGAGTTCATGTCCGGCAATTGAATCCACTATTTGACCGATTCTGGAAAGCAAGAAGCTATCCTTGGGGCAGGCTTTGTACAAACCAGAGTAGTCCACACATGTTCACCATTTCCCATTTGACTTTTTGATAAGCACTAGAGTCGATCAGATAAACACATTTGACTTGAGTTTATCTACTTCTTCCTTCAGGGCGGTAGATCTCTCTAGATCCATACCATGCCTTTTTAGTTTGATCAGTACGTGCCATGGATTGATATTTAATGCATGGCTCACGATGTCCGGCGAGATTCTACACATGTTTGAATGAGTCCAGGCAAACACATCAAGGTTCGCTTGGAGAAAATCAACCAACTCATGTCTCGCCTGGTGGCTAAGTTGAGATCCGACCTTTACCGTTCTGGAATCGGCATCATCGTGGATCGGAAAATTGATTGTCAACTCCACCAAGGAAGCATGGTAGTCATTTACTTCCTCCTTATCATTATTGTCTCTGGGTTCAAGGTCCATTAGGAACTGGTTGTGGTGCCCGAGCCTAGGCTCAGGCGTTAGTTGTCAATTTTCTAAAAAATGGACGTAGAGAAATTCCTTTATGCCCTTCCATTTCTCCTTGCGTTGCGCATCTCGTAGCTCTGCGACATAACAAGCACATCCATTCGCCTGATCACCATGCACTACTCCAACCCCGTTATCAGCGGGAACTTCAGAGTTAAACACTACGGGTCAATCGCTGCCCTAAATTCTACGAGGGCCAGTCGGCCCAAGAAAGCATTATAGGGGGAATATATGTCCAACACCATAAACTGCAACATTCGGACTCTCCGACGATCTCCAATACCTAATTCAATAGGTAACTCCACCATACCAGTTGGTATGGTTGCACTTCGATTAAAACCATGTATGCATAACTGACACGGTTTTAGATATTTCACCTCCATTCTCATTTGGTCGCAAGCGTGCTTGAAAAGAATATTCATAGAGCTTCTACTATCAACCAAGATTTTCTTCATCCATGCAATACCTACCTGTGCCCAGATAGCAAGTGGATCAATAGTGGGGGCCTCGACTTGCCAGCATCACCGTTTCTAAAGACGGTGTCTTTTGCCATCATTCTTTGTTGTTTCGCCGGGGGCCATCGTCAGAATTACTACAACACTCGAAGTCCACATGCCTAATCGAGCAGGATGAGGACCACCACTTACAGTATTTATTACCAACCTCTCGCCAGTACGCGCGGTTTCTTCGAGCCTAGCTTGTCCTTAACCTTGATTCGCATTAGATGGGCCCGCACCTCCATTCCGTAGAGCCCAAACAAACTGCTCCAACTTCCTTTCTCTAATCAACATCTCGATGATGTCATGTAAACGATGGAACTCGTTTGTATTGTGGGTATAACAATCATGGAATATGCAGAATTTTCGGTATTAAATTTTCTTCTTAGATGTGTGGTTTCAAAGCTGGCTTCTTGTATTGTCCGGTTTTACAAGTCTAAAGGTAAACATTTTCCAGCGATGTGTTTGGGGGATTATATCGATCGAACGTGGGAGCTTTGGGTCTCGGTCCGCGATGTGGGTCTCCCTTCTTTTCTTGACCTCTATTACCCTTCTGTTGACCTTGTTTGTTTTGTGTGTTCAATTGTACTTTGTCGGAGTTCTCGTCGGTCTGCTTTACGACAACGTTACTTTGAATGCCTTCACCACTAGGCCCCACATCGTCCTACTTCCTAGATCATCTAATGTCTTCTCTTCTCATTAACTGGGCCGCATTAGCATAGGAATGATCAAACGAAGCGAGGGGTTTCCTAGCTAGCCAATTGCCAAACTCAGAATCTGGATCGATCCCTTTAGTCAATGCCATTAGAATGGAATTATCATTAGGGTTGCTGACCTCAGCACAAGCGACATGAAACCTTTCTAAATAACACCTAAGGATTTCACTTAGAGCTTGGGTAACACTGGATAAGTTGTTGACATCCTTTTCCCCGTAACATGCATATGAAACTGCTCTATGAACTTTGTAGCCAACTGATCGAAACATGAGATTGATCTAGGTTGTAGATGAGTGAACCACATAGTTGCAATGCCTTCCAAGGAAAAAGGGAAGCTTCTGCACTTAACCGCATCGTTGACTCGAGTGGCTTTCATAAGCCATTCATATTTCAAAATACGTTGGTTAGGATCTGAATTTCCTTTGTATACTAGAAAGGTTGGCATCCTGAATCAACATGGAGGCTCTGCATAAAGAAGGTCATTTGTGAATGGAGTATGGCCTCGGTAGATCCCCCAATCATCATTCGTGAGACCTTGACTTCCTTTGGTCATTTGGCGTATCATGGTTAGAATGTCAGGCATCTAGATATTCGAGGCCAAGGCATGGTTGGGTTCCATGTTGCGAGGACAGTTCGATCACTTTATACAGTCCATTCTTCGCCTCCTTGGCTCCCAGTCCTTGGGAAAGTAAGGATCCTAAGCATAAACCTGTTAGCGATAAGCTAGATCTGGCTGATTTTGGATCTCGGCCTCCAGATCTATAGCGGCAGCAACAACTTGGTCATGAATGGTGTGATAAGGAACTGCCACTCCTCGGAAGGAAGGTTCAGCTTGATGCTCAGAAGTTTCTACATAGTTTAATAAAAATCTTGTCTCCTACTGAGAAATCTAGGTCTTTACACCTCTTATCTGCGTAACTCTTCTACCTGGATTGAGCTTCCTTAATCCGGCCTTGGATTAAATCAATCTTTTCTGATGCATCACTAACCAAATCTGACCGTAAGACCAATCTTTCTCCAGTTTCCAACCAACATGCTGACAATCTGCATGGCCTTCCATACAAAGCTTCTAATGGTGCCATCCCTATACTAGTTTGATAATATTATTATAGGAAAACTTAATCAAATGTACGTGATCTTCCCAGTATCGACCAAAGTCCAATAAACAAGCTCTCAATAAATCCTCGAGTACCTTGTTGACCCTCTCTTTCTGCCTGTTTGTACCAAAATTAGGCACAACACTCTTCGGATGTGATAGAAGAGATTAGAATGAAGAAATTAAATGAAAAAAGTGACTAACCTAACAATCAAACCAATAAAAGCAAGCAATAATAGAAAGAGACAAGAATTTATAGTTGTTCGGTGTTATAGCCTATGTCCACTTTGAATAGTTTTGGTGTTTATTGATGATTGACAACTAATTACAATAGTACAAATCACTATCTCTCAAGTTACAATGGAGTTTCGACAGAGTAACAACGTAGAGAAGCCAAAATGTCTTCTTTCTGTAGACGTAGGGGTGCTATTTATAGGCGTAGAGCTGGAAATATCTACCTTGAACCTTGGAATATCCTTTCTCACACGTAGGTGGGCCCACCAGATCGATCCAGGGTCATTGGGGATCGATCCTTGATCAATCCATGTCGACTTTGTATCAATCAAGATTGGCTCCAATTGAACTGCGATTGATTATGATGGTTCTTTAGGTGATAAGTAAGCTCGTATGAAAATTTCATGGCATTTGGACTTGTAGATTTCAAGATATGATCGATCCAAGATTGGATTTCCAGTTTAACCGAAGGCTTCATATTGATGCGTGCGAATCGATGGATTTCGTATTGATGACATGGAGTGAGAGTTCAATAGAGATCCATGTTTCATGCCTAAAGACCGTTTCCTTTGGTTCGACTGCTTGCTTCGTATCTATCTGAGATTGCTCTCTTTGTATCGACGCTTGCATCCTGCCTTCATATCAATGGTTGGTTAGTGGTCTTAAATCGATGCTCAGCCCTAGTCTTTGTATCGATCAAATGAGTGATCGATCGAAACACACTGTTGATGGATAGATGAAGCATGATCGATACGAACTGGATGGATACGAACTAGATGGATATGAACTGAATGGGTATGAAGTTTATGGATACGAAGCAGATGGATAAGAAATGAGATGGACTTTAGTGGATACGAACTGATATCTTCTATATGGATTTTTATCGCTCCATAACTTAAGCATATGAACGTCAATTGACCCAAAATTTGGAAAATTGCCTTCCATAGCTTTGATTGTCATACCATGCACACTGTAGCTCGATCCGGACTTAGTCCAAATTTGCCCTATCCATAGTGGACCTATAGATAACTCAATCTTTGGGACGAATCGTCTTCGGTGTCCAGTTTAGTCCTTGGTGTCACGGCCTTGCCAAAAGGCGGGATAACACTGCCCGTCCATCTATGGATGATAAGCGTACTCATTTTAAGCTTGGTACCTAATACATCTTGTAGACTCCTCCAAAATTCACTAGAGAATAATGCATCTCTATCGCTTACTATGCAACTAGGAATCCCATGAAGTATAATTATTTCTTCATGAACAACTTAGCCAAAACAAGTGCCATCCCAGTTGAGTTTACCAGAATGAAATGGGCACTATTGGTCAGCTTGTCCACAATAACCCATATGCTTTCATTTTCTCTCCTTGACCTTGGCAACCCATCAATAAAATCCATCAATATCAAATCCCATTTCCAAACTGGAGTATCTGAAGCCTGAAGTAACCCACTTGGCTTCTGATGTCGGCCTTTACTTGATGACAGTTAACACAATCCCTAACCGACAAGCCAACATCCCTTTTCATGCCTTCCTAATAGAATCTCCTGTTCATATCTTGATACACCTTCGTCCTCCAGGATGAATCGTAAACTTCGATCAATGACATTCCTCTAATGCTTCCATACTTAAGGTCTCTACATCCAGAACGCACAATCTTCCCTTCTTTCTAATCATCCTCTTCGGTCCAGACTAAAATCCTTTAGGTCATCAATCTCTGATCCTTCCTCAAGCCCTCTAATCCTTGAGGCTAAAACATGATCTTCTCTTTACTTAGAAGCTATCATTTCGATCAACACTGGTCGAACTTCTAAACAAGACAACATGGCAGTCTCCTGACTAGAACTAGCAATAGATTTCAACTGCACACCACAACTGGCTACAGTTTCTAGATCCTTCCATTCTTCCAACATTGCTAACACCACATTCTGATGTTTTCTACTGAGAGCAAATGCCACCTTATTTCCATTTCCATGGGTATACTCTATACTGAAATCATAAGCAGCCAAAAACTCCAGCTACCTCTGTTGCCTCATATTCAACACCTTTTGAGAGAATAAATACTTTATGATTTGTGATCGGTAAATAACTCAAATCTCTCTCCCAAAAGATAATGCCTCCAAATCTTCAAATAAAAGATCACCGTAGCTAACTCCAAGTCATGGGTAGGATATCTAACTTCGTACTGTCTAAGCTGCCTAGATGTGTAAGCAATAACTTTGGCATCAACACTGCTGCCAATATTGTGCCACATGCATCAGTGTAAACTACCAACCTTTGGTTACCATCCAAAACTACTAACACTGGTGCATTGGTTAACAAATGCATTAACTTAAGGAACCCTTCCTCACATTTGTTGGACCAAACAAACTTCATGGTCAACTTAGTCAGAGGTGCTGCTATTTGTGAGAAATCCTTGATGAATCTCCAGTAATAGCCAGCAAGTCCAAGAAAACTCCTGATCTCGGTTACCATCCCTAGTCTCTTCTAATTATTGACTACCTCGATCATAACTAGGTCAACTGACAATCCCTCTTTTAAAACCGCATAACTAGGAAACTTAACTTTTCTCTTCCAGAAATGACACTTGGAAAACATCGCCTTCAGCTGATTCTACCTCAGCGTCCCCAACACCACTCTAAGATGAATCTCTTGCTCTCTTTCATCTTTAGAGTACACCAAAATGTCATCTATGAACACCAACACAAACCTATCCAAGTGCTCTCTGAAAACCCTATTCATCAAATCAACAAAGAAAGCAGGTGCATTCGTCAATCGAAATTGCATTACTAACCACTCAGACGAACCATACCTCATCTAAAATGATGTTAGAGGAATGCTATCCTTTGCTACTCTCAAGTGATGGAAACTCATCGCCAAACCTATTTGGGAAAATACTCTGGCTCCACTCAATAGACAAAATAGATCATCAATCCTTAATATTGGGTTCCTATTCCTGATCGTCCTTTCGTTCAACTTACAATAGTCGATGCACATCCTTAGTGACCCATTTGGTTTCTTCACAAATACGATAGTTGCTCCCCAAGGCGAACTGCTTGGTTTAATAAAATTTCTTCCTTTAAGATCCAATAGTTGCTCCTTTAATTCCTTCATCTCCGTGGGTGTCATGCTATAGGGGGTCTATTAATAGGTTCAGCTCTCGGTATAAGGTTTATCCAAAACTCAACAGCCTAATACGGGGGTATTCTAGTAGCCGGCTCAAATACATCTACAAATTCTTTGCTACGCAAACCTGACTAAGCTCATCTCAAACCTCCATGGCACTTAACGAAGCACCAACACTTCTACTAGAATTCTCCACTGAGAAGATGCTTCGATTATGACTCTCTAGGTGCCTAAATGATATTTCTTGATTATGGAAAAATATCTTGCCATCATACTTACACAACAAATCCATACCCAAAATGATCTCGAAATCTTGGAAATCATAAACATACAAACTACATGCAAACTTATGGCTTAACAAATCAAGTACAAACTAGTCACATCTCATCCCAAGAGTTGCATACCCTCCTATTGGATTTGCAACCCTTAAGGGCATAATAAGGCATGTGGGTTCTATACACAACCCATCAACCAAATACGGAGATATAAATGAGTTCGATGCTCTAGTATCAAATATTACCCTGACTAGTATGCTATGAATCAAAAGCGTACCTTCCATCACAGACTTTACTTTCTCAATAGCAGTTGGTTTTGAAGAAGATGGTTGCAAAGAAAAGGCCTTTCCTTTTCCTGCCTTGTCGGCTTCAGGACACTTGTTCTTGTAATGCCCCATCCGGTTGCAATTATAGCACTGCACATTCTTCTTCCCCACAACCAACCTTCCATCTCCCGAACGACACTCATTTTCATAATAACCCTTCTTCTCACACTTATAGCAAATTATCTCTACTTTCCCTTTCTTGGCTGCTCCTCCTTTCTAAGTGCCCTTCTTCTTGAAAAATTTCATCTTCTTCCCCTGAGGACCCTGGGATTCCATCGACTTCTCTCTAGCTGAAATAACAAGCATTTCTGCATGGTGAATGGCCATCTCCACCACCACATTAGAACGATCTCAGATATGGGCCATAGTCATTCTACCTAGCTCTGGCCTCAATCCTTTAATGAATATCTTATGCCTTTGACATCTGTGTTAATCAAAGCATAACCTTATCGAGATAGCTCATCAAACATAGCAACATACTCGATCATCGACATATCTCCATGGCCAAGATCCATAAACTTCCTCATTAATGCTGACTTGGCAACCTCATATAATAACCTCTGCTCAAACCTCCTCCTGAAGTCATCCTACATCAACTCTTCCTTCGGCACACCTACCGTCACACTATTCTACTAATGAAGTGCTAATCCTTGCAACTGCCTAAAGGCTAGCCTTCTCTTCTCTCCATCATTCAAGCCTAAATCTATAAAGATCCTTTCATAATTCAAAAGCCAATTCTCTACTTCGACAACATCCTTTGATCCAAGAAATGGCTTCCGACCAAGACTGATGTAGTCTCGGCTCAGCTTAGCATAGTTATATCCAATTGGAACTACAAGGTTAGCTACACCAACATTCCCAGCAGCTCTTGCTTGCAAAATATTAGCCAACAACTGATACACCATCCCCTCATCTACTGGTGCATTACCAACACCTACATTGGCCTCAGCATTTTGATTAGCATTAGGCTATCGGCTTTGGTTTCTTCGAGTATTAGGTCAAGCATTTTCATTTGTTATGGTGCTTCCTCTACTGAGATTTCCTCTTCCATTTCCTACTTCCATATCTTCTTTCCCGTATATCTGCATACGAGCCTTAGTAAGATGTTAACGCTGAAAATTGAACGCTAACACCCCGGTGTATGTAATGGAAAAGTGAAAGCACCACTCATTGGTATGAGAACAGAGTATAAGTAGAGAAATAACAGAAAAGCAGTAAAAAGACAACAATTTTATAGTGGTTCGGCTTAAGATCTAGCCTACGTTTACTTTAATCTCCTTTATTAATGATTTGATTACAATTTTTTACAATGCACTCGTATTAGAACACACTTTAGACGAGTAGCTAGAACTTGAATGGAGAAGAGCTCTTTAATTCCATGTTGAATGTGTTGGATCTCTTCCAAAAGTTCGTTGAAGCGTCTTTGGTGTTTCGAGTGCTTGAAGTGTTGAATGAGTAGAGAAAACAGCAGAGTATCGGCGTTCCAGAAATGATCTGAAAAGTCCCCCCCTCAGTTGGAGCAGGTGCAGTATTTATAAGGAAATTCTGGAATTAGGTCGTAGGTCATGAGCGACCTTGGATAGGTCGTAGGTCATGAGCGACCTAGGGAGCACGAGCTACGGCTTATTGCATTTGATCTTGTCTGAACGGGGCAGCAAGTTGTAGGTCATGAGCGATCTAGGAGAAGTGAGGGTAGCAGCGATTTAGTGTGGGTCGACCTATATCTGAAGCGACATAGGGATGTGAAGCTTGTAAGTCATAGGTCGTAGACTTGATAGGTCATGATAACCTTAGGTCGCTAGGTCGCTTATAATGTTAGATCGCTAGGTTGTGACGTTACTAGGTCGCTAAGTTATAGGAGCCCTTAGGTCGTAAGTTCTTTAGGTCGTTAGGACCGCTTCATCATTAGGTTGTTAAGTCATTAGGTCATTAGGTCCTTAGGTCGCTTATCCTGCTGCTTTGTTAGCTCGCTGTAGAACTTCTTCCTCACTAGGTCGTTTGCGTGTTAAACCGTTAGGTCGCTTGAGTTGTTAACTTGTTATGTCGTGAGGTCTTTAGGTCGCTGGGTCACTTCACACTTTAGGTCGCTAAGTCGTTTCCATTATTAGTTTGTTATGTCGCTTGACCTTATAACTCATTAGGTCGCTGAGTCGTCAAAAGAGGGGTTAACACTTTCCCCTCGAAGTATACGCCTAGGGACTAGGTCGTGTGCTTCGATATTTGTTAACTCACTCCTTACTGAATCGCTAGGTCGTGAGCGACCTAATGGTAGAGTTAAGTCATTCGCACCATTTCAGGTTCTACCGTCCTTGCATACAAATTGTCCATCTCCTTCCTCCTTCTCCTCACTTGCTTCATTATTCGAAACCACCATTGATGAATTCTTGAGCTTTCGAAGACAAATTTCATCCAACTAGCCACCGACCATCTTCATCATCACATCATGTAAGTGGATCTGCTCATTATCCAATCCTTGATCACCATCAATATTACGAACTCCCCCATTTGCCGTCCCTAACCCAATTTCATATGCTGCATTTCACCAAGAGTCACACTACGATTGATTTTTGATCATCATCGGCTGCGCTACCATTGTAATTCTTGTAAACGTAGCAATGCATCGGGTTCATAATGGATTTGAGGCGATTTGATTTGGTTTTTAGGTGATTTTGTAATGCGGAGAGATGTCGATGGGTTATTGGGTTAACGGGTTTGTAAGTTGGATGGTTTGGTAAGTGGAGAGGAGCTGATGGGTTAAGGAGAGTAGGGCATAACGGTTTAAACATGAGATAGCTTGAGATTGCTGAATTACACCAGAAGCGACTTAGGGAATCTGAGCGACATACAAACCTTTATGACCTAACTAAATTTGGCCGACCTAACGAACCGACCGACCTAAGAATTCTCACGATCTAAGGATCCTTGCGACCTAGAGAAAATTGAACGACCTTCGAATCTGCGACTTTACTTCCTGTAGCATCACCTTTTGCGACTTAATTTTTAGATCGCGCTGGGGTTCAACCGACCTAGGACTTAGCTAGATTTGCACATGAATTCTAAGCAAGATGACTTAATAGAAACCCGACTTATGCTAGGTCGCTTGAACACAATCTGGATGACCTAGGAGATGAACAAAACTGGATCACTTGCAAAATTTTGAAAGAACTTGATTGAACTGTTTGAACTTGAACTGTTTGAACTTTGTTGTACTTCTTTACAGATTATACTAACTTGTAAGCTAACAACCTTCTAAAAAACATCATTTGCAGAAAACTAGGGCGAATATACTACCATTGATTGCCCACATCGAATGACAGATTAGTCGATAAAGAATAATCAACTTAAGTGAACTGTGTGAATGAAATGCTTTGAGTCAACAAATTCAAGTGAAGTATTAAAGCAAAGCTAAAATAATCAACTAAAGCTAGTTTGTTTGCATCAACACTGTACTTGGACTTAAAATAACAAGCCTTGAAACTCAATAATTGACAAATGTCAACTAAACAGTTTCCAGTTATATTTGCTTGTCATTTTACTAGCTTTGCACAACACTTCACACTTTTAGGAAACGTGCACCTTCATATTTGAATATCCAGTTCCTTGTGTAGAATGTCTTCTCAACAAGAAGAAATAGGAAAAGCTGAAGAAATCTTTCCAATTGCTAACCCATTGAATGATCCTCCGGAAAGAACTCCGACCTCCTTGAACCACAGAGTTTTCAGTAAGTTGTGCATTCAGTTTAGCATTGCTAAAGCAGACGCTCAGCTTCCCGGGATAAATGATACTACTGATAGGCCACCTCACGGCTTCATTGCAGTTAACAGACAGATGTGCTTGAATGGAGCTATTCCTCCTTTCAATGGCTTTCTTCGAACGCTCCTTCTTTGATTAACCATCTCTCCTTTCCAACTACACCCCAATGGCTACGCCATCTTGATGGGGTTGTGTGTGCTATTCAGGAGGACACTTGACCGTCTTCCGAGCTTCGAAGAAATCTGCTACTTGTGCACATTTGTAAAGAATAAAGATCATCCCTCTATTATACTTGTGAGGGGCGCACGGAACCAGAAACTGATTCTAGACTTGCCCGAGAGTGCACATGGGTTTTTAAGCCAATTTTTCTTCATTCGCTGCCCCCCGGGGTTCTATGCCATCTGGAGAATCGGAAGTAAGATTGCTTATCTCTACTCACTTCACTTCTTCCGAATTTCTTGAAACTCGAATTGCCAAGTACTTAGCTTCAATCTTTACTTTTTGTAGCACTTCCTCCTCCGCTAAGAGATCCCAGCCACAAGCCAACCTTCGAAACATTAAGTGCCGTGGCGGCTGAAGAGAGAAGCATCAAGTTTTTGCTGAAAGACGAGATTCTACACCAATTTGGGCTTTTACACCCTTCTCGGACTACTCAGCTTCATGATGCCCCTGATTCTCAAGCAGAGACATCAGATGCCCCAGTTTTTCCAAAAGAAATTGCATCGAAAGAACCTGTTGTAGAGGCTGCATTGGTGAAGTGTTCCACCCCTGCCGATGTCGCAGGGTCATCTGGCAAGTTTACACTTTCCACACTTTCCCCGGTGATTGAAGAAGGAGTTGAAAAAGAAAGCTCCGCTGGGCATGACAGTGACGATATTTATGGCGAACTGAGTGACCTGATGATAACTTCACAGGAGCTTTTTAAAGATGACCCCGTTACTACTAAAGTTATTTCCCCAGCAGTTGAGGCGACATCCGCCCTACAACAAGCTCCGTCAGCTCAAGAGTTGACACCGATTGCAAAAGTCGTCACCGCTCCTAAACCAAAGAGTGGTTTGTAGCTTGACCCGCATAGTTTGCACATCACACACACTTAGGATTTTCAGCACTTATACGCACTTAGCTTCTTTACTTCGAAGATTTTGAAGTTTCGTATCTTTTCATTTTCAGATTCTCCGATGAGGCGTAGTAGCTCGTACTACGATGATTTCCAATGCTATGGAAGGCATGGCACTTATGATCACAGGCGCTATCTCCCTGTCCATAGGGAAACCGACGAAGAAAGAGCTGCTAGGAAGGCTTGAGAAAGAAGAGCCCATGAGCAGCGATACGAGAGAAGGGATGAACGATATGACTCTTCTCAAAGAGGTGATGATTCCCATAAAAGAAAATCCCATGATGATAAAGGGAAGAGTCACATCGTTGAAGATCCAAGCAAACGGGTCAAGCTTAGCGACGCATCTGCAATTTCTGAAAAGCCCGCTGATTCTATTTTTATAGACATCCCTTTTGGTTCTCCAGCCCTCGAAAAAGCTAACATTCAGACGATCATTAGCAGGCCTCGATATCAAGTCGAAAAGAACCCGGCAACTCTCCAAAGCCGGTTTCCGCACTGGTGCTTAAAGGGAGTGCATTTTGATCTCGATTTGGTCCCCATCGATAAACAGGCCATGTTATGAAATCTTGATGTCGTTAAACTTGATATCGAGAGAATGTCGGGATGGCAAAAGCTTGTTGATGAACTTCAAAGAGTAAATCGCACCAATCTCGAAGCTATGCTGACTATGGAAAATGACAAGTCTGAATGGCAGAAAATTCTTGAACAACACGATGCTGAAATGAAGAGCATCGCCGATGATAATGAGAGACTTGAGGCCGATGTTGAAAGACTCAAAAATGAACTTGCTGCCTCATTCACTTC
Source organism: Allium fistulosum (assembly GCA_030737815.1). NCBI lineage: Eukaryota > Viridiplantae > Streptophyta > Magnoliopsida > Asparagales > Amaryllidaceae > Allium > Allium fistulosum. The sequence continues at coordinate 648,548,232 of CM060905.1, read as the reverse complement.
CTACACTCAAAAGGAGGAGGTGCTTAAAAAACAAGTACGGGATGCCCACGCCGCTCAACGATACGCTGAGGCTCAGCTTGATGCCGAACAGAAGATGGTAGAATCCTACCGTACTGACATTGCCCAGCTACGGGAGAAGGCAAGTTCCCAGGACTTGGAAATTACAAGGTTGCAGGCTCAATTATTAAAGACTGAAAAAGAGCGCGATGAGGCCATCGCTGGAAAAGAAGCAGTTGAGCAATCGCACGAGGCGACGAAGGCCAACATTAGCTCTACTTTATTTGATTTTTATCTTCATAGTGTTTTGGGGCGCGGAAGCCTCTCATTCTTGGGCCCGAAGTATGAGATCACCTTGGCTGAAGTGTGGGAGGCCGCAATTGATATGCTCGGAGGTGCTAGCTATGATGAAGCAGACCTTGAGGCACATTATTTTGATGATGAAACTCGTGTCGCTCTTGCTAGAGAAAAGGATCAACTCGCTAAAGTGTGAGCCGGATCGATGGAAGAGGAGCATCCAGGGAAGGAAGCACCTTTAACTGTCCCTGTCCATACTTCGATTTCGGCCGACGTTGATATCATAGGCTCCAGTTCCCATTCTTCGCCTCCTGCTAAAGTCAAAACCGATAACTTAACTGCACAGGGCGGAGACGAAGGCAAAGAAAGCGCCGAAGCACAAGCCTATGAGGTTGACATCATAAAGCCAACTTCTCCAGGTAACTTCAACATTGAACCAAGTCAAGCGGATTACTTGTTTGCTTCAACTAAACCTGATGAATTTCTCGCTTATTACATAAGTCTCGATGAGCCACTATCTCCTCTCTTTACAAGGAATACTGATTTTAACTTTTCTTCTTCTGTAGTGAGATCACCAAGTGTTGTACATACTTCTCCTCCTCCAGCTGTTGTTCCTCCTTCTTCTCAAGTTACTCCTCCTTCTACTTCTCAACTGGGGTCGCGGGAAGAACAAATAGAAGCCCTTCAAGGCTTGGACGATCCACCCGCTTCGCAAGAGCAGAAGGCTGAGGAACTTGAAGGAGGTGAAAGGACTCCGAAGCAAATTATTACCGACGACACAAAGTTGTCCGAAGTCATCACTCCGGGCAGCGAATCTTCTTGAAGGAAGAAAGGGAAGCGCACAACTTTGAAGAAGAGAAGGAAAAGCACTTCTGCTACTGGAGAGGAAGCGGAAGTTGACCCAGCTGTACCACTCTCTCCTTCTTCCCAGTCTTGTTCAGGCCTGCTTGAAAAACTACCTATTAAGCCAGGCAAAGGCTCTAAAGGTGGCGAGAGGAAGAAGAAATGATGAGTCTCACTTTACTATCCTCGTTTTGCTTTTTTGCTTTTTGCATGTACTGGCAGGAGATTGTGCGGGTACCGGCCCCCGCTTGAAACCTGCACATGTATAAATTTTTTGTAGTATGGAATAAAATGATTCCTTTTGCTTGTACAAACTTCTGTCTGTATTTGAGAATGCATTTATTCCTTATTTTCATACAAGTTTCTTTATTTACTTTGTGTGATATTGCAGTGAGCTTGTGGTATGTTGCTTGAGCGCTGCTTTTATTAATGTAGCTATATTATATCATATTGCCCCCATACCACAAGCTTATTGTAATATTTTCCATTTTGAGGAGACTTGCACTCTTATTTTGGAGAGTAACTATTCCCTTTCTGAGGAAACATTATTCTTCTTTAGTAGAGTGTGCCTCATTTTGAAAAAGTTTTTCACGCTTCAACCTTTGGAGATGAATACTTTTATTTTAGAAAAGTGGATTCCCCTACGCGGTAAAGTGGGCCTCTGGAGAGGGCTTTATTTAGCATTTCAATTTCTAGGGAAGAATTTTTTCAAGATGAACAAGTTGATCTTCCTTGAGAGTTGAAGTGTGCCTCCGAAGAGGGCTTTTTTTTTATTTGTTGTGCCTCGTTGGAGGGCTTTTTTATTCTGTTCGCTTGAAATTACTTCCTCACAGTAGAACGGATCCACGGGGTGGGCGCAAGTTACTTGATTGGATGTTCGTTTGCACAAGCTGTCGCAGCCAATTAACAAGGGCCCTGTGCCTTCATGTTTGTGAAGGTGCCCCTCTGGTGGTTCCATCAACTTTTGTTGTTTGAGAAGAGCATTTCATTTTGGGACGTGTCTCCGAAGAGGTCTTGTGCCTCCGGAGAGGTCTTGTGCCTCCGGAGAGGTCTTGTGCCTCCGAAGAGGTCTTGTGCCTCCGGAGAGGTCTTGTGTGCCTTGGGGAAGGTCTTCTGCCTCCGAAGAGGGCAGTATGTGCCTTTGGAGAAGGCTTGTGCCTCCGAAGAGGTCTTGTGGTGCCTCGGGAGAGGTCTTGTGCCTCCGTAGAGGTCTTATGCCTTTGGAGAGGTCTTGTGCCTCCGTAGAGGTCTTGTGCCCCGTAGAGGTCTTTTGTTGATTGGCTTGCCAGGAAGGTTGCATCTCTCGGTTTAGTGCATCCACAGGGCAGACGCAAGCTATCCAACTGGATTTACGTTTGCACAAACGATCGCAATCAGTTAGCAAGGGCCTGGTGCCTTCGTTTTGGAGAAGGTGCCCCTCCGGTGGTTCCACCAACCTTTTTTGAGAAGACTCCTTTTTTGGCTGCTTTTGTGTCCGCTCGCCCATGTCTTTTCGTCATCTGCTCATCAGTGGTTCCCTGTTATCGTTTCCAAGCACGTGTTCCTTTCTTTTGCAAGTGGTTTGCTTTATCCAAAGAAGTGTACTTCACTGTTAAGTGATTCCATGGGGCAGACGCAAGCTATCTAATCAGATGTCTGTTTGTACAACGATCGTAATTAGTTAACAAGGGCCCGGTTCCTTTGCTTTGGGAAGGTGTCCCTTCGGCGGAATCATCAACTTTTTGCGTGAAGCTCAACTTATGTAGGATTTGAATCTGGAATTTTTGTGGCTTGAAATTTGTTTATTGAGTGATTTACAAGGCTTACTTGGCCTTGTGATGGGTAAGCTTTGTTTTAATGGCCTGCAATATTAAATCGACATTTTAGCAATACATTTAGAGTATTTACACATCGAAATGAAACAGGCATTTTGTAATAGTAAAGAACATATAATTTATAGTGGTTTGGCCAAGAATTGGGCCAACATCCACTTTATAGCTCTTTTATTGATTTGCACTGACTTTACAATGGTTTACAATACAACTGATACATCCATAATCATTTTACAATTTTAAGCAGAGCTTTTTAAGTAAAATATGGACGCAAATGGTTGCTGTTCCAGGCTCTCGGGATTGGATCTCCTTCGACAGTTGTGAGTTTGAAGGTGTCATCAAGAAGTTTATTGCCTATGATATATGGTCCTTCCCAATTTGGTCCAAACACCCCAGTTGCTGTCATGACCCTTTTCAAGACAGTCTCCGATCTCAAAGCTACGTTGACGAACTTTAGAGTTGAAGTGCCTGGCTATCCTTTGCTGATGGGCCGCAACTCTGAGCCTAGCTTTTCTCTTCTTTCATCAAGAAAGTCAAGTGCTTCAAGTTGCAGTTTTTCATTCTCAGTCTGGTTGAAATGAATTATCCTGTGTGAAGGGACTTCTATTTCCACTGGAATCATTGCTTCCGATCTGTACGCTAATGGGAATGGAGTGTGCCCAGTCGCAGTTTTATGGGTAGTTCTGTATGCCCACATTGCTAGTGGCAGCTTATCAACCCAACCACCTTTTGCTTTTTCAATCTGCTTTTTGATGGTTGACTTGATAATCTTGTTCATTGCTTCCACTTTCCCGTTTGCTTGTGGATGAGCCACTACTGAGAAGCTTTTTCGGATTTTGAATCGCTTGCAAAAGTCCTAGAACTCTTCGCTTTCGAATTGAGTACCGTTGTCTGTGATTATCTTCTGCGGCACACCATACCTACAAATGATATTTTTAGTCACAAAATTTATCATCTTTTTAGAGGTAATAGTAGCCAAAGGTTCAGCTTCAGCCCATTTAGTGAAATAATCAACAGCAACAATAGCATATTTGATTCCCGACTTGGCGATTGGTAAAGGTCTGATTAGATCTATCCCCCAAATGGCAAATGGCCATGGACTGATCATCTGTGTTAGTTCGGTGGAACGTGCTCTTCGTATTTTTGCAAATCTCTGGCACTTGTCACACTTTCGGGAGTAGATAACAGCATCTCGATTAATATCTGGCCAGAAATACCCATACCGGAGAACTTTCTTGGCAAGAGTTTGGCCACCTAAATGATCCCCACACTCTCCTCCGTGCACCTCCGCTAAAATTGTCTTGGCTTCTTCCTTGGTTACACATCGGATTAATGGCATTGAGAATCCCCGCCTGTATAACCGGCCGTCTTGAATTACATATCTTGATGCTTTTCTTAACAGCTTTCGGCGTTCTTTAGAATTTTCCGGCAGGGAGCCATTGAGTAGCTATTCTTTGATCGGGGTCATCCACGACTCTTGTTCTTGAGATACAGCCATGATCCAATCGATATCCATTTCATTAGTGCTTGGAGCTGACAAGACTTCCATAGGAACCAATCCCAATAATTGAGCGTCTCCAGAACTTGAATACTTTGTGAGCGAATCCGCCTTCATGTTTTCTTCTCGAGGTAGGTGGCTTATCGAATAGTGATCGAAATCGTCGAGAAGCTCATAGGCCTTTGACAAGTAAGCAGGCAAATTTCCTCCTTTAGCTTGAAACTCTTTCTTGACTTGGCAAACTATAAGTTGGGAATCACTGAAGATCTGCAACATTTTGATGTTCAGTTTTTTAGCAATCTTCAAGCCGACAATAAGGGCTTCATATTCCGTTTCATTGTTTGTCGAAGGAAATTCCAAGCTCAATGCGTAGCACAATGAGCACCCTTCGGGGGTTTCAAGTACAACCCCAGCTCCAGAACAATAGTCATTTCTGGCGCCATCAACATATAACTTCCATCTGATTGGGATATCATCTGTAGCCTCTTCCACACTGTCACTCTTATCTGTGTATTCTGCAATGAAATCTGCTAAAGCTTGTCCATTGATTGCTCTTCGGGGGTGGTAGGTGATATCATATTGGCTCAGTTCAATATTCCACTTCAGAAGATGGCCCGAAGTTTTAGGGCGAAATAGGACTTGCTTTAGAGGCTGATTAGTGAGGACTTTGATAGGATGAGCTTGAAAATATGGCCTCAACTTTCTGGAAGTAATTAGCAGACAATAGGCAAGCTTTTCTAGCATTGAATAATTCATTTCGGCCCCAGTGAACCTTTTGCTGATATAATAAACCGAGCGCTGAACTTTTGCATCTTCCCGCACTAATGCTGCACTAAGGGCATGAGATGAAACTGCTAAGTATATGAAAAGATCTTCACCATTGTTGGGCTTGGAAAGTATTGGAGGCGCTTCCATGTGACAGATTAGTTCATCGAAAGCTTTCTGGCATTCAAGAGTCCATTCAAAGTTTTTCTTTCCTTTCTTTAGAACGTCAAAGAAGGGAATGCATTTATTAGTGGCTTTGGAAATAAACCGACTCAAAGCAGCGACTTTCCCATTGAGGCTTTGCAATTCCTTCTTCGTTTTAGGGGCTTTGACTTCTCTCAGAGCGGTAATTTGAGCAGGATTAGCTTCAATGCCCCTAGCGCTCACAATGAAACCGAAGAATTTTCCGGACTCTACTCCGAATGAACATTTCAATGGATTAAGTATCATCCCATACTTTCGGAGAACTGCGAACATTTCTGCCAAGTGGTCCATGTGGTCTACTGCCTTCTTTGATTTTACCAACATATCATCAACATAAACTTCCATAGTTTTGCCAATTTGCGATTTAAACATAGCATTAACAAGTCTTTAGTAAGTTGCCCCCGCATTCTTCAGTTCGAAAGGCATGACTTTGTAGCAGTAAAGACCAACATCAATGATGAAGCTCGTATCCTCCTGATATGGCTCAAGCATCATAATCTTGTTATACCCGGAGTAAGCATCCATAAAAGACAATAATCCGTGCCCGGCTGTTCCATCTACCAACTGATCAATCCTGGGTAACGGGAAGCAGTCTTTGGGGCAGGCTTTGTTTAGATCTGAAAAATGAATGCATACTCTCCACTTTCCATTTTCTTTTTTAACCAGTACTGGATTTGAAACCCAATTTGGATAGACTCTCTGATGAAACCATTCTCCATGAGCCGATCTACTTCTTCTTTTAGCGCTGCTGACCTTTCTGGACCCTGGGTTCTTCTTTTCTGCTTCACGGGTGTGAATTTCGGATCAATATTCAAAGTATGTACAACAATCTCCGGAGATATTCCACACATGTTGGCGTGACTCCAGGCGAATACATCCAGATTTGCTTTCAAAAATGATATCAGCATATTTTGAACTGCCACACTGAGTTGCGAACCCACATTCAGCACTTTGTTTGGGTCTTTAAGGTCAACAGGTACTGGTACCGTTACTTCCACTGGCACCACTCTATTCTCCCCTGCACTGGTTTTTCTTGGGTCCATTTCTTTCCTTGCACCACTATGCTCGCCAGTGCAAGGGCCACCTTGTACTTTCTTTGATGCGAAGCGGGGCTGCCGCATCTTTTCCCATCTCTCTCTTCCTTGCCTCCCGAAGCGCTATAAGATAACATTCCCGCCCAGCATTTTGATCCCTTTTAATAACACCAACACCATTATCCGTGGGAAATTTCATAGTTAGGCACCACGGGGCGAGAATGGCCTTGAATGCAGCTAGAGTTGGCCGGCCCAGGAAGGCATTGTAAGCAGAAAATCCATCAACAATTACAAAAGTCTGTTTCCGAACCACCTTTTTCTGTCCCTCTCCAAGTTCCAAAAACAAGTCGACAGTTCCAATTGGCTGCTTTGGTTCCCCAGTAAACCCAACAACCTTCTGCGATGAAGCCTGAACATCAGCCATTGGAATCTTCATTTGATCGAATGTCTTCTTGAAGAGTATATTGCAAGAGGTGCCGCAATCAACAAGCACCCGTCTTACAATAGCTGGCCCAATTCCTACAGAAATGACCAAGGGATCCATGGTTGGAGCTTCAACACCCATAGAATCCCTAGCTCTGAACACAATGTCATCATTAGAAGTTCTCTGCTGTTTCAGGGGTGTGGCGTCTTCCAAAACAAAAACATCCTCTTCTACTAGGGCATATTTCAGAGCACGAGCGTATCTTTCCATCTCACCCCAGCTTCTGCCTGCTAGGTGTTGGCCTCCTGTAATCACATTGATAACAGGCATTTTAGATTCATGTGCGGTAGTTCCCTCACCTGAGCCAGATGGGTGAGCAGGGAGTTGCTGCCCCTGAGCAGACGAAGTTGGGTCATTCCTGTTCCTCTTAACATACTGTTGTAGCTTGTTTTGGCTTAGCAATTCTTCAATCAAGCTCTTCAAATGACGACATTCATTGGTATCATGGCCGGGTTGGTTATGAAATCGATAGAATTTTCCATTTCGCATAGCATTCTTTCCAGGCTTTATCTCAGCTGGTTTAGGATATTCAACGGCATCTTCGGTGGCGAAGAAGATATTCTCCGGAGTGTCGGTTAAGGGGGTGAAATCTGAGGGTTTAAAGAAGCGAGGTTTCTTCATGTCCTTCTGTTTCTTCCCACCATTATTCTCCCTCTTCTGACCTCCGGATTCTTTCTTAGTTGAAGCAGCAATGTTATTCTCCACCTCTGTCAACACCACTTTCGCTGGCGCAGGAAGATTTTCCAAGCGCATGAACTCGTCAGCTTTCTTATAAAATTTCTCGAGTGAATTTGGCTCCTTCATTTTTAGCCATTTCCCAAATTCACTTGACTTATCGATAGCCCATGTCAAATAAGTCAAAACCATTCGTGGCTCCGCGTTGTCGACTTCAGCCAGAGCTATATTGAAGCGATTCAAGAAGGATTTGATAGACTCTCCCGGATTTTGCTCAAGGCTAGACAATGACATTATGTCTTTTGCCTTTGAAGCATACAGTCTGAATTGCTCTTTAAACTTCCGAGTTAAATAGGAGAACTGGTCTACAGATCGGGCCGGTAGCTTTGTAAACCAGAGTAGTGCCACCCCTTCCAAGTATACCGGAAAGTACCGTCATTTAATTTCATCCGTTGCCCTGGCACCCGTCATGTGCCAGTCGTACTTGTACAAAAATTGGTTAGGGTCGCTTGTCCCTCGATAAGCTGGAATGGTAGGAGGAACAAAAATTTTCAGAAATTCAGCTTTTAGAATTTTTTCAGTGAACGGAGTCTTTCTTGGAGCAAACCCCCAGTCGTTCTCATCTTCATTTCTTTGCATGCTCTCTTTCATGATCTGTCGTATCATTCCCGAGAGGTATTCCTCGTTGTTCAGAGGCTCTACGGGGCAGACATCAGCCATTTTCTCGAAAGTTTTCCTAAACAAACGTTCGTGGAGAGTTGGCTGCGGCTTTGTTGCTCCATCTTGGGGAGGTGCCCCTTCGGCAGTGCCAGCTGCCCTTTAAGGGATGTTCCTCCCTTCAGAGTTGTGAACAACATCAGCAAAATTTTCCTTATTATTTGCTGGTTGACGGTTAGCTCCGAGCATAGAATTCAACCTATCTAGCATTAAGGTGTTTTGGGTTTCAATTTGCTAATACAACTCAGACATAGCAGCATCTAACTCCGCTCGTGTCACTCCAACACTTGGAGCCGCTTGACTTGATGAGGGAGAAGTAGTAGTGTTATCATGACTATTGACGGATCTGGTAGACTTGCGCTTTCTTCCAGGAGCCATTATTTCTTTCAAGCTTCTGGTTTGCAAAGAAACTTTTTCAACAAACTTTTGTGAAGCAATGGTGAAAGTAACCCTGAGTTCAATTCTCAATGAAAGCACCAAAAATGTTACCGCTGAAAATTGAGCGCTAACACCCCGGTGTATGTAATGGAAAAGTGAAAGCACCACCCGTTGGTACGGGAACAGAGTATAAGCAGAGAAATAACAGAAAAGCAGTAAAAAGACAACAATTTTATAGTGGTTCGGCTTAAGATCTAGCCTACGTCCACTTTAATCTCCTTTATTAATGATTTGATTACAATTCTTTACAATGCACTCGGATTACAACACACTTTAGACGAGTAGCGAGAACTTGAATGGAGAAGAGCTCTTTAATTCCATGTTGAATGTGTTAGATGTCTTCCAAAAGTTCGTTGAAGCGTCTTTGGTGTTTCGAGTGCTTGAAGTGTTGAATGAGTAGAGAAAACAGCAGAGTATCGGCATTCCAGAAATGATCCGAAAAGTCCTCCCTCAGTTGGAGCAGGTGCATTATTTATAGGGAAATTATGGAATTAGGTCGTAGGTCGTGAGCGACCTTAGATAGGTCGTAGGTCGTGAGCGACATAGGGAGAACGAGCTACGGCTTATTGCATTTGATCTTGTCTGAACGGGGCAGCAAGTTGTAGGTCATGAGCGATCTAGGAGAAGTGAGGGTAGCAGCGATTTAGTGTGGGTCGACCTATATCTGAAGCGACATAGGGATGTGAAGCTTGTAAGTCATAGGTCGTAGACTTGATAGGTCGTGATAACCTTAGGTCGCTAGGTCGCTTGTAATGTTAGATCGCTAGGTTGTGACATTACTAGGTCGCTAAGTTGTAGGAGCCCTTAGGTCGTAAGTTCTTTAGGTCGTTAGGACCGCTTCATCATTTGGTCGTTAAGTCATTAGGTCCTTAGGTCGCTTATCCTGCTGCTTTGTTAGCTCGCTGTAGAACTTCTTCCTCACTAGGTCGTTTGCGTGTTAAACCGTTAGGTCGCTTGAGTTGTTAACTTGTTAGGTCGTGAGGTCTTTAGGTTGCTAGGTCACTTCACACTTTAGGTCGCTAAGTCGTTTCCATTATTAGTTCGTTATGTCGCTTGACCTTATAACTCATTAGGTCACTGAGTCGTCAAAAGAGGGGTTAACATAAGATGAAGAAGAACGGTCTAAGAAAAGGGAATACATACTTAGATTTATATATCTATAAATGAAATACAAGTACATTACTGTAGTGTAAACAAACCCCGTTCTTATTTTCAAATTCATTGGCCTATGTTTCAAAAACACTTTGATTTATCTTTTCTTTTAAAGTTTCATAAACCTATGCTCTGATACAAACTTGTAACATCCCTTTACTTGGAGGTTCAAAACTAACGGCTACGGATGATGCAGTCATCCATATTGATTAATCTTCGGCGACCAAATATGACGGCGTTAGATTTATTGATACACAAATCACAAAAATATGTAAAATATTTAACAATCCAAAAGCATATTTCCCCATTTAAATCAAAAAAATTCATGTTTATTACATAATCCCATAATATGTTAACCACGTTCAGCAAAATACAATTATTACAAATATGCCAAGAGCGAAATATGAAGATGCTTTATTGGTTGATCAGAGTATATAGTAAGGCTAATAAATCGGCCTTTACAAACAAAACACACAATGGAAGAAGAACCCTAATTAACTATCTGACTCTTGTATGCCTTTGGAAGCTTTATTCCTCAAAGAAGAGACCTAAATACCTTAAATCTCAAACTACTCAAAATCAATTAAGTAACCACGAGTTTAAGGGAAAAACAAAAAACATCGAGTCAAACATAAAGCCTAGTTTGAATAATAATCTAACATCTCAATCCTTTTTAGATATCTAGTGAGACCACGCCACTTAGCGGAACAGGTTTCCCCCTCACTAGTATCCTAAAACTTCTTATAAAGCCAAATTCTTTACTCTACATCCACAATGGTTAAAACATACAATTTTAAAATGTTATAATGGTATTCATACTAACAAACATTTAGGATTTCCTTATCCCCTATTAGGTTTTAGTTTTCCACAATGAGGGACTATTCATCCCATTTCCATTCTCCTTACGAGGATGAGGACTATCCATTTCACATCTCATAGTTTTCCTAAGATGACTATAAACCCTTCATCAAACATATGGAGACTATCCATCCCAACATGATGTTGACAATACATTAACCATCCCATAGTTTTCCCAAGATTACTATAAACCCTTCTTCAATTATATGGAGACTCTCCATCTCCAAATTAATGTTGACTAACCATCACACATCTCATAATTTTCGTAGGATAAATGTGAACCAATCACTTGACCATTTAACTCATGATATCCACATGAATCTAATTATCTCATGCTATCCACATGACTAACCTATTTCCATTAGTATCCCTAATTTAGGTTATATCCATTTATAATTTACATTAGTATCCCTAATGATTGTCAAAACCTATAATTGTTGATCCCTTACTATTGTTGAACTCATTAAGCCCACCTCAGTATCTCCAAGGTTGAACAATATTTGTTTTATAAGGTTAAAAGAAAATAATTTTTCAACCCCTTCGAAAGTATCCCCTTCGAAAGCTTTTCCTTTCCACCCTTTCGTAAGCAACCTTTCGTCCCCTTCGAAAGCATAAACCATAAATTTTTAGAACAAAATCTTGAATTCCCTTACTCATTTTTATGGTAATTAGTGAATTTCATATTCTTGAATTTCGAATAGAAATTATTGATGAACACTTATTGAATTTCTAGTTTAGCGAGTTCTAAAATATCCTTCTGGATTTCGATGATGCTTTATGGATTTCGTGTGCATGATTTCCTCATACGATTTTGGTTGATCTCTTTTTAGTTTCTAGATTTTATAGATTTTAAATTTCCTTGTGGATTTTGATAGTATGTCCTATTTCTTATGGAACTCTCATTGCGCTCCTAACTTTGTGAATTATATATTCTACTGTTGAATTCTATGATGATTTATGAACTTTTCGTTGGATTTAAAATTTAGTAGTAGTGCAAGATATTCATATCACCAAATGAAATCAGTACTAAGTTACTTACTAATTTTTGACTAAATGGGAATCATTAACCAATAGTGTTGAAAAAGACTTAACTCAAGGAAGGAATATCTAGAGTATGTAGCAAACTTTCTCCAAAGGTTCATTTATTTGAGTCAACAGCTGCTAATCAGGTGAAATTATTCCATTTTCATAATAAAAGAGGTTTAATTGCATGATATACAAAATACATTGTTCAAAAATGCTACTAAATAGCACCATAACTCCATAAGTTTAGAAAATATCCATTAAGGCCTCATAATAAAGTACGACTCTTATAAGAATTATTAACTATTTTACAAGAAGTAAAGATAGGGAATCATTGAAGTATTGGTCCTAAAGAACAAAAGCTTCTTTCATACTGAGGGAGGAGAAATTTTATCCATAAAACATTCACATGAGAAAAAAGTGTGAAAGAAGGGGAGAAAGCTTTGATAAAGACCAGAAAGCATACTAGCAGTTCCTTTCGAGAAGGTCAAATAGACGTCTCAACAGTGTTAATAGAGAGCTTTCAACAAGGTCAAAGTCTACCTTTCAAAGGTGATAGCTAACATTTCAATAGCATCCAAAGTACTCAAAAAGATACCTCTCAAAGGCAATGGATAGCAAAAACTATACATTTTGTGCCAAACCATTTGAAATGTCATGGTTTCGCCTTTATTCACTTCCGCCATAGATGTATTCAACTAATTCGGCCCTTTCATAAGCATATGAAGCCTTTTGAAATTGTTTGGGCCACTCTCACCTTTGAAAGAAGAGCTATACAGCCATTACCATACAGGCATAAGGTTCTGAATTAGTCAAGGCAGAAGCTTTTGAAGGAAACCATTTACAACAATACCATTTTGTGTGTTTTGACTCATTTGAAGCCAAAAGAAGTGATGTTTTAACAACATTGAAGGCTGGTGCCCAAGTCAACTTATACGGCACAACAACATTCAAGATAGAAGCTCACTAATAAACCATTCGTCGAGGTCAAAAGCTATCCATCAGCACCATTCGACAAAATCGAAAAGGAACAAGGCAAGAGAGAGAAGCCTAACCACCTGGGGCAATTGAAGATTGGTTGAAACCCTTTCGATCAGGTCGAAAGGTACGAATCATTGGACAATCATGAAAGCAGAAAGGCTGACCTTACAACTGTGTCAAGAGCTCAGGGTTGAAAGTCCATAACCCACACCTGTAAATATGACCCCAAGGGTCAATTATAAGGGATTCCATTTCATTTACTTCTCACTTGTATTTTCTTTAGTTTGTAAACACTAATTCCCAAATCGAATAGGGGATTTGGTCAATTTGTCAAATTAAGTTCAATAAAAAGAAGATTTTGATCATCACGTTTACTTAGCAGCTCAGATTTTCTTATTTTTCATGAATATGTCAACTTATAGTCGAACTGATTGGAAGGTCCCCCTTCGACAAGGTCGAAACCTTTAGTTCTTATATCTCTAGAATCCATTGCTTAAATCTATAAGAAAGCAGGTGCCATTCCCTTCGACTATGTCAAAACCTTTCCAGCTTTCCAATTTCTAGAGATCATTAAATCCATAACCTAGGCTACCCTGACCGTGTTGAAAGGTGGTTTCGACAGAGTTCTCAATCAACCCATTTGAAAGGACTTACTAGAAGAGAAACTTCCCGTTCAATTGTGTTGAAAGGTACCAAAGATGATTTTTTGATCATTTTAACCTATTTGAAAAGCTTTAGCAATCTTCGCCTATTCGAAAGGAGTTTTCGAAGGCATTACTCATACTCTAAATTTGAAATTTAAGGTGTTGACTAGTTACCTTCTCAACAACTCAAGGCCATAATTCATCATGATTCACTGAATCAAAAGATCCATGCAAGATCCCCAGAGCCACATTTAATAGGATTTACCACAAGAACAACTCAAGATACTGAACTACATAAAGAGAAAATTTTATGATTGAAAGCTCTATGGATTATAAAAGAGAAATGAGCATAATCGTATGATCCAGAAAAGTGGAGAATAAATCCTATTCATATTCTCCCTACCCCTATTTTGCTCTAGGAAAGGCAAAAAGTGACAACTTATTCAGACAAATGAGGAAAACAACCTAACTCTATGCTGAAGGCACAATCTTTGAAGAAGAAATAATGGCAGATTACAATGCTTTTACACACAAATGGGGTCAAGTCACAAGTGGGACAATACCTTCATCAGAACCCCAAAGAGTTTTAAAGAGAAAACTAGTTATCAAAGAGGAAACTCCAGAACCAAGTAATAATAAATTAAAAAGCCATCCTCAAGAAATGAGCTTCAAGTCGAGACTTCCTAAAGAATGCAATCAAACAACGTCCACGGAGAATGTCTACTTGCTAATGAAGGATGACCTCAATTATTGGCCATTCAAGAGAAAGAATCCAAAACATGAAAGGAATTTAGGAGGATCCTACTGCCATTATCACATGATGAATGGACATGAAACCAACCATTGCAGAGCCTTAGAAGTGATGATTGTCAATTTCTTTCATCTAGGAAAAGCTTAATGAATTTGTAAAGAGAACTTGGGAAAAATCAATAAAGAGTTACTTTTCTATGAAGGATCTACATGGTTTGGAGTGAAATGCTCCATGCATTTTGGTAATACCTAAAATGGTAAAATACTAACTAAGATGGTAGAAAGCCTTTGCCCATGCCGAGTTGGTCAGGGCAGAGCACCTCGTGGAGGGAGGTTGAAGTAAGCCTTTAACCGCGCCATGCTATGGCCAGGTTAAAGCATTGGACAAGCCCTTGGCCGAGCCTCTGATCAGGTCAAGGCACCTTCCAGAGGGAGGATGGAGTAAGCCTTTATCCACGCAACGCTATGGCCTGGATAAAGCACCGAAGAAGCCTCTGTCCATGCCATGCTATGGCCAGGGCAGGATGCCTCCTTGAGGAAGGTTGGGTAAGTCATTGATTCCAGCCGTTAAGATGTACTAATCAAGAGCACTGGACAACAATGGGCTAAGACGTCCAAGCCTAAGAATTGGCTAATCAAATAATGGACTAAGATGCCCAAACCCAAGAAGAGGCTTATCGAATAATGGACTAAGATGTCCAAGCCCAAGAAGTGGCTCATCAAATAATGGACTAAGATGTCTAAGCCCAAGAAGAGAATCACCAAATTATGGACTAAGAGGTCCAAGCTTGAGAAATGACATAACTTTAAGAGACTAAGATTTCCAAATCTGAGAAATGACATATCAGATTATGGACCAAGGTGTCCAAGCTCAAGAGGCAACCCATCAAATTACAACTACGTACAAGACCTAAAGGGTTCATACATGTTAAAGAAGACAGAATCAAAGGAGTAAAATAGAATTCCACTTATCAATACCCGAATTTGGGTCTTGGGACTTTCATTTCTAAACTTCATTTACTAATACTCGAATAAGAGTTTCGAGTCTTTATCAATCACTAACTATCTTTATCATACCCGAATCTGGGTTACGAGATTATTATTTATTAATGCCATAATTTGAGCTTGATATTTCTATTGTGAACCTAAATTTGGGTCAAAGACTTTTCTCAAGAAGATCATTATTATTAGTTTCTGTTAATACCCAAATCTAGGTTTTGGAGTTCTAAGTTTTCAAATTACAATAATACCCAAGAATGGGTCATTGGGTTTCTATTAAAAATATTCAGATTATGAGTTATGAACTCTTCCATATTTAGCCTTTTATTAACTATCTCGAGAGAAAGAACCTCTAACGTTTATAACCCTACTTCATGATGGGAGTTTCTTTCAAAAGACTTCAGATATTCCAGCAAAATGGTAAAAGTTAAATTCCTAATGATTTCTCATCACGGTCAAAGATGGGTTTAGATATTTGATATAAATTACTTCTATTGCGATTAACATGATGACTTGTCAATTTATAAGAATGATATACATAGACTTATATGTCAATTTCAAACTAACAATTGAAATATTATTTTCTTCATACTTTTCTAGGAAATAAAAATAGCAAATAAGGATGGAAGATTCAGCAAATGCAAAAATTACAGTATCGAACAAGCGCTTAAGAAATGACATTGCAAAAAAATCACAAATTAGGTGATATTTACAAAGTTTATATGATTTACATGGCTTATGAAACTATTTACAAATATGCAAAACAAGTTTATAAATTTCATTAATACAAGTCTATCATAAATCTTGAGTAGCCTTACTCACATTCTCAATAATCGAAGGATCATCTATGTGATGAATTGCGATGCAAAGGACTTCTTTGAGTTTCTTTTCTTTCTTCCTTACCCTGTCTACATCGTTGACTGCATCGATGTTAGTCTTCGGAGAGCTATTGAAAGCTCTTTTGCGCCTCTAAGGGTTTTAATTTCCATTTCTAATTCAGTGAAGAACTTCAGAAGGAAGTAGTTGTTACGTTCAATTTCTTAAAATTGGTGGTGTACTAATTTATGCTCTGTGAATATCTCTCTCTTTGTTGTTCATTGAAGTACTTAGCAACTTCAAACCTAATTTTCCTACACCATTCTACCACAACCCTCTCGTCTAAGCCAAGAGGAGGATTGGTTATTGTGGGGAATTTCTGAGCAGTGAGGGAAGTAGACCTTGTAGGTCCGATAACAAAAGGAGTAGTGAGGGGAGCTGGTAAGTCAATATTTGGAATGTTATCCCCCATAATATATTCTAATGATTCACACTGAGCTTGAATATCCTTCAATTTCAACCCTCAATCACTTATTCGTTAGAGAAGTTTTGACATCTTATGATTGAAATCAATTGAAGTGTACGACTTGACTTATAGCTTAAGTGCGGAAATCGTTTCATCATTACTTTTAACATCAGCTCCTAAATTGGCAATTTGATCTCTAAGATTGCTAAAAATAGTTTTCTGAAATAAGTCTCTTTTATTCCATCTTAAAGCTGCATTGCCATGAAAGCATGCAAGTAGGGTATCTTCGAGGAGTTTACTCCTTTAAAATTCTGTTAATAGCTTATCTCTAAGATTAGTGAGGCGTGACACTGAATCGAGTAAGAGAGGAGTTGCTGATGATTGTAACTCCTATTTAAATAAAAAGAAACAAAATGGAGTCAAAATCAGAATGAAAAATCTCTTTATTATTAAGATAAAAGATTACAATTCAAATGACAATGACACCAAATGATATAACACACAGTTGTTTTATATCTAAAGATGAGACACAACATATCCAACTTTATTTAATGAATTGGTAGAAAGAATAATTATAGTGTCAAAAGGTACATTTAGCCCCTTTAGAGTAATCACCGAGGAATATTTGTTATAGTCCCACTCCCCGGCTGGAGGACTATCACGATCACAAATTAACTTAGTATGGAATATCCTGATTTCCATAAGCAGCTTCTCTTTTTCATCACCGAGGAATTCAAAGCAGAGACAAGGATATTCCATATAAAGTTTTTTTGAGTCTCTAAGAAAACAGTATCATGTTAATTTTGAAGACTTTAATATTGATGCATTTTCAAGATAAAATCTCCTCAGTTTAAATATTGACATAAATGGTCTGTAGAAATAAGTAAGCCTAATGAACAGTCGCTCTGTGATAACATAATGAAATGTAGCTAAGCATAAAAAGCAAGACTAAATCAAATATTTACAAATCAACGTATTAAATATTTACATTTATTCATCTAGTTCATACAAGATAGAATTAGGAAATAATTTAGAAACAAATTTATCCTTATAATACTTAATTTTTTTAGGAGATAGATATTGGGGAATGGTTCTAACATATGGCAAGTTCCAACAAGCTCCAGGATGTAGGTCAGATCTAAATTTGTTCAATGATCTTTTATGTAAGGGCCTAAGTAGACCCCCGCTAAATTAACCTAAATATGAAAAATCAACAGCCGGGTGTCTATTATAGGCCTTGTATAAGAAATTAACTAAAATATTTCTCTCCTCAATCAACATCCAAAAGAGGGTGATTAACTCATGATTATCTTTATGATGACCATCATAATGAAGGCATGCTCTCCTTAATCGTAGGGTGGCTTCTTGATGCTTAAAGGAGGCTAACACTACCATACTTCTATTGAGTCTATGATATTTATCCTAAAGAATGGTGTGCTCCTTCAACTGCCTGTCTAAATCCGTATATAAAATATTTATCTCTGCTTGTTTTCCTTCAGGCTTAGTTTTATAAGGTTGGGTAGACTTCTTTCTTATCTAAACAAAACATTTACACTATTACTGTCTTTGAAGTGAAAGGTGTTTAAATAGAGAATCCCATACCTGAGATATTGGGACAGATGCTTAGGAAGCTTGTTCTTTCTCCTTCGCCCTTAAACATCAACAAAAGCAGGCTCTTCTTCTTAAGGACCAGACAGAGCGGTAGATTCTGGCGGGACTCCTTTGTGAGGAGATGGATCTATTTCAGAAGCTCTAGTATTACCATATACATCTTTATTAGAAGTCGTGGTGTGGCTCCTTCGGTCACCACCAGAACCTTGGCGACCGTTGATGTTATCATCATCATCATCAATATCTTCATCGTTGTCAACATAATTGTTGTCGCCCTCTTCTCCAGCAGCATCATCTTTGTCGCCTTCATCTTCTAAGTTAGATTCGACTTGAAAAGAAGGGACTTCAAAAGAAAGAATTTGGTGGGCATCAATTTCCTCCTTTTCTACAGCCTCGGTTCCCTGCTTCATCTGGTTAATCTTGCCCATAACTCTGTCAACGAGGGTAGAGATAAGCTAGGGAAAACTTAGATCGAGGAATTTGATGATATTCTCTACGTAAACAAACATTTTAGCCTCGTCAAAAGAATTCATCATGATCTCTTCAAGGGTAGTATCAAGAAACTGAGATACTCGCTGCTTGACGTTTGAAATGGTATAGACTGTCAGTTTCAAGGAAGCCTTGTTTTTCTTCAACTTCTCTTTCAAAGAGGCGTTCTTTATTTCCATTCGGGCCTTCTTCTTATTGGATTCTTTTATGGTTAGTTGCATTGCAATGTTTTCATTGACAAGGAGTTGGTGGGCCTTTCTTTTTTCAAGATAGGGGATTCCGACTGAGCGAGAGAAGTTCTCAATCGCTCCAGTTTAGAGATTGCTTCATTTTTTCCATGGATATGGAAGAAACTTGATTCTTCAAGGCAAAAATTTCCTTTTGAAACTTGGAAGAGTTAACAGAAGATTTAGATGTCTGCTCATGAAAAATTTACCAACTGTTGGAAATCTGAAAGAACAAATACAGCACAAGTTAGAAATTTAAAGAAGAATGGTAATGATAGAGTCAAGTAAAGAGAAATGTACCAAGAATTATTGTTCTATCAAAGAACGATAGTGGTCTGCTAAGTCAAAAATGATAGAAGGTGGGTGGATGGAGGCAAAAGACTCAGAATTAAAAATAGTCTAGGCTATCTCTTCAAAATTAATGGAGGAAGAAAGGGATGTTGGCCTTAGAGGAATGCACTTTTGAGTGTGGGTCATCTCTAAAGCTTCTGCATCTGCTCGAGTGTTGCTGGAGAGCTTGAGACGGTAATGCAAAAGAGAAGATCGATTGTAGTAGGAGTCTACTTGGATTTATCCTGGGGAGCTTCAACAATCGAGCTCTCCAAAGCTTTATCAAGAGATGAAGACTCCTCCTCTCCTCAATCAATAATATCAACAACATAGCTATCTTAAGGAGTGGTTCCTTCGTAGTTGATTGCTCCAATTTTCTCTAACGACCATTTTTATCTTAGCAAGATATTGAGCAAGTGATGGCACACGAGAGGCAACAAGTTGAGGAGCTGGACCACTAGCAGGTTTTCAACTTGAAGAGCAGTTGAAGAGAGTTCCAACAGATTATAAGTTAGCAGAATAAATCGAAAAGCAACACAGAAATAGAAAGCAAATGCCTTGTCTATAATTTATCACAATGGTCGGAGCAAATAGGCGGCATGGGAGAGAAATGTGTTGGGTCTCCTAGAGAAAGGAAGAATTTGCTTCGTGATGTGTGTTGCATCAAAGGAGGCTTCCACAAAAATCCTTTGACCGAAGGGGTGGAGAGAATACTTCTTCCAGTTGGAAGGATTCGGCAACTTCAATCGGTTTCTGATCTTTTTAGAAGCTCGACTAGAGACTCCACGGTTCTTTTATCAGCCTCATTAAGTTCTTTGGCAGGAGCACCTAACATAAAAAAAGATTAGACAAGAAAAGTAACAAGATAGAAGGAAAATAATGAAAATCTGAATTTACGGGGAGTAGAGAAAGTCCCACTGAAATTTGGCTAACATTTGACAAAGAAGAACTATTCTCCTAGTCTCAAACTTGTTAACCCCGTCTGATGTCAACTTCTTCGGAGGGTTTTCCCTAAAGATTTGGCTATTGAGATTGCTGAGCTTGACCAGTTGGACCAAGTGGTTCAATACTTCAGCATTTAAAGAAGGTAGGCCAGAATCTAATACCACTAGCTTAAAAGATAGAAGATAACTGTATATGTTCGGGGACAGCTAGATTGGAGCGATTCTGAGATAAGAAAGGAACTTTGACAAGAACTCTGGAAAAGGGAGAAATCCACCATGCCATATATGAAAGGCAGTATAAGCAAAGAACCCTTTGGAAGGGTTGCTATTATCCATAAAATATTTTCAGAAATAAAGTATGAAAGAAGGAGTAGGAAAATTAATGAAGATTAGAAGATGTTAGGATGATACATCACAATATAAGAAAGAGTTTTCGACAAATAGATGGAAGCATCAACAAAACCTTTCGAAGGAGTCGAAAGGTTCCATCTCATAGTTCAGACCAAACCCTTTGAAGTAGTCAAAGTGATGTAGCCATCAATGTTTAACAGCTTTAAATTCCCTTGAAGGGGTCATAAGGTTCCATCTCACAACATCCAGGGGTTACTAGCTTTTGAAGAAGATGAAGAAGTTAAAGCAAATATTGGCAACCCTATGATAACTTTTTCGAAAGCATAGCAAACCTTTTGACTCGGTTAAAACTCCTCAGGTTACCTTTCGACAAAGTCGAAAGGATATATAAAGAAGGCAACACTCAGAAGTCAGCAAAGAATGAAAGACAACCTTTCGACAACATTGGAGGGAGGCACAGCTCTCGACGACATTCAAGTGAAAAGCAACCCTCTGACAAGGTCGATGGGTTCACAACATTACAAACAAGGCAAACTTTCGACAACATCTGAAAGTTCATGAAAACATCAGAAAGGAAACCTTTCGACAAGGTCAAAAGGTTCGTGAAAGCATTAGAAGGGCAACCTTCCAAACAGTCGAAATGTTCATAAAGACATTAGAAAAGCAACCTTTCGTCAAAGTCGAAAGGTTCATGAAGGCACCAGAAAGGCAAACCTCTCGATAATGTCGAAAAGTTCATTATGGCATATAAGGAACAATCCTTTTGACAAAGACGAAAGGTTCATAGCTGCATATAAAAGAAAGACCTTTCGATCCAGTCGAGAGCATGGAGTCAAAAGGGGGGCCACCTGCATCTATAAATAAGACCCAAGGAGTCATGTTTAAGGGATTGGATTTCTCTCATACTAATCTTGCATCTTCTGAGGAAAAGCATTGTAACCCTAATTCGATGATTTGGGAATTCAATAAAAATGAAGTTTCTCTTGGCTAAAGAGGGAAATCTTGAGTTTTAATTTCATTATTGTTTACTGAAATCTTTGTAGGATTAACCTCATTTTTCCATGTTTAACTTCATCGAAAGGTTCTTGTCGACAAGGTCAACAACACTTCTGACTCTAAATCTACTGCAACCTTCCGAAGCCACTAGCTCTATGATCTAAACACTTCGACAAGGTTGATAAATGATTACACTTTAATAACACCTACAACCTTTTGAAGCTATAAAGTTGATAGTCTAACCTTTTGACAAGGTCAAATCCTAGTTCATATCCACCAAAGAGACCTCAAACTAGTTCAACAAAGCTGGAAGGTTTCTTAACCCAGAATCTAAACGTTTCGACTACATCGAAAGGTCTAGACTAAGAATTATCAACAAATAAGCTAAATTGAAAGGCAGTTCCTAGTGGAATCATGCCCACTGTCCTCCAAAAGACCATCAATCTTTCTTTGTACAACTTTAGGGTGTTGACAAGAAATCTTGTTAACATTTTTGGAGATAGAAGGTAGGCCTGAACCTTCGATCCCTAATCACTTTCATCACAGATTAATAGCATAAAGTAATTCGTCAAAAAGGAGAAAATAGAGGAAGTAGGGAATAAAATTAATATCTTAAATGAAGAAGCAATGCCACAATCCGGTTTGAAAAATAACATAGTTCCGAAATTCAACTTAGAGAAGATGGAAATTGAACAGCCATCAACTTTGATAAGGATATAGAACAGTGAAATTATAGTTCAAAATCAACCACAACAAATGATAGCGATCCAAGAATTTTCTGAAAGAGGTCCATTTCAAGAAGCACTGATGATTGTGAAAGAAGGAGGGGATGCGCAACCTCAAATAAGGTAAAAAAACCAAGAGTTAAACTAAGAGAGTTGAGCAAATAGGTCCTTCAAGCAGTCAGATATCCAAATCTAAAGAAATAGTGAAAGTTGCCATAAAAATGAAGCCACCCAAGAAGACCCCGTACATAGAATAATAATGAAAACATTTAAGGGAAAAGGAGTTACTAGCCTTGAGAAATACGTTATCCTACAAAGAACTCCTTTCTCAGAAGAGATAATGGAAATTAGCATCTCTTCATGCATTCAAATCCTTGCATTGAAGTATGATGGAAATTCTGACTCAAAAGATCACTTAGCAGCCTTTGAAATAAGAATGGATTTGTATAATGCTCCAAGGGCGATCCGTTGTAGGACTTTCTTGATTACTTTTCAAGGAGGCGCTATCAAATGGTATAAGAATTTCCGAGCAAAATAAATCCATTCTTGGGAACAATTTTCTAATGAATTTGCGGCTCAATTTTGTGCATTCAAAGATCTGGCTATTGATTTTAGCTCATTAACTACTATCAGACAAAGACCGGGAGGATCACTTCATAAATATTTAAAAAGATTTCAAATAGAAGGATTAAAGGTAGGAAGTATAAGCAACAGAGAAAAGCTAATGGCGGTTCGATCAGGGTTGGTCGAGCAAACCCCATTCTAGGAAGATGTTTATACAACGGTTGCAAGTATCTTCAATGTTTCTATTCCCAAGCAAGAAAATTTATCCACATAGAAGAAATAAGCCATGATATGAAAAGATCGAGATAAGACATAGAAGGGCAAAGATCTAATCCCTAGAATTTCGACCAAGGTTCAGATAACGGAGAAAGAATTTGGAAGAAAATTGCAGAATCCAACTATATGGCCATAGGGAAACCAATCTCTCGTATTTACGCCTTGGTAAAAGATAAAGGAAGTTTCTCAACTACTCATAGGATGAGGGTTAGATCAGAATCCAGAAAAGTGGAAAATTATTGTGATTAGCCTAAAGTGAATGGACACAAAATAGATAAGTGTCATACATTAGCTAGGATAATTCTGAATATGGTCATGTGAGGAACTTTAAAGGAGTTTACTAAAGAATCATAATGCAAACTACTAAAGAAAATAACTTAGCAACTTCAAAAAATGCGGATTCTAATCAAATCATGAAGTTCTAAAGCATGATTTCAACTACGAATTCTCTTCTTCATTAGCTTTTTAACTTGATTAGTACTTTGATTCATATTCAGATTTGTATTGAAATTTAAACATGTACTGATTCAAAAATCAGGTGCTATTACAGAAAAAACAAAATAAGTCCATGACATTCAGCACACCCTTGGAGCACAACAAATTTCTAGCTACCTAAGCAAGATAGCTCTAATGCATAACACAAAGCAACTATCAATGTTTAAGTCAATGTAGTACAAAGATTAGCTCTCATGAAACTTACTACTATCAGCTCTACATCGTTATTTAAGAAGCTTACAAATAGACTATTCAGCTGCTAAGCAGTGCCTAGCGGAGTATGGTGATAAATCCAAAGGAAAAACTATGTTTCTCAACTCTATTTTTTGTATGTTGTTATGAAAGGAATTTCTCAAGCATGTTTTCATAAGAAAACTATTTCCAAATTATCCCACAATTAGAGGAGGACAAATGTCCATATTTCAAAAATTATGTTTTCAAAGATATTATCTACCATTAGTAAATGCACACAAATGATTTTTGATTAAGCGGTCTTGATATGTCAAAAGTTTTCTTAAAAGCATTGGCAATGAGAAGCTAATCCATATCTCTTTATGAAAGGTTTTAAAGCCATCAAAAGCTTATTGACAAAAATCAGATTACAGAAACTTATTCTCCACTAAAAAACTATTGGCCCATGAATCATGACCTTGCAGTCTTCTATTTAAGATCTGTGTCTCCACAATGTTAATAATTTTGAAACCTTTACAGAGAGTAATTCTCAGAAACGATCTTCATACAATCAAACCTTTTTACAAAATGTAATCCCTTGCTATATTAAATGGGTTCATTTACAAAAATTCTTTCTCTAGAAAAAAGCCAATACTCAAAGGATTTTCAAAGAGCATTTCATGTGGCCAAAAAAGATTTTAGTGCACAAAGTTTTAGACTACGGCCAATCCGTAGCACCTCCTAAGGGGAAGGGGGTCATGCACCCACCATTTTAGCCCTTACCAAAGGCACCTTCGTGAGGAAGGGTCAAATCCTCTTAAGCCTTACCAAAGGCACCTCACAGAGAGAGGGTCAAAACCTCTAAAAAAAGCCCTTACCAAAGGCACATCTAATAAAGCCCTTACCAAAGGCACCACCAGGAGAAGTGTCAAATCTCCTTAAGCCCTTACCAAAAGAACCTCATATAAGGAGGGTCAAAACCTCTAAAAAACCCTAACATCCATATCACCTCTTAGGGGAGGCTCAGGATAAACACCAAAAAAATAAAAAGCCCCTAACATCCATTTCACCTCTTATGGGAGGGTCAGGATGAGCACCAGCAAAATCAAAAGCCCCTAACGTCCATATCACCTCTTAGGGGAGGGTCAAGATGAGCATCCCCAAAATCAAAAGCCTCTAGCATCCAAATCACCTCTTAAGGGAGGATCAGAGCCAATTGAAGCTGGAAGAGGCACCAAACAAATGAAGAAAGAAAAAGATGTCGACAACTCAGAAAGAAAATCAAAACCTAAGAGAATAAAGGGTTAATGAAAGGAACCTATTCGACATCTAAGACAAAGTTGAAATCCTAGAAAAGGATACATAAAGAGGCAAAAGGATGAGGATATCTAGCGTCATATCTAGAAAAGACAAAATATATGCTAACGAATTATAGAACTTCCAATCCTAGAAAAATGATTTCTACATCGAAGGATTAAGAACTTTCATACCACAAAAAGGCATGAGACCAGAAAATGGAAGGAATCCATAACATGGAAATGAAATAAAGACTAATATGAAAACCAAAGGAATGGAGTAGATAATAGATTTTTAGCTACAAAGATAAAGTACTTCACTCCAAAACTAGGTTAAGAAAGCCACTCTTGAATCCTTTGAGATAAAGTGACCAATTAGATAAAAGATTCTATTATAACAATATATGTACATATATACAAATATTGCTAATTTATAGGCACTTTAGGAGAAACCTATTATTAACAGGAAACTTTCCGGTGAATAACCTTAGAATAAAGGTTAGATAAACTTTGCTATCTTTTATTTGAAATCTACTAAATATGTTATTATTAGACATATCTAAGGCTTCGTACTTATATTGAATGGAGTTTTGAATATTTAATTCGTTGGATGTGATCATGACGAGACTTCGAGTAAGTTCTTGATTTTGTGAATTTTGGGTTTCACCATTTCTATTGATGCAAATTTAATTTTGGGTTTCATGAATTCTGAATTTCCATATTGCTCTTTATGATGATATATAGATTTCATATTTTTGTTTTCCTTGTCGAATTTCCATGGTAAATTTTGATTGAATCTCTGATTTCATGAATTTTGAGTTTCCCTATTGATTTCTTATAATGGTTTATGAATTTCAAATACAGAGTTTCTCCCCTTTGAATTTTCTTGATGATTTCTTACAAATTGCTTGATTTAAGGAGTTCTTGATTTCATGTTGAGTTTTTATGATGATTCAAAGATTTCCCATTTCTAGTTTCTTTATTGAATTTCTGATCTCCAATTTTGGGAATTCTGGATTCCCTTGTCGATTCTTGTAATGATTTAGGAATTTTGTATTTTTGGTTTTCTTATTGAATTTTTGACGATCTTATTGTTTTTTGGGTTTAGTGAATTCTACTCTTCCTTATGGATTTTTGTGATGATTTATGGATTTTGAATTTTTGATTGACTTATTGAATTTTTGATGATCTTATGTTTGATGTCTAGCTTGGTGAATCCTAGATTTTCTTATTCATTTTCATCGTGAATTCCATATTCCCGTATTGAAATTTTTGATGATCACTTATTCATTTTCCGATTTATTGAATTCTAAGAATTCCTTGAAGACTTTAATGATGATTAAAGGATTACATGCGCGTGATTTCCATATTTGATTCTGGATGGTCACTTATTAGATTCCAAATTTTATGGATTTTGAACCACCTTGTGAATTTTGTCGATAATTCCTGAATTTTCATATCTTTTGGTTTTAGTTGGTGTTAAAAGAGGTTTGACTAAAGGAGAGAATACCTAAAGAATATAGATGAATTTCTCCTAAGGTTCATTTAATTGAATCGTGGTCAGCAAATTCGGTGATATTATTCCACATTCTTAATATTTTATCAAAAAATATTAACAGGCCACATCTTGAACGTTAACTTTATAAATCAAGATTACTCTCAAAGATCTACTAGCAAGGTTACAATCATAATAGAGGCATTTATCTATTCCGCAGGAAATAAAGGAAGAAGTTCCTTGGATTTTTTGTCCTAAAGAACAAAAGGCTTCATTCATACTAAGGGGCCTAAATGTTATCCATAAAATATTCTAAGAAATAAAGTATGAAAGAAGGAGAAAGAAAATTGATGAAGATTAGAGATGTTAGGATGGTACATCACAACATAAGAAAGATTCTTTGAAAAACATATGGAAGCGTCAACAAAACCTTTCAAAGGAGTCGAAAGATTCCATCTCGTAGTTTAGACCAAACCATTCAAAGGAGTCGAAGTGATGCAACCATCAATGTTTAAAAGCTTCAAAACCTCTTAAAAGGGTCGAAAGGTTCCATCTCACAACATTAAGCGGGTTACTACCTTTCGAAGAAGATGAAGAAGTTAAAGCAAACATTGGCAACCCTATGATAACCTTTTCGAAAGCATAGGAAGCCTTATGACCCGGTTAAAATTTATCAGGATACCATTTGACAAAGTTGAAATGGTATATAAAGAAGGAAACACTTAGAAGTCAGTAAAGAATGGAAGACAACATTTCGACAACATTGGAGGGAGGCACGGCTCTCGATGATATTCAAGTGAAAAGCAACCCACCGATAAGGTTGAAGGGTTCACAACAGTATGAAAAAGGCTAACCTTTGGACAATGTCGGAAGATTCATGAAAGCATCAAAAAGGAAACCTTCCGACAAGGTTGAAAGGTTCATGAAAGCATCAGAAAGGCAACCTTCCAACAAAGTCAAAAGGTTCATAAAGACATCAGAAAAGCAACCTTTTGTCAAAGTCGAAAGGTTTGTGAAGGCATCGAAAAGGCCAACCTTTCGACATTGTCGAAAGGTCCATTATGGCATATAAGGAGCAAACCTTACAGCAAAGATTAAAGGTTTATAGTTGCATATAAAAGGAAGACCTTCCGATCCAGTTGAGAGCAAGGAGTCAAAAGGGAGGCCGCCTGCATCTATAAATAAGCCCCAAGGGGTCATGTTTAGGGGATTGGATTTCTTTCATACAAATCTTACATCTTTTGAGGAAAAGCATTCTAACCCTAATTGGGTGATTTGGAAATTTAATAAAAATGAAGTTCCTCTTTGTTAAAGAGGGAAAACATGAGTTTTGTTTGTTACGTTACTGTTTACTAAAATTTTTGTTGGATTAACCTCATTTTTCCAGGTTTAATTTCATCAAAAGGTTCTTGTCGACAAGGTCGACAACACTTCTACTCTAACATCTACTGCAACCTTCTGAAGCCACTAGCTTTGTGATTTAGATCTTTCGACAAGGTCGATAACTCGTTACGCTTTAATAACACCTACAACCTTTTGAAGCTATAAAGTTGATAGTCCAACCTTTCGACAAGGTCGAATACTATTTCATATCCACCAAAGAGACCTCATACTAGCTCAACAAAGCCGGAAGGTTTCTTAACCCATAATCTAAACCTTTCGATGACATCGAAAGGTCTGGACCAAGAATTATCAATAAATAAGCTAATTGAAAGGCAGTTCCTAAGGGAATCATGCCTACTATCCTCCAAAAGACCATCAATCTTTCTTTGTATAACTTTGTGGTGTTGACAAGAAATCTTCTTAACAGTTACTGATGGTGTAAGTTTCCTTAAGTGGAATGGCTTCCACACCGGTAATTCCATAGTCATTGAGAATGGCATTAACTTCATCTTATGTAGATATCAGAGAATACTTTGAAGTGACTTCGACTTTCTTTGGAGAGCTCATGATTCTACCGGGTGAAAACATTTTAGTTAAAATTTCCATTTTGTTATGAACTAAACATTCTTTCAAGAAATAGTAAAAACCTACTATAGCAACTTAAACATAAAACCAAACATGAAACTTCAAATTATTGGAAGAGTGTTAAAGTTAAATATTAGAGATATAGAGCTTTCGACGGAGTCGAAAGGGAAGAAAAAATTGACAGTTAACATATACCTCTTGACAATGTCGAAAGCCTAAATATGAATATTCGCTGAGCTTTTGACAGAGTCGAAAGGAAGAGTAGAAGTATATGTCCAATTGGCACATTTCAACAATGCCAAAAGCTCAATATAAACCATGTTGTTAGAAGGAAATGGTTAAAACAAATTTAAAAATTTGAACCAAGCACATACTACTAATATTCAATACATAGGATAACAAGACCCTTCAACACTGTCGAAACACATGGCTTAAGTTTTTCTACTGGAAATATAAATGCCATCAAAACTTTATATACCCATTGAGCCAAAAGGTCCTAAGTTAAAATCATTTGAACTCGGAATGTTTCGACAATGTTGGAGAAAGGTGATTATAAAGGGTTTCGACACATTAGTTACAGATGGTTTTGATAGGGTCGAATGGGCACTATGTTTTCGAAAACTTACTAAATGGAAAAGGTTTCAATCAGCATAAAAGGTTTCGACTAAGTTGAAACGTTTTTCTTTCGAATGGGGTGACTGCATGATACTTTACTATATAACCTTTCAACAAAATCGGTCAAATTAGTGCTATAATACCATTCGATCCCATCGAAAGAGGCTAAGGAAGAAAATAAAAGTTGCAGCCTTATTCCATTTCGAAAGGGTAGAAAGGTAAATTTGTAGCGCCAATTTTTAATCCATACAATTCAAAGCTTCCGGGCGAAGAAAATAAAAAACCTTTTCTTTCCCATACCTGATTACAAACCCAATTCAAAAAATTAATTAAAAAAATGAATCAGATCCCTTAAGCAAAAAAATTTAACATGAATTAACATTTTAAATTTCAAAATCACAAAAACGAAAATTCAAGTTTTCTGAAAAGCAACAAAAATCGCAAAATTTGGAATTGAGTTTAAAACGAAAATTAACAGAAAAGAGAGTAACAATAAAACAAATTGAATTATGAAATCAAATGAAAAAGTACTTCTAGTTAAGTTAAAACTCGAACAAGTTCCAGTGAAATCGAAATCAAAAACTAGAATCTCGGTTGTGAGATTCGAAAAAGATAATTAAGATTCATCATGAAATAAAAAAGAGAGAGGTTAGTGGAACAAAAATAATTATATCTTACGATAGGATCTGGTTTCTTCTTTGATTGAGGAAAAAGATAATTTGAAGATTTTATAATTCCTTTGCTTTCACTCGAAATTGGATTGCAGATAAGTGAAAAGAAAGAAGGCAGAAGACCTAATTTATAAGAGAAGTTAGAAAAGGCGGCAAGCCGTTAGATCAGATTTAAATGACTGGTCAAAATTCATGTGGGAATGCCAAAAAGCGAGAAGTTTCTAGGTTTCGACACAGTTGACTTAGAATGTCTAGTGCATCCCTTCACAAGGGAGGGGCAAATGTTACTGCCTATAATTCCTTTCAACCTAGCCAAAATCAGTTTGAGCATTAGGAAAAGAAGTACAAGAGGAAAATGCTCTGGTTAGACATCTCGAAGGAGTCGAAGTGATGCTATAGCCAAATTGTAAAAGCTTCAGAACCTTTCGAAGTGGTCAAAAGGATGCTACAGTCAAGGACCAAAAGATTCTTTACCTTTCGAAAGGGTCGAAGGAGCCGAAAGCATCGTTCCGCCTTCAGTGACCACCTTTCAAAGCAGGTGATTCTATATGCATGAAAACCATTCGAATAAGTCAAAGCAATTCCTTTCAAAGACAATGAAGGAAAACCCTTCAAATAAGCGCCAAATCTTTTGAAACTAAAGGTTTCTCCTTCACTCAAACCACTCGAAAGCAATTATTGGCTTGAACAACCCTTTTAAAAGTTAAACCAAGCATTTCGAACTAGTTGAAGACATTATTACCCAGGGAGGTTCCACCTCGAGTCACGCGAAAGAGTTTAGAAGCAACCAACAACATTGAAGCCATCAGCACCTCAACATATTCAAAACCATAGGATAAAGCCTATTGATACGGTTGAAAGCTCCTACAAAGCAACGTAAAGAAGAAAGACACAACCGTTCCTTTCGACAAAGGCAGAAGCATTTTGGAGTCAATAAGGCAGCCGCCTTTCGACTTAGTCGAAAGCATTGGGGTAAAGAGGTGCTGACTCGCATCTATAAATAAGACTCAAGGGGTCTGATTTTGGGGATCCGAGTTCAGTCATTCTAAACTTGTACTTTCTTAATTCTAAGAGATGTAAAACCCTAATTTGTATTTCGAATTAGGGAAATTGGTGAATAAAATCTTCTTTGACTTAAGAAAGGGAAGTCTTCAGTATTTCTAATTACTTAATTGTTTCTCAAGCTTTTATCTTGTATAGCCTTGTGTCGTAGGTGTCAACTGTATCGAAAGGTTTCTTTTGACCAAGTAGAAACCTCTGTGTTCTCAAGTAATACCAGATATAGATTTCAAACCACCTTTCCTAAGACTCCTTTCGATAGGGTCGAAACCTTATACCAATTCATTTTGGCCTTAGATTCTAGACCCTAGCAAGACACTTAAGTGCACTACTTTTGATAGGGTTGAAACATTATTTCTAGATTCCTGATCCAAGGCTTAACCACTAATCAACCTAGCTTTCGATGAGGATGAAACCCCCCGAATCAAATCTTAACCTTGGATCCTCAGGAATATTCTTTTGTGCTCTACAACTGCTTCGAAAGGAAGGCTTTCAAAGAGACATCCATACATCTCGACAAGCTCGAAAGGCTAAAATTGGAACAAAAGAACTCTACTCTTCTCCATTTACCAAAAGGAAACCAAAAATGGTTAACCTTATCCCATAAATCCATATTAGGGTGTTAGCAAGATTTCTTGTTAACACTGAAAACTCTTTCTCTAAAACTACATGACTAAGAAGCTTCACTTCCTTCTTCCAAAAATGACACTTTGAAAACATCGCCTTCAACCGATGTTGTAACATCCCGTATTTTGTGCCATTCGCATTGATGTGCACGTAAATGTGCATATTTTTACCACCATATTTAATCAATTTAAATTGAATAAATGATCATATTGGGTATTTTTACTTGTTTAAACCAAAATTCATATTAATTCCAAATTGCCACATATCCATCTTCATATAGGGGCAAAACAGTCATTTTTGTGCATATATTAAATTGAGAAAATTTAATTGGAAATTTCTATATTATTTTATAGGAATTTAAACTCAATTATAAGTGGTTTCATGAAGGAATATGCATGCACAAAGAAGATACAAACAAATGAAGATGGAAATAATTCAAAGTGAAGATAACGGAGGACCTCACCTACCCACCTACCTTAATGTACAAATTAGAGGCTAATGCACATGCTTATGGAATTAATGGCTTCATGTACACTTAAATGAGGATTATTTGAAGCTAATGATTACTTGGCCTCCACACTTCCTAAGAGGGTATTTTGGGCATTCCCCAAAAATATGAATTAGGGTTTAACACATGTATAAAATCCCCTTATGTTTCATGTAACTCTCCTCTCTTAGTCTCTCTTAGTTTAGTTTAGGCTCAAAAATAAAGAAAGCTCTTCCCTTTTTCTTTTCATGGCTACTCAGCCATTTCTTCTCTTATGTAATTTTTTTTATGCAATTTAATACATGTTCCTTTTCTTTCTTGTTTATTTCCTTTCATGTTGTAGTGTAGATTTACATTCATGCAAAGTAGATTAGTTTTAATTCTTGTTAATTAGCTCGTCTTTTTCATTAGCTTTCATTTTCCTTTCTTTTTGCTTTCATGTTGCTAGCTACATTTGTTAATCAAATGACAAATATGAGAGGCTAAACCCCTTCAATTTAGGGGTAATGAAGCTCTCTAATTATGTAGCTTCAACTATTTGTTAATTCATGCTCTCTTTTTGTGCTTAATGAAGAATGATTGAAGTGGTTTAATTGTTGTTTTTGCTTTGAATTTGATAGCCTATATTGTTGACACCAAATAGGCTATGCTTAAACAATCACTAACACTAATTGCCTCTTCATGAAAATATGATTATGGCAAAAGAAAGTGATTTGAAATTAAAATTTGATGGTCTATATTTCTAATTAATAGTTAATAGGCCATACTTAAAATATATTTCATTTTCATTGTCAAGTTTCATAAAAGTTAGTAAGTGGTTTGATGGGTTTGTCAAAGTTTGATGGATTATGTTGGCTAACTAATAGCACAAATATGCCATACTTATGATAGGCACATCAATTAAAGCACTAATGACCATAAAAGAGAGATCATGATTTCATATGTGTTGAACTACATGATCTAGAAAGTGGATTTATTCTCTAAATTGTCATTTAACTCTTATATTTGCATTTCTTTTCTTTTGCTAGTTTTTGTTAGTTTCTTACATTTATAGCTAATCACACTTTCAACTTTGGTTAATTTAATTGAGTAGAAAATTTAAATCATCAATTCCCTGCGGATCGACCTGTATTCGCCACGTACTATAAGTGTACGCCGTGCGCTTGCGGTTAATTTTATTTCGAAATTCGGTCAGCTATTTTCTTGTTCATAGACACTTAGCTCGACGAACAAGTTTTTGGCGCCGTTGCCGGGGAGTTGTCTTGATTTTAATTTTCTATTCTTCGGATTATTATTGTTTGATTTTTGTGTGTTTTTTTTTATTTTATTTTTGTGTGTGTTTGCATTTTAAAAAAAAATTGTGTGTTGTTTGATTTTGTTTGTTATTGTTTTCTAGTGGGTTGTTCATTTGCATTTGCATATTTAAAAAAAATTGACATACTCATTTCAAAAAGAAAAAAAGAAAAATCATTTTATTTACAACTTTCACCTGTACATATTTCGTTTCAATTTACATACCCATTTCATTGACTGTTTTACTCAACAGATTTACAACTTCCATTTATATACTGTGACTGTGCACATTGATACCACTGTTGTATTCAACAGATTTTGCTTTTGCCTACATTTCCCTAACCATCATTTTCCTTCCTTCACACAATCTTCACCATACTTAACCTATCTGCTACCACAATCCATCAACCACAGCAGCACTTGCCTCCATCATCTTCCATTCTTCTCAACATCCTGTGTAACTTTAAATTCTAACACTCCTCTCTTTCAAACCAACAAAATTCTCACCATAAAACTGTCAGTCACCATCTCATATCGCCCGATCTCCTCTGTCATAAACACTGCAACATCTACTTCTGTTCCTCCAAGTATTCACAGAACCAACCCACAGCATATCATCCACATTTAACATCCTTCTACAATCCACATTTAACATTCACCAATTCACTCACTTGCATACTTGCTGCCTGTGCTCCACCCCAACTACAACATGCAACTACCTTAACCTCCTCTGGCAACCTTGCAACTACCATACTTCACTACATCAAAACTGTCATATACATTTGTTGCCTCTTCACACACAGCCTGACATCGGTTGCCACTCACAACTCACCATACTCACCACACTCAAACATTTCAACCATCTGAATAGCTTCATATCATCAACCTTCATCCACATTTCCACTGAAACAACCAAATATCAACTGCTGTTCACATTGCAAACATTTCACTAATGAAAAGAAGAAAAATAAAACTGCATCATCATTGAACTCCTTCACCAAATTCGAACAAGCTACCATACAACTCATTCCTAATTCCTGCCTTCACCTCTGCGATCGCCAACTCCTCCAAATCCCGCTGTCATCACCATTTCCCCCTTCAACAATTCCTAACTGCAATCGAACTTTGAACACTGCATCATACCACTGCCTCACGACTGACATCTGACTTCCCCCCTACACAGTTCAACCTGCCACCTCTACACCATCAAACAACTACATTGCCACTCCATATATCTCTGACCTTCACTACATCAACATTTGACTGTCAACACTTCTTCATTCCACAAGCCAACCACTGCTTCACTTTGCCATCCCAGTGCATTTCTTCCATCCCTGCCGAACTGCCTTTGCTAACTGCATTACACATCACCTACCACATTGCTATCAAATACCCCGACCACTGTCAAACTTTGAAACCACTCCTCCAATCTCCTCCACTCCACTGCCAAAGACCATCACCCTGCTGACTAACAACCAAATCAACTTCACGAAAAAAAAACAAAACAGAAGAAAGAAGAAACCAAATTCTTCACCTGAAAAATCAAATCTCCTCCAACTTGTTCGTCACTACAACCATCGCGAACCCGAGAAACAGCAGCACTCGCCAATCATCGTGACCAACATCAGCCTCGGCCGTCGACGTTACTCACCACCCTCAAACCCCAAATCCAATCCCTTCGAACTCGAAAAACCTTTGTGACCAAGTCACTGCCACTGACCGAAGTCGACCACTCCGCAACCATCGCGGCGACCCAGAATCGCCTGCCATCGACTTCCTCTTCATTCACCATCGCCAACCGCCGACAATCAAACTCGACCAATACTACGCCCTCCCTCCAAATCACCGCAACCTCTACCCTTCCTTTTGATTTTGATTCTGAGAATTTGGTTATTTGGGAACTAGCGTGAATTTTGAATTTTTTTTTATTTGGTTGCAAAGTGTTGGTTTTGTGTAGTTGTGAAATAACTGAGGTGATAATTGAACAGAGCAGTCTTATTTTCTTTGGTTTGCTCAAGTTGATTTAAATGGGTCAGGCCCTGGTTAGGTTTTATTAAAAATAAAAACAAGTGTTTAATAATTTAGTGTATATATTTTTTCCTTTAGAGCAAGATTGATCTGATCTCTTTTGTTAAAAAAAAACAATTTTTTTTTAAGTAAAACAGTACTTTTAAGTTTCCTTTACAAAACAAAAATAAAAAAAATTTCGAAAAAAAAATAAAAAACCAAAGAGTCTCTTAAAAATAATAGGGTTGTTTTGAATTTGTTTTGTTTTTCATTTATTTTAGTTTCTTCTTCGATATAAAAAAACTGTATATATATCTTGTTTTTATTTTCAGGTTGCAAAAGCAGAAAAGGAAAGGAGCTGCTTGCTAAAAATAATTGCTTCACTTTGCTTGCCAAAAATAAAAAAACTGCTTGCTTGATATATCTATTGTTTTTATTTGCCTTGCATTGTATATATCTCTTGTTATTATTTTAGTTGTATTATTGATTGCTTGCATTTGCATATATATATTTAAAAAAATTCAAAAATAAAAAAAAATCCATTCGTATTTGCATTGTTAATACACGTTAAATTTCTGCTTTGCATTTCATCGTAGAATTTGTTAATAATAACGGTTAGACATCGATAGCTCTTAAATGTATATTGACAAGTTGTCTTCTTTGAACAATTTACTTTTATAACGACCCGTAAATTTCAACTGTTTTAATAACGTAATTAGTTGAAATTTTGCGAAAATTTTAAACGATAAAATTTTGAAATAAAATTTAATATTTGGAATACGTCTAGTTAAACATAGCAACTGGTAAATTTTCGTCCGAAAATACGAAAGTTTATTTCGCGCGTAAATTCGCTTCAAATTCAATCAGTTAAAAAGCGTTGAAAATAAAATGTTTCCAAAACCTAAATATTTTTACATACAAAAATTCTAAACCATCTTCTGAGCAAGATGTCAGTTTGTCGTTTTTCCAAATTCGGACATCTTTGGCTCCGTCGATCTTATTTTTCAGCGTTTTTCTTGCATTTTTCCACCAGTAGAAAATTCGAATTTTTTTTTATTAAATCGTACCACTGACATCTGTATACCGTTATGATCGTCTCGTCATGCTAATTTTCACTGTATATTTATTCGTGTGTTTGGAATTCGGGTCACGATGAAATCAGTAAGACGGTAATCGTTGCGAACCTTTTGTTTTCCGTGACTTTTCATTTTCATTTCGCGAGAGGGAATAGCCACTAACTTTTAACTTCTGATGTTTGCTTCGTTTCAAAAAATTTAATTAATTCTAACTTTTATTATTTCTACCGTTCATTTTGGAAATATCATTTTACTTAAATGCTTATAGTTACTTATGAGAGAAATGTGGCTGTTCATTATCTTGCTTCTTCCCAAACATGCATCTCCCACCTCTTTCCTTTCTCTCTGCTTTACCTATCTCTTCACTTTTCTTTTTTCTTTTTTTTTCTTCCTCTGGCCACTTCATTGCTCAAGAAGAAATGAAAATATCAAAGTTTATATTATTCAAGCTCTCCCTCCA
Organism: Allium fistulosum; assembly: GCA_030737815.1. Taxonomy (NCBI): domain Eukaryota; kingdom Viridiplantae; phylum Streptophyta; class Magnoliopsida; order Asparagales; family Amaryllidaceae; genus Allium; species Allium fistulosum. The sequence goes on along the minus strand of CM060905.1, from coordinate 648,511,548 downwards.
CCTCTGTTTCTCATCACAACACTCAACCATCGGCCTCCCTATGCAACTCGACCCCGCCAACACAGCAAGTCAGCCACCAACCTCTGTCGCGGTCTTCCACTGCCTCCACCTCCGATGGCCCGACTCCGCTTCCTCCAAGAACCGTGAACCACCGCTCGACTCCACATCCGTAGGCCTCCGCCCCTCTTCGGCAACCATCCACCAACCAATAGCCAACCCGAGCCTTTCTCCTCCTCTTCCCCCTCCGGCCTCCGCCCACGTCATCCACGACCAAGCTGTGCTCCTCCGCTCCGTCCCTCTCCCATCCACCATCGGCTTTAAATCCCACCTCGCCATCACGTCGGCCACAACCGAAACCCAATAACTTGCCACCTGTTTCTCCCCTGTTTCCCCTCCTCCACTTGCCGTCAGCGCCTCACGCCACTTCACCGCGTGCTCCTCAGCTTCGCCTTTCCTACCTTCCTACCTTGCTTCGTTCTTTTTATATATATATAAGGTGCATATATTTACATTGAAAGTTCTGGCAATGTGTTGTTTTATAATAAATGGGGTAATATCCTATCAAACTTTAGTATATTCTATTATATGGTTTGTTTTTTAAAGTTTTATGTATATAGTAAAATAGCTTTACTTACCTACCAGCTAATATACTTAAACCATAGGTCAGTGGAAGGGAATTCGGGTTTCCATATATTTTGTTGACATAGTATGTATATAATATTGTTTTGTATACAATGATAGCATATATATTTTAACAGTTAATATATGTAGTGTATATATAATTATAAAGGTACAGTACTATGTATATGTTAGTTATAGTATTTCAAGTCGCTGTGTTATATGTATATAGTAACGTAGTTTTGTATAGTGATGATTAATATATTTTGCGGTTGTATACAATTAAATATGTACAAGATTTTATTCTAAGTATATATATTGTGTAAGTACAGAACTATATTTTTATAAGCCTACTTCTTTTATAAGGTTATTTATATATGTTTTGAGTTTACAATTTATATACTTTCTGTTTACATACTCTGTTTTCTGGGTACATTGTTATATATGGAGATTCTTGTATAAACCATTTTCAAGGATGTGTTCTCGAATGCCTGTTATTTACGTGAATTTTTAAGTATACCAGTTTTGTACAAAAAGGATTTGATGAAATTGCCTTTGAACTTTGAATGTACAGGAAGTTTGATTTTGAAATGTTTGTAAATTTAAGCGTATAAACATATATATAACAATTTCGAAATGCTTCTCTGACCGAGTTTAAACTAAAATGTATTGGTGTTTTGTGTGCTATGTATATTAGTTGGGATATTGTTATATGGCTTATTAGTTGTATATATGTGCATATTAGGCTTGTTTACCACATTTACATATGATTTGAAATGAGGCTTACTGGCTTGTTTTATGTTTATATTGTTCATAATAACAAAGTTTAAAGGTACGGGTTTAATAATAATATATATGTAAATTTATTGTTTCAAAGTATATGAAGTATATACGTTGATTTGATATATATGTTTTAATTTATATTTATGAATTTTGGGAACCACATATATTTAATTCAATATGTGTTTGAATTTTTAAATACGATTTTATATAAATAGTTATATGTAGCTATACATATATGGATATTTATACCACTTATCTTCATCAATTCGGTTCTGATTCGTCTTATCAATTTCTTTTATTAGCTCTATTGTTGAGTTCGGGCCACTTTGTTTTGCTTCAGAATTCGTAGCTTGTTCTGTTTCATTTCTCTAGCCTCGGAAGGTGAGAAATCACTCACGATTAACGTTCTTTTATTTATTAAATTTGATTTCAATTGAAACGACAATTGAAATATGCTGATGTTAGTTAGTTACACTGTTATTACCTGTATCAGTTCACCTGTGACATCTGACACCATTATCTGTTATATATATGAAATGATAATTCAGTTTGATTGTTAATTGATTGATTGTTGATGTTTATATTGGACGTTAAATTGTTAATGTTAAAATGATAAATAGTATGAAATTGAATTGATATAGGATAATTAAATGTTAAATTTGATTAACTGACACTTGTATAATATGACCCCTTTAATTGTTAAATTTATCGACACGTAGGATTTGTTTAATTACATTTTGTACCACTGAATGTATGTTGTTAAATTGATGATGTATGAAATTGTATATAGATGACCAGTGAAAAACCGTAATGTAATAATCTTTAATCTACATGAAATGATAGTGTAGATTCTAGAAATAATTATATTAATTCGTACAAATAACAATGCGAATTAATATGGTTATTTCGGGATTATTTGAATTGATTATTGGATTGTTATTGTTGTTGTTATTGCTTGTTTATTTACTTTGACACCATCCCAGCTATCACACTGCAAGTTCCCTTTGTTATGCTTTGATTTTGAATTGAATTGGAATCGGGTTGAAATGATAAATACCCAAATTAAACTTTGACCTTAGATATAGAGAATTAAATAAAAACCCGATTGGTCAATAATTTGATTTAAAAATAAAACGAAGATTTTATTTGAATAAAAATATGGTTTTGAAATAAAGTTGAATTTGAATTATAATGAAAGGAAAATGTTAATATTTAATAATCGGAAACAAAATGTTAACAATGAAATTGATGGAAGAATGTTGTTTAATTTGAGAAATGATTGAATTAAGTTTGAAATTATAATTAAGTTTGAAATTATTAAAGTTTGAAATGATTTAATAATTACGTTTGAAATTATAATTAAGTTTGAAATTATTAAACTTTGAAATTATTTAATAATTAAGTTTTGAATTATTTAATAATTAAATAAGATTGAATGATTTAATGATCAAATTGAATTAAATTCTTTAATAAGAGAAATCGAACTTTTGAATAAGTGAATTTACTTTGTAAATAATTGAAATTGAGTTTTCTTGATTAATTAAGTTTGTGGAAAATTATTTAAGAAAGTAAATAAGTGAAATTGAATTTCTTTAACAAGAAATGAAAATGTGATATTTTTGGAATTAATGTAAGACTTGCAATTGAAAGAATTGATTTGACGAATTTAATTTAATTCAAAATTGTAAGTTTTGAAATAAGGAAGTTGAATTTAAATAATGGATTTAATGAATCAGAAATTTAATAGAAATTGTTTTGAATGATAAAGTAACTTAACGAATATTGAATGAAATCGATAAATGAATTTGGAATTGATTTGAAGGTTAAATTAAATTAAATGTAAATGATTTCGAAACGAAACTTATATACGAACTTGAATCAATATTTGAATTGTTTTTAAGAGAAATTGAAATTGAATTATAAGATTTTGAAATTGTGAATTTGAAAGTTTGAAACGTAAATTTATGGAAATTGGTTTAGAAAGACAAATGAAATGTTGATTTACGAATTGAAATTGAAATTGAAATTGATTTGATTTTTGAAATATATAAAGGACCAATCGGTGTAATAATTACGAAAGTTATTAAAGAGACCGAAATTCGGTTATGGGTATACTCTCTATCTAAACCGAAAACCACTTTAATAACTATGCGCGGAGTGATGATCCAGAATGAAGTGGTTGGAATGATGTACGCGTTGACTGAAGAAAGAGAACGATAATGGATAGCCTTGACACTTGTGTCAAATTGGAAATGACTAAAACAGGAGCTGTGCCGGGCCAATGGAGGATTGATACCTCAAGTGGACACACTTCTTCGAACTACTTATACTTGTTGTCGATTGGTGCACCCTTGATTTTGGGAGTGTTGTCTCACGGTGTTGCGGGCGCTGCGGCGTTGCGTTCTCACCAGTCCGGATCAGGCGAACGGTAGTATCACTACCTTGGGTATTGCCTCATGTGCCTTGTCATACTTGTATTCCATTTATGCGCGACCACTACGATTTTGATTTGTACCTTTAGTATATGGATTGCCCTCTGGTGACTTCCGGTTTTGGGGAAACTACGGTCTTGTATATGCTTTTGGGAATAAAAATGTGTTAAGGGTGGAATGGGCCATGACTTAACGCTATTTTGATATCTTCTTATATTACTGATAGACATTATCTATTTAGCGTACATTACTACATAGTAGATAGTTTAACGGATCCTTAAAGGATGGTTATTCCAAACATCCTTTGAGTTACTTGTATTTCAATTGCTATTTCACTTGAGTTGGATTTATTAATATGAGAATGTTAATCCTGACTCGAGTGTTTTGTGTTTTGCTTTACGCTCGGGTCAGACTGAGTAATTCAGCTTTCGAGACTCACCTTTGGAGTTGGAGCTTCGCTTGGAGATCCAGCTATCTATCCAGTTTTCAGATATTCGATGATTCCAGTGATGTATTCTGATTTGTATCTGATGTATCGAGTTACTCTTCCGTTGTATCTGGTTTAACTCTGATGTATCGTTTTACTCTTCTGTTGTAAACTCTGATGTATTTTATATTCATATAGTAGCTTCATGAACTACTATCTCTTTTATTTCCGCTGCACTTATTACTCTGTGTCTGTGATCTGTGATTATTTATTTACTGTATATGTTCAGTTTTGCCAAATTTAAATTAACAACGCGGCATTTTGAGCAATTCAACTTCGGCATGAGTGTCTACCTATTCACTTATAATGGATGCGAATGGTTCAAAATGGCGGGTCGTTACAACTTTTTTGGTGTCTAGGCTACGGCAGAGTAATAACCATTTATAAATATTACGGTGATTCGTAAATATTATAGTGGTTGTTCCTTTGAAGGTACTTAAACCTTCGGCTGCATTGCTATGGTGATTCGTGGTGCACGGATAAATCCTGTCCATTACCTGGCTAAGAACTATCTTGTTTATCTAAGACAATTTATGATTATACAATTTTGGGTTAACTTAGGATAAATCATTTGTAATTAATCCTTGCATTCATTTAGTTGCATTAGTTCATGCATATTTAAAAAAAAATTTCAAAATCCAAAACTAAAAAAATTGTATATATTCTTTTTCTTTGAAATTTCAAAAAAAAAAAATTAGAAAAACTAAAAAAAAATTATAAAACCTTTTCAAAAAAAATTTGAAAAACCAAAAAAAACAAAAAATCAATTTCCCTTTTGAAAAATAAATTTTATTTGTAAATATTTTTCCTTAAAAAAAACAAAAACAAAAACATTCTTGAAAATGTCTGAGTTTCCCCACTTACGTGAATTTTACAATAGTTGTGAAAATCAATATAATCCATATGATTTCACTCCAAATTCGTATGGATATTATAATGACAACTATTCTTTAAACAATTTGAATTTTGAACAACAAAGTTTTCAAAATAATGACCAACCATCAAGTCTTGAAAAGAGCATTTCGTCTTTACTTGAAATCTCTACACAAAAAAATCAAATGATAAATGATTTGTGTAATTCATATTTGGGTAATGATTCAAATCAAAGTTTTCAAAATAATCAAAATTTGAATTCAATTCAAAATTCAAATGATTTCGATTATAACCCATGCCAATTCAATTTTGAACTCCAAAATGAATTTTAAACACAAAATGAAAATGGAAACAATTTTTCAAACGAATTTGGCAATGGGAATAATCTTAACCACGTTACAATTGAAAATTTTTGTTCTCAACAAATTCAAATCGAAAATTCTTAAGTTAATAACTATAAATTGGATTTTGTTGAACAAATGAATGAAATTTACGAAGATCACACGGATTCGTTGTTTGAAACTTATATGAAACAATGTGTGACGAGTCAAACGATAATCCATCTTTTACCCAAATTAGCGATTTTCAAATAACAACTTTTGAAATTGAAAATGATGATCTTAATGAAGTTGTTGAAAATTTGGTAATTGAGTTGGATTTCAATTCTTTTGAGGGTGAGAAACTCGATTTAAATTTTGATCTTCCTTTTTCTGAAAATTTGAATACAACAACTTTGAATTTTGAACTTGATTTATGCAATAAAGTTGTTGATAATCCAACAAAGGAAGTCGAATTTAACGAACACGATTTTTTGGGACATTTCGAAAATGAGTTGTTAAATTCTGACGGGGAAGATTTGAATAATCATTTTGATTTTGAAATCGATGATAAGCTTGAATTTGGTGATAATAAAATTTAATTTCAATCAATTATTCTATTAACCCCGAAAATCATCGAAAATAAAACAAGTCGTACGGTTTTAAATAAAACGACATTCGTTTTTCCAAATCAACATTCATGTAACATCCCACTATTTTGGACCATCCAAATCGACAATAATCCACACATGTCTGACTTGAATAGTTCAAAATAACATATTGTAATAAAAAAATTGGCAAAACTCAGCATATACAGTAAATAAATCAATCACAGAATCACAGACACAGAGTAATACAATAATACGCAGCGGAATAGATAAAATAGTAGTTCATGAAGCTACTATATAAACATCAGAGTTACAAATAAAATTACAACAGAATATCTCGAATACAGTGAAGTCTTCAGTACGGATAGACGACCTCTCTGAACAAATCAACTAGAAAGCTGAAAGCTGAATCGATGGTTGGATCTCCAAACGAAGCTCCAAACTCCAAATGTGTGTCTCAATTGCTGTATCACTCGGTCTGACCCGAGCGTAAAGCAAAACACAAAACACTCAAGTCAGGATTAACATTCTTATATCAATAAATCTAACTCAAGTCAAATATCAACTGAAATACAATTAACCTAAAGGATGTTTGGGATAACCATCCTCTAAGGATCCGTGGAACTATATACAATGTAGAAATATACACTATAACACCGTGGTCATTTCAATTTAATTTATACTTCAAAACCAAATTTCGTTTCATTTCAAATATATCTATTTTCCAAAATAATATATATATAGGTTAAATAATTTATAAAGTAAAGTATTTATAATTTCCTCAAGTCCCACAAATCGATTCAAATCAACTCAATTTCCAAATTTCAATTTAATTCAATCTAAATTTTTCCATTTTAGTTCAATTCAGTTTCTAAATAACAAATTCAAATTATATTGATTTCAAATACAGATCTGAATCACAAAATAAGCCATTTAAATTCCAATATATTTCAAAGCTTTAATTTTCAATAATTTCAAAGTTAAATTTAACAGTTTCATAAAGCTCTTGATTTAACTTCATTTATTATTTAATCAGGGAATATTCACTTAATAAATTCAATATCATTTAACTAGCCTTAGATTACATTTTTACTAAATATTTCCTTAACTTAATTTTAAACAAGAAATATTTATTAAGTTACTTAAATCAAACCCAAGTTATAAATCATATCTTAAATCCCAATTTCAATAAGTTTCAAATCGGTTTAACTAAATAAAATTATCTTCCTAACCTTAACTTATTCAAATTATTACCGAAAACTATTTTGAAACATAAATTTAAAAACTTAACCATATTATATGTATTAAATCAATCTTAATTAAATTATATATTATTATTAAATCTATTTATATACCATTACCATTTATATATAATAATTTAAAAATCAACATTTATTAAAACCATATATTTCTTCCCAAATCCATAGATTTTATTTCAAAGTATTTATATATATGGACCAACGGTGTCTGTATATATATCTATCATATGGTTAAGTGATACGAATATTTATCATTTCAATCCGTAAATTTAATATATATACGGGTAGATATCATTTCAACCCATAATCCCAATTTCAATTCAAATGAAAATCGCTTGGGTTTATCATTTCAACCCATAACGATTTCCTGCTATTCTAAAGTCCGTTCGGGTATGTATCATTTCAACCCATAGTGAATTCTATACTAACAGGGAACTTGCAGAGTGATAACAGGTAATATAGAATACAACAACAGACATATATCATAAATAACAAAAAAATATAAACACCAGGATATGGTGTCATATCCCATAGGTGAACAGTTATAGATAGTAGCATATATAACAACTTAAATAACTACAGCAGCATATTTCAATTGTCGTTTCAATTGAAATCAAATTTAATAAATATAAGAACGTTAATCGTGAGTGATTGCTCACCTTTCGAGGCTAGAGAGATGGATGGGAACAAAAGCGAATTGTGAATCCAAACACAAACTTCAAAGCGAAACAAGATTGGCACGGATGCGACGGATAAATCTGATAAATAGGAGTAGACGAATTCAAATCAAATTAGGATCAATGAAGAAGATACATTGCATAAGTGGATATATATACAACTTATATATAAAGTAAGAAAATAGCTTATATTTTTAAAACAACTTTATATACACGTATAATATATATACTAACACCTTTATATTAAACTTATATAACTAGTATATATTCTCAAACAGATAAACAAATGTCTAAATATGAATACCTTAATATAAAAACTATTACATATATATATGTGTGGATTCACCATCGAATTGTTATATCTAATTACCTACAGCATAAACAAACTGGTATAATGTATGACAACTTGTATATTATAACTTTAAAACAAAGCAGGAATTTAATACAACAACAACTTACTTTAATATAAATTTTTATACACTACATAGATCAAATATAAGCTAAACTGTCCTATATATACTTACCGTACTCAGGTTCTATATCTACAAACAAAACAGAGTTTTATAATATATATATATTTATAACACATCAAAGGGAACACTAATGTATGAAATGTACATACATTATATTCCACAACTTTTAACGTGACTAAACCCAGAAAATATGCAGACTGTATAAGCTTTTAGAACTTAAAATACTTTATATTATATATATTGTAACTTTTTTTTATATAAACCAATATGTAAATAATGTATTCAACTTTTCGTATCTTCATATAATATGCTTTATATAATATAAATAGCTCTGCATCTACACATATTCCCAACATATAAATGTAACTAACCCTGTTCCAAAATATAACTTACTTTATAAAATATATATTACCACCAAACATATCCTATATAATCAATATACAATGAAGACATCACACAACAGCTATACATACACATACAGGGACATATAACTGTTTATGTAAAACCTATATATTTAACTTATACTAACATATAAAACCCACGACTATATATATATTATAAAGTTACTTTAATATTATATGTATACAACCAATAAGCTGACGTAACTATACAAATTTACTTTATTACAAACTTACTTTATAAGTCTATCTGTAAACAACACCTACCTATACTATTATATCCACTTATAACAAACAACTTTGAAAAAAATCAAATCAATATATTAGCAAACAGATTACTTACATATATAAGTTATTATACTATATATACATACCTATATAAATTATAGAATATATATAACAGCAAATAAATAAAAGTTTTATATATACTCATACCAAAACCGAAACTCACCCAGATCCAGCACTAAAATATTTTATACATAAGACATATAGGATTTAGAGTTTAGTAAAATATATTAGATATAACATATCATATATAACCACAATATTATATCTAAAGTCAATATTCAAACTCATGCAACTAATATATAAAATATGTATACCTTACATGTAAATATAACAGAGCAGCTTGACTTGGAAAAGAAAGAATGGCGAGTGGGAGCTTTCAGGCGTAGAGAGGGCCATCTATTGGTGGGGCCGAAGTCAAAGTAGGGGAGCTTTGCACATGTTTTTGGCTAAGAATCGGCTGTTGAGTCAGAGTGGGAGGTGATGGCCAAGATGAAGTCTGGGTAGGAGAATGATGGCGAGGTGGAGATAGGCGGTTGGCAAGATGGAGGTGCGGGGCGTTGTCGCATGGAAGCGGAGGCTTATGGGATGTGAGGCAAGGCTATGCAGCGGAGGTTAGCTAGGAAAAGTGTGGAAAATGAAAAGAGGAAGGAGAAGTGAGTGCACTTGTTTGCATCAGAAAGAAAATAAGGAGAAAGAAATGAGGAAGGGAAAGAATAAAGGCCAGGAAAAATATAATAAATTTGCAGTACGTATGAAGTAACGTATGAACAGAGTGAAAACGAACCATAAAGAAAAATATAAAGTAAATGTGAATAGGGAAAAGGCAACGGTCTCAAGTGATACGGCTGTAAAATTTATATAGCAATTATTATTGCGGTCCCGATACACGTTTCAAATTTTGAAACCTACAAGAAAACAAAAGGTCGCGGATCCGTACCAGTACGTTTACCGGTTTTGTGGATTCAGCTGTGTGCCGGACTTCAAAACACAGAAGTAAATATACCTTTGAGATCAGTATGACGAGACGATCAAAACGGTATACAAATATCAGTGGTACGATTATCCGATCAAAAGTCGATATTCGGTACCAGAAAATGCAGCTATTTTATCAGAATTAAGATAAATGGAGCAATAGAAGTCCGAATTTCACGAAATGAATTTTGCAGTCTGATTCAGAATGCTTTAAATAAATTTTCTCCTGTTGACATATTTAGGTTTCGGAAAACTTATAAATTCAACTGTTATTAACCGGTTTAAATTGAAATAAAATTTCACAGGAAAATAAACTTCAATATTATCAGATGAAAATTTACCAGTTGCTATGTTTTAATAGACGTATCCCAAATAATAAACTTTTAATTTCAAATTTTTTTGTTTAAAAATTTCACAAAATTTCAATTCATTAAATAAATAAAATCACTAAAATTTTGGGTCGTTACACTCTCCTCCACTCAACACTTTTCGTCCCCGAAAAGGAAGGAGGTAAGAGAATAGAGCAACCAGAAATAGAAGTAGATTGAAAGCCAAGATTAAATAATTAATTTGAGACTATATAAAATTTACTTGAAATATTCATTTGAAAATTTTATTTGAAATTCGATTTTCTTTAATACTTAAATTTTTTTTTCAAAACCCATTTGTAAAATTTCTTGCTTCCTTTACAAATACCATTTATATGTTTAAATAACAACTTTATGAATATATGAAAAATTATTTGGAAATAATTATTTACATTATTACTTATATTTATAAAGAAGCTATTTGAAAACATTAAATCCATAATTCATAAATTTTTTTAATTTTTATCTCAAGATACCTTTCAACTATTATTAATAAATCAATAATCATTTACTTAAATATGTTTTATTTAATTAAAAACTTCTAAAATATTTATAACACTAAAATTTACTTATGAACCATGTAGTATATAAATAAACAATATTTAAAAAGGATATAGTCAACAAGGAAAGGAAGGTGGATATGGAAAAACAGAACATATAGGTGAATAAATAAAGCTGAACGGATAAGGTAGATTCAAAAAGAATAATATCGGGTATGAATAATTAATTCAAACCATAAGAATTTAAATTTCAAATATTAATACAAAATTTCTTTGTTGGAAATACTTTTATAACTCGATGTTTCAACAAGTTTATCCTTGTCCCTGTAGACTCTGGTAGTACGTTGATTAGGCGCAAAACTAGAATTCTCCAGGTACTTAGTAGACCTGTTTCAACACCCAGTGAAAATACTGGAAAACTTTTAAAAACAAATATGGAAAGTACAATCCAAACAAAACATGTATCGCAGATACACAATGGTTACGCCTGGGTCCCCCAGGAAACATCTGTACCTTTTAAGCATTCACTGCCTTGCGAATTTCGCCATGATAACAAAACTGTGGCCCACAGGATACAAAACAATGGTTACGCCTGGATCCCCCAGGAAACATCCATACCCTTTAAGAAATCTCTGCCTTGCGGATTACGCCACTAACACGACCATAGATCGCAGATACACAATGGTTATGCCTGGATCCCCCAGGAAACATCCGTACCTTTTAAGCAATCACTGCCTTGCGAATTACGCTATGCAGTCGAGTTCGTAAGACCATGGGTAACACCATGGAATTCGAAGGACACTCGAGTATCATATTCGGAAAACCAAAAATCAGAGAGAATAATATCGATAGAATGAATCCAAGATGTGGCCACAAATCGGATATCAAGCAGAAGGCACTTTCCATATCTTTACTTCGAAAATATGTATCATATAGTACCTTTCAAATTAATTTCAAATATCATACTTATATAAAGTCCATTATATATAAGATTTCATTTTCAAATCAAATACTTTCTAAAATCAATAGTATATCAAATCACACTTATATAGAATTCAATTATATAAGATTTCTCTTTTCAAATTGAGTACCTTTTCAAATCTATAGTTTTCGAATCAACCTCATACTTATACAACCAAATTTTTATATAAGTTCGATAACTCCCAAATCAGGTATTTAGTAAAAATAAGGTTCTCGAATTTCAATTAGTTTCAATATCAGTTCAATTTCAAAATCATATACAATTTCACCAAATTATTTCTTCTCAAATTAAATATCTTTAGTTTCAAAGTTTCCAAAATAATAGATTTAGAAAATAAATCCAAATTTCCAAATCAATATAATTTAAGTCAACCAATTCATTTCCAAAATCAAATGTTTTCAAAATCATCTTATACTTACATAAAGTCCATCTTATATAAGGATCAAATTTTCAAAATAAATTTCGCTGTATGAAGAGCCATATGGGATTGAATATCTTTGCTTTTATAGGTTATATATCTTTGTAATTTAAATTGGAAATTTTCTTTTAGTGAGCAAAGATATTCTATCTCGACAGCTTTCAATTTCAACGTCAAAATATATCACCGATATTAGAATATAAGATGTACATATGTCATCATTTCGCAAAATCACATTTGATCGCTCGCTCGATCACACAAGTTCGCTTTCGAACTAATATTGTCCATTCGACTTCCCTAATGCGGATTTCGATGTGGTTTCTCGACTAGAAGCCATCAGTCTCCTTGCATAGCCATATACTATGATAGAGAATTCTAGAATCAAGCCCAAAATCCATATCAAATATTCGCCATCAAGAATCGAATGAAAAATCCTAACACGAAATGGTGTAATTCACCTCGAACTTGTGTACTCAGACCTGGATCAAATTAATTATGCGAATAAAACAGCATACGTTCAACTTATATATTTATTCCAACTTGTTAAATATATAGTTTCATAAAGATGTTACTAAGTTAAAACATTTAACTAAACTTTATTCAAAATATTTTGAAGACCAAATTCTTTTCAAAACATTTCAAATCTAAATTTCATATAAGAAAAATTTAAAATTGCCTTATTCATTTACTTAACAAAACAGTTTCAACTTATTTAAATTATATTACTACATACTTAAACATACATACCAAACTTATATACTTTATACTTTTCAAAATTACATAGCTTGGAAAAGTTAACCTCGATTTGGAAGTACTCGAACCTTCAAAATAGTTGAAGAAATCATTTTCAATTTCAAGAGTTGGAAATCAGCAACAAATCATTAAATCAATTTTAATAGATAGGGTTATATCAAATCCAAAACTCGAGGACTGAACACCGGCTCACTTCAAATCATTTCAAATATATATACATATATCTTTCGAAAATCAAATCATACTTCGGAATTTGAAATCAAAATGGTTTCACAAAATCACTCGCATAGCAAAGCTACTGAAGTGGCCTATCCCCTACTCTGAAACTCGAAAATCAATGTCGATGATGCGTGCACTCATCACCGAAATTATTTTCCAGCGACATAAGTGAGTTCTGGACTTCTATTTTCTCAAACTTCTTTTGAAATTTCTTCGAAATCATTCGAAACTCATTAGAAGTCATTTGAAACATTTCTTATTCGGAAAATACTTTTAAATCATATTATTATTATATATTTCAAAATCTTAAAACCAATTTCAAAATACCGGAGTTCAATGCTCGAATTTCAAATTTAAAATCCTTCGGTCATAAATCATTTTTAGATAAATCAAATTTCTTATATAATTTTTCAAAATTACAAATCCTTTCGAAACCTCAAATTCTCATTTTAAAAAGGGTATTAAATCTTTATCGAAAACTTTTCACTTTTATATATAGAATATAATCATACTTATCAAAATAATAATTTCGGTTTATAAAACAATTTCTAGAATACAAACAAACCCGATTTTCAAAGGATGATTTAGGAATGGATTTCAAACAAAGATAGAGATTCAAATAAGAGGAACTCTTAATCAAATAGAATTATGATTCGAAGATAAGCTCGAACGAAGATGAGATAATTAAATTTCAAAATAGAAGATGAATATACTGATATAAATTGCGGATGACCCTAGGGTCAACCGTGACTTCAGGAACAAGATCGATGCAGAATTCCAAGAAAAACTCAACATTTGATCGCAAGAGATAGCGGCATCTAAACCAAAGATATAGAAATCTCCGGTGAATCAATGCCAATTGTGAAGGAGATTCACCCCTTTACAAATCATTCAAAGATTGGCGGGATTGCCTATTCTAATAGAGATCATTCGAAGTGGAGTTATGGCATACTCCAGAATCAAAAGAATACAAATAGGGAGAGACAAGAATGAATTTTGGAACCGCAAGGAACGTTCCAAAGTTCAAAAGAAATCGAGTCAAAAGGTAGAGATTCAAACTCGAACGAAAGTGATTCTGTAAATAAATTTACTATATATGCTAAGTTTTGCCTAGAGCCAAAGCTCTGATACCAACTGTAACATCCCACTATTTTGGACCATCTAAATCGACAATAATCCACACATGTCTAACTTGAATAGTTCAAAATAACAGATTGTAATAAAAAAATTGGCAAAACTCAGCATATACAGTAAATAAATCAATCACAGACACAGAGTAATACAATAATACGCAGCGGAATAGATAAAATAGTAGTTCATGAAGCTACTATATAAACATCAGAGTTACAAATAAAATTACAACAGAATATCTCGAATACAGTGAAGTCTTCAGTACGGATAGACGACCTCTCTGAACAAATCAACCGGAAAGCTGAAAGCTGAAAGCTGAATCGATGGTTGGATCTCCAAACGAAGCTCCAAACTCCAAAGGTGAGTCTCAATTGCTGTATCACTCGGTCTGACCCGAGCGTAAAGCAAAACACAAAACACTTGAGTAAGGATTAACATTCTTATATCAATAAATCTAACTCAAGTGAAATATCAACTGAAATACAATTAACCTAAAGGATGTTTGGGATAACCATCCTCTAAGGATCCGTGGAACTATATACAATGTAGAAATATACACTATAACACCGTGGTCATTTCAATTTAATTTATACTTCAAAACCAAATATCGTTTCATTTCAAATATATCTATTTTCCAAAATAGTATATATATATAGGTTAAATAATTTATAAAGTAAAGTATTTATAATTTCCTCAAGTCTCACAAATCGGTTCAAATCAACTCAATTTCCAAATTTCAATTTAATTCAATCTAAAATTTTCCATTTTAGTTCAATTCAGTTTCTAAATAACAAATTCAAATTATATTGATTTCAAATACAGATCTGAATCACAAAATAAGCCATTTAAATTCCAATATATTTCAAAGCTTTAATATTCAATAATTTCAAAGTTAAATTAACAGTTTCATAAAGCTCTTGATTTAACTTCATTTATTATTTAATCAGGGAATATTCACTTAATAAATTCATTATCATTTAACTAGCCTTAGATTACATTTTTACTAAATATTTCCTTAACTTAATTTTAAATAAGAAATATTTATTAAGTTACTTAAATCAAACCCAAGTTATAAATCATATCTTAAATTCCAATTTCAATAAGTTTCAAATCGGTTTAACTAAATAAAATTATCTTCCCAACCTTAACTTATTCAAATTATTACCGAAAACTATTTTGAAACATATTTAAAAACTTAACCATATTATATGTATTAAATCAATCTTAATTAAATTATATATTATTATTAAATCTATTTCTATACCATTACCATTTATATATAATAATTTAAAAATCAACATTTATTAAAACCATATATTTCTTCCCAAATCCATAGAATTTATTTCAAAGTATTTTTATATATGGACCAACGGTGTGTGTATATATATCTATCATATGGTTAAGTGATACGGATATTTATCATTTCAATCCGTAAATTTAATATATATATACGGGTAGATATCATTTCAACCCATAATCCCAATTTCAATTCAAATGAAAATCGCTTGGGTTTATCATTTCAACCCATAACGATTTCCTCCTATTCTAAAGTCCGTTCGGGTATGTATCATTTCAACCCATAGTGAATTCTATACTAACAAAGAACTTGCAGAGTGATAACGGGTAATATAGAATACAACAACAGACATATATCATAAATAACAAAAAAATATAAACATCAGGATATGGTGTCATATCCCACAGGTGAACAGTTATAGATAGTAGCATATATAACAATTTAAATAACTACAGCAGCATATTTCAATTGTCGTTTCAATTGAAATCAAATTTAATAAATATAAGAACGTTAATCGTGAGTGATTGTTCACCTTTCGAGGCTAGAGAGATGGATGGGAACAGAAGCGAATTGTGAATCCAAACACAAACTTCAAATCGAAACAAGATTGGCATGGATGCGACGGATAAAGCTGATAAATAGGAGGAGACGAATTCAAATCAAAACGGGATCAATGAAGAAGATACATTGCATAAGTGGATATATATACAACTTATATATAAAGTAAGAAAATTGCTTATATTTTTAAAACAACTTTATATACACGTATAATATATATACAAACACCTTTATATTAAACTTATATAACTAGTATATATTCTCAAACAAATAAACAAATGTCTAAATATGAATACCTTAATATAAAAACTATTACATATATATATGTGGATTCACCATCGAATTGTTATATCTAATTACCTACAGCATTAACAAACTGGTATAATGTATGACAACTTGTATATTATAACTTTAAAACAAAGAAGGAATGTAATACAACAACAACTTACTTTAATATAAATTTTTATACACTACATAGATCAAATATAAGCTAAACTATCCTACATATACTTACCGTACTCAGGTTCTATATCTACAAACAAAACAGAGTTTTATAATATATATATTTATAACACATCAAAGGGAACACTAATGTATGAAATGTACATACATTATATTCCACAACTTTTAACATGACTAAACCCAGAAAATATGCAGACTGTATAAGCTTTTAGAACTTAAAATACTTTATATTATATATATTGTAACTTTTTTTTATATAAACCAATATGTAAATAATGTATTCAACTTTTCGTATCTTCATATAATATGCTTTATATAATATAAATAGCTCTGCATCTACACACATTCCCAACATATAAATGTAACTAACCCTGTTCCAAAATATAACTTACTTTATAAAATATATATTACCACCAAACATATCCTATATAATCAATATACAATGAAGATATCACACAACAGCTATACATACACATACAGGGACATATAATTGTTTATGTAAAACCTATATATTTAACTTATACTAACATATAAAACCCACGACTATATATATATTATAAAGTTACTTTAATATTATATGTTACAACCAATAAGCTGACGTAACTATACAAATTTACTTTATTACAAACTTACTTTATAAGTCTATCTATAAACAACACCTACCTATACTATTATATCCACTTATAACAAACAACTTTGAAAAAAATCAAATTAATATATTAGAAAACAGATTACTTACATATATAAGTTATTATACTATATATACATACATATATAAATTATAGAATATATATAATAGTAAATAAATAAAAGTTTTATATATACTCATACCAAAACCGAAACTCACCCAGATCCAGCACTAAAATATTTTATACATAAGACATATAGCATTTAGAGTTTAATAAAATATATTATATACAACATATCATATATAACCACAATATTATATCTAAAGTCAATATTCAAACTCATGCAACTAATATATAAAATATGTATACCTTACAGGTAAATATAACAGAGCAGCTTGACTTGGAAAAGAAAGAATGGCGAGTGGGAGCTTTCAGGCGTGGAGAGGGCAATCTGTTGGTGGGGCCGAAGTCAAAGGAGGGGAGCTTTGCACATGTTTTTGGGTGAGGATCGGCTGTTGAGTCAGAGTGGGAGGTGATGGCCGAGATGAAGTGTGGGTAGGAGAATGATGGCAAGGTGGAGATAGGCGGTTGGCAAGATGGAGGTGCGGGGCGTTGTCGCATGGAAGCGGAGGCTTGTGGGATGTGAGGCAAGGCTATGCAGCGGATGTTAGCTAGGAAAAGTGTGGAAAATGAAAAGAGGACGGAGAAGTGAGTGCACTTGTTTGCATCAGAAAGAAAATAAGAAGAAAGAAATGAGGAAGGGAAAGAATAAAGGCCAGGAAAAATATAATAAATTTGCCGTACGTATGAAGTAACGTATGAACAGAGTGAAAACGAACCATAAAGAAAAATATAAAGTAAATGTGAATAGGGAAAAGGCAACGGTCTCAAGTGATACGGCTGTAAAATTTATAAAGCAATTATTATTGCGGTCCCGATACACGTTTCAAATTTTGAAACCTACAAGAAAACAAAAGGTCGCGGATCCGTACCGGTACGGTTACCGGTTTTGTGGATTTCGCTGTGTGCCGGACTTCCAAACACAAAAGTAAATATACCTTTGAGATTAGTATGACGAGACAATCAAAACGGTATACAAATATCAATGGTACGATTATCCGATCAAAAGTCGATATTCGGTACCAGAAAATGCAGCTATTTTATCAGAATTAAGATAAACGGAGCAATAGAAGTCCGAATTTCACGAAACGAATTTTGCAGTCTGATTCAGAATGCTCTAAATAAATTTTCTCCTGTTGACATATTTAGGTTTCGGAAAACTTATAAATTCAACTGTTATTAACCGGTTTAAATTGAAATAAAATTTCACAGGAAAATAAACTTCAATATTATCAGATGAAAATTTACCAGTTGCTATGTTTAAATAGACGTATCCCAAATAATAAATTTTTAATTTCAAATTTTGTTGTTTAAAAATTTCACAAAATTTCAATTCATTAAATAAATAAAATCACTAAAATTTTGGGTCGTTACAATTCAACTTTGAAATTTTTTACTATTTGGTTTTTCGAGCTTAAGTTGTGTCTCGTATACTTGACGAGACAAATGAATCGGTCTTTGGAAGACCGTTTCATTTAATTTTTGACGATATACTTTCTGATCTTGTGTAAATACCATTAATTTTCATTTAACTAAAGGTCATGTTTTTATTTTTATTTTTCTCCTTCCACTTGGGTTGACTGTGGGGACATAGTCAAAATCAAGTGTGGGGGGAGACTCATCATCATTTTCGATTTTTCATGGTTTATTTTTAATTTTTCTTTCCAAAATTCAAAAAAAAACCTCAAAAACAAAAAAAAAATTTAAGCATTTTGGTTTATTTTTAAAGAAACACTGTAAGATAAATATTTGGTTTTGGTTAATTAAATTGAAATTTTTGAAAATTTATTTGTCTTAACAAAAATAAAAATGAAGTTTGATTACAAATAATAATGGTTTAACTAGTATATAGGAAGATTTATACATGTTAATTGTGTAATATATCCTAATTGAAAATCTTTGTTTTAAAAAGTGGTTGATTTAAAGTAAAGGATATAACATTTTTTTGTCTTCTAAATTAAATAGTGCTAAGATAATTTTGCGAAACTCTCTCTTTCAAAAAAAACAACACAAAAACAAAAAAATATTTCTTGTATATATGTATATTTTTTTAATAAACACCTAGAGTCATGTGTTCACACTCGTGTGTTCACTCGCCATGCTCTGTACCCTTCTCACGTTAGCCCGAAAGGCAGTGCACGATCGGTATATCTAGCCTTAGTTTATCTGAGTTAGGTGTATATATATATAAAAAAAACTCTTTTTATTAACGCCTACAGTCAATAGGAGTTCACACTCGTGTGTCCACTCGCCACGCTCTGTATTCCCTTCACATCAGTCCGCAAGGCAGTGCACGGGTAATATATCTGGCCTCAGTTTATCTGAGTTAGGCATATGTAAATATTGTTAATATCAATAAAATTTTCAAAAGAAAAAAAATGGAGAGATTAAGCAAATGAAATCCAAGCACTATTTTAACTTGTTTGATTTGACTTGTTATTGAAAAGAAATGAAAATACCACTTTGATAAACTTTGTTAATCAACTAAGGATCCATTTCATAGTTACACTTTGTTATCAACCGAAACAACGAGTTAAACTATACTATATTTGTTATGATAACTTAATTTTTGTTGGAAATTTTGACGAGTAAATGACTTAAATTTCAAGATAATGACCAAAACCTATATTTAACTTATTTGTGTCTACTTAAAAGTAAATCCTTCATTGTAAATATTTTCAAAAACTCGCATTCATGTCTTTGTAAATAAATATAGCATTTTGTAAATATTTTCATTCTGCATTTGGATTTTGTGGGTAGTATCCGCTGAAAACCCTCACGAGACAACACTCGTCCTACTGGGGACACCCTGAGGTTTAATGGCTTGTTGCATACGCTCAATGCAATCGTGCTCCCTACGAAAACGGAAATATCTTAGTTTTTCTTTATTCGAGGACGAATAAAAAGATAAGTGTGGGGGTATTTGATGTGCACGTAAATGTGCATATTTTTACCACCATATTTAATAAATTTAAATTGAATAAATGATCATATTGGGTATTTTAACTTGTTTAAACCAAAATTCATATTAATTCCAAATTGTCAGATATCCATCTTCATATAGGGGCAAAACGGTCATTTTTGTGCATATATTAAATTGAGAAAATTTAATTGGAAATTTCTATATTATTTTGTAGGAATTTAAACTCAATCATAAGTGGTTTCATGAAGGAATATGCATGCACAAAGAAGATACAAACAAATGAAGATGGAAATAATTCAAAGTGAAGATAATGGAGGACCCCACCTACCCACCTACCTTAATGTACAAATTAGAGGCTAATGCACATGCTTATGGAATTAATGGCTTCATGCACACTTAAATGAGGATTATTTGAAGCTAATGATTACTTGGCCTCCACACATCCTAAGAGGGTATTTTGGGCATTCCCCAAAAATATGAATTAGGGTTTAACACATGTATAAAATCCCTTTATGTTTCATGTAACTCGCATCTCTTAGTCTCTTTTAGTTTAGTTTAGGCTCAAAAATAAAGAAAGCTCTTCTCTTTTTCTTTTCATGGCTACTTAGACATTTCTTCTCTTATGTAATTTTATTTATGCAATTTAATACATGTTCCTTTTCTTTCTTGTTTATTTCCTTTCATGTTGTAGTGTAGATTTACATTCATGCAAAGTAGATTAGTTTTAATTCTTGTTAATTAGCTCCTATTTTTCATTAGCTTTCTTTTCCTTTCATTTTGCTTTCATGTTGCTAGCTACACGCATCCGTACATGTCAGACTTGAATTGCTCAAAATATCGGGTTGTTAATTTATATTCAGAAAAACTCAGCATGTACAATAAATAAACAATCATAGAATCACAAACACGGAGTAATATAACAATAAGCAGCGGAAACAAATGAATAGTAGATCATGAAGCTACCATATATATATAACAGGGTTAAAACAAGATACAATAGAAGTCTTGAATACATAAAACTCCTAATAAAATAGTCAAATACAAGATCAGAATATATCATGGAGTCAACTGAATAACTGGAAGCTGAATATATATAGATGGATCTCCTAGCAAAGCTCTAACTCCAATGGTGAGTCTCAAATGTCGTATCACTCAGTGTGACCCGAGCGTAAAGCAAAGCACAAAACACTCGAGTCAGGATTAACATTCTTATATCAATAAATCCAACTCAAGTGAAATATCAACTGAAATACAAGTAACTTAAAGGATGTTTGGGATACCCATCCTCTAAGGATCCATTAAACTATCTACTATGTAGTAATATACGCTATTATAATAATTTCTATAGTAAAGTAAACTATTAAAATAGCGTTAAGGCGCTACCCATATCCCCCTTAATACATTTTATAGTTCCAATAGTATATATAGTATGGTAATACCTCCTGATCGGGAGGCTACCAGAGGATACTCCATAGGTACGACATAAAACAAACTCGTAGTGGTCTTGATAGGGTAGGTGACACGGCACAACTAGGCAATGCCAGGGTAGATATACCAATTATACTTTCAGGGTGGTGGTAATGCATAGCCGCAGCAACCGCCTACCACGAGCCACACTTCCAAATCAAAGGTGCACACCAAATCAATCACAAAGTAATAGAATGGCATACGAAGAAGTGTGTCCAATCGGAGGAGCTACCTTACTTGGCCCATCTATTGCTCTTGTTTTAGCCACCTTATGCCAACTCACGGGAGTCGGGTCCACGTATATACCTCATATGGGATCGTCGCCCCCATCCTACTTCATTCTGGAACCTCCAAAACGTACGCGGTTATTAAAGTGGTTTTCGGCATTGGCGGAGAGTATGACAATAACCGATCCCGGTCTCTTTAACAACCCAACGTTATTATAACACCGCGGTCATTTCAAAAGAGTTTGTACTTCAAAACCAAAATACCATTTCCATTTCAAAAACCATATTAATATGACATCATTTCCATTTCAAAACCAAATCAATACGATATAATTTCCATTACAAAACCAAATCAATACGATCTCATTTCCATTTTAAAACCAAATCAATATGATATCATTTCCATTTTAAATATATTTACTTCCAAAATCATAGTACTTTCAAAGTTATAACACTTTCGAAACAAAAACACTTGAAATTATAACACTTTGGAAATCACAACATTTTGAAATCATAGCACTTTGGAAATCATAACACTTTCCTTTAAACAGTTTAGATATTAATAATAGTATATATAATAAAATAGTTTATAATATAAATAGTTTATATAAAATAATTATAAGTTAAAATAGTTTATATTTAAAATAATTAGTATATTAAAATAGTTTATATTAAAATAGTTTATATTAAAAATAGTTTATTTTAAAATAGTTTATATAGTAAAGAAAATATAAGTAGTTTTAAATAAAATCTTTAAAATACTTTATATAATAAAATAGCTTCCTCAAATTTCACAAATCGATTCAAATCAACTTGAATTCCAAAATTCAAATTTAATTCAATCTTAATTCATCAATTTCAACTCAATTTAGTTTCTTAATAAACCATTTCAAATTATATTGATTTCAAATACAAATTTGAACCACAAAATAAACCATCTAAGTTTCAATATATTTCAAAGCTTTAAATATTCAACATTTTCAAAACTAAATTTGATAATTTCATATATATATCAAATTCACTTTAATATTATTTAGCTTTGAAATATTCACTTAATAAATCCAATATCATTTAAATAAGCCCCCAAATTTCAAATCACTAAATATTTCCTTCAATTTATTTAAACTTGAAATATTCATTAAATTGCCTTAAACAAAAATCAAGTTATAAAATCATGCCCCTGAAAAATATCTAATTCAATAAGTTTCAAATCGATTTAATTAAATAAATTCTCAATTAAATACCATTTCAAATCAATTTCAAATCTATCTTCCTAACCTTAAAAATTATTATAAACTCTATATTTGAAAATATAATTTTAAATAAATAATTAAACAAATTATATATAAATTAAATCAAACTTTATTAAATTAAATCTTACTAATAAATCTATTTTATACTATGACCTATTTATAATTATTTTAAAATAGTAAAATTTGAAGTAAATTCTTAAACTTATAATTTCAAAACTGACTTATAATTTGAAATTTTCAAAACATATAATTTTAAAAATCATGAATTTAACTATATATAAAATAATATTTATATATAATATTTAAAAATCAATATTTATATAAACCATATATATTACTTTTTAAAACTTTGAAATTCATTTCAAAATATATATATATAGACCACGGTGTCTGTATATAATTTTCTATCTTATAGTCAAGTGATACGGATATTTATCATTTCAATCCGCAATTTAAATATATAAGGGTATATATCATTTCAACCCGCAATCTAAATTCAATTCAAATGAAAATCAATTGGGTTAATCATTTCAACCCATAACGATTTTCTCCTATTCTACAGATCGTTCGTGCATGTATCATTTCAACCCATAGAGAATTCTATAATAACAGGGAACTTGCAAAGTGATAACATATATTAAAATAATATAACATGTGTATATCATCAATATAAATAATAGATAATGGTGTCAGATGTCACAGGTGAACAGATACAGATAATAACATGTATATAGCAATGTAAATAACTAACAACAGCATATTTCAATTTTTGTTTCAATTGAAACCGAATTCAATAAATATAAGAACATTAATCGTGAGTGATTGCTTACCTTTCTAGGCTAGACAGATTTGATAAAGAAATGAGCTACGAATTCCAAAGCAACATGTAACAACCCGTTATTTTTAGCCATTCGCATCCACACATGTCGGACTTGAATTGCTCAAAATATCGCATTGTAAATAAATTTGGAGAAAATGAAATACAATCACAGAATCACAGACACAGAGATATCAGAATAACTCATAGCAGAAATTAAAATACCATAGTAGTTCATGAAGCTAATATAACAAACTCACAAAAACATAATACATAATATCTGTCTGAAAAACATATACAATAGAAATCTCAAATACATAGAAGTTTATAAATACCAGAACTGAAATAGAACAACTGAAACTGAAAGGAAATAGATAACTAGACAAGCAGAATCTCCAACGATTCCTAGCTCCACAAAGAAATCCAAAGCTAAGCTGTAAATACTCAGGCTGACCCGAGCATAAGGTAAAACACAAAACACTCGAGTCAAGTCATATATACTTATATAACGTAAACCAACTCAAGTGAACTGTAGTAGTAATATACAATAACTTAAAGAATGCTTGGGATCGCCCATCCTTTAAGGATCAGTTAAACTATAAATTAAATACATCCCGTGGTTAAAATTTCAAAACGGTATTTTATACTTCGAAATCCAATATCATTTCAAAATTCATTATCATTCAAAAATCCATTTCCAAATATCAAAATATCTTATCTTCCAAACCACAATCATTTATTTAAAATACCATTTCAACACACATTTCAAATAGTTAATATTTCAAAACAAATTACTTCATTTAAATCATAAAAATGAAGTTATTTTATTTAATAATTAAATTATTAAATTTCCAAAATTTTAATCTTTCAAACTTTATTTATTCACTTAAATTTATCAAAACAATGAAAATTTACCTTTCGCAGCATTTGGAAAATGCTACAGAAAGTTACATTCAAAACAGTTCAATTTAACAAAAGACAGCAATTAAATGCTGTATACATTAGTTCAAATAAAACTTTTGTTAAATTCAACAATTATAGCACTTACAAAGTGTTATAATATCCCTTTATTAAAATTTAGCAATTTGGTTCATTTATATCAACTACAGCATTACAAAATGCTGTAATATCATTTACTTTAGAAATAATAGCATTTCAAAAATGCAGTTAATTAACTTCAGATATTCAATATTATTTCACAAACAATTATATTTTTATTTAAATCATGTTTAACTTATAAAATCACATATTTTCACTTTTATAACTATCATTCAAATACCCTTATATTCATGATTTTATAAAGTTAAATTTCCATTCAAAAATCAATATTTAATAATAATTCACTTATTAAATTCCACCATTCAATTTCAATTTATATAATTAAATTTTAACTTAACATTTAAGTTTAAATCTTCAAATATAACTTAATTTCATTTTTATTTACATAACTTAAAATTCACTTTTAAGCCAAATTCACAACTTTCCAATTTTAGTTATATTTCAAAATTTC
The DNA here is from genome assembly GCA_030737815.1 of Allium fistulosum. Classification (NCBI taxonomy): domain Eukaryota; kingdom Viridiplantae; phylum Streptophyta; class Magnoliopsida; order Asparagales; family Amaryllidaceae; genus Allium; species Allium fistulosum. Next base: position 648,485,729 of record CM060905.1, on the reverse strand, counting down.
AACTAAAATATTCATTCACTTCACAATTTAACTTTATTCAAAAATCATTAATATATTATAAATTCATTTTAAATTCATTTTTATCCAAATTATCATAAATTTATCATATTTTCATATTTAATTTAAATTCCATTTAAAATTAAATCAAAATTTCCAAAATAACTTACATTCAAATTTCTAACCTTTCCATAATTTATTTCACTTATAAATTTTGAGAAAATCAATAATACTTTACAAAAATCATTTTTAATTATGTTTAAATCTAAATATTATAATATTTACATTTCTAAAGTATTTTAAAATTTTTAGAAAAAAATATTTTAACAACGGGTCTGTATTTCATTTCTAGCCTAGGTAAAGTGATACGGGTAATATATCATTTCAACCAGTAATTTACAAAGAAAACCCGGGTTTGATCATTCAAACCCACAATCCCAAGTAAATGAAAATAATTGAAAATCATTTAGGCCAATCATTACATCCCATAACAATTTTCTCCTATTCTAAAGTCCGTTCGGATATGTATCATTTCAACCCATAGTGATTCTAATCTAAAGGGAACTTGTAGTGTGATAAACTGATATAAATAACAGAACAACATAAAATAACAGTAATATATGATATAACAGGTAAATAAGCATGGGTGAACATAATATGATCATAACATAGCAGATATAACATGGTGATGCATTTTACAGATTCAAATGTGATCGATTTACTAGTTATATAAGTATAAAACTGTCTGGTGAGAATAACTCACTGGTTTAAGCTGGAGACACAACAACGAATGCATAAAAGAGATCCACACAAGCATGATAGAACGATAAGATTTGAGTGGGAGAGCCAAAGGTCAATTCCCTTGAATAAAATTCAAACAAAAACAATATAATAATTCTAAGCTTTCAATTCAAAAATACGATAAACAATGCTAGAATCAACCACACAAATCAAAGGAGAATTGCTTTGCACTTGCTTTCCACAACCTTCAGATTTGGCCATAAGGTATAATACTGGTCTAAGGCAAGGATTTGGATCAGGTTTTGGTTGATAGGGGTCGGCCTTCATAGGTTTGTTGATGGGCAATAGAGTGGTGATGTAGACAACACAACAAGGCAACACTACAAGCAAAATCACAAGGGTTCAAGTCAATACAAGGTTCGGCCAAGGCCATATGGGGCATGGCCTTCACTGTGGGGTCAAGGTGATCCTGTGGCAGAGTGTCCATGTGGAGCTGGAGGTGGTGGAGATGGAGACGGTGGCGGTTATGGGTTGTGGAAGGTGGTGGATTTGATTTTATGCTCGGGTATGACAAGTGGATAGAGTTTTGGTGCATTTTGGTGATGGATAATCATACTTTGGTGGCTCGGCTTGGGGTTGGCCAGAGAGGAGGTGGTGATGGTGATGTTCTCAGGTGGTGGTGGAGATGGCAGGGCATGTAGAGGAGGTAGGCCAAACCTATGAGGAAGGAGACCAAGTGCAAACCATGAAATCAAGCAGAAAAACAAAGAAAAGAAATGAATTTTTACCAATTCCTTTGAGCAAGAAGAGGCCGATACTTTCCTTCAAAAAATGAGAAAATGAAATATACATGAATGATAAAAGAATTATGCGGCTGAAGGTGTGAGGAGTTATGGCTAATTGAATGAAAAGTTAGGTTAAGAATGTGAAAAGGTGGAATATAAAAGGCCTTAGGAAAATCAAAAGTCACCAACCATTTCAAATTACTTTTATTTCTTTTTAATAAGTTTAAATAACTGAAAATAATTATAAATTCAGTTTAAATTCGAAAATGTAACAAAAATATAAAATATAAATAAATAATTATTAATTATTTATGATTAAAAATAAGAAAATAACACAAAATGAAAACTAGTCTAGAAAATTTGAAAATAAATAGAATAAACTTTGGGAAATTTATATGGACTTGGAAAATATTTATAAATAAAGATAAGAACATAGAATAAAATGCAATCAAAAAATAAATATAAATTTTAATTAAATATAATTTAAATGTAGAAAATAGCAGAAAATGGAAACTAGCCTTTAAAAATAGAAAATAAATTCAATAAGCTTTGGAAAATTTTTATCATCACTTTAAAAATATTAAAAAGACAAAAATATTTGTAACATAACATATAATACAAATTAAAATAAGATATGACAATAAAAAAATTTTATTTATATAATTTAAAATAAACAGTATTGTTAAATAAAACAATTTACATTCAATATTGTAAAAAGCATAACTTTCACAGTATAACTCCGATTTCAACGAAACAAAAAGCAGTATTCTTAAAATTTAATCTATTTTCATAATAAAAGATAAAATTCAAAAATTCAAATATTTAAATTTAAAATTTAAAAGTTAAAATTTGACCAGATTGACCAAAAATCCACTTTTCTAGAAATATCCTATTTATTCAGGTTTGAAATTATAATTCACACAAAATTAGAGTATACTTTTAAAATAACAAAATTATTCATTTTAATATATAAAAAAAAGTTTTTAAATCAAAAATTCAATTTAAATAATTAAAATAAATAAATAGAAATAATCATAAAATACAGGGTTGTTACACTCTCCCTTGCTCAAATCTTTTCGTCCTCGAAAAGAACGGGCAAGGAAAATAAAGGGAAACAAGATAGAAAACAAAATTCTACCTGAAATGAACAATTCTGTATTCGAAGCACGAATACTCTCCTCCGTGTCCCAGGTACAATCTCGATCGAGATTAACAGATTTCCTTCTGAGCTGCTTCGTACCTCTATTCGACAGTATGAAGTGGCTTTCTCTCGATAGTCAGATTAGGCTCAATATCCAAACTATCAAGAGCAGAAAGCTGGGCAATAAGAGATGGATCATGAAGATGACGGCGAAGGTGCGAGACATTTAATACATCATGCACTCTAGAAAGTTTCTCGGGCAGATCTAAACGATAAGCCAAAGAACCAACTCTTTCCATAATGCATAAAGAACCCCGAAGAGGAAAAAGGTAGGAATAGCTAAGAGGAAAAACAGGTTGGAACGCAAGGATGGACCATTATTTTAAAACCATATACATTTCAATTTAAAATTTTATATTTATAACATTTTAAACATTTTATAATATGGTAAATATTCATTTGATTCAAATTTGATAGTTCGAAGTAAACAATATTTAAAACATTTTACATTATTTAGAAAAGTAAATAAATGATCAAAATATCCTTTATACAATACTTTACCAAAATACTTTTATAACTCGATGTCTTAAGAAGTTTATTGTCGTTCTTACAGACTCTGGCCATGCATTGATCAAGCGCAAGGCTAGAATTCTCTAAGTACTTAGTAGACCTGTCTCAACACCCAGTGAAAATACTTAAAAATAGGTATAAGAAGTACCGCTCAAAATCCAATGTCAAATGATGATAATACGATAGCAATGGTTCGCTACTGATCCAGTATTTACGCAATGGACACAAAACTTTCCAGAAGATCCTTCTACCATTCGGATTCCAGAAAAATATCGTAGCCAGTTCATAAACAAGCGACCATCGACCCCTGCTGCAGTGGTACGCTGCTGATTCAATGATTTACGCAATGGATGCACTTCCTTCCCAGAAGATCCATAAACAACAGATCCCAGGATCGAAAGCGCCTCCATTGGGTAAACTAAAGAACCATCTACCCTAAGAAAAATCGAGGAACTCATGAGTTTAAGTCTGGACAACCATATCAGTTCGAATCCATTTCTGAATTCACCCAAGTCCATTAGGGTTTATCGGTCGAATCCATTCCTGGATTCCCCAAGCCCATCTGGGTCGAAGCATATCACTATACTTTTTCCGGAGGGTACTTCCCATACGTCTTACATCAAAATATAATATACCATATATAGTAGCCCTTCAAAATCATAGCTTCAAATATCGCACTTATATAAATTCCATTATATATAAGATTTCATTTTCAAATCAAATACTTTCCAAAATCAATAGTATATCAAATCACACTTATATAGACTTTGATTATATAAGATTTCACTTTAAAAATTTAGTACCTTTCCAAAACGATAGTTTCAAATCAACTTCATACTTACAAATCCATTTTATATAAGTTCGATAACTCCAAAATCAAGTATTTAATAAAACAAGGTTCACAATTTCATTTCCATTTCAATATCAATTCAGTTTCAAAATCATATATGATTTCGCCAAATCATTTCTTCTTAATTACATATATTTAGTTTCAAAGTTTCTTAAAACAATAGAGTTAGAAAATAATCCAAATTTCCAAATCAACAAAATTTATGTCAAACAAATTCATTTCTATTTCAAACATAAATTCACTTTCAGAAATCATAATACTTTCAAAGTTATAAATCTTTCGAAACCAAAATACTTGAAATCATTACACTTTGAAAATCATAACATTTCGAAATCATACATTTGAAATCGTAATGCATTCCTTTATTTCTTTACATTTCACAAATATTCAATTAAACCCAAATCTAAAATTTCCAATTTTAATTCAATTCAAACCATCAGTTTCAATTCAATTTAGTTTTCCAACAAACCATTTCAAATATCATCAAATTTCAAATAATGATTTGATCCAAAAAATAAACTATTCAATATATTTCAAAGCTTAAATATACCATATTCCAAAACTAAATTTTATAATTTCATATATCTCAAATCTAGTTTCATTAATACTTAGTTTTGAAATATTCATTTCATAAATCCTACATTTTTAAATAAACTCAAATTACAAGTAAACCCAATATCCTTTTATACAAATATAAACTTCAAATAATCATTTATCAAAATCAACTATCATTTCAAATTCACATTCTTTATCAAAATAAAGATTATATCATTTCCAAACCATTTCAATCATCAAAAATATCTAAGTTTAAAACCATCTCTTTTTAAAACCTTCAAACTATTTCTTTCTATATGGAAAAATCCAATTTACCATTGGAAATATTTTTTTATTTATTCTATATATATACTTTATTCAAAACATTTCAAATCTATATTTCATACCAGTATAATTCAAATTAGCCTTATTTATTTCACTCAACAAACAGTTTCAAACCTATATAAATCATATTACTTTATACTTTAATCATACAAAACTAAACTTATATTCTTTAATAAATACCTTATACCTTTCAAAATTTCTTAGCTATGAAAAGTTAACCGTAATTTAGAAGTGCTCGAATCTTCAAAATAGTCGAAGAAATCATATTTTCAATCCAAGAGTTGGAAATCACCAACAAATCAGTAAATCAATTCCAATAGATAAGGTTATACCAAAACAACTCTGAATCTCGAGGGCTGAACACCGGCTTACTTAAATCATTTCAATATATATATATACACACACATATATCTTCAAATATCAAACCATACTACGAAATCTGAAATCAAAATTTAGTTTCACAAAATCACTCGCATAGCAAAGCTACTAGAGTGGCCTTTCCCCCACTCAGAAACTCGAAAATCAATGTCGATGATGCATACATTCATCACCGAAATTATTTTCCAGCGACATAAGTGGGTTCTGGACTTTTATTTTCTTGAAACATCTTTGAAATTTCTTCAAAATCATTGGAATTCATTCAAATATATTTGAAACATTTTTATTCGGAGAAATATCTTTAAATCATATTATTATTATATATTTTCCAAAATCTTAAAACCAATTTCAAAACACCGAAGTTCGATTCCTTGAAATTCAAATTTAAAACCCTTCAGTTATAAATCATTTTTATATAAATCACATTTTTTTTATAAATTTTCAAAATTTCAAATCCTTTCAAAGCCTCAAATTTTCATTTTTAAAAGGTATATAATCCTTATCGAAAACATTTCACTTTTATATAAAAAGTGGTCATCCTTATCAAAATAATAATTTCGATGTATGCACAATTTCAACATACAACCAAACACAAATTTCCAAAGAATGGTTCAAGGTTGGATTTCAAACAAACAGAGATTCGAATTTATAGGAACTCTAATCAAATAGAATTCTGGTTCGAAGATAAGCTCGAACGGAGATGAGATAATATAATTACCAAATAGGAGATGATAAACCTATATAAATCGCGGGCGGCCTTAACCAGTCAGTCGTTACTTCAGGAATATAATTAATGTGAAAATCTAAGGCAAATCGACATTCGATCGCTAGAGATAGAATCCGGGAAGAGCAGGAGATAGATAGCATTGTTAACCAAGGATATAGAAATCTCTTGTGAATCAATGCCAATTGTAAAGAAGTTTCACCCCTTTACAAATCATTCAAAGATTGGTGGAATCACCGATCTTGAGAGAGGTCATTCCAAAGTGGAGTTACGGAATACTCCAAAATCAAAAGGATAAGACAGGGAAGACAAGACTGGACTTCAGAACAACTGGGAGCGTTCCAAAGTTCAAGGAATCCTAGTCGATAAGAATCTTAGCCAAGAGATTTCTAACAAGGTGGATACCGAAGAGATGAAGTTTAGAAAATCTTGTTTCAAAGTAAGAAAAAAAATTTATACCAAAATAATATTTGAAAATACTTTAAAAATCATTTGGAAATCATTTTATACTTCGAAAATACGTTCTCTCACAAAGAAAGGATTCTGAGATTGATTTCACTCATTCTAGTGTATTTATACCCTATCTCTAATGAGTTTTTGCTCCGTAGGCTATGGTTTGCCTAAAACCTAAGCTCTGATACCAACTGTAATAACCCATTATTTTTAGCCATTCGCATCCACACATGTCCAACTTGAATTGCTCAAAATATCGCATTGTAAATAAATTTGGACCAAATGAAATACAATCACAGAATCACAGACACAGAGATATCAGAGTAACTCGCAGCAGAAATTAAAATACCATAGTAGTTCATGAAGCTATTATAACAAACTCTCAAAGACATAATTCATAATATCTGTCTGAAAAACATATACAATAGAAATCTCAAATACATAGAAGTTTATAAATACCAGAACTGAAAAAGAACAACTAAAACTGAAAGGAAATAGATAACTAGACAAGCAGAATCTCCAGTGATTCCTAGCTCCAGAAAGAAATCCAGAGCAAAGCTGTAAATATTCAGGCTGACCCGAGCGTAAGGTAAAACACAAAACATTCGAGTCAGGACATATATACCCATATAATGTAAACCAACTCAAGTGAACTGTAGTAGTAATGTACAATAACTTAAAGAATGCTTGGGATCGCCCATCCTTTAAGGATTAGTTGACCTATAAATTAAATACATCCCATGGTTAAAATTTCAAAACGGTATTTTATACTTCGACATCCAATATTGTAACGATCCGGATTTTCGCGTTCGAAAATCGACATCCATACTTTACATCGTACTCGAATGTCATAGATTCGACCGTTCAAATCCGATTCGCCGGAGCTTATAACACAGTTAAGTAAATAACACAGCGGAAGAAAAGAATAATACATTGATATACAATATCTGATACAACAGAGTGACACAATGAATATCAATATACATCAGAGATATGATACAACAAATAGCAGCGGAAAAGAAAATGATAACATCAGCAGCGGATAATCTCCATCTCCAAAGCAGCAATCCAGATATAGCTTGAACTCCCAATAACGATGCACAAAGATAAGCAAGTGCAGTCTGATCCAAAGACTGAACTAGCTCCAGAAAATCTACTAATCTGACTATCTGAAAAACCCAACTCTAGACTGCTCGTGTAGAAAATTTTTGAGCACCCAGAGTTTAGGAAAGAAACAATAAACTCCGGATCAGTCATGGGACTGGTGTGAGCAACAAAAACAGTTTATCTTTAAGACAAATAGCAGAGAATTTTAAAGTCAATTCGCAATGCTTTTTGAAAATGAAACTACCATAAGACCTCCCACCACACACACAATGCAAACGCAGAATTGGAGGAGATTTCTTCTTATGATAGTCAAAGATGCTTACTACGCAAAAATCAAATCATTTTTGATATTATTATTAGTGCATAGTGTAGAAAAATCATTTCGAAAGTATAATATTAATCTTAGCCAACATACGACCAGTATCGTATGCCTACTATAGCTACCATCTAAACAGTGGTGACCACCGTACGTAAATGGCAGGTTCTACAACTAATACCGTACAAAGTTTGTATTGGAGTTTGGATTTCCAACAAATGGTCAGGCTAAGGAACTTCCTATCCACGATGGGTACGTCCCTGGAATAGACGACCCGAGAACCTAACCGGATCTCTGCCAACACAAGGCCGGGTTACCTCTGCAAAAATAGGTAACTACTGACACGCGTATGCCATCCCCCGATCGTCACCGATCTTCCCGAGGATCCCCGATTTCCAACAACCACAAAGTAATAAACTTGCAGCAACCACAGAGGTTAAGTATCTGGGCTCCATACCATGATACCACCTTTATCCAGAAGGAATGACATACACTAAGGGGCGCTACTCCCTAGAACCTTGCTGCATCTTTCCTGTTTTGACCATTTCCGGGGTGTGAGGCTCGACGAAGTCTCGTCCACAAAGCTACGCTTTGTTCACAAAGCCATGCTTCGGGTCAAACAAATGATCAACCTATGATCACAAAGATATAAGATCAAATAAATGATCATATCACAAATGATCAAACACTGATCATTTCACAGCAACACTCAGCATGCCACATTACCAAATTGGGATATATCGCTGATAAATTTCAACTACATAACCTCTGAGCTCATACGTCTCAGAGAAGGGTGTTAAGCTAAGAGAATAAATTCTCCGCCACCAACAGATATGTATTTGAAAGAAATCGGCTTTATATCTCAAAGTGTAATGTCAGACATGTATCCATACAAGTCTGTTCCGGGTTCGAACAGAACCGAAGGCACTTCTTACGAAGCCCTTGCAATTTCGGGTATTCACAATCCCGTCCGGACTTCCCATCACAAAGGGTGATAAAATCTCTATACCGGGGACCAGTCGGTGCAGAGACATTCGACGAGTTGTCCTTTCGTTTTCGTAAATATCCGGTCTTCAACACCGGTCTTCAAATGCTATCCATATACGACGTATCATTATTCGGAATGGGTTATATGACATAAATGTCTTTTCCCGACTAACCCGAATAACGAGCGCAATCTTTAAAAACATATGGATATTGGGATTTCAATTAAGTCACAACTTAATAATTCAACTTCTTTTCTTCAAATGGTTTAACAAATTACCATTTCAAATCTTTTAAACAAAAATATTTATTTACAGAGTTCACTTAATTTTCACAAAGATTCATTCACAGTTTTTCCAAAACAATTTCTGTTTCAATTGGATTAACTCGTTAAATCTTTAAATCAAAGATTTAACTTATAGTTTTCAAGACAATTTCATTTCAAAGGGTTTAAACAAAACATCATTTTAAATCTGTTAAAATTAAACAGATTCAATTCATAGCTTTCAAAAAGAATTCATTCATAACTTGGAAAACCATCTTTCAATTCATACTTGAAATTCCTTTAAATTGGAATTTCATTTTATATATATATATGAAAGCTTTTATCATTTGAAAACAAACAGTTTTCATTTAAGAAAAATCCAATTTTATTTGCACGGGTTAAAGTCCTTGAATTATATTCATATTCCAAAATCACTACTTTTAAAATGGTTTAACCCTTATATAACGATATAACTTCTTTAATCCCTAGTTTCAAATTATAGAATTCGATTTCAAATCTTGAATTTAAGTTTAAATCAAATTATTTAAACTTCCAACTTTATCAAGTTATTCAAAAATAAATCTTATCTTTGAAATTCCATTTCGAAAGCTTTTCATTTTAAACCCAAATTTCTAATTTCAAAATCAATTGAAATTAAAATTCCAATTCCAAAAACATCAGATTTAAATTATCTGTGACTTAACCGATTTCCACGTGAAATCCATATTTGTGTGTGTATGGTGTAGTCCAGGGGTTTTACACAATGGTGCACAACAACAATCATCACAGATATATCGATAAGCGGTATAATCGATAACACTTATCTTCATTCACAGATTCATAGATAAAATAAATTTATCAGTCACAAAGATTCATCATTACGATTCGATGTGGGTTTCGGATAACCAACTGGAATCCGACTCCCTGTCGCATCGAAATTCAAGTGCCGTTTCACGGCAAAGGGTTTCATATTCACATAACAATATATACATCACTGATAAGTAAATTACAGATCATAACATAATCAGGATATATCACAAAGTATCACAATCAGGGATATCAAACAATCAAACCAACAGAATTCAAATATTCATAAGTAAGGTCAGTTAATATCTGATTAATTCCAAATCAGATTAATTTCTTATGAATAAATTTCTAATCATGGTTAATTAACTTCAAAAATTTACAAATCATCTTGGTAAATTACTCTTTAATCATTTATTTATTAACCGTTCACAATAAATTAATTTACCTTTAATTATAATTAATCAATCTTTAATTATTTAACAATTAACCTTTAATTATTTTAATTATCCTTTAATTTATTAATTTATTACCATTTAATTAATCATCCTTAATTAATTAATATAAACCTTTAATTACTTATTTAATTAATCCAAATCAAAAATAAATTAAATAAATAAATTATCCATTTTAAATTAACTTAAAAATTTAATGAATTTATTAATCCAAATTTTCTTTAAGAAAAACATTATTCTTATTAATGTTATCATTAACAAAGTATTTAAAAACAATTCACTTTCGAGTTTACTTTCAAATTCCATTTTAAATTTAAGATTAAAAATGAATACGATTTAAATTCAAAATTGGGTACAAATTAATTATGATTCTAGATTTGACTTTGATTAAAACTTTACTTCCCTTTTAAAACTTGCTCAAAACTTTACTCTTCTTTTAAAACCTGTAATCCACGAAATTAACCCGAGCCCAGGCAATATTTTCCCGAGACAATTTACAACATTCTTCGGGTCGACCCATCATTTTCACGAGCTAGAACCTAAGGCAACACTTCTTCCACAATTTAATCTACCTGACACCGAAGATACATGGTGCACGTGTACCATCACCATGGCCATCGCCGATCAACATCGACCATTCCCCCACGTCGGCGATCCTCCCCCAGTCCTATTCTGATCATCAGATCGATGATCACGTCATCCAATCAAAATCGAGCGTTCGAGCTCGATACAGGTTCCAGAACAAAACCTGGAAACGCAAAACCCACCACCTCCTCAAACGTGAAAAAACGCCTCGAACACGCAACCTCGGCCACCGCAGTTCATGAAATTCCGGCTACGACTTCGACTACCTCCCCTCCATCATTACCCAAAAGCGCGTAGCACTCGGTCATCCATCGACGGAAAACCAATCGAAATATTCATCTCACCTAAAACTAGGTTTACGAAATTCAAAATCTTGCCGCGGTCTCCTCGATGATCGAGATCATCGCCGTCCATTTTTCCCAGCACCCACGTAGGTTCGACCATCACCATGAACAACCCCGACTTCCAAAACTCCTCCGGCTGCCTAAAATTGATTGAAACCCACTTTTCGAACAAATAGGAACTGCTCTCAATTCCTTGATCTAAAAATTATATGTTTTGCTTTAAAAATCATATTAATGTATAAGAATTCAGATTTTATCACTGAATCCATGGATTAAAAAGTTTGAATTTTTACTTATTTGGAGTTGGGTTCAGATATCTTGATTTTCAGAGAAGACACTGAATTGTTTTTAGCTTAAATAAATTTTAAACTAAAGCTTAAAATAAAACAACCAAGTTCTATTTAAATTCTGTATCCAAATCATTTTTAGATCAAGAGAAAATGAATTTTGAAACTGAGAACTTATATTATAATTGTAGGCAGAGAACATATATACAAAGCCTGTGCACCATACTTCCAATTCATATATATTCAGAGGATTATGTCTGTACATGACATGCATATCATAAGAATACTTACGACAATTCATGTTTTTAAATTTTTAAAACAAAATGTTACTCACAGTTTTAGAGGAGATGGACAGAGCAACTAGACTTGAAAACAGTCTGAACTTTTTAAAACTGAGATTTGTTTTGCTTTGGATCTCTCTGTAAATCTTCTTGTTTTGAGTTGTAAATGTATGATGCTTCTTCCTTCTTGTTTTATTTGTTTGATATTCCATTACTTCATCCCAGAGACAACTGCTTACTCAAAAACTGAAGCTCCGCTCTTTTTTTTTTTCTTTTTTTTTTCTTTTTTTTTTGAACTGAGTTTGTTGTTTTAGATTACATATACTTCAGATTTCTTAGTTTTGATACTCGAACCAAAGGATAGGGGAAGGCTGATATACAGGGGATGTGTACAAGGTGATATCCTTTGTTGTACTAAGGGTATGGCTGATATACTTGCATTAAATGCATGAGTACATTCTACACTTATGCCATACCTGAAGATATTTTTGCTTTGCTTTAGCCATACATATTAACTTCGGCCAGGTTGATGCTTCTTTGTTTATAGCTGAAATTATTGTGGTGGCTAAGGACACTTATTTTTTTGTTTTATACTAGTGCTTTTTATTAGCTTGTTTCCCTTGGCCAGGTTGCCTTTTCCTTTCATGTGCAAATAAAAAGTTGTTATTGCTATTTGTTGATTGTATTTCTTTTGTCTTATGCTTTGTTTAATTACATATGCTTTGATTATTTTGTTTTATTTGTTTGTACTTACATACTTGAATTTATTTGCTTTGTTATTGTTATGTTTTGTATGTATTTTGTTTGTTTGGTTCCATATTTATCCTTTATATTATCATCATCATTTATTTACACTTCAAATCAAAAATATATCTATACATATTATTTCAAAATTATTATTATTATTCATCAATTTAAATATTTATTATTATCATATTTTCAAACATCTATCTAAGATTCAAATCACCTATATATGTAATATTTAAAATTAAACGATTTAACTAATTTTAATTTGGATCCGGGGAAACTCGCTCCAATATTCTAATTAAATTAACAAATTTTCTATCAAAAATTTATTTAATTACTCAATTTAATTCAAAAATTCATTTAATTATAAATTTAAATAAATTCAAAATTCCAGGGTCGTGACAAACTTCCCCCCATAAAAGAATTTCGTCCTCGAAATTCGCAGGCACGAAAACAAAGACAGATAGATCAAAGATAAATTTGATCTCCTATAATTCCTCAAACATAAGATACGGATTCCGAATTCAAGTCGGAATATCTCAGAATACATACCAATTTTGTCCCTCTTCGGACTTTGGTATTCAAAAGAAATTACAATAAAATTTCAAATTCGGATTTTAAACGAAATCGTTTTATCGATACAATTCAATTTTAGCTTCATATTCTATTAATCAATTTAACTCAACTTAAAATTTCCAATTTCAAATTCATTAAGGTTTAAATCGGAAAGCTGATACGAAAAAATCAAAAGAATTTGGAAACGAATCAAAGGATATTGATAAGAAGGTTATTTCCACTGTTGCAGGGTATTGACCTTTTATAGTCGCATTCCCTTGTCCCCTATCTCGTCCTCTTCTTGCACTCATATCTACTATCGGTGGATAGTAAGAGAATTTACTGAGACGTTCAGACGGATATCTTAAGGATACACTCATTCTAGAGTTTACTTCACTCTATCTCTAATGAGCTACTTAACGTGTTATACTCCTGAGCTAAAGTTCAACCTTAGCTCTGATACCAAATGTAACGATCCGGATTTTCGCGTTCGAAAATCGACATCCATACTTTACATCGTACTCGAATGTCATAGATTCGACCGTTCAAATCCGATTCGCCGGAGCTTATAACACAGTTAAGTAAATAACACAGCGGAAGAAAAGAATAATACATTGATATACAATATCTGATACAACAGAGTGATACAATGAATATCAATATACATCAGAGATATGATACAACAAATAGCAGCGGAAAAGAAAATGATAACATCAGCAGCGGATAATCTCCATCTCCAAAGCAGCAATCCAGATATAGCTTGAACTCCCAATAACGATGCACAAAGATAAGCAAGTGCAGTCTGATCCAAAGACTGAACTAGCTCCAGAAAATCTACTAATCTGACTATCTGAAAAACCCAACTCTAGACTGCTCGTGTAGAAAATTTTTGAGCACCCAGAGTTTAGGAAAGAAACAATAAACTTCGGATCAGTCATGGGACTGGTGTGAGCAACAAAAACAGTTTATCTTTAAGACAAATAGCAGAGAATTTTAAAGTCAATTCGCAATGCTTTTTGAAAATGAAACTACCATAAGACCTCCCACCACACACACAATGCAAACGCAGAATTGGAGGAGATTTCTTCTTATGATAGTCAAAGATGCTTACTACGCAAAAATCAAATCATTTTTGATATTATTATTAGTGCATAGTGTAGAAAAATCATTTCGAAAGTATAATATTAATCTTAGCCAACATACGACCAGTATCGTATGCCTACTATAGCTACCATCTAAACAGTGGTGACCACCGTACGTAAATGGCAGGTTCTACAACTAATACCGTACAAAGTTCGTATTGGAGTTTGGATTTCCAACAAATGGTCAGGCTAAGGAACTTCCTATCCACGATGGGTACGTCCCTGGAATAGACGACCCGAGAACCTAACCGGATCTCTGCCAACACAAGGCCGGGTTACCTCTGCAAAAATAGGTAACTACTGACACGCGTATGCCATCCCCCGATCGTCACCGATCTTCCCGAGGATCCCCGATTTCCAACAACCACAAAGTAATAAACTTGCAGCAACCACAGAGGTTAAGTATCTGGGCTCCATACCATGATACCACCTTTATCCAGAAGGAATGACATACACTAAGGGGCGCTACTCCCTAGAACCTTGCTGCATCTTTCCTGTTTTGACCATTTCCGGGGTGTGAGGCTCGACGAAGTCTCGTCCACAAAGCTACGCTTTGTTCACAAAGCCATGCTTCGGGTCAAACAAATGATCAACCTATGATCACAAAGATATAAGATCAAATAAATGATCATATCACAAATGATCAAACACTGATCATTTCACAGCAACACTCAGCATGCCACATTACCAAATTGGGATATATCGCTGATAAATTTCAACTACATAACCTCTGAGCTCATACGTCTCAGAGAAGGGTGTTAAGCTAAGAGAATAAATTCTCCGCCACCAACAGATATGTATTTGAAAGAAATCGGCTTTATATCTCAAAGTGTAATGTCAGACATGTATCCATACAAGTCTGTTCCGGGTTCGAACAGAACCGAAGGCACTTCTTACGAAGCCCTTGCAATTTCGGGTATTCACAATCCCGTCCGGACTTCCCATCACAAAGGGTGATAAAATCTCTATACCGGGGACCAGTCGGTGCAGAGACATTCGACGAGTTGTCCTTTCGTTTTCGTAAATATCCGATCTTCAACACCGGTCTTCAAATGCTATCCATATACGACGTATCATTTTTCGGAATGGGTTATATGACATAAATGTCTTTTCCCGACTAACCCGAATAACGAGCGCAATCTTTAAAAACATATGGATATTGGGATTTCAATTAAGTCACAACTTAATAATTCAACTTCTTTTCTTCAAATGGTTTAACAAATTACCATTTCAAATCTTTTAAACAAAAAGATTTATTTACAGAGTTCACTTAATTTTCACAAAGATTCATTCACAGTTTTTCCAAAACAATTTCTGTTTCAATTGGATTAACTCGTTAAATCTTTAAATCAAAGATTTAACTTATAGTTTTCAAGACAATTTCATTTCAAAGGGTTTAAACAAAACATCATTTTAAATCTGTTAAAATTAAACAGATTCAATTCATAGCTTTCAAAAAGAATTCATTCATAACTTGGAAAACCATCTTTCAATTCATACTTGAAATTCCTTTAAATTGGAATTTCATTTTATATATATATATGAAAGCTTTTATCATTTGAAAACAAACAGTTTTCATTTAAGAAAAATCCAATTTTATTTGCACGGGTTAAAGTCCTTGAATTATATTCATATTCCAAAATCACTACTTTTAAAATGGTTTAACCCTTATATAACGATATAACTTCTTTAATCCCTAGTTTCAAATTATAGAATTCGATTTCAAATCTTGAATTTAAGTTTAAATCAAATTATTTAAACTTCCAACTTTATCAAGTTATTCAAAAATAAATCTTATCTTTGAAATTCCATTTCGAAAGCTTTTCATTTTAAACCCAAATTTCTAATTTCAAAATCAATTGAAATTAAAATTCCAATTCCAAAAACATCAGATTTAAATTATCTGTGACTTAACCGATTTCCACGTGAAATCCATATTTGTGTGTGTATGGTGTAGTCCAGGGGTTTTACACAATGGTGCACAACAACAATCATCACAGATATATCGATAAGCGGTATAATCGATAACGCTTATCTTCATTCACAGATTCATAGATAAAATAAATTTATCAGTCACAAAGATTCATCATTACGATTCGATGTGGGTTTCGGATAACCAACTGGAATCCGACTCCCTGTCGCATCGAAATTCAAGTGCCGTTTCACGGCAAAGGGTTTCATATTCACATAACAATATATACATCACTGATAAGTAAATTACAGATCATAACATAATCAGGATATATCACAAAGTATCACAATCAGGGATATCAAACAATCAAACCAACAGAATTCAAATATTCATAAGTAAGGTCAGTTAATATCTGATTAATTCCAAATCAGATTAATTTCTTATGAATAAATTTCTAATCATGGTTAATTAACTTCAAAAATTTACAAATCATCTTGGTAAATTACTCTTTAATCATTTATTTATTAACCGTTCACAATAAATTAATTTACCTTTAATTATAATTCATCAATCTTTAATTATTTAACAATTAACCTTTAATTATTTTAATTATCCTTTAATTTATTAATTTATTACCATTTAATTAATCATCCTTAATTAATTAATATAAACCTTTAATTACTTATTTAATTAATCCAAATCAAAAATAAATTAAATAAATAAATTATCCATTTTAAATTAACTTAAAAATTTAATGAATTTATTAATCCAAATTTTCTTTAAGAAAAACATTATTCTTATTAATGTTATCATTAACAAAGTATTTAAAAACAATTCACTTTCGAGTTTACTTTCAAATTCCATTTTAAATTTAAGATTAAAAATGAATACGATTTAAATTCAAAATTGGGTACAAATTAATTATGATTCTAGATTTGACTTTGATTAAAACTTTACTTCCCTTTTAAAACTTGCTCAAAACTTTACTCTTCTTTTAAAACCTGTAATCCACGAAATTAACCCGAGCCCAGGCAATATTTTCCCGAGACAATTTACAACATTCTTCGGGTCGACCCATCATTTTCACGAGCTAGAACCTAAGGCAACACTTCTTCCACAATTTAATCTACCTGACACCGAAGATACATGGTGCACGTGTACCATCACCATGGCCATCACCGATCAACATCGACCATTCCCCCACGTCGGCGATCCTCCCCCAGTCCTATTCTGATCATCAGATCGATGATCACGTCATCCAATCAAAATCGAGCGTTCGAGCTCGATACAGGTTCCAGAACAAAACCTGGAAACGCAAAACCCACCACCTCCTCAAACGTGAAAAAACGCCTCGAACACGCAACCTCGGCCACCGCAGTTCATGAAATTCCGGCTACGACTTCGACTACCTCCCCTCCATCATTACCCAAAAGCGCGTAGCACTCGGTCATCCATCGACGGAAAACCAATCGAAATATTCATCTCACCTAAAACTAGGTTTACGAAATTCAAAATCTTGCCGCGGTCTCCTCGATGATCGAGATCATCGCCGTCCATTTTTCCCAGCACCCACGTAGGTTCGACCATCACCATGAACAACCCCGACTTCCAAAACTCCTCCGGCTGCCTAAAATTGATTGAAACCCACTTTTCGAACAAATAGGAACTGCTCTCAATTCCTTGATCTAAAAATTATATGTTTTGCTTTAAAAATCATATTAATGTATAAGAATTCAGATTTTATCACTGAATCCATGGATTAAAAAGTTTGAATTTTTACTTATTTGGAGTTGGGTTCAGATATCTTGATTTTCAGAGAAGACACTGAATTGTTTTTAGCTTAAATAAATTTTAAACTAAAGCTTAAAATAAAACAACCAAGTTCTATTTAAATTCTGTATCCAAATCATTTTTAGATCAAGAGAAAATGAATTTTGAAACTGAGAACTTATATTATAATTGTAGGCAGAGAACATATATACAAAGCCTGTGCACCATACTTCCAATTCATATATATTCAGAGGATTATGTCTGTACATGACATGCATATCATAAGAATACTTACGACAATTCATGTTTTTAAATTTTTAAAACAAAATGTTACTCACAGTTTTAGAGGAGATGGACAGAGCAACTAGACTTGAAAACAGTCTGAACTTTTTAAAACTGAGATTTGTTTTGCTTTGGATCTCTCTGTAAATCTTCTTGTTTTGAGTTGTAAATGTATGATGATTCTTCCTTCTTGTTTTATTTGTTTGATATTCCATTACTTCATCCCAGAGACAACTGCTTACTCAAAAACTGAAGCTCCGCTCTTTTTTTTTTCTTTTTTTTTCTTTTTTTTTTGAACTGAGTTTGTTGTTTTAGATTACATATACTTCAGATTTCTTAGTTTTGATACTCGAACCAAAGGATAGGGGAAGGCTGATATACAGGGGATGTGTACAAGGTGATATCCTTTGTTGTACTAAGGGTATGGCTGATATACTTGCATTAAATGCATGAGTACATTCTACACTTATGCCATACCTGAAGATATTTTTGCTTTGCTTTAGCCATACATATTAACTTCGGCCAGGTTGATGCTTCTTTGTTTATAGCTGAAATTATTGTGGTGGCTAAGGACACTTATTTTTTTGTTTTATACTAGTGCTTTTTATTAGCTTGTTTCCCTTGGCCAGGTTGCCTTTTCCTTTCATGTGCAAATAAAAAGTTGTTATTGCTATTTGTTGATTGTATTTCTTTTGTCTTATGCTTTGTTTAATTACATATGCTTTGATTATTTTGTTTTATTTGTTTGTACTTACATACTTGAATTTATTTGCTTTGTTATTGTTATGTTTTGTATGTATTTTGTTTGTTTGGTTCCATATTTATCCTTTATATTATCATCATCATTTATTTACACTTCAAATCAAAAATATATCTATACATATTATTTCAAAATTATTATTATTATTCATCAATTTAAATATTTATTATTATCATATTTTCAAACATCTATCTAAGATTCAAATCACCTATATATGTAATATTTAAAATTAAACGATTTAACTAATTTTAATTTGGATCCGGGGAAACTCGCTCCAATATTCTAATTAAATTAACAAATTTTCTATCAAAAATTTATTTAATTACTCAATTTAATTCAAAAATTCATTTAATTATAAATTTAAATAAATTCAAAATTCCAGGGTCGTGACAAATATCATTTCAAAATTCATTATCATTCAAAAATCCAATTCCAAATATCAAAATATCTTATCTTCCAAACCACAATCATTTATTTAAAATACCATTTCAACACACATTTCAAATAATTAATATTACAAAACAAATTACTTCATTTAAATCATAAAAATGAAGTTATTTTATTTAATAATTAAATTATTATATATCCAAAATTTTAATATTTCAAACTTTATTTATTCACTTAAATTTATCAAAACAATGAAAATTCACCATTCGCAGCATTTGGAAAATGCTACAGAAAGTTACATTCAAAACAGTTCAATTTAACAAAAGACAGCATTTAAATGCTGTTTACACTAGTTCAAATAAAACTTTAGTTAAATTCAACAATTATAGCACTTACAAAGTGTTATAATATCCCTTTATTAAAATTTAGCGATTTGGTTCATTTATATCAACTACAGCATTACAAAATGCTGTAATATCATTTACTTTAGAAATAATAGCATTTCAAAAATGCAGTTAATTAACTTCAAATATTCAATATAATTTCACAAATAATTATATTTTTATTTAAATCATGTTTAACTTATAAAATCACATATTTTCACTTTTATAACTATCATTCAAATACCCTTATATTCATGATTTTATAAAGTTAAATTTCCATTCAAAAATCAATATTTAATAATAATTCACTTATTAAATTCAACCCATTTAATTTCAATTCATATAATTAAATTTTAACTTAACATTTAAGTTTAAATCTTTAAATATAACTTAATTTAATTTTTATTTACATAACTTAAAATTCACTTTTAAGCCAAATTCACAACTTTCCAATTTTAGTTATATTTCAAAATTTCAACTTAAATATTCATTCACTTCACAATTTAACTTTATTCAAAAATCATTAATATATTATAAAATCATTTTAAATTCATATTTATCCAAATTATCATAAATTTATCATATTTTCATATTTAATTTAAATTCCATTAAAAATTAAATCAAAATTTCCAAAATAACTTACATTCAAATTTTCTAACCTTTCCATAATTTATTTCACTTATAAATTTTCAGAAAATCAATAATACTTTACAAAAATCATTTTTAATTAAGTTTAAATCTAAATATTATAATATTTTCATTTCTAAAGTATTTTAAAATTTTTAGAAAAACATATTTTAACAGCGGGTTTGTATTTCATTTCTAGCCTAGGTAAAGTGATACGGGTAATATATCATTTCAACCCGTAATTTACAAAGAAAACCCGGTTTTGATCATTTCAAACCTGCAATCCCAAGTAGATGAAAATACTTGAAAATCATTTAGGACTATCATTTCAGCCCATAACAATTTTCTCCTATTCTAAAGTCCGTTCGGATATGTATCATTTCAACCCATAATGATTCTAATCTAAAAGGAACTTGCAGTGTGATAAACTGATATAAATAACAGAACAGCATAAAATAATAGTAATATATGATATAACAGGTAAATAAGCATGGGTGAACATCATATGATCATAACATACCAAATATAACATGGTGATGCATTATACAGATTCAAATGTGATCGATTTACTAGTTATATAAGTATAAAACTGTCTGGTGAGAATAACTCACTGGTTTAAGCTGGAGACACAACAACGAATGCACAAAAGAGATCCACACAAGCACGATAGCACGACAAGATTCGAGTGGGAGAGCCAAAGGTCAATTCCCTTGAATACAATTCAAAGAAAAACAATATAATAATTCTAAGCTTTCAATTCAAAAATACGATAAACAATGCTAGAATCAACCACACAAATCAAAGCAGAATGCTTTGCACTTACTTCCAACAACCTTCAGGTTCGGCCATAAGGTATAATACAGGTCTAAGGCAAGGATTTGGATTAGGTTTTGGTTGATAGGGGTCGGCCTTCATAGGTTTGTTGATGGGAAAAAGAGTGGTGATGTAGACAACACAACAAGGCAACACTACAAGCAAAATCACAAGGGTTCAAGTCAATACAAGGTTCGGCCAAGGCCATATGAGGCACGGCCTTCACTGTGGGGTCAAGGTGATCTTGAGGCAGAGTGTCCAAGTGGAGCTGGAGGTGGTGGAGATGGAGATGGTGGCGACTATGGGGTGTGGAAGGTGGTGGATTTGATTTTATGCTCGGCTATGACAAGTGGAATGAGTTTTGGTGCATTTAGGTGATGGATAATCATACTTTGGTGGCTCGGCTTGGGGTTGGCCAGAGAGGAGGTGGTGATGGTGATGTTCTTAGGTGGTGGTGGAGACGGTAGGGCATGTAGAAGAGGTAGGCCAATCCTATGAGGAAGGAGATCAAGTGCAAACCATGAAATCAAGCATAAAAACAAAGAAAAGAAATGAATTTTTACCAATTCCTTTGAGCAAGAAGAGGCCGATACTTTCATTCAGAAAATAAGTAAATGAAATTTACATAAATGATAAAAGAAGTATGTGGCTGAAGGTGTGAGGAGTTATGGCTAATTGAATGAAAAGTTAGGTTAAGAATGTGAAAAGGTGGAATATAAAAGGCCTTAGGAAAATCAAAAGTCACCAACCATTTAAAATTACTTTTATTTCTTTTTAATAAGTTTAAATAACTGAAAATAATTATAAATTCAGTTTAAATTCGAAAATTTAACAAAAATTTAAAATATAAATAAATAATTATTAATTATATATGATTAAAAATAAGAAAATAGCACAAAATAAAAACTAGTCTAGAAAAACTGAAAATAAACAGAATAAACTTTGGGAAATTTATATGGACTTGGAAAATATTTAGAAATAAAGATAAGAACATAGAATAAAATGCATTCACAAAATAAATATGAATTATAATTAAATGTAAATTAAATGAAGAAAATAGCAGAAAATGGAAACTAGCCTTTAAAAATAGAAAATAAATTCAATAAGCTTTGGAAAATTTTTATCATCACTTTAAAAATATTTAAAAGACAAAAATATTTGTAACATAACATATAATAAAAATTAAAATAAGATATGACAATAAAAAAAATATTATTTATATAATTTAAAAAAAATAGTATTGTTAAATAAAACAATTTACACTCAATATTGTAAAAAGCATAACTTTCACAATATAACTCCGATTTCAACTAAACGAAAAGCAGTATTCTTAAAATTTAATATATTTTCATAATAAAAGATAAAATTCAAAAATTCAAATATTTAAATTTAAAATTTAAAAGTTAAAGTTTGACCAGATTGACCAAAAATCCACTTTTGTGGAAATATCCTATTTATTCAGGTTTGAAATTATAATTCACACAAAATTAGAGTATACTTTTAAAATAACAAAATTATTTATTTTAATAAATAAAATAAAGTTTTTAAATCAAAAATTCAATTTAAATAATTAAAATAAATAAATAGAAATAATCACAAAATACAGGGTTGTTACACAACACTAGATGGAAACGATTCGATGAAGAAAACAAGCATGATGGACAAAGCTGATAAATGGAAAAATGATGAGAACTATCAAAATCGGTTTTGATATAAACTGAAAATAGATACATTATTATTATTTGCTTAAAGTCAATATTTTAATTTAGGACGAATAAAATAATATACATATAAATTAATAATATCCATATGTCTCAAAACCGAACAAAAGAAGTTCTACACACATGCCTTTATATATAAAAATATATATTACTAAATTCTTCACAGAAAACCCACAGCATAAGACATATAAATATAGACATCTATATATGCTACTACAATATACATACATACATACATACATATATATATATATATATATATATATAAATAAGCTACTAAAACAATTATACTTTCATAAGTTTTTCATATATAAACTATAAGTTATATATATACATGCAGGCTTAAAACTTACATAACAAAATATGGCATATATAGAAAATAGTCAGACAATATATATAAAGTCCCAACTCTATTTACATATATAAGGCAAATGTAAAATAGTTCAAAATATATATGACACCTATACAACTGCAACTATTGTTTAAAATTATAAATATATATATATATATATATATATCAAAAACTATTTCAAAACATATATAATATGCTATCACAACTGTATATATATAAAAATGTATTATATGCAATAGTATAACTTATATAACATCCTTCGAAAATATCATATATACAATACATTTTATGTAACAACCCTATATTTTACAATTATTTTTAAATTGATTTTTCCAGATTTAAAAGCTTTATTTATGAAAAGAATAAATTTTGTTATTGTAAATATAAAAACTTTGATTTTGATGTGAATTAGAATTCCAAATATGACTAAATTTAATATTTCCAGAAAATGTAAATTTTAGTCAATAGTCAAACTTTGACTTTTAAGTTTAAATTTTAAATAGTTTGAAATTATATATTTTATCTTTTTTTATGAAAATATATGTAATAACTTGAACACTACTTTTCATTTCATTGAAATCCGAATAATATTGTGAAAGTTATGCTTTTTACAAAATTGGATGTAAATTGTTTTATTTAACAATATTGTTTATTTTAAATTATATAAATAATCTTTTTAATTGTCATATATTATTCTAAATTATATTATATGTTATGTTACATATATTTTTACCTTTTAAATATTTTTAAAGTGATGTTTGAATTTTTCCAAAGCTCATTGAATTTATTTTCTATTTTTAAAGGTTAGTTTCCATTTTTCTATTATTTTCTTCATTTAAATTATATTTAATTAAAATTTATTTATTCATTTTTATGTATGCATTTTATTTTTATGTTTTTATCTTTATTTATAAATATTTTTCATGTACATACAATTTTCCCAAAAGTTCATTTCATTTATTTTCAAATTTTCAAGCCTAATTTACATTTTCTTTGTTATTTTCTTAATTTAATTATATTTAATTAATATTTATTTATTTATTTCCTTTCTTACTTTATTTTGTTCAGTTTTATATTTTTTTACTGAAATATATATGGTTTATTTTAATTTAAAGGAAATAGAAATATAAAGAGTCAAACCTTTTCATATTACTTGTGACTTTTCATTTACTTTGACCTTTCACTTGCTTTGCCCTTTCATTTTTTTGAGTAGCCGTCCATTTTTTTTTGCATTGCCTTGAATTCTTCCTCAAATTCACGTGAAATATGTTTCTCATCTTCTCCTAAAAACTCACGGCATGAGAAAAATAAAATATAAAAACAATGGCTTCCTTTATCTCTTCTCTTCTTCACAATTTCAATGATTTTGCTTCCCTCTTTGCAAAGCTTTGCTTGGCCCACTCTCCACCATCTTCACCGACCATCACCTCCTCCATCTACAGCTGCAACATCAGCCTCTCCTCTGTCCATTTCAGGCCATGGCATCCCAAAGATGGAAATACCACAAAAATTTGCAAAAAAACTCCACAAACATGCCTAGTCTGGCCATAAACTCCATTATCTCCTCCATATCTTGCTATGGCCGCCACCAACTCCACCTCCACCACCAATAGACGACCTGAAACCCACTACCAAACCTGTACATAACCCCCTACAGATCTGGCCGTGCCTATGGTTGCCTTGGCCGTGGCCTTTGGTTGCATGAAATCATGTTTGTTTGCCCTATAGTTGTAGTTCCATGCACACATACATTTGCATCATCCTTTCCTATGTATGGACGACTTGTTAAACCCAAAACCAGATCCAAACCTGATACAAAACCCTTCCATTACAGTGCTTTTATAGCCCATTGCTGAAGCATATGAGGTAGAAAGCAGGTGCAAGCATTTCTATTTGATTCTGTGCAGTCTATTCTAGTGTAGTTTTGATCGTAGCTGATTTGAAACTCATCGTTGTTATATTGTTTTGTTTGACTTATATTCAAGGGATTTGATACTTTGGCTCCTCCACTCTTATTTGAATCGTGTTATCGTGCTTGTTTGGATCTCATTCGTGCATTCGTCGTTGTGTCTCCAGCACAAAACTGTGAGTTATTCTCACCAGACAATATGTACCTATATAACTAGTAAATTGACACCCTGTGAATCTGTAGAAATATATTATCATGTTATATATGCTTATATTATTATCATATGATGTTCACACCTGTTATTACACCTGTTATATCATATGTTACTGTTATTTAATGTTATTCTGTTATTTATATCTGTTATCACCATTGCAAGTTCCCTACAGATTAGAATCACTATGGGTTGAAATGATACATACCCGAACGGACTTTAGAATAGGGAAAAATCGTTATGAGCTGAAATTGTAACGACTCGGGTTTTTGCCCGCTCGAAAATCAACATCCGTACTTCACATTGTACTAGAATGCCGCAGATTCGACCGTTCAAATCCGATTCGCCGGAGCTATAACGCAATTAAGTAAATAACACAGCGGAAGAAAAGAATAATACATTGATATATAATATCTGATACAACAGAGTGATACAATGAATATCAATATACATCAGAGATATGATACAAGAAATAGCAGCGGAAAAGAAAAGATAACATCAGCAGCGGAACAATATCAATAGAAATGATAACTCCAAAATGATCTTTAGACAAGAATGAATCCACAACTCCAAGATAAGCAACTCCGATGAATGAACTAGCTCCAGATAATCTACTCAACCTGAATATCTGAGAAACCCAACTCTAGACTGCCCGTGTGGAAAATGGTGGGCACCCAGAGTTTAGGAAAGGAACAATAAACTCCGGATCAGTCATGGGACTGGTGTGAGCAACAAAAACAGTTTATCTTTAAACAATCAACATAAGATTTTTAAACATTGAAATCCGCAATGCTTTTGGAAAATGAAACTACCATAAGACCTCCCGCCACACACACAATGCAAACGCAGAATTGGAGGAGATTTCTTCTTATGATAGTCAAACATGCTTACTACGCAAAATCATTGAATTATTATTATTAGTGCATAGTGCAGAAAACATTTCGAAAGTATAATATTAATCTTAGCCAGCATAGACATTCCGAACTATGCCTACTATAGCTACCATTTAAACAGTGGGGCGCCACCATAAGTAAATGGCAGGTTCTACAACTAAAACCGTACAAAGTTCGTATTGGAAGAATGGATTTCCAACAAATGGTCAGGCTAAGGAACTTCCTTCCGCCGCATGGGATCGCCTCTGGCTGGACGTCCCGAGAGACAAACTGCTCTCTGCCAAACAAGGCCGGGTTACCCCTGTAACAGGTAACTCACGAATATGTCATCACCCGGTCCTTTGGGACCTTTATCCGAGCGCTCGATATCCAACATCACACATATAAATACGTGTATCCACATGAGTAAGTATCAGGGCTCCATACCATAATACCACCCCTTTCCAGAAAGAAATGACATACCCTAAAGGGCGCGACCCTCATAACCTTGCCGCAACATTCCTGTTTCGACCATTTCCGGGTTGTGAGGCCCTGACGAAGTCTCGTCCACAAAGCTACGCTTTTTCAAAAAGCCACGCTTTGGGTCAACAGATGATCAACCTATGATCACAAAGATAAATGATCCAACAAATGATCATATCACAAATGATCAAACACTGATCATCAAACAACAACACTCAGCATGTCACATTACCAAATTGGGAGTATATCGCTGATAAATTTCAACTACATAACCTCTGAGCTCGTACGTCTCAGAGAAGGGTGTTAAGCTAAGAGAATAAATTCTCCGCCACCAAACAGAAATGTATTTGAAAGAAATCGGCTTTATATCTCAAAGTGTAATGTCAGACATACAATCCATAAAAGTCTGTTCCGGGTTCGAACAGAACCGAAGGCACTTCTCACGAAGCCCTTGCAATTCCGGATAATTTCCAATCACGTACGGACTTCCCGTCACTAAGGGTGATAAAACCTCTATATCGGGGATCAGCCGATGCAGAGTAACTCGACGGTAATCCTTCCGTTTTCAAAAATATCCGGTCTTCAACACCGGTCTTCAAATGCCATCCATATACGACGTATCACATATTTGGAATGGGTTATACGACCCAAAGGTCCTCTCCCGGCTAAACCGAATAGTGAGCGAAATATTTGAAAATCATATGGATATGGGATTTCAATTAAGTCACAACTTATTACCCAAAATCTTTCTTTTCAAATGGTTTAACAAATTACCATTTTAAATCTTTAAACAAAAAGATTTATTTTAAACAACCTTCAACGGTTTAAACAATTTCCGCATTTAAATCTTTTAAACAAAAGATTCATTCACAGATTTTCCCAATTAATCTCCATTTCAGTTTGATTAACTCGTTAAATCTTCAAATCAAAGATTTAACTTACAGTTTTCAAAACAATTCCATTTCAAATGATTTAAACAAATCATTATTTTAAATCTGTTAAAAATAAACAGATTCAAATCATAGCTTTTTAAAAACAATTCATTCATAACTTGGAAAACCATTTTTCAATTCAATATTGAAATTCCTTTAATTAAACTGGAATTTCATTTCTTATCTGAAAGCTTTTATCATTTGGAAACAAACAATTTCATTTCAGAAAATCTGATTCATTCATACGAGTTGAACTCCTTGGGTTAAATTCAAATTCTCAAAATTATACTTTTAAATGGTTTAACTTTATATAAACACATTTATAACATTTTTAATCCCTAGTTTCAAATCATAGGATTCAATTCCAAACTTGAATTCAAATTTAAATCAAATTATTTAAATTTCCAAAACTCGATTAAGTTATTTAAAATAACTTTTATCTTTGAAATTCTATTTCAAAAGCTTTTCACTTTAAACCCAAATTTCCAATTTCAAAATCAATTGAAATTAAAATTTCAATTTCAAAAACATTGAATTTACATTATCTGTGACTTAACCGATTTCCACGTGAAATCCATATTTGTGTGTGTAAGAGTGTAGTCCAGGGGTTTCACACAAAAGTGCAACACAATGAATCATCACATATCAGAATACAGAAATATAATTCGATAAGCGGTATAAGAACAACGCTTATCATTCATTCACAGATCATAGATATATAAAGGTCACAGATAAATAAACTACAGATCACAACATAAATCAGGATGTATCACAAAGCATCATATATCAGGGATATCAAACAATCAAGTCATTCAACGAAATCCAAACATTCATAAGTGAGGTCAAGCATTTAATAGTCATTTATAAGTAGGATTCAATAGTCATTTATAAGTAGGATAAATTAATTGTTTAATCTTAATTTATTCAACTTATTTTCAATTAAATTAATTTCTTATGAATTAATTATTCAATCCTGATTTATAAATTACCAATCATTTCATATAGATTAATTTATCAAACACTTTAATTTATTAATTTTTTTCTTAATTAATTATATTAATCAGGTTCTACTTTAAACCAATTACATAATTTAATTAACCTTAATAAATCCAAATATCCAAAAATTTATTACAATAAATGATTAATTTCTAATTTCTTTCCTTAAGTAATTACATTTTAAACAATTCATAATTGATTTTCGGAATTAATAAATCAATTAATTATTAACATTAATCACTTAAATCAAATACTTAACAATCCTTAGTTAATTATCTTCATCAACTAATACTATTTCTTTGATTACTTCCTTAAGAAATAGTTTATTATTAATCATTTTTAATAATTTAAATTTATTAATTTATAAATAAAAATAAATCATTCTTTAATCACCTTATAAATCTTTAATTACTTAATTCATTACAAATATAAATTTGTTAATCCTTCTGCATAACTCCTTTTTAAACAGTTAATCAAAAATGATCATAAAAATTTGTTTAAAGGGAATATAACTTAAATTCTTTTATTCTGGAGTTTGCAAACAGTTTCGCCCAACATCAACAACCCGAGAATTCCCCCAGATCTACTCGAGTGGCCTCTCGAGTTTCCCACCAAATCTCACGGGTTCTTCTTCTCCCCCCTCATTCGTTACTTCTTCTTCTTTTAATTTCTTTAAAACTTAGTTTAATTTTTAAGTTGAAATCTGGGAATACGACTATCACTCGCGTTCTACTCGTACCCATACCCGAGTTAAACACCCTAAAACCCCTACCTCGCTTCGAGTCGTCACCATAAAAACTCGAGTAACCCAGGCGAAACTCTTTCTTCCCCAAACCAAACTACAGGGATACGAAATGCACGCGTGCACGTGCACCACTCCATGGTGATACTCCGATCAACGTCATGGCCTCCGGCACGTCTCTCACCATCGCCACACCCCAAAACGACCACCCAAACGCTCGCACGCGCTTCGAATAGAAATCGAGCATTCTGATGGACCTAACCCCAAAACTTGATCAACTAATCTACCTCGTCAACGTCAACGAGTTCACCAGAAAATCCACGACTCTGGCTACGCCTTCCCCAGCCTCTACGCCACCATTCCTCTGAGTTTCGTACAACTCGACTCAACAGGGAAGAAGCAACACGCGAATTCCCAGACTCGACTAAACATAGTTCGAAACCCTACTTTTGAATCATCCCACTAATCATTGCATTAGAAAAATTTCCTAGCATTTTTCCCTTATTAGTAAACCATCAAACTAGTCTCTCACCAAATTTCAGAAATTAAAATTTGTTGAATCAATTGAAATTGGTAAAAATGCATCTTGGCTTCATTTTTAAACTGCCCCTTGAATACTCTCTTACAAATCCTCATTTCTAATTTAAAAATCCTAACTTTGTATACTAAATCAAGATATAGGTTCAAATCTTCGAATTAAAAGATTCGAATTTTTGACTTTGATTTCTTTTTATTGAGACTTAAATAAACAGTGTCTATTTTATACTGATATACTTCAAAATAAACTACCAGGCTTATAAACTAAGTTAAACAACTTAATTAGCTTAAACTCTTAGGTTTAAATTATTTAGATAAAGGAGTATTTAAAACTTCTCTGCTTTACTTGGTTCAAAACTTGAAATGTTGAAGAACAAGCTTCCAGTAAACAACCAATCATCACAGAGCATTTTATTTCCAATACATAGCAACATAAGATGATATGAACTAATTATCAAGTTTTAAATTTTAAAGAAAGCATGTTTACTCACAGGCATCCAAATATTAAAACATGTTATGGGTTTAAAAGAAAAGTTACTCACATTTGTTTACCCAGAAGAAGAACAGAGAAAGAACAGAGAAGCTTGGATTTGCTTGAATTTGAAAACTGGAAATTTGTTTATGAATTTGATCTTTCTGTAAATCTTCTTGCTTTGAGTTGTAAATGTATGATGCTTCTTCCTTCTTGTTTCAGTTTTGTAAAAAAAGAAATCCTAACTGTATTTTCTTGTTTCTGGTTTTTTTTTTGTTTAGTTTGAAGGAACGAATTGAAATGAGGAGCTGTTATAAAGAAAAGAGTTTACTTTTGCAGGTTGATGATGATATTGTACAAAGTAATGTATAATTTTATTGGTTTGTACCAGAGGATAATATGGGTTTATACCCTATGCCAGAGATTTTTATCTCAAATTGGAGGCTGAGATGAAATGTTGTACAAGATGATACACTTGCATTTATTAGCTTGTACCAGGTCACATTTTTTTTTCCCTTCTTCTTTAGTTCGGCTGAGAGTATCTTGTATTAATTGCTTTGTACCACTTGTATTTTATTTGCTTTATTTTGTCTTGTGTTGCAACTTAATTTATACTCATATTTTGCTTACACTTAAATATATGCTCTCTTTTGCAAGTGTATATACATAGCTTGCTTTTATATATTTGTTTAAGTGTTCATACTCATCATATTCGAAGATACTTTGTTTGTACTTAACCGCGTATCCTTTTATTTGTTTTGGCCTTAATACTTTGAAACCAAATACAATTCTATTTTTATTTGTTTGTTATGATTTTACAAATTTGTTTACTTTATATTTTATATAGTTTATCTTATATTTATATGTATATATTTCTATTTCTATTTTTAACTTAAATATTTATTAATAGAATTTTGAAGTACTTACACAACTTCTGAAATCCATAGATTAAGATTGAATTCAAATATCTTTACGTTATTTATAAACTCCGATTCAATTTTAATTCGAATACATTATCTCCAATAATTCACAATAAATTCATAACTTAACTAAATGAATATTAATTACTAATTAATTAAACAATTTAAATTCAAATCAAATATATATATCTATATATTTATTATTTCAAATTTAGTCAGATATGTTCAAATACAGATATATATTCTCATATATACAATAATTTAAATTTTTAAACGACTTATACAAATATACTTGGATATCGGTGAAACTCGCTCCATTTTATCGATTTATTCCACAAATATAAATTCGAAAATTAATAAATTATCATTTTAAATATTTATAAAATTCGGGGTCGTTACAGACTTCCCCCCTTAAAAGAATTTCGTCCTCGAAATTACCAAGGAGACAAAAAGATAGATGAAGAATAATTCATCAACTGAACATCTGTTCTGCATTTGGCTTACCAAATCAGAATATCACGAACGAATCTGTTTTAACACTTCACAAGATACTCGGGTTATCCAGATCTACGAAATATGCGGTGGCATCGGTTAGTTCAAAAGGATAACTAACCATTCGTAGAATATACTGGGACCCAAAGAATAGATAGATACATGGATACAATTTCGAAATTTTTAGTTTAGAAACTAAATTATACCTATCAATCATAGCAAACAAAACAATCAATACATCCAAACAAATAATTTTGGCTCAGTTGGAGTTTTTGTCCCATTTTTATATATCGAATCTTCTTCCTGGATCTACCAGAAACTATCGAAGAATTGAGAAAAGATGTTGAACAAAAGAGATGGATAGACAAAATTTGTTTCCACTATTGTTACAGGGTATTGACCATTTCATAGTGGTATCCCCCTGTCCCCTATCTCATCCTCTTCTTGCACTCACACTCACTATCAGTGGATAGTAAGAGAATTTACTGAGACGTACAGACGGATATCTTAAGGATTACTCATTCTAGAGTTTACTTCACCCTATCTCTAATGAGCTACTTAACGTGTTATACTCTTGAGCTAAAGTTCAACCTTAGCTCTGATACCACATGTAACGACTCGGGTTTTTGCCCGCTCGAAAATCAACATCCGTACTTCACATTGTACTAGAATGCCGCAGATTCGACCGTTCAAATCCGATTCGCCGGAGCTATAACGCAATTAAGTAAATAACACAGCGGAAGAAAAGAATAATACATTGATATATAATATCTGATACAACAGAGTGATACAATGAATATCAATATACATCAGAGATATGATACAAGAAATAGCAGCGGAAAAGAAAAGATAACATCAGCAGCGGAACAATATCAATAGAAATGATAACTCCAAAATGATCTTTAGACAAGAATGAATCCACAACTCCAAGATAAGCAACTCCGATGAATGAACTAGCTCCAGATAATCTACTCAACCTGAATATCTGAGAAACCCAACTCTAGACTGCCCGTGTGGAAAATGGTGGGCACCCAGAGTTTAGGAAAGGAACAATAAACTCCGGATCAGTCATGGGACTGGTGTGAGCAACAAAAACAGTTTATCTTTAAACAATCAACAAAAGATTTTTAAACATTGAAATCCGCAATGCTTTTGGAAAATGAAACTACCATAAGACCTCCCGCCACACACACAATGCAAACGCAGAATTGGAGGAGATTTCTTCTTATGATAGTCAAACATGCTTACTACGCAAAATCATTGAATTATTATTATTAGTGCATAGTGCAGAAAACATTTCGAAAGTATAATATTAATCTTAGCCAGCATAGACATTCCGAACTATGCCTACTATAGCTACCATTTAAACAGTGGGGCGCCACCATAAGTAAATGGCAGGTTCTACAACTAAAACCGTACAAAGTTCGTATTGGAAGAATGGATTTCCAACAAATGGTCAGGCTAAGGAACTTCCTTCCGCCGCATGGGATCGCCTCTGGCTGGACGTCCCGAGAGACAAACTGCTCTCTGCCAAACAAGGCCGGGTTACCCCTGTAACAGGTAACTCACGAATATGTCATCACCCGGTCCTTTGGGACCTTTATCCGAGCGCTCGATATCCAACATCACACATATAAATACGTGTATCCACATGAGTATGTATCAGGGCTCCATACCATAATACCACCCCTTTCTAGAAGGAAATGACATACCCTAAAGGGCGCGACCCTCATAACCTTGCCGCAACATTCCTGTTTCGACCATTTCCGGGTTGTGAGGCCCTGACTAAGTCTCGTCCACAAAGCTACGCTTTTTCAAAAAGCCACGCTTTGGGTCAACAGATGATCAACCTATGATCACAAAGATAAATGATCAAACAAATGATCATATCACAAATGATCAAACACTGATCATCAAACAGCAACACTCAGCATGTCACATTACCAAATTGGGAGTATATCGCTGATAAATTTCAACTACATAACCTCTGAGCTCGTACATCTCAGAGAAGGGTGTTAAGCTAAGAGAATAAATTCTCCGCCACCAAACAGAAATGTATTTGAAAGAAATCGGCTTTATATCTCAAAGTGTAATGTCAGACATACAATCCATAAAAGTCTGTTCCGGGTTCGAACAGAACCGAAGGCACTTCTCACGAAGCCCTTACAATTCCGGATAATTTCCAATCACGTACGGACTTCCCGTCACTAAGGGTGATAAAACCTCTATATCGGGGATCAGCCGATGCAGAGTAACTCGACGGTAATCCTTCCGTTTTCAAAAATATCCGGTCTTCAACACCGGTCTTCAAATGCCATCATATACGACGTATCACATATTCGGAATGGGTTATACGACCCAAAGGTCCTCTCCCGGCTAAACCGAATAGTGAGCGAAATATTTGAAAATCATATGGATATGGGATTTCAATTAAGTCACAACTTATTACCCAAAATCTTTCTTTTCAAATGGTTTAACAAATTACCATTTTAAATCTTTAAACAAAAAGATTTATTTTAAACAACCTTCAACGGTTTAAACAATTTCCACATTTAAATCTTTTAAACAAAAGATTCATTCACAGATTTTCCCAATTAATCTCCATTTCAGTTTGATTAACTCGTTAAATCTTCAAATCAAAGATTTAACTTACAGTTTTCAAAACAATTCCATTTCAAATGATTTAAACAAATCATTATTTTAAATCTGTTAAAAATAAACAGATTCAAATCATAGCTTTTCAAAAACAATTCATTCATAACTTGGAAAACCATTTTTCAATTCAATATTGAAATTCCTTTAATTAAACTGGAATTTCATTTCTTATCTGAAAGCTTTTATCATTTGGAAACAAACAATTTCATTTCAGAAAATCTGATTCATTCATACGAGTTGAACTCCTTGGGTTAAATTCAAATTCTCAAAATTATACTTTTAAATGGTTTAACTTTATATAAACACATTTATAACATTTTTAATCCCTAGTTTCAAATCATAGGATTCAATTCCAAACTTGAATTCAAATTTAAATCAAATTATTTAAATTTCCAAAACTCGATTAAGTTATTTAAAATAACTTTTATCTTTGAAATTCTATTTCAAAAGCTTTTCACTTTAAACCCAAATTTCCAATTTCAAAATCAATTGAAATTAAAATTTCAATTTCAAAAACATTGAATTTACATTATCTGTGACTTAACCGATTTCCACGTGAAATCCATATTTGTGTGTGTAAGAGTGTAGTCCAGGGGTTTCACACAAAAGTGCAACACAATGAATCATCACATATCAGAATACAGAAATATAATTCGATAAGCGGTATAAGAACAACGCTTATCATTCATTCACAGATCATAGATATATAAAGGTCACAGATAAATAAACTACAGATCACAACATAAATCAGGATGTATCACAAAGCATCATATATCAGGGATATCAAACAATCAAGTCATTCAACGAAATCCAAACATTCATAAGTGAGGTCAAGCATTTAATAGTCATTTATAAGTAGGATTCAATAGTCATTTATAAGTAGGATAAATTAATTGTTTAATCTTAATTTATTCAACTTATTTTCAATTAAATTAATTTCTTATGAATTAATTATTCAATCCTGATTTATAAATTACCAATCATTTCATATAGATTAATTTATCAAACACTTTAATTTATTAATTTTTTTCTTAATTAATCATATTAATCAGGTTCTACTTTAAACCAATTACATAATTTAATTAACCTTAATAAATCCAAATATCCAAAAATTTATTACAATAAATGATTAATTTCTAATTTCTTTCCTTAAGTAATTACATTTTAAACAATTCATAATTGATTTTCGGAATTAATAAATCAATTAATTATTAACATTAATCACTTAAATCAAATACTTAACAATCCTTAGTTAATTATCTTCATCAACTAATACTATTTCTTTGATTACTTCCTTAAGAAATAGTTTATTATTAATCATTTTTAATAATTTAAATTTATTAATTTATAAATAAAAATAAATCATTCTTTAATCACCTTATAAATCTTTAATTACTTAATTCATTACAAATATAAATTTGTTAATCCTTCTTCATAACTCCTTTTTAAACAGTTAATCAAAAATGATCATAAAAATTTGTTTAAAGGGAATATAACTTAAATTCTTTTATTCTGGAGTTTGCAAACAGTTTCGCCCAACATCAACAACCCGAGAATTCCCCCAGATCTACTCGAGTGGCCTCTCGAGTTTCCCACCAAATC
This sequence comes from Allium fistulosum, assembly GCA_030737815.1. NCBI lineage: Eukaryota > Viridiplantae > Streptophyta > Magnoliopsida > Asparagales > Amaryllidaceae > Allium > Allium fistulosum. Next base: position 648,449,509 of record CM060905.1, on the reverse strand, counting down.
TCACGGGTTCTTCTTCTCCCCCCTCATTCGTTACTTCTTCTTCTTTTAATTTCTTTAAAACTTAGTTTAATTTTTAAGTTGAAATCTGGGAATACGACTATCACTCGCGTTCTACTCGTACCCATACCCGAGTTAAACACCCTAAAACCCCTACCTCGCTTCGAGTCGTCACCATAAAAACTCGAGTAACCCAGGCGAAACTCTTTCTTCCCCAAACCAAACTACAGGGATACGAAATGCACGCGTGCACGTGCACCACTCCATGGTGATACTCCGATCAACGTCATGGCCTCCGGCACGTCTCTCACCATCGCCACACCCCAAAACGACCACCCAAACGCTCGCACGCGCTTCGAATAGAAATCGAGCATTCTGATGGACCTAAACCCAAAACTTGATCAACTAATCTACCTCGTCAACGTCAACGAGTTCACTAGAAAATCCACGACTCTGGCTACGCCTTCCCCAGCCTCTACGCCACCATTCCTCTGAGTTTCGTACAACTCGACTCAACAGGGAAGAAGCAACACGCGAATTCCCAGACTCGACTAAAGATAGTTCGAAACCCTACTTTTGAATCATCCCACTAATCATTGCATTAGAAAAATTTCCTAGCATTTTTCCCTTATTAGTAAACCATCAAACTAGTCTCTCACCAAATTTCAGAAATTAAAATTTGTTGAATCAATTGAAATTGGTAAAAATGCATCTTGGCTTCATTTTTAAACTGCCCCTTGAATACTCTCTTACAAATCCTCATTTCTAATTTAAAAATCCTAACTTTGTATACTAAATCAAGATATAGGTTCAAATCTTCGAATTAAAAGATTCGAATTTTTGACTTTGATTTCTTTTTATTGAGACTTAAATAAACAGTGTCTATTTTATACTGATATACTTCAAAATAAACTACCAGGCTTATAAACTAAGTTAAACAACTTAATTAGCTTAAACTCTTAGGTTTAAATTATTTAGATAAAGGAGTATTTAAAACTTCTCTGCTTTACTTGGTTCAAAACTTGAAATGTTGAAGAACGAGCTTCCAGTAAACAACCAATCATCACAGAGCATTTTATTTCCAATACATAGCAACATAAGATGATATGAACTAATTATCAAGTTTTAAATTTTCAAGAAAGCATGTTTACTCATAGGCATCCAAATATTAAAACATGTTATGGGTTTAAAAGAAAAGTTACTCACATTTGTTTACCCAGAAGAAGAACAGAGAAAGAACAGAGAAGCTTGGATTTGCTTGAATTTGAAAACTGGAAATTTGTTTATGAATTTGATCTTTCTGTAAATCTTCTTGCTTTGAGTTGTAAATGTATGATGCTTCTTCCTTCTTGTTTCAGTTTTGTAAAAAAAGAAATGCTAACTGTATTTTCTTGTTTCTGGTTTTTTTTTTGTTTAGTTTGAAGGAACGAATTGAAATGAGGAGCTGTTATAAAGAAAAGAGTTTACTTTTGCAGGTTGATGATGATATTGTACAAAGTAATGTATAATTTTATTGGTTTGTACCAGAGGATAATATGGGTTTATACCCTATGCCAGAGATTTTTATCTCAAATTGGAGGCTGAGATGAAATGTTGTACAAGATGATACACTTGCATTTATTAGCTTGTACCAGGTCACATTTTTTTTTCCTTCTTCTTTAGTTCGGCTGAGAGTATCTTGTATTAATTGCTTTGTACCACTTGTATTTTATTTGCTTTATTTTGTCTTGTGTTGCAACTTAATTTATACTCATATTTTGCTTACACTTAAATATATGCTCTCTTTTGCAAGTGTATATACATAGCTTGCTTTTATATATTTGTTTAAGTGTTCATACTCATCATATTCGAAGATACTTTGTTTGTACTTAACCGCATATCCTTTTATTTGTTTTGGCCTTAATACTTTGAAACCAAATACAGTTCTATTTTTATTTGTTTGTTATGATTTTACAAATTTGTTTACTTTATATTTTATATAGTTTATCTTATATTTATATGTATATATTTCTATTTCTATTTTTAACTTAAATATTTATTAATAGAATTTTGAAGTACTTACACAACTTCTGAAATCCATAGATTAAGATTGAATTCAAATATCTTTACGTTATTTATAAACTCCAATTCAATTTTAATTCGAATACATTATCTCCAATAATTCACAATAAATTCATAACTTAACTAAATGAATATTAATTACTAATTAATTAAACAATTTAAATTCAAATCAAATATATATATCTATATATTTATTATTTCAAATTTAGTCAGATATGTTCAAATACAGATATATATTCTCATATATACAATAATTTAAATTTTTAAATGACTTATACAAATATACTTGGATATCGGTGAAACTCGCTCCATTTTATCGATTTATTCCACAAATATAAATTCGAAAATTAATAAATTATCATTTTAAATATTTATAAAATTCGGGGTCGTTACAGAAATGATAGGCCTGAACGATTTTTATTTCAATTATTTTAACTTGGGATTGCGGGTTTGAAATGATAGAACCCGGATTTTTCTTTTTAACGGAGGATTGAAATGATACATATCCGTATCACTTGACCTAAGTTAGAAAATTATATACAGGCCCGTGGTTATTTTATAAAGTGTTTTGGATATTTTTAAGTATTTTTAAAAATTATAAATTTATGAAATTTGATTTAAATAGATTTTGAAATGTTTTAAAATAAAGAAATTATGATTTTTTCTATGTGTTAAAAATGTAATTAATGAATGGTTTAACTGGATTTTTGAAATATAACTTAAGTTGGAAATTTGGAATTTTGGTTAAAAATGATATTTAAGCTATATAAATAAAAATAAAAATTTAATTATATTTGTAAAATGGTAAATATGATAATTTGATTAAATTTGAATTTAAGTGATTTATTAAAGTATTATTGATTTTTCTATGAATTTAAGTGGTTAAATAAATGAATGTTTAAAAGTGATCTTTTAAAATATAACTTGACTAGGAAATGTGAAATTTGGTTTTAATTAAAGGTTTAAGTTAATTAAATAAAATTGGAAATTTTGTTAAATTGTGAAATGGTAATTTAAATTTGAAGTGTTAAGTCTATTTGTTGAAATGTGAAGAATTGGAACTTTTACACTTAAACTTATTAAGTAAATTGTTGAAAATTGGATTTAATTATAAGAAATTTATTGTGAAAAAGATATATGTTAACTGATATGTAAATGAACATTTCAAATGTTAAAATATGATTTTTAAAATGTTTATGTGTTTTAAATTAAAGTTATTTAATTGCTGGAAATACACTAACACCTGAAATTAACTTTTAATAGCATTCAGAAATACTATAGATTCTGTTTTGAACTAAAATTGTGTAAAAAGGAGCTATTACAGCATTTCTGGAATGCTGTAGTTGCTGTAGTTGAACTTATAGGCTAGTATTGAACTCAGACCTATTATAGCATTCTCTAGAAATGCTATAATGGTCTGCAGTCTATGTTGAAATCAAATTTAACCCTTGTTTTGAAATCTGAACTACCGCAACACTTCTGAAATGCTGTCTTTTCTGTTTTGAACTATAATTCAACTAAAACTGAGTTTTAACACAGTTTTAAGTGCTGTCTTTTTTGAATTAAAAATGTTTTCAAATATAACTTATATCAGTTGTTTTTAAATGCTGTGAAATGCTGAAATTTTAATAATTAGGGTTTTTGACTTAGTAAACGAACTCAGAATGGTTTGAAACTTTGGAAATTGAATACTTGATTTCAAAATATAATAATTACACCTTTAAAAGGTTTAAATGAATTATTTTGATTGGAATATAAACTATTTAAAGGTGATTTGAAATGATAGTAAATGAACGATATCTTTGAATTTAAAAGGTATTTAAAGTTGAATATTTGGATTTGAACTGATAGGATATTTTATTTTATTAAAATGATTTGAAATGAAGTTTTGTAAGGATATGATATTTTATTATATTAAAAGGATTTGAAATGAAGTTTTGAAATGATATGAAAATTTAAATATATGGAAATGGTTTGGAATTGATTTAATCTTTATTTTGATAAAGATATGGTTTGAAATGATATTTTATTTTGAAGTAAAGTATTGTTTTTAAAAGTTATAACCACGAGTTATAATAACGATTGGTTGGCAAAGAGACCGGGATCGGATATGGACATACTCTCTGTCGATACCGAAAACCACTTTGACAACCGTGTACGCGGTGGAGATTCCAGAATGAAGTAGGATGGTGGCGACGTTCCTAAGGTATGTTACGTGGACCCAACTCCCGTGAGTTGGCATAAGGTGGCTAAAACAGGAGCGATCTCGGACCAGTGAGGTAGCACCTCTTCTCGGACACATTTCTTCGATATTTACTCTTACTTGTGATTGATTAGATGGCCATCCTCCGATTTGGGAGTGTTGTTCGAGGTGGACGATAGTGGCTGCTATGCGCTCCATCAGTACGTGTGCGTAATTGGTATATCTACCCTGGCATTGCCTAGTTGTGCCGTATCACCTAGCATATCGAGCTTTACTACGATTATGATTTTAAGATCCGACCGCGTTAAGGTTCTCCATCCCCTTAAAGCTATTTTCTATATGATTATACTTTACTTATTAGACATTATTATAATAGCGAATATTACTACATAGTAGATATTTTAACGGATCCTTAGAGGATGGGCGGTCCCAAGCATCTTCTAAGTTACTTGTACCTTTATTACAGTTCACTTGAGTTAGTTTACATTATATAAGTATATATTGTCCTGACTCGAGTGTTTTGTGTTTTGCTTTATGCTCGGGTCAGCCTGAGTATTCACAGATTTGGATTTCCACCTTCTGGAGATTTGAATCGCTGGAGATTATCTGCTAGTCTTGTTCTATCAACTTCGGTACCGTTGTTCTATTCAGCCTGTACTTGGTTATTGGATTGAGACTTCTGTTGTACTTTATTTCTTATGTTGTATCTTATGTAACTCTGATATATTTACATAGTAGCTTCATGAACTACTATTTCTTTTACTTCCGCTGCATTATTTTACTCTGTGATCTGTGATTATATTTATTTACTGTATATTCTGAGATTTGCCAAATTTTAATTACAACGCGGTATTTTGAGCAATTCAACTCCGGCATGAGTGTCTACTTATACACTTATAATGGATGCGAATGGTTGAAATTATCGGGTCGTTACAGTTGGTATCAGAGCTTTGGCTTTGAGCCAAAACTTAGCATATGGAGTAGATTTATTTACAGAATCACTTCCGTTCGAGTTTGAATCTTTTCCTCTTGATTCGAATTTCCTTTGAATTTTTGGGACGTTCCTTGCGGTTCCAAAATTCATTCTTGTCCCTCACTATTCATCTTCTTTTGATTTTGGAGTATCACATAACTCCACTTCGAATGATCTTTATAGTGAATTGGCTGTCTCGCCAATATTCTAATTTTCTGGTAAAGGGGGAAACTCCTTTACAAATTTGCATCAATTCACCAGAGATTTATATCTATCCTTGGTTTAGATGCTAATATCTTTTGTTATTCCAAACTCTATCTCTTGAGATCGGACGTAGATTTATCCCAGAAAATCCACATCGATCTTATTCTTTAAGTCATGGTTGACCCGATTAAGGTTGTCCATGATTTATCTAAGCTTACCAATCCCTCTACTCTGTTTAACCATCTTGTATTTTGTTTCTAAACTATCTCCAAACATTTTGAATTGTACTTGTAAATCTATGTTTTGTTTTATATATGGTGTTGTTTGAGTTGTTGATGTTGATTTGGGTTTCCGATCGATTCGTCTGATCAACGTTATCGATAGGATTTCTAAAACACTTTGATAGAACAAACTGACACAGTATTATTTTAAAATTTGGTTAGTAAAATAAATTTGGATGTGTAATTTTATGGAACTTGATAAATTGATTTGAATTGATAATTTGAAATGATAATACTTGATTTATCATTTATTGTTCTACAAATGAATTTATAAATAGTTGTTTATAAATTTATTTGGAAACTGAAATGAATTTAAAACAAGAAATTTAAAGAATTTAATTTCCGATGGTTTCAAACCTTGTGTTTAAATTTTTTAAAAGGATATTATTTAAAGTATTTCTAAGTAGAAATATGTTTCTAAAGGATTTTAAGGTTTAAAATTTAGTGCTCTTCTCTTTGTCGCTGGAAAATAATTTCGGTGATGACTGCAGCATCATCGACGTTCATTTTCGAGTTTCGAAGTGAAGAGACCGTTCTGTTGTCTTGCTACAGCTGTGTTTTGAGGAATTTAATTGATTTGAATTTCTAAAATATGATTTGATTTATAATATATATATATAGATATATGATTTAAACTTGATTTGACATATTATGTATATATATAATTACTTATCTCCAAAAGGTTTGAAGATATTCGAAAGTGTTATCCCGCCTTTTGGCAAGACCAGGACACCAAGGGACCAGTTAGAAAACAGTAGAAAGAAGAGAGCTGACGCTTCCAAGTTCCAAGCCAATCCGGGTTCACACACCCAAGATATGAATGATTCATATTGGAGGGAAAAACGATGGTTTCGAATCCATCACTCTAGATGACTTCGAATCCATCACTCTTGACAATTTCGTATCCATCACTGAAGCCCTAGTTCGAATCGATCAAGGTTCGCACCAATCAGCTCTGAATCCATCGAGGTACCCAGGTTCGACTCGACTTCCTTCGTATCCATCAAGCTCGTATCGATGGACTTCGTACACACCAGCAGTTGAAGCACCTCGTATCCTTCAGCCAACGTCTGCTTCGTATCCATCACTTAGTGCTTGCTTCGTACCCATCGGACTAGTGCTCTTCGTAGCCGTCAGAGGACCTCACTTCGAATCCATGCCCAATGACTTGTTCGTATCCAACGAGTCAACTGACCAGGGATGACGTGTCTTCCATCGAAGTAAAACAAGGCAAGATATGTGGAGTCGAAATAGTCCATACGGCGCGAAGACCGGATCGAGGCGAAGCGCGCGCGCCACATCACTTCAAGGGCACGTGCAGCCAGCAAAGCAAACAGATGGAGTCGAATTCATGGATACGAACCAGACAGCCTATGAGGAATCTCAGTTCGTATCGACCATATCTCGTGATCTACTGATCCAAATCCAATGAAATTTTAAGGGAAGCTCGCATACATGCTAAAGATCGTGTCCACCAAATTTGAGCTCAATTGGAGGTAATCTTGATCGATACGAAATTACTTCGTATCGATCACAGATCAACTTGAAACTCTCTGGAAATGGTCGAATGGGTCCCCTCACGTGTCAGACCAAGTTTCCCGGAGTTTGAGCGAAATCTAAGCCTCCTACGCCTATAAATAGAGCCCTAGGATCAACATAAAAAGGATCTTTTTTCTCTGAAGCGTCGAGACTCTGCCGGATTGAGATTTGCATCTTCATTTGCTGCCATTTTCGAATTTTAAGCTGTAATCCGCTGTTCTTTGCTGTAACCGCTTGTAATCATTGAAAGAGAATCAATAAAATCATCAAAACTTCATAGTGGACGTAGGCCATACGCCGAACCACTCTAAATTGCTTGTCTGTGCATTTTACATTTCTGTTTGTTGGAGTTTTTGTTAGATAACCTCTGTTTTACATTTATAATCTTCAATTTATCTCTTCAAACAACTCCCGAAGAGTGTTGTGCCCATTTTTGGTACAAACACTTTGGTGCTTTCACTAAGAAGAAACAGCTTTTTCTCCTGCTCTTTGGATCTGCCATCGATACCGGGTTGCACAAATCCAAGAGGAAGATCCAGATATCCAGTCCGGAATCCTTCCGTTCTATTCAGATTTGCTCAAAGTCTAGGAAAGGACTCCGCCACCGAGAATGGTCAGCACAAGAACTGGCGCTACCGCTACAGAGCAAGAAGGCCGAGATAGGCAGAATCCCGCACAACAGCCTTCTTCTAATCAAGACAATGCCGTTCACTCAGATTCAACAGGGCTAGTCACCCAACAGGAATTTCAAGTATTGCTTCAAGAGCTGACCCAAAGCCGTCAGCAGTTGGCGGAACAGCTGCGCGCCAATATCGAGCTGACCAACCAGCTAAACCGCCGGGGTCACAGAAGGTCCAGAAGAGATGATGCCTCCAGAGCATCTACTGAAAGCTCAGCTTCGTCGGACTATAACCACAGGACTACCCGTCCTCGACTAGAGGGGAGTCGCGCTCAAACTGCTGGATATCAACCCGCCTTAACTGTTGGGCAACTACGGGTAGGACCATCGACCAGCTTCCAAACGGGACCCTCGACACGAGGAGGTACTGCCCCGCAGTATACCACGGATAACCGCGCCACAACCGCAGCAGCAGAAACGAGGGTTGATACCCGAAATCAGTCAGAGCCAATCAATCAACAACGTGGGCATACTCCTGAACCGTATGTCCCAGAAGATGCTGAGCCAAGGAGGCGAGATGTGGATCGTCGACAGCGCCCGATCCAGACTCGCACCGTGGAACCCGACCACGCCTTAGCTCATCATGCTCAGAACCTGCCAGTGTCAAATATATCGACCATGATACATCAAATGATACGCGAGAGTCAAGGGCTCACTAATGATGATTGGGGGATTTCTCGTAGCCACACCCCTTTCACAGACGAAGTGTTACACGCTGAACCCCCTAGACGATTCAGGATGCCCACTCTGCCGATGTATGAAGGAAATGGTGACCCCAACCAACACATTCTGAAGTATGAATGGTCAATGAGCGCTGCAAGGGCTGACGATGCAGTGAAGTGTCGGAGCTTCCCCATCTCTCTGGGAGGAATCGCGACAATGTGGTTTACACGCCTACTACCTAGATCAATTTCTTCGTTCGATCAATTGGCCAAGAGGTTTGTAGAACAATTCTGTATGCATGTTGCCAGGCCGAAAGATGTCAATACCCTGTCCAGCGTCACTCAAGCCCATGGAGAAACACTCCGGCGTTACCTGGAGAGGTTCATAGGCGTGTGTTGAGATCACCAATCCTAATGATAATTCAATCTTGATGACTTTGACCAAGGGGATAGATCCAGATTATGAGTTTGGGAACTGGCTGGCAGGGAAACCACCCGCATCATTGGATCGTTTTTACTCCAAGGCCGCCCAATTCTTGCGGCAAGAGGACGCAAAACAATCTAGGAAGCAGGATGATGTGAGGCCCAGTATTGAGGGGATACAGAGCAATGTAGCAGTTAAACAATCCGGTGAGAGTTCCGGGAAAGTTCAACTGAATATACAAAACAAGCAAACCCAACAGAGAGGAAGCAATGGCCAAAATAGGAAGAGGGATGAGAACCGAGGTCCACGACATAGAGCTCAGATGTTTGACAGTTATACACCGCTAAACACATCATTAGAAAACGTATACTTACAGACTTGTAACACTGTACAATATAAGAAGCCTGCTCCGAAGCCCTCATCGGAGAGGCAGGTTCAGACAGGGAAATTCTGTAGGTTCCATGAAAGCTATGGACACAATACCAATGAGTGTCGGCATCTACAGGACCTCATCGAGAAGTTGATTAGAGAAAGGAAGCTGGATCAGTTTGTACGGGCGCCGCAGTCTGGCGGAGCGGGCCCTTCGAATCAAAATCGTCCACGAAATCAGGAAAGAGAGGAGGAACCCGCCCGTGCAGGCGGGAGACTGGTTATTAACACAATAAGTGGTGGTCCCCATCCGGCAGACAGAAGCTGGGGGGAAATGGAGTCGTATGCTAGTTCCATCAGGCATGCGGACTTCGAGTGTTGTAGTAATTGCGAAGACGGAACCCCGGTGAAACAACAAAAGATAATATCCCGATGATATCGTGTTCAAGAGCCGAGACGCTGATAAGGTCGAAGCCCCTACAATCGACCCACTAGTCATATCTGCCCAGGTAGGTCCTGCTTGGATGAAGAGGATCCTGGTTGATAGTGGAAGCTCTGTTAATATCTTGCTTAAACGGGCTTACGATTTAATGAAGATGGAAACAAAGGATTTGAAACCCTGTTTATCCAGAATCCATGGTTTCAATGGAAGTGCCACGATACCCATCGGAGTAATTGAACTCCCAGTCGAGTTAGGCGTCGGAGAACGCCGGAGGGTCCGGATGTTACAGTTTGTTGTGCTAGACATTGATTCGCCGTATAATGCGTTTCTGGGCCGACCGGCCCTAGCTGAGTTCAGGGCGGCCATCGCCCCATGGTGTCTGACTTTGAAGTTCCCCACTGATCATGGGATTGGAGTTGTTCAAGGAGACTTGGCCACGGGAAGGGCCTGTTATGTTGCTGAGATGCGCGGGGCGCAACGTAAGGAGAAGGGAAAGGGCGTAGAGGAATCTCTCTGCGTCCGCTCTATTGATAATTGACAATTGATGCCTGGGTCTCGGCCCGGGCACCACGACCAGTTCCTGAAAGACCTGGACCCTAGGGACAACGAGGATAAAGACGAATCTACGGAGAGCCAAGCTTCTCCAGCCGAACTGACTGTGGACGTCCCAATCAGTGAGGATGACGATTCAAAGATGTTGAAAGTTGGGTCTCAACTGAACGAACAGACACAGCAGGAATTGGTCGAATTTCTTCGGGCGAACCTCGACGTCTTCGCCTGGACACACTCGGACATGTGCGGAATCTCACCGAGCATTGTAAGTCATTCCTTGAATATAGATCCGCGGCATGTCCCGGTAAAGCAGAAAAGGCGCGGTATGGATCCAGAGAGATCTGCCGCCCTTAAGGAGGAAGTTGATAAACTACAATCGAACGGGTTCATTCGAGATGCCTTGTATCGGGAATGGGTATCCAACCCTGTTCTAGTTCGGAAACCCAATGGAAAATGGAGGACCTGTGTTGATTACTCTGACCTAAACAAGGCCTGCCCGAAAGATAGCTTCCCACTTCCACGGATTGATCAACTCGTAGATTCAACGGCCGGACATGAGCTACTATCCTTTATGGATGCATATTCCGGCTACAACCAGATACCCATGCATTTACCTGATCAGGAACATACCAGCTTCGTGACCGATCTGGGACTCTATTGCTATAAAGTCATGCCGTTTGGTCTGAAGAACGCTGGAGCAACATACCAACGCTTAGTCAACCGGATGTTCGCCGATCAGATCGGGAAGACTATGGAGATTTACGTAGATGACATGCTGGTGAAGTCCCGATTCTCCACAGATCACGTCAGAGATTTGGATTCAATGTTCAGTATCCTCCGGGAGTACGGAATGAAGCTCAACCCGCTCAAGTGCCACTTTGGCGTTGCATCCGGAAAATTACTTGGGTTCATCGTCAACGCTCGAGGGATAGAGGCAAATCCTGAGAAGATCTGGGCTATAAGAAATTTGCAAACCCCTAGAACCATAAAGCAAGTCCAGAGTCTTAACGGAAAGGTCGCAGCATTGAGCAGGTTCATTTCAAAGTCCACCGATAAATGCATTCCTTTCTTCGACCTGATCCGGAAGGGAAAACGAAACTTTGAATGGACCACAGAATGTGAAGGCGCGTTCCGATCGCTAGTTCAACATCTCTCCACACCTCCGATCTTATCAAAACCAGTTGATCACGAGCAACTATATCTCTACCTGGCAGTATCAGAACATGCGATTAGTGCTGCTTTGGTCCGGGAAGAAGACAAAGTGCAAAACCCGGTCTACTATGTTAGTAAGCGGCTAACGGGAGCTGAGAGAAATTATCCGAGACTGGAGAAACTGGCCTATTGCTTGGTCATTGCCTCAAGAAAGCTCCGCCCCTACTTCCAAGCTCATCCGCTTACTGTGTACACCGACCAGCCGTTACGATAGGTCCTCACGCGGCCTGAGACGTCCGGTAGGTTACTCAAGTGGAATATCGAGCTAAGCCAATTTGATATCGCATACGCTCCGCGGAGAGCCATTCAAGGACAAGTCCTAGCAGATTTCATAGCTGAATTCACCGTTCCTGAAGACTTGCCCGAGACTAGTGGATCCCCCGAATACATTTGGAAGTTGTATACTGACGGTGCGTCAAATGACCGGTGTTCGGGCGCTGGGGTTGTGCTCGAGACTCCCGAGGGCCGATCCATATGTTATGCTTTGAAGTTCGACTTTCGTGCAACTAATAATGAAGCTGAATATGAAGCCCTCCTAACCAGCCTAAAACTTGCCAGAGACTTGAGAATTATCGCTGTGGAAATTTATTGTGATTCGCAGTTAGTGGTATGCCAAGTACAAGGAGAATATCAAGCAAGAGACCGAAGACTGGCTGCTTACTTGGCCCGAGTTCAGGAGATACTGAATCAATTTGACTACTATGCCATCTATTATGTACCTCGCGAGCACAATCAAAAAGCCGATTCACTGGCAAAGCTAGCCAGCACAGGTGAAGCGCAACAAATGGGACTTGTTCCCGTCGAAACTTTGGCCTCTCCGAGCATTGATCGGATAGAAATGGACTATGTATTTGAAACCGCGCCCGGTAGAGAATCTTGGATGACTCCGTATCGGAATTACATTGAGAATGGAACGTTGCCTGAACCTAGAAATGAGAAGAGACAAGTTCAGCGGAAAGCTTCGCGATTCGTCATCCAAAACGGAGTCATGTACAGGAGAGGCTATTCCGTTCCCCTCCACAGATGTATTGCCCACGAGGAAATCAAACGAGTATTACACGATGTACACGAAGGAGAGTGTGGCGATCATACCGGAGGGCAAGCTCTCGCTAAGAAGATACTCCGATATGGGTATTACTGGCCGACAGTGAACCGAGATGCAGCGAACTATGCCCGGAAGTGCGACAAATGCCAGATACACGCCCGAATTCCAAGGGCTCCGCCTACTGAAATAACCCAAATGGTCAGTCCCTGGCCATTCGCGATGTGGGGCATCGACATCATCGGCGCTTTACCTTTGGCGAAAGGCGGTGCGAAATACGCCATCGTTGCCGTTGACTACTTCACAAAGTGGGCTGAGGCCGAAGCCCTTGCAACCATTACATCAAAGAAAGTGATAAATTTCGTGGTTTGCAACATCATCTGTCGATTTGGGCTCCCGAATACCATCATCACCGATAACGGGACCCAATTCGAGAGTGCAGAATTCAAGAATTTCTGTCAACGGTTTCATATCCACAAAAAGTTCTCGGCTGTCGCACACCCCCAAGCGAATGGACAGGTTGAAGCTGTCAATAAAGTTATAAAATCAATCCTGAAGAAACGATTGGAAAAGGCTGGGGGCAAGTGGGTCGATGAACTTCCTATGGCGTTGTGGGCCTATCGAACGACTCACAAAACCACGACCGGACACACTCCGTTTTCCCTATCTTATGGCTTAGAGGTTGTTATTCCGGTCGAAACGGAAGGGTTTTCTCATCGCGTGACTTACTATGATCCGAAAACGAATGCTATACTTCTAGCCGAGTCTTTGGATCTATTGGATGAAAAACGGGAAGAGGCTGACTTGAGGGCAGCCGCACATCGAAGTCGGGTCGCCAGACTATACAACACCAAAGTTCGACCTCGAACCTTTGAACTCGGCGACCTTGTGCTAAAAAGAATCTACCCAATCCCATCACACATGAAGCCGAACTGGGAAGGGCCATACGTGATTACACGAAGACTCGGAGATGGCACGTTCAAGCTATCGACCGTAGACGGTTTCGATTTGCCAAGGGCTTGGAACAGCGAAAGTCTCCGTCGCTACTACATATGACAGGCTCTATTTATTTCATTCTGTTTTAGCAATTTGTTTTTGCATTTCAAAATTTGAATTTTGTAATAAGGCAACTGACTTTGCCGCATTTTCTTATTTCAGCAATAAAATGCCACTTCTTCGAGCCAGAGCTGTGATTCATTAAGTACAATATACGACATCACGATGCACGAAGAGCTAAATCCCTTCACGCAATGGGACTTATTCAAATGGAGAGTGGTTGTGATACGACCGGCCACTCGCTAGGTGAAACCCGAGCTCGGGGGCAAGTCATTACACCAATATTGATAGGATTGACACGCGACAATCCTGCAAGCAACTCCGTATTCCCAGAGTGCGAGACGGAGTATAAACATCCAACTCCGTATTCCCAGAGCGCGAAGCGGAGTATAAACATCAAACTCCGTATTCCCAGAGTGCGAGATGGAGTATAAACATCAAACTCCGTATTCCCAGAGTGCGAGACGGAGTATAAACATCCAACTCCGCATTCCCAGAGTGCGAAGCGGAGTATAAACATCCAACTCTGCATTCCCAGAGTGCGAAGCGGAGTATAAACATTCAACTCCATGCTCCCAGAGTGCGAGATGGAGTATAAACGTCCAACTCTGCATTCCCAGAGTGCGAAGCGGAGTATAAACATTCAACTCCATGCTCCCAGAGTGCGAGATGGAGTATAAACGTCCAACTCCGCATTCCCAGAGTGCGAAGCGGAGTATAAACATTCAACTCCGTATTCCCAGAGTGCGAGACGGAGTATAAACATTCAACTCCGCATTCCCAGAGTGCGAAGCGGAGTATAAACATTCAACTCCGTATTCCCAGGGTGCGAGATGGAGTATAAACATTCAACTCCGTATTCCCAGAGTGCGAAACGGAGTATAAACATCCAACTCCGCGTTCCCAGAGTGCGAAGCGGAGTATAAACGTTCATCTCCATATTCCCAGAGTGCGAGACGGAGTACGAACATCAGTCAACTCCGCGTTCCCAGAGTGTGAACGACCGCTTATGAGAAGACCTATATCCCCGGAGTGTGGATGGAGCGATTCATAAGAGAACAAGTGTAGTTCGACCACTCGGTCCCCGCTGGATGCAATCGCAAGCTGACCATCACAACTTAACCCTGGAACTGGGGGCAAGGGCAAATGCTAATCATTACCCGAAACTGTGTGATGCTCAACTCCGATATGGTCTCCTATCACAACTCAAGTCCGAGATTTCCTTGCTTAACAAGTAGGATGAGCTATTCTTGAGACAATAAAATAATGCAAGTACACCGAACTGAAGGTTCGAACACTGCAGTTTTCAAGCATAAAAGGAACATAAGCAAAAACTGGAAGACAAAATTTTATTCCGACTAACTCAAAAACAATGGTTCATACATGAGTTTTTTCCAAAATGTTCCTACTAGCAGGGGCCGAACCCGCATCTAAACACGGCCTACAAAAGGGAGAAAAGAGAAAATAACAAAATCCCTAATTGCCAAAAGAAGAAAATATGCCTATGAGATAATGTCTAATCTTTCTGCTTCCTCAACTTCTTCTTCCTCGAGGAACTGCCGGAGCCACTTGTGTTCTTTCGCTTGGAGTCTTTTTCCCTGGGCAGGTTCCCTTCGGATGAAGGCATGATGTCGACATCCTCATCCGAGCTGGACTCTATGGGAATGCTTCCCACAGGAGGAGTTGGGGGAACAGGATCGACAACCGGGGGTGGGGCTGGTATGCCAGCATCAACAGGCGAGCTCCCGGGAGATACGATCATGAGGGGAGTGTGGCACTGTGCTGCTGCTCCACCATCTACACCGCCACCATGTGCTGCGGCCGTCATCTCGGCATTTATCTCTGCTAGCATCGCTGCTTCCCATTGTGCTCTGGCTTCGCTAGGAGCCGTGGTAGCCTGCGATGAGGTGTCAGAAGTAGCCGTGAATCCACCCAAGCCAAATGGCAAGTCCGCAAAAGGATCACTCTGACGGCCAAGGAGCTCGTTTATCATCTGTTCATCGAGAGAAAGTGAGCTTCCTTGCGTTACTCCGACCAGTGCTATCGCCGCAACGGAGGTCGCCTCAGAAATGATGACTCCCGACACTTGTTATGATTCTTGGGCGGAGAGAGGCACAGCTGGTGCAGACTCGGTCACTGGTCACAGAAAAAGAACATATCGTTAATACACACTTCAACGCAGACCCTTCAACCCAAATATAAAAGAAGTCAGTTCAGAGTACCTTCCTCGGTGTGGCCCAAGGACGTCTGAACAACTTCAGAAGGATGCTCCTTAATAGGAGATAGGTGCGGTTGATCTGGATCATATGCTTGGACAGGCTGAGGGTAGATCATCGGAGTAGGCTCAGATTGACATGACACGATTATCTCAGAACTCGTAACATGATGCCCTGCACCGGAGCTCTCTCCGACTTCCTGAGTCTGGGTACCAAGCCTCGCCTTGTCATGGGAAATCATGGAGTCATGGAGAACCTTCTTTTCGTCATCATTGAGAATGCGGTTCTCCAGCTCGAATTCATCAAGGGCTTCGTCAGGGTGCCCAGACTTCTCCTCATCAACCAGCAAGTTCCAGGCGTTGTAGAGATGCGTGGGGTAGTTGTCGAGCCATGTCAAATCCCGGTGCCTTAGCACGTTGGCGTTGTAAGTGACGAGCAACTCCTCTACCTCGGCCTCGATCTTGGCCTCCGCCTGTCGTACTCTATCATCAACTCCCGCTTCAGCTTCACGGAGTTTTTCCATAGCCGCTTCCTTTTCTTTGCGAAGCACCACCGCCTGATCACAGGCTTCCTGCGCGGAGACGTTGGCCGCATCTTTCTCCTTCGCCATTTCGGAGAACTTCGATTTCAGCTCGTTAAGTTCCTTAAGAGCGGCGTCCCTCTCGGCGGTAATGGTGGTGTTCCTATGACCCATATCCTCGATGGAAGTATAGTGCTCCTGTTTCATTCGGGTCATAGCGGAGTTTACTTTGTCAACCTTTTTCAAAGCCTCCATCTTAGATTTGCGGGAGGATTCAGCCTCTGCGTTGAGCGCCTTCATGATTCGGTCATTTTGGCTCAACTCTTTCTTGAGTTTTTCAATTTCGGCACCCCTGTCGAATGCCACCGTAGACGCCTTCCTCGCGGCTCTCGCCCACTCCTTATACTGAAAGTAGATATTCGCAATATAGTCATGAACAGTGCCTTCGGCTGTTGGCGGAATCCTCTTCAGATGCGGAGGAAAGACATAGTCATCGAAGCAGATGTCGGGAAACTCCTTCCTCATCTGTGCTAGTTTGAGTGCTCCTTCCCCGGTCGAAGACGTTCTGGCCGGTACAGTGGAAGAGGAAGTAGCTACTTCAGTGCCGCGCGGAGGATCATGCCTTGAAGATTGAGAAGGCGGCCTAGGCCGTGAAGTTTCAGAAGGGCGAGCAGCCGTTACTATGGGCAGTGTGGAAGTCCTGGGAGGAGGAGAGCGAGATCGGGACCGATGCACGTATCCCCTATCTCTGTCAGGCCTCTCCTGACCTGAATGCCAGGACTCATAACTCCTCTCTCCATCTCTCCGACTTGAATCGGAGTATCGACGTTTGTTGCGCAAACTACTCAACACGGTTCCTCGTCCAGACATCGTACCTGAAAATCAAAATAGAGAAAGTTAACGACCATTCGTTGTGTGCTGTTTGTGGATTAGAGAACTGTGTTATGCCGTGAAGAGTGTGTGGATGTGTAACCCCCCGGACCAACCAGGAATGTCGGCTGCGCTAGTGGGAAGAGACTCGCTAACATCGACTGTATGTTGCTGCTCGTCCAAGTCGGTATTATGTTGCTCGGGCGCAATATCAGGGATTGGGAGATCGGTAAGCCCATCGAATTGATTTTCAGCTTGCAGGGGGGGTGCTTCCGCGATTCGAACTCCTGAAAGGGGGCGGTGTAAAACCACTGACTTCCGCCTCCTGGATTTTGGCGGTTTTGAGGCCGCTGCTTTGCCTTTCCTCTTTGCATCGGAGTCCGGGGTTGCGTTAGTGGGTTCGACCAACGGTTCCTCGTCGGTATGAGTTTTCTCGGAATCGGGTTCCTTAATTATTACAACCATGGGTTTCTTCCGCTTGACCTTCTCCCTGGAGACAGTTTTTAATGCACCATCGAGCCTTATGCTCTGCCTCCGCCCGATCAACCCAAGAATTCTGAGATTCCGATCCGTAAGTAACAGTTCGATATTTCTTTCTTCGCTGGGAATCTCTTGGAGGACCCGAACTATCTCTGTATAGTAGCCACCTTCAGGCCGCTGGATGATTGCTGAAAGAAAAAGAGAAGAAGACGTGAGTTTAATTTCACTCCGAAAATTGCCCTGTCAATTACTTTAGAAAAAAGACAATACTCACATCTGAACAACCATCTTCTGGAAAACCCCGAAGGACATCGGACATAGAACCACTCCGACTTGAAGTAGCTTAGCCTAGTCCACGACCCCACGACAACTTGGCAGTTCCTTACAGACTCCAAGAATGTATAAGATGGGCTGTCAGTACGACTCTTGAAGTTAAACAAGTATCTTATGTCGGTCATACGGGGAGGACGATGGAGGTACTCCATGAATACAATGAACAAGCTGTTGAGAGAAGCATATCCATTTGGATGCAATTGAGACGGAGCTATGTCCAGATAAGCCAACACTTCCCTTATGTAATCATTGAACGGAGGAAGTGTGCCGGCTGCGCACGCATGCCGATTAAAAGCAGTATACCCCTCCGGGGGATTATGTGGTCTGTCGTCCGGTCCCGGCAACAGTACTTCATCCAAAGATAAGCCATGCCTTAAGCATATTCTTCCTAGCATATCTTCCGAGATATTGGACGGGACAGAATTAGGTGGGCTATTGATGAAAGATGCGTTAGGTAACTCGTCCGGAGCTGGACCGATGACTTCAGCCTCGATATCCGGAATCTCAAGTCTGGGAGTTTCTTGTTGCTGTGAACTTGACGGTTCCATGGCTAGCTAACTCACGAGAAATCAGCATTAGACGATAAAAAGCCCGTGCATTCCCCAGTGTGAAGTGTGTGAACGTGTTGTGCAGTGCGAATATTATGCGTAACTTGAGCAAACTCTGCAGAGTTAGAGAAAACATGCAAACGACGAAACTTTGGAAGTCAGACCGGAAATGACCGTCATCGCTGACCGTCGCGGCCGTGCCTTCCAGAGGTTGTCGTCCGATTCAGATTAGAAGTTCGTTATACTTTGCTGAGTTACGGTTCCATCTACGAGCTTCTAAGGGCAATCAGATATGCAGTATTATGATCAAGTTCGTTTATGCAATGCGGAAGCTCGTAGGAATCAGGTGTGTAGTTTAATTATCAAGTCAAGATGTGCAGGAATGAAGTTTATCAGGGTCAAGTTTTCAAGTGCATAGGATTTCGTGTCCATCCGGCTATAAGTTCGAATCAATATCAAGCGTCGTTCTTCGAGTCGATCATTGGTAGCATGGTTTGTATCGATCACAACAGGTGCGATTTCGTGTCGATCACTGGTGGCCTGGTTCGTATCGAGCAGAAGGACCTTAGCTTTGTATCGATAACGCTCGAGTCGATCCTTTTCGTATCGATCGCGGTGGCGAAAATCGTATCGATCTAAAGCTAGGGGCTTCAGGATAATAATTGACTGGTTATCAGTTACTTCGTGTCGACACGCCCCATCACCACAACTATCTACTCGAAATCGCATCATCTCCACTGACGTATCTCAAGAATCGATACGAGATCCAGAAAAACGCCATTGATCTCATCAATACGAACATGGCCTTCATGATCGAATCGAAGTAGCCCTTTCCACCCTTTCTTCTCCAATCTGCTGAGATCGCCATGGCCGCCACATATTTGAACCAGATCTGGTTTTACCAGTTGCCAGAAGAGAAGATTGATGGAGAAGGAGTGGATTTGTGACGGCTCTATCAGTTAGATTCGTAGTCGCTTACCTAAGAATTAGGATTCGAAGATCCGGAGAAATGATTTTGATCGAGTCGAAGGTGTCGAAATGTTATTTCTCCTTGGATCGAATGCAAAGAGAGCAGAGGACAACAGTAAAAAGTAAAAAGTAAAAGTGAAAAAATGGGCTAAGTCCCAGGTATTTATATGAAGTCTAGGGTAGAACCGAGTCGATTCGACTCCCAGTCAACCTGACCGGTCGCAACTGGTCTAACAACGTGTCGAAGCGAAGGCCCGTTTCGAACCCACCGAACCTCCTCGATTCGAGATGCAAGTTTGCGACTTTTCAAAGCACGTCATGTTTTCACAAGACGTACTTTGGGGGGCAAATGTTATCCTGCCTTTTGGCAAGACCAGGACACCAAGGGACCAGTTAGAAAACAGTAGAAAGAAGAGAGCTGACGCTTCCAAGTTCCAAGCCAATCCGGGTTCACACACCCAAGATATGAATGATTCATATTGGAGGGAAAAACGATGGTTTCGAATCCATCACTCTAGATGACTTCGAATCCATCACTCTTGACAATTTCGTATCCATCACTGAAGCCCTAGTTCGAATCGATCAAGGTTCGCACCAATCAGCTCTGAATCCATCGAGGTACCCAGGTTCGACTCGACTTCCTTCGTATCCATCAAGCTCGTATCGATGGACTTCGTACACACCAGCAGTTGAAGCACCTCGTATCCTTCAGCCAACGTCTGCTACGTATCCATCACTCAGTGCTTGCTTCGTACCCATCGGACCAGTGCTCTTCGTATCCGTCAGAGGACCTCACTTCGAATCCATGCCCAATGACTTGTTCGTATCCAACGAGTCAACTGACCAGGGATGACGTGTCTTCCATCGAAGTAAAACAAGGCAAGATATGTGGAGTCGAAATAGTCCATACGGCGCGAAGACCGGATCGAGGCGAAGCGCGCGCGCCACATCACTTCAAGGGCACGTGCAGCCAGCAAAGCAAACAGATGGAGTCGAATTCATGGATACGAACCAGACAGCCTATGAGGAATCTCAGTTCGTATCGACCATATCTCGTGATCTACTGATCCAAATCCAATGAAATTTTAAGGGAAGCTCGCATACATGCTAAAGATCGTGTCCACCAAATTTGAGCTCAATTGGAGGTAATCTTGATCGATACGAAATTACTTCGTATCGATCACAGATCGACATGAAACTCTCTGGAAATGGTCGAATGGGTCCCCTCACGTGTCAGACCAAGTTTCCCAGAGTTTGAGCGAAATCTAAGCCTCCTACGCCTATAAATAGAGCCCCAGGATCAACATAAAAAGGATCTTTTTTCTCTGAAGCATCGAGACTCTGCCGGATTGAGATTTGCATCTTCATTTGCTGCCATTTTTGAATTTTAAGCTGTAATCCGCTGTTCTTTGCTGTAACCGCTTGTAATCATTGAAAGAGAATCAATAAAATCATCAAAACTTCATAGTGGACGTAGGCCATACGCCGAACCACTCTAAATTGCTTGTCTGTGCATTTTACATTTCTGTTTGTTGGAGTTTTTGTTAGATAACCTCTGTTTTACATTTATAATCTTCAATTTATCTCTTCAAACAACTCCCGAAGAGTGTTGTGCCCATTTTTGGTACAAACAGAAAGTTTAATTCTTAAATTTTATTTTAAAGAATAATTTCAGTTATAAGAAGAAAAATCAAAAATTTGAATGAATGATTCAAACTTGAGATAATTTAATTGGAAAGTTTTACTTGTATAACACACAATTTAATTCCAATATAACTTACCTAAATTACACAGAAGTTGAATATGGAATTGGATAATATACAATATAAAAAAAGATTTTATAAATAAAATTTGAGTGGTTATAATAAATTTTATACACTTAAATTTTAGTAATAAAAGATTAACAGAGGTAAATAGTGAAAAGGAATTTAAAGAGATTTTATTTAAATAACTTAATAATCAATTTGATTTAAAATGGAACCTTAAGTCTAACCTAGGAATTTTAATAAATGTTATTTTCTGAAATGAATATGTTGTATAATAAATAATGTATCTTTGAATAGATAAAATAAAATACATTTGAATTGGACATTTTGTAATAAAGTATTTAACTTGAATTCATAGTTTAATGGATGTCTAAATGAATAAATGTGTAAAGAAATTTGATTATTATATTTGCTATGATAAATATTTTATTTATGAAATAGATATGTCTTGAAAATGAATGATTATAATTTAAATAGTTAAAATGTATTTTAACATCACTAAAAATTGATAATTGAGAATTTGGTTTTCAAATGGAATTTTAAGCCTAACTTATTAAAGGAATATCTATTTGGGTATTTTAAATAAAGTGTTAGGTTATGTGTTAAATTAAGAGCTAACCAAAATAGTGAGTTTTTGACTTAATAAATGAAGTATAATTTAATTTGGATATTCTATTCATAAAAGTTTGTTTTTAATGAATCATAAGTTAAATGATATCCAAATGAATAATTCTGAAATTAAACTGATTTGAAATACTAATATATCTACTGTAGCATTTTTATAAGTGCTGCCATTTGAAAATACAATGTTTTGGAAATTTTATAATTGAATGAACTTAGAAATGTTACAACTTTAAAATGAATATTATTTGACCTTGAATTAAAATATTTTAAATGAAGATTATTTTAAAAGGTGTTATGATTTTCTAAGTATTATGTTTTTTTTAGAATAACATTTCCAAAGTGTTATGATTTTTAGTAGTATGATTCCCAAATGATAAACATCCCTAAATTGTTATGATTTCAAAGCATTATGGTTTCAAATTTATTATCTTATTTTTTTTCAAACTATCTTTTGGTTGTCCTTATTTCTCTTATCTTGTTACAGAATGGGAAGGCTATTGCTTATACCAGTCTGTTTAGAAATCTTTCTGTAATCTTTGATAATCTTTGTTACTCATCTGGATCTGAACACTGTTTTTCCATTCATAGACCGTCGGTCAAGTGAAAAGGGAGATTCAGACTCTAGAGGATCTTTTCGTGCTTGTATTCTTGATTTGATCACCTCCATCTTGTTAAACTTACCTATAACAATAGTTATCAGGTGTAATTCCAATTTTCTTATCATCCTGTTTTAATTCTATTCATTCTATCTTTTTCTGTGCTTTTCCGTACCTCGTTCCTTTTCGAGGACGAAAAGTTTTGAGTGGGGGAGAGTGTAACAACCCTATATTTTACAATTATTTTTAAATTGATTTTTCCAGATTTAAAAGCTTTATTTATGAAAAGAATAAATTTTGTTATTGTAAATATAAAAACTTTGATTTTGATGTGAATTAGAATTCCAAATATGACTAAATTTAATATTTCCAGAAAATGTAAATTTTGGTCAATAGTCAAACTTTGACTTTTAAGTTTAAATTTCAAATAGTTTGAAATTATATATTTTATCTTTTATTATGAAAATATATGTAATAACTTGAACACTACTTTTCGTTTCGTTGAAATCCGAATAATATTGTGAAAGTTATGCTTTTTACAAAATTGGATGTAAATTGTTTTATTTAACAATATTGTTTATTTTAAATTATATAAATAATCTTTTTAATTGTCATATATTATTCTAAATTGTATTATATGTTATGTTACATATATTTTTACCTTTTAAATATTTTTAAAGTGATGTTTGAATTTTTCCAAAGCTCATTGAATTTATTTTCTATTTTTAAAGGTTAGTTTCCATTTTTCTATTATTTTCTTCATTTAAATTATATTTAATTAAAATTTATTTATTCATTTTTATGTATGCATTTTATTTTTATGTTTTTATCTTTATTTATAAATATTTTTCATGTACATACAATTTTCCCAAAAGTTCATTTCATTTATTTTCAAATTTTCAAGCCTAATTTACATTTTCTTTGTTATTTTCTTAATTTAATTATATTTAATTAATATTTATTTATTTATTTCCTTTCTTACTTTATTTTGTTCAGTTTTATATTTTATTTACTGAAATATATATGGTTTATTTTAATTTAAAGGAAGTAGAAATATAAAGAGTCAAACCTTTTCATATTACTTGTGACTTTTCATTTACTTTGACCTTTCACTTGCTTTGCCCTTTCATTTTTTTGAGTAGCCGTCCATTTTTTTTTCATTGCCTTGAATTCTTCCTCAAATTCACGTGAAATATGTTTCTCATCTTCTCCTAAAAACTCATGGCATGAGAAAAATAAAATATAAAAACAATGGCTTCCTTTATCTCTTCTCTTCTTCACAATTTCAATGATTTTGCTTCCCTCTTTGCAAAGCTTTGCTTGGCCCACTCTCCACCATCTTCACCGACCATCACCTCCTCCATCTACAGCTGCAACATCAGCCTCACCTCTGTCCATTTCAGGCCATGGCATCCCAAAGATGGAAATACCACAAAAATTTGCAAAAAAAACTCCACAAACATGCCTAGTCTGGCCATAAACTACATTATCTCCTCCATATCTTGCTTTGGCCGCCACCAACTCCACCTCCACCACCAATAGGCGACCTGAAACCCACTACCACACCTGTACCTAACCCCCTACAGATCTGGTCGTGCCTATGGTTGCCTTGGCCGTAGCCTTTGGTTGCATGAAATCATGTTTGTTTGCCCTATAGTTGTAGTTCCATGCACACATACCTTTGCATCATCCTTTCCTATGTATGGACGACTTGTTGAACCCAAAACCTGATCCAAACCTGATACAAAACCCTTCCATTACAGTGCTTTTACAGCCCATTTCTGAAGCATATGAGGTAGAAAGCAGGTGCAAGCATTTCTATTTGATTCTGTGCAGTCTATTCTAGTGTAGTTTTGATCGTAGCTGATTTGAAACTCATTGTTGTTATATTGTTTTGTTTGACTTGTATTCAAGGGATTTGATACTTTGGCTCCTCCACTCTTATTTGAATCGTGTTATCATGCTTGTTTGGATCTCATTCGTGCATTCGTCGTTGTGTCTCCAGTACAAAACTGTGAGTAATTCTCACCAGACAATATGTACCTATATAACTAGTAAATTGACACCCTGTGAATCTGTAGAAATATATTATCATGTTATATATGCTTATATTATTATCATATGATGTTCACACCTGTTATTACACCTGTTATATCATATGTTACTGTTATTTAATGTTATTCTGTTATTTATATCTGTTATCACCATTGCAAGTTCCCTGTAGATTAGAATCACTATGGGTTGAAATGATACATACCCAAACGGACTTTAGAATAGGGAAAAATCGTTATGGGCTGAAATGATAGGCCTGAACGATTTTTATTTAAATTATTTTAACTTGGGATTGCGGGTTTGAAATGATAGAACCCGGATTTTTCTTTTTAACTGCGGATTGAAATGATACATATCCGTATCACTTGACCTAAGTTAGAAAATTATATACAGGCCCGTGGTTATTTTATAAAGTGTTTTGGATATTTTTAAGTATTTTTAAAAATTATAAATTTATGAAATTTGATTTAAATAGATTTTGAAATGTTTTAAAATAAAGAAATTAAGATTTTTTCTATGTGTTAAAAATGTAATTAATGAATGGTTTAACTGGATTTTTGAAATATAACTTAAGTTGGAAATTTGGAATTTTGGTTAAAAATGATATTTAAGCTATATAAATAAAAATAAAAATTTAATTATATTTGTAAAATGGTAAATATGATAATTTGATTAAATTTGAATTTAAGTGATTTATTAAAGTATTATTGATTTTTCTATGAATTTAAGTGGTTAAATAAATGAATGTTTAAAAGTGATCTTTTAAAATATAACTTGACTAGGAAATGTGAAATTTGGTTTTAATTAAAGGTTTAAGTTAATTAAATAAAATTGGAAATTTTGTTAAATTGTGAAATGGTAATTTAAATTTGAAGTGTTAAGTCTATTTGTTGAAATGTGAAGAATTGGAACTTTTACACTTAAACTTATTAAGTAAATTGTTGAAAATTGGATTTAATTATAAGAAATTTATTGTGAAAAAGATATATGTTAACTGATATGTAAATGAACATTTCAAATGTTAAAATATGATTTTTAAAATGTTTATGTGTTTTAAATTAAAGTTATTTAATTGCTGGAAATACACTAACACCTGAAATTAACTTTTAATAGCATTCAGAAATACTATAGATTCTGTTTTGAACTAAAATTGTGTAAAAAGGAGCTATTACAGCATTTCTGGAATGCTGTAGTTGCTGTAGTTGAACTTATAGGCTAGTATTGAACTCAGGCCTATTATAGCATTCTTTGGAAATGCTATAATGGTCTGCAGTCTATGTTGAAATCAAATTTAACCCTTGTTTTGAAATCTGAACTACCGCAACACTTCTGAAATGCTGTCTTTTCTGTTTTGAACTATAATTCAACTAAAACTGAGTTTTAACAGCAGTTTTAAGTGCTGTCTTTGCTAAATTAAAAATGTTTTCAAATATAACTTATAGCAGTTGTTTTTAAATGTTGTGAAATGCTGAAATTTTAATAATTAGGGTTTTTGACTTAGTAAACGAACTCAGAATGGTTTGAAACTTTGGAAATTGAATACTTGATTTGAAAATATAATAATTACACCTTTAAAAGGTTTAAATGAATTATTTTGATTGGAATATAAACTATTTAAAGGTGATTTGAAATAATAGTAAATGAACGATATCTTTGAATTTAAAAGGTATTTAAAGTTGAATATTTGGATTTGAACTGATAGGATATTTTATTTTATTAAAATGATTTGAAATGAAGTTTTGTAAGGATATGATATTTTATTATATTAAAAGGATTTGAAATGAAGTTTTGAAATGATATGAAAATTTAAATATATGGAAATGGTTTGGAATTGATTTAATCTTTATTTTGATAAAGATATGGTTTGAAATGATATTTTATTTTGAAGTAAAGTATTGTTTTTAAAAGTTATAACCACGGGTTATAATAACGATTGGTTGGCAAAGAGACCGGGATCGGATATGGACATACTCTATGTCGTTACCGAAAACCACTTTGACAACCGTGTACGCGGTGGAGATTCCAGAATGAAGTAGGATGGTGGCGACGTTCCTAAGGTATGTTACGTGGACCCAACTCCCATGAGTTGGCATAAGGTGGCTAAAACAGGAGCGATCTCGGACCAGTGAGGTAGCACCTCTTCTCGGACACATTTCTTCGATATTTACTCTTACTTGTGATTGATTAGATGGCCATCCTCCGATTTGGGAGTGTTGTTCGAGGTGGACGATAGTGGCTGCTATGCGCTCCATCAGTCCGTGTGCATAATTGGTATATCTACCCTGGCATTGCCTAGTTGTGCCGTGTCACCTACCATATCGAGCTTTACTACGATTATGATTTTAAGATCCGACCGCGTTAAGGTTCTCCATCCCCTTAACGCTATTTTCTATATGATTATACTTTACTTATTAGACATTATTATAATAGCGAATACTACTACATAGTAGATATTTTAACGGATCCTTAGAGGATGGGCGGTCCCAAGCATCTTCTAAGTTACTTGTACCTTTATTAAAGTTCACTTGAGTAGGTTTACATTATATAAGTATATATTGTCCTGACTCGAGTGTTTTGTGTTTTGCTTTACGCTCGGGTCAGCCTGAGTATTCACAGATTTGGATTTCCACCTTCTGGAGATTTGAATCGCTGGAGATTATCTGCTAGTCTTGTTCTATCAACTTCGGTTCCGTTGTTCTATTCAGCCTGTACTTGGTTATTGGATTGAGACTTCTGTTGTACTTTATTTCTTATGTTGTATCTTATGTAACTCTGATATATTTACATAGTAGCTTCATGAACTACTATTTCTTTTACTTCCGCTGCATTATTTTACTCTGTGATCTGTGATTATATTTATTTACTGTATATTCTGAGATTTGCCAAATTTTAATTACAACGCGGTATTTTGAGCAATTCAACTCCGGCATGAGTGTCTACCTATACACTTATAATGGATGCGAATGGTTGAAATTATCGGGTCGTTACATTTTACTTAAACAATATTTAAACAATAGCTATTTATAAACAAGAACAAGCTTCTTTCTATAACAAATGCAGATCATATATAGTGTAGATAAATTTATATATATATATATATGTAAACTTGGAGTCTAATCCTTATACATATATACTGATATATATAGAACTTATACCGTAAATAACTTTATGTATTTTCATATATTATATACATTAATATATATACTGTCATACCACATATGTACTTTAAGTTTATAACTCTTATATATCAACTCTTATATAACTGTAAAGCAGATTTCTAAGATTAACAAATGCGGCTTGGTCAGCTAGGCAAAAGAAGAGATATATATATATATATATGCAGCTTATAGGCTTTTATATATACAATATGTATATATTAGCTTGAACATAACTTGAATACATAACCATTTTATATAAATAGAACTTTGCAAATCGACCTTATATAACAACTATAGGAAATTGAGTTCTAATACAATCTATATTGAAATCAATATATAAGTAAATTATATATAATAAAGTTAAATTAACCACGATCAACATATATTAAATATGCAAACCTTATAAACACCAATGTATACAGACTTATATTATAATACACAAACTTATGCAAACTAATATATATCTGTATATATATACCTTTATATAACTGCAGATTTGAAAACTTATATAAGTACTTACATATAAATATATATGTACTCAAAACATAACATGCGAAACTGTGTACTATTATAATTCTATATATTTCTTACATATCATATAATATATATATATACACAAACTTTAAATATAACTAACCTGTAAAGAAAAGAAAACGATGGTAGAGATTTCGACAAGATAGGGTTGCATAGTGAGGAGGAGCACGGTTGGACGAAGCAAGGGGAAAGGTAGTTGTGCTCAGCCTGGGTTGGTCTCGGTGGCGATGGCAGAGGGGTCGGGCGAGCTGTTGTGTGGTGGTGGGCTGGCGCCAAAGTCAGGGGAAAAAGCATGGGTAAGGCGAAGCAAAAAGAGGAGGGTTTGGCTATTCGCAGGAAGAAGTGCAGGTGGTCAATTAGATGACGTGCATGAGGAAGGTCAGTGAGTGGTGGAGTATGGTTTGGCTGAGGCGAAGCTGCATCTAATCACATTTTTTTAGATGGAGGCGGAAGGGCAATGGTGAGGAATGAGTCTGAGCTTTGGAAGAGCAAACGTAAATAAAATAATTTATATTGTGGTATAAACGTTTCTCTTGAATGAAAGGCCAGAATGTAAATTGATACCATGGAAATAGAAAATTCAAATTATTAACTTTCTAGGAATATAAAAAAGGCTATACAGTTCATGAAAGATAAACCAATGATCACAAGTAAACCAAAAGGCACGGTACCGGTATCGATATGGTCCGACGTTTTACATATTCCGTCGTGTACCGGACTTCAAAATACAGAATTGAATATACCGCAGAGATCAGCACGACGAGATGATCAAAATAGTATACAGATATTAGTGGTACGATCATCCTATCAAAAGTCGATAATCGGTAACAAAATTGCTGCTAAAATGCCGGAATTAAGATGAACGAGGCAATAGCAGTCCAAATTTGAAGAAACGAAATACGACATATCACTCAGAATATGGTTTACAAAATTGATTGTGTAAAAATATTCAAGTTTGGAAAACATTTTATTATCATTAATTATTAACTGATTTGAATTTAAATAAAATTACACAAGAAAAATAAACTTCCATATCACCTGATGAAAATTTACCACTTGCTATGTTTAAATAGATGTATTCCAAATATCAAATTTATATTTCAAAAATTTATTGTTTAAAATTTCACAAATTTTAAATTAAATATATTAATAAAACCACTATACGGCTCGTTACACTCTTCCCCACTCAAAACTTTTCGTCCCCGAAATGAAAGGAGGTAGGAGAATAGAAACAACCGAAAAGAAAATAGATTGGAAAACAAAATAAAACAGTTAATTTCAAACTATATAAATTTCAATTTAAACAAATTAATATTCAATAATTGATTTTAAATTCAAGGTATTTTATTTCAGTGGGTTTAATTTCAATTTATTAATATTTGATACAAAAAGGTTTCCTTCAAAAAAAATTTTTATTTAATTTGTCTCGTTTACTATTCAATCAACTTATTATTCTATTTATCTCAATTAACATTTTTATTAATAAAATTTAAGTGTATAATATTTATTATAACCACTCAAATTTATTTATAATTTCTTTTAAAATCATTTTATATTGTACTAATTCAATTACATAGATAACTTCTGAATAATTTAGGTAAGTTATATTAAATGCAATTGGGTATTATACAAGTAAATTTTCTAATTCAATTAGTGCAAGTTTAAATATTTATTCAATATTTTTGGCTTTATTTAATAATTGAAATCATCTTTTAACATAAAATCTAAGAATTAAATTTCCAATTCACACCAAACCATTTAAAGACAAATATATATATTATATATCAAATCAAATCAAATCTATAATTATATACCAATATGTATTTTTATACATCAAATCATACGTAAGAATTTCAAATCAAATTCAGTTTTCAAAACAAAAGTATAGCAAACCTACCGAATGGTCTCTCCACTCTGAGACTCGAAAATGGATGTCAATGATGTTGTAGTCATCACCGAAATTAATTTCCAGCGATAAAAGAGAGGAGTGCCGATTTAAACATTTAAAAAATTATTTGAAAACCATTTCTATTTGAAAATACTTTAAGATAATGTACATTTTAAAACTTTAAAACCAAAGTTTGGAATCATCGAAAATTAAATTCTCAAATTCTTAGTTTAAATTCATTTAGATTTCCAAATCAGTTTCTAGACCATGTTTTATAATTTTATTTATTTATATCATGTTGAAATAGTCAATAGTTTCATAACTATAAATGAAAATCAAATATTATCATTTTAAACATCCAATTTATTTAACTATTAATTTCAAAAAAAATATACTTATATATATAATATAATCATACAAAATTTATTAAATTTTGAAAACAATTATGTTAGTTTGCTCTGTTCTCATGTTTTGGAGTTTCTATCGATAGCATTGGCCAGGCGAATCGATCGGAAACCCAAATCAACATCAACTCAAACAACACACTGTAAAACATTTTAATACTAAAACAATTACACTCCCTCACTCGATAATTCCAAAAATGGATTCCAAAACAATGATAGGGATTCGAATTTTTAGAGACTCTAATCGAAGAGAATGCTAACCAGAAGATAGGCTCGATAAGGAGATAAATAGATTACAAAGAAAGAAAGAATGGATAGACCGATGTTAATCGTGGGTGGCCTTACTTGGTCAATTGTGACATCAAGAATACGATCGATGCAGAATAAGATTGATTACAAGAGAATAGAATACGGGTATAACAAGAGATAGCAGCATCTAAACCGATGATACATAAATCTTCGATGAGTCGATGTCTATTGTAAAGGAGTTTCACCTCTTTACAAATCATAAAGTGGAGCTATGGGATGCTGCAGAATCAAAGCACGAATAGGGAGAGACAAGATTGGTTTTTGGAACCGAAGGGAACGTTCCAAAATTCAAAGGAAACCCGAGTTAAATAGGAAGAGATTCAATCATGAACGAAAGTGATTCTGTAATTAATTTACTCTATATATTGTGTTTTTCCTAAAACCAAAGCTCTGATACCAACTATGACATCCCGTATTTTATGCCATTCGCATCAACACATGTCAGACTTGAATTGCTCAAAATATCAGATTGTTAATTTATATTTGGCAAAACTCAGCATGTATAGTAGATAAATAATCATAGAAACGGAGTAATATAACAATAAGCAACGGAAACAAATGAACAGTAGTTGATGAAGCTAATATATATATATATATATATATATAACAGAGTTAAAACAAGATACAACAGAAGTCTTCAATACATAAAAGTCTCAATACAATAGTCAAATACAAGATCAGTGTATATTAGTGGAGTCAACTGAATAAGTGAAAGCTGAATATATATAGATGGATCTCCAAGCGAAACTCCAACTCCAAAGGTGAGTCTCAAATGCTGTTCCACTCAATCTGACCTAAGCGTAAAGCAAAACACAAAACACTCGAGTCAGGATTAACATCTTATATCAATAAATCCAACTCAAGTGAAATATCAACTGAAATACAAGTAACTTAAAGGATGTTAGGGATACCCATCCTTTAGGGATCCGTTAAACTATCTACTATGTAATAATATATGCTATTATAATAATGTCTATAGTAAAGTAAACTATTAAAATAGCGGTAAGGCGTTACCCATATTCCTCTTAACATATTTTATAGGTCCATTAGTCTATACAGTACTGTAATACCTCTTGATCAAGAGGCTACCAAAGGATACTCCATAGGCACGACACAAAACAAACTCGTAGTGGTATCGATAGGGTAGGTGACATGGCACAACTAGGCAATGCCAAAGTAGATTTACTAATTACACTTCCGGGCTGGTGGTACCACACAGCCGCAACCACCACCAACCTCGAGCCACACTCCCAAATCAAAGGTGGGCACCAAATCAATCACAAAGTAATTGAATGGCATACGAAGAAGTGTGTCTGATCGAAGGAGCTACCTCACTTGGCCCGTCGATTGCTCCTGTTTTAACCACCTTATGCCAACTCATGGGAGTCGGGTCCAAGTATATACCTCATATAGGATCGTGGCCAACATCCTACTTCATTCTGGAATCTCCACCGCGTACACGGTTGTTAAGTGGTTTTCGGCATTAGCAGAGAGTATGACAATAACCGATCCCGGTCTTTAACAACCCAATGTTATTATAACACCGTGGTCATTTCAAAATAGTTTATACTTCAAAACCGAAATATCATTTCCATTTCAAAAACCATATCAATACTATATCATTTCCATTTCAAAAACCATATCAATACGATATCATTTCCATTTCAAAACCAAATCAATACGATATCATTTCCATTTCAAAACCAAATCAGTACGATATCATTTCCATTTCGAAACCAAACCAATATGATATCATTTCCATTTCAAATATATTCACTTCCAAAATCATAGTACTTTCAAAGTTATAACACTTTCGAAACCAAAACACTTGAAATTATAACACTTTGGAAATCACAACATTTTGAAATCATAGCACTTTGGAAATCATAACACTTTCCTTATAAGTTAAAATAGTTTATATTTAAAATAATTAGTGTATTAAAGTAGTTTATATTAAAATAGTTTATATTAAAAATTGTTTATTTTAAAATTGTTTATATAGTATAAGAAAATATAATTAGTCATAAATAAAATCTTTAAAATACTTTATATAATAAAATAACTTCCTCAAATTTCACAAATCGATTCAAATCAAATTGAATTCCAAAACTCAAATTTAATTAAATCTCAATTCATCAATTTCAACTCAATTCAGTTTCTCAATAAACCATTTCAAATTATATCAAATTCGAATACAGATTTGAACCATAAAATAAACCATCTAAATTTCAATATATTTCAAAGCTTTAAATATTCAACATTTTCAAAACTAAATTTGATAATTTCATATATATATCAAATTCACTTTAATATTATTTTTGAAATATTCACTTAATAAAATCCAATATCATTTAAATAAAATCCCAAATTTCAAATCACTAAATATTTCCTGCAATTTATTTGAACTTGAAATATTCATTTAATCACCTCAAACCAAAATCAAGTTATAAAATCATATCCCTTAAAAATCTCAAATTCAATAAGTTTCAAATCAATTTAATTAAATAAATTCTTAATTAAATACCATTTCAAATCAATTTCAAATATATCTTCCCAACCTTAAAAATTATTACAAACTCTATATTTGAAAATATAATTTGAAAGAAATACTTAAACATATTATATATAAATTATATCAAACTTTGTTAAATTAAAACTTATTAATAAATCTATTTTATATTAAGACTTATTTATATATATTTTAAAATAGTAAAATTGGAAGTAAATTCTTAAACTTATAATTTCAAAACTAACTTATAATTTGAAAGTTTCAAAACATATAATTTTAAAATTCAAGAATTTAACTATATATAAAATAACATTTATATATAATATTTAAAAATCAATATTTATATAAACCATATATATTTCTTTTTAAAACTTTGAAAATCATTTCAAAATATACATATATATAGACCACGATGTCTGTATATAATTCAATTCAGAAGAAAATTGCTTGAGTCTATCATTTCAGCCCATAACAATTTTCTCCTATTCTACAGATCGTTCATGTATGTATCATTTCAACCCATAGGGAATTCTATACTAACAGGGAACTTGCAGAGTGATAACAGATATGAAAATAATATAACAGGTGTATATCATCAATATAAATAACAGATAATGGTGTCAGATGTCACAGGTGAACAGATACAGTTAATAACATGTATATAGCAATGAAAATAACTAACAACAGCATATTTCAATTGTCGTTTCAATTGAAATCAAATTTAATAGATATATGAACGTTAACCATGAGTGTTTGCTCACCTTTTGAGGGTAGATGGATTTAACAAAGAAATAAGCTATGAATTCCAAAGCAACACTAGATGGACACGATCCGATAAAGAAAATAGCACGATGGACAAAGCTGATAAATGGGAAAACGATGATAACTATCAGAATCCGTTTTGATATAAACTAAAAATAGATACATTATTATTATTTCCTTAAAATCAATATTTTAATTTAAGACGAATAAAATAATATACATATAAATCAATAATATCCATATATTACAAAACCGAACAAAAGAATTTCTACACACGTACCTTTATATATAAAAGTATATATTACTAAATTCTTTACAGCAAACCCACAACAAAAGAAATATAAATAGAGACATTTATATATGCTACTACAATATATATATATATATAAGCTACTCAAACAATTATACTTTCATAAGTTTTTCATATATAAACTATAAGTTATATATATACATCCAGGCTTAAAACTTACATAACAAAATATGGCATATATAAAATAGTCAGACAATATATATACAGGCCTAACTCTGTTTATATATATAAAGAAAATGTAAAACAGTTCAAAATATAGATGACACCTATACAACTGCAACTATTATTTGAAACTATATATATCAAAAACTGTTTCAAACCATATATAAAATGCTGTCACAACTGTATATATAAAACTGTATTATATGCAACAGTATAACTTGTATAACATCCTTCCAAAATATCATATATACAATACATTTTACTTAAACAATATTTAAACAATAGCCATATATAAACAAGAACATGCTTCTTTCTATAGCAAATTCAGACCATATATAGTGTGTATATATATACACATAAACTGGGAGTCTAATCCTTATATACATATACTGATATGTATAGAACTTATACTGTAAATAACTTTATGTATTTTCATATATTATAAACACTAATATATATACTTTAAGCTTATAACTCTTATATATAAACTCTTATATAACTATAAAGAAGATTTCTAAAATTAACAAATGCGGCTTGGTCGGCTGGGAAAAAGAAGAGAGAAATAATAATAATAATAATATATATATATATATATATGCAGCTTATACGCTTTTATATATACAATATGTATATATTAGCTTGAACATAACTTGAATATATACCTTTTTTATATAAATAGAACTTTACAAACCGACCTTATAATAACAATTGCAAGAAATTGAGTACTAACACAATCTATATTGAACTCAATATATAAGTAAATTATATATAATAAAGTTAAATAAAGCACGATCAACATATATTAAATATGCAGACCTTATAAGTACTAATGTATACAAACTTATA
This sequence comes from Allium fistulosum, assembly GCA_030737815.1. Taxonomy (NCBI): domain Eukaryota; kingdom Viridiplantae; phylum Streptophyta; class Magnoliopsida; order Asparagales; family Amaryllidaceae; genus Allium; species Allium fistulosum. Next base: position 648,413,957 of record CM060905.1, on the reverse strand, counting down.
TTATAATACACAAACTTATGTAAAGTAATATATATATATACACCTTTATGTAACTGCAGATTTGAAAACTTATTTAAGTACTTATGTATAAATATATATGTACTCAAAACATAACACACGAAATTGTGTACTATTGTAATTCTATATATTTCTTACATATCATATAATATATATATATATAAACTTTAAATATAATTAACTTGTAAAGAAAAGAAAATGAAGGTAGAGATCCCGACAAGATGGGGTTTCATAGTGAGGAGGAGCACGGTTGGACGAAGCAAGAGGGGAAGGTAGCTATGCTTGGCCTGGGTTGGTCTCGGTGGCGAAGGTAGAGGGGTCGGGCGAGCTGTTGTGTGGTGGTGAGTCGGCACCGAAGTAAGGGGAAAAAGCATGGGTAAGGGACGCAAAAAGAGGAGGGTTTGGCTATTCGCAGCAAGAAGAGCAGGCGCTCGGTTGGATGACATGGATGAGGAAGGTCGCGTGAATGGTGGAATATGGTTTGGCCAAGGCGAAGCTGCATCTTATCACATATATATTTTTAAAGGAGGCAGAAGGGCAATGGCGAGGAACGATTCTGAGGGAGGAAGAGGTTTGGAAGAGCAAATGTAAATAAAATAATTTATATTATAGTATACACGTTTCTCTAGAATGAAAGGCCAGAAAGTAAATTGATACCATGGATATAGAAAAATAAAATTATTAACTTTCTAGCAATATAAAAAGGCTATACAGTTCATGAAAGATAAACCAATGGTCACAAGTAAACCAAAAGGCATGGAACCGGTATCGATATGGTCCGATGTTTTATAGATTCCATCGCGTACCAGACTTCAAAATACAGAATTGAATATATCATAGAGATCAGCATGACGAGATGATCAAAATAGTATATAGATATTGGTGGTATGATCATCCTATCAAAAGTCGATATTTGGTACCGAAATTGCGGGTAAAATGCCGGAATTAAGATAAACGAGGCAATATCAGTCCAAATTTGAAGAAATGAAATATGACGTCTCACTCAGAATATGGTTTACAAAATTTATTTTGTAAAAATATTCAGGTTTAGAAAACATTTTATTATCATTAATTATTAACTGATTTGAATTTAAATAAAATTACATAAGAAAAATAAACTTCCATATCATCTGATGAAAATTTACCACTTGCTATGTTTAAATAGACGTATTCCAAATATCAAATTTATATTTCGAAAATTTATTATTTAAAATTTCATAAATTTTAAATTAAATATATTAATAAAACCACTAAAATTTACAGGTCGTTACACTCTCCCGCACTCAAAACATTTCACCCTTGAAAAGAAAGGAGGTAGGAGAATTGAAACAACCAGAAAGAAAAATAAATTGGAAATCAAAATAAAGTAGTTAATTTCAAACTATACAAATTTCAATTGAAACAAATTAATATTCAATAATTGATTTTAAATTCAAGGTATTTTATTTTAGTTGATTTAATTTCAATTTATTAATATCTGATACAAAAAGGTTTTTTTCAAAACAAAATTTTATTTAATTTGTGTCATTTACTATTCAATCAACTGATTATTCTATTTATCTCTATTAACATTTTTATAACTAAAATTTAAGTGTATAACATTTATTATAACCACTCAAATTTATTTACAATTTCTTTTAACATCATTTTATATTTTACTAATTTAATTACATAGATAACTTCTAAATAATTTAGGTAAGTTATATTAAAATGCAATTGGGTATTATACAAGTAAATTTTCTAATTCAATTAGTTCAAGTTTAAAAATTTATTCAATTTTTTTGGCTTTGTTTAATAATTGAAATCATCCTTTAATATAAAATTTATGAATTAAATTTCCGATTCACTTCAAACCATTTAAAGATAAATATATATATTATATACCAAATCAGATCAAATCTATAATTATATACCAATATGTATTTTTATACATCAAATTATACTTAAGAATTTCAAATCACATTCATTTTCCAAAACAAAAGTGTAGCAAAGCTAAAGAATGGTCTCTCCACTTTGAAACTCAAAAATGAATGTCAATGATGCTGCATTCATCACCGAAATTATTTTCTAGCGACAAAAGAGAGGAGTATTGATTTAAACATTTAAAAAATTCTTTGAAAACCATTTCTATTTGAAAATACTTTAAGATAATGTACATTTTAAAACTTTAAAACCAAAGTTTGGAATCGCCAGAAATTAAATTCTCAAATTCTTAATTTAAATTCATTTAGATTTCCAAATCAGTTTCTAGACTATGTGTTAACGCTAAAAGTTGAACGCTAACACCCGGTGTGAGTCAAGAAAAAGTGAAAGCACCACCCGTTGGTACGGGAACATAGTATAAGCAGTAAATAGCAGGAAACATTAAAGACAACGATTTTATAGTGGTCCGGCTCGTAATGAAGCCTACGTCCACTTTGTATTCTTTTATTGTTGATTTGGTTACAATTTGATACAATGCACTTCGAATACAATTCACTTTGATTACACAAACACTTCGGACTAGTAACTCAAACTTTGATGATGAGATTTGTTGAATCCATGTCAGATGTGCCGAATCTCTTTCAAAGCTTGTTGTAGTGTCTTTGATGTTGGAGTTCTTCAAGTGATGATTCAGTTGAGAAAGCGGCAGAGTAACAGCTCTTCAGAGAATGATCCAAAAGTCCCCACTTAAGTTGGAGTTAATGCCGTATTTATAGGGAATGCTCTAAGGTTGTTCAAGTGATGATTCACTAGGTCGTCTACGACATAAGGTAGGTCGTAGGTCATAGGCCGACGATGACATAGGGGGCAGGATTTTCTGAACTTGTCCTGAACAAGTTATTAGGTCGGCACCGATCTAAGGGATGGGATCCGACTTATCTTGTTTGTGATTAGATTCTCCTGAGCGAGTTATTAGGTCGCACGCGACCTAACATAGGTCGTAGGTCGTTGAGACCGCTTCTTTCTTAAGTCGTTTAGGCAATGGGATCCTTTAAGTCGCTGTCTTCTTAGGTCGGTAGGTCGTGGCATTGCTTAGGTCGCACATGCTTTAGGTCGCTTCACACTTTAGCTCGCTTCACACTTTAGCTCTCTTCACACTTTAGCTCGCTTACTAACTGAGTCGTTAGGTCGCTGCTCCCCATAGGTCGTAGGTCGCTGCTCCCCATAGGTCGTAGGTCATTAACAAAAAGGAGTTAACATTTGCCTCTCGAAGTACACGCCTAAGTCGTAGGTCGTGTGCTTCGATCTCCTTAACCCATGCTCAGATGAGTTGTTAAGTCGCAAGCGACCTATCGAGGAAACTAGGTCGCAAGTGCCAGTTCGCCTTTCATTGCCCCGGGGTATAAATAGCTTAGGTCGTACCTCTTTTAGCTCATCTATTCTATCATTCCATCCTGCCATCATCGAGTTCCCAAGCTCTCAAAGACGAATTCAATCCAACCAATCACTGATTATCTTTAACATTCCCTTGCGTAAGTGAATCTGCTTTCTACTCAATCCTCGATTATCATTGAATCATGAATCCCATTTTTCATCTCCGACCCACTTCTTTATGCCACGCTTCATCATGGATCTCGTTTCAATCGATTGCTGATGGATTCAAGGTGGTTTGTCTTGGCTTTAGACAATGGGTTACCGTGCTTTGGACTAACTGATTCGCGATTTTAGAGGGGATGAGGAGATTATTAACGGGTTATTGGTTTATGGATCTCGATTTGGCGGGTTGAAGGATTACTGAGTGGAGAGGAGGTCAATTGGTTAAGGGAAGTGAGGTATTAGCTTGAATGGAAGATAGCTCGAGTCCTTCATCAAAAACTGCCCAGTGAATTTGAGCGTCCCATGAACCCTTGCGACCTAGCACACCTGACCGACCTAACTAGTTGCGGCATAAGCCTTAGGTCGTATCCGAGCTAGAACTTGGAGAAATTTATGTTATTTCGACTTGACAGATCTGAGCGACCTAAACGTTAGGTCGTATTGGGATTCTCACGACCTAAGACTTACGACCTAGGAAACCCGGCCGACCTAAAAATTACTGCGACCTAAGCAAAACCGAACAACCCTCTACGACCTAACTTTTTAGTGGCATAGGCTTTTAGGTCGTGGCCGAGTTAACACTTGAACCTCTTAATCCGCATAGCACGACCTGAGGAATTTCCAACATATACTAGGTCGTGAGCGACCTAGGACTTGAACTATTTGGACTTGTTTTGAACTTTGAACTGCCTGGACTTTGTTTAACTTGATTGGACTTCTTTACAGATTATACTAACCTTTAAAGCTGACAACCTGTTAAACACAATATTTGCAGAATACCGGGACGAATATACTGCCATTGACTGCCCACATCGAATGACAGATTAGTCGATAAAGAAAAATCAACTTAAATGAACTGTGTGAACGAAATGTCGTAAACTAACCGACTTAAGTGAAGTATTAAAGCAAAACTAAAATAGTTAAACGAAGCTGATTTGTTTGCATTAACACTGCACTTGAGTTTAAAATTAACAAGTTCTAAAATCTCGTAATCGACCACTTGTCAAATAGTTTAATTCCAGTTATGTTTACTTGTTATTTTTATTAGTTCTGCACAACAATTCACACTTTTTAGGAAACGTGCACCTTTCATATTTGAATATCCAGTTGCTTATGTAGAATGGCTTCTCAACAAGAAGAGATAGTCGAACAAGCTGAAGAAGTTTTCCTAATTGCTCAACCGTTGGACAATCCTCCAGAAAGAATCTCAACCACACTAACATATAAAGCTTTCCATCAACTGTGCACTCAATTCGGCATTGCTGAAGCAGATGCCATTCTTCCTGAGAAAAGTGATACTGCTGACATACCACCTTCTGGCTTCGTTGCAGTGAATCGTCAAATGTGCATGAACGGAGCCATTCCTCCTTTTAACGATTTCCTTCAGCAACTTCTTCTTCGACTGTCTATCTCTCCCTTTCAGTTACATCCCAATGGCTATGCCATCCTGATGGGACTATGTGTGCTATTTAGGAGGACGCTGGATCGTCTTCCGAGCTTTGACGAAGTTTGTTATTTGTGCTCGTTTGCCAAAAATAAAGATCATCCTTCCATCACACTTGTGAGAAGTGCTAGGAATCGCAAACTGATCATTGGTCTTCCCGACAGTGTTCACGGATTTCTAAGTCAGTTTTTCTACGTTCGTTGTCCTCCGGGATTCTATGCTATCTGGAGAGTGGAAAGTAAGATCATTTACCATTGTCCCTACTGTTTTCTGAACTTTTCGAAGTCTAAGTTGTCAAGTGTTAACTTCGCTCTTTTCTTTTTAGCGCTCCCTCCTCCTAGGGATCCTGGTCACAAACCAACTTTTAAGAGGCTCATGGCCGTGCCGGTTGAAGAGAGGAGCATCCAATTTCTGTTGAAAGACGAGTTTTTACATCAATTCGGACTTCTACATTTTTCCCATTCTACTCAGATTTATGAAGTTTCTGATCCTCAAACAGAGACATCAGATGCCCCAGCTCTTGCTGAAGAACTTACACCGAAAGAACCTATCACTGAGGCTTCACTGGTGAAGTGTTCTAAGTCTATTGACATTGCGGGGTCGTCAAGCAAGCTAACACTTTCCCCAGTTATCGAAGAAGAGGAGCCTTCTCAGCTTTCCTGAAAGGCGGCCGATGTGGGAATCGAAAGGGAAAGTTCTGCCGGGCATAATGGCGATGATATCTTTGAGGGGTTGAGTGATTTGATGATAACCTCACAGGAGCTTTTCAGAGATAATACCCCAGAAGTTATCTCTTCTGCTGCTGAGGCGACTTCTTCTTTACAACAAATTACAATGCCTGCTATACAAGTCGTCACTATTCCCACACCAAAGAGTGGTTTGTAGTTTGACGTGCGTAGCTTGCACATCACACACACTTAGGATTTTTGGCACTTATACGCACCCAACTTCTTCACTTCGAAGATTTTTTAAGACTTGTCTCTTTTTCATTTTCAGATTCTCCGATGGGACGAAGTGGCTCGTACTACGACAAATTCCAGCGCCATGGAAGCCGCAAAACTTATGATTTTAGGCGCTATCTCACTGCCTCAAGGGAATCAGATGAAGAAAGAGCTGCTAGAAAAGCTCATGAAAGGCGAACTTATGAGGAGCAGCAAAGAAGAAGGGATGATCGACACGACTCTTCTCACAGAAGCGATGATTCTCATAAGAGGAAATCCCATGATGATAAGGGGAAGGGCCACATTGCTGGAGATCCAAGCAAGCGGGTCAAGCTTGGTGACGCGCCTGCTATTTCTGAAAAGTCTGATGCTCCTACCTCTGTAGAAATTCCATCTGGTTCTCCAGCTCTCAAGAAGTTTGACATTCAAACAATTATCAACAGGCCTTAGTATCAAGTCGGGGACGGTCCTCCTACACTTCAAAGCCGATTCCCAAATTGTGCTTAAAAGGGGTGCGTTTCGACTTGGACTTGGTACCGATCGATAAGCAAGCTATGCTTAGGAATCTTGATGCTGTTATGCTTGATATCGAGAGGAAATCCGGATGGCAGAAACTTGTTGACGAGCTTCAAAGAGTTAATCATATGAATTTGGAAGCCATGTTGACTATGGAGAATGATAAGACAGAATGGGATAAAATTTGTAAGCAGCATGATGTAGAGATGGCAAGCATTACTGACGACAATGCAAGACTTGAGTCCAAAGTCGAAAAACTCAAGGGAGATCTCGCCACCTCTTCCGCCTCGCACTCTCAAAAAGAAGAAGTCATCCAAAAACAAGTGAGAGATGCTCATGCTGCTCAAAGAGATGGTGAGATGAAACTTGAGGCAGAGCAGCATGTTACTGAAAAATATTGCAAAGATACCGCTCAACTACAGGAAAGAGTTAGCTCGCAAGATTTAGAGATTGCAGCATTAGAAGCTCGACTCCTCAAAGTTTAAAAAGAGCGGGATGAAGCAGTTGCCTGCCAAGTTGCAGCCATCGCCGACAAAGAAGCGGCTGAGCAATCGCATGAGGCGACGAAGGCCAAAGTCAGCTCTACTTTATTTGACTTTTATATCCATAGCGTTTTGGGGCGCGTGAGCCTCTCATTTCTGGGACCGACAAATGAAGTTAGTTTGGCTGAAGTGTGGGAAGCGATAATTGACATGTTCGGAGGCGCCAGCTATGCAGAAGCGGATCTCGAGGCGACCTATCTGGACGATGAAACACGTACCGCTCTTGCCAGAGGAAAAGAGCAGCTTGCTAAGGATCGAGCCGAAGCAGCAGGAGGAGAGTGTTTAGAGAAAGCGACTGTAACTGACCCCGCTCTCCCTCCAGCTTCGGTCGACCCTGATAACATTGGCTCTAGTCCTATTCTTCACTTCCTGCAGAAACCGAAGTCAAAATCGCGACTACTGAGCCTCACGCTGTTCAAGTCGAGGAGAAGTCCCAGGATGACGCTGAAGCTGAAAAATATGAAATCGATGTGATTAAACCAACTTCTCCAGGTAACATCGATGTTGATCCAAGTCGAGTAGACTACTCATTCGCTTTAACCGAGTTTGATGAATTTCTCGATTGTTACTTAAGTCTTGATGAGCCAATATCTTCACTTTTTTCGGAGAATACTGATTTTAATTTCTTTTCTTCTGTAGTGGAGACACCGAGTGCTGCATACACTTCCCCTCTTCCAGCTGTTCCTCCTCCATCCCTTCAAATCACTCCTGCTTCTCAACCGGGATCGCAGGAAGAGAAAATAGAAGCCCTTCAAGGTTTGGAGGATCCACCCGCTTCGCAAGAGCCGAAGGTGGATGATCTTGAGGACAGCGAGAAGACCCCGGAGTAGTCTTATGATGATGATACAAAACTTTCTACACTACTTACTCCGGGAAGTGAGTCTTCTTCGAAGAAGAAGGGAAAGCGCGTAATAAAGAAGAAGAAGAAAAGCGCTTCTACTGGAGAAGAGAAAATAGAAGAAGGTCCGGCTTCACCTCCTTCTCCTTCCTCCCCGACCCATCCAAGCCGGCCTCATAAATTAATCATCAGGCCGAGTAAAAGTTCAAAAGGTAGCGGGAAGAAGGAGAAGTGAGTCTGACTTCATGCTGCTTATTTTTGCATTTCACTTTTTGCTTCTCTGCTTGTATATATAGAAGCTTTTGTTGGCTGGAAATTGTGCGGATACCAGTCTCTGCTTTTTGAATTCTGCATATGTAAAGAATTTTGATAATATTGAATAAAGTAATTCTTTTACTTGCATAAATTCTTGTGTATATAAACAAATGCATTTACTTCTTGTTTTAGTGTAGAATAAACGATTCTTTTTACTTATACAAATTTTTGTCTGTGTTTGAGAATGCATTTATTCCACATCTTCTTTGTGCGATATTATAATGAACTTGTGGTATGTTGCTTGAATACTACTTTTATTAATGTAGCTATATTGTATGATATTGCCCCCATACCACAAGTGCATCGTAATATCTTTTGCTTCGACGAGACTTATACTCTTATTTTGGAGAATAACTATTCCATTTTTGAGGAAAAATTATTCTGCTTTAATAGAGCGTGTCTCGTTTTTGGAGAAGTTTTTACGCTTCAACCTTCGGAGATGATTACTTCGTATTTTTGAGAAGTATATTTTCCTACGCGGTAAAGAGGGCTTCTGAAGAAGTTTTTTTTCTTTTGTGCCTCGTTAGAGGGCTTTTGTTGGCCTCCGAAGAGGAGCATTTGGATTCCGAGGAGGAGTAGCATTTGGACTCCGTGGAGTAGCATTTGGACTCCGAATATTTTTTGTGCCTCCGGAGAGGTCTTGTGCCTCCGGAGAGGTCTTGTGTGCCTTGGGGAAGGTCTTCTACCTCCGAAGAGGGCAGTGTGTGCTTTTGGGAAAAGCTAGTGCCTTCGGAGAGGTCTTATGCCTTCGGAGAGGTCTTGTGCCCCCGAAGAGGACTTGTGCCCCCGGAGAGGTCTTTATTTGATTGCCTGGAAGTCACTTTCTCACGGTTAAATGGTTCCACAGGACGGACGCGAGTAACTTGATTGGATGTTTGTTTGCACAAACGATCGCAACTAGTTAACAGAGGCCCTGCAACTTTAGTGGTTCCACCAACCTCTTTGTTGAGAAGAGAACTTCCATTTATTGGCGTGCCTCCAAAGAGGGCTTGTGCCTCCGTAAAGGTCTTTATCCTCCGAAGAGTTGCGCCTCCGAAGAGGTCTTGTGCCTCCGAAGAGGGCTTTTGTTGATCGGTTCGCCAGGAAAGTTCCATCTCTCCATCCTTTTTGGAGAAGTCTCCTTTTTTGGCTGCCTTTGCGTTCGCTCGCCCATGTCTTTTTGTCATTTGATCATCAATGGTTCCCTGTTATCTTTTCAAGTTTGTGTTCCTTTCTTTAGCAAGTGGTCTGCCTTGTCTGAAGAAGTGTATTTCACTATTAAGTGATTCCGCAGGGCGGGTGCAAGTTGTCTAATCAGATGTCCGTTCGAACAGACGATCGTAATTAATTAACAAGGGCCCGGTTCCTTTGCTTTGGGAAGATGTCCCTTTGGCGAAATCATTAACTTTTTATGTGAAATACATCTTATGCAGAGTTCGAATCTGGAACTTTTATGACTCGAAATTTGTTTATTGAGTGATTTAGAGGGCCCACTTGACCTTGTGATGGGTAAGCTTTGTTTTAATGGCCTGCAATATTACATCGACATTTTAGCAATACATTTAGAGTATTTACACATCGAAATGAAACAGGCATTTTACAATAATAAAGAACACAGAATTTATAGTGGTTCGGCCAAAAATTGGGCCTACATCCACTTTATTGCTCTTTTATTGATTATCACTGATTTTACAACGGTTTACAATACAACAAATACATCCACTATCATTTTACAATTTCAAGCAGAGCTTTTTAAGTAAAATATGGACGCAAATGGTTGTTGTTCCAGGCTCTCGGGATTGGATCTCCTTCGACAGTTGTGAGTTTGAAGGTGCCATCAAGAAGTTTATCGCCTATGACATATGGTCCTTCCTAATTGGGTCCAAACACTCCAGTTGCTGTCATGATCCTCTTCAAGACTAAGTCCCCAATTTCAAAGATTCGTTGACGGACTTTAGAGTTGAAGTGCCTTGCTATCCTTTGTTGATGGGCCGCAACTCTGAGCCTAGCTTCTTCCCTTCTTTCATCAAGGAAATCAAGTGCTTCGAGTTGCAATTTTTCATTTTCATCCTGGTTGAAATGAATTCTCCTATGTGAAGGGACTTCTAGTTCTACTGGAATCATTGCTTCTGAACTGTATGACAATGAGAATGGAGTGTGCCCAGTCGCAGTTTTGTGGGTTGTTCTGTATGCCCATAGTGCTAGTGGTAGCTTATCAACCCATCCACCTTTTGCCTTTTCAAGCTGTTTTTTGATGGTTGACTTGATAATTTTGTTTACTGCTTCCACTTGCCCGTTTGCCTGCGGGTGAGCCACTACTGAAAAGCTTTTTCGGATTTTGAATCGCTTGCAAAAGTCTTGGAACTCTTCGCTTTCGAATTGAGTACCGTTGTCTGTGATTATCTTCTGTGGCACACCATACCTGCAGATGATATTTTTAGTCACAAAATTTATCATCTTCTTAGAGGTAATAGTAGCCAAAGGTTTAGCTTCTGCCCATTTAGTGAAATAATCAACAGCAACAATAGCGTATTTGATTCCTGACTTGGCAATTGGCAAAGGTCCGATCAGATCTATTCCCCTAATGGCGAATGGCCATGGACTGACCATCTGTGTAAGTTCGGTGGAGGGTGCTCTTGGAATTTTTGCAAATCTCTGGCACTTGTCGCATTTTCAGGAGTAGATAGCAGCATCTCGATTAATATCTGGCCAAAAATATCCATACCGGAGAACTTTCTTGGCAAGAGTTTGGCCACCTGAGTGATCCCCACATTCTCCTCCGTGCACCTCTGCTAAAATTGTCTTGGCTTCTTCCTTAGTTACACATCGGAGTAATGGCATTGAGAATCCCCGTCTGTATAACCGGCCGTCTTGAACTACATATCTCGATGCTTTTCTTAACAGCTTTCGGCATTCTTTTGAATCTTCCGGTAAGGAGCCGTTGAGTAGATATTCTTTGATCGGGGTTATCCATGACTCTTGTTCTTGAGATATGACCACGATCCAGTCGATATCCATCCCGTCAGTGCTTGGAGGTAACAAAACCTCCACAGGAACCAGTCCCAATAGTTGAGCTTCTTCGGAGCTTGAATACTTTGCGAGAGAATCTGCTTTCATATTTTCCTCTCGAGGTATGTGGCTTATCGAATAGTGATCGAAATCATCGAGAAGCTCAGAAGCCTTTGACAAATAAGCAGGTAGATTCCCTCCTTTAGCTTGAAATTCCTTCTTGACTTGACATACAATAAGTTGAGAATCGCTGAAGATCTGCACTGCTTTGATGTTTAATTCCTTTGCAATCTTTAATCCAGTAATTAGAGCTTCATATTCTGCTTCATTGTTTGTAGAAGGAAATTCCAATCTTAATGCGTAACATAATGATCGCCCTTCGGGGGTTTCAAGCACAACCCCAGCTCCGGAACAGTAATCATTTCTTGAGCCATCAACATATAATTTCCATCTGGTTGGGATGTCAACTGTAACTTCTTCATCAATGTCACCCTTGTCTATGTACTCTGCAATGAAATCCGCTAAAGCTTGTCCGTTGATTGCTCTTCAGGGATGATAAGCAATATCATATTGGCTAAGTTCAATATTCCACTTCAGAAGACGGCCCGAAGTTTCAGGTCGAAAGAGGACTTGCTTTAGGGGCTGATCAGTGAGAACTTTGACAGGGTGAGCTTGAAAATATGGCCTCAACTTCCTGGAAGCAATCAGTAGGCAATAGGCGAGCTTTTCTAGCTTTGAATAATTCATTTCTGCCCCAGTGAGTCTTTTGCTGATATAGTAGACCGGGCGCTGAACTTTTGCATCCTCTCGTACTAATGCTGCACTAAGGGCATGAGATGAAACCGCCAAGTATATGAAAAGGTCTTCGCCATTGTTGGGCTTGGAAAGCATTGGAGGTGCTTCCATGTGATGGATTAGTTCATCGAAAGCTTTCTGGCATTCAGGGGTCCATTCGAAGTTTTTCTTTCCTTTCTTTAGAGCGTCAAAGAAGGGGATGCACTTATCGGTGGCTTTTGAAATAAACCGACTTAAAGCAGCAACTTTTCCATTAAGGCTCTGCAATTCCTTCTTTGTCCTAGGAGCTTTGACTTCTCTCAGAGCAGTAATTTGAGCAGGATTAGCTTTGATGCCCCTAGCGCTTACGATGAATCCCAAGAATTTTCCGGACTCAACTCCGAATGAATATTTCAAAGGATTGAGCTTCATTCCATACTTTCGGAGTATTGCAAACATTTCTGCTAAGTGATCCATATGGTCAACTGCTTTCTTTGATTTCACCAACATATCATCAACATAAACTTCCATAGTTTTCCCAAGCTGTGATTTGAACATTGCATTAACAAGCCTTTGATATGTTGCCCCTGCATTCTTCAGACCAAAGGGCATGACTTTGTAGCAGTAAAGACCAACATCTGTGACAAAACTCGTATCCTCCTGATCCGACTCATGCATCATAATCTGGTTATACCCGGAGTAAGCATCCATAAAAGACAACAATTCGTGCCCGGCTGTTCCATCTACCAGTTGATCAATCCTTGGCAACGAGAAGTAGTCTTTGGGACAAGATTTGTTTAAATCTGAGAAATCGATGCGTACTCTCCATTTTCCATTTGCTTTTTTAACCAGTACTGGATTTGAAACCCAATTTGGATAAGTGGACTCTTTGATGAAACCATTCTCCATGAGCCGATCTACTTCTTCTTTTAGCGCTGCTGACCTTTCTGGACCCTGGGTTCTCCTTTTCTGTTTCACAAGTGTAAACTTCGGATCAATATTCAGAGCATGTACAGCAATCTCTGGAGATATTCCACACATATCGGCGTGACTCCAAGCGAATATGTCCAAATTTGCTTTCAAAAATGATATCAGCATATTTTGGACTGCCATACTGAGTTGTGAACCCACATTTAGCACTTTGTTTGGGTCTTTAAGATCAACAGGTACTGGTATCGTTACTTCCATTGGCACCACTCTATTTTCTCCTACACTGGCCTTCCTGGGGTCTATTTCTCTCCTTGCACCGCTATGCTCGCCAGTGCAGGGACCACCCTGTACTTGCTACAAGGTTGGTTTTTTGATGCGGAGCGGGGCAGCCGCATATTTTCCCATCTCTCTCTTTCTTGCTTCCCGAAGCTCTATAAGATAACACTCCCACCCAACGTTTTGATCCCCTTTAATGACACCAACACCATTATCTGTGGGGAATTTCATAGTTAGACCACGGGGTGAGAATGGCTTTGAACGCAGCTAAAGTTGGACGGCCCAGGAAGGCATTGTAGGCAGAAAATCCATCAATAATTACGAAAGTCTATTTCTGAACCACTTTTTTCTGTCCATCCCCAAACTCCACAAACAAGTTGACAGTTCCGATTGACTGCTACGGTTCCCCAGTAAACCCAACTATCTTCTGCGATGAAGCCTGAACGTCAGTCATTGGAATCTTCATTTGATAAAACGTCTTCTTGAAGAGTATATTGCAAGAGGCGCCGCAGTCAACAAGCACCCGTCTTACAATAGCTGGCCCAATTCCTGCAGAAATGACCAAGGGATCTATGGTTGGAGCTTCAATACCCATAGAATCCCTAGCTTTAAACATAATATCACCATTAGAAGTTCTCTGCTGTTTCAGGGGTGCGGCATCTTCTAGAACAAAAACATCTTCCTCAGTTGGGGTATACTTCAAAGCACGAGCATATCTTTCCATCTCACCCCAGCTTCTGCCCGCTGGGTGTGGACCTCCTGTAATCACATTGATAACGGGCCTTTCAGATTCATGTGCGGTAGTGCCCTCACCCGAGCCAGATGGGTGAGTAGGGGGTTGCTGCCCCTGAGTAGACGAAGTTGGATCATTTCTGTTCTTCTTAACATACTGTTGCAGTTTGTTTTGTCTTTGCAATTCTTCAATCAAACTCTTCAAATGACGACATTCATTGGTATCATGGCCGGGTTGGTTATGAAATCGACAAAATTTTCCATTTCGCATAGCACTCTTTCCTGGCTTTATTTCAGCTGGTTTAGGATACTCCACGGCATCTTTGGTAGCGAAGAAGATATTTTCCGGAGTGTCGGTTAAGGGGGTGAGATCTGACGGTTTAAAGAAGCGAGGTTTCTTTATGTCCTTCTGTTTCTTTCCATCATTATTCTCCCTTTTCTGTCCTCCGGAATCTTTCTTAGTTGAAGTAGCAATGTTATTCTCCACTCCTGTCGCCACCACTTTCACTGGAGCAGGAAGATTTTCCAAGCACATGAACTCGTCAGCTTTCTTGTAAAATTTCTCGAGTGAACTTGGCTCCTTTATTTTCAGCCATTTCCCAAATTCATTTGACTTATCGATAGCCCGCATCAGATAAGTCAAAACCATCTGTGGCTCAGCATTGTCGACTTCAGCTAGAGCTATGTTGATGCGATTCAAGAAGGACTTAATAGACTCTCCCGGATTTTGCTCAAGACTAGACAATGACATTATGTCTTTTGCCTTTGAAGCGTATAGTCTGAATTGCTCTTTAAACTTCCGAGTTAAATCAGAGAACCGGTATACAGATCGGGCTGGCAGCTTTGTAAACCAGAGTAGTGCTACTCCTTCCAAGTATACTGGAATGTACCGGCACTTAATCTCATTAGTCGCTCTGGCGCCAGTCATGTGCCAATCATATTTGTACAGGAATTGATTCAGGTCACTTGTTCCCCGATAAGCAGGAATGGTAGGGGGAACAAACTTTCTGGGAAACTCAGCTCTTAGAATCCTCTCAGTAAATGGAGTTTTACTCGGAGCAAATCCCCAGTCGCTCTCATATTCATTTCTCTACATGCTTTCTTTCATTATTTGCCGAATCATGCCGGAGAGATATTCCTCATTGTTTAGTGACTTTGCGGAGTATACTTCAGCCATTTTCTCGGAAGTTTGTCCGGGCAAACGCTCGTGGAGAACTGGCGATGGCCTGGATCCTTCAGCTTGGAGAGGTGCCCCTTCAACGGCACCTGATCCCCCTTGAGGAATATTTCTTCCTTCGAAGTTGTGAACAGCATCAGCAAAGTTTTCTTCATTATTTACTGGCCTTTGATTAGCCCCGAGCAAAGCGTTTAACTTTTCCATCATTAGAGTATTCTGAGTTTCAATTTGCTGATACAGCCCAGATACAGTAGCATCTAACTCCTCTCGTGTCACTCCGACGCTTGGAGCTGCTTGACTTGGAGAAGGAGAAGTGGCAGTGTTGTCCCGAACATCATCAGATCTGATAGACTTGCGCTTTCTTCCAAGAGCCATTATGTCCAACAGACTTCTGGTCTTGAAAGAAACTTTTTCAACAAACTTTTGTGAAGCATGGTGAATACAGTCCTGAGTTCAATTCTCAGTAAAAGCACCAAAATGTTAACGCTAAAAGTTGAACGCTAACACCCGGTGTGAGTCAAGAAAAAGTGAAAGCACCACCCGTTGGTACGGGAACAGAGTATAAGCAGTAAATAGCAGGAAACAGTAAAGACAACGATTTTATAGTGGTTCGGCTCGTAATGAAGCCTACATCCACTTTATATTCTTTTATTGCTGATTTGGTTACAATTTGATATAATGCACTTCGAATACAATTCACTTTGATTACACAAACACTTCGGACTAGTAACTCAAACTTTGATGATGAGATTTGTTGAATCCATGTCGGATGTGCCGAATCTCTTTCAAAGCTTGTTGTAGTGTCTTTGATGTTGGAGTTCTTCAAGTGATGATTCAGTTGAGAAAGCGGCAGAGTAACAGCTCTTCAGAGAATGATCCAAAAGTCCCCACTTAAGTTGGAGTTAAGGCCGCATTTATAGGGAATGCTCTAAGGTTTTTCAAGTGATGATTCACTAGGTCGTCTACGACATAAGGTAGGTCGTAGGTCATAGGCCGGCGACGACATAGGGGGAAGGATTTTCGGAACTTGTCCTGAACAAGTTATTAGGTCGGCACTGATCTAAGGGATGGGATCCGACTTATCTTGTTTGCGCTTAGATTCTCCTGAGCGAGTTATTAGGTCGCACGCGACCTAACATAGGTCGTAGGTCGTTGAGACCGTTTCTTTCTTAAGTTGTTTAGGCAGTGGGATCCTTTAAATCGTTGTCTTCTTAGGTCGGTAGGTCGTGGCATTGCTTAGGTCGAACATGCTTTAGGTCGCTTCACACTTTAGCTCGCTTCACACTTTAGCTCGCTTCACACTTTAACTCGCTTACTAACTGAGTCGTTAGGTCGCTGCTCCCCATAGGTCGTAGGTCGCTGCTCCCCATAGGTCGTAGGTCGCTGCTCCCCATAGGTCGTAGGTCGTTAACAAAAAGGAGTTAACACTATGTTTTATAATTTTATTTATTTATATCATGTTGAAATAGTTAATGGTTTCAAAACTATAAGTGAAAATCAAATATTATCGTTTTAAACATCCAATTTATTTAACTATTAATTCCAAAAAATATTATACTTATATATATAATATAATCATACAAAATTTATTAAATTTTGAAAACAATTATGTGAGTTTGCTCTGTTCAAGTGTTTTGGAATTTCTATCGATAGCGTTGGCCAGACGAATCAATCAAAAACCCAAATCAACATCAGCAACTCAAACAACAAACTATAAAACATTTTAATACTAATACAATTACACTCCCTCACTTGATAATTGCATAAATGGATTCCAAAACAAAAAGATAGGGATTCGAATTTTTAGGGACTCTAATCGAAGAGAATTCTAACCAGAAGATAGGATCGATAGGGAGATAAATAGATTACAAAGAGAGAAAAGAATGGATAGACCAATGTTAATCATGGGTGACCTTACCTGGTCAACCGTGACATCAAGGATAAGATCGATGCAGAATAATATTGTTCACAAGAGAGTAGAATTCGGGTATAACAAGAGATAACAGCATCTAAACTGATGATACATAAATCTTCGGTGAATCGATGTCTATCGTAAAGGAATTTCACCCCTTTACAAATCATAAAGTGGAGCTACGGGATGCTCCAGAATCAAATTACGAATAGGGAGAGACAAGAATGGTTTTTGGAACTGAGGGGAACGTTCCAAAGTTTAAACGTAACCCGAGTCAAATTGAAAGAGATTCAAGCACGAACGAAAGTGATTCTATAATTAAATTTACTCTGTATATTCAGTTTTTCCTAAAACCAAAGCTCTAATACCAAATGTAACATCCTATATTTTTTGCCATTCGCATCCTTACATGTCAGACTTGAATTGCTCAAAATATCGGATTGTTAATTTATATTTGGCAAAACTCATCATGTGTAGTAAATAAATAATCACAGAATCACAGACACGGAGTAATATAACAATAAGCAGTGGAAACAAATGTATAGCAGTTCATGAAGCTACTATATATATAATAGAGTTAAACAAGAGACAACAGAAGTCTCTATACATAAAAGTCTCAATACAATAGTCAAACACAAGATCAGAGTATATCACTGGAGTCAACTGAATAACTGGAAGCTGAATATATATAGATGGATCTCCAAGCGAAGCTCCAACTCCAAAGGTGAGTCTCAAATGCTGTATCACTCAGTCTGACCCGACCGTAAAGCAAAACATAAAACACTCGAGTCAGGATTAACATTCTTATATCAATAAATCCAACTCAAGTGAAATTTCAACTGAAATACAAGTAACTTAAAGGATGTTTGGGATACCCATCCTCTAGGAATCCATTAAACTATCTACTGTGTAATAATATACACTATTATAATAATGTCTATAGTAAAGTAAACTATTAAAGTAGAGGTAAGGCGTTACCCATATCTACCTTAACATATTTTATAGTGCCAATAGTCTATATAGTACCGTAATAACACCTAATCGGGAGGCTACCAAAGGATAAACCATAGGTATGACACAAAACAAACTCGTAGTGGTTTCGATAGGGTAGGTGACACGGCACAACTAGGCAATGCCAGGGTAGACATACCAATAACACTTCCGAAATGGTAGTACCGCATAGCCGCAGCTACCGCCCACCTTGAGTCACACTCCCAAATCAAAGGTGCGTACCAAATCAATCACAAAGTAAGAGAATGGCATCCGAAGAAGTGTGTCCGATCGGAGGAGCTACCCCACTTGGCCCATCGATTGCTCTTGTTTTAGCCACCTTATGCCAACTCACAGGAGTCGGGTCCACGTATATACCTCATATAGGATCATTGCCACCATCCTACTTCATTATGGAATCTCCACAACGTACACGGTTGTTAAACTGGTTTTCGGCATTGGTAGAGAGTATGATAATAACCTATCCTAGTCTCTTTAACAAATCAATGTTATTATAACACCGTAGTCATTTCAAAATAGTTTATACTTCAAAACCAAAATATCATTTCCATTTCAAAAACCATATCAATACGATATCATTTCCATTTCAAAACCAAATCAATACGTTATTATTTCCATTTCAAAACCAAATCAGTACGATATCATTTCTATTTCAAAACCAAATCAATATGATATCATTTCCATTTCAAATATATTCACTTCCAAAATCATAGTACTTTCAAAGTTATAAAATAATCGAAACCAAACACTTGAAATTATAACACTTTGGAAATCACAACATTTTGAAATCATAGCACTTTGGAAATCATAACACTTTCCTTTAAACAGTTTAGATATTAATAATAGTATATATAATAAAATAGTTTATAAAATAAATAGTTTATATAAAATAGTTATAAGTTAAAATAGTTTATATTAAAAATAATTAGTATATTAAAATGGTTTACATTAAAATAATTTATATTAAAAATATTTTATTCTAAAATAGTTTATATAGTAAAGAAAATATAATTAATTTAAAATAAAATCTTAAAAATACTTTATATAATAAAATAACTTCCTCAAATTTCAAAATCGATTCAAATCAACTTGAATTACAAAATTCAAATTTAATTCAATCTAAATTCAACAATTTCAACTCAATTAAGTTTTTAATAAACCATTTCAAATTATATCGATTTCAAATACAGATTTGAACCATAAATTAAACCATCTAAATTTCAATATATTTCAAAGCTTTAAATATTCAACATTTTCAAAACTAAATTTGATAATTTCATATATATATCAAATTTACTTTAATATTATTTATCTTTGAAATATTCACTTATTAAAATCAAATATCATTTAAATAAAACCCTAAATTTCAAATCACTAAATTTTTCCTTCAATTTATTTCAACTTGAAATATTCATTTAATCACCTTAAACCAAAATCAAGTTATAAAATCATATTGTTAACCCTCTTTCGCTTCATGACCTAACGACTTAAAGTATGAACCGACTTAAGAGCAGTAGATGACTTAAAGTATGAACTGACTTAATGAGCTACGAGTTAAGGAAGGCTCCGACTTAAGAAGAAGACCGACTTAACCAGTTACGAGTTACGTAGATCTCCGACTTAATAGGCTACGACCTAAGAAAATTCCGACTTAACAGTTTGCGAGTTAAGGATGGCTACAACCTAAGAGAACTCTGACCCAACAGTTGCCGACCTAACTACTGAGAAGAGCCTACCGACTTAAGAAGATAACAGCTCAACGACCTAAGGAGTAACGGGTTAACTTTGTACCGACCTAAAAGCTCACCGACTTAAGGAAACGAAGGCAGTATTGCATCTTTTAGGTCGTTGCTGACTTACAACTTATACATTAAGTCGCGCATGACATACTAACTCGTTCAGAAAAATCAGCTGCAACCAAAGTAAGCCAGACTCCTTATGTCGTCACCGATTTACGTTCTACGACCTACCATGGGTCGTAACCGACCTATCACTTGGTGATGAAACTTCTGTTCAGAATTCGACTCCTATAAATAGACCACCACTTTCAACATGAAGAGGACTTTTGGCAAATCATTTCTGGAAACGTCGTTACACTGCTGAAATCTCCACTCATTCAACAACTGAAGATCTTCAAACACTCAAAACACTACAACAAGCTTTGAGAGGAATTCCCTACATCCAACACGGATTCATCGAGTTTCATCATCGAAGTTTGAGCTAGTAGTCAGGATTGTCTTTAAGATTAAATTGCGTTGTTTTCATAAGTGGGTGTATCGTTTTGTAACCAGATTCAGTAATAAAGAGATTCAAAGTGGACGTAGGCTCGATCTCAAGCCGAACCACTATAAACTACTGTCTTTTACCGCTTTTTACTACTTTACTGCATATTTCTTATTCCCGTCACACGCGTGGTGCTTTCACAATTCCATTACACACACCGGGTGTTAACGTTCACTTTTTACCGTTAACATTTTGGTGCTTTCACTGAGAACCCAAATCAGGCGATCATTCACCATTGCTTCACGAAAGTTTGTTGAAAGAATTTCCTACAAAACCAGAAGTCTATCAAACATAATGGCTCCTGGAAGAAAACGTAAGTCTGTCAGAACTGATGATGACCACGACAATACTGCCGCTTCTCTTTCTCCAAATCAGGCAACACCAAGCGTCGGGGTGACGCGAGAAGAGTTAAATGCTGCTGTGTCCGAATTATACCAGCAGATTGAAACTCAGAATAATCTGATGATGGAAAAGTTGAACGCTCTGCTCGGGGCTAATCAAAGACCAGTAAACAATGAGGAAAACGTTGTTGATACTCTTCATAACTCCGAAGAGAGGAATATTCCTCAAGGGGGATCAGGTGTTGCTGAAGGGGCACCCCTCCAAGCTGAAGGATCCAGACCAACGCCAGTTTTCCGCGAACATTTTCCCAGGCAAACATCCGAGAAAATGGCAGAAGTCTACTCTGCGAAGTCGTTAAATAATGAGGAATATCTCTCCAGCATGATTCGGTAGATAATGAAGGAAAGCAGGCAGAGAAACGAAGATGAGAATGATTGGGGATTTGCTCCGACTAAAACTCCATTTACCGAAAGGATTCTAAAGGCTGAGTTTCCCAGGAAATTCGTTCCTCCTACCATTCCTGCCTATCGAGGAACAAGTGACCGAAATCAATTCCTATACAAATATGATTGGCACATGACGGGCGCTAGAGCAACCGATGAGATTAAGTGCCGATATTTCCCGGTGTATTTGGAAGGAGTGGCGTTACTTTGGTTTACCAAGCTTCCTGTGCGATCTGTTGACCAATTTTCCGATCTGACCCGAAAATTCAAGGAACAATTCAGATTTTACATTTCAAGAGCAAAGGATATAATGTCTCTCTCAAGTCCTGAACAGAATACGAGAGAGCCCATCAAGTCCTTTCTGAATCGCTTTAATTTAGCCCTAGCAGAAGTTGAAAACGCAGAACCGCGAATGATCTTGACCTACTTAATGCGGGCTATTGACAAGTCAAGCGAGTTTGGAAAATGGTTAAAAATGAAGGAACCAAATTCTCTTGAAAAGTTCTACAAAAAGGCTGATGAGTTCATGCGCCTAGAGAATCTCTCTGCGTCAGCTAAAGTTGTGACAACAGTGGTGGAAAATAGTGCTACAGTTCAGAACAAAAAAGAATCTGTAAATCAGAAAAGAGAGAGTAATAGTGGGAAGAAGCAGAAGGATCTCAAAAAGCCTCGCTTTCTCAAGCCCTCGGATTTTACCCCTCTAACTGATACACCAGAGAATATTTTCATCGCCACTAAGGATGTTGTTGAATTTCCAAAACCATCGGCAGTAAAAGTTGGGAAAAATGCTGTTCAAAGCGGAAGATTTTGCAAGTTTCATAATCAACCAGGCCACGATACTAACGAGTGCCGCCACTTCAAAAGCCTGATTGAAGAGTTGTTAAGAGAGAATAAGTTGTAGCAGCATGTGAAAAGAAATAGAAAAGATCCGTCTTCGTCTAACGAGGGGCAACTACCCCCAGCTCATTCATCTGGTTAAGGAGAGAGGCCTGCTGAAATGGAAAGACCTGTTATCAATATAATCACAGGAGGACCTCATCCAGCTGGCAGGAGTTGGGGTGAGATGGAAAGGTATGCTAGAGCTTTGAAGTATGCCCCAACTGAAGAAAGTGTCTTAATCTTGGAAGATGCTGCACCTCTAAAGCAACAAAAGACTTTTCATGATGATATTATGTTCAGAACCAGGGATTCTATTGACGTGGAAGCTCCTACTAAGGACCCTTTGGTTGTCTCTGTTGGTATTGGGCCGGCTCTTGTCAAAAGAGTGCTGGTTGATAGTGGCGCGTCGTGCAACATACTCTTTAAAATGACATTTGACCAAATGAAAATTCCAATGACAAACGTACAGGCTTCTTCACACAAGATTGCCGGATTTACAGGAGAGCTGAAACAGCCGATTGGAACGGTAGACTTGTTTGTTGAAATAGGCGAAGGACATAAGAAGTTGGTTCGAAAGCAAACTTTTGTAATTGTTGATGGATTCTCTTCCTATAATGCTTTCTTGGGTCGGCCTACCCTTGCTGCTTTCAGGGCAGTTCTCGCTCCGTGGTGTTTAACAATGAAATTTCCCACTGATAATGGGGTTGCTGTCATAAAGGGAGATCAGAACGCGGGGCGAGAATGTTATCTTGTAGAGCTCCGAGAGGCCAGGAAAAGAGAAATGGGGAAAGATGCGGCAGCTCCGCTCCGCATCAAAGAACCAACCCTGTAGCAACTACGGAGTGGCCCCTGTACTGGCGAACACAGCAATGCAAGGAAAGAAATGGATCCTAGGAAAGCTAGTATAGGGGAGAATAGAGTGGTACCCGTGGAAGTAACGGTACCAATATCTGTTGACTCGAAAGACCCGAACAAAGTACTCAACGTGGGTTCACAATTGAGCATAGCAGTTCAAAACACGCTGATATCATTCTTAAAAGCCAATTTGGATGTGTTCGCTTGGTGTCACGCTGATATGTGTGGGATTTCCCCAGAAATTGATGTACATACTCTAAACATTGATCCAAAATTCACACCAGTGAAACAGAAAAGAAGAACTCAAGGTCCAGAAAGGTCAACAACGTTAAAAGAATAAGTTGATCGGCTTATGGAAAATGATTTCATCAGAGAATCCACTTATCCAAATTGGGTTTCAAATCCAGTACTGGTTAAGAAGGCAAATGGAAAGTGGAGAGTATGCATCGATTTTTCGGATCTAAACAAAGCTTGCCCCAAAGATTGCTTCCCGCTGCCCAGAATCGATCAATTGGTGGATGGAACAGCTGGGCATGAGTTGTTATCATTTATGGATGCTTACTCCGGATACAACCAGATTATGATGCATGAGCCGGATCAGGAAGACACAAGATTTATCACAGATGTGGGCCTCTACTGCTACAAAGTTATGCCTTTCGGATTGAAGAATGCTGGGGCAACCTACCAAAGGCTCGTCAATGCGATGTTCAAACCTCAGATTGGTAGAACCATGGAAGTTTATGTTGATGATATGTTGGTAAAATCAAAGAAAGCTATAGACCACATGGGTCACTTGGAAGAAATGTTTGCAATTCTTCGAAAGTACGGAATGAAGCTCAATCCATTGAAATGCTCGTTCGGAGTAGAGTCCGGAAAATTCTTTGGTTTCATTATGAGCGCCAGGGGCATCGAAGCCAATCCTACTCAAATCACAGCTCTAAGAGAGGTCAAAGCCCCTAAAACAAAGAAAGAAATGCAAAGCCTCAATGGAAAAGTCGCTGCTCTGAGTCGGTTCATTTCCAAGGCCACAGACAAATGCATTCCCTTCTTTGACACTCTAAAGAAAGGAAAGAAAATTTTTGAATGAACTCCCAAATGCCAGAATGCTTTCGATGAACTAATTCGTCATATGGAAACGCCTCCAATTCTTTCCAAGCCTAGTGATGGTGAAGATCTTTTCATTTATTTAGCAATTTCATCTCATGCTCTCAGTGCAGCACTTGTACGAGAAGATATGAAAGTACAGCATCCAGTCTATTACATCAACAAACGGTTCACTGGGGCAGAGATGAATTATTCGAAGATAGAAAAGCTTGCCTATTGTTTGCTAATTGCTTCCAGGAAATTGAGGCCATACTTTCAAGCTCATCCTATCAAGGTTCTTACTGATCAACCTCTAAAGCAAGTCCTGTTTCGTCCTGAAACTTCGGGTCGTCTTTTGAAATGGAACATTGAACTCAGCCAATATGATATCACTTACCATCCCCGAAGAGCAATCAACGGACAAGCTTTAGCAGATTTCATTGCGGAGTCTACTGACAAAGGTGATAGTAAGGAAGAAACAACTGACTGCATTTCAATACAGTGGAAGTTGTTTGTTGACGGCTCGAGAAATGATTACTGTTCTGGGGCAGGGGTTGTGCTTGAAACCCCCGAAGGACGATCATTGTGTTATGCATTGAGACTGGAATTTCCTTCAACAAACAATGAAGCGGAATATGAAGCTCTTATTGCCGACTTAAAAATCGCCAAGGAACTAAACATCAAAATGCTACAGATCTTCAGCGATTCCCAGCTCATTGTTTGCCAGGTAAAGAAGGAATTTCAAGCTAAAGGCGGAAATTTTCCTGCCTATTTGTCAAAGGCTTCCAAACTTCTCAATGATTTCGATCACTATTCAATAAGCCACATACCTCGGGAAGAAAATATGAAGGCGGATTCTCTTGCAAAGTATTCAAGTTCCGGAGAGGCTCAGCTACTGGGATTAGTTCCTGTGGAAGTTCTGTCAGCTCCAAGCATTGATGAAATGGATGTTGATTGGATTATGACTGCGTCCCAAGAATATGAATCATGGATGACTCCAATCAAAGAATATCTGCTCAACGGTACCCTGCTAAAAAATTCTAAAGAACGCCGAAAGATGTTGAGAAAAACATCGAGATATGTAATTCAAGACGGTCGGCTATACATGCGGGGATTCTCAATGCCATTACTTCGATGTGTAACCAAGGAAGAAGCTAAGACAACCTTAGCAGAGGTACACGGAGGAGAATGCGGAGATCATTCAGGAGGCCAAACACTTGCAAAGAAAGTGCTTCGGTATGGGTACTTCTGGCCCGATATTAATCGAGATGCATCTATCCACTCCCGAAAATGCGACAAATGCCAGAGATTTGCGAGAATTCCAAGGGCACCTTCCACTGAACTAACACAAATGGTAAGTCCATGGCCATTCGCCATTTGGGGGATAGATCTAATCGGACCATTACCAGTTGCCAAATCAGGAATCAAATATGCTATTGTTGCTGTTGATTATTTCACCAAATAGGCTGAAGCTGAACCTTTGGCCACCATTACTTCCAAAAAGATGATAAATTTTGTAACGAAAAATATCATTTGCAAATATGGTGTGCCACAGAAGATAATCACAGACAACGGTACTCAGTTTGAAAGTGAAGAATTCCAGGATTTTTGCAAACGGTTCAGAATTCGAAAAAGCTTCTCAGTAGTGGCTCATCCGCAGGAAAACAGGCAAGTGGAAGCAGTGAACAAGATCATCAAGTCAACCGTCAAAAAGCAACTCGAAAAAGCAAAAGGTGGTTGGGTTGATAAGCTTCCATTAGCACTATGGGCATACAGAACCACTCACAAAACTGCGACTGGGCACACTCCATTTTCACTGGCATACGGATCAGAAGCAATGATTCCAGTGGAAGTAGAAGTTCCTTCGCACAGAAGAGTTCATTTCAACGAAGCTGAAAATGAAAAGCTGCAACTTGAAGCACTTGATTTTCTTGATGAGAAAAGAGAAGAGGCTAGACTCAGAGTTTCAGCTTATCAGCAAAGGATTGCCAGGCATTTCAACTCTAAAGTTCGCCAACGCAGCTTTGAGATCGGAGACTTAGTCTTGAAAAGGATCATGACAGCAACGGGGGTGTTTGGGCCAAACTGGGAAGCACCGTATATCATAGGCAGTAAACTTCTTGATGGCACTTTCAAACTCATAACTGTTGAAGGAGATCCAATTCCAAGAGCCTGGAACAGCAACCACTTACGTCCTTATTTTACTTAAAAAAAGCTCTGCTCCAAATTGTAAAATAATGATGAATGTATCAGTTGTATTGTAAGACATTGTAAATCAGTACAAGTGAATAAAAGCTATAAAGTGGATGTAGGCCCGATTCTTGGTCGAACCACTATAAATCTTGTGTTCTTTACTATTTTATAATGCCTGTTTCATTTCGATATGTAGATACTTTAAATGTATTGCTAAAATGTCGATTCAAAATTGCAGGACATTAAAAACAAGGCTAACTCATCACAAAGCCGAGCGACCCCTATAAGTCACCTACTAAGCAAATCCCAGATTCAAATCCCGTACAAGAAGAACTTCACATAAAAAGTTGGTGACTCCACTAAATCAAACCTTCGTTAACTGGTTGTGATCGTCAGTATACACGGACATCCAACCAAGTAACTTGCGTTTGTCCTGTGAAGTCATTCAACAGTGAAGTCTACTTCCTCGGATAAAGGCAATTCATTTGCAAAAGAAAGGAAGACGCGCTTAGAAGTTATAATAAAGGATCGCTGGCGAACAGATAATGAGAAAGACATGGCCAAGCAAACGCAGAAGCAGCCAAAAGGAGGTATGCCTCTCAACAAAAGGGCCGGTAGAACCACCGAAGGGACACCTTCCCAAGCAGAAGGAACAGGGCCCTTGCTAACCGATCGTGATGCATCCGATCAAGCAGCTTGCGTCCGTCCCGTGGATCTACTCGCCCCTGAGACGCAACCTTCCTGGCTCACCAACCAACCGTTGCTCCTTCCCAAAGGTCAACAAAGCCCTCTAACGGGGCACGCCAAAAAAATGAAAGTGCTTCTCTCAATCAAAAAAGATTGGTGGAAACACCGGAGGGGCACCTTCCCAAGCTGAAGGAACAGGGCCCTTGTTAATCGATTGCGATCGTTTGTGCAAACGAACATCCAATCAAACAACTTACGTCCGCCCCGTGGGTCCATCCAACCATGAGAAAGTAACTTCCAGGCAAATCAAAAAGCCCTCTTCGGAGGCACAAGCCCTCTTCGGAGGCACAAGCCCTCTTCGGAGGCACAAGCCCTCTTCGGAGGCACATGCCCTCTTCGGAGGCAAAAGCCCTCTCCCGAGGCACCACAAGCCCTCTTCGGAGGCACATGACCTCTTCGGAGGCAAAAGCCCTCTCCTGAGGCACCACAAGCCCTCTTCGGAGGCACAAGCCCTCTTCGGAGGCACAAGACCTCTTCGGAGGCACAACTCTTTAAGAGGAGCCCTCTCCGGAGGCATGTCCCAAAATAGAATACTCAAACAAAAAGCCTTCTCCGGAAGCACAGTTCAACTCTCAAAGGAAGGTTAACTTATTTATTTCAAAAAGTTCCTCCTAAAAAAAAAGTTGAAATGCTACAAAAAGACCTCTCCGGAGGCACACTTCACCATGCTTGGAGTGCCAAAAATAAGCCCTTTACTGGGGCACAAAATCAAAACCTTCTTCAGAAGCTCATTTCACTGTGTAGGAAAATCCACTTTTTAACGAATAAAAGTGATCATCTCTGAAAGTTAAAGTGTTCTTCGAGAAAGAAAGAGAAAGTAAAATTTCTCTAAAGACGAGATATACTCTATTAAAAGCAGAATGATTCTTCCCTTAAAAGTGGAATAGTTACTCTCTGAAATAAGAGTATCAGTCTTGTAAAAACAAGAAATGTTACAATGCACTTGTGGTATGGGGGCAACATTATACAGTTCAGTTAACATTAATAAAAGTAATATGCAAGCAACATACCGCAAGTTCATTGCAATATCATGAAAAGTAGATGTGGAATAAAATACATTCTCAAACACAACAAAAAAGTTTGTACAAGTAAAAGAATCATTTATTCTACACTAAAATGAGAAACAGATGCATTCACACATACACAAGAATTTGTACAAGTAAAATAGCTATTTTATTCAATACTATGAAAACTTGTTACATTGTGCATATCACAAAAAGAAAGCAGGGACCGGTGCCTGCACAATCTCCGGTTAATACATGCAAAAAAGTAAAATAAGAAGTAGAAAATCCAGCCTATCTTTCCTTCTTCCCGCTACCTTTGGAGCCTTTGCTTAGCTTGATGGTTAATTTCGGAATCCGATGTGGGCGGGATGGAGAAGGAGGAGTGGTTGGGTCTTCTTCTATTTTGTCTTCCCCAGTTGAAGCACTTCTCTTCTTCTTCCTTAAGGCACGTTTTCCCTTCCTCTTTGAAGAAGATTCACTTCCGGGAGACAGCAGCTTGGATAGTTTTGTATTGTCATCAAATGACTGCTCCGGAGTCTTTTCGCTGTCCTCCGTCCCTTCCGCTTTTTGTTCTTGAGAAGCAAGTGGATCCTCCAAGTCTCGGCGAGCTTCTATCTGTTCTTCCTGCGACCCTGGTTGAGAAGCAGGAGTGACTTGAAGAGATGGAGGGGAATAGCTCGAAGAGGGGAAGAGTGTACAGTGCTCGGTGCTTCCGCTACAGAAGAAAAGAAGTCAAAATTAATATTCTCCGAGAAAAGAGAAGATATCATATCACTGGGACTTAAGTAATAAGAGAGAAATTCATCCAGGTCAATTGTATCAAATGAATAATACACTTAAGCCAGATCTGATTTGAAGTTACCTGGAGGAGTCGGTTTGGCGAGTTCGATCTCGAATTTCTCGGCCTCAGTGTCTTCTTGACTCTGCTCCTCGATTTGAGTAAGGGGAGACTCGGTTGTGACGGGCCTAGCCGCGACGTCTTTTGCAGGAGAAGAAAAGTGAGAGCTGGTGTTTGCACAAAAGATGGACAAACACCTCAAAGTTGTATGATTTAGTAGATCTTATGTTGTTCTTAGTGATTTGAGTGATTTATGCAAATATATGAAAAGCAGGGGCTAAACTGTAAAAAGACACGCAGATTTATAGTGGTTCAGCCAGAATGTGCCTACGTCCACTTTATATGTTATTTCTCTTCTCTTGTTTTGATTACAAGTACAAAGCTTTGATACAAGTAAAAGAAAGTTGTTTGAAAGTTCTCTCCGTGCTTGAGCTCTCAAACTTGTCCCCCATTGTCGTACCCCTGCCCCTCTATTTATAGAGTCAGGTTGGGGGCAGAGATCTTGGATGTATATAGCTGCTGGTGGGTCTGGGCTGGAGCAACCTGGCCTGGCAACGTTCTGGTTCGGTCGTGTACTTCCATGCTTCTTGTTCGGTAAGTGTCTTAGTTCGGTGGTGAAGTGGTCCGGTAGTACTTTGGGTTCGGTGGAGGGTATGGTTGATCCGGCTAAGGCTGGTCCGGCATGGGTCGATTCGGCGAAGGTTGGTCCGGCGAAGGCTTGATCCGGTGGAGGCCTTGGTTCAGTGAGGGTATGGTTCGGCAGGAGCAGGGAGATGCGTGGTTCGGTGACTCGGTGATAGGGGATGGAGTTGGTTCGGCAGTTGCTTGAGGCTGCCGAATGGGTTCTGTGAGACATGGGTGCCGAATGAGTTTAGGCAAGCCTGGATGGATGAATCAAGCTTCTTGGTCTCGAGGTCTTCTGGGTGAGAACACGCCCAACATTTGCCCCCCAAAGTAGGGCATATATCTGTATATGGCGTGCTTTGTTTTAAGTTGGGAATTATGGATAGCTTAGTTCGGCCCCTAGGTGCCGATCCAATTGGTCCGGTGTCCAACATTTGTTTATAAACAGGGGCCATACACCCTCGTCATTTTTCATCAGTCGAACCATTTCCTTGCCTTTGCCGAATCAAAGTCCCTGCCGAATCAGGTGAGGAGCCGAATGTACTTGTGCTTGTATTGCCGAACGAGCTTTTTGAAAAATGCCGAATGAACTTTATGGCTAGGCCACCGAATGGGATAGGGAGTTCGAATACCGAATGTGCTATAACACTTGAACTACCTGACGAAACCGGGGGGGTTTTAAGTACCGAATGGCACTTATTACCGGATGAACTCGGGGAGTGTAGTGCCGAACGAACTCCCGCCTTGCTTTACCGAACGATCTTTTATACTTGAATTATCAGTGAAGTTCTAGGTTACATAATTCATGCGTTTTAATGATGTACTTTCTGTGTTTGCAGATAATGTCTCGAAGAGTGGAAACCAGGTCAGATAAGAAGAAGTCTGAGGGCGAAGGAGGTTCTTCTGCCGTGCCCCCGGCTCAGCCAGGACCGGAGCGTCACGGGCCTGCCCCAAGGTCGTTAGTGGACGGGTATGGTCCGCAGGAGCTTTTGAATTCTCCCCCGGACTGCTATCCCAGCTCTCTCAAAGAAGACCATCTTGATGCCATCTCCCGTTCCTTTGGCATTGATAGGGCACGCATGATGCTGCCAGGGCCAGGGGCTATGCCATTTAACCCTCTCGAGGGGTACTTCGCCTATAGCCGATACCATTGTATGTGCGGCGCCATCCCGCCTCTGAATGCTTGGGTAGTGAGCTTCCTCGCCTATTTGAAAATTGCACCGTTCCAGCTCCAGCCCAATTCTTACGCTATTCTGGTGAGCCTCTTTCTCATCTTCTATAGGAGGTACGGGCGTGCTCCTTCTAACCGGGAGATCCGGTATCTCTACAACCTGAGGGGTTACAAGAAAGGATCCCCGTACATCAGTCTGGAGTCGGCTGTGACTTTCAAGCCGGTCTTGGACCTGTACTCCAAGTACAGTATGTTCAAGGAGTGG
This sequence comes from Allium fistulosum, assembly GCA_030737815.1. Taxonomy (NCBI): domain Eukaryota; kingdom Viridiplantae; phylum Streptophyta; class Magnoliopsida; order Asparagales; family Amaryllidaceae; genus Allium; species Allium fistulosum. The sequence goes on along the minus strand of CM060905.1, from coordinate 648,383,297 downwards.
TTCTTTGTTCGGGACGACTCTGTCTCTGTTCGACGTTTTACTGCTGGATGTAAGTTGAGTTTTCACTTATAATTTCCATTCCGGTTGTAATACTTCTTCTCATACGTCTTCTTTTTTGCTAGCGACAGGTGGCTTTGCGGTGGTGGAGACCGATCGCTTGGTTCAAACGGCGGCTGAGATAGAAGCTATCCCTGGGAGAGATAGATCAGCTGCCTTCCTGATTAGAAATGCGGTCCTTTTGGAGTATAACTTGATCCTTCCACAGCAGTCAGTGGTCAAGCTGAGGGAAACGGCAGAGGAGAGGGCGGCTGCTCAGGCTAAGGGAGGTGTTGCGGCAGAGAGTGGAAAGAGAAAACCTTTCACAAAACCTCCAGCCGTCGGAGGTAAGAAACTTAAGAGATCGGACGGTCCTTCTCCCAGCAATTGTCCACTTACTCAGGGGGAGGAAGACGTGGAGGAGGAAAGAGGTGAGGGTGGAGATGGCATCGAGGCCCTACTGCCTGGGCAAGCGGGCGAGATTCAGGAGTGGATGGATGATGCGTTCCACCAGGCTTTCGAGGGGCTGAACGAAGATCCGGCTTTGGTAGAGAAAACCGGGAAGGCGGACGAGGTCGGGACCGATGCAAGCGAGTCTTCTCAGACCATTACGGCCAAGGTAGCTCCGACGACTCAAGGTGAACTCTTGACTCCTGCATGCTTCATTAATGATAGGGACTTATGAATATTTTATGATCCGCTCCCGTCCTGGAATGAAATTCAGGACTCATTGCAGTATCCTACTTCTCCCCAGGGTTTGTATAACAGACGTGCTTTCTTTCTTCTTTTAACTTGTAATTTACCGCGTTTCTCGAATTATATTGTGATGTAAGCTTGTGACACTTGTTCTTCATATCAGGAGCAGGCAAGACATCCAAGGCCTCAGACCTTCGGCACAGGCTTGAGCAATACAAGCTTTCCAAAACTTCTGTCAAGCCGAAGCCTTCGACCCGCCGCTCTGGGGATGTGGTCGGCTACCGTCCTCTTCTCAGGGTTATCGAAGAGGGTATTTAGCAGAGAAAGAGGAGTCACCCTTTATCCGAACCTTCGCCCGGTCCTCAGCTCCCGGATCAGCCTCTTCATTATATCACGGAGGAGGATAGCGAGTTTGCACGCTCTCCGCACCCGTCCGGAAACCCTTCCATTACTCATATCGACCGTCCTGACTTGGCTCGTAATCCATTTGCGGGTCATCCTGATCTGGATCCAAGTTCCCACGATATTACCTTTGACGAGGTTACTGGTGAGCACCTTCTTCCCCGCAATCCCATGGTACGGGTGCTTGACGAGGCTAAGTCCTTAGATCTTGATCTACTTACCACTCGGATAGTTACCATGGGAGACGGGGCCAAGGCTAATATTGATCGGGTGGCGGAGGAGACTAGGAAGCTGATGGAGCATCATGCCCGGCTGGTTAAGGCTGGAGAGGAGATTGGGAGTGCCAACATTCGACTTCGATTGGTGGTTTTGGATCAGGCCAAACAGCTTGCTGACCAGGCCATTCAGATTTCCCAACATGAGGCTGCTTCTGGACGACTAAAGAAAACCATGGAAGAGGCTAGCTGGGCTGAACTGCGAAAAATGGAAGCTACCTGCAGGGAACGGATCGATATGGCCATTGCCACAGTGGACGAGGTTTGGAAAGCGGATCTTGAGCTGATAGGGGAGCTATCCGGGAAACTTGAGGCTGCAGAGCTTGCTCAAGCCAAGTTGAGGGAGGAGATGGAGGCAATGCGGAAATCCCTTCTGGTTGACTGCTCGAGATACCGATCGGAGAGAGATGCCGTCGTTGAAAGGTTGTCGGCTTCCGAGGCCCGGATGAGGGAGTTTGAGGAAAATGAGGAGATGATGGACGAAATGCTTCAGGACATGTACTTCCGAACCTGGAAGCAGGGCAACCTATCCTGGATGGACGATTATCCCAGGGTCATGGCTAAGATCTATCTTCGGGCTTTGGAGGAGGCTAAGGCCGATGCGGATAAAGATGGTGGCGTGGTCTTCAGCATGGATGCGGTCACTGCTCAGTTTGCCAAGGAGGAGAAGGTGGCGGTGAAGGAAGGTATGTGGCTGCTTGCCGCTGAGGAGGTAGGCGTGCAGGTAGAGGATGACGATCAGGATAGTCAGGAAGCAAGCGCTGGTAAGTCTTCCTTTTTCGTTTCTCCACTAACTTGGTTGCTTATTGCTAATGAATTCTTTCTCTGACTGAACAGGTGGTCAACAGGACAAGGATAAAACTCCACTGCAGCCGGCCCCTTGATTATGCTTGGAAAAACTCTTTTTGTGGATTTGACAGAGTTGTATATGTTAGTCGTAAAATAGTAAAGCAGCCTTTAGGTTGTAATATTTTGCCACTTGTAATAAATAGTCTTATTTTTGACGTGTAATTCTTTAACTTAAGCTGATTTTCTCGTCTTTTGAATGTTTGCTGTTATTTTGACATGTCGTATGAGAAATATAGCTATGTATATTCTTGTAATTAAATTGTGTTTGATGTCGGGTTCTGGTTCAAGACATAATTTCATGACTTGCAATGTTAGTGTGTGGTGCGAACAAATTATAGTCATGTATTTGTACATAAAGGAAGAAAATACCGCCTTTCATGTTTTGTTCGTAGATGGCAGTTTCGAATATCTTGTATGACCGAGCATGGAAAGCAGTTGAATGCCCTGCCATCCGATTGTGAATCCCTGCATCCATTGGCGAGTATCTCCTACTCTTGTTTCCTGTACTTTAGGGATTGTTATAGTGGATAGGAGGAAAACTCTTTAAGAAAAAATTGAAATATGTGAAATAGTAAAACTTCCAATCACGGAAGGCCTTCGATGTGCTTAAGTTCGTGGCAAACGGGCTTTGTAGTCACTTTCTCTAGCTGTGGGTCTTGGAGACATTTGTCACCCATCTTACGCCTCCACGGGGAGTTAATTCTTTTTTACCACAGCCGCACTTAAGACACATCGGAGCCGAGATCGCGCACAGTAACTACCCGAGCCATTATGGCCCGTAGTCGTGGGTATTATTCGATTTACTGTGGCCGGCTAGCATGGGTGCCGATTGTCAACTGCGAACTGCCCCTGGCTGGCCACACCTTATGTTGGGGCTTATAGTCGGTTCACAGTTGCCGGCGAGCCTAATGCCGTAATGAGCTGCCTCGGCTATAGTCGGCCTTCTCGGTGGCTTATAATCGGCTCATTACAGTTGGCTTTAAGGGCCGTCGCGAGCAATGAGTTAACCCGCAGTAGAGGTATGCTGGAGCAAAAGTGTCTCATTGGCGAGGGCATAGATTCGCGTAATACCTGTTAGGTCTTGTCCAGGTGAAGTTGCACTGTGGAGTGCATCGAGTGAAAATGCGATATGCATAGGATTTTGTTCAACAGAAAAGGATAACGTTAACAAGCAGCCAAGATATAAAGGAACTAGTTAAAAAGAGACAAGGTTTTTTAAAGTGGTTCGGCATGAAAAAAGCCTAGTCCACTGATTCTCTTTGTTAATTCACTTCATATGGGCAGTACAAGTTAAGAAAAGTATTGACGGAGGTGCTGGATGTTCCATGCCCTCTGGAACACCTCTCCGTCCACTGTTGACAAAATATAAGTTCCATTGTGGAGATCTTTATGAATTACATATGGTCCATCCCAGATTGGGTCTAGTGCTCCGGGGCGAGGGAAGATTCGCTTGAGGACAAGATCCCCTTCTTGCAAGGTGCGATGCTTGACTTTGGAGTTGTATTGTGCTGCCACTTTCTGCTTGTGGGCTGCTGCTTTAAGGACTTCATCATTTCTTCTCTCCTCAACTAGATCCAAAGACATGTGGAGGAGTTCTTCATTCTCTTCTGGGTTATAGTGGATCCTACGGTGGGAAGGCACAATGGTTTCAACTGGGAGCATAGCCTCCGATCCGTATGCCAAAGAGAAAGGAGTGTGCCCCGTTGATGTTTTGAAAGATGTGCGGTAGGCCCAGAGTGCGGTAGGGAGTTCATCCACCCAAGCGCCCTTTGACTTTTCGAGCTTCTTTTTTATCAGAGTTTTCAGAATTTTGTTGACTGCTTCGACTTGTCCGTTTGCCTGGGGATATGCTATGGATGAGAAGCTTTTGTGAATCCCGTGTTCTCGACACCAGTTGGCGAATTCCTCGCTGTCAAACTGAAGCCCATTGTCTGATATGATTTTGAGTGGGACTCCGTACCTGCATAGAACATTTTTGATTAAGAAGTTAATAACTTTTGCTGAAGATACTTTATTCAGAGGTTCCGCTTCCACCCATTTGGTGAAATAATCAACTGCCACTATAGCGTATTTGGACCCGCCTCGGCCAATCGGTAGCTCGTCGATTAAGTCAATTCCCCATATTGCGAAGGGCCAAGGGCTGGTCATTTGAGTAATCTCGGTTGTTGGTAGCCGTGGAATCTTATCAAATTTTTGGCATCTGTCACACTTCTTGACGAAATCTAAGGCGTCCTTGCTTAAGGTGGGCCAAAAATATCCGTATCGGAGTATCTTTTTTGCTAACGTTTGCCCTCCGGTGTGATCTCCGTAGCTTCCCTGATGGATGTTGGATAAGATTTCCTTGGCTTCCCTCCCAGCGACACATCTTAATAACGGGTTAGAGAATCCGCGCCGATAGAGGATGTCTTCTTGTATTGTGTAGCGGGATGCTTTCCTCAAGATTTTCTTGACTTCGTTATGCCCGTTGGGTAGTGTGCCACTCTGTAGGTAGTCTCGGATGGGAGTCATCCAAGTTGCTTCTTCGGTTGTAGCGACCAGATTCACTTGTTCAAAACTTGGGGCCAGTTGCTTTGAGATGGTTACTGCCCCGAAGATGGTGACGTCTCTCACACTTGCTTGCTTTGCCAGTTCGTCGGCTTCTTGGTTCTCTTCCCGAGGGATGTGTTTGAATAAGTAGTGGTCCAATCGGCTGAGAAGTAACTTGGTCTTCTTTAGGTATGCTATGAGTCGTTCTTCTCGAGCTTGGAATTCTCCAAGTATTTGATTAACAATAAGTTGAGAATCGCTATGAAGACAAAAAGAATTGGCTCCGATTTCTATGGCAATTTCTAGTCCGGCTATCACTGCTTCATATTCCGCATCGTTATTGGTGGCAGCAAACTCCAATCTTATAGCATAGTGCAGTTTGTTTCCCCTGGGAGTGATTATTACCACACCTGCCCCCGAGCCTTGTTCGTTTGATGCACCATCCACAAAGAGATTCCACTTGATATCTTCTGTTATTTCCAATTGCTCCTGATCTTCGTTGGTAGTGAATTCCGCGATGAAATCAGCCATGGCTTGTCCCTTGATGGCGGTGCGAGGGTGATAGGTGATATCATACTGACTCAGCTCAATGCACCAATTAAGTAGTCGCCCGGAAGTGTCGGGACGGTGGAGTACCTGCCTCAGTGGTTGATCGGTCAGAACTCTGATGGAATGGGACTGGAAGTAGTGACGCAGTTTTCGTGATGTGATTAGTAAACAGTACGCTAACTTCTCAAGTTTAGGATATCTGACTTCTGCCCCAGTAAACCTCTTGCTGACGAAGTAAACTGGTCGTTGCGTGTGGTTGTCTTCCCTTACCAAGGCAGCGCTTAGGGCGTGAGATGACACAGCAAGGTATAGGTATAATTCTTCGCCTTCGCTTGGAGTTGAGAGTACCGGTGGTTTCTAGAGGTGTTCGATTAGGCTAAGGAAAGCGGTTAAGCATTCGTTGGTCCATTCGAACTTTCCTTTGTCTTTCTTTAGAGCCTCGAAAAAGGAGACGCACTTGTCTGTTTCCTTGGAGATAAATCGGCTTAGGGCGGCCACTTTTCCATTTAGGCTTTGCATTTCCTTTCGGGTGGAAGGTATCTTGATATCCCTTAGCGCTCGGACTTGTTCAGGGTTTGCTTCAATCCCTCTGGCATGGACGATGAACCCTAAGAACTTTCTCGATGACACTCCAAAGGAGCACTTTAGTGGATTCAGCTTCATTCCATACTGTCGAAGTACTGGAACATCTCGCCTAGGTGGCTTACGTGATCTTTGGCTTTCCGTGATTTCACCAGCATGTCATCCACATATACTTCCATAGTTTGTCTTATTAGCCCTGCAAACATCTTGTTGACGAGGCGCTGGTAGGTGGCTCCTGCATTTTTAAGTCCGAAAGGCATTACCTTATAGCAGTACAAACCCCGGTCGGTGATGAAACTAGTGTGGTCTTGGTCGGGAGTATGCATAGGAATTTGGTTATATCCTGAGTACGCATCCATAAAAGATAGGAGCTCGTGCCCGGCTGTGCTGTCTACAAGTTGATCGATTCTGGGAAGTGGGAAGCAATCTTTTGGGCAGGCGTCGTTTAGGTTGGAAAAGTCAATGCAGGTTCGCCACTTCCCCTTAGCCTTCTTCACCAGCATCGGGTTGGCGATCCATTCCGGGTAGATAGCTTCTCGTATGAAGTCATTGGCGAGTAGATTCTTTACTTCTTCATCGAGGGCTGCTGATCTCTCTGCCCCCATACTTCTCTTTCTTTGTTTTACAGGCGCCTTGGCAGGATCAATGTTTAATACGTGGCAGGCTATGTCGGGGGAGATTCCGGTCATGTCAGCGTGTGACCATGCGAATACATCCAAGTTGTGGCGGAGAAAGTCGATGAGTTGTTCCTTCAGTTCGGCTTTTAGTTGGAACCCAATTTTTAGTAGTCTACTTGAGTCGTGCTTGTCTACAGATATAAACTCCATAGCCTCTACAGGCTCGGCGGTGGCCTCCTCCTCTTTGTCCCTAGGGTCTAATTCATTGAAAGGGTCGCCGGTATATCGAAGAGGAGGGGCTTTCTTTAGTTGCTATGCTTCTATACTTTTTGTGCAGAGGGCAATCTCTACACCCTTCCCTTTATCCTTCCTGTGGTTGTTGCGAAGTTCAGTCACATAGCAGTCTCGAGCAATATCCTAGTCTCCTTCTACTTCCCCTACTCCATTGTCTGTTGGAAATTTCATCTTCAGGCACCATGGGGCTAGGACAATTTGGAAGTCAGACAAGGCTGGTCTTCCTAAGAAGGCATTGTAGGCCGAATGGTTCTCTATTAGCACAAACGTTTGTTTCCGTACAGCGGAGCGGGGATGGCTTCCGATCTCAACAAAGAGGTCCAGTTGCCCGAGGGGCATCTTCGCATCTCCAGTGAAACCATGTAGTGGTTTATCGCAGGGAGATACATCCTTCATTGATAGGCTCATTTTGTCGAATGCGTGTTTGAACAGGATGTTTACTGAGCTTCCAGTGTCTACCAGGATTCTGTAAACTTCGGCGGGACCGAGTCGGGCAGAGATAACCATAGGATCCATGTGAGGGTACTGCCTTCCTTCTAGGTCACGCTTGCCGAATGTGATGTCATTACTTTCTTTCCGCTTCGGATGGCGCTCTTCTATAACCGAATTGACACAGTCTTTATTGTCTCTAAGCGACTTCCCATATCTTTCCATTTCTCCCCAACTTCTGTCTGCGATGTGCGGACCTCCTGAGATGGTATGGACCACTATCTTCTCTTGACTAGAGCTGCTAGCGTTGCGGTTTCCTCTGTCGGTCCCCGGTGAGGGTAGCCTTGGGTTTTCATTGGCAGGAGCTGGAGTCCTGTTTTGACTTTTTACATAACGTTCCAGTTTTTTCCTTCTGATGTGTTCCTCAATCAGATCCCGGAGATGATGGCATTCATTGGTATCATGCCTGTGCGATTCGTGGAAGCGGCAGAACTTGCCAGACTTCTGCGCGTTATCAGATTCCTTCTTGTACGGCGGGCGTTTGTATCTAACTTTGCCTTGGGTGGCAAGGAAGATATTCTCGACGGTCTCGTTCAAAGGAGTGTAAGCGTCGAATCTTGGTCCAGGCCGATATAGGCGCTTTTCTCCCTTCTTGCCCCCAGCATTGTCTCTGGAATCGTTTCTTCGAACGTCCCTTACCACGGCAGGGGCATTGCTGTGAGTTGCCTTACCTTGCTGTCCTGACTGTCCCTCAACAGCAACATCCTCGAGTCTCATATACTTCCCGGCTTCATGGAAGAAATCGGGTAAAGTAGCTGGTTTTTCTTTTGTCAACCGCCTAGCAAATTTAGTGTCCGGATGCACACCACTACAGAGGGCCATTAGGATAAGCTTCTCGTCGGCATCTTGGACTGCGGCCGCTGCGGCATTGAATCGGGTCAGGTATTGCTGTAGTTTCTCTCTGGGTTTCTGTTTGATGCTGGATAAGGAATAAGCGTCCTTAGGTTGTTCCACATGAATGCGGAATTGACTGATAAACCTTTCTTTCAACATTTCCCATGAGCTGATGGATCCCTGGGGTAAATGATAGAACCAGGAGGTAGCGAGATCTACTAAGAATAATGGGAAGCATTTGCACAGTACTCCCTCTGTCGCTCCACTCATGAGCATGTGCTGTGTGTACCTTTGTAAGTGTACGATGGGGTCGGAGGTTCCCTTGTAAGGTTCCATTATTGGCATCTTCCATTCTCGGGGGGTGATAGCAATTTCGATGTTGCGGGCGAAAGGGCTGGTCACCCTAGCGCCTATACCTCGATCTCTTTGCTCCCGTTGGATGCACTCTCTGAATAAGCGTGCCATCCTTTCATCAGAATTTGGAGCAGATAGAAACGAGTTTGGCTCTGTTCTATGGGATTGATTCCGTCCAGATGACCTGTAGGGATGGTATCGTCTATCATTCCTCATACTCTCCAGCGGCTGCCTTTGATCTTTTGGGAGCATGCTAGGGTCAGCTACAGTTGGCCCTTGCCTTGATCTCCCCCTGTTGGGTTCTGATCTAAGTACTTCCTCGGGTCCAACTTCGGGCTGGACTCTAGCTCGGCCCCGTTCACTGGCGTTTTCGTGGTTAGGCAGCATGACAGGCTCAGCTACAGTTGACCTTCGCCCGGTACCTCCCCCGTTGGGTTCGGCTTTACTTCGTCATCCCGAGAATCAGAAGAAGCTAGGTCTCATCTGAGTGCCAAACGTTTCCTCAGGCCTAACTTCGGGCTGTGCTCGGTCTCGGCTCCTACCATGGCTACTTCTGCCGTTAGCTCCTTCGAAGAAGGAAGATCTTTGTTGTCTCTGAGATCCTCCAGACTGGGACTCGCCCCATGATTCAGTGTTGCGGTTGGAATCTTCAGCATCCCTTAAGCGTGACATGAGATGGTCCACCAAAGCTTCTTGCTGGGACGTGAAGCGGTTTGTTACTTCAACCACAACTCTGTCCAAATCTGCCCTAGTAATTGCTGCAGGCTGTTCCATGGCAGGAGTGGTTGGGTTAGCCTGTCCTTCATTTGTTACTGCTGTTGGAGGAGGACGATTTACTTGATCCGTGACAGATGGATCTGGAAGACAGTTAGATGCGATGTTTTTTCCTTTGTTAACATCTTTTCTCTGTTTGGGAGGCATGTTTTCCAAGTGGCGAACGATGCTGTTAGGAAAACTGTATGTGGATGAAGCTGAAGCTTCGAGCTTCTAGTTCTCAGTGAAAGCACCAAAAATGTTTGCACAAAAGATGGACAAACACCTCAAAGTTGTATGATTTAGTAGATCTTATGTTGTTCTTAGTGATTTGAGTGATTTATGCAAATATATGAAAAGCAGGGGCTAAACTGTAAAAAGACATGCAGATTTATAGTGGTTCAGCCAGAATGTGCCTACGTCCACTTTATATGTTATTTCTCTTCTCTTGTTTTGATTACAAGTACAAAGCTTTGATACAAGTAAAAGAAAGTTGTTTGAAAGTTCTCTCCGTGCTTGAGCTCTCAAACTTGTCCCCTATTGTCGTACCCCTGCCCCTCTATTTATAGAGTCAGGTTGGGGGCAGAGGTCTTGGATGTATATAGCTGCTGGTGGGCCTGGGCTGGAGCAACCTGGCCTGGCAGCGTTCTGGTTCGGTCGTGTACTTCCATGCTTCAGGTTCGGTAAGTGTCTTAGTTCGGTGGTGAAGTGGTCCGGTAGTACTTTGGGTTCGGTGGAGGGTATGGTTGATCCGGCTAAGGCTGGTCCGGCATGGGTCGATTCGGCGAAGGTTGGTCCGGCGAAGGCTTGATCCGGTGGAGGCCTTGGTTCAGTGAGGGTATGGTTCGGCAGGAGCAGGGAGATGCGTGGTTCGGTGACTCGGTGATAGGGGATGGAGTTGGTTCGGCAGTTGCTTGAGGCTGCCGAATGGGTTCTGTGAGACATGGGTGCCGAATGAGTTTAGGCAAGCCTGGATGGATGAATCAAGCTTCTTGGTCTCGAGGTCTTCTGGGTGAGAACACGCCCAACAGCTGGAACCAACGATATCGACGTCGGTCGAAGTCGAAGTGTGGACAAGGGTAGTTAAAGATATTTTCTTCTCTGGATGTTCTTCTGCCACTACTCCAGCTCTAACTTCAGCAAGTTGCTCTTTTCCCTTGGCAAGAGCAGCACGAGTTTCTTCGTCAAGATAGTGGACCTCAAGTTCCGCCTCATCATAGCCGGCCCCGCCAAGCATGTCAACCACTGCTTTCCACACTTCAGCCAGGGTAACCTCATAGTCAGGACCCAGAAAAGAGAGGCTCCCATGACCCAGAACGCTGTGCAGATAAAAGTCAAATAAGGTGGAGTCGATGTTAGCTTTTGTTGTCTCATGTGATTGCTCGGCCGCCTCTTTTTCGGCGACAGCTGCAACTCGACCTGCAATAGCCTCATCACGCTCTTTCTCAGCCATAGCAAGTTGGGACTTTTGCAATTCAATCTCCACGTTCTAGGAGTTAACTATTTCCCGCAACTCTGTGTTACTTTTGCGGTATTCTTCAACAACGAACTGCTCAGCTGCAAATTTCATCTCAGCATCCCTCTGAGCAGCGTGCGCATCCCGCACTTATTTCTGAAACACTTCTTCTTTTTGAGTTTATGAAGTGGAAGAAGCGGCGAGATCTTCCTTGAGTTTTTTAACCTCGGACTCAAGTCTCGCATAATCATCAGCAATGCTCGTCATCTCGGCGTCATGCTGTTTGCAAATTTTGTCCCATTCCACCTTGTCGTTTTCCATGGTCAGCATCGCTTCAAGGTTCGCACGATTGACTCGTTGCAGCTCATCGACAAGCTTCTACCATCCAGACACCCTTTCAATATTAAGTTTGACAGCATCTAGGCTACGCAACATATCCGATTTATCGATCGGAACCAAATCAAGGTCAAAACGCACCCCTTTTAAGCACCAATTCGGAAATCGGCTATGAAGAACAGGAGGGGCATCTTTGACCTGATACTGAGGTCTGCTGATGATCGACTGGATGTCAGATTTCTTTAAAGCAGGAGAGCCGGATGGAACATTAGGAGAGATGGGAGCATCGGTCTTCTCAGAAATTGCAGATGCGTTACTAGGCTTGGACCGCTTGCTCGATTCGTCAGCAATATGAGTCTTCCCCTTGTCATCATAAGACTTTCGCTTATGGGAATCGTCACTTCTTTGAGAATAATCATATCGCTCAGCGTCTTTTCTTCTCTGTCATTGCTCATAATCCCGCCTTTCTTGAGCCTTCCTTCGAGCCCTTTCTTCATCTGTCTCTCTCGGGGCATCAAGGTATTTCCTAAAGTCATAAGATCCACGGCCTCCACGGCGCTGAAATGAGTCATAGTATGAGCCAGTGCGTCCCATCGAAGAATCTGAAAAAGAAAAAGAATTGAAGTTTAGACATCTCCAAAAAGAGGATAAGTGCTTATAAGTGCTGAAAAATCCTGAGTGTGTGCGGCGTGCAAACTACGTGCGTCAAACAACAAACCACGCTTTAATGTGGGAACGAAGACGACAGGTGTAGAAGGTGTCGAAGCTTGTTTAAAGGTAGAAGTCGCTTCAACGACAGGTGAGGTCGCTTTTGAAATATTATCCTTGAAGAGCTCTTGAGAAGTTATCATTATATCACTCAAGTCATCAAAAGTGTCATCACCATGGCACCCAACAGAACTCCCTTTTCAACTTCCACGTCGGCTGATTTTTCAGAAATTCGAGGATTTTCTTCCTCTTCAATAATTGGAGCAAGTGCCGGTTTGCTGGACGGTCCCGCAACATCAATAGAAGTAGAACACTTTACTAATGCAGTGTCTACAGTTGTTTCCTTTGGAGCCATCTCTTCCGTTGAAGCGGGGGCATCTGGTGTCTGTGTTGAAAAATTAGAAACTTCACGAGGCTGAGTAAAGTGAGAAGAGTGTAAAAGCCCGAATTGATGTAAAAATTCATCTGTCAATAGAAACTGAATACTCCTCTCCTCAATTGGCACTGCCATAAGCCTCTCAAAAGTCGCTCTGTGACCGGAATCTCTCGAAGGAGGAGGAAGTGCTGAAAAGAAAAAGGCAAAGTTAACACTTGACAACTCGGACTTCGACAAGTTCGAAAGAACAGAAGAAACAGAGACAAGTGATCTTACTTCCTACTCTCTATATAGTGTAGAACCCCGGGGGACAACAAACATAGAAAACTTGACTTAGAAATCCGTGAACGCTCTCCGAAAGGCCAATGATTAATTTACGATTTCTAGCACTTCGCACGACGGTAATAGAAGGATGATCTTTGTTTTTAGCGAAAGTGCACAAATAACAAATTTCATCGAAACTTGGAAGACGATCGAGTGTCCTCCTAAAGAGCACGCATAACCCCGTTAAAATAGCATATCCATTGGGATGCAGCTGGAAATGGGAGATTGGTAATCGTAGAAGAAGTGTTCGCAAGAAGTCATTAAAAGGAGGGATAGCCCCATTCTGGCACATTTGTCGATTTACCGCAACAAATCCACCAGGAGGTCTATCAGCAGTGTCATGCTTCCCGGGTAGTTGTGCGTCTGCTTCAGCAATTCTGAACTGAATGCACAACTGGTTAAAGGTTTTATAGCTCAAAGTGGTTGAGACCCTTTCTGGAGGATCGTTCAATGGAACAGCAACTGGAAAAGTCTCTTCAACTTGCTCTATTTCTTCTTGTGGAGAAGACATTCTACACAATCAACTAAATGTTCAAATGTGAAGGTGCACGTTTCCTAAAAAGTGTGAAGTGTTGTGCAAAACTAATGAAAAAAAGAAGCAAACGTAGCTAAAATCAAACTAGCTGACAATCAGTTGATTACGTGATTTCAAAACTTCTTAATGCTCAAGTGCAGTGTTAATGCAAACAAAACAGTTTCAGTTGACTATTGCGATTTTGCTTTAATACTTCACTTGAATTGGTTATTGTATAGCATTTCACTCGTGTAGTTCATTTAATTTGATTTTCTCTTTATCAACTAATCTGCCATTTGATGTGGGCAGTCGGTGGCAGTATATTCGTCCCAGTTTTTTGTAAATGTTATAACAGGCAATTAGAATGATAGATAATCTATAAAAGAATGCAACAAAGTTCAACAGTCCAAAGTTCAGGCAATTCAAGTCTTAAAGTTCAAGGCAGTGAAAATTATGTAAAGTTCTGACTCGTCCACGACCTAAGGGAAAAGCTACAAGTTAGGTTAAGTCGTTGGTTCTAAGTCATAATACATATGAAGACTTCAGGTCCAAGCAGCATTATTTTCTCTATGTCCAAGATCGGCCACGACTTAGGGTCTATGCCGCAAAGCTATTAGGTCATGGAAAAGTTAGGTCGCAATGGTTCTTGGATCGGACGAAATGTTAAATCGTGAGTGTTTTAGGTCGTAAATTTCCCGGGTCGCCTCCGATGGGATTTCAAGCTATTTTCTGCTCGAATCAAACCCTTATCTCCTTCGGCCGATTATCTTCCTCTCCATTGAGAAATTCAGTAACTCGTCAGCCGACTTGAGATCCATAAACCCAATAACTTCGATCTATCCCCTATCAAAAGCCCTAAGTCGCGCCTCCTAATCGGGTCTCACAACATCACCAAATTATCCCAAATCAATCGTGAAGTTGGTATACATCATTGAATTCAAGGATCACCCTAACATCGCAATTAAATAAAGTCGAGAATCGGATGCAATACAACTTGTGATAAAAAATAATGTAAGAACTCGAATTAAGGGCGACGAACACGGGATCCTCGATTCAATGATGATCGCGATTGGATATTAGTCGAATTCACTTATGCAATGTAATGCTGATGATAGCTGATGATCGAACGAAGAAATTCGTCTTCGAGAGCTCGAGTATTCGTTAATGGCTGCGCAGGATAACGAAACAAGTGAAGAGAAAGAGGGGCCGACCCAGGCTATTTATACACTGAGGTATTGAAATGCGAATCGATCCACGACTTACGACCTAACAAGAGGAACGACTTAAAAGATATCGAAGCATATGACCTACGACCTAGGCATACACTTCGAGGGGCAAATGTTAACCCTCTTTCGCTTCACGACCTAACGACTTAAAGTATGAACCGACTTAAGAGCAGTAGACGACTTAAAGTATGAACCGACTTAATGAGCTACGAGTTAAGGAAGGCTCCGACTTAAGAAGAAGACCGACTTAACCAGTTACGAGTTACGTAGATCTCCGACTTAACAGGCTACGACCTAAGAAAATTCCGACTTAACAGTTTGCGAGTTAAGGATGGCTACGACCTAAGAGAACTTTGACCCAACAGTTGCTGACCTAACTACTGAGAAGAGCCTACCGACTTAAGAAGATAACAGCTCAACGACCTAAGGAGTAACGGGTTAACTTTGTACCGACCTAAAAGCTCACCGACTTAAGGAAACGAAGGCAGTATTGCATCTTTTAGGTCATTGCTGACTTACAACTTATACATTAAGTCGCGCACGACATACTAACTCGTTCAGAAGAATCAGCTACAACCAAAGTAAGCCAGACTCCTTATGTCATCATCGATTTACGTTCTACGACCTACCATGGGTCGTAACCGACCTATCACTTGGTGATGAAACTTCTGTTCAGAATTCGACTCCTATAAATAGACCACCACTTTCAACATGAAGAGAACTTTTGGCAAATCATTTCTGGAAATGTCGTTACTCTGCTGAATTCTCCACTCATTCAACAACTGAAGATCTTCAAACATTCAAGACACTACAACAAGCTTTGAGAGGAATTCCCTACATCCAACACGGAATCATCGAGTTTCATCATCGAAGTTTGAGCTAGTAGTCAAGATTGTCTTTAAGATTAAATTGCGTTGTTTTCATAAGTGGGTTGTATCGTTTTGTAACCAGATTCAGTAATAAAGAGATTCAAAGTGGACGTAGGCTCGATCTCAAGCCGAACCACTATAAACTACTGTCTTTTACCGCTTTTTACTACTTTACTGCATATTTCTTGTTCCCGTCACACGGGTGGTGCTTTCACAATTCCATTACACACACCGGGTGTTAACGTTCACTTTTTACCGTTAACACATATCCATTAAAATTCTAAAATTCAATATGTTTCAAATCGATTTAATTAAATAAATTCTTAATGAAATTCCATTTCAAATCAATTTCAAATCTATCTTCCCAACCTTAAAAATTATTATAAACTCTATATTTGAAAATATAATTTTAAATAAATACTTAAACATATTATATATAAATTAAATAAAACTTTATTAAATTAAATCTTATTAAATAAACCTATTTTATATTATGACTTATTTATATATATTTTAATATAGTAAAGTTGGAAGTAAATTCTAAAACTTATAATTTCAAAACTAACTTATAAATTGAAATTTTCAAAACACATAATTTTAAAACTCAAGAATTAACTATATATAATAACATTTATATATATTATTTAAAAATCAATATTTATATAAACCATATATATTTCTTTTTAAAACTTTGAAAATCATTTCAAAATATATATATAGACCACGGTCTCTGTATATAATTTTCTATTCTATGGTCAAGTGATATGGATATTTATCATTTCAATCCGTAATTTAAATATATACGGGTATATATCATTTCAACCCGCAATTCCAAATTCAATTCAAATGAAAATGCTTGGGTCTATCATTTCAACCCATAACGATTTTCTCCTATTCTACAAATCGTTCGTGTATGTATCATTTCAACCCATAGGGAATTCTATACTAACAGGGAACTTGCAGAGTGATAACAGATATGAAAATAATATAACAGGTTTATATCATCAATATAAATAACAAATAACGTGTCAGATGTCACAGGTGAATAGATACAGATAATAATATGTATATAGCAATGTAAATAACTAACCGTGGCATATTTCAATTGTCGTTTCAATTAAAATCGAATTTAATAAATATAAGAACGTTAATCTTGAGTGATTTCTCACTTTTCGAGGCTAGATATATTTGACAAAAAATGGGCAATGAATTCCAAAGGCAACACTAGATGGACACGATTCGATGAAGAAAACAGGCACGATGGACAAAGCAGATAAATGGGAAAACGATGAGAACTATCACAATCCGTTTTGATATAAACTGAAAATAGATACATTATTAGTATTTCCTTAAAATCAATATTTTAATTTAAGACGAATAAAATAATATACATATAAATCAATAATATCCATATATTACAAAACCAAACAAAAGAATTTCTGCACACATACCTTTATATATAAAAGTATATATTACTAAATTCTTCAGAGCAAACCCACAACACAATAAATCTAAATATAGACATCTATATATGCTACTAGAATATATATATATATAAGCTACTCAAACAATTATACTTTCATAAGTTTTTCATATATAAACTATAAGTTATTTATATACATGCAGGCTTAAAAATTACATAACAAAATATGGCATATATATGAAATAGTCAGACAATATATATACAGGCCCAACTCTATTTATATATATATATATAAGGAAAATGTAAAGCAGTTCAAAATATATATGACACCTATACAACTACAACTATTGTTTAAAACTATATATATGAAAAACTGTTTCAAACCATATATAAAATGTTGTCACAACTGTATATATAAAACTGTATTATATGCAACAGTATAACTTGTATAACATCCTTCCAAAATATCTTATATACAATACATTTTACTTAAGCAATATTTAAACAATAGCCATGTATAAACAAGGACAGGCTTCTTTCTATAGCAAATGCAGACCATATATAGTGTGTGTGTATATATATATATAAACTGAGAGTCTAATCCTTATATATATATACTGATGTATATAGAACTTATACTGTAAACAATTTTATGTATTTTCATATATGATAAACACTAGTACATATATTATCATAACATATATACACTTTAAGCTTTTAACTCTTATATATAAACTCTTATATAATTGTAAAGCAGATTTCTAAAATTAACAAATGCGGCTTGGTCAGTTGGGCAAAGAAGAGAGAAATAATAATAATAATAATAATAATAATAATATATGTATGCAGCTTATACGCTTTTATATATACAATATGTATATATTAGCTGGAACATAACTCGAATATATACCTTTTTTATATAAATAGAACTTTGCAAACCGACCTTATAATAACAACTGCAGGAAATTGAGTACTAACACAATCTATATTGAAATCAATATATAGGTAAATTGTATATAATAAAGTTAATTAAACCATGATCAACATATATTAAATATGCAGACCATATAAGTACCAATGTATACAGACTTACATTATAATACCCAAACTTATGTAAACAAATATATATCTATATATATATACACACCTTTATGTAACTGCATATTTGAAAACTTATATAAGTACTTACATATAAATATATATGTACTCAAAACATAACACACGAAACTGTGTATTACTATAATTCCATATATTTCTTAAATATCATATAATATATATATATATATATAAACTTTAAATATAACTAACCTGTAAAGAAAAGAAAACGAAGGTAGAGGTCCCGACAAGATGGGGTTGCATAGTGAGGAGGAGCACGGCTGGACGAAGCAAGGGAGAAAGGTAGCTTTGCTCGGCCTGGGTTGGTCTTAGTGGCGTAGGCAGAGGGGTCGGGCAAGCTGCTATGTGGTGGCGGGCTGGCACCGAAGTCAGGGGAAAAAGCATGGGTAAGGCGATGCAAAAAGTGGTGGGTTTGGCTATTCGCAGCAAGAAAAGCGGGCACTCGGTTGGATGACATGGATGAGGAAGGTCGCATGAGTGGTGGAGTATGGTTTGGCCGAGGCGAAGCTGCATCTCATCATATATATTTTTTTAGATGGAGGCGGAAGGGCAATGGTGAGGAATGAGTTTGAGGGAGGAAGTGGTTTGGAAGAGCAAACGTAAGTAAAATAATTTATATTATTGTATAAACGTTTCTCTAGAATGAAAGGCCAGAATGTAAATTGATAACATGGAAAAAGAAAAATCAAATTATTCACTTTCTAGGAATATAAAAAGGCTATACAGTTCACGAAAGATAAACCAATGGTCATAAGTAAACCGAAAGGCACGAAACCGGTATCGATATGGTCCGAGGTTTTACAGATTCCATCACGCATCGGACTTTAAAACACAAAATTGAATGTACCGCAAAGATCAATACGAAGAGATGATCAAAATGGCATACAGATATTATGGTACGATCATCCTATCAAAAGCCGATAATTGGTACCAAAATTACTGCTAAAATGCCGAAATAAAGATAAACGAGGCAATAGCACTCCAAATTTGAAGAAACAAAATATGGCATCTCAACCAGAATATGATTTACAAAATTTATTATGTAAAAATATTCAGGTTTGGAAAACATTTTATTATCAATAATTATTAACTGATTTGAATTTAAGTAAAATTACACAAGAAAATAAACTTCCATATCATATGATGATAATTTACCACTTGCTATGTTTAAATAGACTTATTCCAAATATCAAATTTATATTTCAATAATTTATTGTTTAAAATTTCACAAATTTTAAATTAAATATATCAATAAAACCACTAAAATTTACATATCGTTACAGATGTTCTCTCAAGGCCTCAAGCATCACTCTAAGATGAATTTCATGCTCCCTCTCATCCTTAAAGTATATCAAAATATCATATGTTAACACTAACATGAACCTATCGATGTGCTCTCATAAATTCAGTTCATTAAATCTACAAAGAATGTTGGAGCATTAGTTAGTCGAAACAGCATCACTAACCATTCATATGATCTATATCTAGTACTAAAAGCCGACAAAAGAACACTATCTTCAGCCACTCTAAACTGATGGATCCCTATTGCAAAATCCAACTGAGAAAATACTTTGGCTCCACTCAACTGGTCAAACAAATCATCGATTTTAAGCAATAGATGTCGATTCTTTATCACCCTCTTATTCAACTTACAATAACCGATACAAAGTCTTAACGATCCATCTCGTTTCTTCACATAAACTGTAGCTACTCCCAAGGCGAACTACTTGGTTTGATAAAATTCTTACCCTCCAAGTCTGCCAAATGCACCTTTAACTTCCTTATCCCGGTAGGTGTTATCCTACTTGGCGGTCTACTCACCGGTTCTACTCCATGTACTAAGTCTATCCGAGATTCAAAGGCACATTACATGGTTGCCCTACCACGGGCATAAAAACATTTGTGAATTCTCTAACAATGAAAACTCGTCTTAGCTCGTCTTCTACCTCCGTAATACCCAACGAAGCATTAACCACACAACTAGGATTTCTAAAGTGTATACTATCTGATCACTATAGTCAGGGAGTTTATGTGATATTTTCCTATCATGGAAAAATATACTAGCGCCATATTAACTCTACCAATCCATACCCAGGATAATTTTGAACCCTACAGAGTCAAACACATGCAAACAGCCTAATAAAGGTATGACCTAATAAGTCAAACTCTAAGTGGTCACACATCATTCCAAGTGATGCATACCCTCCCATCAGATTTGCAACCCATAGGAAAGTAACTAAGTATGAGAGTTCTAGGTTAAGCTTATCTACCAAACAACGATATATAAAAGAATGTGATGCACCAGTATCAAACTGAACGCTAATTGACATTCCATGTTGATGCAGCGCAACCCATAAATTTCCAAGGCCTAAGTCGTTCACGACTTAACTCAAGCGGGCTACGACCTAAGGAAAGTTCACGACCTAATATAAGTCACGTACGACCTACGACCTAGTTAGGTCGCGTGACGTGATGCAGTAGTTTTTCTCTTGAGTCGTTGAATGTTAACTCGTGGCAATGATAAGTCGTTTGTTGTTGAGTCGTGGCACCTGTTAACTCGTGGCAATGATAAGTCGTCCATGTTATAAGTCGCATGAAGATTGGCCTGAAGATGTTTCTTAACTCGTTACCGACCCAAGCTAAGTCGTGTGTCGTTTATTTCTTGAGTCGTGTACTTTGTAAATAAGGTGTGTTGATTTTGTTAAGTCGTTAACAACTTAAGTAGGTCGTATGTCGTGATATGGTGTTGTAATGTGTTGTATGTTTTTATGTCGTGAGTAATTAGGTCGTATACGACCTAAGTGTTGTAAATATCTATGGTGTAATTGTTTGAGTCGGAGCTGTTGATAAGTCGTCTCCGACTTATGATAAGTCGTAAGATGCAGGTGTGTTGCAGATTGTACTAAGTCGCAGGTTATAAGTCGGAAACGACTTAAGTGTTGTACATTTTGGTGCGTGAGTTGTAATACCTATAAATAGGCAGGTTGGGTCATTTTGTAAAGTTTAGTTGATTTGATATAAAACTCTTGTTTTCTTAGCTTTGTGCTTTCACCAAATTGGTAGTTGAGTGTAATCTCCTATCTCCTCTTTCGACATTCGAGTGCGCTCGAATCAATGATCGTAGAAGCCGATTCGCGAAATCAAGTGCGCTTGATCAACGTCGAAGAATCGTAGATCTTTAAACACGGAATAGTGCGCTATCAACGTGTTTGGGATAGCTAGAATTCGGTATCTTCGGATCAACGAATTTGGGCATTTCGGTATCTTCCATTCCATCGATCATTACTTTCACAGAATCATCCATTTGTTATTCCGCTGCTGCGTCATTTGGTATCAGAGCTTGTTTTAGCCAATCATAGCTAAATCGAGTCTTGGAGCCAATTCTTTGAAGAATTTCGAAGTTGAAGTGTTAGCCGAGCTTGAAGTGTAGAGTCGAGCTAAGTAGAAGCGTTGGCGATTGAAAGTTGCATTATTTGGAGAAGTTGTGTTCATCGTGTTCATCATATTTTTCGCAACAAAGTGGGAGTTTTCAATCCATTTCATTTTGGGTCAAAGGAGGAAAAGTGTTTGAATCTTGCGTGGAAATTTTGCGCGCTAAAGTTTGAAGTAGAGCCGAGATTTTGAAGTTGACGATCATACATCATTTGGTATCTTTTGATTTGTCCAAGCCGAGAATTGAAGAGTTTGTGAAATTGCAATCATGCCGCCGAGAAGAGCCAATCGTCATCAAAACATTGAAGCTTTGTATAGAAGAGAAGAGGCTGATGAAATGGAGCAAAGAATTAATGAGAACTTTAGTGAGAAGCTTAATGAAGGAATTGGTCGTTTGGAGAAGATGATGTTGGAGATGAATCAGAATCAGAGAAGGGTTTCACCAGAATCTAACCATGGAAGAAGTAGAGTTTCACCACAATCCAACCGAGAGAGAAGTATTGATAATGATCATAGAAGTGTGAGTCGAGACAGTTATAGAAATGCTGATGATCGAGATCGAAATCGAAGGGATGCTGGTAGAAGGAATGTTGGTGGAAGGAATGATGGTAGTAGAGATGTTGGTGGTCAGGATCGACATCGATATACATCTGATTTTGAAGAGGAGTTCGATGGGGGTAGTGTTCATGGACGAGGCCAAGGAAGAAATCAATCAGAGTATGATCACAAGTGGGAGTCTGGGATGAAGACTGAAATTCCAGAATTCAATGGTGGTATGCAAGCTAAGGAGTTTTTGGACTGGTTATCTAATGTTGAAGAGATTTTTGACTTCAAGGAAGTTCCAGAACATCGAAGAGTGAAGTTGGTTGCTACAAGGTTGAGGGGTAGAGCTTTAGCATGGTGACAGCAAACTAAACTTACTCATGAACGGATGGGGAAGTCAAAGATTGAATCTTGGGATAAGATGAAGAAACTGATGAGAGCTACATTTTTACCTTATAACTATCAGTCACTTATGTATCAGAGGTTGCAAAACTTGAGACAGGGGACGAAATCTGTGAATGACTATGCTGATGAATTCTATCAACTGATTGCAAGGAACGACATCATGGAGACGGAGGAACAATTAATAGCTAGATTTGTTGGAGGGTTGCGAATGCAGATTCAAGATATGATTAACATGTTTGATCCCAGATCTATAGCGGAAGCACACCAGAAAGCGTTGACTTGGGAGAAACAGGGAAGACGAGGTGGTGGTGTGTATACAAATTCCAACAATCCAGTGAAGGGTGTTAGTGGAAGTTCTAATGTTTCAAAAGCTGTTGCAAAACCAGTTGTTAATGAGGTTGGGAAGACAAAAGTCAATAATGGTTTCAAGTGTTATAATTGCCAAGAAATGGGCCACAAAAGTAATGAATGTCCAAATCCGAAGAAGAGAGCTATGATAGCGGAGGTTGAGGAAGAGGATGAAGAAGCTGAATGTTCCAATTCACCACCTGATGAGGAGGAAGAAGAGATGACGGGAGACGAAGGTTGTAATCTGATGATGAGGAGGTCTTGTTTAACACCAAAGCTAGAGGAGGATTGTAGTTGGTTGAGGTGCAATATTTTTCAGTCGACATGTACTATTCTGGGGAAAGTTTGCAAATTTGTTATTGATGCGGGAAGCTGTGATAATATAATTTCTTCAGAAGCTGTGAGGAAGTTGGCATTGAAGACTAAGAAACATCTGAAACCGTACAAGTTGGCTTGGTTGAGAAAAGGCGGGGAGGTGAAGGTTGGACGAAGGGCTTGTGTGAATTTTTCAATTGGGAAGAAATATAAAGACGAAATCTAGTGCGATGTGGTAGATATGGATGTTTGTCATTTGTTGTTGGGGAGACCATGGCAGTATGATATGGTGGTGCAACATGATGGGCGTACCAACAGTTATAGCTTTATGTTTGAAGGCACAAAGATTACTCTAGTTCCAAAGAAGCGTCAACAAGAAGAAAACAAACTGGAGGAGATTGAAGAGCTGAAAACTTTATTATCCTTGAAGGAGTTTGTTAAAGAAGTTGAAGAGGAGCCGGAAGTGTTTTTGTTGATTGGGCGAGAGAGCAATGAAGTGGTTGAAATACCTGAAGAAGTTAAACCAGTACTTGAAGAATTTAATGATGTATTTCCTGAAGAGCTGCCAACGGAATTGCCACCGTTGAGGGATATACAACACCAGATAGATCTTGTTCCAGGAGCTGTGTTGCCACATAAACCACACTATAGAATGAGTCTGAAAGAACATGAAGAGTTGCGTAGGCAGGTAGAGGAATTGCTTGAACAGGGACGAATACAGGAGAGTTTAAGTCCGTGTGCTGTACCAGCATTACTCGTACCGAAGAAGGATGGTTCATGGAGAATGTGTACGGATAGCAGGGCACTGAATAAGATAATTGTCAGATACAGATTTCCAATGCCGAGGCTTGATGATCTATTAGATCAAATTAGTGGGTCTGTGATCTTTTCGAAGATTGATCTTAAAAGTGGTTATCATCAAATTCGAATTAGACCAGAAGACGAGTGGAAGACAGCATTCAAGACGAGGGAAGGATTGTATGAATGGCTGGTCATGCCGTTTGGTCTATCAAATGCACCAAGTACATTCATGTGGGTGATGAATCAAATTTTCAGGCCATACATTGGGAAATTTGTGGTGGTATACTTTGATGATATTTTGATTTACAGTGCTAGTACTGAGGAGCATGTTCAGCACTTGAGAAGAGTGTTAATTATTTTTCGTGAAGAACAGTTCTATGCAGCTACAAAGAAGTGTGTTTTTATGGCGAGGAGTGTTTTATTTCTGGGGTATGTTGTATCGGAAGGAGGAATACAGGTTGACCAAAGTAAAGTCGAAGCAATTAGAGATTGGCCACAGCCCAAGACGATAACAGAAGTTCGAAGTTTTCACGGGTTGGCTTCATTTTATCGAAGATTTATTCCACACTATAGTAGTGTGATGGCACCTGTTACAGATTGTATGAAGGGTAAACAGTTTGCATGGACGAAGGAAGCAGGGGTTGCTTTTGAACAAATCAAGGAATTGTTGACGACAGCACCAATTCTAGCATTACCTGATTTTCAGTTGTTGTTTGAATTACATACTGACGCATCGAAGGTAGGAATTGGAGGGGTGTTGAGTCAGAGGGGACGTCCTATTGCATATTTCAGTGAGAAGTTATCAGGAGCGAAGATTAGATATAGTACATATGATGTGGAATTTTATGCTGTTGTGCAAGCTATTAAACATTGGGGACACTATCTATTTCAGAAAGAGTTTGTTCTTTACACTGATCATGAGGCATTGAAGCATTTACAAGGGCAAGACAAGATTTCAGCGAGACATGCATCATGGATTGCATATCTGCAACAGTTTACGTTTGTTGTGAAACACAAATCGGGAGTGACGAATCATGTTGCGGATGCGTTGAGCAGAAGGAATCATTTGTTGACTACAGTGAAGGTCGAAGTGACAGGGTTTGATGTGCTACCAGAATTATTTGTTGAAGATCCCTACTTTATGAAGTTTATAGATAAAGTCAAGAATGGGAAGACGGATGAGTTTATGATGGTGGATGGTTTTCTGTTCAAGGGAAATCGATTATGTATATCGGATTGCAGTTTACGGTTGAAGATTGTGAAGGAATTGCATGAGGAAGGTCATGTGGGTAGAGACCGTACATTACAGCTGATTTCTTAATCTTATTTTTGGCCGTCAATGAGGAAAGAAGTGAAAAGGTTTGTGGAGCGATGTCATATCTGTCAGGTTTCGAAAGGAACTACGACCAATGCTGGATTATATATGCCGTTACCTCTACCAACTAAGCCTTGGGTTGATGTGAGTATGGATTTTGTTTTGGGGTTACCGCGAACTCAAAGGGGGAACGATTCCATTTATGTGGTGGTTGACCGATTTTCGAAAATGGCACATTTTATTGCTTGTAAGAAGACGGTGGATGCTATACATGTTGCTCAGTTATTTTTCAAAGAAATCTATCGACTTCATGGATTGCCAGAATCTATTGTGTCGGATAGGGACACTCGTTTCCTGAGTCATTTTTGGCTAAGTTTGTGGAAGATGGTCGGAACGAAGCTGAATTTTAGTAGCGCTTACCATCCGCAAACTGATGGGCAAACAGAGGTGGTTAACAAATCGCTGGGAAATTTATTGCGATGTCTGGTGAAAGATAATCTGAAAAGCTGGGATGTGAAGTTATGCCAAGCAGAGTTCGCTCATAATCATGCGGTAAATCGTAGCACAGGTTTCAGTCCATTCCAGGTCGTGTATTCAAACTTGCCAAAAGGACCGTTAGACTTAACAGTAGTACCACAACCAAAGGGGACGGTAAAACGAGCTGTTGATTTTGTTGATGAATTGACTGAATGTCATAAAATCGTTCAGGAACGATTGGAGAAGGCAAATGAGAAGTATAAAAGGTCCGCAGACTTGAAACGAAGAAATGTTGAGTTTAATGAAGGAGATTTGGTATATGTTGTGTTAACAAAGGACCGTTTTCCAGTGGGCGCTTATAGCAAGTTGAAAGGAAGAAAAATTGGACATGTAGAAGTCGTGAAACGGATTAATGAAAATGCTTATAAGTTGAAGCTGCCGGAGGATGTGTATACGTCTGACGTATTCAATGTTAAGCATCTTGTACCTTATCATGGGGATAAACAATCCGATGGGGAAGAGCTTACAAATTCGAGGACGAATTTTTCTCAACCTGGGGAGGATGATGCAGCGCAACCCATAAATTTCCAAGGCCTAAGTCATTCACGACTTAACTCAAGCGGGCTACAACCTAAGGAAAGTTCATGACCTAATATAAGTCGCGTACGACCTACGACCTAGTTAGGTCGCGTGACGTGATGCAGCAGTTTTTCTCTTGAGTCGCTGAATGTTAACTCGTGGCAATGATAAGTCGTTTGTTGTTGAGTCGCGGCACCTATTAACTCGTGGCAATGATAATTCGTCCATGTTATAAGTCGCATGAAGATTGGCCTGAAGATGTTTCTTAACTCGTTACCGACCCAAGCTAAGTCGTGTGTCGTTTATTTCTTGAGTCGTGTACTTTGTAAATAAGGTGTGTTGATTTTGTTAAGTCGTTAATGACTTAAGTAGGTCGTATGTCGTGATATGGTGTTGTAATGTGTTGTATGTTTTTATGTCGTGAGTAGTTAGGTCATATACGACCTAAGTGTTGTAAATATCTGTGGTGTAACTGTTTGAGTCGTAGCTGTTGATAAGTCGTCTCCGACCTATGATAAGTCGTAAGACGCAGGTGTGTTGCAGATTGTACTAAGTCGCAAATTATAAGTCGGAAACGACTTAAGTGTTGTACATTTTGGTGCGTGAGTTGTAACGCCTATAAATAGTCAGGTTGGGTCATTTTGTATTTAGTTGATTTGATATAAAACTCTTGTTTTATTAGCTTTGTGCTTTCACCAAATTGGTAGTTGAGTGTAATCTCCTATCTCCTCTTTCGGCATTCGAGTGCACTCGAATCAACGATCGTAGAAGCCGATTCGTGGAATCAAGTGCGCTTGATCAACGTCGAAGAATCGCAGATCTTTAAACACGGAATAGTGTGCTATCAACGTGTTTGGGATAGCTAGAATTCGGTATCTTCGGATCAACGAATTTGTGCATTTCGGTATCTTCCATTCCATCGATCGTTACTTTCACAGAATCATCCATTTGTTATTCCGCTGCTGTGTCACATGTATCATAAGCGTACCTCCCAACACAGCCTTTCCCTTATCCTCTATTGTTGGTCTCAAGGTAGCTGGTTCCAACACAAATACCTTTCCTCCCTATTCTTTGCTGGTTCTTCGCACTGTTTCTTGTAATGGCCTATTTGATCGCAGTTGAAGCACATGATGTTCTTTTTCTCGATCACTTTCTTTGCCTCTCATGTGTGACGTTTGTTAACAAAGTGCCCCTTCTTATCGCACTTGTAGCAGACAACTTCAAACTTTCCCTTTTTATTAGCTCCTCCCTTCTAAGCTCCTTTCTTATGGAAAAACTTTCTCTTTTGACTCTGCACTACAGGAACCTCCTTGGCCTTATTTTTCTCCAGAAAAGAAAGCATCTACTTATGTCTTAAAACCATTTCTATAACAACATCACATAGGTCTCTAATATGTGTCAACATAACTCTAGCAAACTCTGGTTTCAGACCTCTTATGAACTTCTCATTCCTCTTAATCATGGTATCCACTGTAGAATAACCATAACTTGCTAGCTTCTCAAAACTCCTAGCATACTCAAGAATAGTCATCTCTTCCTGCTCCAACTCAGCAAACTTGATGAGTAAGATAGACTTAGCAATCTCAGACATGAACCTTTCTCCAAATCTCCTCTTGAATTCATCCCATGTCATTAACTTCTCTTGAATTCCAACCGTAACATTGTTCCATCAATAAAATGTTGCTCCTTCTAGCTGTATTGAATCAAGTCTTCTCTTTTGCACATCATTGAGCCCTAAATCAGCAAAAATATTTTTGCAATGAAGTAGCCAGTTCTCAATTTTGATTGCATCCTTAATACTAATGAATGGCTTTCCTCCTAATCGAGCATAGTCTCTGCTTAGAATAGCAAAGTTAGTCACTACTAGAGCTTCTTGAACTCCTTCTCCAACTAATCGCACATCAACACCCGCTTGCATCAAATTTACAAAGTACGGATACGTTTCTTCCATACTAACTTGCAAGACTCTAGCACCCACCCACGCTTCCAGCTTGCATCAAAAAGAGTTATTCTCATTACATTTGAAAACACAATTTCATATCCAAGTTACATGATCCAAAATGTTCCCAAGCATTGAACAAATATAATTATTACAAAATACGTTAAGAGCGACATATGAAGATGCCCTCTTAGTTGATCAGAGTTACTACTAGACAAAATCTGTCTTAATATAACACAACAAAATAAATCAAAATAACAGAATAACTCTTAAATAGCTAACAGCCTCCTGCTTTTCTCTGGAAGCTTTATTCTTCCACCTACAAAAACCTGTAAAACCTTTAACCCCTAGCCTACTCAAATCAATTTTGAGCACTAAAGAGTTTAGGGGGAAACCATAAACTTCGAGCAAGACATAAAGCCTGGTGTGAATAATACTATATATCTCGGTTATATGATATTATGTGACACCACACTGCTTGGCGAAATGAGTTTCCCCTCACTAATATCTCTTTAAAATATATCTTTTAGAAAATTATAATCCTACAGCCAAACTGGTTAAAACATTTAAAGCATTATCATATATGCATATAACTTAGGTAAAAATGGATTATCTATCTAAATAATATAATTTTGTTTAGCTAACTACTAACCTTTGACTAATTCAGGCCTCTAGATAGGAGATGTTACATCAAGGCTATCGGGGGGAGAACTGCTCTGTAATGTAAGCCCCCATCAGTGCAAAACAAAATCGCTGAGAGCCTCCTTATCATGAACCAATTGATCAATGCAGGTTGATAACTCCATGACCTCATTTTTTAGATCAACGCAAGTTTGATTAAACTCTTGCTCAAGATTAGTCAAGGCTATAGAACATAATCTTAGATGATCTAATGTGTTTCTCTCGAGTCCAGCCTCAGTCTCCTTCAACAGTTTAATGAACACATTCACTCCGGAATACTAAACAAAACAATAAGGAGAACCAATCATTCAAGAAACAAATAGCACATTATAGTATAAACAACTAATTAAACTTCATGATTTATATACAAAGTAAACACCAAAAAGATATCCAGGATTAAACATCTAATTCTATCAAAGAAGGTGAATTAACCTTGTTTGCAAGTTGCTCTTGCCTTTCAGATTGCAGCATCACCTGATCCATCAATGTTGTCTCCTTCTCTTCCCGAAAAAGATGCTCAAAACAACCAAGATCAACAATCCTTCTTGAAACCTCCTCCTCCTTATTCCACTTCTTCTGCCAGTAAGCAAAAGTAGACTCTGCCATTGAATCATAATCCACAAAGTCAGGCCTAACTTCCACCATATGCCGATGTTTGGCTGCAACATAAAAACCATATGTGACCTTTGAAATGAGAGTATAAAGCTTCTTCTCAAATGTCTACATATCCTTTTTAACACTGGCAAACTTTGCATCCTTCTCCATAAGCATCCTAGAGCAGCTCGAGCATCTACAGCATATATGGACTCCTTCTCAACCTTCTCCATATACTCCCAAAGCATTTTAGCCTCCTCATCTGCCCTAACCTTAGTAGAAGCCAGCGCAACATTGGCTGTAGCAAGATCAGCTTCAAGACTAGTAACCCGACCCAAAAGTAGGGCCTACACATTCAAAGATTCACAAGCCTTCATCATCAAGGCCATAGACTATAAGAATGAGAAACATAAATCAATATAAGTGACAAACTTAGGCTAAAAAAGAGTGTAGAGAGAGCATGATTACTCACATAAGTCTAGAGCTTATGGGATTCTGACAAAATGGTAGAAAGGGGCACCTCGAAAGCTAAAGAAGAATGAAAGAAAGGAACTAACGCAGACATCCCCATCTTCTTCATTAAAATAGATAGGGAGACTTCAGATGTGGCCAAACCACCAGCACCAAATGCAAATTATCCCTACGAGAAAGAGCTAATTAGTGCTGAAGATATAGGCATCTACAAAACAATATTATCCTTATTGGGAAGTGGTGGAGTGCTCTTTGGAGTGCTCAGTTTCCTAAGAGGAGTGAAAGGATCATCCGACTCTTCAAACAAACTCTTCAAAGTAGCATCTTTCTTCTCCTTTGCCTCCATTGATCTGCAAAGTCTAGCTACAATAGTTCTATCCATGTTATCTGCAAAAGGAAAAATAATGGAGTCAGGATCATATGTGTGGGAACCTAAAAATTGTTGCAATATAATTATACCCTAAATTTTAGGTATGGATGAAGTAGGCATCAATATTCTTCTAGAAAATATGTAATTTGGACGTAGTAAACCATGATCTTTCAGCTTCGATCCAATAAACAACTTGGGTATATTCCTAACATCCTCAGGTAAACCCTTAATCTAACGTTTATAAAACTCATATATTCGCTTGTTCACCTTTGAGGAGATGGTGTGAATAGAATAATGATGGGAAAAGGAAGGGAACCCATCATTATTCAAAATAAAGAAATAATATGAGAGCCATAATTCGCTCCTGCTAAGGGTGCCGGCCAAAAATGCATCTTTAGCTTGAGTGTAAAAAAAACCCTTATCCCTCTTTCCAGGACTTCTTCTAACCTTGAAAAGGAATCAGAGTTCCTCACTAGTAAGGATAATGCCTTTTTTGGCATAAAGGATGAATGTGGCCAAAGCAATGGTGTAAGAATTGGGGACAAGTTGAACTACAATGATCCTAAGTTGATAAGCCATTCACGGTTTGTCTGATGAATTGGAAAAAACAACCCACTCCTAATATGCTTGGGAGTAATGGCAATATAACCCTTCTGTATAGTGTTCATCCACCGATGTGATTCTGGAATCCTAATGCAAACCTATAAAATCTGAATTGCTTAAGGATGTTAATGGCGTCCTCCAAACGAGTAATTTCAGAAGGTAGAAATGACGAAGAAGAATCAGAAGAATCCATTCTAGAACCTAAGGTAATATTTCAAAAGAAGTTTAAGCTAGAGTTAACATGGATTATCCTATTCTCAACCAACAGAATTATCCCTAAATTCGAGAATTAATTTAACTCTTTACAAATAAGAAGACAGAAAAGATTTCGAGAAGATGAAGAATGGAAAATGCACAACTGAGTCTAAACTGTAGCCACACCACTGAAATGATCAAGTATTAAGTGAAATGTGGATTTGATGAGAAAAGTAATGTGTATAAATGACTTATAAAAAATCCACCTAG
Source organism: Allium fistulosum (assembly GCA_030737815.1). Lineage (NCBI taxonomy): Eukaryota > Viridiplantae > Streptophyta > Magnoliopsida > Asparagales > Amaryllidaceae > Allium > Allium fistulosum. The sequence goes on along the minus strand of CM060905.1, from coordinate 648,352,355 downwards.
AAAAATGAGAAGGCAAATCGAACAGCTGTTACAGGATGGTCCAACCAGACATTGATGCATGTACTAGAACAGTAAATGCACTAGCAACTGAAATGACTTATTTCTAGCACCAAAAATATAAATTAGACAAGACTAAGTGAGGGTATAGAGTGGGTGCATAAGGAAACAAGTCTACCCTAACCCGAAGTCGCCGCAAACTTGAGGGGCAAGTGTTATACCCATTCTTACCACGAACTAGGCAATCGACGTGCATAAGGTCAATGCTATTGAACAGATCCAAATATTCTATAAAAATATCAAAACGACACAAAACAGATGCTGTGCACTTCAAGAACATAGAGTTAAACAAACTGACCATTTTTGGAAAAAAGACCAAGCTAGAGTACAATACCAAAGCACATGAGATTAGCAAATGGGGTTTTGAGTTAATTATATTCACATTTTGTCAAATGTTTATAGGAAAAGTTCTGTGCAATCATATATTGGGGGCAACGTAAACAATGCCACATAGAGTTGAAAGCACTCTACCTAGGCTACATACAGGATCACCCAAACTATGCTTTAATACAGACTCGACCCTACAAGCAAACGACAATTGTGAAGCTCACCCTCTCTTTATCTCTCATTGACAACAATCAAGAGAACAACTTAAATAACACGCTATTTTTATGAATAACGAAGAATTGGTCGATCAAAGAGATCTTAATAAGGATTTTACAAACTACTATAGAGATATTTTTGGTAATAAAAATAAACATAGAAATAATGCTAGATGGAACGATCTTTATCCATCTGATTTTAATATTGATCTTTCTGAGTTAGATAATCCTTTTACTGAAGAGAAAATTTGAAAAGCTATTAATGACATGCCAGGTGATAAATCCTCAGGTCCGAATATGTTCCCTATTTTCATTTATAAAAAAAATTGGGATGTTATAAAATTCGATTTAATTAGCATTATTAATGAATTCTATAATGGAAAATTTCAATTAGAGAGACTCAATTTTGCAAATGTTATTTTATTGCGCAAAAAAGTAGGTGCTAATAATTTAAATGATTTTAGACCTATTTCATTAATTAACTATTCGGTTAAAATTATTTCAAAAGTTTTAGCTAATAGACTTAGTATAAGAATAAACGATCTATTAACTGTTCACAAACTGCTTTCATTAAGGGGTGAAATATCTCCGATGGTGTGGTTGTTGTTCAAGAATTCATTAATCACTATTGTAATAATAATATAACTTGTGTGATTCTAAAATTGGACTTTGCGAAAGCTTTTGATTTGGTTGATTGGGAGTTTCTAGTTGATATGTTTCATGCTAGAGGTTTCAGTCATAGATGGATTAACCGGATTTTTAATTTGCTTAGAACAGGTAACTTTAGTATTATGGTTAATGGTATTTTAGGTAATAAAATTCAATCTAAGCAAAGTTTAAGGCAAGGTGATCCTTTATCACCTCTCTTGTTTAACTTAACCACAGATGTTTTCGCTAAGATAATTAAAAAAGCGGTTGATAGTGGACCTTTGGGGAATGTTGGTAATGATATCTTGCAGTATATCCGTCCTTCAATTTGCTGATGATACCTTGCTTTATTCCTCCCATTTACCTGGACATGTCATCACTCTTAAATTTATTTTATATAGTTTTGGACTATTATCAGGTTTAAAAATAAATTTTGATAAAACTTCAGTTTTAGTTTTGAATGATTTTGAAAAGGTTGAAAATTTAGTTGTTAATACGCTTAATTGTAAAACTATGAATTTTTCATTTGATTATACTAGTTTTTTTATTAGACCTACTAAACTTAAACATGATGACTGGTCTATTATTATAGATAAAATCAAAAATAGGATTTCTAATTGGAATGAGAGATTTTTATCAAGAGCTGATAGATTAGTTCTAATAAACTCTGTCACATCAGCTCTCCCGATCTATTGGATGTCTATGCATCTTTTTCCAGATTGGGTCATTGATAGAATTGATAAAATTAGTAGGGACTTCTTATGGACTAGGGAAAACTCTAATAGTAGTATTAAATTTTAAATAAATTGGGAAACTATTTGTAAATCCAAAAAGGATGGTTGTTTAGGAGTCATTAATTTGCGTAACATGAATTTTTCTTTGTCTGGTAAATGGTTATGGAAGTTTAAAGATATTAATGATAATCCTATCTGGAAAGAAATCATTTCTAAATATTACTATAATTGTAGTAATAATGTTTGTCAAATTACTCCTACATTAGGTAAATTGTCTAATTTTTGGAAATCTATTTTAAAATGTCATGAGATTTTTAACCTAGGCACTAATACAATAGTTCATTCAGGTAATAATACTACTTTTTGGCATGATCGTTAGATTTCCATTCTCCCTCTTAGGATAGAATTTAAAGAGCTTTATGAAATCTGTAATTTTAAGGATGCTTTAATTATAGAAGTTTTTTCTCCCGAAAATGACCTTCCTTGGAATTTTAGTTTTAATGGAATTTTAGTAGGTTCAACTATTAAGCAGCTTGCTTTGCTTGATATTGGATTAAATTTATATAATATCGATGATAATAATGATAATATTAGTTGGGAATGGGATAAGAGTAAGAAATATACTTCTAATCCTTTTTATAGATTTATTAACTTCTCGGGTGTAACCAATTTATTTGGAAAACAAATGCTCCTCCAAAATCTAAAATTCACATGTGGTAAATTATGCATGGAAAATTAAATACTATAGAATTTTTAAAAAGAGAAAAATGCAAATGGGTAATAAATGTTATTTTGTAATCTGCATTTTGAAGAAATAGAACATATATACTATGATTGCATAGATACTTATTTCATTCTAAATAATACCCTCAAAATCATTAACTTTAGTCTAACATCTAAAATTTCTGATTGTGAATATTATTGGAATAGTTTTAGATCCAATTTCAAAAAGGAAAATAGAATTTAATTTGACAATTTATTCACTAAAATTTGCTGGTATATTTGGTTTGAGAGAAATCAGAGAATTTTTATAAATAATAATAGTCATTTTAATAAATTGATCTTTATAATTTCTTCATTTTGTTTTAATTGGATCTCTAATCCTAAATATAAATTAGCTAAAAATAATCTTTTTAAAGAATATCTTAATAAGGTTAATAATAATATTAAGTTATTTAAAAATAAATATAAAATTTTTGACATTAATAATTGTAGTATTAATATTTTTTCAAAATTAAATGATCATTTTACTTTGAATCATTATATACTTTGATCAAAGGACCATAGGGATAAGTTTTGATATTGATTTGGTTATTATTTTAGTTTTAGTACGTTTTAGTTAATGGATCTTTAAGTTCATTTGATTATAGATTACTCTTAGTCTTTATCATAATCTTTAGTTTATTCTGTCCTAATAGCTTATTAAGATATTTCTTTACTTTTATTTCATTTATACATATATATATATGTATATAAACTTCATTTATATACATATATGTGTATTATTCTAACTATTTTCTCTAGTTCCTTTTCAGATACAGGTTTAGGCTAGATATGATATTAATTTCTTTTTGTATGTTTATTGGATTGCTGATGGTAGGATTGCTATTTGTAGTGAGAAGATCTTCCTGTTTTACTGAGTCTATAGAGTAGCGATTTCCATTCTAGATCATTCATAGTTCCATTCTGATCATTCGCATCTTCATTTTTTCTAAGTCAACAACATGGAATTTCCTTCTTAGATGGAGCTAGCTTCCAGTATCATTGGCTATGTGATGTTCCAATGTTTTTTAGGTACTTCTAACACCTTAATATTGGGTGGTAGCCATACCGGATCTCGGTATTGAGGTGTAATGGATGGTAGCCATGCTGGAGCTCATTTTAGGGGTACTTGAGTTTTTCTTTGATACTTGTACTTAGATTAGCTGCCTGCCAGGCATGTTGGAAGCACCTTGTATTGTGTGATATACACATATTTACATGTGTGCTCTCCTCTATTCTAGAGGATCCCACATTTCTCTCAAAACTCAAATAACAAGCAAGTGTCAAAAATTCTCTTAGCATAGAATGGGAAGAACTGCCTCATTCTTACTCTATATGGTAACAAATTATGCAAGAAAAACAAGAGAAACAATAGAGCAATATGGTCTTAACACTAGGCGACATTCACACTACATCTTTTCTTATGTGTCAACAACACGGAAAAGCTCCAGAAAGGTCTCTTATCATTCCTATTGTGGTAGCTTTCTATTTCAATAGAGAAGAGGCCGACCTATGTAGACCTGGGATTCCCACCCACTTTTAAGTCATTCCACTTCAAAATTCTAATCTTTCCCAAAATCAGGTTTTCCCTCCTAAGACACATCATCAATCTAACTATAAAGTACGAGCATCATGGATAAATGATAAAGTGGAATAATCTAATAGAGAAGGTTGATGGAAAATACGAGAGAAGCTTACCACCAATTACAAAGCACTTTTGATGTTATAAAAGGAAAGGCATTGGATCATCATCATTTTTTTGGGGCTTATTTTTGAGCCCCGAGCTTTTGGAATCTTCTTTGGCCTTCTTCTTTCTAAGAAAAAAGAACATATTGTATGCCACTGGACCATTGATACCTCTTGTACAAAAAATGGTAAAATATAATGGATTATCCTATGGACGTAGGACTTGCAACAATCCAAACCACGTAAAAATCTTCATGTCTTTTAATTTTCTGTAGTTCACTTTTCTCTGCTCTTGTGTTCATTAATCCATTTTGACATTTCAATATATAGTTGGAGTGTAACTACTTGGCCATGTAAGCATTCAACAGCACAGTCACCTCCTAAGAGCGAATGTAACCAAGTTTGTTCGTTAATTCGTAGCCATGAGGACAATCAACCGTAAGGTTTCTTCATGGTCAGCTCAAGTGTGGTGAAACCAAAAAAATTCACCAACAAAACCATTTCTAATTTTTTCCTCTTTTCTTGATATCCTATGTACTGACACTTTTCTTCTACTCCTTGCATGAAATTTTTGCTTGAACTACGCTCCTCTAATGAACTTTATTACCATCCACCCTTTATTTTTTCAATCACCTTCTCAAACACTACCTTCTTCTTCCTCTTTTATCTTATTCTTTCTCGCAAACTACTTCTATCTTCTTGAACTAATTCTTTAATATTCTTGCCATCCTCAATATCAACTATTCAATTCAAACATGAGGGATCAAATAGTCATCAAGATTCATCTACAAAAACTGCCTAAACTATATAGGTTTGTCCAATAGAATACATGCATTTTATAGCCTAACTCTCGAGCTATCAGAATGTAATTGACATTCCATTCAAATAAGGATCATCTTATTTCGCATAACCAAACACTTTACAATGGTGTATATCATCTTCACATCACACAAAAAACATGCACTCACAACAGACTGGTTTTTCTGATGCTTGGAAGTTGTAGTCGATTGGTGTGTATTAAAGTGGGCAAGTGGACCATCAACACTATGCACTAGCATAATGGAGTTTTGTTACAACATTAAACATTTTATTTAACCCTCTAAACCTCATCGGCGAGGAAAATTTTGATTTTTCATATTTCCTAGCTACTAGTATTACAATAATCATCATCCCCGTCACCAATTTCTTTCTTTATATTTAAGTGCTCTCCCTCTATCTAAAGGTTAAAATGGTTTCATGAGCATTTTATATTTTTCTTTTTTCATTTGGTTAGTGGTTAATTTACGTCCATTTGGCTATTGAAAGCGGTAACAATCTTGCCATACCAATATCCTACATGCCCGGATCGAGAACCGATGTTGGCTTAGCATATCTAAATGAATACTGCTGTTCATTTAGTTGTCCTATCCACAATGTTTTTGGTATAAAAGTATCGCTATTCATTGCTAAGAATTTTGGAAAAAGTAGAAAAAAATCCAAAAAATAGAGATCGTAGATAGAAGTATAAATATACATTTATGAAATAGGTTAAATCAGATTGACAATCGTTTAAGTTCTAGGAATGCTTAAATTTTTGAATTTTGGGATTCAGGGGAGAGGTTGGTGAAGAAATGAGAAGGAGGAATGAAGTATATAGGGAGTTAAGTGAGGAACCATTGGCTTCAGATGCATCAGAAGCCATAATTCATTTTTCAATAGATAAATTAAACATAGTAAATGTGTTGGTCACCCGACTGACACGTCGGATGCATCAGAAGTAATGACAACTTAAAGGGAGTAAATTTGATTACAAAGGATGCTCATGAATGCGATGGAAGAGACTAGAAGAGCTACCATATGAGTTAAAACTGCCGAATTAACAGAATGTACGTGACATCCCATTCAAACAAGGATCATCACTCTGCATGATCATAGCTATTGAGAAGAAAACCTGTTAACACCTCAAATTTGAAGTTAAAGTAGGAATGACTTCTGGAAGCAACTGTGTCGGGAAGGTAACGACTTTGTCGAAAGGGGAGATTCCTTCAATTTAAAAGATCAAAATGAAGGCTTATAGAAAATTAGAAAACTCAGGGTTCCGACTTGGTCGAAAGGGAAACTTTCGGTCATGAAGACAACAAGATGACATATTAATAAAAAGCAAGGAAATCTATGCTACTAAACCAACATAGTTATCATAGTCTTCTTTTTATTCAATTCAATTGTAGAAATTGACCAAATTGCCAATTTAATTTGAGAATTAGGGTTTACAAGTTTAAGAAACATATAAGTGTAGAGTGGAAGAAATTAGATCACTTTAACGGACCTCTGGGGTCATATTTATAGGCACGGGTTTGAAAAATTCAACCCCAAGGTATCGACATAATCGAAAGGTCAACCCTTGTGCTTTCGTGTATATGCACCGAGCCAACCTTTTGACCTAGTCGAAAGGGTTTTATTTATCCTATCGTTGTTGTTCGAGGTTTGGCCTCCTTCTTTTGCATTGTCTTCTTTCGAGCTTGTCGAAAGAGGTCGCTTGATAACTTTCGACCTCATCGAAAGGTCTATTTATGCGCTTTTATCTCAAATGTTGATGTGCTGCACAAGTTATCCTGGGTCCTAGCCTTCGGTAATGTAGAAACATGCTTTCCTTCTGCTTTGGGTGACTCCAACCATTTTGAAAGGCTATATATGCTTTCGAAAGGGATGATTAAGAGGAAAACTTTTCCAATATGCATAAAATGAGGCAGAATTAAATCTCTTGAGTGGTATAGGATATGTGGAGGAAGTGCATTGCATATGGACTTTGAAAAATTGCTTCCGACCTTATCAAAAGCTCCTTGTTGACCCTGCCAAAATGCCCTTTTGGCCTTTTCGAAAAGTATTGCTAGTATGCTTTCACCTCCTTGTTTGAAGTTATGATTAACCAGATCATCTTGGTGCTTTCTAATCTTTACCAATGCTCTTGTGTTCCTTATTTCATATATTTACTCCTGAGAATGTTTCATGGATAACATTTAGCACCCTAGTATGAATGAAACTTTTGTTCTTCAGGATAAAAACTCTAAGCTACTTCTCTCTTTAATTCCTGTGACATAGATAATATACTCTATTAAAGTTGTAACCTTATTAGTAGACCTTAAAGCGTAATCTTAAATTTATAGAATTAAAGTTTAAGATGTTGTTTGCTAATATTTCTAGATAAAACACATTCTTATATATATATATATATATATATATATGATTAAGAATGTGAATTATATCACCTAATTTGCAGACAACGATCCAATTAATTGGGCCTTAGGAGAATGTCAGCTATATTCCCGACGTATTCCTTCCTTGGGTCAAATCTCTCTTAACACTATTGGTTAATAATTCTTACTTAGTGAGAAAGTAATAAGCTTAGTATCAATGATATGAACATCTTGTATTGAAACTGAATTTTTGATTTAATGGTAAATTTACAAACCACCATAAAATTCAATAGTAAGATATAAAACTCTTCGAAGTCAGGAGTCCATTGAGGGTCTCAATCAAAAATATGAAACTCATGAATTACCAAAAAAATTGACAAGGAGGTTTAAAATCCATTCAATCTTGAATATAACAAGGGATCATCTAAAATCCAATGAGAAAATCATGCAACATAATCCACAAATCATTATTGAAACCCTCAATGAAACATTAGAACTCACTAAACCAAAAATTCAACAAGGGTTCATTAAAGATTTTCAACTTGGAAATAGGAAACACGAAATTCTAATTCTTCATGAAAATGAATAAAGAAATTCAGGATTCACAAAATTAGAGAATCAAATATCCAATAAAGCAATTGGGAATATGTAAAATCATAATCCTTGGTCAAAATTCAAAAGGAATTGTAAGGTTCATCAAATCAGGAAACAAGTAGAAGTCCATCAAAATTCCAACAAGAAAATAAGGAATGCAAAATTAATGAATAATTAGAAAAACTACCAAGGAAATTCAAAATTCATTATATCAAAAATCCAATAAAAGATTATCATAGATCTATTAAAGAAATCGAGGATACAAAATTCAACAATCATCATAAACATCCATAAGGAAATTTGGAATTCATTAAATCAGAAATATCATAATGGATTATCAAACACTCAATAGGAAGACCAGAAATTCACAAATTGTCATGAAAATCAATAAGTAATGTCGAAAGCTCCATAAAAGATTATCAAAAATCCAGAAAAGGAATTTAGGAATGTGAAATTAATCAATCACCACAAAAATCAGCAAGGAAACTTAGATTTCATTAAATTGAGGAACTTGTTATAAGAAGGGAATTCAGGAATCTAAGAATACACAAATATGTGATTTGAAACCTGTCCATTCTTACTCAAAATCATGGAATTAATTGCAAATTCAAAAATTGTCATGTAAACTCAATAAAAGAAACCAAGAAATCATGAACTCATGAAACAAGTGGTCATTAGGAAATTGTCATGAAAATTCAATGGGGAATTGCAATATTGAAAATTAATGAATCATCATAGAAGTCAATAGGGAAACTGAAAATTCATTAAACCAATAATTAAGCAAGAAATCACCACAATGACTTAGTAAAGAAATCATGAATACAAAATCAGCTAATTATCGCAAGAACCAATAGGAAATCCATAAATTATCATGGAAACTCTACAAAGGAGTTAAGAAATTAAGAATTCATAAAACAAACGATTAATTGGAAATTATGAAGAAAATTCTTGTGTATCGAACTCATAAATCATCTCGAAAATTCACGAAGGAACTGGTGAACCTTAAAACTAGGAATTTAGTATGAAGCCTTTATAGAAATTCTCCAATGAAATCAGTAAATCATCATGAAGTCAATGAAAACAATAAATTATCAAAAATGAAATCTTCACGAAAAGGAATTGAAAGTTCATAAAATTAGGAACCCAACCAAAATATTGTCAGGATCTAACCGACAATAGATTATTAGAAATTCATTTAATATAAACATTAAAAATTTGTCTAGCCATAATAAATTTAGTAAGCCCAGACAATAAGCTCCTAGACATATGGGTTAGTAAAGTTATTGATATATTGGAGTAGGGTTGCATCTGCAAAGCCCTATCATTTATTGGAATATTGGTTCCCCATATATGAATGGAGTTTCTCTTGTTCTAAGAGATCACCTTATTTTTGGGGATTCAGTAGTGGTTTGCTCAATCTACTCTTGGAATGTAGTCTCTATTATCATTAGCGGTAACTTGTTGTTTACTCCATTCTTTTGGCCTTCGTAGAGACCTTTACTTTGTTCCCATATTATGGATTGTCTTTTCCATTTTCTAAAATCATGCCTTCTTTTAGGATACAGTTATCTTAACCCTTTTTCAAATAATGATGTTTTAAGATTTTCTTACTTATATTTTGTCTCATTTGAATATGATTTTGAACTCTTTTTCTGCTCTTGATTGCAGTATTGAACATCTTTTTCATGTTGTCTCTGTACGTATCCTTCTTTAGGATTTCAACTTTATCCCAGTTGATAGATAGATTTCTTTCTTTAAATCATTATTCTCTTGGGTTTTACCTTCTGCCTTGAATTGTAGACACCTTGTCTTTGTTCTTCTGTTTGGAGCCTCTTTTAGGCTTGGAAGTCTTAGTCCAATCTTTGATGAGCCACTCTCTGGGCTTGGACAATCCATTGTTTGATGAGCCTCTCTTTGGGCTTCCCTTGTCTTAAAGGGATGTATAATTAGTTGACCTTCCTCTAGAAGGCCTCTGATGGGTACTACTCTTACCCATCCCCTCAGAGGTGGTTTTGACATTAGGGGTTCTATCTCTCCCTCTAAAAGATGCTACGGAATATCGTCGTAGGCATATACCCCTCCCTCCAAGTGGTGCTACGTAATAGTGTCGTGAGCTTATCTCCCTCCCTCTAGGAGGTGCAAGGAATAACATCGTAGGCTTCAATATTTTTATATGAAAATGATTTTTGGCCAATTAAATTGTAATCTCTTTTGAGAGAAAGAATTTTGCAATTAAACCTATTTAATATGTTGAGGGGCTGTCTTTTGAAAAATAGTTCAGACTCTTGAATCCTTTTAATGAAAGAGTTTTTCTCAATGCAGCCTCTTGCAAGAACTTTCTTGTTGTTCTCATAATAGAGATACCAGTCTTGAATAAGAGACTAAGAGGTCATGATTCATGAACCAACTGTATTTTAGTCGAGAACAAGACTCTCTAGTCTGAGTTCCCATAAGCTTTTTGTGCTTTCAAAATCTTTTCTTGAAAAAGTATGAATAAGCTCCTTTCTGCTTGTAATCTTTAAAAAAACTTTTGAAATATTGAAATCGATTAGTTAAAGTCCTTTATGTGCGTTCATTAATGCTATATAATATCTCAAATTGGTTGCATAAACTAGCTTTTTGGAATAGGTAGGTATTTGTTTTCTCCCAGACCGTGGGGCAATCGAAAATAGTTTTCTTGAAAAGAAATACCTAAGAAATTTCGTTTAAAATCATTTGTTGAAATTATAGTCAGTATATATGGACTTTACCCTAAGTTGTCGTCAAATTTTGGGGCAATTTGACATTCTTTGGAGGGTCGCCTTTGTACTGTGTTGACTAAAGTACTGTTAATTATCCCATGTCAGGCTTTTGAATTGTTTTCTTCAAGTAGCTTGGAATTTGTTGTGCTCTCAAATTATGTTGAATGCTTTGATATGATGGTTTTGTTTTACCTGAAATAACACTGGAATTTTGATCAGTACATAGTTAATGCACAAACACGAATTTGAGCTTTAGTGAAAATTCAAATAGAATTGATACGATATGAAAAGTAAGGAAGATAGTCCATATTTGAACTAATGTTGTGAAACATTGTGATTTGATAGGAATCTGGATTTGGGGTTGGTGAATTGTTTTCCTCTCAGCTTGAATGAGATGTCTTTCAAGTTTCTTTGATGAACTCCTGTAAAAATCTTGACCTGATCATGCCTTGAATTTTCTCTGATAGGACATGACATTCATTAGTTTCAAGTCCATTTGCTTTATGGTGATTGCGGTAACTTCCTCCTTTATTCGGCTCTGGGATGCTCCTAACCTTCACAAGTGTAGTAAAATTCTAATTTCTTTTCATCCTAGCGAATATGTTGGAGAGGGATTTATTTAAAACTGCATAATTTATTTTGGAATTCTTTCTTCGACTTCCCTATGGATTTCACTTTCCCTTGGTGTCTTGTCAGGACATTTAAAATTATATTTTTCCTCCTTGGATTCATTCCCGATGTAGTTCTTTCTTAGCGTGATGCATTTCGTCCATTGGGATAAATTTCTCAGCTCGAAGAAAGAAATATTTCAGATCTTTGCATCCATTAATGTAAAGTTCCTACCAAAATGGAGTTTGTTCGATTAGCCCTGATCAAACAACCATAAGTTTTCTCTATTAGTTTTACTTTCAGCCCTTAATGCTTCTACATTGAATTTGTTCAAATACTCTCCAAGTAGTTCCCCTAGCTTTTTTATGATGGTTTCTATTAAGCTAAATTCCATAGTTGTATATCTGAATATAGAAAAGCGAGCCACAAAGTCACAAGTAAATTATTCCCAAGAATAAATGGTTTCCATTCGGTAATTCCTATACCATTTGATTGCTGCTTCTTCGAAAGTAATGGGAATTTTTTTACAGTGAACTGCCTCTAGTGCATTGTATAAGTTCATCTATTTTTCAAAGATGACAAGATGATCGTTTGGATCAGTTGTTCCATCATATTTTAGTGAGTGAATTTGGATGTGCGGGGGGGGGGGGGAAGATTTATTGCCATTATTTCTTTAGAAATGGGAACCTTTTGCAGGATGACATATTCTTCTGGATCAAAAATCCTTTTTTCTCCAAACTTATTCATAATTATTTGGTGTTGGACACTTTCTTAGTCAGCTTCGTTTCTGTGACTACCCCTGTCATTTCCATGGACTAGACTATTTGATTGCTCGAGAGAGCTTTTTATCGAATTTCTCGGTTTAACTCTTGATCTTCTATCTCATTTAGAGGTTGTACTTCATCCTCTATTTCCATAATATTTATTAATTCTCGGGTTGGAGCTCTTTTAGAATATTCTTGTATTGCTATCCTTTATGGCCGTTGATTCAGGACCTTGATCATATTGCTTTTTAACTTTGTTAAGGTCGATGGTTGTCCAACTCCTATAGTCCCTAAGTTTGAATTTATGACCAAATGATCTTTCAAAATTGACCGTGAAGCAGCCTCTTCGCTTGGATTGTTGTTACTATTCCTTAATTTTACCATACTCTTCTTTTAGACGAAGTTCCCTATGCAATTAGTTGGTGATGAAAGTTATCGGAGATGGGAGGTTCGAACCCTCCTTCTACCATCAAAAATATTAATAAGAAAAATTGTCAACACCTCAAATTTGAAGTTGAAGTTTGAATGATGCTTTCAAAATTCCTTTCAAAATAGATGAAGCTTGCTTGGGCTTCTCTGATAAGTAAAAATGATTAAATCTTGTCTTTAGGACCATTCGACGCAGTCGAAAGAGTAAACTCTCTCAAATTAATCCTTTTAAATGATTTAACTAGGAATGATATCGAAAGTGCCTTTCGACATAGACAAGGATTCTTAGGTCAAGGACTTAATGACTTTTGGAAGTAACTGAGTTGGGAAGGTAACGACTCTGTCAAAAAGGGTAATTTCTACAATTTGAATGATCTAAATGAAGGCTTATAGAAAATTAGGAAACTCAAGGTTCCGACATGGTCGAAAGAGAAACCTTTCGGTTAAGTAGACAGTAAGATGGCATGTTAATAAAAAGAGAGGAAATCTATCCTACAAAACAAACTAGATTATCATCTTTTAATTGAATTCAATTGTACAAATTGACCAAATTCCCAATTTAATTTGAGAATTAGGAATTACAAGTTTAAGAAATGTATAAGTGAAGAGTGGAAAAAATCAGATCATTTAACTGACCCCTAGGGTCATATTTATATGCAAGTGTTTGGACCTTTCGACCTCAAGCTATCAACATGGTCGAAAGGTCAACTCTTCTGCTTTCATGTATATCCATCAAGCCATACCTTTCGACCCAGTCGAAAGTGTTTTAGTTATCCTAATGTTGCTGTTCGAGGTTAGGCCTCCTTCTTTTGCTTTGTTTCCTTTCGAGCTTGTCGAAAGAGGTTGATTGATAACTTTCGACCTCGTCAAAAGGTCTTATGCGTCTTTATCTCGAATGTTGATGTGCTGCACAAGTTATCCTGGGTCCTAGCCTTCGACATTGTAGAAACGTGTTTTCTTTCTAGCTTTGGGTGACTCCAACCGTTTTGAAAGGCTATGTATGCTTTCGAAAGGGCTAATAAGGAGGAAGACTTTTCCAAAGTGCATAAAATGAGATAGAATCAAATGTCTTAAGTGGTTTAGGATATGTGGAAGAAGTTCATTGCATATGGACTTCAAAAGATATCCTCCGACCTTGTCGAAAGCCCCTTGTTAACCCTACCGAAACGTCTGTTTGACCTTGTCAAAAGGTATTGCTGGTGTGCTTTCACCTCCTTGTTGGTAGTTATGATTAACCAGACTATCTTGGTACTTTCAAATCTTTACCAATGCTCTCGTGTTTCTTCTTTCATTTCTTTATTCCTGAGAATATTTTATGGATAACAATAGCCATACACTTTGAAATTGTGTATATCTTCTTGTGTCGTGCAAAAAACTTGCATTCGTAGCAGACTGGATTTTCTCGATGCATAGAAGTTGCACTGATTGTAATGGATTGGAATCATTTCATGGATAATTATGCCAGTTGGTACCATTGTCCATAAAAAGTCCAAGTACATCTATATATTGAAGTGGGCAGGTGAATGCTCGATAATATGTACTGGCACAAGGGAGTTCTAATACATCATTAAACATTATATTCAACTTTCTAAACTTTGTAGGCGTGGAAATTTTGGATTTTTCATATTTGTTAGCCGCCCATATTCCAATAATCGTCATCTTCACCAACAATTTCTTTCTTCACATTTCGGTGCCCTTCTTCAGTCAAAAGGTTATAAATATTGCATGAGTGTTTTATATTGTCCCTTTTTTTGGTCTGGTTAGTTGTATATTCGCGTTCATTTGGTTATTGAAAGCGGTAAAAATTTATATCATACCAATATCTTAAACGCCCAGATCGAAAACTGATTTGGCTTAGCATATCTAAATGAACGTCAAGGTCCGTTTAGTGGTCCAGTCCATAATATTTTTTGTATAAGTGTTGCGATTCGTTGGTAAACATTCTGTAAAAAGTAGAAAAATCCAAAAATTAATAGAGAATGTAGAAATAAGTACAAGTATACATTTATGAAATTATTTAAATTAGATAGACGATTGTTTAAGTGCTGGGAATGCTTAAATTATCTATTTTGTGGATTTAAAGGAGAAGTTGGTGAAGAAATGAGGAGGAAGAAGGAAATATATTAGGAGTTAAGCGGTGAACTATTGGTTAATAAACTGCTGGCATTAGATACATCAGATGTTAGTGGTTTATTTTTAACGGATCGACTGAACATAGTAAATGTGTGGATTAACCGATTGACGCATTAAATGCTTCGATAACAGCTCACAGGGAGTAAAATTTAACAACAAACGGTGTCAGGAGTGCATGGGAGTAGGTTGGCAAAGCTGTCGTACAATTGAAAACTCTTAAGTAAATACATGTAAAACATTTAAATACTTTGTTGACATTGGCGTATTAGAGAAGCAGTAGATCAAAAGAATGAACCCAAACAGCGTTAAGTGAAGGGAGGGCAATGTCATACACCATTTATGCTTTAGGATGGTCGTTGTTTATTTTATTTTATTTTTATGAGATTATATATATAATGAAGCACGTAATACTGTAGTTGTTTGAACTAGAAAACTGTCCACATCATTACCAAATTAGTGCCCACATATGCTTTTGTCTTCGGGGAACAAAACACAACAAAAGAAATTCTGTTTCAACAACTTTTACTAAATAAGATGTATTAAAATTATAATTACTACATCACTTATATTCACATGAGGTGCATAGAATACAAGCACGCATGGCCCTTCAATTTGCCAAAAATATAAACATACGAGGACAAGTTCAAAATGTTTTTATGATATATACACACACGTAATGTGTTGTTTTTCTTATTCTGTATGGAAAATGAAGCACGCAATACTTCAGTTGTTTGAACTAGAAAACTGTCCACGTCATCCCCAAATTAGTGCCCACATATGCTTTTGTCCCGGGGAAAGTGTTTATACCAAAATTGGGCAAATCACTCTTCGAATGTTTTTGAAGAGATAAAGTGAAGAAATTAAATGGAAAAATTAGAATTATATAACAAAAACTCCAAATCTCATATATGACAATAATTAAAATGCAATGAGACACAAGAATTTAGAGTGGTTTGGCGGATTTCCTATGTCCACTATGAAGTAGTTTGCTTTATTGATCTTTCTTCTATGTTTACAATTGATTTCAACGAATTACAGTGAATGACAATGATTTGCAGTAGTGAAATTCGTTGGTAGCAGCAGCGATGGAGTTTAGATCTGGATCCGGTAGAGTCTAGGCGCTGGAGATCTCAAAGAAGAAGTGGAACCCCTTTTCTGTTGGCTTTGGGGGTCTATTTATAGGTGTAGGAGGCTGATATTTCGCTCAGATCTCGGGAGGCTCCTTCTGGCACATGACCAGGCCCGCGCGTTCAAGCCTACGAAGTTTCGGTTCGTTCCATGATCGATACAAATGGATTTCGTATCGATCATGATTGCGTCCGATGGAATCGAAATTTGGCGTGGACATTCCTTAGCATGCACATAGACATCTACGGGATCAATGTAATTTCTGAGTGGAGTCATCCACGAATCATTTTTGGGGATGGTTTCGCATATCTAGTCCATTTCTGCTCGATCAATGCTTGGGGAAGGTAGCGTCTCTACGGGAATGAGTCCCATTTGCTGAGCTTCACCTGTGCTGGCTAACATTGCCAACGAATCGGCTTTTTGGTTGTGTTCTCGAAGTATACAATAAATGGTATAATAATCAAACTGGCTCGGTACTTCTTGAACTCGAGCTAAGTAAGCAGCCAGCCTTCGATCTCTCGCTTGATATTCTCCCTGTACTTAACACACAACTAACTGTGAATCACAATAAATTTCTAAAGCGACTATTCTCAAATCTCTAGCAAGTTTCAAACCAGCTAAGAGGGCTTCATATTCAGCTTCATTATTGGTCGCATGAAAATCGAACTTCAGAGCATAACATATAGATCGGCCTTCGGGAGTTTCAAGTACAACCTTAGCGCCCGAACACCGGTCGTTTGATGCACCGTCGGTATAAAGCTTCCAGGCATGCCTGGGAGATTCACTGGTTGCGGACAAGTCCTCTGGAATGGTAAACTCAGCTATGAAATCGACTAGGACATGTCCCTGAATGCTCGTCTTGGAGCGTAAGTAATGTCAAACTGGCTCAGTTCGATGTTCCACTTGAGTAACCTACCAGACATCTCAGGTCACGAGAGGACCTGTTGTAACGGCTGGTCGATGTAAACAATAATGGGATATGCCTGGAAATACGGTCGAAGTTTTCTTGATGCAACTACAAGGAAATAAGCTCACTTCTCTAATTTCGAATAATTCCTTTCGGCTCCAGTCAATCGCTTACTGATGTAGTATACTGGCTTTTGTATCTTGTCTTCTTCTCGAATTAATGCAGCGCTGATTGCGTTTTCCAATATTGCCAAATATACGAACAACTTCTCATGATTAATAGGCTTCGACAGGATAGATGGTGTGGATAGATGTTGAACTAGTGCCTGGAAAGCGTCCTCAAACTCCGTGGTCCATTCAAAGTTTCGTTTCCCTTTCCGGATCAGATCGAAGAAGGGAATGCATTTGTCAATGGACCTTGAAATGAACCTGCTCAATGCTGCTACTTTTCCATTGAGACTCTGGACTTGTTTCATGGTTTGCGGAGTTTCAAGATTTTTTATAGCCCAGATCTTTTCAGGATTAGCTTCGATCCCCCGAGCGTTGACGATGAACCCAAGCAATTTTCCAGACGCAACTCCAAAATGACATTTTAGTGGATTCAGCTTCATTTTGTACTCTCGAAGTATGTTGAACATAGTTTCTAGGTATTTAACATGGTCGATGGAGAGTCGTGACTTCACAAGCATGTCGTCTACATATAGCTCCATTGTTTTCCCGATCTGGTTAGCAAACATCTGATTGACCAATCGTTGGTAAGTAGCCCCGACGTTCTTGAGCCCGAATGGCATAACTTTGTAATAGTAAAGTACCAGATTGGTTATGAAGCTGGTATGTTCTTGATCGATTAAATGCATCGGTATCGGATTGTAGCCAGAATACACGTCCATGAAGGATAAGAGTTCGTGCCCAGCTGTCGAATCTACTAGCTGATCAATTCTGGGAAGTGGGAAACTGTCTTTGGGATGTGCTTTATTCAAATCGGAATAATCGACACATGTTCTCCACTTTCCATTCGGTTTTCGGACGAGCACGGGATTCGACATCCATTCAGGATATAGCGCATCCCGAATGAACCCGTTCGCTTTAAGCTTTTCTACTTCTTCTTTAAGGGTGGTAGATCTCTCTGGATCCATACCACGCCTTTTCAGTTTTACCGAGACATGCCGTGGGTCAATGTTCAGGGTGTGGCTTGCGATGTCTGGCGAGATTCCACACATGTCAGAATGCGTCTAGGCGAACACGTCAAGATTCGCTCGTAGAAATTCAACCAATTTATCTTTAGTTTGCTGGCTTAGCTGGGACCCAATCTTTATCATTTTTGAATCATCGTCATCGTCAATTGGGACATCAATCGTCAGTTCAACCAGGGATACTTGACTTTCTTTAGATTCTCCTTCGTCTCCAGTTCCTTTTGGGTCAAGATCCTTAATGACTTGGCTAGGATGCCCGGGCCTAGGCCCGGGCGCTAATTGTCAATTATCGGTGAAACGGACGTAGAGAGATTCCTCCACGCCCTTTCCTTTCTCCTTTCGCTGCGCCTCCCGCAGCTCAACAACATAACAAGCTCTGGCGGAAGACTGATCTCCCTGAATGATTCCCACTCCATGCTCAGTGGGAAACTTTAAAGTCAAACACCACAGGGCGATGGCCGCCCTGAATTCGGCGAGGGCTAGTCGGCCCAAGAAAGCATTGTAAGGGCAGTCTATGTCCAAAACAATGAACTGTAACATCTGTACTTGTTTGTACCAAAAATGGGCACAACACTCTTCGGAAGTTTTTGAAGAGATAAAATTGAAGAATGAGAATTTAAACTGTGGGTTATCTAACAAAAACTCCAAATAACAGAAAGTAAATTGCACAGACAAGCGATTTAGAGTGGTTCGGCGTTTTGCCTACGTCCACTATGAAGTTTGATGATTTTATTGCTTGATACTTGATGATTACAATTATTTATACTGTAGTACAACTGAATTTATATGCTAAGTCCCAATCTAAAGCAGCGGTGGTGTTCTGGAGTAAATCTGGCAGAATCTGGGCGCTCTTTATTACTTAGAATTGTCCGACCCCTTTTCTGAATGACCAGGGGCTCTATTTATAGGCGTAGGAGCCTGATATTTCGCCTAAAATTCGGGAAGACCGCTTCTGGCCCGTGAGGGGACCCACATGGCCGAAATCTGGAGATCCGGGCCCACTTTGGGATCGATTCGACCCTTGGTTCGAATCGATCAAGAAATCATCCAATCGGGCTGAAATTTGGTATGAACATTCTTCATCATGTGCTCAAGCTTCTGTGAAAATTTTATGGCATTTGGATTTGTGGAACTCGAGTTATGATCGATTCAAGTTGAAGATTTTTGTGTTCTTCGTCCTATGGATTCGTTTGAATCGATATGGTTCGAATCCATAGGATCGACTCCATGCTTCTGCACGTGAAGATGGTGGCGTGGCACGCATTTCTCGCATCGAGCCGCTTTTCACTCCGGGTTGACAGGGTCGAATCCATGGCTTCAGTCGTTTTGGCTTAATGGATTCGAGGTAGTGGATTCGAAGACGTGTTTGTTCGAATCGATCAAGGTATAACATGGTTGATCGATTCGAAGCTGGACATGAGGTGTGGTTTCGGAGTAACTTATGGGATGGAGTTGACGTGCATCGATTGCATGGATTCAAAGTGGATGAATACCTGAAGGATTCGAGGCGTGGGATTCGAACGTAGCTTGTTTGGATGGATTCGAAGCAGGGAGAACCCGATGGTTTCGAATCGACTGAGACCTCATCGATTCGAAGTAGATCACGTGAGCTTGACGTGTTGGATTCGAACGGCATCCCTACTCCATGGATTCGAACATAGAATCTACCTATGGATTCAAACATAAGGCTCTCTACCCCATCTTTCGTTGGTGATATCTTGAGTGTACGAACTCGGATTGACTCGAAATTTGGAACGTTGGTTTCTACGACTTTGATTGTTGTGTCTTACCAATTGTAGCCCGATCCGGACTCGGGTAAAATTCATCGATATCTGGGGATATCCAGTGGTCACTCGACGCGAAGGATGCATAATCCATATTCTCTAGTCAATTCCTTGATATCTCGGCCTTGCCAAAAGGCGGGATAACATTTGCCCCCTAAAGTACGTCTTGTGTAAACATGGCGTGCTTTGAAAAGCTGCGGATTTATGCCGACTGGCCATTGCATGTTTCATTGAAAGCCGTATTCTGTATTGTCATAGCCGACTGTCGTTCAATAGTGATTGGCTGTTTGCCGTTGGGGTTATGACGAGGGGAACATTCGATCCCTGTAAATGATAAAAATCAAACATTAGTCAGAAATACGTGCATACGTGTATTATCTTGACTTTGGTTAACGTTGCGTGACCGCAAGTCGTTGTCAGTTCGGTTTGCTATCGAAATCTGCACCGGTCCTCTCCTGAACCGGTTTGAGACTCGAGTTAAAACATTGCTTTTATGATTTCCTAAGATCATCCTCTTGTATCGATCCTCTCTTGAATCGTCATAAAGGGTTGACAATCAATTTTTCATATTGGAACGATTCATCCA
Organism: Allium fistulosum; assembly: GCA_030737815.1. Lineage (NCBI taxonomy): Eukaryota > Viridiplantae > Streptophyta > Magnoliopsida > Asparagales > Amaryllidaceae > Allium > Allium fistulosum. The sequence continues at coordinate 648,331,886 of CM060905.1, read as the reverse complement.
GTTGATCGGTGGTATTCGATGGATTCGAAGCTATGTTTCTTCGAATCGATGGCTCTCGAATCGAGGGTTTGAGGAACCTCGTGCTTCGAATCGGTAAGATTCCCAATCCAGCCTTTGTTCGATTATCCCTTCGAATCGATGACGCTCCGTATCGATACTGCATGGATGGATTCGACGTGGTTGGTCGAGTTGATGGTTTCCTATGGGTTCGGAATTGGTTGCTTGACTCGACAGCCTTCAAAATGACATAATTTTTCCAACCCAGTTCTCGTTCAATTGCCTCGTATTGATGATGCTCTACATCGACGTAGGCTTGATGGATTCGAAGGTACGAGGGGTTCGAAGTCTTGTTACAATGGATTCGAACATGTCTTATCACCAAGGCATGCGGGAGTCCGAGTCGATTCTAGTGTCTGGTCTCATGGATTCGTACTCGCTGCAACGAATCGATTCGATCTCCTCACCTGTTGAAGCCGGTCAGGTATACCGGGAGGCAAATCATCACATTTCCCCTATATATACCGGGGTCCTATTCATTTCTCACTTTTTACTTTTTACCATTGCTTTGATTTCCTGTATCCTCGAATCGATAAAAAACCGTTGCAAACAAAGCCATTCGTTCTTCTTCGAATCAATCCAACCCTCTCCAGTTTCATCTCATATTTAGGTAGGCGATTTGATTAAGTACCTTATGTCTTGGGCCCTAATGAATTTTTCTTATCTTACGCTCGTATCGATCTGGAGGGAGTCGAATCCAGGGATGAAAAGAGAGACAACTTCTTCGTATCGATCTTGAATAGTGTTTTTCGAATTGAAATCTGATGACTAGATTTTCCGTGGTGCTTGCATCGATTCGTGGAGGTATGTCGATCGAATCGATTATAGGTAGTGAATTGATCGTATCGACCCGAAGTGTTCGATATGAGAAGTTGTGGGATATTCGCCCATGATCGATTCGAAAATTATACCAATACAATCGGTACGAGGATACGTTAGTTGATATGTTGTTTTTCCAGAGATCGATTCGAAAAGTGAACTTGTGGTGGATTCGAAGAGAAAAGCCTTCCATCGTTCCAACTCGAACTATATCGATCCGAAGAGTATCGATTCGTTCAAGATCGATTCGAACGATATCGATTCAAGCAGTATCGATTCGATCTTATTCAATTCGAACGGTATCGATTCGAACGCACACTTCTCAGATCGATTCGAAGCTTCATGGATTCGAACCTTGATCGATACTAACAAGCTCCCATGGATACGAGGATTTCATATAATTACTGCCATGACTCCGACGAGCTTCATCTTTGCATATTTGGACTAAGTTGTTGTGCATATTTGACTGCCTTTCGTAGCTCGTCGATGGAACCGTAACTTTGAAAAACCAACTTGAACTAAGCAATCATGAATTCTGGGCAACATGTTCTAAGACGGTCAGCGATGACGGTCATTTTAATCAACTTCATAATTTCTGAAGCTTGCATCTTGTCTTCAGTTTTGTTGAATCTGTTAAGTAACGCACAGCACTTGCACTGCACGACACGTTCATACACTTTACACTGGGGAATGCACGGGCTTGTTATGTACTTAACGTTTCTTTATGACGAGTTAGTTAGTTATGGAATCTTCGAGCTCCCAACAACAAGAGGTACAGAGCTCGACTCCTCCGGCGCTTGAGATTCCCGATATTCCAGCCGACGTAATCGATCCAGCTCCAGATGAATTGCCAAAGGCTATATTTATCGAGGACCCCGTTGATTCAGTCCAATCTAATATTTCTGAACCCTTATTGGGTCGAATATGCTCGAAACATAACATATCTCTGGACGATGTGTTATTACCAAGTGCCGATGACAGACCGCACAATCCGCCCAAAGGATATACAGCTTTCTACCATCATGCTTGTGCGGCCGGAACTCTCCCTCCTTTCAATCAATACATCAGAGGGATGCTATCATATTTAGGAATCGCTCCCTCGCAACTCCATCCCAACGGGCACGCGTTGCTGAATAGTGCATTTGTCATATTTATGGACTGTCTTTTTCGCCCGCCCAGGCCAACCGAGATTAGACACATATTTAATTTCAAGAGTAGAGGCGATAGCCCATCTTTTACATTTCTAGAGGTAGTTAGAAATTTCCAAGCTGTTATTGGAGCCTAGACCAGACTGAGCTATTTCAAGAACGAATGGTTCTATGTTCGGTGCCCTCCTGGTTTTGCTAGGCGATGGTTGTCTAGACGTAAGCGCCTTAACCTGTTGATGACGTTTCCTGACCAATAGTTCTTTGGCATTAGTATTGATATCTCATTTCTTTTACAGCCATTATCTCCAGACCTGATGGAGGATATTTCAGGGGCATAATCCGAAGTCTTCAAGAAGTTCCGAGCGAGCTGAGACTTATCGACTCGGTGTTGAATGACTATAACTTAAGAACTCTTGGTTTGATCGAAATCAATCAAAGTATAGTTATCGAAGGGTTGGCAAAATCCGCCTCCAAGAAGGAAAACAAGAAGAAAACCAAGAAGAAAACGGTGAAGAAACCGCTCGGAATCACCATAACCGAAGCAAGTGATGAAGAAAGAACCCATACAGATTCGGGGCCGATGGCTGATCTCTCGGGAAACTTTGAAGAGTCGGGAGAAAGACGGAAAGGCAAGGCCGCCGTTTCCAAAAAACTTAAGCCCAAGAGGTGGAAGTCTGTGGATGTGTCTCCTCCCTCTTCCGGAGTTATGATTTCTGAGGTCGCCCCTTCTCATTCGAGAGATACCTTTAAAGGGCTTGACGATATTCCCATCCCGGATTATATATCGATTTCTCATAATCCTGGGTTAGAGGAATTTCAAGATGTCTTAAATATGAACGAGCCCTTTCCTTTAAGTGCGGTCAACACTTCCGGTCGGTTTGGGGGTTTACACATTTACACACACTTCCAAGGCACTCCATGACTTTTGCATACTGAACATTGCTTTATCGGATCTTAATCCGTAATTCTTTCTTATCGCAGGTGAGATGTCAGGCAGAGGATCTACTCTGGATAGGCTCCGTAATGTGCGCCAATCTTCCCCAAATTATGATTACCGTAGAAGAGAATCGGATAGAGATCACGGGCATGGTTATACTAGCCAGGAGCGCCATGATAGGGATAGAGACTATTGGCATGGCCGCTCTGGCCATGATCGCACCGACAGAGATCGGGGGCACCAGCACCGATCCCGATCCCATTCTCCTCCGCCTCCTAGGGCCCCCGTAGATCTCCCTGGGCCTTCTCAGCAGCCACAACAGCCTTCTCAACCTTCACGGCCCGATACTCAACAGTCAAGAGTGGAACCAACAACAGCTGCTATGGTAGAACAGGCTACAGCTGAATTGACAAGTGAAGGAGCCATTAAACTTGTGCAAATGAAAAAAGATTTTCCTGAAATTTGTATGGATGCCTATGTCTTCCCTCCTAATCTTAAAATAATTCCTCCGGATGCTGAGAACATTGCTCATAATTATATCTGTGACTTCTATGCTCAGTATAAGGAGTGGTACAAAGCAGCAGCGAAAGCATCAAAGGTAGCTTTTGACCGGGCGAGGATTATTGTTGAGCGCGATGCTGACATTGTCAAGAAGGACCGCATCATTCAAGTTCTTCAATCTGAAATGGAGAAATCTCGAAATTCAGAACTTCAAGCGCTTCAGAAGCATGAGGATGCCGTGGCCAAAATGGCGAGGATGCAACAGGAACATTGCGCTACGGTAGAAGAGATGGGTCACCGCAACACCACCATTGCAGCTGAGCGAGACTTAGCCGTTGAGGAGTTGAACGAGCTCAAGGACAAATTTGCCGAAATGGTGAAGGAGAAGGACGATGCAAACACCACTGCCCAAGAGGCTTGCGACCAAGCTGTATCTCTTAGAGCCGAACTTGCGGTGGTGGCGGCTAAGACTAAGTCTGCGGAAGCTGAAATTCAAGAAAAGATTTTGGAGGAGCGGTCCAGGATGGACGCTGAATTTGATGATCTCTTGGTCACGTACAACGCCAATGTGCTGGAGCATAGAAATTTAGCGTGGCTGGGAGATGACGCCATGATTCTTTACAACGCCTGGACCAGGCTTGTGGAGGAGAAGAGAGCAGCACATCCAGATGAAACACTTGACGACTTTGAGCTCGAGATGCGCTTGCTCACTAAAGATGAAAGGAGAACTCTCCATGAAGCGGTGATTTCCTTAGCAAAAGAGAGACTTGGTGTTCAACCTTTAGAGACATGCGAAGGTTCGGGGATCGCGCATCACGAGGCAAGTGTTGAAGCTGTAAATCCAACATTGCCCGAAACCACTGGTGCGATAGATCCCCCGTCCGTTCCTACATATAACCCCGACCAGCCACTATTATCTTCCACCGATGATTCTGCCCATGTTCCGGTCCAGACTAAGGAAGGTATTTGAACGCTTCCCGCATTTTAGTTGTGAAGAACCTTAAGGAACACACTTGGCTAACAATCTTCGCTTTGTCGCATTTCAGTGACTGAAGTCGTTGTTTCTGCGCCTCTTGCACTTTCAGTTCCGTATCAAGCGCAAGGGGATGTTGTTACTGAAGCCATCACGACTTCTACCTCGGTTGGCGAAGAGGGAGATGCAAACATGTTTTCTTAATGAACCCATCGATCCCTCCGTCAACCCGTCCGATGCTATGAGTGGGGCTGCTCCAGCCGTTAGTTCATCTATACCAGCTACTGGCGCATCTGATGCGGCCCAAGCATCCCGTGAGGACGAAGTTTTTGCTGACATCGACGCCGAGATGGCAGGAGGGACTGCTGGTATGAATCCGCCTGGGCCTGCCCCATTAACGGTGATCTCACCGGGCGGTACTGTAGTTATTGAAGCTGCTCTTGCCCCACTCCCCGTTACTGCTCCCATGCCTTCAACTCGGCCTCCGAGAAGAATTTCCGTCGCCTCAAGCTCTGAGGAAGACGTTGATATTATGTCGCTGCCGGAGGACAAGCCCGAAAAGAGCAAACGGTTGAGGGGAAAATCAGGCAGCGGATCTGGTGGAGCTACCCCGAAGAAGAAAATAAGGAAGAAGAAAGATTGAACTCTTTCTTTAATTTTCTGTTGCATGGGGTAGTATTTTGTTGATTTTTTCTATAGCCGTGTATAGATGTGGATTCGGCTCCCACTAGTAGAAATTTTTTGAACCACTTTGTAATCAGATTCTTTTTGTTGATAGTGGAAATGGGAATGTATTCCCTTTTGTTTTCAACTTGTTATGTGTTATGGTTCTACCCCCAGTATTAGGGATAAGTGTGGAGTTGACGTATGTTTATACTCCGCCTCGCGCTCTGGGAGTACGGAGTTAAGTAAAAAGTTTGTACCCAGCTCGCGCTCTCGGAGTACTCTGGGATTTTGTAAATGTTTATACTCCGCCTCGCACTCTGGGAGCACGGAGTTAAGTAAATGTTTATACTCCGCCTCGCGCTCTGGGAGTACGGAGTTAAGTGAATGTTTATACTCCGCCTCGCACTCTGGGAGTACGGAGTTAAGTAAATGTTTATACTCCGCCTCGCGCTCTGGGAGTACGGAGTTAAGTAAATGTTTATACTCCGTCTCGCACTCTGGGAGTACGGAGTTAAGTAAATGTTTATACTCCGTCTCGCACTCTGGGAGTACGGAGTTAGGAAAATGTTTATACTCCACCTCGCACTCTGGGAGTACGGAGTTAGGAAAATGTTTATGCTTCGCCTCGCACTCTGGGAGTATGGAGTTAGGTAAATGTTTATACTCCGCCTCGCACTCTGGGAGCACGGAGTTAAGTGAAGGGTTGTCGTGTATCAACCCGTTTCTGGCCTGATGTGATGGCTTGCCCCTGAGCTCGGGTTTCATTTAGTGAGTGGTTGATTGCTTCATAGCCACTCCCTACTTGAATAAATTTCACTGTGTGATGGAATTCAGCTCTTCATGCATCGTGATTTTGTACATTGTATTTAATGAATCACAGCTCTGGCTCGAAGAGATGGCATTTTATTGCTGAAATAAGAAAATATGGCAAAGTCAGTTGCCTTATTACAAATTCTAATTTCGAAATGCGAAAGTAAATTGCTGAATGAAAAACATAATGAAATAAATAAAGCCTGTCATATGTAGTACCGACAGAGACTCTCGCTGTTCCAGGCCCTTGGCAAAACTAGACCGTCCACGGTTGGTAGTTTGAATGTGCCATCTCCAAGTCTTTGTGCAATCACGTACGGTCCTTCCCAATTTGGTTTCATGTGTGAAGGAACCGGATAGATTCTCTTGAGGACAAGATCGCCGAGTTCAAAGGTTCGGGGTCGAACTTTGGTATTATACAACCGGGCGACTCGACTTCGGTATGCGGCCGCTCTCAAATCAGCTTCTTCCCGTTTCTCATCCAACAGATCCAAAGATTCGGCGAGTAATATTGCATTTGTTTTCGGATCATAATAAGTCACACTGTGGGAAAACACTTCTGTCTCGACTGGAATAACGGCTTCCGAGCCATAAGATAAAGAAAATGGGGTGTGTCCGGTTGCGGTCTTGTGAGTTGTTCGATAAGCCCATAATGCCATAGGAAGTTCATCAACCCATTTGCCCCCAGCCTTTTCCAGTCGTTTCTTCAAGATGGATTTGATAACTTTGTTAACAGCTTCGACCTGACCGTTTGCTTGTGGATGTGCGACCGCTGAGAACTTTTTATGAATATGAAACCATAGGCAGAAATTCTTGAACTCTGAACTCTCGAATTGGGTTCCATTATCGGTGATGATGGTATGCGGGAGTCCAAATCGACAGATGATATTGCGAACCACAAAGTTTATTACTTTCTTCGTTGTAATCGTCGCGAGAGCTTCGGCCTTGGCCCATTTCGTGAAGTAGTCAATAGCGACGATGGCGTACTTCGCACCACCTTTTGCCAGAGGTAAAGCGCCGATGATATCGATACCCCACATAGCGAATGACCAGGGGCTGACCATTTGAGTTATCTCGGTAGGTGGGGCTCTTGGAATTCGAGCGTGTTTCTGGCACTTGTCGCATTTTCTGGCATAGTTGGCTGCATCTCGGTTCACTGTCGGCCAGTAATATCCATATCGGAGTATTTTCTTAGCAAGCGTTTGTCCACCAATGTAATCGCCACATTCTCCTTCGTGCACGTCATGTAACACTCGTTTGACTTCGTCGTGAGCGATACACCGGAGGAGGGGAACAGAATAACCTTTTCTATACATGACTCCGTCCTGAATGATGAATCGTGAAGCTTTTCGTAGAATTTTCCTTTTCCCATTTCGGTGCTCAGGCAATATCCCATTCTCAATGTAATTTCGATATGGAGTCATCCATGATTCTCTGCAGGGAGAGGTTTCAAACACATCGCTCGTTTTTATTTGATCAATGCTTGGGGAGGACAAAGTTTCGACGGGGACGAGTCCCATTTGCTGAGCCTCACCTATGCTGGCCAACTTTGCCAATGAATCGGCCTTTTGATTGTGATCTCGTGGTATATAGTAAATGGCATAATAATCAAACTGATCCAGTGCTTCTTGAACTCGGGCTAGGTAAGCAGCTAATCTTCGATCTCTTGCTTGATATTCTCCCCGTACCTGGCACACAACCAACTGTGAATCACAATAAATTTCTATAGCGATAATTCTCAGATCTCTGGCAAGTTTTAACCCAGTCAATAGAGCTTCATATTCAGCTTCATTGTTCGTTGCGTGAAAATCAAACTTCAAAGCATAGCATATGGATCGACCTTCGGGGGTTTCTAGTACAACACCAGCACCCGAACACCGATCGTTTGATGCACCATCTGTATAAAGTTTCCAGACATATTCAGGAGATTCGCTGGTTTCGGGTAAGTCGTCCGGAACAGTAAATTCAGCTATGAAGTCAGCTAGGACTTGCCCTTGAATGGCTTTCCGCGGAGCATAAATAATGTCAAATTGACTCAGTTCGATATTCCACTTGAGTAACCTTCCAGACGTCTCAGGCCGCATGAGGACCTGTCGTAACGGCTGATCGGTATACACAGTAAGCAAATGAGCTTGGAAATAAGGATGAAGCTTTCTTGAGGCAATGACTAGGCAATAAGCCAGTTTCTCCAACCTTGGGTAATTTCTTTCAGCTCCCGTTAATCGTTTACTAAAATAATAGACCGGTCTCTACACTCGATCTTCTTCTCGGACCAGAGCAGCACTGATCGCATGCTCCGATACTGCCAGATAAAGGTATAACTGTTCGTGATCAACCGGTTTTGACAGGATCGGTGGCGTAGAGAGATGTTGAACCAGCGATCAGAATGCACCTTCACACTCCATGGTCCATTCAAAGTTTCGTTTTCCCTTTCGGATCAAATCAAAGAAAGGAATGCATTTATCAGTGGATTTTGAAATGAACCTGCTTAACGCTGCTACCTTCCCGTTGAGACTCTGGACTTGCCTTATGGTCCTTGGAGTTTGCAAATTCCTTATTGCCCAGATCTTTTCGGGATTTGCCTCTATCCCACGAGCGTTGACGATGAAACCGAGGAACTTTCCGGACGCAACGCCGAAGTGGCACTTCAATGGGTTAAGCTTCATTCCATATTCTCATAGGATGCGGAACATTGAATCTAAATCTCTGACGTGATCTGTGGAAAATCGGGACTTTACTAACATGTCATCCACATAAACTTCCATGGTCTTCCCGATCTGGTCAGTGAACATTCGATTAACCAAGCGTTGGTAAATTGCTCCGGCATTCTTTAAACCAAAAGGCATGACTCTGTAACAGTAGAGTCCCAAATCGGTCACGAAACTGGTATGTTCTTGATCGGGTAAATGCATAGGTATTTGATTATAACTGGAATAAGCATCCATAAAAGATAACAATTCATGGCCTGTCGTTGAGTCTACGAGTTGGTCAATTCGAGGAAGTGGAAAACTATCTTTTGGACAAGCTTTGTTTAAGTCGGAGTAGTCGACACAAGTTCTCCATTTCCCATTCGGTTTTCAAACCATCACCGGATTTGATACCCACTCCGGGTATAGAGCATCTCGGATGAACCCATTTGATTGCAACTTGTCAATCTCTTCTTTAAGGGCGGCAGATCTCTCTAGATCCATACCACGCCTTTTTTGCTTAACCGGAACATGTCGCGGATCAATATTCAAGGAGTGACTTGCAATGTTTGGTGAGATTCCGCACATATCAGAGTGCGTCCAGGCGAAAACATCGAGATTCGCGTGGAGAAATTCAACCAATTCCTGTTGTATCTGTTTTCCCAGTTGAGATCCAACTTTTAGTACTTTTGAGTCGTCATCCTCACTGACCGGGACGTCCACAGTCAGTTCGGCTGGAGACGCTTGATTCTCTTTAACTTCCTCTTTATCTTCGTTATCTCTAGGGTCAAGATCTTTAAGGAATTGGTAGCGGTGCCTGGGCCGGGGCCCAGGCGCTAGTTGTCAATTATCAGTAAAACGGACGTAGAGAGATTCCTCTACGCCCTTTCCTTTGTCCTTTCTCTGCGCCTCACGCAGTTCAGCAACATAGCAGGCTCTTCCTGCTGCCTGATCTCCTTGAATGATTCCAATACCATGATCAGTTGGGAATTTTAAAGTCAAACACCACGGGGCAATGGCTGCCCTGAATTCAGCAAGGGCTGGTCAGCCCAAGAATGCATTATACGGTGAAGCGATGTCAAGAACAACGAATTTCAACAGTCGGACTCTCCTGCGTTCTCCAACCCCCAGTTCCACCGGCAGTTCCACTATCCCAGCGGGTATTGTAGCACTCCCATTGAAGCCGTGAACTCGAGATTGGCAGGGTTTTAAGTCTTTAGCTTCCATCTTCATTAAGTCATAAGCTCGTTTGAATAAAATGTTTACCGAACTCCCACTGTCAACCAGGATCCTCTTCATCCAAGCAGGACCAACCTGGGCAGATATGACCAGTGGGTCGATTGTTGGAGCTTCGATTTTATCAGCATCTCTGCTTCTAAATATGATATCATCAGACATCATCTTTTTTTGTTTGGCCGGAGTTCCGTCCTCACAATTACTGCAGCATTCGAAGCTCGCATGCCTGATAGAGCTAGCATACGACTCCATTTCTCTCCAGCTTCTGTCCGCCGGATGAGGACCACCGCTTATGGTATTTATAACCAACCTTCCGCCTGTACGAGCGGGTTCCTCTTGTCTTTCTCGATCCTGTGTACGGTTTGGATTTGACGGCCCCGCACCACCAGAATGTGGTGCCCGCATGAATTGATCTAACTTCCTTTCCCTGATCAGCTTTTCTATGAGGTCCTGCAAATGTCGACAGTCATTAGTATTGTGGCCATAACTCTCGTGAAATCTACAAAACTTCCCTGTCTGAATCTGCCTCTCTGATGACCGCTTCAGAGCGGGTTTCTTATACTGTTCAGTGTTGCAAGTTTGTAGGTACACATTTTCCAGCGATGTATTTAATGGTGTATAATTTTCGAACATCGGAGCCCTACGTCGTGGGCCTGGATTTGGATCTCTTTTCTTATTCCGACCATTATTACCTCTTTGCTGAGTTTGCTTGTTCTGTATGTTCAACTGAACTTTTCCGGAATTGTCGCCGGACTGTTTAACCGCTACATTGCTTTGTATTCCTTCACTTCCGGGCTTCGCATCGTCCTGTTTCCTAGACTGCTTCGCGTCCTCTTGCCATAAGAATTGAGCGGCTTTGGAGTAGAAATGGTCCAACGATGCGGGTGGTTTTCCAGCTAACCAGTTTCCAAACTCAGAATCGGGATCGATCCCCTTTGTCAATGCCATTAAAATTGAGTTATCGTTGGGATTACTAATCTCCACACATGCCGCATGGAATCTCTCCAAGTAACGCCTTAACGTTTCCCCACGAGCTTGGGTAACATTGGACAGGGTGTTAACATCTTTGGATCTAGCGACATGCATGCGAAATTGTTCAACAAATTTCTTAGCCAATTGATCAAATGAAGAGATAGATCTTGGAGGTAATCTTGTAAACCACATTGTTGCAATTCCTCCCAGTGAGATGGGGAAACTTCGACATTTCACTGCATCGTCGGCCCTTGCAGTGCTCATTGACCATTCATATTTCAAAATGTGTTGATTGGGATCAGAATTTCCTTCGTACATAGGGAGAGTTGGCATTCTGAATCGCCGAGGAGGTTCAGCGTACAGTATCTCGTCCGTGAAAGGAGTATGACTTCGAGAAATCCCCCAATCGTCGTTTGTAAGACCTTGGATTTCGCGGATCATCTGACGTATCATAGTCGAAATGTCGGGCATTGCTACATTTTGGGCCTGCTGAGCTAAGGTGTGGTCAGGTTCCACAGCGCGAGTTCAAATTTCGCCTCCTTGGCTCAGTGTCTTCTGGGACGTATGGTTCAAGAGTACGCCCACTTTGCTGATTATTTGGCTCTGAAAGATTTTGGGTATCAACCCTTGTTTCTATCGTGGCAGCTGCGGCATGATTGTCCATGGTATGCTGTGTAGTATGGCCTCCTTGTGTTGAGGGCCCGGCCTGAATGCTAGTCGACGGTCCTGCCCTCAACTGTCCAACAGTCAAGGTGGGTTGATATCCGGTCGTTTGTGCATGGCTCCCGTCTAATCGGGGACGGGTAGATCTGTGATAATGGTCCGATGAGGCGGAACTTTCAGTAGATGATCGGGAGATATCATCCCTACTGGACCTTCGGTGGCCTTGGCGGTTCAGTTGGTTTGTTAATTCAATATTAGCACGCAACTGTTCGGCCAATTGTTGCCGACTTTGAGTTAGTTCTTGAAGCAACACATGGAACTCCTGTCTGGTGACTAATCCAGACGGATCGGAATGAGCAACGTTGTCTTGGTTGGATGGCTGCTGTTGAGCAGGATTCTGTCCATCTCTACCTTCTTGTCCAGCAGCTGTAGAAGCGGTTCTTGTGCTAACCATTTTGAATAATGAATCCTTTTCCTAGACTTTATGCAAATCTGAATAGAATGGAAGGTTTATGGATTAGAGATCTGGATCTTCCTCTTGGATTTATACAATTCGGTATCGACGGTAAATCCAAGGAGCAGGAGAAAAAACCAGGTTTTTTCTCAGTGAAAGCACCAAAGTGTTTGTACCAAAAATGGGCACAAAACTCTTCGGAAGTTTTTGAAGAGATAAAATTGAAGAATGAGAATTTAAACTGTGGGTTATCTAACAAAAACTCCAAATAACAGAAAGTAAATTGCACAGACAAGCGATTTAGAGTGGTTCGGCGTTTTGCCTACGTCCACTATGAAGTTTGATGATTTTATTGCTTGATACTTGATGATTACAATTCTTTATACTGTAGTACAACTGAATTTATATGCTAAGTCCCAATCTAAAGCAGCTGTGGTGTTCTGGAGTAAATCTGGCAGAATCTGGGCGCACTTTAGTACTTAGAATTGTCCGACCCCTTTTCCGAATGATCAGGGGCTCTATTTATAAGCGTAAGAGGCTGATATTTCGCCTAAAATTTGGGAAGACCGCTTCTGGCGCGTGAGGGGACCCACATGGCCGAAATCTGGAGATCCGGGCCCACTTTGGGATCGATTCGACCCTTGGTTCGAATCGATCAAGAAATCATCCAATCGAGTTGAAATTTGGTGTGAACATTCTTCATCATGTGCTCAAGCTTCTGTGAAAATTTTATGGCATTTGGATTTGTGGAACTCGAGTTATGATCGATTCAAGTTGAAGATTTTTGTGTTCTTCGTCCTATGGATTCGTTCGAATCGATATGGTTCGAATCCATAGGATCGACTCCATGCTTCTGCACGTAAAGATGGTGGCGTGGCGCGCATTTCTCGCATCGAGCCACTTTTCACTCTGGGTTGACAGGGTCGAATCCATGGCCTCAGTCGTTTTGGCTTAATGGATTCGAGGTAGTGGATTCGAAGACGTGTTTGTTCGAATCGATCAAGGTATAACATGGTTGATCGATTCGAAGCTGGACATGAGGTGTGGTTTTCGGAGTAACTTATGGGATGGAGTCGACGTGCATCGATTGCATGGATTCGAAGTGGATGAATACCTGGAGGATTCGAGGCGTGGGATTCGAACGTAGCCTGTTTGGATGGATTCGAAGTAGGGAGAACCCGATGGTTTCGAATCAACTGAGACCTCATCGATTCGAAGTAGATCACATGAGCTTGATGTGTTGGATTCGAACGGCATCCCTACTCCATGGATTCGAACATAGAATCTACCTATGGATTCGAACATAAGGCTCTCTACCCCATCTTTCGTTGGTGATATCTTGAGTGTACGAACTCGGATTGACTTGAAATTTGGAACGTTGGTTTCTACGACTTTGATTGACGTGTCTTACCAATTATAGCCCGATCCGGACTTGTGTAAAATTCATCGATATCTGGGGATATCCAGTGGTCACTCAACCCCGAGGATGCATAATCCATATTCTCTAGTCAATTCCTTGATATCTCGGCCTTGCCAAAAGGCGGGATAACAATACTCTCCGACGTTCTCTAATCCCCAACTCTACTTGCAGTTCCAACATTCCAATGGGTACAGTAGCCTTTCCGTTGAAACCATGGATTTGGGATTCGCAAGGTTTCAAGTCCGTGGCTTCCATTCTCATTTGATCATAGGCTCGTTTAAACAAAATATTCACAGAGCTTCCACTGTCAACTAAGATCCTCTTCATCCAAGCGGTACCTACTTGAGCAGAGATGACCAGTGGATCGATAGTGGGGGATTCGACATTATCAACGTCTCTGTTCCTGAACACGATGTCATCTGTCATCGTCTTCTGTTGCTTGGCCGGAGCCCCTTCATCAAAACTACTATAACACTCAAAGTCCACATGCCAGATAGAGCTGGCATACAATTCCATTTCCTTCTAGCTCCGGTCTGCTGGATGAGGACCACCACTTACTGTATTAATAACCAACCTCTTGCCAGTTCGAGCGGGTTCCTTTTGCCTTTCCGAATTTGGCACACGATTCTGATTCGATGGGCCCACACTACCTTTATGCGGTGCCTGCACATACTGATCCAACTTCCGTTCATGTATCAGTTTCTCAATGAGATCTTGTAAATGACGGCACTCGTTTGTGTTATGGCCATAACTCTCATGGAATCTACAAAATTTCCCTGTCTGGATTTGTCCTTCAATTGGTGGTTTCGTGGAAAGTTTCTTGTATTGCATGGTGTTACATGTCTACAAATACACATTTTCCAATGACGTGTTTAGTGGAGTGTAATTATCGTACATGGAAGCTCTACGCCGTGGACCACGATTCTGATCGCGTTTTTTGCTTTTATTCCCATTGTCCCTCTTCTGAATCTGTTTATTTTGTACGTCCAACTGACCATTTCCAGAACTCTCTCCAGACTATTTAACAACGATGTTGCTCTGGATTCCCTCAATGTTGGGCCTTGCGTCATCCTGCATCATAGACTGTTTCGCATCCTCCCTTCTCAAGAATTGGGCTGCCTTGGAATAGAAACGGTCCAATGAAGCAGGTGGTTTTCCAACTAACCAATTTCTGAATTTGGAATCAGCATCAATCCCCTTAGTCAATGCCATCAGGATGGAGTTATCATTGGGATTGCTTATTTCTACACACACAGCATGGAATCGCTCCAAATAACGTCTAATTGTTTCTTCGGGAGCTTGTGTAACACTAGACAGAGTGTTAACATCTTTAGGCCTCGCTACATGCATACAGAATTGTTCAACAAACTTGGTGGCCATCTGTTCAAAGTTAGAGATGGATTGTTGTGGCAAACGAGTAAACCACATGGTAGCAATGCCCCTTAGGGAAATAGGGAAACTATGGCATTTTACTGCATCATCAGCTCTTGCACCGTTCATTAGCCATTCATACCTCAGGATGTGTTGGTTGGGATCAGAATTTCCTTCGTAGACTGGTAAAGCTGGCATCCTGAAGCGCCAAGGTGGCTCGGCATACAATATGTCATCGGTGAAAGGGATATGACTCCAAGAGATTCCCCAATCGTCATTAGAGAGACCCTGACTTTCACGGATCATTTGGCGGATTATCGTTGGTATATCCAGCATTCGGATATTAAGAGAATGTTGTGCCAAGGAGTGGTTGGGTTCCACATCGCGAGTCTGGGCCCGACACGGTCTATGGTCCGTGCCTCGCCTCCTTGGTTCAACATTCTCAAGGACATAAAGCTCTGGAATATGCTCTCGCTGGCTTCGATGAGGATCAGTTTGGATTTTGGCATCCACCCCTCGTTCAGTAGTGGTGGTAGTAGCAACGTTGCCTGTGACATGATAAGGGCCAGCACCTCCTCGGGATGAAGGTTCTGTATGATGACCAGTGGATGGTCCAGTTTTGGGTTGCCCAAGATTCGAAACATGTTGGTGCCCTGTAGCCTGGGTGTAACTCACACCTAGCCGTGGGCGTGTGGAACGGTGATGACCATCAGACGAGGCTGAACTCTCCGTGGAAGAATAAGAACCTTGGTCTCTTTTGGATCTTTTGCACCCTTGGCATTTTAGCTGGTTGGTCAGCTCCGTGTTGGCGCACAGTTGTTTAGTTAAATGTTATCGACTCTGGGTCAACTCCAGGAGCAGCATCTGAAACTCTTGTCTGGTAACCGGGCCTGCTGGATCTGAAGGTCCGACGGCATCTTGGTTTGATGGAGGCAATTGTGCGGGATTTTTCCTGTCCCATCCCCCTTGGTCAGCAGCTGTAGAGGTAGTTCATGTACTTACCATGGTGAATCAAGAAAAGTCTTTTCCTAGATCTGATGCAGATCTGAATAGAATGGAAGGGCTTCAAAGTTCTAGATCTAGATCTTCTTCCTGGATTTACGCAATCCGATATAGATAGGAGATCCAAGGAGTAGGAGGAAAATTAGGTTTGTTTCTGAGTGAAATCACCAAAGTGTTTGTACCAAAATTGGGCACATCACTCTTCGGATGTTTTTGAAGAGATAAAGTGAAGAAATTAAATGGAAAAAGAGGAATTATCTAACAAAAACTCCAAATCTCAGATATGACAATAATTAAAATGCAAGGAGACACAAGAATTTAGAGTGGTTCGGCGGATTGCCTACGTCCAGTATGAAGTAGTTTGCATTATTGATCTTTCTTTTATGTTTACAATTGATTTCAACGAATTACAGCGAATGACAATGATTTGTAGTAGTGAAATTCATTAGTAGCAGCAGCAATGGAGTTTAGATCTGGATCCCGCAGAGTCTGGGCATTGGAGATCTCAAAGAAGAAGAGGAACCCCTTTTCTGTTGGCTTTGGGGGTCTATTTATAGGTGTAGGAGGCTGATATTTCGCTCAGATCTCGGAAGGCTCCTTTTGGCACATGACCAGGCCCGCGCATTCAAGCCCACGAAGTTTCGGTCCGTTCCGTGATCGATACGAACGGATTTCGTATCGATCAAGATTACGTCCGATGGAATCGAAATTTGGCATGGACATTCCTTAGCATGCACGCAGGCTTCTGTGAAAATTTCATAGCATTTAGACTTGTAGATTAGGAGATATGATCGTTACGAATTAGGACCTCCGGTTGGCTGTTTCCTTCGACTCGCTCTCGTTTCGACTCGCTCTTATTCGACTCGGTATTGTTCGAATCGCTGCTCGACTCGATGACGGGGCGATTGAATTTCTGGATCACTTCGCCTTTGATGTCGTTTCGATCGAGTCGTTCTAGAACTTTCGTCCTGCTCGTATCGATGGTATTGCCTTGTTCGCATCGATAAAAGATGCGTAGTTCGCATCGATGGAGATAGCCTTTGCTGGTATCGATTGCTGTGATTTGTTTCGCATCGATGGATACGAAGTAGACGTCTTCGGATGGATGCGAAGTTGATATTGGACGATCGAGTCGAAATGCGGCTTTCCCATGGATGCGAAACAGAGCGAGTAGAACAGAGGCTCCCTGATGATTGCGAAGCAGAGCGAGTCGATTGTAGACCATGGTGATCGATGCGGGGCCGACCGAGTCGAACTCGATTGATTCGAACAGCGGCTCTATGATGGAGTCGAACTCGATCGAGTCGAATGGTGGCCAGTCAATGGATTCGAACGCGAGGCTATTTCTTATCCAATTTTGCATTGATTATAACTTGAGCATACTAATTTGGATTGACTTGAAATTTGGAACGTTGACTCTCATAGCTTCGCTTGTCGTGCCATATCAATTTTAGCTCGATTCGGACTCGGACAAAATTCGTCGATTCCATAGTAAACCTTCGTATAACCGATTTTCAGGACGGACCGTCATTGGTTACTAGTCAGTTATTTGGTGTTACGGTCTTGCCAAAAGGCGGGATAACAGAAACAAAAGACAATAAAAGAAATTCTGTTTCAACAACTTTTACTAAATAAGATGTATTAAAATTATAATTACTACATCACTTATATTCACATGGGGTGCACATAATACAAGCACGCATGACCCTTCAATTTGCCAAAAATATAAGCATACGAGGACAAGTTCAAAATGTGTTCACACAGTAAACTTTAAAACGCGTTCACACTGTAAACTTTGTAGTACTATTGAAAATGAACATTAATTAATTTGTGACTAAAAACATAAAAGAGAAAAAACAAAAAACAAAAACAGAAACATAACCGAAAAGCAGGAAAAAATATATATAGCGGGTTAGGTTTGATGTATATAGAAACACGCAGTTTGACGTTGATCAAAGTTGATCTCCACCGTAAGCCTGACTAATTCTCATGCAAAAATATATATCAACCATTATGGCACTGGCACCAATGTTAAAACTTATTATGATAGTAGCCCTGATCCTCTTAAACAAATACATCTGGCTTAGCATATCGAAATCGTAGTGGTAACAATTTTGTCATACCAATATCCTAAACGCCCAGATCGAAAACCCATTTGGCTTAGCATATCGAAATGAACGTCAATGTCCGTTTGGTGGTCCAGTCCGCAATGTTTCTGGTATAAGAGTTGTGATTCCTTGGTTAGCATTCTGAAAAAAGTAGAAAAAAGATCAAAAAAATAGAGATTGTAGACAGAAGTACATATATACGTTAATGAAATTATTTAAATTAGATAGACGATCGTTAAAGTGCTTGGAATGCTTAAATTTTCTAATTTTGTGGATTTAAAAGGAGAAGTTGATGAAGAAACGAGGAGGAAAAAGGAAATATACAAGGAGTTAAGCAGTAAAGCGTTGGTTAATAAACTGTTGGCTCAGATGCATCAGATGCCAGCAGTTTATTTTCTACGCATCGATTGAACATAGTAAATGTGTGGATTAACCTACTGACCGTTAAATGCTTCGATAACAAAATAACAGGAAAGTAAAATTTAACAACAAACGGTGTCAGGAGTGTGTAGGAGTTGGTTGGAAAAGCTGCCGTATAATTGAAAACTCCTGCTAAATTAAGTAAATGCATATAAAACTTATAAATACTTTGTTGACATTGGCAAATTAGAGGAGCGATAGATGAAAAGAATGAACTCAAACAGCGTTAAGTGAAGATCGAGGGCAATGTCATGCACCATTTATGCTTTAGGATTGTCGTTTATGAGATTATATATATAACGTGCTATTTTCCTTGTTTTGTATGGGCAATGAATCACGCAATACTAAAGTTGTTTCATCTAGAGAACCTCCAAGTCATTCTCAACTCAGTGCACACAAATGCTTTTGTCCAAGGGAAAAAAAGAAATTCTGTTTCAACAATTTTTACTAAATAGGATGTGTTAATAATTATTACATGACTTATATCAACATGGATGCACATGATACGTGGCCGTTCAAATTGCCAAAGGTGTAAATATACAAGTTCAAAATGTTTTCACACAATAAACTTTGTACTATTGAAATTTTACATTAATTAATTTCTGACAAAAAACATAAACGAGAAAAAACAAAAACAAAAACAGAAACAAGGATGGAAAGTAAGGAAAAAATATACACAGTGGGTTAGGTTTGCTGTATATAGAAACACGTAGTTTGACGCTTGATCAAAGTTATTCACCACCTTTAGCCTATAAAAGTTGGACTAATTCTCATGCAAAATATATATCAAGTATCATGGCACTGGCACTAATGGCAAAGCTTATCATGATAGTAGCATTACTCTTAAACAAATACACCGCAATCTCCTACGAAATCGCAACCCAACCCATCAAGCCCCAAATACCAACCCATCAACCCACTGCAAACACCAATACCTACGACTTCTACAAACTGGTCGTTCAGTGGCCTAAAAGTTTCTGCACTGACAAAAATGTCAATTGCCGAAACGTAAATTTACTCCGCAATGAATTTGGTATACATGGCTTATGGCCTGAAAGAATAGACGGTACTCACCCTGCTTTTCATTCAACCGACCCTTTTGAAGAGTCTAAGGTAAGTATAAGGTTTGTTTATTTTCCAAATTCATGACATATTTTATGTATGTACATATTTTGTTTTTGAATCCAGACAGCGAACCTGAATTCAAAGCTACTGGCTAAATGGTATGATGCAAAAGATGTGACTTCTGATACAGCCGCCAAAAGTTTGTGGAAACACGAGTGGGACTTTCACGGGAAAAGGTCTAATTTAAAGCAGTTAGCTTATTTTACTCGGACGCTACTGTTATTTGATCAGATAAACAACACCTATTACTCTGTTAGAAACAAATATCAACCCGGGACCTTATTCAGTTTAAACCAGTTCAAAAATGAGTTTCAAAATTTGGGTATACCAGAAATAAGATGCATAAATAGGAACAAACTGTTTGAAATGCGTTTTAATATCACTCTCGGTTTCGCTTTCACCACGGCCGTTGTTCAGGATCGGGGTACGTGCAGCGGAAAGGTTATGCTGCAGAATTGACATGTATTATTCGGTTGTGTATTTGGGGATATTTGTGTAACTTTAAACGGACTGTTTGGTTACTACTATGTTTGGAGAAATAAAGTTCTATTGCATGCTTCTGCTTTACTGTTTATTTGTAAACTTTGTAGTACTATTGAAAATTTGCATTAATTAATTTCTGACTAAAAACATGAACGAGAAAAAACAAAAAACAAAAACAGAAACATAACTGAAAAGCAGGATTTCTGACTAAAAGGTTTGACGTATGTAGAAACACGTGGCTTGACATTGGTCTATGTTATTCGGCATCTTAAGCCTATAAAAGCACAACTAATTCTCGTGCAAAATACATGTCAACCATGATGGCACTGGCACCAATAACAAAACTTATTACGAGAGTCGCACTGCTCTTAAACAGCTGCACTGCAACTTGCTACCAACTCCCAACCCGACCCATGAAGCCCCAAACACCAAAACATAATGGTCTCAGTTCAGTTCTGCTCGAATACCCTCTGCAGCTGGAAACGCAAACACCAATAATTACGTAGAAACGTACAAACGTAATTTTATCCACCAACATCATTATCTCTAACCACTAATATAATTAGCTGGCGAATGCATCCATAATATTTCCAGAAATAATTGACCAAAAAAGTATCTTCTTAATTTGTTTTCGTTTAATTTCTAAAAACTGATGGTCAGGATCGGCATTTTATGTATACAGCAAACCATCTTCAATGTAACTGTTTTTACACAATCATATTTGATGCAAATGCGTTGCACCAAAATATAAATATACGACTGTATTTACTTGCACTAATCAAAGTGGAAACGCTGTGAAAATTAGAAATATATATCTTATTTTTTAATAGTGAGCGTCCAATAGATATGACTTTAAAAAGTGTGTTTTCAGCTTAACCGAATATGTATCAAGAACTATTCAAAACATTAAGTTTACTGGAATATCAAAATGCATCGCTAGCTAACCTAGTCTTGTATTTGTAAACAATAATAGAAATAACCCAATTTTGATAATAATTACAAACGTAGACCTGTTTTTGCCAAGTACACGATAGCGAATTTTCAAAATGCACATTCTAGCAAATTTCCAAAATGCTCCAATAGGCGACATTTAAAAATGCGCCCAAATGCGAATTTCAAAAATTCGCCTTTGCAAAAACCCTGCACACAAACAAGACAGTAGGCAGAGAGTTTTTCAAATCTAACAACGGCATTGATATATAATTTCAAATCTAACAACTTTCATACATTTCAGCTTTCAAGTCTAACAACTTTCATAGATATCAGTTTGCAAACCTAACAATTGCGAAGTTCATTTAAGTTCGATACATGACTAGTTAGTTTGATACATAGAAATTACATTCGTTTAAAGTTGAATACACATAAATCTTAATTCGTTACGAAGTCATACATTTGATAATGGAAGTTTAGATCGCTGCGCGCAGTACATCGCGTTCTGTTAAGGCCATGCGATCCACAATAATCCTGTGCCGAACAAGCCGCCATTATAAGGGCACACGGTAATTTTTGCAGTAGGGGCATGTTACATGTTCATGAGTAGTTAGGATCATCAATTAACACTTTAAATTCATCGCCGTAGCAGTGAATCACTTGTCATTCTGTTCGACTAAATCGAACTAGTCTACAACGACGTGCTTCAATAGCTTGATCGGCTATTTTAGCTTCCCATTTTGTAGTCAAACGTGTTGCGATAGCACCCACCGTCTCTCGTTTCTTACAGAAATATTCAACCGATCTAAAGAAGGTTCGTGCAACCAACGCCTTTATAGGTAATGATCGAGCACCTTTCAATACACCATTAAAACTTTCAGATGCATTAGTGGTCATAACATGAAAGCGTCCTCCATCGTCTTTGCATAGGGCCCAATTTTCTTCAAAATTTCCTAAACTTCTTTCAATCCATTCATGAACCCGTGAATTTGTAGCTTTAATTTCTTCTCTGATTTTGTTGTACTCAACTACTTCTGAAGCACATGCAGCTGAATAAAACAAAGCTGTAAGTCGTTTATCTCTAAAACCCGCTGTTTGAAAATTAGCTTTAAGATGTCGTGCACAGAACCTATATTTGTGTGGTTCTCGCCATTTCTTCTGTAAAGCATTCGGAATTCCTTTCATTCGATCCGATATAAAAGTAATACAACGATTGCAAACACTGTGAATGAATTCACGCATGTAAGAAAAAAACCAACCCCAGCTATCGTATGACTCGGATTCGACAACTGCATAAGCTAATGAAAAAAGACCGTCATCCACATCTACAGCAGTAGCAACAAGCAATGTCCCTTTGTATTTACCATACAAATTGTGTGCCATCAATACATAGCAAAGGTCGGCAGTGTAGAAAACCTGTAATGCAAGGGCCAAATTCCCAAAACGCACGATCAAATACTCCAACTTCATCGTGGGTCACTTGTCCAACAGTCCCCGGATTACTTCTCTTTATTTCCTCAAAATATTGAGGCAAAGTCGCATATGATTCAGCCCAGTCACCATAAATTCTTTCTATTGTTTTGTTTAATGCTCGCCAAGCTTTCATGTAACTAATTTTGATGAACAGTTGGTCGTCGACAAACACTTGGACTGTAAGTGCTGAGATATCCGAATCGGCCATGAAAAATGACATGATTTTTGACACAAGGAAATTAGAAATGACTTGCTTATGGTTGGAATTAAATGTAGGATTGACACAGGTATGTTCGCTAGGCAACTTTCTGATTTTCCACCTGCCAGACTGCGATTTCTTTGAGACTATTGCATGAATTCTCCATGGACAGTTAGTGTCAAAATTACAGATAGCAGTGTATGTAGTTTTATTCGACTTGATCGGCTTGTACGAAACTCCATGTAGAATTGACCATTCTGTTAATTGGTGTAGCAGCTTTTGTTTACTTTCAAATACCATTATAACAGCAAATTCATTTCGTATGCACGCGGTTGAAAATTTTTCCCCAGCAAATTGCAAATTAGCAACGACCGATCTTGCTATCATTTGTGCAGTACATAGATTATCATCCAACGGTGCTTCCATTTGAGCTTCTTCACCATCACCTTCAACATCATCTACGTTCGGAAAGTCATAGTTTAACGATTCATTGTTCACCTGCATTCGTTCTACCTAACATGCATCATTATTAGTCCTCGTCGCAATAGTTATATTATCAATTGGAGGATCATGTCCGGTGTCTCTATCTATATTAACATCCATATCAGTGTCAATATTGTAATCATGTGAGTGTTGTGACGGTCCAGCACCACATTCTACAGCAGTATCCTCAAGACTTGTACATCTGTTTACAATAGTATTTTAGTACGAAGCTAGAGTAGATAGGAAACATTACCCAAATAAATTGCTAAACAAACCTTTGACTTATATCATACATTTCTGATGTGTAGGATATACCGGTTGCGACAAATGGTTATTTTGTTGTTCAACACGGACATTTTGTAGATGTTTTTGTTGTTGGAAGCTGAATGTGTAAGAAGAAACTATTAGACAATTGTAATTTAAAAAGGTACAAGCAAAATACAAATGTTAACAACGATACATTGGATGCATAGGTGGTGTGTAGTATGGAAAGTACTGTTCTGGAGTTGGTTGCGACATCATGTAATGTGTGACGACCCAGAATTTTTGAATATTTGAAATTGGGATATTGAATTGATTTTAAATATTTAAAAGTTAATTTTTGACATGGATTTCAAATATCACTATTTATTGGGTAATTTAATTATTAAATTAAATAATTTGAAGTTGGGTAAAATGTTGAATCGGGAGTTTTAAGCCTGTTAAAAATATTTTAAAGGTTTCGAAAATTTACATTGATAATACTGAAGGTAATAGAACTTTTAAAATTGAATTTAAAAGTGATTCGTTCAATTTTCAAATTTTATAGTTTAAATTGATATTTAAAAATAGCCTTCCGAGGCAGAGTCTCGGATTTTGACGAAACCAGTTTCATTGGATCCGTAACAGTGTATTATTATCGGATTTTAATTTTTGTAGTGTTTGGAGTTGTTGTGTGAGCATACGATATATAAACGTGATGAAATATATATCGGAAATTTAATTTAAAAATTAGATCCAAAATGCTATCTTCTCCATACGATCGAATCAGGACTCGAAATCTTTTCCATTGCATTTGAAATAGGGGAATAACTTTATAAACGCCTAGCGGCACACCTCAATAGGAATTCCAAATCTTAAGTTGCATTTATCGACACATTTGGAATTTAAATAAAAATGTTTTATAATAAACCCACTCTGAAGCCGTAATTATTTCACATCCTAACTTTTTTTTCTTTCATTTCAAAATCACTGTAGCTGCTTGTACAGTGTCTCCTCATCCCTTCTTCAATACGGAAGGTATCTTAGCTTCCTCCTTCGTTTTAAGTCACTTAGTCGAGCAAATAAAAAGGAAAAAAAATCATCAAATTCAAACAATGGTCAAACAGATAAAGAGGAAAATTGCATCGGCTAGCTCTATCTCGTCCCCTTCAAATTTAATCCTACCCATTCGAAATCAAACTTGTTTCAAATAATTAAATAAATAAATAAAAATATATCGCGAGTGAATCCCGGCGGTCGAGATGGGAAAGGAAATGTGGGTCGCTCAATTGCAAGCGAAGTTTCGACGCTAGGGTTTTGGTTCATGGTGATTGAAGTGGTTGATTGGGGAAAATGGAAGGCGTTGGCACGGTGGTGTCGACGAGGCGCACGTGGGGGCTATGTTTGGTGACGCGTGGTTCACCTAGGTGGTCCGCGACACGTTGAGGTCGAGCAGCTTAATAGCATCGCCTTTAGATTGGAGATGCTGAGGGAAGCGGCCAGGCAGGCAACGACGACGGGGTGATGAGAGTGGCGGCACATGAGGCTAAGCGGGGTCGATTTCAGTGTAGTGGCCGCCACATTTCTTTTGGGTGAGTACTATTGAGCTTGATTTCGTATTTATATATATATATATATATATATATACACACACATATTTGGCTAGTCACTGGAACACACACACACATAGATATTTTTAATTTAATTTCATATATGTATACATGAACTGAATTGGATTAGAAATATATATATATATATATACATATACATATATACATACATACATACATACATATATATATATATATAGGCTGATAGAAAATGTGTATATAGATAAGACTTTGGAAAATAGGGATTTTAATTGTTTGAAAAATTTATAAAAGTATAATTTTTGAATCTATAATTTATTTTTATATATGTAGTTCAAAGAAGAGAATAAAATAAAAATATACATATAAATATTTTTAATCTACTAGTTTATTTTAAAAAATATAATGGATTTGGGGATTTAACTGTTTTAATTAACTTATTTAACTATTTTGGTTACCAAAAATATTATATAATGATAAGTGATTTTTCGATTGATTCAAATGTTAATAAACCATATAATGCTTGTATAAGGTCTTAAATCAGGGAGAAATCAAGCTGGTTTGGAAATGGGTTGCAAACAAATCAAAGGTGAGTTAATCTCACTCATTTGGGTTTTATTTAAATTTAAATAGTTAAATTTAAATAATTGGTTGAATGATTGAATTGATTGGATTTGTTATATTATATATAGTGGTATATGTACATATATATCACTACACCATAACAGCCATTTCGCAACACTTATTTTTTTCAATTGCCAACACTTATTTGCGTTGTAAATTAATCACAGCAATAAGTGTTGCTAAGCAAGAAAAGTGTGACCGAATATACAGATTTATAATTTTTTAATTGCCAACGCTTATTAGAGTTGGAAATTTTGGTTAAATTGGAATTAGCTAATATTGGTTGGGGCAAAAAAGTAATTGAGTATTGTTTTCTGTCGTTGCCCTAATTCCCGATGCTCTACGCTTTTTTTCTTTACTGCTATGAAGAAATATTCATCGTTCGCCTTTCGCTCTAGAAATTCAAGCGATTCGCTCTGGCAATTTTAGGCGATACTCTCTACGAATAAAGTTCAGGCAATTCGTGTTGTAGATCTAGCATCGAAGTTTAGACGATTCGCTCTGGCAAACTAAGGATCGTCTCCGATTCGGCGAGGGTTATAACTTTAGGCGATTCTCGATTTCAGGTATCAGATTTCAGGTATCTTGATTTTAGGTTGTTCTCTTTTCATTTTCGTTTAGTGGGTTTATTAAAGCATTCAAACCTGTTGTTGCTAAACTTCAAAGACGTTGTAGGAAAATGTAGCTAATTACAGTCAACCTTACATGCTTGTTTCGTAATGATTCTCAATCCTTAAGCAAAAGATGAACAACGAAGTATTTGATTGTTCATACATATAATAATCTAGATATACCACTTTATTAATTTATCAAGATACTAAAATATTTAGCAAATTGTTTGCATATGTTTGCTACTAGTATCGGCTGTGGAGTTTGATTATTGTTTTCTCTTTGACTCTACTTGTTTTGTTCGTTATAAATTTTCTGTTATAATTCTTGTTATCATTGTTTTACCGCTGAATTGTTCTCATAACGTATCTTTTTAGACTATTTTATGAACTTGGATTTTTTTTTGGATCAAAGTCATGTTCTTGTCACTGAGTTCAAAAGAGTTGATGCATATTTGATTTGAGTTGTTTGAATATATTAAATTTTGTTTTCATAGATTTTTTTTAAAATTTTTATGACTTTATTGTGGATGAATGATTGATAGTGTACCATGGTACTTGTATATTTTCAATCAACCATTCAAGTTTAAGAATCTACACTTGTATAATAAAACTAAAAAATTACAAAACTAGAAAGGAAATATTGTTTTATAAATTATTTAATCTTTCTATATTTTGAAAGATAATAATGTATGCATAGTACTAAAATTATAAAAAAAAATTTTGAAAATTAAAAGCTAATAATAGCAAATTAACTACGAATAGTTTTTTGTGAGAAAATTAGTTTGAAGTTGCATGATTACCTGTTCTTATTTGCTGCTCGATTCAGTATCAAAATCAGTTGTTTTTTGTTATTATCTTTTGTTTACTCAACAATTTTCACATAAAAATTTGCTTATGTATTTTATAATTACAAATTCGAAACATTTAATATATAACGATTATTCGATGTATATGTGAATTAAGAAACCATATGCTAATTTTATGCCTTATGTAAGCTAACATATCCTTGTTATTACTGTTAGAATATTATATACCATTTTTCATGATCATTCAACCCATGCTCCACATTTTCAAAGGACAAGCGGTTTATTGTTGTAAAATAAAGTTTTTGAATGGTAGAACTTTGACACCTGTAACTTTCACGAATCAGTTCATCTTGATAGCTTTGTATGTCTGACACTTGTGTTGTGAGCATATGTATTTATGAATAAACATGCATTGTATTGCTATGTTGATTTATCTGCAAAAGCTAATTTATTTTTCTATTTAATTGTAGGTTCCCTCGGAAGGAGAATTTCATGTAATGAACTATAAGATGATTCAAGAATTCAAGCCTCCTTATCATGTAAATGCATTGGTTGAAGAAGCAGGAACACATAGGGTGTTATCATTATTTTTTGACATGTTTTTTTTGTAGTCTCATAATTTGCAGTGATTATGTTCTTGATCAAACAGGCCGAAATTATTTAGAAAGTACATGCTGATTTTCCCTCTAGCACCACTGCTAACTCAATATCCGTTCATATGTGTCTACCCAGCAATACAACACGGTAGTTCTTTTTCTTTCTTTAGTGCCATTTTCTACAATTCTTTTTGTATGCAATTCAACTGTCATGTTCTACACTTATGTTTTGTATTCCTTTTGCATATGCTCAGACAACAAGTCTCCTGGTGATCCGCAATATACGGAAGTATTTGTTAATAACTTGTTAATACTTTTTTTTTGAGTTTATATCACATACACATCTAAATGTCTAATACACATTGTCATGTTTAATCGCTAGCCCTTGCATCAGTTTGATATTTTCTTGAAGCTGTTATATAAATGAGTATTTTGATGGTATATAATTAAAGTGTACCTTTTTCCTCACAGAATCAAATAAAGAAGAAGCACAGGATGTATTATTAAAGCAGGTATAATACTGTGTTACACCCCCAAAGGGAAGTCCAGTGGGTAAGGCTTCTATAGCGAAACTGCTTGACATGAGTTTGAATCCCGCTGTCGTAGTCCCCTTTGTTTTACTGAAAGTATATGTTATGTGATCAATGCACTGAGTGTTCAAAAAAAAACCGTCTTATAATAATAGCTTTTAGTATATGTGTGTGTCATTCAAAGTTCAACTGGAATACCTATAGTTACATGTTGGTGCTTTATTTCTTTCCCATTTTTGTTATGTACAATCTTTCCACATTGACATGCTTTCCACTATAAGATTTCTTAATCATTGTACATGAGAACTTGCCATAAGATTTTTTTACAATTATAACTGAGGAGAATAAAGGCAAGTTTTCTCAACTTACAAAATAACATTAGATTGTAAGAATTTCGATATTATATTCAGAGTAGCTAGCTTAATTGTTGCATGATTAGATGATTGATATTGTTCATCTGGATTATCATAATCTAAACTATAAGTAAACTAATTTTCTAACAAGCACACATGCATTTATCTATGATGTATTATTATCGGAAACTTCTGAAAAAGGAATTATGAACTTGTATGCATATTCTTGTGTGAAAATTCAGATTTTTTTTTGTATAATATATTGTCCATTTTATTTTTTCCGTGGTTGCTTTTCAGCACATAATTTTATAAGTTTACATTTTTACGTGTTTGAGGAATATAATTGAGGATGAGACAGTATTTTCACTCCCTTTTTTTTACAGAAGTCGTTTATTACTTCTTGCTCATGTCTATGAGCATGTTGATGCTGGGATATGAATGTTCACAACACATTGTGGTAATTTTTTATAATAATTAGGTAACTATTTATCATAATTAGATATAGAGGGCGAAACAAATATGAAGCATATTGCCACAAATTGAATTAGGTAACTGAGTTTATTTTGTTTGTTCACAGTTCAGGTAAATATTTATTATTCAACAAATTTTCATTTCACTACTCAGGCATTTGCATTTTTAAGCATCCCATTTCATATTAAAAAAAAACAGTTTTCATTTCACAGTTTTCAAGTATTGTTCAAACCCTCTGTTTTTCCAACTTTCATAGTTTAATAAACAGAACTTTTGATTTTGCAGTTCATTTGCAACTGCATTTGTACATTTTTTCACTTCTATTACATACAACTCCACCAGAAATCTTCATATACACTTTCCCCTTCAAACCAAAAACTCCTGAACCCAAATTACTACACCACCACAGTCCTCCCTAAACTTATTCAACAACATTTGTCACTGCTTATCTGTTAGTGCTCCCTACAACTCCCATCCGATCATAGCATCTCCCTAAACTACATTGAGACTGCATTTCCTTTTGCATTTGGATTTCATTGCAGTCTCTTTCATTTATAGTTCAACGGCTCAGTTTCGAAAATGAGTCGAAACTGAGCCCGGCTCAGTTTCGAAACTGAGCCAAAAACTGAACCGGGCTCAGTTTCGAACTGAGCCCGGGCGCAGTTTCGAAACTGAGCCCGGGCGCAGTTTAGAAACTGAGCCGGGGCGCAGTTTGAGCCCAGTTACATTATTAATTATTAACTTAATTTAATGTTCAATTTAATTTTTATAAAGGAAGTGCAAATTTAATTTAACGTGATATTAAATGCAGGCACTTCTAGAGGAAGCGAAAAAAAAGAGGAAGTTGGATGATAGTTCTAAGGGTGGAATCGAAGATCTTGAAGAAGACCCAATTGTGGAAGTTTTTGGTTCTGACAGGAAGAAAAATTATTGTCGAGCAATTACTTTGTAGAATGTACAAGTTATGTGATTTTTCAGATGGAGGTTTCGTTATATGGCTGGAGTTTCGTATTCGGTATTTGTAGAATTTCACTATGAAATTTATGTTGTCTTTTGTATTCCAATTTGACATTGTTATGAAGTAGTTGATTATGTATTGAATTAACCAACTTAATTATGTATTGTACTTGTTATGAAGTAGTTGACATTGTTATGAAGTAGTTGACTATGAAATTTATGTTGTTATTTGATCATGAATATTGTAAATTTTGGGTTCCTATTGAATGTAGTATAATAATGCATATCATGTTAGTTATTAATTGTTTATTAATGTTAAAATAATTGACTATATTGAGAATGAAAATATTTCAGCGTTATAAGCGTTGGAAATTAAAATTTACCAACGCTTATAAGCGTCAGCATAGAAAATTAAACAATGTTGGATGGTTAATTTGCTAACGTTTATAAGCGTTGCTAAACAATATACACCAACGTTTATAAGCGTTGGCGAATACAACCTTCCAACGCTTATAAGCGTTGGGAAACTAAACTCGCCAATGCTTATAAGCGTTGGCAATAAATTGCGACGCCCTACAGCGACGCTAATAAGCGTTGCTGAAACTGTTTGCGACAGTTATACTCGTTGGGAATCACCTGTTTTGGTGTAGTGTATTGAAGTGATTGATTTCCCACATTATATAGTGGATGAGACCCTATGACCCGCATAATAGCGGATGATATTTTATTAATCCCATATACCGCGATATTCCACCTCGAAGTGGAATTGGTATTGTGCTAACATCTGTGGATGCAGGAAAACAGGTTGGAGGGATCCAACTGGATTCCTCAAAATGTTTAATTTTGTTTAAATATTCTGTGACATGATTATTGATATCGTGTGATGAATTACATTGATAATTGAAAATATTTGGGAATAACGAGCTACAAAAATATATAAATTGGATTGAATTTTTAAGAAAAATAATTATAGAGAAATTAAACAAAGGTAAGAAAGAAATGAGGAAGAATAAAGTGATTTTAAAATTTTAATAACTGAATTTCTAGTGTGGAAAGGAAATTTGAGTAAATAAAACAATAGTTAATTTTAAAACTTAAGTAATATTATTTTAAAAAGAAACAAAGAATTTATTTAAAAATTCAAAGTTTAAATTCATTTAAAAGAAAAAGGAAGGAACGGGGGAAATCTGAAATTGGTATTTTTAAATAAGGATTTAATATCAAAACGAAAAAAATAAAATAAATCTGAAGTTAACGACTTTTGAAATAAATGGAGTAAATAAGGAAGGTTATTTCGAAGAGAAGTAAATTGGAAATTAACTGGGAATTTATTCAAGTATTTGGAATTGTAATTTAAAAAAAAAGTGAGAATCTGAAATTATAAACTTGGGTTAATTAATGAAATATAAATTCAAGGTAGGAATTTATAAAGGAATGTGAATTTAATTAAAAATAAATAGTGATTTATTCTTAAAGATGTGAAAGAGAAGGGTATTTCCCTGGATAGCCAAGTACATTTTCAAAGCAGTTTTAAATATTGGTTAAAAGTTTTAATGTTGTTTTATAAAGCATGTTTTAGAAAAAAAATTATTTCTATACGTTAAATTCTAACATAAGTATTTTTCAAATCTATTATTGTAGTAATTATATAAAAGTGACTTGGTATTATGTTTAAAAGAGGAAATGTAGTTTTTATTTATAAAGTGGTTTTATTTTAAATATTCTTATAGTATATATTTTAATAAAGTATTAAAGTAGTTCTAATTCCAATGTTATAAGTATATTTATAATAAAGTGCTTTAAAATTATTTTAAAATCTAAAAGTTTGTACTTGGTGTTTTTCAATGGAAATAAATATTTAGGAATTTATTCCGTGAGGGGAATATGTTTGAAACCGTTTTCAAATAGGTTGGAAAATGGAAATATATCTTAAGAAAATATCTGAGAATAAATAATTTAGGAAAATTATTTATGTTTGATGGATATTTGTGAATGTTAATTGATAGTTAAATCGCCGACTATCAATATTAGCCAAATGCGTTAATCGTTTCGAAGAGACCGGGATCGAGATTAATTTCTCAAAAACCACTTCCATTCGGTTTGTACGTTTTCATGGGGGAAACGAGTTTGCAATCGAAGATGGTACAGAGAAGTGCAAGGGCTAGTCGCTACTAATCCTAAGTGTAATTCCAAAATGGATGTAGTAGGAGTAGAGCCTTCGGTTCCGTTCAGACCCGGGATGGACTTGTATGGATGAATGCTTTCGGAAAATCGTCAGGTGGACGGTGGGCATTCTAAGGATATGTTCTATAAAGGTAATGCTTAGCCTCGAGACTCATCAATCGGGAATGACTGAAAATCAGGGGTTATGCAGCAAGGCTAAGTGGGTAGCACCCATTAGGGTGACGTCATCCCTGTCTAGATGTCCCTTTTTATTCGGTTTAATGGTGCGGTTGCTGATCCCAACCGTGGGGTGATCTTACTCGGAATTAGCCACTAAGGGGTAGTTCCGGCCTTGTGTTGCAGGGGAGCGGGCGTACTCCTCAGTACTGTTATCTAGGCCACATACTGTGACAAGTGGTACCCCTGTGCCTAGTCTTTAGTTGGAAATCCATTCTCCCTACGTGCCTTTACGGTTTTTGTTTGTATTACCCATGATTGTGGCTATAGCTGGAATTTAATAAATGTAACAATTTCGGCTATTTTAATAAGTATTTGTATATATACACTATTATAGTATCAGAGGATTTTTATAAAATGTGTTTTGGATATCGTAAAGGAAAAACCCAAAATGTTTATTTGTGGCATGGTCTTACGAGATGCTTTTATTTTCAAAAGGTTTTGAAACTTTAATAATAAGTTTGAGTGTGATTTTCTCACGCCGGTTTTCCAGACTGACTCGGGTATTGTTTTATTATAATGCTCGGGTCAGACCGAGTATTATAGATACAGGATATGATGCTGTGGAGCTCAGGAGACGAGCTAGATGACGACACGTACTTCCGTATTTGTTTATGTATTCCACTGTGTTGATTTGTTGTACATTCAGTTGTTGTGAGGACAGTTTATGCCTACTGTCCAATTTTGTGTTATGTGAACTCTAATGTTGTATTCTGATGATGTATGTATAAACAGATATTGATTCTTTTGTGTAAAGATTAGTTATTATCTATTATATTTATTCCGTTGCGATGTGAGATTCTGCTGTTGTTTCCAATTTTCTTCTTCTACCTCCTTCTTCTTTAACACTAATCGTTCAATTTTTCATGTATGAAAAATCAGGTCGTTACAGTTGGTATCTGAGCTGAAGGATAAGCGATAACCTTGGCTCTGGTGGGGATTACTCATAGAATAGAGTCAGTAATAGTCTAGAATGAGTTTGAGTGTATAAATAGATTTGAGCATGTATTTATTAGTGAATATAAAATGGTTTTATATTGTGTTGATGGGTTTATTGAGTAGTTTATGAATTCTGGTCAATACGAGTAATTAACGTTATTGATACGAATCTCTAAACACTTGAATAGAACAACTCGACATAGTATTTTTTTAAAATGCATAAATGAAATAATTTTTCCTAAATTATTTTTGTATATAAAGGAAATAATTTTTGTAAATTATTATAGTTATATATGGATTCTTGGTTGTTAGAAAGTGATAATATTAAATTATTATCGTTGTTGTGTAAAATTGAGTAAGAAATTGAAACCATAACTAAAAGCTAAGAAATAAATTCATAAACAAATAAAATTTGTAAATGTGATTTATAATCAAAATGAGATAAAATTTCCAGAGTAATGTTTGGATATAAAATTGGATGGATTTCGAATTTGGAATTTGGAAATTTAAATTCCTTTGGGTTTGAAAGTGGTTTACAAAAGTTTTGGAGAAATAATAGTATTACTTCAGAAATATTTTTGAGTTGAATTTGAAATCTTGTGTGATTTGGGAATTAAAAAATGTTTTTAAAAAGATAAAAGCACTAAACTCTTCTCGGTCGCTAGAAAATAACTTCGGTGATGACTACAGCATTATCGATGTTCATTTTCGAGTTTCTAGGAGAGGAATTGCTACCAAATTGTTTTAAATTGGAATTGTTCGCGAACTGGGTTCAGTTTTGAAATTCAAAAGGATAATTGAATTACCTAAGAATTTTTGATAAAATTGATTCAGAGGTGATTTTGGAGTGTTGAGGAATTGGTTAAACTCTGGAAGTTAATTAAAAATGTTTTTGGAATAATAATTTGGTTGGAAAACTTATAAAAACTTAAAAATTTGTTGAAATAAAATTTAACTTGGAGTAATGAAGAAACTAAATGTTGGAAGTGAAATAAAATTCAAACTTGGGATATAAAATAAAAGTTGAATTGTGATTTCTTAATGGAGTTTGGAAATGAACATGGGCTTCAAGTAAAATTCGACTCGAAGTGATAGTAAATTATAGTATGATTGAGGTATTGTCAAATGAAATAAAGTTGGATTAGGATAAAGATGGTATGAATTGCAAATAATATCCAAGTGAGTAGAAATAAATTGAAATGACCTTGTTATTAATAAAATAAATTCAGAAATAATTGTGAATGCAAATTAGAAGTTATAATGGATTGAATGAGTATACTAATTGAATTTAATTAGTAAAATAAAATGGAATTGAATAAAATTCTACGAATTGATAGAAGTAAACAAAATTGATTTTTGAATCAATTGTTATAAATATGAGTTTATTTAGAATTATAAATGAATTGAAGGTGAGTAAGTGAGTTGTACGTCACTTAAATTGAATGGAAGAATAAGTAAAGTGAGTGAAAGCAATTGAATTGGTGATTGAAACCTTATTAATTACTTATAAGTGCTGTTTGGTATGTATGGCTTTGTAAATCCATGTGTTAGCTATTGATAATGAGTGAGATGTAATAAATTTTCTATATATGGCGCTTACATGTTTAAATTGAGTAACTACAGGTTTTTGGAAGCCGTTTGGAAGGACCTGATCGCGCAAATGCTAAATAGTAGCCGCTTGCTTAAAAATGCTAAATAAGGTATGCCTACGCAATAAAAATAGGAAATATGAACTGTTTTTGCATTTTCCGATCGTGTAGGTCGATGTTTATATATTTATATCTCTTGTCAAATTGCAAAAGCTCCTCCATACAAAGGAGACTATGCCAAAATTTTCCGAAAATTTTAGGAGTTAGAAATTTTTTGAAATTTTTGAAAATTTTCACTAACGACAAAAGATTTAAAATTGGACTTTGAGATAATGATGAATAGAATTCAATATTCAAAGCTTGTAGATGAATTAAATTCAAGTAGAATTGGAATTGAAAATTTGGATAAAAGATGGCAATAAAAGTATTGAAGTTTGAAATTAATTAATAAAGTAAAGCAAATCGAAATTTATATGGAATTGGAAACTCAATTTGAGTATAACCTTTAGTAGTGAAGTACTAAAACTAAATATAATAAATATTTATATTGAACTTAAGAAATGTAGGATGAAACTCTTAAGTAAATTAGTATTAGGAATATACCGAGTGAATAATTGAATGGAGATTAAAATTGAAAGTTGTGACAAATGAAAATTGTGGATAAGTGTATGTAATCAAAATGAATGTGAATAAAATGGGAAATTGATATAACTGATAATCAATTAGAATTTATACGTAGGATGTACGTATATTATTTTATTCGCATAGCTTTTTGATCCAGAATTCGAGCACAGAATTTCGAGATAGTTATATCGACCCGAATTCAGATTTTTCACTCGATTTTCAACGGCGAACTCTGGGTATGGAATTTTGATTGATTCTGGAAATTCTCTATCATAGTTTATGGCTATGCAAGGAGAATGACGGTTTCTGATCAAGGATCCTGATCTGAGTCTGCACTAGAGAGTCGGGTGGACGATACTAGTTCGGAAGTGAAATTGTATGATCTAGTGAGCGATCAGATTGATATTGCGTACGGATGATATATGTGCATCGTACGGGCTTAAGTAAAGCCAATATTAGAAATTTTGAAAAGAAATGTATAAAATGATTTTGGGACTGTGGTTGGGTATTATTGCTTAGTAGGATATACAAGTATATAGAAGCAAAGGATGAAATAATATTTGATTTTAGAAGATAAATTGAAATTTTCTCGGCAAAGGTATGTGTTTAAATTTCTATATGAAATTTGATGATTTTCTGGCCTAGCCACTTGGCTTTTTATTTTCTTTTGAAATCTGGAGGCCCGATGACGCATTTTGTAGTTGTACCGAGTTAGCCGTGCAAAGGAAACGCTGGCAAAAGTTTTTGAAACTTTAAGGAGTTAGAAAATTTTTTGAAATTTTTTGATAATTTAAAATTTGAATTTAAATTTGAATTGTTAAGTAAGTAATATTGTTTGGGAAATTATGGATAAGTTTGAAAGGTTTGAAAGCGGGTTAGTGTGTCTTTGATAAAAAGATTTGTTTTGACAAGTTGTTAAAAACTATTTGGGTTGAGAAAATAGATAATGGGATATGGATCATTCTTCCTAACTAGCAATTTCGGGGACGAAATTCTTTTAAGAGGGGAGGAATATGACGACCCGGAATTTTTGGATATTTGAAATTTGGATATTTAATTTATTTTAAATATTTAAAAGTTAATTTTTGACTTGGATTTCAAATATCACTATTTATTGGGTAATTTAATTATTAAATTAAATAATTTGAAGTTGGTTAAAATGTTGAATCGGGAGTTTAAGCCTGTTAAAAATATTTTAAAGGTTTAGAAAATTTACATTGATAATACTGAAGATAATAGAACTTTTAAAATTGAATTTAAAAGTGATTCGTTCAATTTTCAAATTTTATCGTTTAAATCGATATTTAAAAATAGCCTTCCGAGGTATAGTCTCGGATTTCGATGAAACCATTACCATTGGATCTGTAACAGTATATTATTATCGGATTTCAATTTTCGTAGTGTTTGGAGTTGTAGTGTGAGCGTACGATACATAAACGCGCTGAAATTTATATCGGAAATTTAATTTAAAAATTGGATCCAAAAAGTTATCTTCTCCATACGATCGAATTAGGACTCGAAACCTTTTCAATTGCGTTTGAAATAGGGGTATAATTTTATTAATGCCTAGCGACATGCCTCAATGGGAATTCCAAATTTTAAGTTGCATTTATCGACACATTTGGAATTTAAATAAAAATGTTTCTTAATAAACCTACTCTGCAGCCGTAATTATTTCACATCGTAACTTTTTTTCCCTTTCATTTCGAAATCACTATAGCTGCATGTACAGTGTCTCCTCATCCCTTCTTCAATACGGAAGGTATCTTAGATTCCTTTTTCGTTTTAAGTCACTTAGCCGAGCAAATCAAAAGGAAAAAAATCATCAAATTCAAACAATGGTCGAACAAATAAAGAGGAAAATTGCATCGGCCAACTCTATCTCGTCCCCTTCAAATTTAATCCTACCCATTCGAAATCAAACTGGTTCCCATTAAATAAATAAATAAATAAAAAAGAATTTATCGCGAGTGAATCATGGCAGTCGAGATGGGAATGGAAATGTGGGTCGCTCAGTTGCAGGCGGAGTTTCGAAGCTAGGGTTTCGGTTCATTGTGATTGTAGGGGTTGATTTGGGAAAACGGAGGGCGTGGGCACGGTGGTGTCGACGAGGCGCACGTAGGGGCTATGTTCGGTGATGCACGGTCCACCGAGGTGGTTCACGGCACGTTGAGGTCGATCAGCTTAATAACATCGCTTTTAGATTGGAGATGCTGAGGGAAGCGGCCAGGCAGGGAACGGCGACGGGGTGATGAGAGTGGTGGTGCATTAGGCTAAGCGGGTTTGATTTCAGTGCAGTGGCCGCCACATTTCTTTTGGGTGAGAACTGTTGAGCTCCATTTCGTATACACACACACACATTTTCGCTAGTCACTGGAACACACACACACACATATAGATATTTTAAACATAATTTCATATATGTATACATGAACTTAATTGGATTAGATATATATATATATATATATATATATATGCTGATAGAAAATGTGTATAAAGATAAGACTTTGGAAAATTGGGGATTTTAATTGTTTAAATTTTTTATAAAAGTATAATTTTTGTATCTATAATTTATTTTTATATATGTAGTTTCAAAGAAGAGAATAAAATAAATATACACATATAAATATTTTTAATCTACTAGTTTATTTTAAAAAAATAATGGATTTGGGGATTTAACTGTTTTAATTGACTTATTTAACAATTTGGTTACCAAAAATATTATTTAATGATAAGTGATTTTTCGGTTATTCAAATGTTAATAAACCATATAATGCTTGTACAAGGTCTTAAATCGGGGAGAAATCAAGCTGGTTTGGAAATGGGTTGCAAACAAATCAAAGGTAGTTAATCTCACTCATCTGGGTTTTATTTAAATTTAAATAGTTAAATTTAAATAATTGGTTGAATGATTGAATTGATTGGATGTGCTATATTAGTGGTATATGTACATATATATTGGAGTGATTGATTTCCCGCATTATATAGTGGATGAGACCCTATGCGCCGCATAATAGCGGATGATATTTTATTAATCCCATATACCATGATATTCCACCTTGAAGTGGAATTGGTATTGTGCTAACAACTGTGGATGTAGGGAAACAGGTTGGAGGGATACAACTGGATTCCTCGAAATGTTTAATTTTGTTTAAATATTCTGTGACATGATTATTGATATCCTGTGATGAATTATATTGATAATTGAAAATATTTGGGAATAACGAGTTACCAAAATATATAAATTGGATTGAATTTTTAAGAAAAATAATTATAGAGAAATTGAACAAAGGTAAGAAAGAAATGAGGAAGAATAAAGTGATTTTAAAATTTTAATAACTGAATTTCTAGTGTGGAAAAGAAATTTGAATAAATAAAGCAATAGTGAATTTTAAAACTTAAGTAATTATATTTTAAAAAGAAATAAAGAATTTATTTAAAAATTCTAGGTTTAAATTCATTTAAAAGAAAAAGGAAAGAACGGGGGAAATCTGAAATTGGTATTTTTAAATAAGGATTTAATATCAGAATGAAAAAAATAAAATAAGATCTGAAGTTAATGACTTTTGAAATAAATGGAGTAAATAAGGAAGGTTATTTCGAAGAGAAGTAAATTGGAAATTAACTAGGAATTTATTCAAGTATTTGGAATTGTAATTAAAAAAGAAGAAGTGAGACTCTGAAATTTATAAACTTGGGTTAATTAATGAAATATAAATTCAAGGTGGGAATTTATAAAGGAATGTGAATTTGAATAAAAATAAATAGTGATTTATTCTTAAAGATGTGAAAGAGAACGGTATTTCCCTGGATTGCCAAGTATGTTTTCAAAGCAGTTTTAAATATTGGTTAAAAGTTTTAATGTTGTTTTAAAAAGGCATGTTGTAGAAACTTTGTTATTTCTATACATTAAATTCCAAAAGTAAGTATTTTTCAAATCTATTATTGTAGTAATTATATAAAAGTGTGGTATTATGTTTAAAAGAGGAAATTTAGTTTTTATTTATAAAGTGGTTTTATTTTAAATATTATTATAGTATATATTTTAATAAAGTATTTAAGTAGTTATAATTCCAATGTTATAAGTATATTTATAATAAAGTGCTTTAAAATTATTTTAAAATCTAAAAGTTTGTACTTGGTGATTTTCAGTGGAAATAAATATTTGGGAATTTATTCCGTGAGGAGAATATACTTGAAACCGTATTTAAAAGGGTTGGAAAATGGAAATATATCTTACGAAGATATTATAGAATAAATAATTTGGGAAAATAAATAATTTGGGAAAGTTATTTATGTTTGATGGATGTTTGTGAATGTTAATTGATAGTTAAATCACCGACTATCAATATTGGCTAAATACGTTGATCGTTTCGAGGAGACCAGGATCGAGATTAATTTCTCGAAAACCACTTCGATTCAGTTTGTACGTTTTCATGGGGGAAACGAGTTTGCAATCAAAGATGATACAGTGAAGTGCAAGGGCTAGTCGCTACTAATCCCGAGGGTGATTCCAAAATGGATGTAGTAGGAGTAGAGCCTTCGGTTCCGTTCGCACCCGGGACGGACTTGTATGAATGAATGCTTTCGGAACATCATCAAGTGGATGGTGGGAATTCTAAGGGATACGTTCTATAAAGGTAACGCTTAGCCTTGAGACTCATCAACCAAGAATGACTGAAAATTAGGGGTTATGCAGCAAGGCTAAGTGGGTAGCACCCATTAGGGTGAGGTCATCCCTGTCTAGATGTCCCTTTTTATTCGGCTTAGTGGTGCGGTTGCTGATCCCAACCATTGGGTGATCATACTCGGAATTATCCAGTAAGGGGTAGTTCCAGCCTTGTGTTGTAGGGGAGCGGGCGTACTCCTTGGTACTATGATCTTGGCCACGTACTGTGACAGGTGGTACCCCAGTGCCTAGTCATTAGTTGGAAATCCATTCTCCGTATGTGCCTTTACGGTTTTTGTTTGTATTACCCACGATTGTGGCTATAGCTGGAATTTAATAAATGTAACAATTTCGGCTATTTTAATACATATTTGTATATAGCCACTATTACAATATAAGAGTATTTTTACAAAACATGATTTAGCTATCTTAAGGGAAAAACCAAACATGTTTATTTGTGGCGTGGTCTTACTAGATGCTTTTATTTTCAAAAGATTTTGAAACTTTAATAATAAATTTGAGTTTGATTTTCTCACGCTGGTTTTCCAGACTGAATCGGGTTTGTTTTATAATGATGCTCGGGTCAGACCAAGTATTATAGATACAGGATAGGATGCTGTGGAGCTCAGAAGACGAGCTGGATGACGACACGTACTTCCGTATTTGTTTATGTATTCCGCTGTGTTGATTTGCTGTATATTCAGTTGTTGTGAGGACAGGTTATGCCTACTATCCAAATGTGTGTTATGTGAACTCTAATGTTGTATTCTGATGATGTATGTATAAATAGATATTGATTCTTTTGTGTAAAGATTAGTTATTATCTATTATATTTATTCCGCTGCGATGTGAGATTCTGCTGTTGTTTCCAATTTTCTTCTTCTACCTCCTTCTTCTTTAACACTAATGGTTCGATTTTTCGTGTATAAAAAATTGGGTCGTTACAGTAATGCATGAACCATAGTTTATAGGAGGAGGACCATGACCCTCAGCACGTACACATGGATTACTGTAAGTAGGAGAAACTAAGCTTACTGAAGGATTATCAGTTTCCGACATATTTGTAAATACCCTATTCCTATGCTAACGATAGCAGATTGTACATGTTCTTGCATATTTTCTTTTACAACTTTCCCAACGTACAACTCAATGGATTTGGTAACCGTAGAAAATATAACTTCAACATCCTCATCATCTGAAAGTGTTATTGCTTTTGAACCCGAACCCGTCGGCCGGTTAACGACCAACTCAATATCAAATTCGATTGTGCTTATTTTAATCGCTTTGTAAACAGATTCTTTCAACTCAAATAGCATGCAACCTCTTCGTACCCTCCCTGGTTTACAAAACCGCCGATATACTTTCCATCTTTTTGTTCGTCGACGATTAATTCACCGTCGTAGTAGCAAAGTGTGGGAATGAGATTTCTAGCCATTCAACAAACAAATAGTTTTTATTTGACCAACCAATTTCTAGCCATTTATATGGTAATATTTTAATGAATGTAACAAAACTAGGGTTTGTAATTTTCTTACCAATTTCGATGCAGTGATATTGTGAAGTCGTTTGCGTAGACCGGCAAAGACTCTATGGCAACAACCAACAAATTATGGAAAGAAATTGAGTTTGGTGTTTGGAGATGTAAGTTGAAAGAAAATGGGTTCTTCAGATTTGAAAAAACTAGGGGCGTGTTATGAGGGTGTGAGTGCTTAAGCTGACTAGATATAAAGAAGTTTATGAATTGATGACTTTTCCAAAGTTACCTTTGTGCGAATTCACAAAAGTCGCATGAAGGAGAATTTTGAGAAATCGCCCAAAGGCGACTTTTGAAAAGTTGCCAATTCAGAAACACCCTAAAACACGATATAAAATAGATTATTAGTTTGTTGAACTACAGGATACCTCTCAATAGAAAATACAGGATGGACACATGATAAAAAGCAAGTATATGCAAACACCAACCACCTGATACTACTTTACTACCAATACAGCAAAACATACGGTCAATTACGTGGTAATCAGTAGCACTCTACAAGCATTTCATTGCATATTGCAATATTCATCCTCTCCAAGCGACTAACCTTAGCTTGCATCTCAAGCGCGCATTTGACCCCCTTTCTGTCAATGGAGGATCAAGCCATTTAAAAAATTTACAACTATGCACCCCCTGACGCGTCTGTAAATCGATATACACTTTATAGCCATAAAAGCGACATCCTGCATTCCTCTGACTTTTCGAACAACAACTTTACATTCAACTTCGCAATAGCAAAGTACTGAACGTCCCATGATGCTAGAACTTGATTTATCATGGTTTTGATGAGCAAGTACAGTCATCAGTCTGGAATGCAATGATTGTTGAACAGGTTGGGGATTCTCAAGTAAGACATTTGGCCGCATAGCACAAACAAGTTCGGTCTCTACTTCTTCATTTGTCTCTGTAGCATCCACTCTTGGTAGATCTTCCATTTGGGTCTACGGAACAAATTCAACCTCATCGTCTGCGCCCTTGTTCCGTTCATAATCATAATATATTTCCATCATTGTTTGATCATCGATCTCCCA
Source organism: Allium fistulosum (assembly GCA_030737815.1). Taxonomy (NCBI): domain Eukaryota; kingdom Viridiplantae; phylum Streptophyta; class Magnoliopsida; order Asparagales; family Amaryllidaceae; genus Allium; species Allium fistulosum. Next base: position 648,289,386 of record CM060905.1, on the reverse strand, counting down.
ATCATCCATTTTTACCTAGAAGAAAAGTTGAATAAAATACCAAAATTAGTCAAAATTGCAACCATGGTTTGGGTCGATTTACTTTTCAATTTGAACAAAATTGAAGAATGGCATACTATACATCTACAAATACGAGAATAGAGGAAAAAATTGGACAAAATACCAACCTTAATGACTTCTGCGAATGATTTTGCACAAATTTAGGTTTTTGGTTCGACCTTAAAACAAACAAAAATGAAAAAGGAAGAAGGGGCTAACTGATTTTAACATAGCAGGTTTCTATGGACGAATTTTCAAGATTCGCCTTTGGGCGCATTTTAAGAATTCGCCATTGGCAAATTTGGAAAATTCGCCAAAGGAAGCCTGCTGCTGCAAACAAAGCAGTAATTACAATCCCCGACTACATCATATTACACAAAGTCATACATCAGTACTAATCCTAACAACATTAGTTTGAACCATAAGCAAACAAAACACAACTACACAAATTCAACATCATTTTACAAATCCAAACATCATTAGTTTTTAACAGTGCATATCACTTTCCACATCATCTCTAACAATTCGCATCAAACAACATTATCAAATTCGTCATGAAGCTCATGAAATTCGCGCGGGCTTCTTCTATGCGGACGCGTTACCAATGGTCTCAAACTGCTACTGCTGCTGGTACTACTACTCTGTTCTCTGCACGCAGTGAAGGACGAAGGTAATGCGGCCGTTGGTTGAGATGGGCCAGGAACAAATTCTTTGTGTCCTTGTGCAGCTTGTGACGAGGTGCCTTATGACGATGAACCCACACCTCCTCTAGGACGACATCGTATGTACATGAGCACTGGAGGTGGAGATGGAGGTCTTGGCCTATCAAGTTTATTCATGCACAACACAACATCTAGAATCCATTGGATGTTAGTGCACATCCTCCTACCCTCCTCGTCTATAGTTTTGTTTAATGCTTGCCAATCTTTATATAACTAATTTTGATGAACAATTGGCCGTCGACAAGCACTTGGACTGTACCAACTGAGATATCTAAATCGGCATTGATAAATGACATGATTTTTTACACAAAAAAATTAGAAGTGGCTTGCTTGTGGTGGGAATTAACTGTAGGATTGACACATGTATGTTCGCTAGGCAACTTTATGATTTCCCACTAGCCTGACTGTGATTTCTTTGAGACTATTGCATGTATTCTCAATGGACAGTTAGTGTCAACATTATAGATAGTAGTGTATATAGTTTTACTCGACTTGATCGGCTTATATGAAACTCCATGTAGAATTGACCATTCGGTTAATTGGTGTAGCAGCTTTTATTTACTTTCAAATACCATCCCAACAACAAATCCATTTGTATACATTCGGTTGAAAAATTTTCTCCAGCAAATTGCAGATTAGCTACGACCGATCTTGCCATCATTTGTGCAGTACATAGATTATCATCCAACGGTACTTCCATTTGAGCTTCTTCACCATCACCTTCAACATCATCTACGATCAAAAAGTCATAGTTTAAGGATTCACTGTTCACCTGCATTCGTTCTACCCAACACGCATCATTATTAGTCCTTGTCGCAACAGCCATACTATCAATTGGAGGATCATGTCCGATGTGTCTATCTATATTAACATCCATATCAGTGTTAATATTGGAATCATGTGAGTGTTGTGATGGTCCAGCACCACATTCTGCAGTAGTATCCTCAAGACTTGTACATCTGTTTACAATAGTATTTTAGTACGAAGCTAGAGTAGATAGGAAACATTACCCAAATAAATTGCTAAACAAACCTTTGACTTATGTCATACATTTCTGATGTAGTAGGATATACCGGTTGTGACAAATGATTATTTTGTTGTTCAGCATGGACATTTTGAGGATGCATTTGTTGTTGGAAGCTAAATGTGTAAGAAGAAACTATTAGGCAATTGTAATTTAAAAAGGTACACGCAAAATACCAATGTTAACAACGATACCTTGGATGCATCGTACGTGGTGTGTAGTATGGAAAGTACTATTCTTGAGTTGGTTGCGACATCATGTAATGCATGAAACCATAGTTTATGGGAGGAGGACCATGACCCCAGCATGTACATATGGATTACTGTAAGTAGGAGTGTTGGGTGAATTCTCAGCACCTAATCAACTAACGCTCGAACCAAAACCTCTCCACCTCAATACCGAACCAGGACCAACACACCTACTGCCAAATCTAGTCGTCACCAAACCAAGCTACTGGTCCAGATCATGGCCGAACCAACCCTCTCCTCAGCCATCGAACCAGCTCCGCCGAACTAACCCTCTCCTCAGCCACCGAACCAGCTCCGCCGAACCAACCCTCTCCTCAGCCACCGAACCAGCTCCGCCGAACCACCATGCACCTACCACCGGACCAAGATTCCACCGCCGAACCAAAGGAAACCAAACCAGTTCTTCTAGGCCAGATTGCCTCAGCCCAGGCCTTCCAGCAGCTATATACATCCAAGACACCTGCCCCCAGCCTCACTCTATAAATAGAGGGGCAGGGGTACAACAATGGCAGACAAGTTTGAGAGCTCAAGCACGGAGGAAACTTTCAAACAACTTTCACATACTTGTATCAAAGCCTTGTACTTATAATCTTAAAGAGAAAGGAGAAATAACATATAAAGTGGACGTAAGCACGTTCTGGCCGAACCACTATAAATCTGTGTGTCTTTTACAGTTTAGTCCCTGCTTTTTATATATTTGCATAAATCACCCAGATCACTAAAAACAACATAAAATCAACTAAATCATACGACTTGGAGGTGTTTGCCCATTTTTTGTGCAAACATTTTTGGTGCTTTCACTGAGAGCTGACAGACTCGAAGCTTCAGCTTCTCCCACTTAGCCATCTTCCTAACAGCATCGCTCGTCGCTTGAGAGGCATGGCTCCCAGGAAGAAGAAAGATGTTAATAGAGGAAAGAACATCGCGACTAGCGGTAATCCAGATCCAGTGGTCACAGAACAGGAGGATCGTCCCATTCCAGCAACAGTACCAATTGAAAATTAGGCAAATACAACGGCCCCTGCCACAGAGCAAGCGGCAGTAATTACCAGAGTAGATTTAGACAGAGTTGTGGCTGAAGTAACTAACCGTTTCACATCCCAACAAGAAGCCTTGGTGGACCAGCTCATGTCACGCTTAAGGGATGTTGAAGAATCCAACCGCAACACTGAAACATGGGGTGAGTCCCAGTCTGGAGGATCTCGAAGGCAACAAATATCCCTCTTCTTCGGAGAAGACAACAACCGAAACAACAATGGTAGGAGCCGAGCCAGGGCTCAGCCTGAACTCCCACCTGAAGAAACACTTGGGACTGAACCCCACGGGGGAGGTACCCGGCGAGGGTCGGGTGTAGCTGAGCCTGTCATGCTACCTAGCCACGGAAACACCAATTAACGGGGCCCAGCTAGAGTCCAGCCCGAAGTTGGACCCGAGGAGATGCTTGGAACAGAACCCAGTAGGGGGAGATCCAGGAAAGGGCCAACCACCGCTGACCCTAGTATGCTCTCGGAAGAGCAAGGACAGCCCTTGGTGAACATCAGGAGTGATAGGCGATACCATCCTTACAGATCATCTGGACGGAATCAATCTCATAGAGAAGAGCCAAACTCATTTCTATCCGCCTCAAATTCTGATGAAAGAATGGCACGATTGTTTAGAGAATGCGTCCAACGGGACCAGAGGGATCGAGGGATAGGCACCATGGTAACCAGCCCTTTCGCCCGCAATATCGAAATGGCCATCACCCCCCAAGAATGGAAAATGCCAACAATGGAACCTTACAAGTGGACCTCTGACCCCGTCGTACACTTGCAAAGATACACACAGCATATGCCCATGAGCAGAGCAACAGAAGGGGTGCTATGCAAATGCTTTCCACTATTCCTGGCAGATCTAGCTACCTCCTGGTTCTACCATCTACCCCAAGGATCCATCGACTCATGGGATATGTTGAAAGAAAAATTCATCAGCCAGTTCTGCATTCACGTGGAACAACCCAAGGACGCTTATTCCTTATCCAATATCAAACAGAAACCTGGGGAGACGGTGCAACAATATCTAACCCGATTCAATGCCGTAGCAGCCACAGTCCATGATGCCGATGAGAAACTTGTCTTAATGGCCCTCTATAGTGGTGTGCATCCGGATACTAAGTTTGCTAGGAGATTAACGAAAGAAAAGCCATCTACCTTACCCGATTTCTTTCATGAAGCCGGAAAGTATATGAGACTCGGAGATGCTGCTATTGAGAGGCAGATAGGACAACAAGTTAAAGCATCTCTTGGCAGCCCGCCCGCTGCAGCAAAAGACGTTCAAAAAAATGACCCTAGAGACAATGCTGGGGGCAAGAAGGGAGAAAAGTGTTTGTATCGGCCAGGGCTGAGATTTGACACTTACACTCCTCTGAATGAGACGATCGAAAACATCTTCCTGGCCACCCAAGATGAAGTCAAGTATAGGCGCCCCCCGCACAAGAAGGAATCAGATAACGCGATCAAATCCGGAAAGTTTTGCCGCTTCCACGAATCTCATGGGCATGATACCAATGAGTGCCATCATCTCTGGGACTTGATTGAAGAACACATCAGAAGGAAGATACTGGAACGCTACGTAAAAGGACAGGACAGGACTCCAACTCCTGCCAATGAGAACCCAAGGCAACCCTCCCCCGAGAGAGGCAGAGGGAATTGCAACACCAGCGGCTCCAGTCAAGAGAAGATAGGGGTCCATACCATCTCGGGAGGGCCACACATCGCCGACAGAAGCTGGGCAGAGATGGAAAGGTACGGGAAATCACTTAGGAACCGTGAAGGCTGCGTTAACTCTATTACAGAGGGACACCTCCCGAAACGGAAGGAGATTGATGACATCACATTCAGCAGACGGGACCTCGAGGGAAGGCAGTACCCTCACATGGACCCTATGGTTATCTCAGCCTGGTTCGGCCCAGCCGAAGTTTTTCAAATTCTAGTAGACACTGGGAGCTCGGTTAATATCTTATTCAAGCATGCTTTCGACAAAATGAAGTTGTCAATGAAGGATGTGACTCCATGCAACAAACCATTACACGGTTTCACTAGAGATGCAAAAATGCCCCTCGGGCAACTGGACCTCTTTGTTGAAATAGGAAGTCATCCTTGCTCCGTTGTACGAAAACAAACATTTGTGCTAATAGAAAACCGCTCAGCCTACAATGCCTTTTTAGGAAGACCCGTTTGTCTGACTTCCAAATTGTCCTGGCCCCATGGTGCCTGAAAATGAAATTTCTAACATACAATGGAGTAGGGGAAGTAGAGGGAGATCAAGACGCTGCTCGAGATTGCTATGTAACTGAACTCCGCAATAACCGCAGGAAGGATAAAGGGAAGAACACAGAGGCTACCCTCTGCATAAAAACTCTGGTAGCATAGCAACTAAAGGAAGCCCCTCCTCTTCGATACACCAGTGATCCTTTCAATGAACTAGACCCCAAGGAAAAGGAGGAGGAGGCCACCGCCGAGCCTGCAGAGGCTATGGAATTTGTATCTGTGGATAAACACGACTCAAGTTGATTATTGAAAGTCAGATCTCGACTAAAAGCGGAACTGAAGGATCAACTCATCGATTTTCTCCGCCACAACCTAGATGTATTCGCCTGGACACACGCTGACATGACTGGAATCTCCCTAGACATTGCATGCCACATACTAAACATCGATCCCACCAAGACGCCATTCAAGCAGAAAAAGAGAAGTATAGGGGTAGAACGATCAGCAGCCCTCGAGGAAGAAGTGAAGAACCTACTCGCCAATGACTTCATACGAGAAGCCGTCTACCTGGAGTGGATCGCTAACCCGGTGCTAGTAAAGAAGGCGAATGGGAAATGGCGAACGTGCATTGACTTCTCCAACCTAAACGACGCCTGCCCGAAGGATTGTTTCACACTCCCTCGAATCGATCAGCTTGTGGATAGCACAACCGGGCACGAACTCTTATCCTTTATCGACGCATACTCAGGATATAACCAAATTCCTATGCACGCTCCTGATCAAGACCACACTAGCTTCATCACGGACCGAGGATTGTACTGCTACAGGGTAATGCCTTTTGGACTTAAAAACCCCGGGGCCACTTATCAATGCCCTGTCAACAAGATGTTTGCAGAGCTAATAGGACAAACAATGGAAGTTTATGTGGATGACATGCTAGTAAAGTCAAGAAAAGCCGACGATCACATAAGCCACCTGGGCGAGATGTTTCAAGTACTTCGCCAATATGGAATGAAACTGAATCCTCTAAAGTGCTCCTTCGGGGTATCATCGGGAAAGTTCTTGGGATTCATTGTCCATGCTAGAGGGATTGAAGCAAACCCTGAACAAGTCCGAGCTCTAAAAAATATCAAGATACCTTCCACTCGAAAGGAAATGCTCTGAATGGAAAAGTGGCTGCCCTAAGCCGATTCATCTCCAAAGCAACGGACAAGTGCGTCCCCTTCTTCGAAGCTCTAAAGAAAGACAAAGGAAAGTTCGAATGGAATAACGAATGCTTAACAGCCTTCCTTAACTTGATTGAACACCTCCAGAAATCACCAGTACTCTCAACCCCGAACAAAGGCGAAGAGTTATACCTATACCTTGCTGTATCATCCCATGCTCTAAGCGCTGCTTTGGTAAGAGAGGACGGCCGCGTGCAGCGACCAGTATACTTTGTAAGTAAGAGGTTGATAGGGGCTGAAACCAGATATCCTATACTTGAGAAGCTAGCATACTGTTTACTAATCACATCCCGAAAACTGCGACACTATTTTCAATCCCATCCCATCAGAGTTCTAACTGATCAACCACTGAGGCAGGTACTCCATCGTCCCGACACCTCCGGGCGACTTCTTAAATGGTGCATGGAACTCAGCCAATATGACATCACCTACCATCCCCGCACTGCCATCAAAGGGCAGGCCATGGCCGATTTCATCGCTGAATTCACTACCAACGAAGGTAAAGAACAGTCTGAGATAGCAGAAGGCATCGAGTGGAATCTCTTCGTGGATGGAGCGTCAAACGAACAAGGCTCGGGGGCAGGTATTATAATAATTACCCCCAAAGGAAGGAAGTTGCGCTACGCTTTGAGGCTGGAATTCACCGCTACTAACAACGATGTAGAATATGAAGCAGTAATAGCCGGATTAGAAATCGCTTTGGAAATTGGGGCCAGTTCTTTGTGTCTTCATAGTGATTCTCAACTTATTGTAAATCAGATACTAGGAGGATTCCAGACTCGAGGTGAACGACTCACAGCATATCTAAAGAGGGCCAAGCGGCTCCTTGATCAATTGGATCATTACCTGATTAACCACATTCCTCGAGAAGAGAACCAAGAGGCCGACGAACTGGCAAAGCTGGCTAGCATGAAAGATGGCCTTATTTCGGGAACAATAACCGTCTCAAGGCAACTAACCCCGAGTTTTGAGCAAGTGAACCTAGTAGCTACAGCCAAAGAGGAAACATGGATGACCCCGATCCAAAGGTACTTGCAAGATGGCACACTGCCCGACGGGCGTAACGAAGTCAGGAAAATCTTGAGAAAGGCTTCCCGCTACACAATGCAAGAGGGTATCCTCTATCGACGCGGTTTCACTAACCCCCTGTTAAGATGTGCTGCGGGTAGAGAAGCTAAGGAAATCTTATCCAACATCCATCAGGGAAGTTGCGGATATCACATGGGAGGGCAGACTCTGGCAAAGAAGATACTCCGATATGGATATTTCTGGCCCACATTAAGCAAAGACGCATTAGACTTCGTCAAAAAATGCGACAGATGTCAGAAGTTTGCTAAGATTCCTCCACTACCAACAAATGAGATTACTCAGATGACCAGCCCTTTTCCCTTTGCAGTATGGGGGATTGACTTAATTGGCGAACTGCCAATGGGCCGAGGCAGAGCCAAATATACCATAGTAGCAGTCGACTACTTCACCAAATGGGTGGAATCAGAACCTCTAAATAAAGTGTCTTTGGCAAAAGTTATTAACTTCTTAATCAAAAATGTTCTATGCAGGTATGGAGTTCTGCTCAAAATCATATCAGACAATGGACTTCAGTTTGACAGCGAAGAGTTTGCCAACTGGTGCCAAGAGCACGGAATTCACAAAAGCTTTTCATCTGTAGCTTATCCTCAGGCAAACGGACAAATCGAAGCTGTCAACAAAATCCTCAAAACCTTAATCAAGAAGAAACTCAAAAAATCAAAGGGCGCTTGGGTGGACGAACTCCCTACGGCACTTTGGGCCTACCGCATGTCTTTCAAGACCTCGATGGGGCACACTCCTTTCTCTTTGGCATACGGATTGGAGGCCATGCTCCCAGTCGAAACTGTGGTACCATCCCACCGTAGGATCCACTATAGCCCAGAAGAAAACGAAGAACTCCTCCTCATGTCTTTGGATCTAATTGAGGAGAGAAGAAATAATGCAGCACTCAAGGCAGCAGCTCACAAACAAAAGATGGCAACACAATACAACTCCAAAGTCAAACATCGTAGCTTACAAGAAGGAGATCTTGTCCTCAAGCGAATCTTCCCGCGCCCCGGAGCACTAGATCCAATCTGGGATGGACCATATGTAATTCATAAAGATCTCCACAACGGAGCCTATATTTTGTCAACAATGGACGGAGAGGTGTTCCAGAGGGAATGGAACATGCAACACCTTCGTCGATACTTTTCTTAACTTGTAATGCCCATATGAAGTGAATTGAACAAAGAGAATCAGTGGACGTAGGCATTTTCGTGCCGAACCACTTTAAAAATCTTGTCTCTTTTTTAACTTGTTCCTTTATATCTTTTGCTGCTTGTTAACTTTATCCTTTTATGTTGAACAAAATCCTGTGCAAATAGCCTCTTCATTCAAAGCGCTCTACAGCACAACTTCTCCCGGACAAGACCTAACATGTATTATGCGAATCTATGCCCTCGCCAATGAGACACTTTTGCTCCGGCATCCCTCTGCTGCGGGTTAACTCATTGCTCGCGACGGCCCTCAAAGCCACCTGTAATGAGCCGACTATAAGCCACCGAGAGGGCCGACTACGGCCGAGGCAGCTCATTACGGCAGTAGGCTCGCCGGCGACTGTGAACCTACTTTAAGCCCCAATATAAGGTGTGGCCAGCCAGGGGTAGTTCACGGTTGACGATCGGCACCCACGCTAGCCGGCCACAGTAAATCGAATAATACCCACGATTATGGGCCATAATGGTCTGGGTAGTTACTGTGCACGATCTCGGCTTCGATGTGTCTTAAGTGCGGCTGTGGTAAAAAAAAAATTAACTCCCCGCGGAGGCGTAAGATGGGTGACATATGTCTCCAAGACCCACGGCTAGGGAAAGTGACTACAAAACCCGTTTGCCATGAACTTAAGCACATCAACGGCCTTCCGTGACTGGAAGTTTTACCATTTCTCATATTTCAATTTTATTTAAAGAACTTCTCTCCTATCCTCTATAATAATTCCTAAAGTACAGGACACAGAGTAGGAGACATTCGCAAGTGAGATCGGATGGCCGGGCATTCAAACACATTTCATACTCAGTTGCACTAGGCATCCAAAGCTGCCGTCTACAGCTAAACCATGAGGGACAATATTTTATTCTTTTATGCCTAAATACTTAGCTATAACTTATTCGCATTAACATTACAAAGTGAGAAATTATATTTTAAGCAAGAACATCAAATACCAATCAATCACAAGTATACGCAGTATTGAAATTCTTATTTAACATGTTAGAACAACAAAAGCATTCATATCTGACAGGAACAACATAAGTCAAGAAGTACATGCTTAAAATCAAAATTCTTATGACAAGAAGCATAATTACAACTCAAAAGCTATGTGAATATTTTGAAACTGACATATACAACAGTAGAAAGTCAACCAAGAAAGCGTTCAGGTCAAGTCAGGGAGCCGACGGCATTGGAGCTTTACCCTTGTCTTGTGGATGTTGGCCGCCTGATCAGTCAGTAAGAGAGTTCATTAGTGATAAGCAACAGAGTTAACAGAAAAAACTAGAGAAGAAAAGGTTACCAGCGGCTTCCCCTTGATCATCTTGGTCATCGTCCCCTACTTCCACGCCTGCCTCCTCAGATGCAAGCAACCGCATCCCCTCCTTCACCGCTGTCCTCTCCTCCTCGGTGAACTGAGCAGTAACCACATCCATCCCGAAGGCCGCTCCACCTTCCTTATCTGCATCAGCCTTTGCCTCCTCTAAAGTCCGGAGATATATCTTAGCCATAACCCGAGGGTAGTCGTCCATCGAAGATAAGCTTCCCTGCTTCCAAGTACGAATGTACATGTCCTGCAGCATATCATCCATCATCCCCTCATTTTCCTCAAACTCCCTCATACGAGACTCAAAGGCCGATAGCCTTGCAGCGGCAGCATCCCTCTCCAATCGGTATCACAAGCATTCAGCCTAGAGGGACCTCCTCATCGCCTCCATCTCCTCCTTTAGCCTAGCTTGAGCAAGCTCAGCGGCTTCGAGCCTCCCAGACAGCTCCTCTACCTGCACAAGGTCCGCCCTACAAACCTCATCCACTATCGAGATGGCTATTTCAATCCATTCCTTGCAGGCAGCCTCCATCTTCTGCAGTTCCGCCTTACTAGCCTCCTCCATAGTCTTCCTCAGCCGCCTGGAGGCAGCCTCGTGCTTAGAAATCTGAATGGCTTGGTCAGCAAGCTGTTTTCCTGCTCCGAAACCATCAATCGTAGTCGGATGTTGGCACTCCCAATCTCCTCTCCAGGCTTAACCAGCCGGGCATGATGCCCCATCAGCTTCCTAGTATCCTCCGCCACCCGATCAATATTAGCATTGGCTTCTTCTCCCATGGTAACTATCCGAGTAGTAAGTAAATTGAGATCTAAGGACTTAGCCTCATCAAGCACCCGTACCATGGGATTGCGAGGAAGAAGATGCTTACCGGTGGCCTCGTCAAATGAAATATCCTGAGAACTCAGATCCAGATCCGGGTGGCCGGCAAACGGGTTGCGAACTAAACCAGGGAGTTCAATCGGGGTGACAGTGGGATGTTCGGACGGATGCGGAGAAGGTATGAAGTGCTCCTCTGAGGTACCCTGAGAAGGTTGAGCTGGGGCCTGAGGACCGGGTGAAGATTCAAGCAAAGAGCGACTCCTCTTCCTCTTTCGAATATCCTCTTCAATAACCCCAAGAAGAGGGCGGTAACCTACTACATCTCCGGGACGACCAGTCGAAAGCTTGGGTTGAGAGGAAGCTCTGAGAATCTTGTATTGTTCGAGGCGGTGACGAACATCTAAATCTTGGACACCTCGCTCACCCCTGGAATAAAGAACAAGTGTTACAAGCTTACATTGACCCATAGTTCAAAAAACGCGTTAAGTTAAAAGTTGGAAGAAGAAAGGAAACACATCTGTTATACAAACCCTGGGAAGGAGTAGGATAATGCAATAAGTCCTGAATCTCATTCCAGGACGGGAGCGTACCATAAAATATTCCCAAGTCCCTATCATAAATGGAGTCTGCAGAAGGTAAAAGTTCACCTTGAGTCGTCGGTGTCACCTTGGCTGGAATAGTCTGGGAAGACACGCTTGCACTAGTCCCGGCATTGTCAGCCCTCCCGGTCTTCTCCACCGGAGCCGGTTCTCCTTCCAGCCCCTCGAAAGCTTGGCAGAATGCATCATCCGTCCACTCCTGAATCTCACCTACTTGCCCAGGAGGCAAGGCCCCGATGCCATCGCCACCATCACCACCTTCCCTGTCATCTCCACCCTCACCTCTCTCCTCCTCCACATCTTCCTCCCTCGGAGTAATTGGACAAGTGCTAGGGGAAGGGCCGTCAGACTTCTTAAGCTTCTTACCTCCGACAACTGGAAGTTTTGTGAAAGGTTTCCGTTTGCCCCTCTCTACTGTGGCTCCTCCCTTGGCTTGAGTTGCCGCCCTCTCCACCGCCGTTTCCCTCTGCTTGACTACTGACTGTTGTGGAAGGATCAAGTTATACTCCAAAAGGGTCGCATTTCTGATCAAGTAAGCAGCTGATCTATTTTTCACGGGAATAGCTTCTATCTCAGCCGCCGTCTGGATAAGGCGATCACTCTCCACGACCGCAAAACCACCTGTCGCTAGCAAAAAATAAAAACACATAAGAAAAAGCAATGCAACCAGAATGGAAGTTGTAGACAAAGCTTCGACTTACATCCGGAGGTGAAGCGCCGGATAGAAACTAAGTCATCCCTGACGAAAACCACTCTTTCTTGAACATGCTGTACTTAGAATACAGATCCAAGACCGGCTTGAAGGTTACAGCTGACTCCAAGCTGATGTATGGGGACCCTTTCTTATAGCCCCTCAGATTATATAGGTACCAAATCTCCCGGTTAGAAGGAGCACGCCCATATCTCCTCTAGAAGATGACAAAAAGACTCACCATGATGGCATAGGAGTTGGGTTGAAGTTAGAACGGGGCCACCTTTAGGTACGTGAGGAAGCTGACTACCCAAGCGTTGAGAGGCGGGATAGCACCACACATACAGTGATATCGGCTGTAGGCGAAATACCCTTCGGGAGGATCATATGGCATAACTCCCTTCCCTGGCAACAGCAGGCGCGCTCTATCAATCCTAAAGGAACGGGATATAACATCAAGCTGCTCTTCTCTGAGGGAGCTAGGAAAGCAGTTAGGTGGAGAATTTAGAAGCTCCTGAGGGCCGTACTGATTCACTAGTGACCTCGGGGCAGGTCCACGACGCTCCGGTCCTGGCTGAACTGGGGGCACGACGGAGGACTCTCCTTCGCCCTTGGACTTCCTTTTATCTGATCGAGTTTCCACTCTTTGAGACATTACCTGCGAACACAGGAAAAATATATCATTAAAACACACAAGCAACGTGGTCTGGAATCCCACTTGTAATTCGAAAAAATGAAAAAATCAAGTGTATAAGGTCCATTCGGCACCCAGAGTACACGTTCATTCGGCACTCAACTCGTGAGTTCATTCGGCAAAATACAATACCTCAGTTCATTCGGTAGTACAAGAATGTAAATTCATTCGGCAAAAAGAACCTCACCTTGATTCGGCTAGCAACTTGATTCGGCGAAATAACTTGGTTCGGCTAAAACTTGGTTCGGCTAAAACCTTAATCCGGCTAACACTCTGGTTCGGCAAGATAGCGATGGAAGGATTCGGCAGATAGAAAAACGAAGGCCTTGGTCCCCTACTTATAGGCGAAGGCGGAATACCGGACCAGTTGGTTCGGTAATAGGAGTAGGATACAAATGACTAAATGGGATGGTGAAAAACAAAGCACGACGTATGTTAAACATACACCCTACTTTGGGGGGCAAATGTTGGGTGAATTCTCAACACCTAATCAACTAACGCTCGAACCAAAACCTCTCCACCTCAATACCGAACCAGGACCAACACACCTACTACCAAATCTAGTAGTCACCGAACGAAGCTACCGGTCCAGATCATGGCCGAACCAACCCTCTCCTCAGCCACCGAACCAGCTCCGCCGAACCAACCCTCTCCTCAGCCACCGAACCAGCTCCGCCGAACCACCATGCTCCAACCACCGGACCAAGATTCCACCGCCGAACCAAAGGAAACTGGACTAGCTCTTCCAGGCCAGATAGCCTTAGCCCAGGCCTGCCAACAGCTATATACATCCAAGACCCCTGCCTCCAGCCTCACTCTATAAATAGAGGGGCAAGGGTACAACAATGGCAGACAAGTTTGAGAGCTCAAGCACGGAGGGAACTTTCAAACAACTTTCACATACTTGTATCAAAGCCTTGTACTTGTAATCTTAAAGAGAAAGGAGAAATAACATATAAAGTGGACGTAGGCACATTCTTGCCGAACCACTATAAATCTGTGTGTCTTTTACAGTTTAGTCCCTGCTTTTTATATATTCGCATAAATCACCCAGATCACTAAAAAAACATAAAATCAACTAAATCATACAACTTGGAGGTGTTTGCCCATTTTTTGTGCAAACAAGGAGAACCTAAACTTGCTGAAGGATTATCAGTTTCTAACATATCTGTAAAATACCCTATTTCTATGCTAATGATAGGAGATTGTACATGTTCTTCCAGATTTTCTTTTGCAACTTTCCCAATGTACAACTCAATGGATTTGGTAACCGCAGAAAACATAACTTCAACATTCTCATCATCTGAAAGTGTTATTTCTTTTGAACCCGAATCCATAGGCCAGTTAACGACCAACTCAATATCAATTTCGATTGCGTTTATTTTTGTCGCTTTGTAAACATATTCTTTCAACTCTAATAGCGTACCACCTTTGCATACCCTCCTTGGTTTACAAAAACCATCGACATACTTCCCGTATTTTTGTTTATCGATGATCAGTTCACCGTCGTAGTAAAGTGTGGGAATGAAATTTCTATCCATTCTACAAACAAATAGTTTTTATTTGACCAACCAATTTCTAGCCATTCATATGGAAATATTTTAATGGATGTAACAAAGCTAGGGTTTGTAATTTTCTTACCAATTTCGATGCAGAGATATTGTGAAGATTTTTGCGTAGAACAGCGAGGATTTTATGGCAACAACCAACAGATTATCGAAAGAAATTGAGTTTGGTGTTTGGGTATGTAAGTAGAAAGAAAATGGGTTCTTCAAAACTGGAAAAACTAGGGGTGTGTTATGTGGGTGTGAGTGCTTAATCTGACTAGATATAAAGCAGTTTATGAATTGACGACTTTTCAAAAGTCGCCAATTTAGAAACACCGTAAAACACGTTATGAAATAGATTATTTGTTTGTTGAACTACATGATACTTCTCAATAGAATATACAAGATAGACACATGATAAAAAACAAGTATATACAGATACCAACCACCTGATACTACTTTACTACCAATACAACAAAACATACGGTCAATCATGTGGTAACTGGTAGCACCCTGCAAGCATTTCATTGCGAATTGCAATATTCATCCTCTCTAATTGACTAACCTTAGCTTGCATCTCAAGCGCGTATTGGACCCCCCCTTTCTGTCAGTGGAAGATCGAGCCATTCAAAAAATTTACAACTGTGCACCCCATGACACGTCTGTGCATGGATATACGCTTTACAGCCGTAAAGCAACGTCTTGCATTCCTCTAACTTTTCAAAACAATAACGTTACATTCAACTCCACAATAGCAAAGTATAGAACGTCCCATGATGCTAGAACTTGATCTATCAAGGTTTTGATGAGCAAGTACAGTCATCAGTCTAGAATGTAATGATTGTTGAACAGGTCGGGGATTCTCGAGTACGTCATTTGCCCATGTAGCATAAACAGGTCGGTCTCTACTTCTTCATTTGTCTCTGTAGCATCCACTCTAGGTAGATCTTCCACTTGGGTCTCTGGAACAAATTCGACCTCATCGTCTGTGCCCTTGTTCCGTTCGTAATCATCATATATTTCCATCATTGTTTGATCATCGATCTTCCAATCATCCATTTTCGCCTAGAAGAAAAGTTGAATAAAATACTAAAATTAGTCAAACTTGCAACCATGGTTTGGGTCGATTTACTTTTCGATTTGAACAAAATTGAAGAATGGCATACTATACATCTACAAATACGAGAATAGAGGAAAAAATTGGACAAAATACCAACCTTAATGACTTGTGCGAATAATTTTGCACAAATTTAGGTTTTTGGTTCGACCTTAAAACAAACAAAAATGAAAAAGGAAGAAGGGGCTAACTGGTTATAACATAGCAGGTTTCTATGGGCAAATTTTCAAGATTTGCCTTTGGGTGCATTTTAAGAATTCGCCCATTGGCGAATTTTGAAAATTTGCCAAAGGAAGCCTACTGCAGCAAACAGAGCAGCAATTACAAACTCCCGACTACATCATATTACACAAAGTCATACAACATTAAATATCCTAATAACATTAGTTTGGATCACAAGCAAACAAAATACAACTACACAAATTCAACATCATTTTACAAATCCAAACAACATTAGTTTGTACAGTACATATCACTTTCCACATCAACTCTAACTATTCGCATCAAATAGCATTATCAAATTAGTCATGAAGCTCATGAAATTCACATGGGCATCTTCTCTGCCGACGCATTACCAGTGGTCTCGAACTGCTACTGCTGTTGCTACTGCTACTCCATTCTCCGCGCGCAATGGAGTACGAAGGTACTGCAGTCGTTGGTTGAGATGGGCCAGGAACAAATTCTTCGTGTACCGGTGCAGCTTGTGACGAGGTGGCCTGTAATGATGAATCCACACCTCCTCTAGGACGATGTCATGTGTACACGAGCACTGGAGGTGGAGATTGAGGTCTCGGCCTATTAAATTTATTCCTACACAACACAACATCTAGAATCCTTTGGATTTTAGTGCACATCCTCCTACCCTCCTCTTCGGTTTGTCGTTTGCGAAGATTTTCTGCTTCTTCCCAAGCCCTACTTATACCAGCTGCCTGTAAAGTTGAATGAAAATTAGCAATAAACACAACTACCCTAACTAATTGATATACTACTTACAACATCAACTTACCACGTTCCTCTCAAGTGGTGCTCTAGAAACATACAGACTTCTATACACTGCCTCCACTGGCGCCGTAAGAACATATCATCGTGTTATGTTCTAGTACCACCTTTTGTACTGCTTTAGCATAATGGTGGGCTCCCTCTCAATCTGGGTCGCTGTATGGCGCTCATTCCACAACTGAATGTGGGTTCCATACTCCTCTACAATGTACGTAGACGTGCAGGGTGGCGTATTATCTAGTATACGCTGCATCATGCCGAACTGTCTCATAATCCTGTCGGGTAAGTGAAATGCAGTCTGCGTGTAAGATATGAGTGGTACTCTCGCAGTCCACAAGTATCTAGTAGTTGTACACATGGTTGGAAGCTGTGCTAGCACATCCTGTGTTTACGGTGTCCATGTCACCTTGTCATCCTTTAGCACATCTAACTCGTTGCGATAGAACTTCACACTCCATCTTGGAGTTTGGCGTATTTGTTTAGTCCTACCCACCTGTTATAAGATGTTAATAATTGAATATTAAAAATGAAAATGCACTATTTAATTAAATTAAAAGGATAAAAAATATACCGAGACCCAAGCGGCATCGACTGATCGACAATGACATTTGTTACTAACAATCTTCCGATCTGAAGATAAGTCCACGACCAAAACAACATTTATAAGAAAATATTACGACCAAAAATGAGACAAATCATGTAAAATAGTAAACTATTATAGTTTGTTTCAAACCTGTGCTAGTGTCAGACATCCACAAATAGATTTATTCTCCAAAAGAGAGAGCCTGGATAACTCCGTATATGTATAAGATAACATAACACTGCCCCAACAAAACTTACCACACTCCCCTAAATCAGCAATATACGGTAGCCATTTCAGATCTACCCGAGTCTTTGTATGGTCGCACATCAAACGGGAAATAATGATGTGCAAAATAATAGCACGTGCTTGCTGCTGAATTTGAGCCTCTATAGCATTAGCAGGAATATCGTGCAACAATTGACGTTGATACCACATGACTTCCATGAACTCATTGCCTCTTGTTTATTCGGAGGGTGGGTCAAGACCAAGTAAATCATGACACAATTGCATATAGTCATATGCCACTCCTCCATAAGCCACTGCATTGCCTTGAATAGGCAAACCTAACAACACGGCTACATCTCCTAATGTAATCGTCATCTCACCGACAGGGAAGTGAAAAGCAGAGGTATCCGGTCGCCATCTGTCTACCAAAGCAGTGATAAGATATTGGTCAAGGTGGATGTATCCTAACTTCAATATGTGTAGAAAACCAGCCCTCTCAATTTCAGCCAATACCTGTGGATGGTTTGAAGTCACTTTCTTCAGCGATACATAATTAAAAAGAAGGAGTTATACCAATTGACACAAAATTATAATACTTTTAAAGCACCTGAATCCATATGTCATTAGAAGTACAATGCTGAGCTTGAAGAAATGATACCCTTCCATCAAAGGGTCCAGGCTCCATCTCAACATACTCTATAAAATACAAATATTAAAAACCAATTCATTTCGATAAAAATTATACACTAACCAAAATTTCAACCTCCTAACCCACAAAGAAGTATGAATGCATGTAAATTCCTAGTCATTCATATAGATTGCTTATAAAAATAATCTTAAATTGCTTTTAAGAACCTTTTTTAATATGACTTTTATAAACTACTTCTAACCTAGTTCAAATTGCTTTTAATCTAAGACTAAAATGTGTACAAATACTTGTAATGATAGTTTTGTAAATGTTTTATCAATATTGATATTAAAATGCTTTACTTTACGAGCATAATTTTTTTATGAAGTAAAAAAGCAAAATATTCATGCCCTAAATTAGAAATGACAAATTATGGGCATAGATTCATACCTATTTCTTGTTCTATACCTGACGTGCTGGCCATTGAATTTTTTTTGAAAAAATTTGATTAAAAATTGAAGAAATGGTAGTGGAGGAGGGTTTTGAGGAATTTGAGGATGTTGGGTTCGATTGGAGGAGAGTGGAAATGAGGAGGGGGGCTGCTGTCTATTGTCTCTCTGGTTATTTTATGTCTAGAGTTTTTGCAAAGGGGAATTTTCAAATGTCGCCTTTTGGCGCATTTTGAAAATTCGCCAGAAGGTGCATTTTGAAAATTCGCCATCGTCTACTTGGCAAAAACAGGTCAACGTTTGTAATTATTATCAAAACTTGGTTATTTCTGTTATTGTTTACAAATACAAGCCTAGGTTAGAAAATTTTCCATTAAATTTAACTAGTAGATACTTCATACAGAAATTTTTAAACAGAGTTAACATATAAATATCATCGTTCGTGTTGTTGCTTTTCAGTTTAGCTGAAAATTGTTGGCAATTGTGACAGTTTTGAGTAGAATAAAGTATTCATTTATTGGAACGTATAAACATTATTCCCTATTACTAATACTCACTGATCATTACTCAGTGCTTTCATATTATAATGAGTGCGTAATTACGGTGATTGACTGACTGTAACAAAGCATTAGTAGAGTAGAAGCACATCCGCTCACATTTCGCCAGTAGGGCATTTATAGACTGTAATTTAATTCTAAACATTAACAAAAAAATAATTTTAAATCTCACCATATCCTAAACTGTATATGAAAATGAAGGCAAGTGATACTCTTGCTTGAATAATGACTCCTTTCCTTTGTCCGTATTTAGAAATAATTTGTTCAGGTTTATGTGTCAATGAATCGTTGCTCTACATTTTGGTAAGAGTTAAATTTGTTAATTGCAAAGCACATATTATATATTTTAGTTAAATGTTCAATCGAAATATGCACTGAAAATCATTGGACCGTAGGTGTGCTGAAAATAAAAGAATGAACTTGAACGCTACTTACACACAAATAATTTATATCTTACATGTAATGATAATTTTTTTTAAATTTGAAAAAGATTATATTTGAACTGTATGAATATGACCAAAAATATATACATACTATTAAGATATATATAATTTTTTATTTCTTTAAATTCATGTGAATAATATTAGACAACATATACATATGTAAATTTGTTATAATATATCGCATATATATAAACAAAATAAAAGAGATATCACATGTGACTATAAATAACTTGTAAAATAGAAAGTTACCATAGTTTGGAAGCATAACAACGCAGAATTTTGGTTATTGAATTTTTCAAATTTAACTAATTTTAAATATATGGATAATTAGATTTTGAAATTTAATAACTTATATTCAAATATAGAATTATTTAAATATCTGAATAATGAATTAAATATCGATTAATTGGATTTAATAGTCCTATTTAACTCCTTTCAATTAATAAATAATATTAGTAAATTAGAATTTTAAATTTATTTACAATAATAAATAGTTTAGATAAATATCGATAAGTGGATCGAAAATATAAAATGATATTTAAATGTGTGAAATTATTAATGTAGTGAACTGTCTTAGATTTTGACAAAGCTAGTTTCATTGTATCCGGAACAATGAATTGTTATACGCTTACGAGTTTCGTGACGATCGGACATACTGTGTGATCGTGCGAACTCGAAACGTGTAACGATTAATTTTAGAGAACTAAAATAATATAATTGGATTTTATAAGGCTAACTTTTTTATGTGATGGATTAGGTCTCAAAAATAGTTCCATTGTGTTCGAAATGAGGGTATTTAGCTAGGAATGTCAGTGAACATGCCTCAATTGTAGTTTGTGAATTTTGAAGTTGAATAGTAGCGGTTAGAAAATCTATGCAAGGACCTCACTTTCTCTTTTTCTCCCAATCTCATATTCATGGCCAACCCTAGCCGCCTTAATCTAGTGGCCACCATTGCTTCTGCACTAGAGGCCATTTTCGATAAAGATCCCAACTAGACAAATGTTCGGCTAGGTGAGTTGAGTACTTTGACCAGTTGGATCGTCGAATGGAGGAGCATGAAGACCTAGTTCTCTAGATGAAAGCAGCATCATTTTTTGGGTTTTCGAGTGATGGTAATGGTTTCAAAGTGGCAACTTATGCGGCGTTAGGTCGGTCTCGGTTTGGGGAGGTGTTGGCAGGGTTGCGACGATGTTCGGTGGCTCATAGCGGTGGCATCGAATTATGGAAGGAGGTGGCTGAGTTTCGATAACATGCCGTCGAGATTAGCAAAGTGTGGATTAAGGTTTGATGAAGGTTAATTAGTTATTACCGATACAATTAAGAGATTAATTATATTATTTAAATTTGAAATCTTACTAAACCCATAACTATTTCGTACGAGGTCGAATTTGGACGCGGTCATTTGTGTTGGACTCGTAGGAATGTTTTCTTCGTTTTGGAAAGGATTTGGTTGATTTGGAGCTAGTTGAATTCTAAAGATAAAATCAAATGCCTTTCAATTTTAGACTAAACTGGAATGCGTCGGCGATAATTGGAATTTCGGTGAGTAAATTTACATTTAAAAAAACTATATAATATCTATGGTGCTGTAAATTATTGGTGTATGCTTGGATGTTAGTATACTGTTGTTTGATTGACAGTTTGGTTGGATTCTATTTTGAAAAACGAATGACATATTATCTAATTTGTAGTGAAACCATATAACTATTTATGTTGTTCATAACCAGTATTTTATAGGGGACATTTGTAGAGAGACCATAATAGGTTTTTGGTCAATATTAATTTATTTCCTTCTGTCGGTTATATTGTTGTTTGGTTGAAAATAATTGTGACATTCTATTTGAATTATTCAAATATCATTATAGCAATTTTGCTATACTGTCACTTGTTGAATATCCCCACATAAACTTTTTTGTATGTAGACTTGAGCTTATATTTTCAAAAAAGTTAATATATCATTTTAATTAATGATATTTGAATTTTATTAGTCATTTTAATTAATGATATTCAATGGTAGAATTAGAAATGCGGGATAAGAAAGAAGCATTGAACCCGAAACCTTTCTTTTGAATGAGTTGAAGACAATTATTCATTCTGACCTTCCATGCCTTTCGATCATGTTGATAGGTTCACTCTTATCCTTTCGATCATGTTGGAAGGTATGCCTTCTTATGAAGGTGAAATAACTGCTTTCGGCCTCATTAGACTCATCAGCTTTCTTTTGGAACCCCTTCAAAAGGGTTACAGTTACAATGAAGTGTAGATCCCATTCGAATGTATTTCATTTTACACATTCGCTTGCCAATTACAGGCTGGATTCCTTTCATAACACCCCTTTCGACCAAGCAACTACCTATGCTTCATTCAGTTTACTCTGTATAAGGTCGGCCTGGATATTCTTAAGTTTTATAAACTCATCAATGTCGAAACATCATCACCATTCTTATTTTCCATATCTTATATTGTTTGGATTATGATGCGTTTCGAATGTACATATCCAAGTCGACCTTAATGTAATGCATAGAAGAAAAAAAAGTTAAGAGAATAAGATAGAATCATGTGCAATGGATCATATGTCTATCTAATGATCATAATGATCTTCTTATAATCGAAATCTTTAATGAATCTGCCATCTCTCCATTATTATTAATCCAAAATGAGTTACAATTATGAGAGCATTTCCCCAAATTGGTTTAGGGCTTATAAAGATTTTTGTTGTAGTAAATAAGTTAGAGTAAAAGAAATGAGCTTAGAATTCCAAAATTCGGTCCTTAAAACTGGACCCATTGGGTATTATTTATAGATGCAGGTCGGCCCCTCTTCTGCGCCTATGCCTTCGACCTAGTCGAAAGGCCCCATTTTATATTCCATCTTATCCCTTTTGACATGGTCGAAAGGCTTGCCTACTTTTGATGCAATCAAAATGCATCTCTTTCGAATCCTTCAAGTCACCTTGTGCTTCCCTTCTCTTTATTCCAGACCTTTTGACCTTATCGAAAGGCACTTTTATTAACCTTTCACCTTTGTTGAGTATTTAGTATCCCTTTTTACGGCTTTCTCCAGAACTACTTTCGACGTTGTTGAAATGTCTTCAAATGTGCTTTTTTCTTCATGATATCTTGTCGTCATCAGAAGTAAAGATAGGAGCCTTCGACTCTGTCCATAGGTTGTCTATAAATGCTTCGAATATGTTAAAGTACCAATGGCTTCGATATAGTAGGTAGCTTCCAAATGCATGCCTATGAATCAATGCGAAACCTTTTCCCAATGTCAACGGCTTTGATCGATTCGAAATGCTTGGGTATGCTTTCGAAAGGGTTGTTATAAAGGCAAAAGCTTTGGTTCTGAAAGGTTTGGCGTTCATATGAGTGGTTGATGTTCATTTCCTTTGAAAGGTGGTTTCGAGCCCATCCTTACTTTCTTTAAATAAATGAATCCATTTGCATCGAAAGGTTGAAAGTGGCGGAAGGGTAGTCCTTCTTTGCTTTTCCTTCTATCCCGAAAGCTTTCACACTTTTTATTACTTGTAAGTGTGCATGGTGCCTCTGACTCCTTTAAAAGCCTTCTCAATGCCTTGGAAATGCCCTTCTGTGACTTTATCGAAACCAATAAATGTAACTCCAGCGGGTCCTGACATTTTCATTAACCTTTTTTCATACTTCCATTCTTAAATGGATTTTATGGCTAACATTTTCCCCCCCTTTGTATGAAAGAAGCTTTTGTTCTTTAGGAAAAAATTCTCAAAACCCTCTAGCTCTTATTGCTTTGTCTTCCTGTAAGATTCAAAGTAAGTGACATTTTCTATTGCGGACCCATTATCTTATAAATATGCCTCATGATAAGTTAGCATAGGGTTGCTTATAAATGTAATTAGTTAGTAATCATAACCTTGATTTAACAAAGGATAAGAGGTCAACAATTAAAAGTTATCCCTGCACATAACAATTGAAGTCTAAGAGCTTCCTGTTAGAGGTATCCAATGTCAAGAAATAGGAGGTCATTAGCTATTATTTGGCGATAAGACTTTGTGACCCATAAAAAAGTTTAATATGTTCTTGGAGATATTCCTTCGGGATAAGAGTGATCCTAGAGTCTGAATTTAGATATTGATGAGCATCATTTAAACTTGCAAATTAATAACCCTGATTTGGGTATTAAGAAGACTAGCTCAAAGCTTCTAGTTAATGACTTAAACGTCTATTATAGCTTCAATACTACTACTTTTAATCTCAGGCTTGGGATTCGATTAATAGAAATCAAAATCGATGATAAATCAAAAATTCAAATTTAGGAACTACGAGATTATGGAACCTAACCCAGATTAGGGTGTTAGCTAATGGAGTTTAGAAGTTAATTGTAAGATATCCAAAACCTAGATGCGTGTCCTAATAAGCAAGAATCAAAAATAGTTCTCAGAATGGAATTCCCAAACCTAGATTCGAGTAATTATAGTGGATAATTAAAAATTTGTAATAATTTTCTTCATGTCAAAAATCCCAAACCAAGATTAGGTCATACGTTGGATAATTAGAAATTATCAACAATTACCTTTGTAATAGGAATCTCTAGCCTAGATTTTGGCATATGTATGATTACCTGAATCTCATATTAATTATCTTCATAATAGAAATCCTTAGCCTAGACTATGGAATTAAAGTGAAGTTGAATAATAATAATCTTAAAACCCAGATTCGAGTATAATAAAAACCATAAGTGATTGATAAAGACTTAAAACCCAGATTCAGGAATTAGTAGATGAAATTTGGAAATGAAAGTCCCAAAACCCCAATTCGGGTATTTAATAGACAGAGTTCTGCTTTAACCTTAGGATTTTATCTTCATCGACATGCATAAACCCTTTAGGCGTTGTATATAGTAATAATCAGATGGCTGCTTCTCAAGCTTAAACCCCTTAGTCCATAATCTGATGTGCCACCTCTTGGCCTTGTACATCTTATTCCATTGGAGATATACTGCTTCTTAGCTTTGGACATCTTAGTCCATTATTTGATGAGCCCCTTTTTGGACTTGGACATCTTAGTCCATTATTTGATGAGCCTCTTCTTGGACTTGGACGTCTTAGTCCATTATTTGATGAGCCTCTTCTTGGGCTTGGACATCTTAGTCCATTATTTGATGAGCCTCTTCTTAGGCTTTAACATCTTAGTCTGTGGTTATATAGTGCTCTTGGTTCGCTCATCTTAGAGGCTGGAACCAAGGACTTACCCAACCTCTCAATAGGAGGCGCCTTGACCTGGCTAGAGACACGGCCAATGGCTTCTCTGGTGCTTTAACCTGGCTATAGCATGCTGCACATAAAGGCTTACTCCGGCCTCCTTCCAAGAGGCGCCCTGCCCTATCCATAGTGTGGCATAGACATGGGCTTGTTTAGTGCTTTAAACTGGCTATAGTGTGACACGGATAAAGACTTATTCCGTCCTTCCTTTAGGAGGTGTCCTGACCTGACCAGGGGCACGACCATGGGCTTGTCTGATGCTTTACTTGACCATAGCATGACGCGGTTAAAGGCTTACTCCACTCTCCCTCCAAGAGGTGTTCTGGCCAGGTCAACTAGGCGTGGACAGAGGCTTTTTACCATCTTAGGAATGTCCAAATGCAAGGAGTATTTCAGTCCCAACCATGTAGATTTTCCTTTTAAAGAAAGAGATTCTTTAGTCATTCTTCTTTGGAAAATATGGCCTCAAATATTTGGCATTCCATGTTCTCGGAGCCATATTGCCCTCTGGTCGGAATAACTTGTAAGCTCCCTGGGGGATTACTTTGCAAATGATTAAGGGTTCTCCCCAATTTGGTCCTAGGAGTCCATCTATAGGGTTTCTTATATTCTCCATTACTCTTCGGAGTAACAGATCTCCTTCTTGGAATGATCGCATTCTCTCTTTTGAGTTGTAGTGCATTGAAATTCTTCTTTGATACACCACGCTCTTATTGCTGCTTCATCTCTTAGCTCATGTATCAAATCCAGGGACTCTCTTTTCAGTTCTAGATTCATATCGAACGAATATGAAATTCTTTGGTGTGAAGGTGTTTCAATCTCGATTGGTAACATTTCCTCACACCCATATGTTAAAGAGTAGGGAGTATGTCATGTCACCGTTTATGTAGATGTTCAATAAGCCCATAACACAAGTGATAGTTCTTTTACCTAGTTTACTTTTGCTTTGTTTAGTAACTTTTTCGGACATGTCTTTATGTTTTTGTTTGTTGCCTAAAATGCCCCATTTGCTTTTGGATGCGCGATGGAGGAGAAGCTCTTAATGATTCCATTCTTATGGAAAAAGAAAGAGAATTCATCACTCTTAAATTGTATCACATTGTTAGAAATTATCTTTTGAGGAATTCCAAAGCTGGTTATGATATTTTTGATGACGAATCAGAGTACCTTTCCAGAAGTAATCTTTGGAAGTGGTTCCGCTTAAATGCATTTATTGAAATAATCTATAGTGACTACATCGTATTTTGCTTCCCCGTTTGAAATTGGAAAAGGACCAATTAAATCTATTCGCCACACATCAAAGGGCCATGGAATCGTAGTTGAAGTTAACTGACTTAGGGGGCAATCCATGAATATTTGAGTATTTATAACATTTCTCACATCTTCTCGCATACATTATGGCTTGGCTTACAATATGAGAACAATAAAATCCTTGTCTCTTTATCTTCTTTTCTTATTTTTTTCTGTTCGAGAAGTCTCCATAAATTCTCTCATTTGCTTCTGCTAGCAATTTTACACCATCATTCAGACTTATGCATCTCAAGTAAGGAAGCGCATATCTTTTCTTATAAAGGATTCCATTCATCATTGTGAAAGTTGGAACTTGTCTCCTGATTTTTCTTGCTTCACCTTTGTGAGATGGGAGTATCCAAACAGGATATTCAATGATGGGTGACATCTAGGTGTTATCTTACAAGTCACTTACTCTTAGTTGTTCAAACCTTTCATCTGACATTTCCCTATCAATTTCTCTTTCCTCTTCCTCTTGTAACTTAGCTCGAAATCTTGTTAAGACTAATAGTTCCTTTCCTAGTTCGAATGGTTCCTCTCCAATTCTTGGAATTTCCTAGTACCCAATTGGAATAATTCGTGTCTCCCAGGCTCCTATTGAGCTGGCTAGTTTTGCTAGCGAATCTGCTTGTGATTTTTCCGCTCTTGGGTCTTGGTGTACTGAAAAATCATCAAAAAAGCAAGCATTTTTAGTATCTTCTTCACGTATAAAGATAACTTGGAGTACTTTGTTTGATATATCTGCTTTACTTGATTTATGATTAGCTAGAATCGCTAAAGATCTGAATTCATGGAATCTTGAGTTCCAATGCCAAGGTTAATCTTGCTACCAGAGATTCATATTCTGCCACATTATTCGTTATGGGAATTCTAATTTCATGGTGTAATGTAAGTTTTGTCCATCCGGTGTAATAATCACATATCCAACACCGGCCCTTGTTCGTTTGACACTCCATCAAAGAAACACTGGCTTCTGATCCATTTCCTTCTGATTTCACTTAAATAAAGTTAGTGCATTCGTCAATGAAATCTGCCAATGCGTACCCTTCAATTGCGGCTCGCGGTCGTAATTCTACTTCGTATTAGCTGAGCTCAATTCTCCATTTTACCAACCTTCCTAAAGATTTCAGTTTACTGAAAACTTACTTAAGGGGGAAATTTCTCAATACCTTGATCGGATGTGCTTGAAATTATGCTCTAAGCTTTCATGTCGTGAGAATCAAACAATAGGCTAGCTTTTCTATCACTGCATATCGAACTTCCACACCCTTCAATCGCATGCTCATATGATACATAGGAAGGTGAGCTCCACTTCCTTCTCTAGTCAATACTGAGCCGACCGCATGTTATGAAATTGCCACATATAAGAATAAGATTTCCCCATTCTCGAGACTAGAAAGTATCGATGGTTTTTCCAAATGGCTTTTTAATTCCTAAAAAGCTTTTTTGCAATCTTCTCCCTTTTCAAAGTTATTCTTTTTCTTGATTACATCGATGAAGGGAATTGTTTGCACAAAAAATGGGCAAACACCTCCAAGTCGTATGATTTAATTGATTTTAGGTTATTTTTAGTGATTTGGGTGATTTATGCAAATATGTAAAAAAACAGGGACTAAACTGTAAAAGACACACAGATTTATAGTGGTTCGGCCAGAATGTGCCTACGTCCACTTTATATGTTATTTCCCCTTTCTTGTTTAGATTACAAGTACAAAAAATTTATACAAGTATATGAAAGTTGTTTGAAAGTTCTCTCCGTCCTTGAGCTCTCAAACTTGTCCCCCATTGTTGTACCCCTGCCCTCTATTTATAGAGTGAGGCTGGGGGCAGGGGTCTTGGATGTATATAGCTCCAGGTGGGCCTGGGATGATGCAATCTGGCTTGGCAGTGCTTGTCCGGTACGCCTTGGTTCGGTGGAACTTGGTCCGGTGGTGAGGGGTCCGGTGGTGCTTTGGGATATGGGTTGGTTCGACATTGTTGGTCTTGGGAGTTGGTTCGGCATTGTTGGTGTTGGGAGTTGGTTCGGTGGTCACGAGGAAGGAGATGGTCCGGTAGTGGTAGGTGAGTGGATGGAGTTTGGTTTCTGGTCCGGTAGGGGATGGTTCGGCCACGTCTTGGACTATGGTTGGTTCGGCTATGCCTGGCTCTGTGGTGGTCGAAACCCACCCAACATTTGCCCCTCAAAGTGGGGCATATGCCATCATATGTCTCGCTTTGTTTGAGTTCATTCGGTTTTAAGTGTCGAACCAGTTGGTCCGGTGGTTCTCCTTCGCCTGTAAGTAAGTGCCTAGGGCTTTCGTTACTTCCTACCAAACGAGACAGCCGAATCAGTCGTATTGCCGAATTAGACGTGTTGCCAAACCAGGTGATTGCCGGATGGCCTTTTTTGATTTGCTTCGACTTACCGAATGAATATAAAGTTTTAATACCAAATGGACCTTATACTGAGGAAGCCGAATGAATCTTATACTGAGAATGCTGAATGAACCTTATACTGAGAATGCCGAATGAACTTTTGTATTAAGAATGCCGAATGAATTCTCAGGCCTTTCGCGCTTTTAAATCACAAACAAAAATCCCCGATCGTACGCGCTCGCTTGTCTGAATCTCTTCACTTCCTTGTTCTAATAATGTGCCTTTCTCCGTTTGCAGATAAATGTCTCACAAGGTGGAAACTCGATCAGAAAAGAGGAAATCTCAGGATAGGGAAGAGTCTTCTGCCGTGCCCCCAGTCCAGTCAGGACCGGGACGTTGTGGGCCCGCCCCGAGGTCATTGGCAGATGGATACGGTCCTCAGGAGCTTCTGAACTCACCTCCTGATTGTTTCCCTAGCTCATTCAAAGGCGAGCAACTTGATATTATCTCTCGCTCTTTCGGGATTGACCGGGTGCGCATGCTATTGTCGGGTGCGGGAGTGATGCCGTACGATCCTCCCAAGGATATTTTGCCTACAGCAGATACCATTGCATGTGTGGTGCCATCCCGCCTCTCAACGCCTGGGTAGTCAGCTTTCATACATATCTAAAGGTGGCCCCATTCCAGCTCCAGCCCAACTCCTATGCTATTCTGGTGAGCCTCTTCGTCATCTTCCAAAGGAGATATGGGCGTCCTCCTTCCAACCGGTAGATCCGTATTTATACAACTTGAGAGGCTACAAGAAGGGATCCCCATATATTAGCTTGGAATCGGCTGTGTCCTTCAAGCCGGTCTTGGATCTATATTCTAAATACAGCATGTTCAAAAAGGAATGGTTTTTTGTGAGGGACGACTCCGTCTCTATTCGGCGATTCACCTCCGGATGTAAGTCAAAGCTTCACATATAACTCCCTTTCTAGTTGCAATGCCTTTTCTTAAATGTTTCTATTTCTTCCTAGCGACAGGTGGCTTTGCGGTCGTGGAGAATGACCGCCTGGTTCAGACGGCAGCTGAAATAGAAGCCATTCCTGGAAGAGATAGGTCGACTGCTTTCCTGGTCAGAAATGCAACTCTCCTAGAGTACAACTTGATCTTTCCACAGCAGTCTGTGGTCAAGCAGAGGGACACGATAGAAGAGCGGGCTGCCCAAGCCAAAGAAGGAGCCGAGTCGAAGCGCAACAAAAGGAGGTCCTTTCTGAAGCATCCGGTTGCCGGGGGGAAGAAGCTCAAAAAGTCTGACGGTCCCTCTCCCAGCACTTGTCCATATATCCCGGAGGAGGGAGATGTGGAGGAGGAGCAAGGTGGAGATGGAGGAGAAGGCGATGGTGGTGGTGACGGTATCGGGGCTTTGCCTTCTGGGCAAGTGGACGAGCTTCAAGAGTGGACGGATGATGCTTTCCGTCAAGCGTTCGAAGGGTTGGAGGAAGGAACGATTTTGGCGGAGAAGCCCAAGGAAGCTGGTAAAGTCGGGGCTGGCATCGATTTATCTTCCGGGAGTGTCTCGGATGGGGCGATTTTGGAAACTCAAGGTGAAATTTCATTCTCCTTTACCTGGTACATTTCTTGAATTGTGGTCCAAGATATGCTTACGACACTTGGTTTTTACTTCAGGAGCGGGTAAAACCGTCAAGGCCTCGGATCTTCGGCACAGGCTTGAGCAATATAGACTTCTCAAAGCTACTGCCAAGCCGAAGCCTCCTACTAGCCGTCTTGGAGACGTGGATGGCTATCGTCCTCTTCTTGGAGTGATTGAAGAAGATATGCAAAAGAGGAAGAGGGGCCGCTCTTCGCTTGAATCTTCATTTGGCCCTAAGCCCCCGACTCAGCCTGTTCATGATATAACAAAAAGGGATACTCAGTTTTGGCCTTCTCCACATCCGTCCGACAATCCATCCGTCACCCCAATAGACCACCCCGGCTTAGCTTGTAATCCGTTTGCGGGTCATCCAGATCTCGACCCGGCTTCTCATGACATCTCCTTTGATGATATTACCGGTGAGCACCTTCTCCCTCGCAATCCTATGGTAAGGGTGCTTGATGAGGCTAAGTCCCTGGAACTTGATCTGCTTACTACTCGGATTGTCACTATGGGGAATGAAGCTAAGGCGAACATTGACCGGGTGGCTGAGGAGACCAGGAAGTTGATGGGGCATCATGCTCGACTGGTTAAGGCTGGGGAGGAAATCGGGAGTGCTAACATAAGATTGCGGTTAGTGGTTTCCGACCAGGCCAAGCAACTTGCCGATCAGGCCATCCAAATTTCTCAACATGAGGCCGCCTCCAGACGACTGAAAAAGACTATGGAAGAGGCTAGCTGAGCCGAACTGCGAAAAATAGAGGCTACCTGCAAGGAACGGATTGATATGGCTATCGCAACGGTGGATGAGGTTCGGAAAGCAGATATTGAGCAAGTAGAGGAGTTATCTAAGAGGCTTGAGGCTGTAGAGCTTGCTCAAGCCAAGCTGAAGGAGGAGATGGAGGCGATGCGGGAATCCCTTCAGGCCGACTGCTCAAGATACCGATTGGAGAGAGGTGCTGCCGTTGCAAGGCTGTCGGCTTCCGAGGCCCGAATGGGGGAGTTTGAGGAGAATGAGGGGATGATGGACGAGATGCTCCAGGACATGTACTTCCGTACTTGGAAGCAGGGCGGCCTATCCTGGATGGATGATTATCCCTGGGTCATGGCTAGGATTTATCTCCGGGCCCTGGAGGAGGCTAAGGCTGATGCGGATAAGGAGGGTGGTGTGGCCTTCGGGATGGACGTGGTTAGTGTCCAGTTTACCAAGGAGGAGAAGGTGGCAGTGAAGGAGGGCATGCGGTTGCTTGCAGCTGAGGAGGCAGGTGTGCAAGTGGAGGATGATGATCAGGATGATCAAGGGGTAGACGCTGGTAAGTCTTTCTCTTTAGTCTTCCCATTAACTTGGTCGCTTATCACTAATGAATTCTTTCCTTGATTGGACAGGTTGTCA
Source organism: Allium fistulosum (assembly GCA_030737815.1). Taxonomy (NCBI): domain Eukaryota; kingdom Viridiplantae; phylum Streptophyta; class Magnoliopsida; order Asparagales; family Amaryllidaceae; genus Allium; species Allium fistulosum. The sequence continues at coordinate 648,258,010 of CM060905.1, read as the reverse complement.
ACAGTAGAAGGGTAAAGTTCCGATGCAGCCGGCTCCCTGATTCGACCTGGATATTCCTTTTGGTTGGCTTGATAATGTTGCACATGTCAGTTTCAAAACAGTAACATGGCTTTCAAGTTGTAATTATGCTACTTGTAATAACAGATTTGATTTCCGGCATGTAACTCTTAACTTATGATGATTTCGTTATATATGGATGTTTTTTGTAGTTTTAACATGCTGAATAAGAAATATAGCTATGCCTGTGCTTGTGATTCAGTGGTATTTGATGTTAAGTTCTTGCTTAAAGTATAATTTCGTACTTTGTAATGTTAACGTGATGTGTGAATAAACTATAGCTATGTTTTTAGGCACACAAGAATAAAATACTGTCCCTCCTGTTTTAGTTGTAGACGGCAGCTTTGAATGTCTAGTGTGACTGAGTATGAAATGTGGTTGAATGCCCGGCCATCCGGTCTTATTTTCGAATGCCTCCTACTCCGTGACCTGTACTTTAGGGATCGTTATAGAGGATAGGAGGAAAGTTTTTAAACAAAAATGGAAATATAGGAAATAGTAAAACTTCCTGTCACGGAAGGGCGTCGATGCGCTTAAGTTCGTGGCAAACGGGTTTTGTAGTCACTTTCCCTAACTGTGGGTCTTGGAGACATTTGTCACCCATCTTACGCCTCCGCGGGGAGTTTATCTTTTTTACCGCAGCCGTACTTAAGGCACACCGGAGCCGATCGCACACAGTAACTACCTGGGCCATTATGGCCCGTAATCGTCGGTATTATTCGGTTTACTGTGGCCGGCTAGCGTGGGGGCCGATCGTCAACTGTAACTGCCCTTGGCTGGCTACACCTTATGTTGGGGCTTATTGTCGGTTCACAGCTGTCGGCGAGCCGAATCGCCGTAATGAGCTACCTCGGCATAATCGGCCTTCTTGGTGGCTTATACTCGGCTCATTACAGTCGGCTTTAAGGGCCGATCTTGGGAACTGAGTTAACTCGCAGCAGAGGGATGCTGGAGCAAAGTGTCTCATTGGCGAGTGGCATAGGAGCGCATAGTACCTGTTAGGTCTTGTCCAGGAGAAGTTGTGTGGTGGAGCTCCTTGAATGAAAATGCTATTTGCACAGGATTTTGTTCAACAGAAAAGGATAAAGTTAACAAGCACCCAAGATACAAAGGAACAAGTTAAAAAAGAGACAAGATTTTTAAAGTGGTTCGGCACGAAAATGCCTACGTCCATTGATTCTCTTTGTTTAATTCACTTCATATGGGCAGTACAAGTTAAGTAAAGTATCGACGAACGTGTTGGATGTTCCATGCCCTCTGGAACACCTCACCGTCCACTGTTGACAAAATATAAGCTCCGTTGTGGAGATCTTTATAGATTACATATGGCCCGTCCCAGATTGGATCTAGCACTTCGGGGCATGGGAAGATTCGCTTGAGGATAAGATCTCCTTCTTGAAAGTTACGATGTTTGACTTTGGAGTTGTATTGTGTTGCCACCTTCTGTTTGTGAGCTGCTACTTGGAGTGCTACATTATTTCTTCTCTCTTCAATTAGATCCAAAGACATGTGGAGGAGTTCTTCGTTTTCTTCTGGATTAGAGTGGATCCTACGGTGGGAAGGCACCATGGTCTCGACGGGGAGCATGGCCTCCGATCCGTATGCCAAAGAGAAAGGAGTGTGTCCCGTTGACGTTCTGAAAGATGTGCGGTAGGCCCACAGTGCCGTAGGAAGCTCATCCACCCAAGCACCCTTTGATTTTTTGAGTTTCTTCTTGATAAGAGTTTTGAGGATTTTGTTGATAGCTTTGACTTGCCAGTTGGCTTGGGGATAAGCTACAGATGAGAAGCTTTTGTGAATTCCGTGCTCTTGGCACCAGTTGGCAAATTCCTCACTGTCAAACTGAAGTCCATTGTTTGATATGTTTTTGAGTGGAACTCCGTACCTGCACAAAATATTTTTGATCAAGAAGTTAATAACTTTTGCTGAAGAAACTTACTTAGAGGCTCCGCTTCCACCCATTTGGTGAAATAGTCGACTGCTACAATGGCATATTTTGCTCTACCTCGGCCCATCGGCAGTTCGCCAATCAAGTCAATTCCCCACACTGCGAAGGGCCAAGGGCTGGTCATTTGAGTAATCTCATTTGTCGGTAGTCGAGGAGTCTTAGCAAATCTCTGACATCTGTCACATTTTTTGACGAAGTCTGAGGCGTCTTTGTTTAAGGTGGGCCAGAAATATCCATATCGGAGTATCTTTTTTGCCAGAGTCTGCCCTCCAGTGTGATCTCGGCAGCTTCCCTGATGGATGTTGGATAACACTTCCTTGGCTTCCCTTCCAGCGACACACCTGGGTAAAGGGTTAGAGAAGCCGCGCCGATAAAGGACACCTTCTTGTATTGTATAGCGGGAAGCTTTCCTCAAGATTTTCTTGATTTCGTTACGCCCATCGGGCAGTGTGCCACTTTGCAAGTATTCACTGTTGGGGGTCATCCAAGTGTCTTCTTTGGTTGCAGCTATCAGATTCACTTGCTCAAAACTCAAGGTTAGTTGCCTTGAGACGGTTACTGTTCCTGAGATGGTGTTGTCTTTCATGCTAGCTTGCTTTGCCAGTTCATCGGCTTCTTGGATCTCTTCTCGAGGAATGTGTTTAATCAGATAGTGATCCAATTGGTTGAGAAGCTACTTGGTCTTTTTTAGATATGCCGCGAGCCATCCTTCTCGAGTCTGAAATTCTCCCAATATCTGATTTACAACAAGTTGAGAATCACTATGAAGACATAAAGAACTAGCTCCAATTTCTAATCCGGCCACTACTGCTTCATATTCTGCATCGTTGTTGGTAGCGGTGAACTCCAGCCTCAAAGCATAGCGTAACTTCCTTCCTTTGGGAGTAATTATTGCAACACCTGCCCCCGAGCCTTGTTCGTTTGATGCTCCGTCCACGAAGAGATTCCACTTGATGCTTTCTATTATCTCAGACTTTTCCTTACCTTCGTTGGTAGTGAATTCAGCGATGAAGTCGGCCATGGCCTGCCCTTTGATGGCGGTGCGAGGATGGTAGGTGATATCATATTGGCTGAGTTCAATGCACCATTTAAGAAGTCGCCCGGAAGTGTCGGGACGATGGAGTACCTGTCTTAGCGGTTGATCAGTTAGAACTCTGATGGAATGGGATTGAAAATAGTGTCGCAGTTTTCGGGATGTGATTAGTAGACAGTATGCTAGCTTCTCAAGTTTAGGATATCTGGTTTCTACTCCTGTCAACCTCTTACTTACAAAATATACTGGTCGCTGTTTGATGTGTGTTTAGTGTTTGATGATAACAAACTATATATATCATGTGTTTACAGATTATACACATACAGAAATAACAGAAATTTTATCAACACAGAATTTGAATTCAAACTGAAATTTTATTCAAACAATCTTTTTATTACAAATTTTGAATAGTATAAATTCTGACTCTCACTATAACTGCACAATTTCTGAATACATCACAATTCGATTTTACATTAACAACCTCACTACATCACTCAAACACTTATCTGCATTGTCCAACTTCAGTGTTTGTCTTGTCTCCTGTGTACCTGTATAATTGACAATCTACAGCAGTAATCTGAACAGAAACAAATTTAATTTGCAAAAATATAAAATTTGTTTTTAAAAAGCTGTCTCAGATATATGGGTTAATGTCATCATCTTTGATTGTGTAATATCTGTGCATATCAGTATTCATATCAGGGACAGTGAATTACGAGTGGCTGTAGTACACACGTATGCACGTGTGCACTGCCTCGCCAACTCGAGTGCACGAGGTCAAATCAAAATCAGATTCAACACAAGTGCCAATAGACTCGATCAAAATTCAAAGTGTAACTGCAACAAGGCAAATGCATGCAGCAGTCTCAATCAAAAGTATACAAGAGAAGCCAGTGCAATGCAGACAATTCAACAAACTCACACGCAAAAAGATGCCAACATCAAAGACTACTGAAACGGCAAAGACTGCAAAACAACACAAATGAACAAGGTCTAACAAAGTGGAACAGCAACATCAAATGCTTCTTCATAGCTACAACATGAATGCCAACATGCATGAATGCAGAACTACTCTAGACAGTATGACAACATACATGCAAGTATACAATGAAGAAACCATAGAAGTGCAGAGAGATGGACAGAGCCCAAATGAAGCAACATGATACTGCAACAATACTTCTTAATGGAGGAAGAACAACAAGTCACAATGTCACAGCAAGATCAAGTGACAATATAGGGCGCTACAACTAAATGAAACAGGTCGAGCATATACAGATATGTAGTGACAAAGTGGATCAAAATGAATACAAAATGAAGTAGTGCAAGCATATGAAATGGCAACTCAGTGATATATGAAACATGAAATGGAGAACATCATTGCAAGTGCAACAGGTAGAAGAAGATGCAGTGAAGCATGTACAAGGGTAGTACATATATGCAATCCAAACAGGCAAAGACTGGACAACAACAAAAGCAACCAAGAATATCATAATGCAAGGCACATCACAATCTGCAAGCAAGCACTGAAGACTAGGATATCAGAACAACTACAAAAACTAGTGCCGACATGAACTACTATAGATGCACTAAAAAAATTCACAAATACAACTCAAAGTTTACAGAGTGCAGACTACAAACATATAGCAAGCAATGTATACAAATGGTCATTAACAACAAAGAAGACAGTGGCAAATGCACTTTATCAAAACAAATGCAACTCATTGATCAGATGTGAAACTCAAGCTGAAAGTGAGGCACCAAACTGAGAACAGTACAAAACATATAAACTACAAATGAACAAACATGTACAACACAGTGAACTGGTTCAAATGAAACAGAGATATGCTACATGATGGTCAGTCATCAAAGTGCAGTGCAACTATAAACAAGCAACCCAAAGAATAGTGCATCAATAAACTGCAACTACAATGGCAACTGCAACTACATGGATGAATGAAATTCAACAATGCAGAGATGATCAAGTCAGGTGATATAAACAAATGTCAAAGCTGTATCATCACAGCATCTAGAGAATCAAACATGGCCGTGATCAATAGTGAAAATGAAGATCATCAGCAAATTCAAATGCTACAGAGAGTATCAAAAATAATAACAGTTCAATATCAAAGCAAATGGCCGAAGTATAGTTACAGCGTCAAGTTAAAAATAAGTATGCATGTATACAGCAGTAACAATATTCAGATTATCGAAGTTACAAATGATAAGAAACAAGGCCAAAATCATGCGTTTGAAAACAGGAGGGTTTTTCTTTGGAAATCAGTGAAACAGTCAAAATCATTTTTGGAAAGTTTTTTTAAATCAGTGAAACAGTAAAAAAAGAGGAAAGTTTTGTTGCCGTGAAAATCAAGTGAGATCGCACATTCGAAATCGAGACCGTGCTACTGAAGCAATTTCCAAAAATATCAAATTAAAACAGGAAAGTCTCAACAACGTGAAGAACACGTAAAATCAAATCAAACTCTATAAATAGAAGACCCAAAATCATCATTGAAGTGTGGTGAAGAAAAAGTAAAATCCAATCATCACCGACAATAGCTCAAACAAGCAAGTTTAATAGAAACGAGAAATCGCACCTGAAATCGAGGAGTTTCAGAAGCCCTAAAGAGCAAGCAAAGACGAAGCAAAGCCGAAGCCAAAGCAACATCAATAACTCAAGCAAAGCCGAGCGCTCAAGAGCACAAAGGGGAACGAAGCCCCAAATTTGAAAACCCTAAATCAAGATTCAAGGCAAGCATCGAGCATCGACGTCTCAGCTTCAAGATCATCGGAGAATCAAGAGGCTAAATCACCAGAGAATCAAATAGCCGAAAGCCCTAATCTTGAGTCGCCATATTTTCTCTCTAAGGATCGGGCTTAAGATAAGAGGATCGGGGCCGATAATTTTCTCAGGGGATCGACAAAAAAATAAGAAGCGGGCCGACATTATTTTTTATTGAGATAAAAAGGAAGTGGGCCGGGTCATTTATATAATTAGGGTTCAAGTTTTTTTAGGGTTTAATTTAGTTTTAATTTAGTTTTTAAATTTGGGCCAGGTTTTATTGATCTAGTTTTAGGCCATATTTATTCGAGGGCAAAAATGTTTTGAACTGTCATCCTATATTTTGCCCTGGGGTTCAAACTGTATTTTATTTTCAGTTTGTACTATCAAAGTCCAGTCAGAGTGAATCACCACCTAGGGTTTAGGTGTTGTCAGATTGTCTAGTTAGAATTTGTTCAGTGAGCAGGGGGGCTGCGAGTTTGCAAAGCTCTATAGGCGAGAGCAGAGTTTGCGAGTTTACGAAGCTCTATAGGTGGAGCAGGGTGTATGGGTCTGTAGGAGTGTTTGTGAGCGGGAGCGAGTGTCTGCGAGTCTGTTAGTGTGTTTGTAAGCGGGAGACTGTTTAATTCTAATAGAAATCTGGGAATGCAGCAGTAGGCAGGGGTTGTCGAAGCTGGGTAAATTTTGTGTGTGATTTACTTTACTGCATATTTATTTATCTGCTGATTGCTTCCGTGTTTAATCAGAGAAAATTTGCGATAACCCTATTCACCCCCCCTCTAGGGTTAATCTAGATCCTACAAGTGGTATTAGAGCGAGGTAAATTCTTCTTTAACTCTAGAGTCATGAATTCATCAATATCTGCTTTTTCTGAGGGGCAATCTATTGCTAGGCCACCAATGTTTACTGGTAATGATTATGCTTACTGGAAAGTTAGGATGAGTATTTATCTTAGTTCTGTTGATTATGATGTTTGGGATATTATTGAATCTGGCTATAAATCTCCCACTATAACTGTTGGTGATACTGAGATTCCGAAACCAAATGATAGGTGGGATGCTAATGATAAGAAATTAAAAACTACTAATGCCAAAGCCATGAATGCTCTTATCTATGCTCTTGATAAAAATGAATTTAATAGAATTTCTCATTGTAAAACAGCACAGGAAATCTGGCATACTTTGGAGGCGACTCACGAAGGAACTTCTTAAGTCAAGGAGTCTTGTCTAGCCTTGATCAGCAATGAATACGAGAATTTCGTGATGGACAAAGGCGAGAGCATTAAGGACATGTTTGGATGCTTCTCAACCCTGGTATACAACGCTAGAGCGCTTGGAAAGGAATTCTCTGAGGTAGATATGATAAGGAAAATATTATGAGTCCTACCAATGAACTTTGAGGCAAAAGTCACGGCAATACAAGAATCGAAAGATTTGAGCAAACCGAGCATGGAGGATTTGATCGGAAATCTGACGACGTATGAGCTTGAGTTGAAAGCAAAGGAGGAACGCATCAATTCCGAATCAAAGAATAAGACGATTGCCTTAAAGAGCAGAGAAGAGAGCGATGTAGAAGAAGTTGATCCAATTGAAGGACTTGAAATAATTGTCAACAATCTTAGAAAATTGTCGAAATACAAGCCACGCAAGAAGAAATCAAGAGATAATAAATCCAAAGATTCTGACAACTCTGAAAACAAATTAATCTGCTGTAACTGCAACAAACCTGGTCACTTCAAACAGAATTGTCCACTTCTCAAATTCAACAAAGGAAAGGAAAAGAAGAAGATGGCTTTCGTAGCAACTTGGGATGATGAGGAAGGAGAGGAAGTTTCGAGTGATAGCTCCGAGGAGGCTAACTTGTGTCTCATGGCAAGATCAGATTCAGAGGTAAGCCCAGAGCTATATAATTGAGGTAAAAAACTATTCTTATAAAGATCTTGCTTATTTCTGCAGTGATCTCACTAAAACAATTGAAGCTCTTGGTTCTAAAAATGAAAAACTGAAATCTGATAGGAAAAAGCTTGTTCATGAAAATTTCAGGCTAGAAACTGAACTTGAAAAAATCCAAAACCTAGAATGTAAAAACTGTAAAGCTTTAGATTCTGAATTATCAAAATTGAAGAATAACTTCGAGGATCATGAAAAGGAAAACCCGAATCTAAAGGAAACTATTGAAACTAGGAAAAAGGATTTATAAATAGATGCACCTCACTTGTGTCTGAAAACTCAACACTGAAAACCAAAGTACTAGATCTTGAGAAATCACTGAATAACTTTTCTAGAGGAGAAAAATCATTCAATATGTTGTTAGGAAACCAATTGTTTGCTAACAACCGAAAAGGACTAGGTTTTGTAAATCACAAGTTGATGATAGTGCAAAAGGATAAGGTATCTTTACTGAACGTGAAATATTTGGACATCATAGTCATAGGAACAAGAACACGAAATTTATACAAGTTTGGGTTCCTAAGAATTCTACACACAAATTTCATGTCTATTGGAACAAAAATGAAAAGACAAAACAAGTTTGGGTTCCAAAGGGATTGTTTATTCAAAATTATTCTGCCACTAACAACCATGGACCTATAAATAGGTCACATAAATCTTTTACCGTGTAGGTGTGGTGGCAGGCTAAGGAACAACATTAGTGTTATCTGGATTCTGGCTATTCCAGATACACAACGGGCGTCAAATCAACGTTCCTTAGCCTAGTATAAAGGGTGACAGATTCACTATGGGCAAACAACGAAAGAGAATCGTACATGTAAAACAGGTAGTTATCTTTGTTTGCAAACGATAGATAACCGGTAAGAATCTGCACCACAGCCAGTTATGATTGATGATGTTAATTCTGATTTTTTTAACCAATCATCTTACTCGTAGTGATTGTGATGGGTAACAAATCCTAACTTGCTTGATTTATAATCTTTAATGACTTAACTTTAATTTTTGCTTAAAAATAAATCATCTTCTTCTTGAACTTGGATCTGTTTTAGTCAAATTGTGATGATTGATTGCTGATTACTCATGCTCTAAAATGTATTTTTAGAAACTGTTGAAAATTTACTGGTGAAAACTTCAAATTGCTTTTTGAGATAATAATGCTTTAACTGAGATTCTACGAAAGGTACACACACTCTCTCTTCATTTGTTAAAAGTTTGTGTACGTTTTTGTTGTCACAGTGTTTTATTTCTGAAGTTGAACCTGATTCTGCTGAAATGGCTCTTAACTGCTTCTAGATCCCATATTATGTTTTCTGTGTGTTTGAGTTTGCACGTTTTTTAATCTAATCCTAAAGAATCACATTTAATGACACTAAACGAATTTTGAGATATTTTTCACACACACACAAATTTGGACTATGGTATCCTTCTTGTAAAATTTTTGATTTAGTTGGTTATTCTGATGCTGATTATGCGGGTTCACTGGTTGACAGGAAAAATACTAGAAGGACATGCTTCATGCTAGGACACTCACTAATTTCATTGTCTAATAATCCTGTTCTTCATCCACTCACGATACACGTTGATGTGATACATCATTTTCTCAGAGATCACATTGCAAGGGAAGATATTTGCATAGAATTAATTTCAACAGAGAAACAATTTGCTGATATTTTCACAAAACCCCTCCCCGAAGACAGATTTTACAGATTACGTTTGAATTTAGGGATTATGGAAATTGACTAATCATTTTTCAATTTTTAGTTGAAATATTCTTGGATATTTATTTTCAACTTCAATTTCTAGTATTCAAACCTGTTTTGAATATTATTCAAAAAGATTAATTCGAATATGGTATTTAGTAGTGGAAATATATCTGTTCTATTTTAAGAAATTTCATAATATGATTAATTTGATAACTTATTCCACGACCATTTCGATTTCTACCATCATTCTATCATTCATAACGGTTTTTGAAAATTGAGAAGAGTGAATTATTTTTTTAAAAAGGAAATTCCACTACGCCATAAATGACCTTCTGCAACATTTTTGCAAGGTGTTGCCAGCTAAAATGTTGCGATAGCTATAAAATTTTGGTCCTACTGCAACGTTGTATTTTTAGTGTTACCTTAGCCATAAAAATGTGTTGCTCTAGCTAAACAAGTGTAACACGATGCAACATTTTTATATAGTGTTGCTATAGATGTTTTCAAATTAAAAAATTAATAAAATTAGCAATCCGCGTGAATACGATCCAACGGTCTACATTTAATCTGATTGTTAACATGGATCACCGCTACATTTTGCCCTAAATTTTCGTTTTCCCGCTTTACTGTTCATACCATTTCGTTCTCACCCCCAATTTCCAAATCCAAATCCCCAATTTCCAAATCCCTAATTTCCAAATCATATTTTCGTTCCCATTTCGTACTCACCCCCAATTTCGCTGCTGTTGCCTACATGTCGATACGCAACCTCTCCCAAATCCTACCAACCGCAGCCCCCAACAAAACTCCACTACCCCACCGCCGTTTCTACAGCCTGATTCCGATGGTCATCGAGCACACATCCCGTGGCCAGTGTGCCTGCGATATCTTTTCCTGGCTTCTCAAAGAGCGCGTCATCTACCTTAACGGACCCATCGAGGAGGATACGTCGGCGATAGTTGTAGCTCAGCCGCTGTTCCTCGAATCTGGTGGTTTCGTGATGGCAGGGTTGGCAATTTATGATACTTCGACCAGATCTGATGCTTGAATCTTTCTCGCCAATGTTCAGAAGAAGTTCGATTCTGATGAAGCTTTGCTCGATTGCTTCAAAAAGTACCATTTTCGGATTCAAGGAAGATGTCAAACGCAGATTTCTTGTTTGAGAGAATGCCGCTTAAATTTTCAAATTGGCCAGCAATCATAAAACCAGTATCAATTCCTTGATTGATTGCTCGAATTGCTTTGACTTCGTCGTCGGGTGCGATGTGATATTATTTGGTATGTTTTATGCCTTCTGGTTTACTTGATTATTCTCGATTTTGGTTACACTCGCATGCTTTTGCCGATGATGAATTGGGATTTATTTATAGGCTTTATTTCCTATAATCTCGGGTTTAACCTTTCTGTTGGACTTTGATAAATCTGGTATGTTGGATTGCGATGATGTATTGGTATGTTGGATTGCGATGATGTATGGTCTGAGCTTGTTAGCTCCTTTCTGCTGCATTTGTTAAACCAGAACATGAACTGGTGCTCCAAGTCCTCTGTATATCATATTACTGCCTATGTTTCCCTTGTACATGCCTGATGCATTCACTGTTTTTGCTTGATGGGCTGCCTATGTGTACTGCTGTGTTCTTGCACTGGCTTGTCTATATTTTGCTGAACCTGGTTCTTGTTTGTTTTGTTGGTTGCTTGGCCCTGAGTTGAATCCAGTCGATGACTCGGGTTTGACCTTGTGTCGTGTCCTTGTATCCATGTGTTGCATTCATGTTTGGCTTATGCACTTATGAAAAGAAACAACCCAAATACCTGAGGCAAATATTATAACAAAAATATTTTCATTTTCTGTTTGAGTTAAATATTATTTTCCAGATTACTGCTTTTGAATTATATGTGACAGGTATTGAAGACTGGACAGCTGGATACAAGCTTGAAGACAGAGTCAAATCAAATGTGCATGAGTGTATGAATGCATGAGCTGAAGACAGGTTTCAAAGAAGGCTCGATCTTCCAAAATCGGATGAATCGGGCGGTGCCCACTTGTTCGACCTAACCGGGACTGCGGTGCCCCGGACCCCCGCCGGGACTGCGGTGCCCCGGACCCCCGCCGGCGCTGCGCCCGGACCCGCTTCTCGGCTCGCCTTCGGCTCGGCACTCGGCTCGCCTTCGACTCGGCATATATTTGTCAGTGTCGGTGTATGTATAAATTGAAACTGCATATGTAATGAGTGAACTGAGTGATGTAGTGAGGAATATCTGTATATGTGAATATCGGTGTTATATATCATTGAATTGTAAAATAGTGGAGTCAGGAATTTGTACTATTTCAAATGTTGAAATAAAATATTTATTTAAATAAATTACTGTTTAAATATCAAATTCTGTGTAATAGCATTTTATTAAATAAATATTTATTTTTATTAAAAAATCAAATATGCTCTACATTGTGGGCCCCACAAATTCAAAAAGTTCATATCTATAGCAACATTTTGGAATGTTGCTACAGATACCTATGGGTGTTGCCATAGACCCAAATAGGGTTCTATTGCAACAATATTACTTATGTTGCCTTAGATAGTCAAAATGTTTCCTTTGAGGTCTAAGGCAACGGCAAAAATTGCATCACCCTAAAAGTGTTGCCATAGACCTATGGCAACATTTTTCGGGCCTGAGCCAACATTTTTTTTGTGTTGCAGTAGGCCATTTATGGCGTAGTGTTCAAAGAATATTTTTTAAAATATTTCTCATATATCCATTCTCATTTAAAAGTCCTTATGGTTATGCATGGACGGAGTATGATAACTAATAAGTAAATGCTAATCCCATTTAAAAGTCCTTACGGTTATGCGTGGTTAGTAAGTGCTTATTTATTTTAGTGCTTAAAAGTCAAATTATTTTTCACAGAAAAGGAGAAAACACTCCTCTTCTCATTATATATGAATCGAATCATCCATTCTCTAAAGTGTGGAAATTGTTATCGTGTTATGATATATTATGATTCTTCTTGATATTACGTTTATTTTACCCTACGGTCCCATTGGTTTATCAGTTCTTTTGATGATAAGAAAAGGGGGAGAAGAATAAGATTTTGATAAGGAAATAGGTATTTCTGGAATACTTCACCAAATTTTTTGAATGTTGTTAGTTATTTTATATAGTTCTTTTATTCGACTAAATATGGAATACTCTCAGTTGTAGGGGGAGTATTCATGTAGGGGAGTATACATGTAGGGGGAGCTAAATATAGTCATGTTTAAACACATCTACTGAATTTCAAAATCTTTAATATATATGTTTGTCATCATCAAAAGGGGGAGATTGTTTGATGTGTGTTTAGTGTTTGATGATAACAAACTATATATATCATGTGTTTACAGATTATACACATACAGAAATAACAGAAATTTTATCAACACAGAATTTGAATTCAAACTAAAATTTTATTCAAACAATCTTTTTATTACAAATTTTGAATAGTACAAATTCTGACTCTCACTATAACTGCACAATTTCTGAATACATCACAATTCGATTTTACATTAACAACCTCACTACATCACTCAAACACTCATCTGCATTGTCCAGCTTCAGTGTTTGTCTTGTCTCCTGTGTACCTGTATAATTGACAATCTACAACAGTAATCTGAACAGAAACAAATTTAATTTGCAAAAATATAAAATTTGTTTTTAAAAAGCTATCTCATATATATGGGTTAATGTCATCATCTTTGATTGTGTAATATCTGTGCATATCAGTATTCATATCAGGGACAGTGAATTACGAGTGGCTACAGTACACACGTATGCACGTGTGCACTGCCTCGCCAACTCGAGTGCACGAGGTCAAATCAAAATCAGATTCAACACAAGTGCCAATAGACTCGATCAAAATTCAAAGTGTAACTGCAACAAGGCAAATGCATGCAGCAGTCTCAATCAAAAGTATACAAGAGAAGCCAGTGCAATGCAGACAATTCAACAAACTCACATGCAAAAAGATGCCAACATCAAAGACTACTGAAATGGCAAAGATTGCAAAACAACACAAATGAACAAGGTCTAACAAAGTGGAACAGCAACATCAAATGCTTCTTCACAGCTACAACATGAATGCCAACATGCATGAATGCAGAACTACTCTAGACAGTATGACAACATACATGCAAGTATACAATGAAGAAACCATAGAAGTGCAGAGAGATGGACAGAGCCCAAATGAGGCAACATGATACTGCAACAATACTTCTTAATGGAGGAAGAACAACAAGTCACAATGTTACAGCAAGATCAAGTGACAACATAGGGCACTACAACTAAATGAAACAGGTCAAGCATATATAGATATGCAGTGACAAAGTGGATCAAAACAAATACAAAATGAAGTAGTGAAAGCATATGAAATGGCAACTCAGTGATATATGAAACATGAAATGGAGAACATCATTGCAAGTGCAACAGGTAGAAGAAGATGCAGTGAAGCATGTACAAGGGCAGTACATATATGTAATCCAAACAGGCAAAAACTGGACAACAACAAAAGCAACCAAGAATATCATAATGCAAGGCACATCACAATCTGCAAGCAAGCACTGAAGACTAGGATATCATAGCAACTACAAAAACTAGTGCCGACATGAACTACTACAAATGCAATAATTTTTTTTACAAATACTACTCAAAGTTTACAGAGTGCAGACTACAAACATATAGCAACCAATGTATACAAATGATCATCAACAACAAAGAAGACAGTGGCAAATGCACTTTATCAAAACAAATGCAATTCATTGATCAGATGTGAAACTCAAGATGAAAGTGAGGCAACAAACTGAGAACAGTACAAAACATATAAACTACAAATGAACAAATATGTACAACACAGTGAACTGGTTCAAATGAAACAGAGATATGCTACATGATGGTCAGTCATCAAAGTGCAGTGCAACTATAAACAAGCAACCCAAAGAATAGTGCATCAATAAACTGCAACTACAATGGCAACTGCAACTACATGGATGAATGAAATTCAACAATGCAGAGATGATCAAGTCAGGTGATATAAACAAATGTCAAAGCTGTATCATCACAGCATCTAGAGAATCAAACATGGCCATGATCAATAGTGAAAATGAAGATCATCAGCAAATTCAAATGCTACAGAGAGTATCAAAAATAATAACAGTTCAAAATCAAAGCAAATGGCCGAAGTATAGTTACAGCATCAAGTTAAAAATAAGTATGCATGTATACAGCAGTAACAATAATCAGATTATCGAAGTTACAAATGATAAGAAACAAGGCCGAAATAATGCGTTTGAAAACAGGAGGGTTTTTCTTTGGAAATCAGTGAAACAGTCAAAATCATTTTTGGCAAGTTTTTTTAAATCAGTGAAACAGTAAAAAAAGAGGAAAGTTTTGTTGCCGTGAAAATCAAGTGAGATCGCACGTTCGAAATCGAGACCGTGCTAATGAAGCAATTTCCAAAAATATCAAATTAAAACAGGAAAGTCTCAACAACGTGAAGAACACGTAAAATCAAATCAGACTCTATAAATAGAAGACTCAAAATCATCATTGAAGTGTGGTGAAGAAAAAGTAAAATCCAATCATCACCGACAATAGCTCAAACAAGCAAGTTTAATAGAAGCAAGAACTCGCACCTAAAATCGAGGAGTTTCAGAAGCCCTAAAGTGCAAGCGAAGACGAAGCAAAGACGAAGCCAAAGAAACATCAATAACTCAAGCAAAGCCGAGCGCTCAAGAGCACAAAGAGGAACGAAGCCCCAAATTTGGAAACCCTAAATCAAGATTCAAGGCAAGCATCGAGCATCGACACCTCAGCTTCAAGATCATCGGAGAATCAAGAGGCTAAATCAGCAGAGAATCAAATAGCCGAAAGCCCTAATCTTGAGTCGCCATATTTTCTCTCTAAAGATCGGGCTTAAGATAAGAGGATCGAGGCCGATAATTTTCTCAGGGGATCGACTCAAAAAAAAGAAGCGGGCCGACATTATTTTTTATTGAGATAAAAAGGAAGTGAGCCAGGTCATTTATATAATTAGGGTTCAAGTTTTTTTAGGGTTTAATTTAGTTTTAATTTAGTTTTTAAATTTGGGCCAGGTTTTATTGATCTAGTTTTAGGCCATATTTATTCGAGGGCAAAAATGTTTTAAACTGTCATCCTATATTTTGCCCTGGGGTTCAAACTGTATTTTATTTTCAGTTTGTATTGTCAAAGTCCAGTCAGAGTGAATCACCACCTAGGGTTTGAGTGTTGTCAGATTGTCTAGTTAGAATTAGTTCAGTGAGCAGGGGGGTTGCTAGTTTGCAAAGCTCTATAGGCGGGAGCAGAGTTTGCGAGTTTACGAAGCTCTATAGGCGGAGCATGGTGTGCGAGTCTGTAGGATTGTTTGTGAGCGGGAGCGAGTGTCTACGAGTCTGTTAGAGTGTTTGTAAGCGGGAGACTGTTTAATTCTAATAGAAATCTGGGAATCCAGCAGTAGGCAGGGGTTGCCGAAGTTGGGTAAATTTTGTGTGTGATTTACTTTACTGCATATTTTTTTATCTACTGATTGCTTCCGTGTTTAATCAGAGAAAATTTGCGGTAACCCTATTCACCCCCCCTCTAGGGTTAATCTAGATCCTACAGTCGCTGCGTGCGGTTGTCCCCTCTTACCAACACAGCGCTTAGAGCATGAGATGATACAACAAGGCATAGGTACAACTCTTCGCCTTTGTTTGGGGTCGAGAGTACTGGTGGTTTCTGGAGGTGCTCAATCAGGTTAAGGAAAGCTGTTAAGCATTCGTTGGTCCACTCGAACTTTCCCTTGTCTTTCTTTAGGGCTTCGAAAAAGGGGATGCACTTGTCCGTTGCTTTGGAGATGAATCGGCTTAGGGCGGCCACTTTCCCATTCAGGCTTTGCATTTCCTTTCGAGTGGAAGGTATCTTGATTTCTTTCGGGGCTTGGACTTGTTCAGGGTTTGCTTCGATCCCTCTGGCATGGACGATGAATCCCAAGAACTTTCCTGATGATACTCCGAAGGAGCACTTTAGAGGATTTAGTTTCATTCCATATTGTCGAATACTTGAAACATTTCGCCCAGGTGGCTTACGTGATTGTCGGCTTTCCTTGATTTTACCAGCATGTCATCCACATAAAATTCCATAGTTTGTCCTATTAACTTCGCAAATATCTTGTTGACGAGGCGTTGATAAGTGGCCCCAGCGTTTTTAAGCCCAAAAGGCATTACCCTGTAGCAGTACAACCCCCGGTCCGTGATGAAGCTAGTGTGGTCTTGATCGAAAGCGTGCATAGGAATTTGGTTATACCCTGAGTATGCGTCCATGAAGGATAAGAGTTCGTGCCCGGCTGTGCTATCCACAAGCTGATCGATTCGGGGAAGTGGGAAACAATCCTTCGGCCAAGCGTCATTTAAGTTGGAGAAGTCGACGCACGTTCGACATTTCCCATTAGCCTTCTTTACGAGTACTGGGTTGGCGATCCATTCTGGATAGACGGCTTCTCGTATGAAGTCATTGGCAAGTAGGTTCTTTACTTCTTCATCGAGGGCTGCTGATCGTTCTGCCCCCATACTTCTCTTTTTTTGCTTGATTGGCGTCTTGGTGGGATCGATGTTTAGTACGTGGCATGCTATGTCCGGGGAGATTCCAGTCATGTCAGCGTGCGTCCATGCAAATACATCCAAGTTGTGGCGGAGAAAATCGACGAGTCGTTCCTTCAATTCTGCTTTTAGTTGAGATCCAATTCTCAATAGTCTACTTGAGTCGTGTTTGTCCACAGATACAAACTCCATAGCCTCTAGGGGCTCGGCGGTGGCCTCCTCCTCTTTGTCCCTAGGGTCTAATTCATTGAAAGATCACTGGTATATCGAAGAGGAGGGGCCTTCTTTAGTTGCTATGCTTCCAAGTTTTTTATGCAGAGGGTAGTCTCTGCGCTCTTCCCTTTATCCTTCCTACGGTTATTGCGAAGTTCGGTTACATAACAATCTCGAGCGGTGTCTTGATCACCCTCTACTTCCCCTATTCCATTGTCCGTTGGAAATTTCATCTTCAAGCACCATGGGGCCAAGAAAATTTGGAAGTCAGACAAGGCTGGACTTCCTAAAAAGGCGTTGTAGGCCGAGTGGATTTCTATTAGCACAAATGTTTTTTTTCGTACAACGGAGCAAGGGTGACTTCCTATTTCAACAAAGAGGTCTAGTTGGCCGAGGGGCATCTTCGCATCTCCAGTGAAACCATGCAATGGCTTGTTGCATGGAGACACATCCTTCATCGACAGCTTCATTTTGTCGAAAGCGTATTTGAATAGGATATTTACTGAGCTTCCAGTGTCTACTATAATTCTGAAAACTTCAGCCGGGGCGAACCAGGCTGAGATAACCATAGGATCCATGTGAGGGTACTGCCTCCCCTCCAGGTCACGCCTACTGAATATGATGTTCTCATTGTCTTTTCACTTTGGGTGGCGATCTTCTATAACAGAATTAACGTAGTCTTCATTGTTTCTAAGTGATTTTCCATACCTTTCCATCTCTGCCCAGCTCCTGTCGGCGATGTGTGGTCCTCCCGAAATGGTATGGACTACTATCTTCTCCTGACTGGAGACGCTAGTGTTGCGATTTCCTCTTCCTCTCTCTGGGGAGGGTAGCCTAGGGTTCTCATTGGCAGGAGCTGGAGTCCTGTCCTGTCCTTTTACATAGCATTCCAGTCTTTTTCTTCTGATGTGTTCTTCAATTAAGTCCCAGAGATGACGTCATTCATTGGTATCATGCCCATGAGATTCGTGGAAGCGGTAGAACTTTCCAGACTTAATCGCGTTATCTGACTCCTTCTTGTATGGAGGGCATTTGTACTTAACTTTGTCTTGAGTGGCCAGGAAGATGTTTTCGATTGTTTCATTCAAAGGAGTGCAAGCGTCAAATCTCGGTCCTGGCCGATATAGGCACTTTATCCCTTCTTGCCCCAGCATTGTCTTTAGAGTCATTTCTCCGAATATCCTTTGCTACAGCGGGCGTGTTGTCGTGCACTGCCTTATTTTGTTGTTCTGTTGCCTTTCAGTGGCAGCATCTTCAAGTCTCTTATACTTCCCGGCTTCATGGAAGAAATTGGGTAAAGTAGCTGGTTTTTCTTTCGTCAATCTTCTAGCAAATTTAGTATCCGGATGCACACCGCTGCAGAGGGCCATTAAGATAAGTTTCTCATCGGCATCTTGGACTGCGGCCACTGCGACATTGAATCGGGTCAGGTATTGTTGCACTGTCTCTCCAGGATTTTGTTTGATATTGGATAAGGAATAAGCGTCCTTGGGTTGTTTCACATGAATGCAGAACTGGCTAATGAATTTTTCTTTCAATATTTCCCATGAGCTGATAGATCCTTGGGGTAGGTGGCAGAACCAGGAGGTAGCTAGATCTGCTAAAAATAGTGGAAAGCATTTGCATAGCACTCCCTCCGTTGCTCCGCTCATGAGCATATGCTATGTGTATCTTTGCAAGTGTACGACGGGGTCAGAAGTTCCCTTATAAGGTTCCATTGTTGGCATTTTCCATTCTCGGGGGGTGATGGCAATTTCGATGTCGCGGGTGAAAGGGCTGGTTACCCTAACCCCTATCCCTCGATCTCTTTGGTCTCGTTGGATGCACTCTCTGAACAAGCGTGCCATCCTTTCATCAGAATTTGGATCAGATAGAAATGAGTTTGGTTCTTCCCTGCGGGATTGATTCCGTCCTGATGACCTGTAGGGATGGTGTCGCCTATTACTCCTAGTATTTTCCAGTGGCTGTCTTTGGTTTTCCGGGAGCATGCTAGGGTCAGCTACAGTTGGCCCTTGCCTGGATCTTCTCCTGTTGGGTTCCGTTCCAGGCACTTCCTCGGGTCCAACTTCGGGCTGGATCCTAGCTCGGCCCCGCTCATTGGTGTTTCCGTCGTTGGCTTCTTCGAAGAGGAAACATCTTTGTTGCCTCCGAGATCCTCCCGACTGGGATTCGCCCCATGATTCAGTGTTGTGGTTGGATTCTTCAACATCCCTTAAGCGTGACATGAGTTGGTTCACCAAGGCTTCTTGTTGGGATACGAAGCGGTTAGTTACTTCAACCACAACTCTATCTAGATCTGCCCTGGTAGTTACTGCTGGCTGTTCCGTAGCGGGGGCTGTTGGACTTGCCTGATTTTCATTTGATACTGCTGCTGAAATGGGACGATTCCCTTGATCTGTGGCCACTGGATCTGGAGTACTGCTTGTCACGATGTTCTTTCCTCTGTTAATATCTTTCTTCTGCCTGGGAGCCATGTCTCTTAAGCGATAAGCGATGTTGTTAGGATGATGGCTAAGTGGGAGAAGCTGAAGCTTCGTGTCTGTCAGCTCTCAATGAAAGCACCAAAAATGTTTGCATAAAAAATGGGCAAACACCTCCAAGTCGTATGATTTAATTGATTTTAGGTTATTTTTAGTGATCTGGGTGATTTATGCAAATATGTAAAAAACAGGGACTAAACTATAAAAGACACACAGATTTATAGTGGTTCGGCCAGAATGTGCCTATGTCCACTTTATATGTTATTTCCCCTTTCTTGTTTAGATTAAAAGTACAAAGCTTTTATACAAGTATATGAAAGTTGTTTGAAAGTTCTCTCCGTCATTGAGCTCTCAAACTTGTCCCCCATTGTTGTACCCCTGCCCCTCTATTTATAGAGTGAGGCTGGGGGCAGGGGTCTTGGATGTATATAGCTCCAGGTGGGCCTAGGATGATGCAATCTGGCCTGGCAATGCTTGTCCGGTATGCCTTGGTTCGGTGGAACTTGGTCCGGTGGTGCTTTGGGATATGGGTTGGTTCGGCATTGTTGGTCTTGGGAGTTGGTTCGGCATTGTTGGTCTTGGGAGTTGGTTCGGTGTTCACGAGGAAGGAGATGGTCCGGTAGTGGTAGGTGAGTGGATGGAGTTTGGTTTATGGTCCGGTAGGGGATGGTTCGGCCACGTCTTGGAGTATGGTTGGTTCGGCTATGCTTGGCTCCATGGTGGTCGAAACGCACCCAACAGGAATACATTTATCGGTAGCTTTGGAAATGAACCTACGTAGGGCGGCTAACCTTCCATTTAAACTCATTAACTCTTTCTTGATTTTGGGTTTGGCCGTGTCCTTAATAGGTCGAATTTGGTTGGGACTAGCTTTAATTCCTTGGGCACTTACAAGGTAGCCTAAAAACTTTCCCAAATGGATTCCGACAGAGCACTTCTGTAGTTTCAATTTCATTTGATATTTCCGTAATATTTGAAACATCTCTTGTAGATCCGCAAGATGATTCTTAGCCTCGCCGAACTTTACTAGCATGTCGTCCATATAAACCTCCATATTTCGACAAATCTGCTATTTAAATATTATGTTGACCAGCCTTTGATAAGTAGCCCCTGCATTCTTCAGCATAAAAGGCATCGCTTTGTAGCAGTAAATTCCCCACTCAATCATAAAGCTAGTGTGTTCCTCGTCTGAGTTAAACATAGGTATTTGATTGTACCTTGAATATGCATCAATGAGAGGCAATATTTTGTGCCCGCTTGTTGCATCTACTGACTAATCAATTCACACCAGCACGAAACAATCTTTTGGACATGCTTTGTCCAATTCTGTATAGTCAATGCAAGTCCTCCATTTTTCATTTAATTTCTTTACCAAGACTGGATTGGCTAACCATTTTGCATAGTATATTTCTCGTATAAACCCATTCTCGAGAAGTTTGTTAACTTCTTCTTTTTAAGCATTAGACCGTACCATGTCTAACTGTCTCTTCTCTTGCCTAATGAGGGTTGCCTCTGGATTGATGCTAAGTGCATGAAACATGACCGTCGGATCAATCCTGACCATGTAAGAATGTGACCAGGCTAATACATTCTTATTGAACTTTAGAAATTGGATCAAATCTTTCTTCAAGTCACCATCCAATTCTTTTCCCACTTTGACTATCTTAGTATTGTCATCTTAATCTATGAATGCCTCATGAAGGTCCTTTATAAGTTTTATCCTTTATATTCCCCCCTATAATCAAATTTAGTGATGATTCGGCTTTGTTCAGTAGAATGAGCATCGATTCTCTGCCTTTTGCCTCTAGGTGGAATGTACCTTTCATATATACGCTTGTTAGATTTATTAATTTAACTTTTGCTTTGAATGTTGGATGTAAAAATCGATCATCCAAATGCTGTAGAATAGTGAAAGAATAAATGTAAACAAAATAAACCCTTTTATATTGATCTAGGGTACCAAAATACATCTCTCGAGAGTTGAACTGCTTCCCTTGGACGGTGCCCCATCCTCTCTTTGTCAAGAATTTTACCATTAGCTACTTTGTGGAGGCAAATGCATCTATTTCGTTGAGTGCTGGCCTGCTAAAGAATGCGTTGTAGTAAGATGGTTGGTTGATAATCACAAAATAGTCTCAAAAGTTCTGCATGATGGCGGCATACCCATTTGCACAAGCAGCTTCACCTGCCCCACCGAAGTCGACCATTTGTTTTTGAATCCAAAGATGGGTTCCATGCTGGGCCCAAGTTTACCCTCGGGGATATTCATTTGATCGAAGGCATGCTTGAAGATAATGTTGACTACACCTCCTGTGTCTACATGAATTTTGGATACGATGGACAATCTGATCTGAGCAGTAACCATTAGTGGATCGTTGTGCGGATGGTGAACCCCTTTTTTCAGCTCTTGAAGGGTAACAAAAAGATTTGGCATTTTAATATTAAGTCATGGATTCTTCAATGGAGGCTCTTCTTGGATAGAGAAGCCATTGTTTAGGTTCCTTGATGTATCTATTTCGGGCCCCTTTGCTGTTCCCCGCCAGATGCAGCCTACCATGAACTACATCAATTCTGTTTATTAGCGGGCTTTAGTTCAGTAGGTCGTCATCTTCCAATATATTAACGGCCCCACCATGGTGCTTTTTTGGACTATCCCTTATCCGTTGAGCTTTCTTCTTATCCTGAACAAAATCTTTCAAATGACCCTTGTAGATCAATTTTTGGATGATTCCAGCTAGAACTCTACACTCATCAGTCTTATGACCATTTGCCTTGTGATATGCATAACTATCTCCTTCCATTCTTTACTCTAGGTTGTTATGAGCTTTAAAGGAAGTCGGGAAGTTGACACTTTCCTTTGCTGCGACATAAACATAATATGGTGGCTTGTTCAAAGTGACTACATTAGCAATTGGATCTTGCCATTTCGGTCTATTATGTCCCCGGTCTAAACAAACCTTCCTCCTTCTTTCTGATGAATCGCTTTCCATTTGTCTTAATACTACTCGTCCATCCGAATGAACTTGTAAGCCTGAAAGTGGAAATTCTGTAAATCTTACATCCATTAATGAACAGCTACTTCCAGAAGGGGTGTTCTCTATTAAGCCGGAATGTACCATGATAAGTTTGTCTCGGTCGTTCATGTCCTTTATTTTCAGTGCCTCATCGTTGAATCTCCTTAGGTAGTCTCCTAAAGATTCCATATGCCTTTGCTTTATTTGTCCAAGACTATATAATCTATAGTGGGATCTTTAAAAATGCATAACTGGGCTGAGAATTCGTAGGAGAACTGCTTCCATGAATAGATTGTTTTCTTTCAAAACCATTTGTACCACTTGGTCGTAGCTCCCTAAAGAGTGATAGGGAATAATTTGCATCGGACAACTCCTAAAGCATTGTATAAATCCATCTAGCCATCAAAAGCCATTAAGTGATCATCAAGATCTATGACGCCATGATATTTCATTGTTGGGATCTTCACAAAAGATGGGATGACTGTAGCTATAATCTCATTTGTAAAAGCTGGCATTCGTTCATTACCATTGAAATTTTTATCCATATTCTTTTCCTTTTGTATTCACTACATCCTTAATTGCTTTATCGGCTGCATCTTTCAAATAAGTTTCAACATTACAATAATTTTTCTGGTCCAGAAAGTATTCTTTTGATGTAGAGCTTACAGATTGTTCAAGTGATTTATCGAGCACCATCCCCTGATGATTAGCTTTAGACCGAGTGCGTTCTTTCTTCTTGGAGGATTTTAGTTCCATCTTTATTTTTTTCATTGGAGTGAGATTTCAAGTTCCTTTAAGGAAAAACCACCTCGTCCCTCTGAGTCGGCTTTGTTGTTTTCGAAGAAATAAGAGATAACTCCATTTTGAGGAGCATTTGTATTTCTTACCACGGTTGCCCTAAGTGTTTGATCTTTGTAGTATTTTCATCCTATTGCGCTGGTAACAAAGGTTTCCATTGAACAACCCCATCCAAATTAAAGCACGGAGCTATGTTCTCCTCAAGGGTTGTTGTGTGGATAACTCCTTCATCCATTATGCTTAGTCATCTAGATTGCATTTTTCTATGTCAAGTTAAATGATCCAAAATTGGTCTATAAGTTAGTAACAAGGTCAGTGGTTCAACTCCACCTTCTAGCATCAAAATGTTAACAAGAAAACTTTTCAACATCCCTAAAGCTATGTGAATTACCAATAAGGTTATATAAGATAAGAATGTACAAGAAGTTGCTTCTTTCGAAACCCACCTTTCGACCTGATTGACCAAGTCAAAACAGATTTAGTAGTTAAACCAGAAATGCAGCTAAGAACGAAGCATTCAACCTGAAACCATTCTTTTGAATGAGTTAAAGACAATTAATCTTTCTTACCTTCTATACCTTTCGATCATGTCGAAAGGTTCACTCTTATCATTTCGACCATATCGAAAGGTATGCCTTCTTATTAAGGTGAAATAACTGCTTTCGACCTCACCGAACTCGTCATCTTTTTTTAGGAACCCCTTCGAAAGTGTTGCAGTTACAATGGAGTGTATATCCCATTCGAATGTATTCCATTTTACACATTCGCTTGCCAATTACAGGCTGGATTCCTTTCGAAACACCCCTTTCGACAAGGGCGAAAGGAGTTCCATCCTTTTGAAACATATCCAGTTTGCAACTACCTAAGCTTCATTCAGTTTACACCATAAAAGGTTGGCCTGGATATTCTTAAGTTTTATAAACTCATCAATGTCGAAACATAATCACCATTCTTATTTTCCATATCTGATATTGTTCGGATTATGATGTGTTTCGAATGTACATATCCAAGTCGACCTTAATGTATTGCATAGAAAAAAAGAAGTTAAGAGAATAAGATAGAATCATGTGCAATGGATCATTTGCCTAACTAAGGATCATAATGATCTTACTCATAATTGTATCCTTAACGAATCCGCCATCTCTCCATTATTATTAATCCCAAATGAGTTACAATGAGCTTTTCCCCAAATTGATTTAGGATTCACAAAGATTTTTGTTGCCATTGGTGATATGGAGTTCTTGGAGAAGAGCTGGATGTTCACCATTCGTAGTACTTTATTTTTTACTGTATTATGTTGTACATCTAACAGTAATTGCAAGGTCAGGATTTTATAACTATCCAGCTGATAATGTTTGTTTTTAACTCGGATGTAATGTGTATTTTAGAGCGAGTTTTTAGGGTCTTTGTTATGTTATATATTTTCATTTCTGTTGTGATTTTATGATTTCCCTATTCTCTTTTCTTTTCCTTTTATTTTACCTAACATTTAGCTCTTTATGACGATTGGATGTTTGGTATTTGAATACCGTGGATGTATTCGGAGTTGGTTTTCGAAGGTTGACAAGGCAGTTCATTACATGGAGTCAATTAATATCACCTTGAAAATTGAATAAAGCTCTTAATAGATCCGATCTAAACTTCTTATTAAAGTGTAGCTATCTAGAAGAAAAAACCACTTCTTGAAAAAGATTTTATTTACTTGATTTTGAGTAAGAAATAAAGGGTATGAACCTTTGTAATTTGCAGTGAAGATACACTAGAGGAGAGGAAAAAAGTCAAGTACAAATGAGAGAGGAGGTGAGGTTTAACTAGGCAATATTAATGAGTAAAAAGTAGAGACCTAGATCCAATCAGTACATTTAATTTAAATCCACTTATGTATTTATCGATACCATATATCGATACGTACATATATAAATATTTTAGTCGCACTTTATTAAATACTAATTTAAACAAATAAAATAAAATTTAGTTATTAATATTTCATAAAAATAAATTAATTTATGATAATTATAATTTAATTAAATTGTCATATTTCAGAATATTCAAAATTGGGGTTGTGTTACTCAAAGGTGTAAATTCGATCAGCGATTAACATTGAACAATTTGAGTATTAATGCTTACACACCCGAGCTACTATTGTGAAGGTTTGGTTGAATTTATCACTCAAACATTCCTTGTTAATGTTATCACCAAAATTGGTCAGTAACACCTTAGAATAGATTTGTGTAGCGGGACTAATGAAGAAAGTAAATGAAAAACGAGGAATAACATAAATAATGCAAATAGAACTGTAAAAAGCAAGAACAACAGAATTTATAGTAGTTTGGCATTAGTTGCCTACGTCTACTTTGAATATACTTTTTATTGCTTTATCAACTGCTTGAATACAAAAACAATCCACAAAGAACAGCTTGAATTCTAGTTAAAAAAACGGAAATGGGTACAAAAAATGGTAAAATTTCCCTTCAGTTCTCCCAAAAAATATCCCAAAAAATGGAACCATGCTCCTCTATTTATAGATGGAGACAGCCTGGCATCTCAGAGCTCTGACTTCTTCTCATTCACTAAGGCCCATTACCAAGAGACCTCGGCCCAACATCAATACTGAACCGATAACACTGACCAAAACTTGCCGTCCCCTCAAGGCCGAACTCACAATGTCGATCTAAATTCCAAACACACCAAATACTCCAAACATGCGGACCCCAGTACAAGCACATAGAATGCTGACCTGATATAGGCGTGTTATCCTGTTATGGAGACTGCCGACTCGAATGAGCTTTGTTGATCCATTGTGAACATGCCGACTACTTCTAGCTTTGCCTACCTGGTTCAAGTGCATCGACCTCAGATACAAATGCTATCCCTAAAAAGTTATGCTGAACCAGAGTTTGTCGATCCGAAGTAGTTGTCGATTTTGTCCAAACATGCCGACCTTATTCAATACTGACCTGGGGAAATGCCACCACTAACCCAAAGCTATACCGAACCCTCCAAAATGTATACGGCCTCAAGCTGCATGCCGACATCAAATGCTTCTAACATGCCGACCTAATATCAATGTTCTCATGCCAACCTCTAATAAGTGATCCACACCGACTTGAAGTTGACGATGAGACGACCCACAGTAAACACCCCTTTGACGAGAAGCAAACTCCCTAACGACCCGAAGCATATCATTCCTTGACCCTGCTTCCATTAACATTCAACTGTTGCTTCTAAAACTACCGTTTTGTAGCTGGGACAAGGCATTGGGTAACATTTGCCATCCAAAGTGCATCTTCTGAATAATATGACGTTCTTTGAATCAGTGAGTAATCTGTATTCCTAGTGGTTAGTTCGTTCGAGTTAGTAACTGATGGTTGTTTCCCATTAATTTTTTAATGAAGCCTTGTGTCGTTTGGATGTATTAGCTTAGCCTCAAGAAAGCCCCGAGCTTGCTCTTTCAAATTTTCAAAGGTTGATTGCATATAACCTTTCAAAGGTTGGATTCTTAACAAATTCTCCCAAGCTTCTGACCTCTTCCCTATAAAGCATTGTTTCACCCTATCCATTTTCTTTATTATCTTTTTTTTAAAAAGAGTGGTTGGCATACGAATGTCGATCCCTCGATTGTTATACATGGGTTGGGGTCCGCATGTTGATTAGTCGACCCCTAGGAATACGACCAGGTCTCTAGCAGAAGACCGGTTCGTATTCCATCCCACATATAAAATCCACCACTCTCTTCTTCCCACTTTCACTCTAGTTTAATTTCTCCACTGATCTCTGCTAACCAACTCCTCCAACACCATTTGCACCTCTCCTTCCCAAATTCAAGTTGCCTCGCCTTGCAACCTCCAATGACATGCATATTCGAACTATCCTTAACTCGAACCCATTACTATCCCTTAATCCCTAGATCTGCTATATAGGTATGAATTTCCTTTCTAATTCATACCCTAACCTTGAGGAATTACATTATGTCCAGGTGCATAGGTAATTGAGTTCCAGTTTGGAGTAGATATGAGGTGGAGAAGTAGAAGGATTAAGAGGAATTTAAGGGGATTGTAGGAGTGAAATGGGTTTGGTACGAATAAGGTAGAGGATGGAGTCGACATAAGTTAGGATATAAGGAGTAGTCGGTATAGTTCTATCAACAATAGGGTTGGCGTTGTATGCTAAGCATTAGGACGAGAAAACTAGGGGTCAGTATTCTTAGTTTAAATGTAGGATCAATATAGTACTGATTGAAAAGAGATTGGTACTTAGGAAACAAGGAGGGACCGGTATGTTTTGTAAAGAGGAGCGGGTCGGTATAATTGCTGGGAGGAGCGGGTCGGTATGTTTTGTAGAGAGGAGGAAGATCGGTAATAAATAAAGGCGTAGGGGTCGGCATAAAGTAGCTGGGATCGGCATGGACAACTAAAATTACCCTAATTTGAGTGATCCAAATATTATGACCACATATCTCTTCGCCCAAGCATGACGTGATGAAAATGACATGACTTATCATGTACAAGCCAATGGACTCAACTCAAACTAATAAATCCACAGTTCAAACAACATGACCTAAACGTAATACTAGCCCAACAAATTCAGGCAATGGACTTCATCACCTACAATGTCAATGCTCAATCCTACGACTCTTATCACCGACTACCTTTTACGCTGCCCGGGATGGTTAGCGATGTTGATCTATTTGGCTAAAAATTGAACACTACATCGTTTTACTTTCGTTTTTCCAATCTTAGGCCATTTGCACTTATGTCAGATCCACTCCACTAGTTCACACACAGCACGTAGGGATGTATTCTTATCATTTCTAATATCGATCATCTTTCAAGTATAGCTTACACAGGTATTCATTCACACAAAGTTCTTACCTACAATGTCTTCTGATTCAGATAAGAAATCAGGCTCCACTACTCTGTCTGATAAGCCCGGGCCAAGCCAGCGGCAAGAGGTAATAGAGACATCAAGTCAGCAGTTAGACCTCTTTTCCGACATTCCAACTCTTCCTGCTAAAGTTATAGATCTGGTTCTCAATTCCATGGATGACGCTATTTTGTCTTGGATAACCTGATTGATTCGCATGCTTCGAAAATTGGTGAAACGACCCTTCGTCGACCATGCTCGATTCATGAGATTCCATTCGAGGATGTTCTGATCTCGCAATGTAACAACCCGAAATTTGACCCATAATAATTAATTAACGAGTTATTGAAATGATAAAATAACTTTGTAAAATAATTAGAATTAAGCCACGGGAGTTGCACCATTGTGTCCATGGTAATTTTTTGGTCAATTTCCATATATAGAACGTCAGAATCTGGGCCTAATGAATACGATACGAATTAAACTAGAATAATAATAGTATTAATAATAATAATAATAATAATAATAATAATAATAATAATAATAATAATATATAGTGAGGTCGACCATCCCAAGGCTTAGGTCGACCGACCGGTCGTCCTTGCTTCAAGGCGGTCAAAACGCCTACGAATGGGAATCAAAGGAAATTTCCTTCGTTCCTGTTGGTTCCAGTAAGTTTTTTTACACGTTATTTTCATCATTTTGGCTCATCTAGTCCCTCCATGCTACCATTCGATGGCTCCTATTATGCCTATGACATGGTTGCATCCTGTTCAATCCTCAAATCCAATGATCCGAGATCCACTTCTACACCTATAAATAGAACGCTAAGCACTAACATTTTTTTTATTCTAAATTGTCTCTTGTTAGGTTCATAGGAAGGACCCTAAAAGGAAAATTTTCCAAGGAGAGAATCTTTTTAATAAAAATATTCTAATACCCTCATGTGGATCCGGGAGGACCAAAAGGGAGGAGCTTATGACCATATGTGAGTGATTATAATTATTTTAGATTTCTTTAATTAATTTAAAATAATAGGGTTTCCAATAGTTGTTGTTTTACTACAATTTTTGGAATAACCTTTCTAGTAATTTACTTACAGTTTTTAAAATTATTTTGAGTCTATTTCTTTTAGCTATTTTTTCAGTTAATTTTAATTTAATTCTATTAGTTATAGCTTTTCCATTTATTTACAGTTTACTGATGGTATTTTAATTTATTTACTATTATTTATGCATTACTTACATCTTTTTCCTATGCTTTGGATTTTCTTCTAATTTCAGTTTTCTTTTATTTCCCCTTCTTCTTCGTGTATGGATTAGAGTAGATTAAACGCGAATATGGATTAAAATTATAAGAATACCGAAATAATGGAAGATAAGATGTAAATTGGAAAGACTGTAATAAAAATGGAATTAAGACTGAAATTGATCGTAATTATGATATTAATATTAGAATTTGAGTAATTAAAGATAATTGGCCTAGTTATAACTTAGAATTATAACTAAAACGAGTATAAGATGAAAGAAGCTTATTTTCACACTTAGTTGGGTTAAGTAATAAGCACGATTATAACATAGGTTATAATAAGAAACAGAACAGAATAAGGCTTATTTTAAGACTTAGGATAAATTAATAAGCAAAGATGGTAGAGATAAATTGAAATGGCTTATTTAAATAATTTATCTAAGTTAATAAGCAAAGATTATAGTAGGACCTGTACCAAATAACATTCCCTTATTATTTCTATGTACACGGTGCTTCACATAAACCTGAAGTGAGATGAGGGGCGCGCATATGCTAATAGTTGTAGTAATTGGTTAAAACGTAGAATTCCAAATCATGGGGATTTGGCAAGGGGGTACAACTAGATATTGTTTGGATGACAGGTCAATACCAACAGCATTTCCCCCATTTTCTATGGACATGGTGATTTTACATTAGCCTAAAGTGGGATGAGGGGCACGCTTATGCTGGAGCTTGAGGTAATAAGAAGACTCAATAGGTGGAACAACAAGTAACATGAGCATGGTGGCGGTTACACATGCGACTTCCATTTGGGTGCTCAGTAATCGTTATGAGTTCCAAGCGCTTAGTATGTGCGCCTTTCGTAGGCACCATTGCCTTCTGTTTAGGGAGCTATATAACGTCTAGTCCACGGTAGATACTTTGCATGTCATTGTAGACACCATTTCTGTGTAGGGAGTTATATAGCGTTTAGTCCGTAGTAAGGTCTATGGAGTAGCAGGTCGATCAAAGGGTAGAATTACATTTCAGCCTAATTATAGGACTAGGAATTCAGCCTAATCAAAGCAGCTATCAAATATAAGTGCAAACAATCAAAGTTAATCAATTATGTTAATTTCATTTTTATTTCCAGCTTATTTTTATCCCTATTTCCTTTGTTTTCTTTTATATATTAGAACAATTTTAAAGTCTATTACTTTTAACTTGCTTAAAGATTCTAGCAATTAATATCATTCACCAGACATTTAGTTTGACCCACTCCTCTACTTCCCTCCCTTTTCCCCTCATTGGCAATCAAGGGCAAGGAAGATAGACCGTGGCTTCTTGGAGACTTGGATACCCTATAATGTATTCTTTCTTTTTATTTCTAGTGTTTTGTTCTTTTATTGTACTAGCACTGTATTAAGGGAAAGTTTGTGTTTGTACTTTGGTTTCTCTGATGAGGCTGAGATTTTATTTTCATCAGATAATTGTATTTGGTACTTGGAACATGTGTGGTTTGTCTAAAGTATTTATGAAGCATTAATTTTTAAAATCAAGAATTGTTTTTAATTACTTCCGCTATGTTATTATTATCTATCTATTTTGTTTGGTGAATCATAGTCTCTGCTAGCTTTAGTTATGTCTACAATGCACCAAGTCTTTTAGGGTGTCCTTTTGGGTATATTAAGGGGTGTGGGGTGTTTCACATCAAGAGAAGATAGGCCCCACTTGCTTCGAGTCAGGTACACTGCATATAATAAATTCATGTGCTGGGCTGGATGTGTGTCACCCTTTAACTCCTTTATCAGCAAAGTGCTGAAGTACTTGGGAATCAGCCCTACTCAATTGCACCCTAATAGTTATGATTTTAAACATGGAACTTTCTTGCTCTTCATGGGCATTCTATTCCGACCACCAACTCGACATCCGATATATGTACAATGTCAAGAGGCGAGCCGATAGTCCCTTGTACGTATTCCTTGAGCCACTACCCAGATGCCAAGTTCTAATGGGTGCATATAACAAGCTTTCCATGTTCAAGCAAGAGTGGTTCTACATGCGCTATCCTCCCGGCTTCACAAGAAATTGGTTGGAAGGACGTAAGTTTTATTTCCATTCTGCCTCTCATTCAAGGACTTTAATCATATTCTTTCTATTCATCTGAGCTTTTTGACTCTTCTAGGTGTTCGCCTATGGCCCAAAGGCGCTAAGTGTTCCAGGGCAGTTGAGGCTATTTGTGGTACTTTAGTAGAAGATCGAGAGATCAGACCGTTTGTTAATAATGAGCTACTCTCGCTATTTGGGCTACTAGCAGACGGTCGTAGGATTGGCCTTCCAAGGAGTAGAGCAACCTCAAGGGTGGTAGCCAATAAGAAGAGAGGATAAGTCGGTCTTGCGATGCTCTCCGTTGAAGGAGTCCATGAGGGTACCGAGAAGGGGAGATCAAAGAAACAAAAGCCCCAGAGCTAAATACCCAAAACATAAATCCTGGACAAGTGCCAGCTGCCAACTTTCCCCACACAAGCCAGTCATATCCTTCTACGAAAAAGAAAACGAGCCTGGCATATAGAATTAAAAAGAGGAAAATTGGGGAGACCCTAAAATTTGTTATAACTCCCACTGAGAAGAGGTCCTCTTCCCATCAAATGGAAAGCTCGCTGAAGGGACTCTCCGACCTTTCTATCCCGGGCAACTTGTTAAATTATGATTTTGCTGACCTTGATATTGAAGGACTCAATTTTCCTGCAAGTAGTGGTGAAAGAAAATGACTTAATAGTCAAGTAGAACAGACTCCTATGAGCAAAGAAAAAACAACCGGTCCGGTTCAGAGATGCATACACACAGAAGCACTTACATTTCATCATTCACTTGCATTCAACTTTTTATATGGCATCTACTAACTGGTTCTTGTTCAACTCTATTTATAGGTGCAATGACTCGTTCAAACGGCTTTGATCGCCTTCGTGGCTTTTCTATCTTCCACCGCTCCAGTTTGGATTCAATGTCCGAAAAATGTAGAAAGGGAGATGAAAGAGAAAAACCCATGGGCATACTTCATACCAAAGTGACCCTACAAATCCTCCTGTGCGTGGTGGAGACAAGCCCACATACCGAGGCTTCCGGTCTGACGGTCCCCTCGACCAGCACTCTGGGTCTTTCAACACTAGGAAGTCTCGTTATCTCACAAGAAAACATTGAATTCGTCAGAACGAAATCCTCCAGTCCTTGCTCATGACCCAACTACAATGGAGAAATTAGCTGAGCCTATAGCCACCTTTTCGAAAATTTGCTTCGACGGGCTAAATTTTCTCCCGTCTATACATCCCATCCCTAAGGCTACAAAAGAAGATTCTCTTGCATGCATGAATGATGTATATGTTCAACATGATGCATTCATATACTTGGTTGAAAAGGTCTTGGAGGTTTCTATTGAACGTTAGCATGAGATCGACTGCCTAAAGCTAGAGGCCATCCATGACATGGATATCATAAAGTATTGGATAACGAATTGCTCTCATTCAAAGCCCAATTGGAGGATGCAAAAAGGAATGCCAAAGAGATGGTCGAGGTAGTTAGTCGCTTAGAGGCTACTCACAAAAAGGAATTAAATGATGCTTCCCAACGTAGAGGCACTCTGGCTCTAGAAAGATCCCTACAAAAGGAGAAAGACATTCTAGCCTGTAGCGTGGAAGAGCTGGAGAGATTGCTATCTAAGGAAGAGGATGAGAAAAAAGAAGCGCAAGAGGAGTTGTAGAAATATTGCAAGGAAATCGTCCAGATAAGAAACCTGAAGGCGAAGCTCGATGAGGAATTCTCCCAGATTGAAGTGCCGAAGGAAGCCGCTCGTGAAGAGGGCAAGAAAGTAATACTCACGGAGGATGACTCCTGAATTAAATCTGTGACCGAATTGGGTTTAGAGGAGATTAAATGCTTATTCGACCCACTCATCGCTGAATATAATGCAAGGATTCTCCTTCACCTTTATCTATCCTTCTTGGGCAATGGTTATCTCAAGTCGCTTGCCGAAGCTTGGGACACCCTCATTAAAATCAGGAAAGTAGAGTCGAGCATGGAAGAGATTGATAAAGAGGCACTCACAAAAGAAATGCTACGAGAAAATAAGCCATCCAACTTGGTTGCTGCAAAGTTTCTATTTGGCGGAGCTCCCCCAATGCCTAAGGAGAAAGAGGGTATCGCCGAGCCATCTGGCACTGAGTCCCAAAGGCCTATTTCCATTCAAACGATGATAGTTCATCTTCTCAACCACTCGACAAACATGTTGGTTACAACTCTGAAAAGTCTAGTGTTGGCATCCACAAGTTATCTCTGATTATTGAAGGGATCACTTCTACAACCACCGAAAATCAACCGGATGTTGGTACCGATTTCTTCCACTTATCATCTGAAAAGTTGCCGTTCTTGGTGAATAATGGCCATAATCTAACATTTGACTTTTAATAGACGATCTATGTCTTCCTGGTCTTGAGTCTACTCCGATGGGTGATGTCGTTATGGAACAGGAGGAAAAGGAAGCCGAGGCACCGGCTGTTGGAGACATTCCTGGTCCTAATGCTCAGGTCATCGGGGCGATAGATGAGGATATAATCGAAGATCCATTACTTGTTGAGGAACATGATGACTTTATTATTACGGGTGCTTCTAAGCACACCGCCACATTCAGTATGAAGGTGCAGATCGAAGAAGAGGAACATGCAAAGCCCAAAGTCAAAAGTGAGCCTAGCATGGTGGAGATTGATGATCCTCTTAATAGACCACTGTAATTTATTCCTCCTGGCTGGTCTATCCCTATGGTAGTTCCCCCTCCTTCCTCAAGTATGTCTTCTCTAAGGAAGAAATGGGTCCCAAAAGAAATGTTTGGCTATAACGACTCCCGAGAAGCTGAAAAAAGACAGAAATGCGAAGAAATAGTCATAGCCTTGTAATATTTTGCTTAGTTTGAATACACTAGTGTTTTGTAGTCGCTTTTCGTTTCCCTTATTTTCCTTTTTATTAGAAGATGTACGGACTTGGCCGCTTAACCTTCGGAGGGGTTGTAAGGAAATTTTGGAATGTAAATAATTTTTTTCCCTTTACCAGTCGTCGACTGTGTTATTATTTCAATGGTAGATTAATTTTTGTACTCCAAGTAGTTGCATCTCAGTCTTAGAGCTTCTCTGTGGATTTTACCGAAAGTTGTCGTAGGCACCAAGCCAAAATTGTATCTAATGGTCGTATTCCGTTATTAACGGTTCGAGCATTTTTATCGATCTTAGACCGGAGCCCATAGGTAGTAAATGGTCAAAAGTTCTGCCATTCATTCATAAGTTCGGACGCTTGACATTTTTAAGTTCGCCCCTTGGGTTTATAGATACTTCTCACATCACTTATAATTTAGTCCGCAATCGGTGACTTGGAGACAAGTCATTTGTACTCTAGTCCATATTTTTAGTGCTGGAAGTACTCTAATCTGCTAACTAGGAACATAGAGATTTTTCATATCGTTTATACTCTAGTCCACACCCTGAGGACTCAATGTATTCTAATTTTCATTTCTAGGGACTTAGATATTTTTTCATATCATTTATACTCTAGTCCACACTCTGGGGACTTAGAGTACTCTAATTCGCACTCCAGGGACTTAGGGATTTTTCAAGTCATTTATACTCTAGTCCACACTCTAAGGACTCAGAGTACTCTAATCCACACTCTAGGGACATAGAGATTTTCAAGTCATTTATACTCTAGTCTGTACTCTGGGGACTGGAGTACTCTAATCTGCGCTATGGGGAATTAGAGATTCTTCAAGTCGTTTAAATTCCGGTCTACGCTCTGGGGAATCTGAGTACTCTAATCCGCACTAGGGACTTAGATATTTTTCAAGTTGTTTATACTCTAGTCCGTACCCTGGGGACTTAGAGTACTCTAATCCATGCTTCGGGGACTTAGAGATTTTTCAAGTTGTTTATACTCTAGTCTACGCTTTGGAGACTCAAATTACTCTAATCCGCACTTTGGGTACTTTGAGATTTTTCAAGTCGTTTATACTCTAGTCCGCGCTCTTGGGACTCAAAGTACTCTAATCTGCGCTCTAGAGATTTAGAGATTTTTCAAGTCGTTTATACTCTAGCCCACGCTTTGGGGACTTAGAGTGTTTTGTTTTTTTTCGACATAGCTGATTGATTTTTTTTATCCCTATGTGTGCATTCATCCATCACATATATCAGTGTTAATAAATCTCAACACCCAATTATATAATATGAAACAACAATTGTTCACAGAAAAGTGGGTTCAAGCTTTTATTCATCACAAAAAATGGGGATAGACTAATTTGTCTTATTACATATCGAAAACAGAAACGACAAGAAAATAAGATACTGAAGAAAACTATGATCGAAATACAAAAGAAATAAACTAGGTAAATTAGCGACATAGGCGTTCGTTATTCCATGCTCTAGGAAGCATTACACCATCAACAGTCGCTAGCTTGAAAGTTCCTTCTCTAAGCTTTTGTTCAATGACGTACAACCCTTTCCCTATAAAATTCATGTGTGATGGGACCGAAAGGACTCACTTTAGAATAAGATTGCCCACATTAAAAACTCTTGGTTGGACTTTCGTATTATAATATCAGGTCACTCGATGATGACGGGCGGCTGTGCTTAGATCAACTTTCTTATGCTTCTCGCCAATAAAGTCCAATGACTCCAATAAGAGATCTTGGTTTGTTTTGAGATTGTAAAAAGTTACCCTATGGGAAGGGACATCAAGCTCAATGGGTATAAATGCTTCAGCCCCATAGGCCAAGGAAAATGGAGTGTGGCTAGTCGCTGAGTGGTTTTGTATGCCCAAAGTGACATTGGAGGTTCATCCACCCACTTGCTTCTAGTGTTTTCCAAATGCTTTTTTAGGATGGATTTAATTATCTTATTTATAGCTTCAACCTGCCCATTCGCCATAGGGTGGGCGACTACTGCAAACTTTTTCACAATATGATGCTTCCGAAAAAACTCTTTGAATTCAACACTATCGAATTGAGTTTCGTTATAGGTGACAATAGTCCGTGGAGACCCAAATGACATATAATATTTCGCACAACGAAATTAATGACCATTTTGGTAGTGATCATAGCTAATGGTTCTTCTTATGCCTATTTGGTGAAGTATCAACCGCGACATTTGCATACCTCGCACTACCTTTGGAAATCGGCAACGAGCCGACAATATCAATTACCCATAGCGCAAACGTCCATAGGCTAACCATTTGTGTGATTTCCGTCAACGGCACTCTTGGGACTTTCGAATATTTCTGGCATTTATCACATCTTCTCACTTAATTTATGGCATCTCGATTCACGGTTGGCCAGTATTACCCATAATGAAGTATCTTTTTGGCTAGCATCTACCCTCTAGTATGGTTGCCACATTTTTCTTCAAGGACTTCTTCATTGACCCGCTTTATCTCATCATGGGCGATGCACCTGAGTAAAGGAATAAAGAATCCCTTTCGATATATAATCCCATCTCGCATAACATATCACGAGACCTTGCGGAGGACTTGCCGTTTTCGTTCCTTTTCTCAGGCAAGGTTCTGCGCAAAAAGTATTCTTTAAATAGGGACATCCACGACTCCCTACTGGTTTCCATCTCCGGCATATGATCAACTTCCACTGCATTTATACTTAGGGTAGGGTTTCGATGAGAACCAAGCCCTTTGGTTGTGCATCAACAGGGCTTGTGAGTTTTCATAACGAATCGGTTTTCCCCTTTAGCCCGCATGGGATGTGCGAAGTGTAGTAGTATTCGAGGTCCGACAACAACTCCTGAACTCGAATAGGTATAGGGCAAGTAGTTTCCCCTTCACCTGGTAATCCCTTCTAACTTGGTACACTACCAACTACGAGTATCAAAAGATTTCGATCAATTTTACCTGGAGCTCTTTAGCAAGCTTCAATCCAGTAATCAAAGCTTCATATTCGGCTTCATTATTCAAAGCGGGGAAATCAAGCTTCAAGGCATAACAAATAGATCGATTCTTGGGGATTACAAGAATGACACCAGCCCTAGAACAATGATCATTGGATGCTCCATTGGTGTATAGATTCCATCGTATGGGAGGAATCGTATCGCTCCCATTTGGTTCGTCTTGCATAGTGAAATTTGCCATAGTCCCTCGGTAGTTCATCGAGGCAAGTAGGTAATGTCGAACTGGATGAGCTCGATGTTCCATTTGAGCAAACCTTCAAGAGGTTTTAGACCTTTAGAGTACCTGCCACAAAGGTTGGTCAGTATAGATATTGATTGGATGTGCTTGGAAGTATAGGCGAAGCTTGCGTGATGCGTTCACAAGGCAGTACGCCAACTTTTCTATACTTCGGTAATTTCTCTCTACGCTCATTAATTGTTTACTGACATTATACACCCGTCTCCAGATCAGGTCCTCTTCATGAATCGAGGTAGCACTTATGGCCTGCAGTGGCACGGCTAGATAAACATACAACTCCTCAAGGTCCACCGGCTTCGACAAGACATGGGATGTTTGTAGATGACTCACCAGAGCTCGAAACGCGTCTTCACAGTCTTCCATCCATTCAAAATTCCTTTTCCCTTTTGTTATCAAATCAAAGAAATGAATGCACTTATAGGTTGCCCTGGATATAAATTGATTCAATGCAGCAACCATTTCAGTTTGGCTCTGTACTTGTTTAATGGTCCCGGGTGCTTATGTATCATGAATGGCTTGAATTTTTTTTAGGTTCGCTTCGATTCCATGCACGTTGATAATGAAGCCCAGAAACTTTCCTGATGCAACACCAAACAAGCACTTCAATGGGTTGATTTTCATACCATAAAATCTAAGGATGTCAAACATCTCTACAAAATCTCGATTATGGTCGTTTGATTGCCGTGACTTCATGAGCATATCATCCACATAGACTTTCATCATCCTACCAATCTAATCAATTAACATTCGATTTACCAAACGCTAATAGGTTGCTCCTGCATTCTTCAACCCCAATGGCATCACCACATAATAGTATAACCCAACATCTGTGACAAAGCTGATATGCTCCTGATTTGGGATGTGCATCAAAATTTGATTATATCTTGAGTACGCATCCATGAGTGATAATAATTCATGTCGTACCGTCGAATCAACCAACTTATCAATTCTAGGCAAGGGAAAACTGTCCTTTGGGCACGCCTTGTTCGGGTCTGAATAATCAAAACATGTTCTCTATTTCCTGTTTGCCTTCCTTACCTGTACTGGATTAGATACCCATTTAGGATAGAGGGCGTCGTGACCCGTTGGCTTTAAGTTTATCCACCTCCTTCTTGAGAGTAACAGACCTCTTTGGGTGCATGCCTCATCTCTTTTGTTTCACAGGGACATACTTCGTATCAATATTCAGCATGTGGTTGCAATAGCGGGTGAAATCCCACACGTATCAAAATGAGTCCAAGCAATTAAATCAAGGTTCGCTCGAAGAAAATTAGTAAGCTCCATTATCATTGAGGGGCTGAGTTATGATCTGATCTTCAATAACTGTGACGGATCATCATGGTTGACTGTGATATCTATCATCAATTTAGCTGGCACTGCCTTGGCCTCCTTGGGTTCCTCTTCGTTATCTCTCGAATCTATATCTCTATAGAACCCACTGTGGTGCCTATGCCAAGGCTTAGGCACTACTTGTCAAATTTCAGTAACTTCAATGCAGACAGATTTGTCCACGCCCTTCCCTTTTCCTTTCATTGGGCTTCTCTTAGCTCAGCCACATAGCAAGCACAACCAATCGCTTGATCGTCATGCACAACACCAACTCCACTATCTATAGGAAATTTCAATGTCAAACGCTACGAGGCCAGAGCTGCCCTAAACTCAGCCAGGGCTGGTCGGTCCAGAAAAAAATTAGATGAGGAATCATCATCCAAAACAATGAATGGTAGAATCCGTATCCTCCTACGTTCAACTTCTCCTAACTCAACTGGCAACTCAACTAAACCCACTACTTCATTTGTCATACTATTAAACCCATCTATAGGGGCTTTAGATGATTTCAGATCCTTAACATCCATCTTCATCCGATTGTAAGCTTTCCTAAAGATGATATTAACAGAACTTCCACAATCAATTAATATTCTCCTCAAAAGCATGGGTCCAACCATAGCAGAGATTACCATTGGATCAATGGTATGATCATAATTTATTTTCTTATGTAATTTATCCTTTTCATAATTGTTGTTTATATTTAGATTATTCAGACAGCTTTCATTAACATATATATATATATATTTACATTTTCAAACAACCAAACAATTAATTTATATACAATTTAATAATTTTCCAAAAAGTTATTCCTTTATATATAAAATATAATCTAGATAAAATTATTTCATTTACCCAAATTAAAATAATACTACATCGACTTGACTCGTTTAAGTGTTTAGAAATCCTTATCGATAACATGGCGTCCCACATACCGACCAGAATTTACAAACAACTCAACGGATAAGTAAACACAATATAAAACATTTTATATTCACTAAAAATACGTACCCATATCTATAATACACTCATACTCAATCTTGGGTGCTACTATCCCTATCTATACTGAGTACACATCAAAGCATTGGAATATACAAAATCTAAGCTCTTATACCAAATGTGATGAATGGGCAACTCCTGCACCCGCCCCAATAGGCTTTTTAACCATCCCGCTACCCTTCTTCTTTTGAACATAGGGGTACTCCTGATTTTCAACATGGGAGTGACCACAAGTGATGCCTCGGAATTGCTTTTACGGTAAGCCTCTCGACTATCAACCAACCCTTTCGCACTAGAGTCATGTAGGAGTAAGAGTCTAAGCTTCATCACTGTTCACAAAGCGAGAACCCCCTATCAGGCCGAACATAATCCAGCAAAACTGATGTACGTAATCTGTAGAAATGCAATTTCAGACAAACATCCATACAAGTTGTCCAGGAATAGGACAAACCGAAGGTACTTTCCTACCACTTCCTGCCAAGAAGTCCCTAGGATTAGTAGCGAATAGTCCTTGCATTGGATATTTCACAATGAAGAGACCACTACTACTATATGTATATTGGGATTTTAACCCCAAATTATCAACAAGCAGTCCTCCACTATGAAAATCCAGAATATCAATATCATCATAAGCAACCTGCCCAATCGTCGCATATACATTGGTCCGAAGTGGATTTCAGATAAATCTGATCCTGGTTTCTTCTCACCAACAATGCAAAAGCGTTTCTCAACCTCACATAGAAACTAAGTCTCGTAGACTTATCACGTCTCCAACTTTCAACTTGCTATCTTTCGGGCCAAGAAGGAAGCTCGATAGATTGGAGTAATACTCCGCACTTTACGAATCAACATCCTCAACACAAATGATAATCAAGCCTACATAAAAGGCTATGTACTAAGTGTACGACTAAAGAGTTCCCACATCAAGTCGAGGAACTAAAATTTGGCCAAGTTTGATAGTCGGATCTTTAACTATCAAAACAAACTAGCAAATATTTAGCACCATATACAATCACTAGGCCCTTTTAATTAATCTTTTGTTAATTAAATCACTTGCCAAATATTCAATTCAAATTATCTTTAAGAAGATATAATCTCAAAACCATTTCAACATTGGAAAATATTTCCAAATACTTATTTAATAATAAGTAATTCACAATTCTCTTTATTTTCAAAACTTAGAAAATATTTCATATACTTAAATCATAATTATGTATATATTTTATTCTTTTAGGAAAACATTCTCTTTAAACACATTTATTTGGGTCAAAACGAATGTTGTGTAAAACACCGTTACGACAACCCAAAATCACTTGCATAGGGATTTGAAAATAAGATAGATATATAAATCTAATATACTATACAAAACATTTCCTTTCGAAAATCATTTACTATAACAACAATGTTATAGTCCATCATTTCCTTATTTCTCGAAAACATCTATTTCAACAATGAATGTTGAATTCTATGGTTTTAATACTTAACACATTTTTAAACATCTTTAAACCATTTAAATCCATGTAATATATCACTTACAAAAACTTTTATTTAATTTGAATTATTATTCACTGTCCAAAATCGTGAATATAACTCAATTACCAAATTCATTATTTCTACATTTCTAATTAAAGATAATTCACTATCCAAAATCATGGATATAATTCATTTATCAAATTCAATACTTCTGCACATTTATTAAAGGATTTTCCACTATCAAAAATTGCGAATATAATTCCTTTAATAAACTTCCATATTTAACTTATCAAATTCAATTGATTTCGGATTTATAAAACAACCTTTATAAATTCCATCTCCATTTTATAAAAACTTCAATTTATAAAATTCCTTTATTAACTAATTCCATATATAACTCATTTATAAGCCAAAATCTAATTTATAAGTTAATTGCTTATAATTCATTCATTTACAAATCATTCTTTTTTTATAACTTCATCAATTCTATAAATCTTAATCCACTTATAAAATCCATTTACAACTCCTTTTTAACACTTATAAAACTCATTTATAATTCCAATATTTTGAGATATAAAATATCTATTTATAAATCTTATATTTAAATCATTTATAATAATTTCAAAACTCTCCATTTATACTATTTCACAAAATAGTTAACTTCACATTTCAAAAGTCACATTTCAATTATATTTTCCAAAAATCATAATTTTTATAACATAAAAATTATAACATTTATTTATTTAAAATAAATTCCTTTCTTTATAGCAATTCAAAATATATTTTCTCAAATCACTTAAAAATCCATTTTATTTTGAAATCATCACGTAAACATTTTTAAATTACCAAAATAGGCCTAATGCTGCAACAACACCAAATGCGTTAATCACATCAACCAAAACATCATATACCAGATGATAACAGTATATATAACAATATTTGTAAATAAATCAATTGTGGTGATGAATCTAGTTGGATCCCTCCAACCGGTCACCTGCAACAAATATATATATTAAAAATATATGTACAATGTCTGCTTCAAGGCAGACGCGCGTACAAAGGGTCATCCGCTAATACACGAGAACGTATAGGGTCATCTGCTCCAATAGGCAAGAAATATCCAAATACCAACCAATATATCATATA
This sequence comes from Allium fistulosum, assembly GCA_030737815.1. Taxonomy (NCBI): domain Eukaryota; kingdom Viridiplantae; phylum Streptophyta; class Magnoliopsida; order Asparagales; family Amaryllidaceae; genus Allium; species Allium fistulosum. The sequence goes on along the minus strand of CM060905.1, from coordinate 648,215,154 downwards.
TCATCCAAAAAATCATCAATCATCATAAATAATATTATTTCTCACTTATATCAAAATATCAGTGAGTCAGAAAGAGTGAGTTATACTCACATTCATTGTAGTCGTCGCGATAGCAATTTATTCCGATTAAAATTAAACAAGCGTTTAATTTCAACCAAAATTTTCACTAGCTTAAATAAATCCCAATCAAGCTCCATAATGTATTGATCGTCAATACAAACTCGATGCAATTTGTTTCGTGCGAAACAGACCTCGTATGAAAAAGTTATAGCTTTTTAAAGTTTATACGATTCTAAATTTTTTGATTTTCTATTAAATTTTAAAACCCCACTTGATCATAGCCATTCATTTTTAGATTGAAGGTCACAGTCGCGTGTTTCTTTTACTTCCTTAGGTGAAGAATGCACGCAACAATCACTACATGAAATTTTGTTTTTTGTAGCGCTCAAAAAACGCTACAAAAACTTTTGGTGGCGTTTTGATAATCGTTACGAGAAAACATGCCACTAAAAATCCATGAATTTTTGTTGCATTTATTTTAACGCCACTATAAATGCATTTTTGGCAGCGTTTTTCAAACGCCACCATAAATCTTTTTGTAGCGTTTAAGAAACGCTACCAAAAGATTTTTTGGCGCTACTAATAGAATTTCCAACTTTACCCCTGTTTTACGATTGCATTTACTCAACGCCACTATATATATTTCGGTAGCGCTTTTGAAACGCTACTAAAAGTTGTTTATTATTTTACACCATTTTTTCATGCTATTATTTCCTGTTAATGGTCTATTTTGGTTCTATTATATCAATCAACATTCACTCACATAATCATCATATCCAAATAAGTTAAAAAACACATTAACCATATAATCAAATAAAATATCCATAACCATTCCAATACAATAGTTTTTCGACAAAATGACCTAACTCACATACAATAACCATTTGTATACAAATTTACACATCGAGTACTAATAAATGTTATATCTAACTAGTGCTAACAAAACGTTTCATTACCCATAATTCTTTGTTGCATACACAAGTGAAAGCTAGCATCATCAAGTCCAAATTTACTCTCTTCAAAAGTCCGATGCCTACACAAGTGAAAGCACAACAGATAGTCAAACAATTACGTTAACTCGTAGGACTTCAAATATGAGATCAAACATCTACAACAAATGACCTAACTCACTCCCGGCAGATGCTTGATTGGCTGCACGATTGCTACCAAAATTTCTTCGATTCAATTCTCTTGCAATCCTTGAACCAAACTGCTCAGCACAAAATGATAAATTAGCAGGATGAAGTGTCGTGAAATAAATATATTGTTTAATTTTGGAATGCACGAAATATATAATCAGGAGGCAAACTAATATCAGTAATTTTTTCCCCTAGGTCTACCCTGTATAGTGTATTTCAAGTATTAGTAGCCAAATCAAGCTTTGCTCTTCTTTCAAATTTAAGCATCTCCATAGCAAAAAAAGTTCTACATTTTTTCTGGACATACAAATTGTTTGATGATAAGTTCTGCAAAGGCTTGCAATCACATGCTATTGGTCATTATGGTGAGTGAATCCACTGGTGCCACACAAAAAAAAAACAAGATGAAAAGAGAGCAACCTGGATGGCCCGTTTAGGCAAGGTAGATGCTCCTTCTATGCCAAGCAATCGTGCAACCTGTTATAATACATGTACAAGCTTAGGCCTCAATACAATGAGACCAAAAATGTTTAAAAATAATACACATAAATATGTGAAATAAAAGACTTTTAACTCACCTCCCTTAAGATTTTCTTATCACCTATTCCAGAAGGTTCATCAAGGTTCGCAATCTCCCATAAAGGAATTTCTAGCAACGTATTAATTACATCCTCATCCAGAAATGGAAATCTAGCCTAAATGCAATGATACAAGAAAATAAATACACAAGAAAGCATATAATCAAGCTATGCTAGGAGCTCACTTCTTTACATACAAAAATCAAAGGGATTTCTTTGAGCAGTATTATTATACCTCTTTACCATGATCAGCAATGCATCTATCATCTCTACCTAAATTCCTTTTCCAGATTCTCTACATATCCAATCTCATTTCCACTTGTTATGTTCAAATCTGGGATCGACGAACTGCTAAAGAACGTCGTGAGGACACCGACAAGAATCTGGGTTTGACGGCGTCGAAACTTTGCGGATCGAGATCCTCAGACCCCTGGCTTTGCAAAAAGAAGGTTCTTGAAAGCTACTGTAGCAATGAGCGAATGAGGTAAGTAAGGTTTATCGCCTATAATCCTGGAAGCTACGACAGCAATGAACGACGCAGCATAGCCAAGGTTTGAATGGAGAAGAAGCGGTTAACAATGACGTCGGCGGTTATTGATAGCAGTAATTTGAACATCTAATATAACTGAAATGAAGTTGGCTAACGATTACTGTAGATCAATGAACGTGGGGAGTAACTGATCAACGAACGAATCTGACGTTGGTGAGGTCATCAATATTAGTGCAATGGTTTTAAAGTCGGCTCCCAGCCCTTCATGACGTCACCGTCATCTCCTCGCCCTACAACGTCGTGAGCTCCCAGCCCTTCGTGACGTCACCATCATCTCCTGCCATCGCGTTGCCCTCCTCTAGTCGCGATGTTAATACGCAGCTCCAGCAGCCTGAGATATTTGTGTGCTGATATGATTTGCATTCATAAGTTAAAATGTAAGACTTAAGCGATCACATCACAGGTTGCAGGTTCATGTAAAGTGTCCGCAAATTCTGGATTCGTGTAAAATTTGTCAATGCGGAGTTACTTAGCTATAGGGGAGGATATTGTGAAGCAATTGAGCTTTTTACTGCCATAATGAACTGGCATTTGTCTTCCTTTTCCTTTATCATCTTTGTTGCCGAAGCATTGATTTGCACAGTCCTGGACAGTGAATCCATGCCATAGAAGTACTCCAGGTTCTCTATACTGAATTAAAAGTAGATTATGAAATTAATGACATAAGTTAAATAAAAAAATAAACCTGCTCAATATGACAGTACAATATAATAAACCTGTGGGAAGATGATATCGTCACTAATAAACGCAGCAGCAGATGCAATATTGATAGCTTCTTCTCCATTTGAGGTCATGTAAAATGAAATTCTACCCTGTCTTTGTGCTTCATAAAATATGTTGTCCATAACTTGGAGGGTTACCATATGATTGTACATTTTTATTGCCATTTCTTTGTTTATCTGTTTAAAGCCATAATAAAATTGTTTTCCAAACAGTCTATTGTATATAAAAATGGAACCATAAGAAAAGTGCTTACAATTCTAAAAATTTATAATTAAGCGTACCTCTTGATAGTAACTACCAGGAATTATATAGCCATCATCATCAAGAACACGAAGTAGCTGATTCGCTCAGATGGAGATTCAGATAGGAATCGTATTTCTGATGTGAACATTATTCTTCCTCCTGGAAAATCTATGCCCTGAAAAATTTGATTTGTTCATAGCAAATACACATCTCTCTGAAAAAATTACAGTGTATTTATGAGCTATAACAAGATACACAAGATAATCAACATCATAACAAGGCATGCAAAAAGAAGTACCTGAGCATTAGTGTCAGGCTCATACTGATCAACTGAAACGCTCTCACCAGCTGTAACAGTCATAAAACGCTTAACATGGAAACTATTTGTCATCGGAATATTCGAATTTGGAAGTGAACACTTGTCAGGAACTTGTTCTTTGTTTTGTGGATTCTTATTGAAGAACTGAAACTTCCTAAGAATTTGGAAATTTTCAGCAACTCCTTAATTAACCAACACATACAAAGTCATACACTACTGTAACCACCAAGAACTTCCTTAATATTATCATATTGGTACGCATGACATCATACACTATCATAAACTATTGAATGATAATTCACAGCACATTATTTTTTTTTTGCATAAATTTATAAAACTGAAAAAGTAAAGGCTTTTTTGATGTAAATCATCTTCATCCTCCTGACTAGCCATAAACAAAAATGTTCTTAATTCATTTCACGCATTTATTGATTTGCAAACAATCAATAGCCGCAAACAGAGAAAATCTAACATTGATAATCAAAACACCAAATTAAATGAATAATGCAATTAAACCTGATATGAAGAAGAAGCGGTTCCAAATACAAATCCGTTTGGAAAACTGCTTCTGCTTAAACCTTTTCTTTCGCGACATAGATTGAAAACCAAGAAAATAATGAGAAATGTTCTTAATATAATTGCGTATTTTGATGAAGCCATGTATTTCTCTTACAGCAGTGCCTCCTCGAATTGATCCACCACCGCTCCACTTGAAATCACCTTCACCGCCTCCGCATTCATTCCACAATCACCTAAATCCAGTTTGAAGTCTGGGTTGGGGTTTTGATTCTGGTAATTGGGATTTTGATTCGTGAAACTTGGAATTCTGCTTTTAAAATCGCGCTTGCTTTATTTTAGTTCGGTCGCAGTTTTTAAATTAGGAAAATTAGGGATTGGAAGAGACGAGTAATTTTTTTTAAGTGGAGTAGTTTGATAAGAAGAAAAAGTGGTAAAGCAAATTTGAGCGGCCACGAAAAACTTTAGCAAAAAATTCCACGAATTACCGGCGGGAGAATTAGTCGCGTTTCTTTGTTTATTTTTATATTGTAAAATTACCAACAGTTGCACAAAATTCAAAACGCCACCAATTAATGCAACTAAAAATAGTTTTTCTTGTAGTGAATCTATAGCTCACGTTGACTCCTTAATCGCCGATCATCCCACGATCATCTTTACGTTGATCGAACAACGTCAAGACGAATCCCTTGATCCACTCCACCTTTGGTCCACACGGCATGAAGCTCGGTCATGTGCAAGCCTTGAAACGCATGATCGAATGGCGTGTATTTTAATGTAGTTTGTCGTAGATCCGCCTCTTTTTAAACGATCTCCACCGTTGGTTAGTTAGATCTTGCTAATCTTCATCTTTGTAGTTGGAGATTTCTCGAATTAATGTGTGGATTGGAAGAAATCGAAGGAAGAAGATCGATGTTTCTCGGCCATTGAAATTAAATGAAACGGCGGCTTGCCTAGCTAGGGTTTCTGAGTGAAAAATGTGAAAAAAGGTGGGATTATATAGAAAATTCTCCCGCACTATTCATTCCGAAAATTTTCGAACTCGAAACGAAGCATGCCGCCTAGCGTTTATAAAGTCTTAACCATATTCTGAACACAATGGAATATATATCGAGAGCCAATTCGATCGTATTTGGAAGATAGGTTTTCGTATTGACTATTTAAATTTAAAATTCACTTAAACAGATTTCTACGTGTTTTAGATTGCCCGGACAAAGCGTAAATACGATTGACACGAAATTTGAAATCTTACAATAATAAAACATTATGGATCCAATGAAACTAGTTTCGTTGAAATCCGAGACTATATGAAAAATGACTATTTTTACTCGCCAATTAAATATTAAAATATTCAATTTCTATTAATTAACTTTTAATTCAATTTTAAAAGTTTACGATCATCATTCTAATTCAAATAGAATTTAGTTCAACTTTATAACTCATTTTCATTCACATTAAATTCAAATTTCAATTATTTCACAATATCAATTATTAAATTAACAATTTAAATTATCCAATTAAATCCAGATATTCGAAATATAAATTATTCAACTTACAAATTTTACTTGTTAATATTTAAAATCAATTAAATAAACGAATTTCAAATGACAGAAATTCTGGGTCTTTACAGTTCACCTTCTCCTAACATAACTAGCAACTTAACTAAACCCATTGCTTCATTAGTCGTACAATTAAAGCCATGTATACAGGCTTTAGATGATTTCAGATCCTTAGCCTCCATCTTCATATGATTGTAAGCTTTCTTAAATATGATATTAACAGAGCTTCCCCTTCAATTAATATTCTCCTCACAAGCATGGGTCCAATTATAGCAGAGATAACCATTGGATCGATAGTAGGAGCCTCGACTCGATCGACATCCCTACTCCTGAACACCATATCATCCGTTATTATTCGTTGTTTCTTTGCCAAAGTCCCATCCTCCGTGTTCGAGCAACACGCAAAATTCGCATGTCTCAAAGAACTAGCATAACGCTCCATTTCCTACCAACCCTTATCTCAGGGTGCGGCCCACCAACTATTGTGTTGATCACCAATCATCTTCCAGTTTGAGCGGGCTCCTCAAGTCGATGTAGAGCTTGTCCTGGACTACGATCGGAAGTTCCCTACTCGCTTTCTTGTAGATTCTTAACAAATTATTGCGACTTCTTCTGGCGAATCAATTTTTCTATGGCATCATGGAGAGCCTACACTCATCAGTGTAGTGCCTATAGGACTCGTGAAACCAACAATATTTCATGGTTCACTTTTGTTCGTCGGTCGATTCCTTCGAATGTGGCTTTCGATACAGGAAAGTATTACAGGTCATAGATAAATGTTTTCCAAGGACGTGTTCAGGGGTGTATATTCATTATAAGTTGGAATTCTCGGCTTCCACTTTCCAGCTTCCCTCTTTGGACCGGGATTTCCTCCTCCAATCCATTTTTGTTGCTCCGGCTGATTTTGTACGTTAACCTACACCTTTCCAGAGCTCTCGACCAATTGCTTCACTGCAATATTGCTTTGCACTGCCTCTCTGCTTGATCCTGTAGCATTGCCCCTTCTCAACAACCTGGCTTCTTCCTTTCTCATAAACTGATTCTCCTTTGAATAAAAACACTCTAGGGTGGTAGGTGATTTTTCAGCTAGCCAATCACCAAACTCAGATTCTGGGTCAACCCTCTTCATCATGGCCATGACGATGGCATGGTCATTCAGATTACTAACTTCAGTATCAGCAACGTGAAACCTTTGTAAATAATCTTTCTACGACTCACCTGGAGCCTGGATCATACTGGATAACGACATCACGTCTTTTAGGCGAGTAGCATTGGTCCGAAACTGCTTGACGAACCTCGTCGCCAGCTCATCAAATTTAGAGATCGATCATGGGGGCAACCTCATGAACCACATTGTAGGGATTCCATATAGAGTATTGGAAAGCACCTACATTCGATCATGTCGTTCACTCTAGCTGAGTCCATCAACTATTCGTACCTCATAATTTGCTGTCGGGGGTAGGTCTTCCCTTCGTAAGCGAGCATGGTAGGCATGTTAAACCTCTTGGGGTATTCAGCTTGTAAAATGTTATCGATAAACGAAGTACGACTCCTAGAGATTCCCCAATCGACACTAGTCAAGCCCTTATTCTCCCTCATCATCTGCCTGACCATTGTACATAAATCTGGACTTTGGATAGGTGGTGTCATGTCGGGATCAACCCTATGTGATTGTTCCGGCTGGCACCTCACATACATTTCATGCCTTCTTGGCTTAATATCATCTAGGTTTGTATTCTAAGGATCCGCTTAGTTACCATCCTGATGAGGCAATCGACCAGCTTCCACATGCGATCTGGAGCCTAAGTTTACCATTCTAGGTTGAGCACGACTTCCCAAGTGTAGTTGAGGTACCACTCTTCCGGTTAAGGGGTCATGATCGGCTCTATTGGATTTCCTACGATGGCTTGCCACAAATTGCTCCGTTGCTTCGATTTGCACTGTTTCAATTCCGCGATGCCTGTAGTGCTCATCTGACGAAGTTGAGCTATCGAATGATGAGTAGGAAGTGGGAATTCCCCCAGCAATCTGGCGCTGCTATCGGGCTTTCGGGTTCATCAGGTTAGCATTCGCCTGGATTTGCTCATTCAGCAACCTCCTGCTCTGCATTAGCTCCCTTATTAGATCATTGAATTCAGCCTTGGTAATGGAATTTGCAAGATTCTAGGTTGGCTGCTTGGCCTTAATTGTCTGACACTAGTAGTTTCCTTTGCATCGACATTATAAGAGGTAGTTTTGGCGTGCGACCTTGTTATCTTAGACCTCTTTACCTAGGCTTTGAAAACTATGAATAGAATATGCAAACTCTTAAGAACAAACTTGGATCTCCTTCAGGGGATTTCTTCAATCCAGTAGCAACAAAGGTGATCCTAACAGCCTAAGAATCAGTGCTCCTAATAAAAGCACCAAAATGTTAGCACCGTAATTGGTCACTAACAACCTAGAATAGATTTGTGTAGCGAGATAAATAAAGAAAGTAAATGGAAAAAGAGTAATAACACAATATAATGTAAAATAGAACAGTAAAAAGTAAGAGCATAAGAATTTATAGTCATTCAGTGTTAGTTGCCTACATTCACTTTGAATATACTCTTTATTGCTTTATCAACTGCTTGAATACATATACAATCCATAAAGAATAGTTTGAGTCAAGTTAGAATAAAGAGGAAATGATTACAGAAAACGGTTGAGTTTTCCTTCAGTTTGCCCAAGAAAGATCCTCAAAAATGGACCCCAGCCCCTCTATTTATAGATGGAGACAGCCTGGCATCTCAGATCTATGACTTCTCTTCATTCACTAGGGCCCATTATCAAGAGACCTCAGCCCAGCATCAATACCGTACCGATAGCACCGACCTGAACTTGCCGACCCCTCAAGGTCGAACTCACAATACCGATCTGAATTCCAAACACACCGAATACTCCAAACATGTTGACCCCCAGTACAAGCACAGTGAATGCCAACCAGATATAGGCGTGTTGAACTGTTATGGTGATTACCAACCCGAATGAGCTTTGTCGATCCATTATGAACATGTCGATCGCTTCTTGCTACAACAACCTGGTTTAGGTGCACCGACCCGAAATACAAATGCTATCCCTAAAAAGCTATGTCAAACCAGAGTACGCCGATTCGAAGTAGTTGCTAAGCTCATCCAAACATGCCGACGTGATTCAATACCGACCCGAGGAAATGCCACCACTAACCCGAAGCTATGCCGAACTATCCAAAATGCATACGACCCCAAACTACATGCCGTTCTCAAGTGCTTTAGACATGCCAACCTCCTCTCCATATTCTCATGCTAACCTCTAGTAGGTGATCCATACCAAATCGAAGTTGACGAAGAGACGACCAGGAGTAAACACCCCTTTGACTCGAAGCAAACTCCCCAACGACCCGAAGTAGATCATTCCTTGACCCTATTTCCATCAACGTTCAACTATAGCATCCGCAACTTCCATTTTGTAGCCGATCCAAGGCATCAAGTAACAGGTAAAATCTAACTTCACTATTGTAGTTGATACATGGTAGTACCGACTATTTACATCAATTATCTTCATCAAAACTATATCATATTAGGACTTATGGAATTTGTTTTTTTTTCAAAATTCCTATATCATCCACATTTAACTTGTTTAATCAAACTACAAAGTCCTTATTTCATTAATAATAATTATTATTAATGGAACTTCACTAGCTAAAGTCTTTAACTTTTAGTTGACAACAGTTGATATTAATACTAACCTCATATAACCGAGGAGACAAATTCCCTATTGAATTGTGTTTCACTTCCAATGCTTTAACTCAGACCTAATTTAAGTTATTCAATGGTCGCATGCCACGATTGAACTATAATCAAAGTGGAGTGTCCACATTAAAGTTCTAAACTCAATAGAACTATTTAGTATCATCATTTTGAGATTCTCCATTTGACTTTGGTTACATTAACAAATAGAAAACTTTACAGTGATTCATTCCATAGTTATCCAATAACTACCAATATGAAACCGCTTGTTGCCCCCTAACAACCATGAGTAACACACTGTTGAACTTTGGAGAGCATTATAGGCTCTAGTCTCAATGGATATAGAAATATCATACCTCGAAACATCTTGATTAGGAATAGTTAAAACAATATGTTATTTATAATGTGATAAATTTCTCATGATTACAACACATTGTAATTACTCTCACATAAAATATGATTTAAGTATTTCCTATTAGACATTCTTAAACTAAATAATTAACTAATGTTAATAGTAGTATAAGTAAAAATACCATTTATTTCAAATGAGATTCTATTATAGGGTTACTAGTTCACAATAAATTATAGAATTGCCCATAAGACATACCCCTAACCCTATTAATCCGTCACTTGCACTTGGAGCAATTATGGAATCTCAATCATAGTAATTCGATCAATTTATTGAGAACTGATGGAGCTAGACCTTTTTGAATGGATCTACTATGTTGTCTTTGGTATCTACTATTATAATTATAACTTCTTTCTTCAAGACAAATTCTCTAATAAGGTAGAACTTCAGAATAATGTGTCTTATTTTCTTATTCGTTATAGGTTCCATCCTGATTTGCATCATAATACTATTGTCATAAAATAGTATCATTAGATCTCCATGTTAGGAATCATTGCTAGCTTACTAATAAATTCACGCATCTATACCACCCATTTATCTTCTTTGCTAAGGGCAATGTATTCGGCCACAACCATTGAATCAGTTCCTATCTGGAACTTTCTAACTAACAATCCACCATTTAAAGTAAAACATTACCAAATACAGATTTACTATCGTATTAATTTGAAAGGTGGAGTCTGTATAACTCATCAAAAGGAGGTCTTCATTCCCGTATATAATGTGACAACCCACACCTCCCAACACACCAATCCAAAGTCAAGGGTGACTTTCGAAATCGCTCAGTGCCAAGAAGTACGAGTTATCATGTTTTGAACATTACAAAGACAAAGAATATACAGTTAAGATCTAAGACGTGTCAAACTTTCAGATCTCATAGCGATAGGCAATAAAATATAAATACAGAAAATAACCATCTCAAAAATTATCTTTGAAAACATGGTCTCAATATAATAAGTAGTCATAATCCAAAGTACACAGAAATATAATATATAGTCTAACAAGTACTAAGCACGATAAATGGTTACATATAGATTAATGGAAAAAAATAGAAATTCTAATGCCATGCTTGCCCCTCCGTGTACTAAAATCTAGAGTTATCCCTACTACCATATGCTCCTATGGTAGGAGAAAAAAAAAGGTGTAGACCAGACAAAAGTATGGTGAATGAGTTATATCATTAATATATGGTGATCACATGCAATTGACTTCATTAATACTTTATGCGACCTAGGATGTCCTACTAGTATCTATGAATTACTCGTTCCATTTATCTAAGGGGTATAGTTTTAAACACCCTTACAATAACATCTTGTGAATGCTATACTTAGGTTAAACAACTAATCGAACCTCAAAACAACTAAGGATTAGCTAATAGCTGCTTGAACTATTCCAACACAGTTTACCTACAATTTCTTCTTTGGAAATACATGTCCCAAACTACAACCACACATTATGTTTATGCATTGAGGGAGAGCCGCAATGCTGACTCGTGCCAAAGATGTCACAATACTACAAGAGAAAGGACTGATTTCCAAAGTAGATTAGTGACACCATAGTGACCCGGCATTGGTAAGGCGTCGCTAAATTTACTTCCGTTACCAAGGCATCACAATGCGTCACAAATTTTCTACACCTCAGTATGTTGTGGATATTACGAGGTTTTCAATTTGCCATCAGAAATGTATTGGAAATTACCTATACATTTGTGATGTCAAAGAAATTTAGCGACATCGTAGTGACATTATATACATATATATTACTAATTTTTTGGCATCGCAACCTTTATGATGGTGTTGAACATTAACAAATCCATATCCTATTTTATTTGTCTTCTCAACCGTTCAGATAGTAAAGTCCAATGCTCACAACCAGTTATCCGCATTCATTGATAAAGCTATCTAATAATTATCTCCTTGAAACTTCTCCATTCTTTATTCACTCCAAAATTATAAAAACCATCCCAAAATTGGAAAAAAAACCTAATTTTTTCATGATGGCCCTATCCTTTCTTCTGCCTCTTCATGCAAATTTTTTTTCTAGTTCATTGCTAGACGTTGTATTGCTAGTGATAGAGGAGTAGGCTGCATCTTGAAGGTGATGGTTGCAAGGTTGAGATTAAGGAAAGGGGTACAGGTTAAGATCTGGATTTAAGGAGCTATGAGGTGGGCATCAAGTTTAGGATTTTACGTGATGTTTATTTGCAAAGTAGATTACGAAACGAGGTGTTTTGAGGAAGTATAGATTTGAACGTGTGGGTGATGTAGTTGCTTGCGACTCTTGTCTGGGTTGATTGTGAGAAAGATTTGGCGATGGTTTTGGTATGTTGCATGGCTGGTAGTGGTCATTTTCTTTCAACCGCATCTTTGTGTCTGTTAATGCTATTTATCTTTAGTGCAATGGTTGGTACACCATGGAAGCTACTGAAATGTTCAACTTCTACATAACTACGTTCCACTTGGGCTTTTGTTCAGGTTAAGAACTAGAATGTTGGTAGGAACATTCAACTTTACCATGATAATTACACATGTATGTACGTTCATTATCACTCATTTAGAAAGAAAAGATTTACGTATATTAATTAAGTATTTGCATAGAAACTATATTTTAATTAAGGGGATCATACCTTTTGGCCACTTCAGTATCCAAGAATGCAAATAAAAACGGTTCCAGGAGATTCAACAAGGAGCATCACTGCATTATACGTAATAACTTATACACATTATTCTCTTACTTTCCTTTGTTTTATTAAGTTATAACTCTTTATATTCTTCAAAATATAGTCAATTCCCTTCTCTGAACTCGGTGCACACAATGAAATTATTGGGAAATAGAAGTGGTGAGCCATACATATTGTAGACTTATGTGTTCATTGGTGGCAAAGGTAATATTAATGAATCTACTTACGGTTTAGATCCTGCTAAAGCTCAATTCAGGTTTGGTTGAAGAACAGGTATGATGATATAGTAAAATGTTCTAATGTTTATTTTCCGCTACTAACTATAAAGTTTTTATATGAAATTTAGAGCAAGATGATTTTACAGAAGTATATGAAATTTTGTATATCTAGAATTATGTATATGCATTTGTATTTCGTTTTCTTCACTGATATAACAACATTGCCTACAAATTTTGCCAAAATGATGAATATAGTAAACTATGTACTTCTTATTTACTTATATGCATCTTATTCAAAATGGTAGTGTTATGCTTTTATTTACTGTCAAACACTAAACAATAAGCAAGTTCTATGGTCATTTTAATAAAAGTAGTAATCAAACTTTGTCGGTTTATTTATTGTCATTAACTTCTTTGGCGATGTTCAAAATTAACAGTAAAGGAACACAAAAGAATTTGTAATCTTCTTATTATTTCTTAAATTGTAATACGTGCATTTCAAGTAGAAGTAGTTATTAATAAGCTTTATGTCATCAATTTCATATTTATCGGCTTCTTATTTATGGACAACCCAATACTCTTTGTTATATGAAACCAAAAGATAATCGTAGCTATTAATTACTTTGTAGCAGCCATATGTTTTAATAAAATTGAACAGCTGCTAGTTGCTAATAAGTAACAAAAAGTAGTAGTAGCTAATCAAAATTCTAAAACTCGACTAATATCTCATAATTAAATCTCACCCGAGAAGTCGGGTGAGATATCATAATATTTGAAACACCCTGCACCACTTAGTATACCCAAAAAGGACACTAAAAGATATGGTGTGTTGTAAGTATGGCTAAAGCATCTCAGAGACTAATATTTAAAAGACAAATAAATAATAATAGCGAAAACATTTAAAATTAAACTTCATTACTTCATAAAATTAGTCATTAAAATAGAATATGTCTTGAAAACCAAATACACATGTCTTGTGAAAACACCATCTCAGTTACATCATCAGAGTACATAAAAAGCAAAAATCATCCCTTTCATAAAGTATCGGTACATGAAAAAGTCAAACTAAAGAAAACCGAAAAGAAGAAGAATACATGAAGAATGGGAAGGCTCTGCACATGGGTCTCCATGAAATCCGAATCTACTGTCCTTGCCTCTGTTGGCCTATTGGGGGAAAAGGGGAAATATAGGAGTGGGTCAGACTATAAGTCTGGTGAGTGAAAGTAATTACTAGCATTCTTAAGCAAGATAACGATAATATACTTAGCAATAGCAATAGTATAAAAGGAAATAAAGGAAAGATAAAACTGGGATAAAATATTGTTTAACCGTTTGCTTTGATTGTGATTGTTTACACTTGTCTTAGTTTGCTGTAATTTGGATGAAACCCTAACCCTATTTTAAGAGCCTGAAATCCTAATTCTACCAATTGATCAGCCTTCTATCTCTGTTGTGCCACTGTAAGCTAGTCCAATCTTGTTGGTCCTATAGCAAAAGACACCTGTTTAGCACTTGGAACGTAGTACTGAATTACTTACCCTAATCGATGTTGTACGCTCGGTCACCGCCAGTACACACTAACTGTCGCTCCCAATTTTGACCTCTTATTTACCCTAATTAGCATAAGCGTGCCCAGCTCCACCTAAATTGTTGTGAGAACATCAGTCCTAGTCTGAAAGGGTCTCGCCCAGCTTCACCTAAGTGTTTGTGAGACCATCATCCCTAGTCTAAAGTGGAATGCTACTGGTACTGGTTCTAACAAACAAAATCTACTTGCACCCCTTGCTTAAATCCTCGGATTTGAGCTTCTATCTATTAGCCACTTATTTACCCTAGTTAGCTTAAGCATGTCCTAGCCTCACCTAACTAATGTGAAACCATCAGTCTAAGTCTAAAAGGGTCCTATCTAACCTCACATAACTATTGTGAGACCATCTGTCCTAGTCTGCAAGGGAATGCAGTTGGAACGGACCCTATTCCTATCTTTTGCTTTTTAACTTAGTGTAAGTCTTAAAATAAGCCTCTTCTGTTATTTCTGATATATTTGCTTATTAACTTAATCTAATTCTTAAAATAAGCCTTTTTTGTTATCTCTTCTATCTTCTTTTTTTAATTATAACCACTAGTTATAAACATGCTTGCAAATGACTCAAATTTGCCTATTTCAGTCTATCTTCTTTTTATTATAGTTCTTCTTATTTTACATCTAATTTTTGTAAATCTACTATTTTCTATTTTAATCCATATTTGCGAATCCTTCTCTTTTTAATATTTTATTTGCGTAAAAATGAATAAAAAGAAACTAACATTTACAGGCTAAATTCTAATGTAAAACAGATGTAAATAAATGTAAATAACTATAAATATCTGAATAAAATAGCTGAATAAAAATAGCTAAATAAAATAGACTAAAAAGAACTATAAAAACTAATTGTAAATAACATATATAACAAATGTCTCAAAATTGTAGAAAAACTACAACTATTGAGAACCCTATTATTTTAAATTACTTAAAAATCTAAAATAATTACTACACTCACATGTGGTCCTTAGCTTTAGTCCTTGGTCTTCCTTGATCCACTCTTAGGGCATAGAATATTTTTATCAAAAAGATTTCCTCCCTAGAAATTTTTTCTATTTAGGGTCCAACCACTGGCAATGAACTCAAATAGAAGAAAATCTGAATGAGAAAAACACCTAGGCCTAGAGTTCTATTTATATTGTAGCTTAGGGATCTCAGACCGTTGGATTTGAAGATTAAATCTCGTGCAACCATAGCATAAGCTCGTTGGAAACCGTCGGATGGAAACATTAACACAGGTGATCAGAGGGAAATTGCAAAATGACGCGTTTTCTTTGTTTTGGAAAAATATATGTCAAATAAACACAAGAGGGTTGACTTAGCATCATTGAGGGTCAACCCCTAGGTTGACCTGAGTATAGTTGGGTTGACCCTAAGGTCGACCTATCCCTAACTTGGGTCGACCTAGGCTCTTCTTTATATTTCTTATTTCTTGTTTAATTCATAACTTGTTCATATTTACTCAGATTTTGACAAAATATATATGAATATTGACCAGAAAATCACCACGGACACAACGGTGCAACTCCCGTAGCTTGATTCTAACAATTTCACAAACTTATTTTATTATTTAATTAGTTCATTAATTAATTATTATAGCTCAAATTTTGGGTTGTTACATTCTTCCCCCCTTAAGGAATTTCGTCCCCGAAATATCTAAGGACAGAAAAACGAAATAAATATTTTCATCCAATTTATACAACCAATATTCAACCACCATCCACTACATCCATTGTCATTAAGCTTTCTAATGCAACTTAGGTTATATGCAATAGAGTAGTGTGAATGTCCCTAACTAAAGCAAAAGATTAGACAGTCTATTGTTTCATTCGACCTCCTTTTATCCAATCATGTCCGTGGCATGTATCCAAATGAATGCAAATTCCCTAATGATAACTGATAGTTCTATATGCATGCTACAATCATCATCCAAATGCAACAATCATATGATAATCATCCATTAGTAGAAACCATGGAAATAAAATGGAAATGCAAATGGGCACACATCCACATGCATATGCTTTAGTGACTTAGTTAGGCCGATCCCTAAGAGATAATTGTTCCTAGTGTATATGTATGCTTCCATTAGCATCCACTAGCAAACACTTGTCACCACTAGTGTCCATCATACATAACATGTTCTAGTAACATGTTTACATTCAGTCCTACCATCCATAGGTTAAACCTTAAGATCTACCCTCCTAAAGGATACTAAATGAAAGAACCTATTCAAAACTAAAGATGGAAATAGGAAATTCAAAGCGTACTATCGAAAAGACGTGGATAAGATGCATGAATTTTCTCTTCAGCCTCCCACATAGCGTCTTCAATGCTATCTCCCCACTGCACCTTAACCAAAGGTATTTCCTTATTCCTAAGCTTCTTGATATCACATCCAACGATCTTAGTAGGAATGCGACAAACCGATGCTTCTCTCTTAACTTAAACTTCCTCAAGTTGGCTAAGTTCCACTAACTCTAATGAATCATGTAAGCACTTTCTCAAGTGCGAAATATGAAGAACATCATGAACTCTTGTGAGCCACACCGGTAGCTTTATCCGATATGCCATATTTCCTACCCTTTCCACAATGGTGAACGATCCTCTATGAATCTGGGAGCAAGTTTCCCACTTGATCCAAATCTTACTACCTTTCTTAGCAAAGATACTTTAATGAAAACTAACTCTCCTACCTCAAACTCAATATCTTTTCTCTGCTTATCTGCATAAAATTTCTGCCTATCTTGGGCCATCATCATTCTCCTCCAAATCAATTCATTCTTTTCCGAAGTCTCTCTAACCATGTTGGGACCAAGTAGAAATCTTTCTATAGAGTCCAACCAACGGAAAGGCAACTTGCAAGGTATTCCATAAAGAGCTTCAAAAGGTGCCACCCCAATGCTAGTTTGAAAACTATTATTACATGCGAATTCCCCTAAAGTAAGATGCAGCACCCAAGTTCCTCCAAAATTAAAAATGCACATCCTCAACAAATCCTAAAGAATTCTATTAAATCTCTCCGTTTGGCGATCCGTCCGAGGGTAATAAGACGTACACAACCTAAGCTGCGTCCCTAAAACCTCTTATAAGCTTCTCCAAAACTCGCTAGTAAAGATAGGGTCTCTATTTCTCATTATGCTAGAGGGAACTCCATGAAGTCATACTATCTCATGAATGTATAAGGATGCAAAATAAGGTGCGGTCCTCTTACTCTTGACCAGAATGAAGTGGGCGCTCTTAGTCAAACGATCTACAATCACCCGAATACTACTATTCCCCTTCCTAGATCAGGGTAAACCATCTATGAAGTCCATCGAAACACTGTCCCACATCCATTTAGGTACATCCAATGGTTGAAGCAATCCGTTGAGCTTCTTCTGCTCTACCTTAACTCTTTGGCATACAAGATAGTTAGCTACAAACTCTGCCACATCCTTCTTCATGAAACTCCAATAAAACACTCTCTTCATGTTCCTATATAACATATCACCACTCGGATGAATAGTCATTCAAGAATGGTGTGCTTCTGCTAGAACTGCTCTCATCAAATCACTGGTGTAGGGAACACAAAGTATTTCATCTCTCGTTAGCCACCCTTTATCCATGGAATAACGATGGAGATGTCTAGTGACCTCTCCTCTACTAATCCTCTCAAAAATATTCATATGCACTGAATCCTCTCGCTGCCTAGAGCTAATCTGATCTATGAGGTTGGCTTCACCTCAGTTGCTTCCAATAATTCTAGGGTAACGTCGGTAAAGATCTTAAAATCAAAGGTGGAAATAAACTCTAGGCTTTTCCACTCCACGAACATTGTACTAAGAGTTTCTCTCTTCCTTCTTAATGCATCCACCACCACGTTCCCTTTACCAGGGGTGTAAGCTATGTTAAAGTCATATGATGCCAAAAACTCCATCCAATGCTGCCGCCTCGTGTTTAAATTCTTTTGTGAGAATAAGTACTTCAATGATTTATGGTCAATGAAAAGCTCGAACCTCTCTCCTAGCAAGTAATATCTCCAAGACTTGAGCGAAAAAACAACAACATCTAACTCTAAATCATGGGTAGGGTAGTTCTTCTCATGATTTTTCTACTATCTACTTCCATAACATCCTACTCTCCCTTCTTGCATCAATACTGCTCCAAGACCCTTCCTACATGCATCAGTGAATATTGTAAAAGGCTTAGCTCCGTCGGGTAAAACTAACACTAGTGCACTATTAAGGGCCCACTTTTGCACCGTGAAGGAATCCTCACAATTTACGTCCCACACAAATGCCGCATCTTCTTAGTGAGGCGAGTAAGCGGTGTTGAAATCTTAGCAAAATCTCTAATAAACTTCCTATAATAGCCAGCCAAACCTAGGAAGCTTCTAACTTCGGTAACGTTCTTGGGGGTCTTCCAATCTTGTACTGCTACTACCATAGCGGGATCAATTGCTATACCCTCTCTTGAGACTACATGCCCCAAGAAATGCACCTCCTTACGCCAAAAGTGACATTTCGAGAACTTTGCCTTTAACCGATGAACACGATGTGTACGAAGAACCACCTCAAGATGAATAACATGCTCTTCCATACTTTTGGAAAACACCAGAATGTCTTCCACCAATACGACAACGAACTTATTTTAGACATCTTGAAAAATGCAGCTTATCAAATCTACAAAATAGGCTGGGACATTGGTAAGTCCAAATGGCATAACCAACCACACAAAGAATCCATCGGGTGTCCTAAATGTTGTCTTATCCATGCTACCGTCAGCGAACTTAAGCTAATGAAATACAATGGCTAAATCAAGATGATAAAATACTGAAGAGCTAACCAACTGATCGAAAAGATCCTCCATCCTAGAAAGTGGGTAACGGTTCTTTTTTGTGAGCTTATTCAACTCTCTATAGTCTACGAAAAGTCGAAGGGAAGCATCCGCCTTTGAAGCAAAGATGACTAGCGCTCCCTACTCAAATATGCTCCATCTGATGAAGCCTTCCTCCAATAGCTCACCATTCTACTTACTTAACTCCTTTCTGTCCCTAAAAGCCATATGACTCATGGGAAATTCCAGTATTATAGTAACCATCTTCTTCATCAACAATTTCTTTCTTCATATTTAAGTGCTCTCCCTCTATCGAAAGGTTATAACGGTTTCATGAGCGCTTTAGATTTTTCCTTTTTTTCATTTGGTTAGTTGTATATTTACATCCATTTGGCTATTGAGAGCAGTAACAATCTTATCATACCAATGTCCTACACGCCCTGATCGAGAACCAATGTTGGCTTAGCATATCTAAATGAATACCATTGTTCATTTAGTGGTCCTATCCACAATGTTTTTGGTATAAAAGTGTGACGGTTTGTTGGTAAGCATTCTTGAACAAGTAGAAATAATTCCAATAAAAATAGAGATTGTAGATAGAAGTACAAATATATGTTTATGAAATTGGTTAAATTAGATTAACAATCTTTTAAGTGCTGAGAAGGCTTAATTTTTTTTATTTTGGGATTCAGGCGAGAGGTTGGTGAAGAAATAAGGAGGAGGAATGCAGTATATAGGGAGTTAAGTGAGGAACCATTGGCTAACAAAACATTGGCATTGGATGCATTAGAAGCCAATAGTTCATTTTTTTCAATGGATAAATTAAACAGAGTAAATGTGTAGGTCACCCGACTGACACATCGGATGCGTCAAATGCGATGATAAATTAAAGGGTGTAAAATTTGATTACAAAGGATGTCAGGATTGCGAGGGAGGAGACTGGCAATGCTACCATATAAGTGAAAACTGCCGAATCATCAGAATACAAGTGACATCCCATTCAAACAAGAATCATCACTCTACAGCATAGCTATTGACAAGAAAACTTATCAACACCTCAAATTTGAAGTTAAAGTAGGAATGATGCTTTCCAAACCTCCTTTCGAAATAGGTGAAGTTTGCTTGGGCTTCTCCGATGAGTAAAAATTATTAAATCTTGTCTTTAGGACCTTTCGACGTAGTCGAAAGAGCAAAATCTCTTCAAATTAATCCTTTCGAATGATTTAAGTAGGAACGATATCAACAGAAACTTTCAACATAGACAAGGATTCTTAGGTCAAGGACTTAATAACTTCTGAAAGTAACTACGTTGGAAAGCTAATGACTCTGTCGAAATGGGTAATTCCTACAATTTGAATGATCTAAATGAAGGCTTATAGAAAATTAAGAAACTTAAGGTTCCGACTTGGTAGAAAGGGAAACCTTTCGGCTATGAAGACGACACGATGACATATTAATAAAAAGCAAGGAAATCTATGCTATTAAACAAACATGATTATCATAATATTCTTTTCATTGAATTCAATTGCACAAATTGACCAAATTCCTAGTTTAATTTGAGAATTAGGGTTTACAAGTTTAAGAAACATAAAAGAGAAGAGTGGAAGAAATCAGATCACTTTAACTGACCTCTGGGGTCATATTTATAGGAACAGGTTTGGCCCTTTCGACCCTAAGCTATCGACATGGTCGAAAGGTCAACCCCTTTGCTTTCATGTATATCCACTGATCCATATTTATTGACCCAGTCGAAAGGGTTTTTGTTATCCTAACATTGATGTTCGAGGTTAGGCCTCCTTCTTTTGCTTTGTTTCCTTTCGAGCTTGTCGAAAGAGGTTGCTTGATAACTTTTGACCTTATCGAAAGGTCTATTTATGCACCTTTGTCTCAAATGTTGATGTGTTGCACAAGCTATCCTAGGTCCTAGCCTTTGACATTATTGAAACGTACTTTATTTCTTGCTTTGGGTGGCTCCAACTATTTTGAAAGGCTATGTATGCTTCAAAAGGGATGATTTGGAGGAAGTCTTTTCCAATATGCATAAAACGAGACGGAATAAAATGTCTTGAGTGATTTAGGATATGTAGAGGAATTGCATTGCATATGGACTTCGAAAGATAGCCTCCAACCATACTGAAAGCTCCTTCTTAATCCTGTCGAAACGCCCTTTTGACCTTGTCGAAAGATATTGCTGGAGTGTTTTCACCTCTTTGTTGGAAGTTATGATTAAGTGGATCATCTTGGTGCTTTCTTATCTTTACCAATGCTCTTGTGTGCCTTATTTCATATCTTTATTCCTGAGCATATTTTATGGACAACATTCAGCCCCCGAGTATGAAAGAAACTTTTGTTCTTTAGGACAAAAACTCCAAGGTACTTCTTTCTTTAATTCCTGCGACATAGATAATAAACTCTATTAAGGTTGTAACCTTATTAGGAGACCTTAAAGATTAATTTTAAATTTATAGGGTTGAAGTTTAAGATGTTCGCTGATATTTCCAGATAAAACACATTCTAATATATATATATATATATATATATATATTATTAAGACCGTGGAATTATATCACCTGATTTGTAGACAACGATCCAATTAATTGAGACTTAGGAGAATGTCAACTATATTCTCCATGTATTCCTCCCTTGGGTCAAACCACTCTTAACATTATTGGTTAATAATTATTACTTAGTGAGAAAGCAATAAGCAAATCAGTATCAATGATATGAACATCTTCTATTGAAACCAAAATTTTTATTTAACGATAAATTCATAAACCACCATAAAATTCAATAATAAGATATAAAACTCTTCAAAGTCAGGAGTCTAATGGGGGTCTTAATAAAAAATGTGAAATTCATGAACTACCAACAAAATTCACAATGAGGTTTAAAATCCATTCAATCCGAAATCTAGAAAGAGATTGTCCAAAATCTAATGAAAAAATCATGCACCCGTAATCCATAAATCATTATTGAAACCCTCAAGTAAATGTTGTAACTCACTAAACCAGAAATTCAATAAGGGTTCATTAAAGATTTTCAACTTGGAAATAAGAAACACGAAATTCATAATTCTTCGTGAAAATGAGTAAAGAAATTGAGGATTCAAAAAATTAGGGATTTAGAGATCCAATAAAGCAATCGTGAATATGAAAAATCATGATCCTTTGTAAAAATTCAAAAGGAAGTGTAAGGTTCATTAAATCAGGAAACCACCATCAAAATTACAACATGAAAATGAGGAATGCAAAATTCATGAATAATTCGAAAACTAGCAAGGAAATTCAAAATTAATTATATCTGAAATCCAATAAGATATCATCAAAGATCCATTGAAGAAATTAAGGATACAAAATTCAACAATCATTGTAAACATCCACAAGGAAATTTTGAATTCAATAAATTAGAAATCTCATAATGGATTATCAAGCACTCAATAAGGAGATCAGAAATTCACAATTGTCATGAAAATCAACAAGTAATTCAGAATTCATCAAGTCGAAAGCTTAGTAAAAGATTATCAGTAATACATAAAAGGAATTTAGGAATGTGAAATTAATCAACCACAATAAAAATCAGCAAGAAAACTTAGATTTAATTAAATCGAGGAACTTGTTATAAGAAGGGAACTCTAGAATCTAAGAATCCCCAATAATCTGATTTGAAATTTGTCCATTCTTACTCAAAATCATGGAATTAATGGTAAATTCAAAAATCGTCATGTAAACTCAATAAAAGAAACCAATAAATCATGAACACAAGAAACACGTAATCAATAGGAAATTGTCATGAAAATTCAATGGGGAGGTAATTAGAAAATTCATGAATCATCATAGAAGTCAATGGGGAAACTGAAAATTTATTAAACCAATAATTCAGTAAGAAAACACTACAATGACTTAATAAAGAAATCATGAATAAAGAGTCAGCAAATCAGTGCAAGTGTAACATCCCGCCTTTTTGGACAGTTTAAGCAGACACGCGTGCCTGCTCAAACCATACAGAAGGGCGGATTGTTATGGGGTAAATAAGAAAATCAGAGAAAGAAGAAATAACAAAACAAAATCTCATAGCAGAATGATAAAATATAATAATCAAGTAACAGTTCATGAAACTGTTTACAAAACATATGATTATACTTATACAATATAGAATCGAAGTTACACATATCAGAGAAAAATAAATAACAATGCAGTGTAACAGTGCGATGTAGTGGAATAATATAGTAAATAATAATAATAAAATCTTCGTCTTCGTCCTCTAGAAATAAGGTCTTCAAATCCTGAAATGCTCAGGCTGACCCGAGCGAATTGAAAAGACAAAACACTCGAGTCAGAACTAAAAGATCTTATGTAAGTTAAATCAATGGTAAATAAATATGAGTGGAACGGCATCAGAGATGTTTACGAGGTTTGACATCTCCTATCCAGTGTCTAACATGAGTGTAGTAACTTAAGAGATGCTCGGGATTCACATATCCTAAGGATCCGTTAAACTATCTACTATGTAGTAAAATACGCTATTATAATATGTGTACAATAAAGTAAAAGTATTAAAATAGCTTTAAGGTGTTACCCATATCCCCTTTAATACATTTTATATATTTCTATAGTCTATACAGTACCATAATCCCGCCCGTACTAGACGTCGTCAAAGAGCACTCCATAGGTATGGTACAAAACAAACTCGTAGAAGGAGCGCTAGGTTAGATGACACGGCATAACAAGGCAATGCCGCAGTAGATATACTAATTACACTTCCGGACTGGTGGTAACGCATAGTAGCTACTACCGCCCACCTCGAAACACACTCCCGAATAAAAATCGTGGGTGGTCACCAAATAAATCAAAAGTCAGAATATAATATCGATGGAGTGTGCCCGATCGGAGGAATGACCTCACTTAGCCCATCGATTGCTCCTGTTTTAGCCACCTTAAGCTAACTCATGGGAATCGGGTCCACGTATATACCTCATATAGGATCATTGCCACCATCCTACTTCATTCTGGAATCTCCACCGCGTACATAGTTGTCAAAGTGATTTTTGGTATTGCCAGAGAGTATGGCAATATCTGATCTCGGTCGCTTTAACAAAAATCGCTTATTACACACTAGATGGTTCTTTTATATTTCAAAAGTCAATTCGGAATTTGTATCAAAATATCATATTCTCAAAACTGTCACTTTTGAAATTATATTCACGTTCGAATCATATTTACTTTCAAAATCATATCGTTTCCGAAAATCATAATTTCTTCCAAAATCATATTTCCAAAATAGGTTCAATCTTTACTTTAAAATCATCATATCCCATTAGTTAACATTTAAATCCCAACTTAGGTTATAACATAATTAACCATATTCACTTTAAAATCGAGAATTTGAATATAACCCATCCATTTTACTTAGTTTGGAATTTAGAAGAAAATAGTCTTAAATAGTTATAAATAGTTAATATAGATTTAAAATAGATTAAATATAATTAAAATAGATTAAATAACTTTAAAATAGATTATGATTTAAAATAAGTTAAAATAGGTTAATTAGTTTAAATAAATTAAATGGTTTAAAATAGGTTAAAATGATTTAATAAAATTAATACAGGTTAAAATAGTTTAATACTTTGAAAATCTTAATAATTAGAAAATTTAAAGATATTTTAAAACAGTTTATATTAGAAGTTGAATTTGGAATTAATATCAAATTAAACTATTCATTTCATTTCAACACATTTGGACCATTTTCAATTTCTAAGTCAACAAACCAAATTCCAAACCTTTTAATTTAACATTTCAATAAACTATTGAATTTCATACCATTTCAATCTATGTTCGAATATCAATTCGGATTACTCCAATTTCAAAATATTTCAAGGTTATTTTCAAACAACTTTAATAACTTAATTTCGATAAAATTTCATTTACTCTTAAAAGTTTAACTTTAAACTTTCAATTTAATTTCTTAAATAAATTCCTTTTAAAGCAATTCATATTTCAACACAAAACTTGATTTTCCAATAATACCTCCATTTATATACGTCAATTTTATTTCAAGATATCTTTTAATTAATTCAAAAATTAAGAAGTTCAAAATTATTAAATTTAAACAATCTGGTGTCTGTATATAATTTTCTACTCTAAGGTCAAGTGATATAGATATTTATCATTTCAATCTGCAATATAAAATTTTACGGTTATATATCATTTCAATCTGCAATTCCAAATTAAATAAAAATCCATAACGAACTTACAGTTTATAACGATATAAAATACAACATCCATTCAACCAATAGCAACAATCAACATCCATCACAATCATCATCCAAATCAATCAATAAATATCAATATAGAACTGATAATTGATGGCAGGTATTTAACTAGCAATTTATAGTCAATAACAAATAAAATAATGATTTATTTCAAATAAATTCAAATTAACTGAGATGATGATTTAAAATATACCAAACAGTCATAAATAAATTCCTAATCACATTATAAATTAAATTTAACAAACATATGGAATTTTAGAAGTTATGAGTGGGTTAAAACACTAACCTTTGAATTTAAATCAAATTTAAATTCAATTTAAACCCAAAATTCAAACAGTCTCAGAATCCATCCAAACAGCATCAAAATGTCTAGAATTTTGATACGATCCCAACGCAAGAAATTAAATGCAAATCGAAACTCGTATGCAAAAGTTATTGCGATTAGAACATTTGAAATAGGAATTTAAATAAAAATAATAATAAAATAAACTACAATCATATCGGCCACGTCATCCCTACTTTACGAAACCCTAATGACCTGTACCCAGCTCATCTAGCCGCCGCCAAACTCATGCAGCTCCCCTCAAATTCGCCGTTACCACGGGTCCTATCACGCCCATCAGACATCGCCACTGGCCTCCTCGCCTCGCGCCGCTCATATCATGGTAGAGCGGCCTCGTCCGCCTTCCCCAAACGCTTGCCCCCACTATGTTCGCTAGCCAATCATGATAAAATCATGGCACTAGAGGACAAACGAATGGTATGGATGACCTCTACTCATCGAGCTCTACGTGATGGCGCATCCCGATCGTCCTCTAGTCGAAGATCTACCGTCAAATCAAGATGGTGGCCTATGAACGACCAAGACTATATCACCCAGTTCTACCACACAGCAACCCAATTCGAGAAATGAATCACATAATTGACTTGCGCTCTTTGAGAGCTTCAAATCGATATATAATTCGATATAGTTTAAGGAGTTTGAATTTTTGATTGGTTTTGAAATTGAAATTGAGTTTTGGGAATTAGGTTTTGCCTTCCATTGAAATGAGGAGTTGAGAAAGAATTTATGTACAAATAAATGAGAATAGAAATAAACTAGGGTTTATAATGAGGTATTTATAGGCAGGTCAGAAAATGGAAAGAACGGATTAGATTTGATTTGGGTTGGAACGATAAACGACCCAAAAAGCCCGTTCTGCCTCCGAAACGAAAATGGGTCAACCCATATATCAAAGTAGATGTTTTCTCATATTTTAAACTCCATGGAATTGGTTTCAGGTCCTAATTCCATCGTATGAAGAAGTTATGTTAAAATCAGCTTAATTCAAATTGATTTCAATTGAATTGATTTCTAGCTTTTTGAGTCCGTACGATCAAACGACAAGTCTGATCGTTACGAAAGTTTAATCCTATAATAATTCACCGTTACAGATTCGATGAAACTGGTTTCGTCGACATTCGATTCAGTGGCCAAAATGGTTATTTTCACATTAATTAAATAAAATTAATAGTTAATTAATTAAAATTTTCAATTCAAATTTTATAATTCACAATTCCTATCACCTTAAGTCACTTAGTAATTTATAATCCTCTAAAACAAATCTCTATATCAATTCATTATTGTCTATTTCCAAATTTACAGTGTTTGATTTACAATTGCCATTAATCTTATTATTTATAATTTAATTTCAATAAATTGTTTTTATTTGGTTTCAATCTTTATACTCAATCCACTATTACTCTGTAACATAGTTAACATTTGTTTTACATTTCATTACATTAATATCCTTCAATCTCCATTTGTATTTGTATTAATCACTATATTTCAATTATACTGAATTTTGTAAGTTTTACTCATTTATTTAAAATTCAAATCCCCAAATAAATTCATTCATCTTGGTTTCATTCTTTCATTAAATCAATTATCACTTTATGAATAAAATTAGCATTTCTTATTCGTTTTGTTATGTTCACAGTCTCAGTTATTGTCTTAATCCAATTAATGTAACATTAAAGTTCATTTAATTCTAATTGGTTTCCCCTTTCAATCTAATAGACCAAATAAACATGTAACTTATAACAATCGTGACCATAACCCTTAATTACACTTATGAATTCATTATTCACAAACAAATGTTACAATTCGTATATAGTACTGATTTTATTCAATTACCATTAACTATCTATTTTATACAATAATTAAATATTTACATTTGTTTCCTTACATTCAATTTACACCCAAGTATAATATTCACAATATTTCAATTGGTTGGAATGCCATAAAGTTGTTAATAATTAACTTACACCCAAGTTATTATTCCATTATTAAATTACAAAATTTATTTCTTTCAATATTAAATTACCAAAATCTTATTAAATTAACAAATTCAATTATCAAAAATTTATGGATCATTACAGCAAGAATCAATGGGAAATCCATAAATTATTATGGAAACTCTACAAAGGTGTTCTGAAATTAAGAACTCATAAAATAAACGATTGGTGGGAAATTATCATGAAAATTCATGTGTGTAAAACTTATAAATCATTTCAAAAATTAACGAAGGAACTAGGGAACCTTGGAACCATGAATTTAATATGAAGCCTTTATAGAAATTCTCCAATGAAATCAATAAATCATCATGAAGTCAATGAAATCAATGAATTATCTCACGAAAAGGAATTGAATGTTCTTAAAATCAGGAACCCAACCAAAATCTTGTCAGGATCCAAACCGACTCTACATTATTAGAAATTCATTCAATATCAAAATTAAAAATTTGCCTGGCCATAATAAATTTAATAAGCCCAAACAACAAGCTCATAGACATATGGGTTAGTAAAGTTGTTGATATATTGGAGTTGGGTTGCATCTGCAAAGGCTTGTTAATAATTGGAATATTGGTTCCTCATATACTCTTGCAGTTTCTCTTGTTTTAAGAGATAACTCTATTTCTAGGGATAAAGTAGTGGTTTGCTCAATCTACTCTTGGAATAAAGTCTCTATTATCATTAGAAGTAACTTGTTGCTTATTCCATTCTTTTGGCCTTGTTAGAGACCTTTACTTTGTCTCCATATTATGGATTCTCTTTTCCATTTTCTAATCTTATGCCCTCTTTTAGGGTACAGATTTCTTACACCTTTTTCAAACAATGATGTTTTAAGATTTGCTTACTCATATCTTGTCTCATTTGAATATGATTTTGAACTCTTTTTTAGCTCTTGATTGTAGCATTGAACATCTTTGTCCTATTGTCTCTGTAGTATCCTTCTTTTGGATTTCAACTTTATCCTAGTTAATAGATAGATTTCTTTCTTTAACCCTTTGTTCTCTTGGGTTTTATTATTTGCCTTGAATTGTAGACACTTTTGTCTTTGTTCCTCTATTTGGAGCCCCTCCGGGCTTGGAAGTCTCAGTCACTCTTTGATGAGACACACTCTAGGCTTGGACAGTCCATTGTTTGATGAGTTTCTCTTTGGGCTTCCGTTGTCTTAAAGGGATGTATACTTAGCTGACCCACTTCCAAAGGGCCGCTGATGAGTATGACCCTTTGCCATCCCCTAAGAGGTGGTTTTGACGTTAGGGGTTTTATCTCTCCTTCCAAGAGATGCTATGTAATAGCATCCTAGGCTTATGTCCGTCCCTCCAAGAGGTGCAACGGAATAGCATTATGGGCTTATGTCCCACCTTATAGGTGGTGCTATGGTAGCATTATAGGTGCTTGAGTATTTATATATGAAAATATTGTTTGGCCAATTAAAATGGAGGCTCCTTTGAGACAAAGAATTTTGCAATTAAACCCTTCTAATATACCGAAGGGCTATCTTTAGAAAAATAGTTTGGACTAATGAATCCTTTTGATGAAAATGTTTCTCCCAGTGTAGCTTCTTGCAAGAAATTTCATGTTGTACTTATAATAGAGACACGAGTCTTCAATAAGAGACTAAGATGTCATGATTCGTGAACCAAAAGTCTTTGTTACACTAAAAATCAACCTTTCGACTAAGACGAAAGGTCTTTCAACAAAACAAAGGAAAAGGAGCACAGCCCAAACCTTTCGAAGGAGTCGAATGGATGCAATCATTAGAATTCTTTAGCATCAAACCTTTCAAAGGATCCGAAAGGTTCCATCTATAGTATCCAAAGTGTTCTTACCTTTCAAAAGGGATGAAGGAGTTAAAGCAAGTGTGAACAACTACTTAATGACCTTTTCGAAAGCATAACAAGCATTTTGAACTGGCTAAAGCACGTCCATGGTACCTTCCGACAATGTCGAAAGGTTTATAAAGAAAGCAGCACTCACAAGTCAATAAAGAATGAAAGACAACCTTCCGACGTCAGTGAAGAAGAGCGACCTTCCTACAACGCCAAAAGGTTAACAATAAATAGGAGAAGAGCAACCTTCAGACAATATCGAAAGGTTCATAATAATTAAATGAGGAACAACCTTCCGACAAGGTCGAAGGGTTCGTAGTAGTATAAAGAGGACAAACCTTTCGACAAAGTCGAAAGGTTCATGAGGACATAAAGAATAGAAAACTTTTCGACTATGTCGAAAGGTCCGTAAAAGCAGATGAAAAGAAAACATTTTGAAAAAGCTCAAAGGTTAAAAGGAAGACCTTTCGATCCAGCCGAGAGCATAGAGTCGAAAGGAGAGGCGCTTGCATCTATAAATAAGACCCAAGTGGTCCAATTTTGAGGGCTGAATTCTCTTATTCTAATCTTGTACTTTCTAAATAAAAATGCCGTAACCCTAATTAGGTAATGATTTTGGAATTAAATAAGATAGAGTTTTACATGGAAAAAGAGGGAAGTGTTATAGTCTACTTATTACTTTACTGCTTGAATATACCTTTGTTGGATTACCTTCTAATTTCAGGTTCAATAACAACAAAAGATTCTTATCGACAAGGTCGACAACACTGCTGCTTTAAGTAACCACTGTAACCTTTCGAAGCCCTTAACCCAACTGATAAACCTTTTGACAAGGTTGATAAAATATTAGTCAAAACATCATTGGCAACACTCCAAAGGTATAAACTTTGAGTCCAAAACCTTTCGACTAGGTCAAAAGTGCTTTTGTTACAAGAAAATCAATAACCTTTCGAAGCTATAACCCAAGTGGTCTAACCTTTCAACTAGATTGAAGACTAATCTTTAAGTAAAAATACCTGGATTTATTAGACTTAATCCACAATAGACCATCCCTACACCTTTTGACAAGGGTAAAATCTACTTTACATAGATGAACAAACCTTTCGACGGGGTCGTTAGCTTCTACATCCCTATCAAGAAGTTTAATATTCTACTTAAACCCAAATAGGGACATCATCCTAACCTTCCAACAAGATAATAACTAATCTTAGTAACAAATTCAAGGAACTTCAACCGAACTAAAAGTAAAGCTTTTGTAGAAGACCTCATTCAAGTCCAATTAAGATGAAAAGTTTTTTAATTAAAAGATTAAATCTTTCGATAACATCGAAAGGTCTGACCCAAAATTCAATATCAAGTGAATCTAAACATAAATGAAATTCTTAAGGGCATCAAGCCCTTCTCTCAAACCAGTCTATCCGTACTACTTGGAATAACTTAGTGGCATTGACAAGAATTCTTGTTAACATTTTTGGCGCTAGAAGGAGGGCTCGAATCTCCGACTTGGTTAACAGCCAACACTACTATTTTCTAACCTCCTTGGATAATTCTTACATCAAGTCTGTCTACTTTTGTTTGATCATGGATAGAAAATTTAAAAGACCAGAAAAAGGGTCTTCTGAACCACATTTGTCAAGATTCTCCCAAGTAGACATCAGAAGCTCCAACCAAGATGAAGAACAAAGACTAAGGCTCGAAGCCTTAAGGATTATAAATAAAAGAAAGTAAAATCTTACGATCCTGAGAAATGGAGACTGAACCCCTTCCATGCTGGCCTTACTCCAATCTTTGCAATTGGAAAGAGAACAAATGGAAGTGAAAATGTCTTTAAACAAATGAGAATAACAATGCAACATTATTCCAAAGGCATAATCTTTGAGAAGGAGATGATTAATGATTGCAATGCCTTTGCATACAAAGGGAAATCAACCACAACAAGAGCACTTCTTACCCAAGAGATTCAAAGGGTAGTGAAGAGAAAGATAATTGAAGATCATGAAATGATAAGGCGGAAAAGTGAAAAGCTAAAAAATTATCCTCAAGACTCAAGTTTCAAGTCCAAACTTTCAAAAGAATGAAACTTAACCACAGCAATGAAAAACGTTTTTTTCTTACAAAGGATGACTTAACTATTGGCAATCACAAAAGAAAAAGCCAAGACATGAAATGAACTTGGGAGGATCCTTCTGTCACTATCATATGGTGAATGGCCATAAAACCAAGTAGTGCAAAGCT
The DNA here is from genome assembly GCA_030737815.1 of Allium fistulosum. Lineage (NCBI taxonomy): Eukaryota > Viridiplantae > Streptophyta > Magnoliopsida > Asparagales > Amaryllidaceae > Allium > Allium fistulosum. The sequence goes on along the minus strand of CM060905.1, from coordinate 648,183,354 downwards.
CTGGAGGGAATGATCATCAATTTCTTTAGACAAGGAAAGATTTCTGAATTTGTAAAGAGAACTTGAGAAAAGATCAATAAAGATCAACTTTCTGAAAAGAGAAAATCTACCTGGTTATGAGTGAAATGCTCCTCAAATTTGGATGCTTCCTAAGATGGTAGTACTACCTAAGATGGTAGACAAGCCTCTATCCGTGCCAAGATGGGCAAAGCACCTCTTGGAGGGAGGACGGAGTAAGCCTCTATCAATGCCTAAGATGGCCAGGGTAGAGCACCAAACAAGCCCTTAACCACTCCGCAAAAGAACCTGGTTCATGCACCTCCTAGAGGGAGGATGGAGTAAGCCTCTATTCGCGCCTAAGATGGCCAGGGTAGAGCACTGAACAAGCCCTTAACTACGCCGCAAAAGGGCCAGGTTAAGGCACCTCCTGGAGGGAGGATGGATTAAGCCTCTATCCATGCCTAAGATGGCCAGGGTAGAGCATCGAACAAGCCTCTGTCTACGCCACAAAAGGGCTAGGGCAGGGCGTCTCCTGGAGGGAGGTCGAGTAAGTCCTTGGTTCCAGCCTCTAAGATGAACAAACCAATAGTACGGACAATGGACTAAGATGTCCATGCCCAAGAAGAGGCCCAATCAATAATGGACTAAGATGTCCAAGCCGAAGTGAGGCTCGTTTAGCAATGGACTAAGACGTCCAGGCCTAGTAAGAGGCCCAATCAAAAAAGGGCTAAGATGTCCATGCCTAAATAAGGCCCGATCCATACCGAACTATGATGTTCAAGCTCGAGAAGAAGCATATTCAATCATGGACTAAGACATCCTAGCTCAAGAGGCAGCCAATTAAATTATTTCAATACATATTCAAAACTTATAGGGTTTATGAATGTCAAAGAAGATGAAAACAAAGAAGTAAAATGGAACTCCACTTTCTATTACCCGAATCTGGGTTTCGAGACTTCTTTAATCATCTACTAATGCTTGAATCTGAGCTTCGGAGTTCTCATATTTGAATCTCAATAACTAATACTTGAATCTGGGTCTTGGGATTCTATCAATCGCCATCTTTACTAAGTCCAAATCGTCGCATGACAACATTATCTATCACTACATATATAATCCGAATCTGGACTTTGGATCTTTCATATAAATATTTCATTATCTAAAAACCTGAATCTAGGTTTCGAGTTATTATCAATCACTCATTTACTATACCTGAATTTGGGAATTAAGTCTAACAACATCTTTGGATTTCTATCTATTACAAATGCCTGAATCTGGGCCAAAAAATACTAATGAGAAGACCATTATTAAGATCCTCCAAATGGGGACTTTAGTTTTCTAACTTTTTAAACCCCATTAATGTTAAGGAATGGGAGAGAGAGTTACTACTTCAAAATTTTAGATATGGATTCCTAAATTAGGTTCTTTATTTGATAAAATTGATATTTTAACATTCATGACATTATGATAAGGCGAAATCTACTCCCAACAAGTTTTATGCATTCCGAACAAGTGGAAAGAGTTAAATCCATGACCATTTCTCATCATGGTTAAAGATGAGATCTCAGGATTTTGAATAACTTACTTTTCATACAATTGGCAAGATGATTTGTTAATCTAGGCAAATGATATACATAAGCAAATATGTCAATTTAAAACTAACAATTAAAAATATTGTTTGCTGCATGTTTCTCAGGGAAATCAGAGTGACAAGGAGTAATAAAAGATGCAACATGCACAAAAGTCGCTGATTGGGTAATACAATGGCATATTGAAAGTTACATTACAGAAAAGGATCACAAATCATGTGATGTTTACAAAATTTTCATAATTTACATAAGTTATGAATTCGTTTATAAACAACAGAATTATGTACAAGATTGATTTACATGATTCGAATACATAAATGAATTACAAATCTTGAGCTGCTTTATTGAGAGTTTCCGCCATCGAAGGATTGAAGACATGATTGATTGTTGCATGAAGAACTTCCTTAAATTTCTTTTCTTTTCCCCTTATTTGGTTCTCATCATCAATAACATCAATGTTGGTTTTCAGGGCATGATTAAAGGCCCTGTTTGTGGCTCTAAGGGTTTTGTTTTCCCTTTCTAACTCTATAGCCCGCTTGTCGAGAAAGTAATTATCATGCTCTAGCTTCTGTTTTTTAGCAGCGTAATCATTAATAGTATGAGAATACCTCATCTTCTGCTGCTCGTCAAAATACTTGGTGATTTCGAATTTTACCCTTCGACACCAGTTCCCCACTACATTATCATCTAAGCTTGGGGGAGGGTTGAGCATAATGGGAAATTTTTGAGCTGCGAGAAGTTTTGACTTAGTAGGCTTGGCAGCTTAAAGAGTTGCTCTAGGAGCCGAAAGCTCAATCTTTGGAGTCTTGTCTCCCAAGATGGATTCTAGAGAGGAACACTGCTCCTGGCTATGTTTTAACTTTAGCTCTAAATCACATATATGTTGAATAAGTTCAAACATATTTTGGTCAAAATCAGCTGCGGAATTTGATGGAACTGGACTAGTCTACAGCGGAAGTTATCGGTGAATTTTAAATTTTTTACCCAATTAGATCTTTTATTGGGCCTATAAAGTCTAATTGAATTAGAGCATTTCTAAATTTCATTTAAATAAATTCATTTATTTTATTTAAATCCAAATATATGCTTATATATAGATGTTGGGATTTACATCACAACAGACATATTAGCACATTTTTTATGTTATGTATATTTTCCTAATAGGTGCATGTATATATGTTACAATACACACACACATATGTATGTATAAATTTATTATATATAATATATGAACATAAAACATTTATATATATATAAATATATATATATATAAAGAGAGAGAATAATTATTAAAATTTAAATCAAAATTAACTTAGTTTTGCAAACATAATAATTTTATCATTTTAATTTGTATATTTTATAAAAAAAATAATGTTTTCATCCATAAATAATTAACATAAAATAAACTATTAATGAAAATTAATATTTTTCAATTTTCAAAAATCTACATTTATAAAGTAGAGCTTGGGAAAAATCTGGAGATTTTTCAACATTGAAATATTATGTTGTAAAACAAATACACTGATTTCAACAATAATTATTTAATATAAAATAATATATTATAAAAATTCAAAATTTTAAATTTTAGAAATTCTAGGTTCATGAATGAAAGGTTACAATAAATTTTGAAGAATTTTTCAATTAAATTATTATTTTCAATAAATCATATACTATTTTTTTGAAATAATATTAATTATTAAAAATAATAAACTTTATTGAAAAATTCCTAAATTTTTTATATATGTTTCTAAAATAATATAATATTTTATTTGAAATTTAAAATTGAATTTTTAATATATTAATTTTTTAATATATAATAAAAAATTCAAAACTTCAATAAATGTTAATTTAAAAATATGAATATATGTATGATAATTAATTTTCTAATTTTTAAATTCATATTATATATAAATAAGTGTACTAAAGTTTTTATGTCATATATATATATATATATATCTTATATTTGCATATATGCTTTTTTGAGAGAGAAATATACATTAATATATATATATATATGAATTTATAAATAAATATATATAAAACAATTATTAATGACCAATATTGAATTTGCAGATCAAACAACATTTGTCTATACATAAATCAAATAGTATAATAAATAAAGGGAAATGCTAACGTGTGCCCTTAGGGCACATGTTAAGATTGCAAAATTACCATATATACCCCCCTGAATTCCACCTTTTTAAAATTATGTAAGGATAATATAGACACTTTATTTATTTATTTTTTGTCTTTTAGTGCAAAGTAGTTATTATTAACATGTGCCCTTAGGGCACATGATAACAAAACCCATAAATAAATTATGCACTTGTGACAACCACATCTACTTACAAAAATCTTACCTAACTAAAAAATAAATTTGCAATATATTTAAACAGAAATGAAATTGATCATTATAGGATCATAGAATATAATTTAATTAATGTAATATGAATTAAAATACTAATTTAATGATTCCTTTGAATCCACGTTGAAGAAATGACTTCCCTTCCTTTTACTGTTCTTGATTCGTCGGATTGCAAGTCTGGAATCACCAACTTCTAACTATCGAATAGTATTATTTTAATTTGAAATATACATGAGTATTTTAGAGTGGATTGAGAGCTATGTTTTAACCAGCAATGTAGAAGGTAATGGCGGCCAAAAAGGTAACGAAAAATTATTTTTTGAGATACATATATATACACAGATACACACGCACACACAGATATATATATATATATATATATATGGTTGTATTAAAGAGAAACGAGGAAAACCTTTTTACCCGTTCTTACTCGATCTCAACCCATTATCTCTAAGCCAATTTCCTATGTTTTAGACACCTCTAGACCTTCCCGAAACCGAAATTTTGCTGCCCTAATGATGGGCCTTAAACCCATCTAAGCCCAAGCCAAAATACTATGCAATTAAATCTAATTTAATCGCTTGTCGATATTGTATATTGATCAATATATTTTTAACTATTATAAATATATATAACATTATTTATTTCTCAAATCATATTTAAATTTTATAATTAATATTTCATAAATATTAATTAATTTGTAACAATTATAAACTAATTAAACCGTTCGGTCTTAAAGGAATTCACCATTTCGGCTGTGTAACTCTTGGATGTAAATTTGGTCAGCGATTAACATCTAACTATTCTTATGTTATCCTTCACACATCAATTAGCAGGTGGTGTGACATTATGGCCAAATTTATCGCTTACTAATTTTCGATAAAAATCCAATTTTAGTTTAATAAGTGTTACCCGGTTGTGATATTTGTTTACACCAATTCTCTTCGCCGAAACTATCACTTTGGACTTATGGAATTTAGTAATGGTCAAATTTTGAACCTCATCCACATTCAACTTTATAGTCTAAATACAAAGTCCTTGGTTCAATAATAACAATTATTATTGAACGAAATGCTCTGGCCTGAGACTTTGACTTTGAGTTGACTATGATACTAATCGCATATAACCGAGGAGACGAATCCTCACTTGAATAGTGCTTCAATTTCAATACTTCCACTCGACCCAACTATAGTCAGTCGATGAACGCCATGCCATGATTTGGCTATAATCAAAGCGGTGCTTTCATATTAAGATCCACAAGTATTCTCAAGTTGAGAGAACTGTGTAAATCAATTACATCGATATTTTCTATTTGACCTTAGTTATATTAACCAACAAAAAACTATCAAGCGAGTCGTTCCATAGTTATCCAATAACTATTAGTACATAACCCCTAGGTGCACCCATAGTCATGAGTAATACACTGCCCAGCATTTGGAGAGCGTTACATACTCCACTCTCAATGGACATATCGATATCCAGTCTCGATGCATCTTGACTAGGAACATTTAAAATGGTATATTTGTTTCGTTGTGATAAATTACTCACGGTTACAACACTTTGTAACTACTATTACAAAATATACCATTTACTGATTTTTCTATTAAATATAATTTTAATTAAGTTAATTAACTAATATAATCACATTATATCAAGTATATAATAGGAAGAAAACACCTTCAATTCGAAAAAGATTGGTCAATGAGTTAGATATATGTAACTCATTACATAATTGCCCTTAGGGCATACCCTTAACGCTATCAGAATTGGTCTTCCCTTGTATCTTAAGTGCAATGATCATCTCATCCTTTTTCTTTACATCGGCATCGAGATAGGCTATATGGTCTTTGTAACCACCAGCGACGGCCTTTTGAGTAAGATATCTTTTATGCCACTTCATGGGTTCAGTGTTGCCACCAAAATGCTCGAGAAGCACTTCATCATGGACCACGATCTCGCCATTCCTTGTAATAATCTATATCTAATAGCATCGGCATGAGAAAGTAAATTCCGAGAATGATGAAACATAGATGGTAGTGGCTCCCATTTAAATAAAAAGAAATGTGAGAAAATCAAATTTAGGATAAAAGATATTTTTATTATTGTAGTAATGAATTACAACTCAAATGACCACAAAGTTAAAAAGGTACAACAGACACTTTCATCACATCTAAAGTTTAGAGACCATATTCCTAATTTTGTCTAAAGTATTAGCAAAAAGCATGACCGTCAAATCAAAAGGTATCATGAACCCTTCAAGAGTTATAACCAGCGGACATTTACTATAATCCCATTTTCCAACAGGTGGACTTTGGTGACCACAAATTAATTTGGAATGGAATGTTCTGATTACTTTTAAGAATGATTCCTTTTATTCACCGAGGAAGTCAAAGTGGAGACGAGGGTATTCCAACTATAAATTTTGTAAATCCCGAAGAAAAAAATATCTTGCTAACTTCGAAGTCTTTAAAGTTAGTGCATTTTTACAGTAAAATCTCCTCAAGTTAACATATCGACTTAAGTGATTTCTTGGGACGACACAACCTAAAGAGCTAACATTTTGAAATAGTACAGTAAAAGAAACTAAGCCTGGAGAACATAACAGAAGAATGTATTCAAATATTAATTACTTTATACATATTTACAATTACTCATCCATTTCATACAAAATAGACTTAGAGAAAAACTTCGAAAAAAATTATTCCTTGTAGTACTTAAGCTTTTCAAGCGGATGATCTTTAAGAATCGATTTGACCCATGCTAAGTTCCAGCAAGCTCCAGGATGTGGGTCAGAACTGAATTCATCTAAGTATCTTTTGTGAGAACGTCCAAGTAGAGCCCCACTGAATTCACCTAAGTATGAAAAATCTATGATAGAATATGTACAATATACTTTATACAAAAAGTTAATTAAAATTTCTCTCTCTTTCATCTCATCCAAAATAGAGTTGTTAACTCTCTATTTTCCTTCAAGAGGGCGTCGTATCGGATACGCGGTTTCTTTAGTAAAGGACCCATCCACTTATACTTGAAAGAGCTAAAGTGGAGGTACTCCTGTCCAAACTACGATATTACTAAGATAGAGCATTGTATTTCATGTCCATCTGTTTCCCCTTAAGTTTTGTACTATAGGGAAAGTTTGACTTCCTCTTTATCTAAGATAAATGATTTATCACTAATTACTGTCATCAAAGAGTCAGACATTTAAATAGGAAATTCTATTCCTATGAAACTGAAATGGAAGCCTAGGAAGTTTGCTCCTTTTCTTTTAGATCTACAACATGGTTGGGAGTAGTTTCCTCCTCAGGGGAAGTAGAGTTCTCCATCTACAGCATAGAATATTCCGTCGAAGACTTTGAAAGTTGATTATATAGGGCTATCCAGTTCCTGGAAATCTACACAAGAAGTGAGACACGAATTAGTGATTGGGAAATCCAACAATAATAAAATCAATCGGGTGAGAATTTACCAAAAGTTGCTGTTCCATAAGAGAACAATAATTTTCCACAAGTCTGGAGCAAACAACAATAGCGGGGAAGAAGTAAAAGTTTCAAAATGTAGGATGAGTTTGACAAATTCTCCAAAATTCATAAGCGGAGGAGCAAAAGATGATGACTCAGGAAGAGTTTTCTTTACAGAAGGAGTCGTCAACAAATCCAGCTGCATCTGCTCGAGTGTAGCCGGAGAGTTGGAGATTGAGATGTTTGGGAAGGGATCTAGAATAAGCGAGGATTGTTCTGACTTTTCCTTAGAGGCTTCGATGATAGGGCTATTGGGAACTTTTTCAAGAGATAGCGATTCTCCTCTTCCTCAATATTGATGATTTTAGCCATATACGATCTGCATGGCCTTCCATACAAAGCTTCAAAAGGCATCATTACTATATTAGTCTGATAACTATTATTATAAGAAAACTCAATTAGATATAGGTGATCCTCCCAAGATCCACCAAAGTCCAACAGACAAGATCTCAATAGGTCTCGAGTATCTTATTGACTCTCTCTGTCTGCCCATCCTTCTGTTGGCGATATACTGTGCTCATCTTAAGCTTGGTACCTAATACATGTTGTAGATTCCTCCAAAATTTGCTAATGAATAATGGATCTCTATCGCTGACTATTCCACTAGGAATCCAACGAATTCTATCAACGTTCTTCATGAACAACTTTTCTTAAATAGGTGCCGTCCTGGTTTACTTTACAAGAATGAAATGGACACTCTTGGTCAACTTGCCCACTATAACCCATACGCTTTCATTTCCTTTATTTAAACTTGGCAACTCTTCTATAAAATCCATCGATATCGAATCCTATTTCCAAATTGGAATACCTAAAGGCTGAAGTAACCCACTAGGCTTCTGGTGTCCGGCCTTCACTTTTTGACAGTTAACACACTGCCTTACCCACAAGCCAACCTCCCTTTTCATGCCTTTCCAAATGAAGCTCCCTTTCATGTCTTGATACATCTTGGTTCCTCTAGGATGAATCATAAACATTGATCGATGACTTTCCACTAGAATTTCTCTCCTTAAGTTCACTACACCTAGAATACATAACCGTCCCATCTTTCTCAACCATCCTCTTTGGTCAAGACTAAAATCCCTTTGGTCATCAGCCTTTAATCCTTTCTCAAGCGTTCTAGCCCTCTTGGTTAAAACTGGAGCTTCTCTATACTTAGAAGCTATCTTCTCGATAAGCACTGGTCAAACTTCTGAAAAAGATGACATGGAAGTACCCTGACTTGAACAAGCACTAGATCTCAATTGCACACCACAACTGGCTAAAGCTTCTAAATCTTTCCATTCTTCCAACATTGCTAACACCACAATATGATGTTTTCTACTAAGAGAATCCGCTACCTTATTTTCTTTTCCTAGAGTATACTCTTTACCGAAATCATAAGCAGCCAAAAACTCTAGCCATCTTGCTGCCTCAAATTCAACTCCTTCTAAGAGAATAAATACTTAATGACTTATGATCTGTATACAATTCAAATCTCCCTACCAACAGATAATGCCTCCAAATCTTTAAGGCAAAAATTACCGTAGCTAACTCAATGTTGTGAGTAGAATATTTAACTTCGTACGGTCTAAGCTGCCTAGATGCATAAGCAATGACTTTACCCCTCTGCATCAACATTCCTCCCAATCTAGTACCACATGCGTCAGTGTGTGCTACCAACCCTTGGTTACCATCTGAAACTACTAACACTGGTGCATTAGTTAACACATGCTTTAACTTAAGAAATCCTTTTTATTATTTGTCGGACCAAACAAACATCAGGTCCTTCCTGTTCAGCTTAGTTAAAGGTGCTACTAACTATGAGAAATCCTTGATGATTCTCTGATAATAGTTAGCAAGCCCAAGAAAACTCCTGATTTTGATTACCGTCTCGGGTCTCTTACAATTATTGACTGCCTCGATCTTAACTGGATCAGTTGACAATCCTTCTTACGAAACCACATGATCAAGAAACTTAACTTCTCTCTTCTAGAAACGACACTTAGAAAACATCGCTTTTAGCCGGTTCTGCCTTAGTGTTTCCAACACCAATCTAAGATGAATCTCATTCTCACCTTCATCTTTAGAGTACACCAAAATTTCATCTATGGACACCAACATGAACCTGTCCAAATGCTCCCAAAAAACTCGGTTCATCAAATCAACAAAGAAAGCAGGTGCATTTTTCATACCAAATGGCATCACCAACCACTCATATGAACCATACCTAGTTCGAAATATCGTCAAAGGAATGCTTTCCTCTACAACTCTCAACTGATGGGACCCTGTCGCCAAATCCAATTTGGAAAATACTCTGGCTCCATTCAACTGATCAAAAAAATCATCTATCCTCGGCAAAGGGTATCTTTTCTTAATCGTCCTTTCGTTTAACTTACGATATCTATGCACATACTTAACAACTCATCAAGTTTCTTCTAAAATACCACAGTTCCCAGAAAAACTGCTTGGTCTAATAAAATTTCTTCCTTCAAGATCCACTACATGCACTTTCAATTCCTTCATCTCCGTTAGTGTCATCCTACTATGTGGTATAATGACATGTTCAGCTCCCGGTACAAGGTCTACTCAAAACTAAACAATCTTTTTGGGGGTAATCCAGTAACCGACTCAAAGAAATCTACAAACTCTCTACCCACCCGAACCTGAAAAAGCGCTTCTCCAACCTCCATGGTACTCAACAAAGCATAAACACTCTTACTGGAAGTCTGCACCGAGAAAATTACTCGGTTATGGCTATTTGGATGCCTCGATGATATTTCCAAATCATGACAAAATATCCTAGCCTCATACTCATCCAACAAATCCATACCAAAGATGATCCAGAAATCTATGAAATTAAAAACATACAAACTACATGCAAACTTATGAAGTAACAATTCAAGTTGTAACAGGTCACATCTCATCCCAAGAGTTGCATATCCTCCTATTGGACTCGCAACCCTTCGGGAAGTAACAAGATATATGGGTTCTACACATAACCTATCAACCAAATACCGAGACATAAATGAATGTGATGCAGTGGTACCAAAAAGTACCCTAATTGGTATCTTCTGAATCAAAAGCGTACCTTCCAAACAGATTTCCCTTTCTTTGCTGTAGTAGGTTTTGATGAAGATGGTGGTCCAATAGCAAACACCTTCCCTTTGTCCATCTTGATTAGTTCCGGACACTGGTTCTTATAATGCCCAACTTGGTCACAGTTGAAGTATTTCACATTATTCTTCTCTATAGGCATCTTTCCATTACCAGTTCTACATTCAAGGGCATGATGGCCCTTCCAATCATTTATAACCCACCAAATCAACCATTGCCTTCTTAGCAGCCTCCCCTTTCTTGGCTCCTTTCTTCTTAAATAACTTCCTTTTTCTTCCCTGAGAACCCTAGGTCTCAACCGGCTTCTCCCTAGTTGAAACACCAAGCATCTCCTCATTGTGGACGGACATCTCTACCATCACATGATAAGGCTGTCCAATATGAGTCATAGCCATTCTTCCAAGCTATGGCCTTAAACCTCTAATGAATCTCTCATTCCTTCTCACATCAATGTCAACCAAAGAATAACCATATCGAGATAGCTCATCAAGCTTAGCAGCATACTTGATCACAAACATCTGTCCTTGAACAAGATCCATGAACTTCCTCATCAATGTTGACTTGGCAACATCAAAAAAGAACCTCTGCTCAAACCTACTTCTGAAGTCAGCTCATGTCAACTCTTCCTCTGGCACTCCGGCCGTCACACTATTCCACCAATGAAGCGCTAACCCTTGCAATTGTCTAGAGGCTAGCCTTCTCTTCTCTCCATCATTGAAGCCTAAATCTGTATAGATCTTTCATAGTTCAATAGCTAGTTCTCAACTTCAACAGCATCCTCCATTCAAAGAAATAATTTTCCTCCTAAACTGGTATAGTCTCTACTTAGCTTATCATAGTTATATCTAGCTAGACTACATGATTAGCTCCACCAACATTTCCAGCAGCTTCTGCTTGCAAAATATTTGCCAACAACTGATACACCATCCCCGCATTTACTGCCAGATTTCCCTGTACATACATTAGCCTTAGCATATTGATTAGCATTAACCTATCGACCATGGTTTCTCTGAGTATTAGGTCGTGCATTTTTGTTAGTTGTGGCACTTCCACCCTCTAGAATTCGTCTTCCGTTTC